>BTHU01000004.1:114784729-117184729 GCA_036184795.1 Tokudaia tokunoshimensis
CTAACGCAACCTTCAAACACTAGCAACCCAAAGAGAAATCAAAGGTACCAAGTGCTCACCAGGGAGGAATTCTGCCTGCAGAGAGCTTGCCCTTCTGCCCTTCACACAAGAGTCTGTGGGCAACTGAGACTGGATTCTTGATTCCTATAAAATAAATGTAAAAATTAAAAAAAAATCAGAAATGTTTTCACTTTTCTCTACTTCATTTTTGTGACTATTTCAATAAGACAACTTCAAAATACTTTACAAATTCTTCTTTACACACACCAAATGTACTAACACAAGCTGAACAAGAACACAACAAAACTTAAAAGATACTCCAGGGGCAGCAGTTCTCTCTCTCTTTCAATTGGATGATAATTATTTTATTCTAATTATTTACCTACTTATTTACTTCTTTCTTTATATCCCGGTGGCAGTTTCCCCTCTCTCCTCTCCCCACAGTACTTCCCCACCCACCCCAATTCACTTCTCCTCCCTTTCTTTTCTGAAAAGGGGAGGCCTCCAATGGATATCCACCAGCCTTGGCATATCAAGTTGCAGTAAGACTAGGTCTATCTCCTCCTATTGAGACTAGACAAGGCAGTAGGGCAACAGTTCTCAACCTATGGATAACTACTCCTTTGGGATTCAAAAGACCCTTTCACTGGGGTCATCGAAGACCTATCAGATATTTACATTATGACTCATAATAGTAGTAAAATCAGTTATGAGATAGCAATGAAAATAATTTTATGGCTGGGGTCACTACAATGTCACAACATTAGGAAGATTAAAAACCATGGCTCTAGGGAACGCTGACCAGAAATGCTTACAAAGTAAGCATTGCTATTTTTAAACACAGTGGTAATATGGTATACATTCAACATATATTCCAGCAAGAACTACCCATGCTGGAAAAACTGCCAGAGTCCTTTTCAGATGGGAGGAGAGCCCAACCAGTAAAAGTAAATACAAGTGTGTCACTGTCCCAACACCCATCTACACACAAACCCCAGAACATCGGACACTGAACACACACACACACACACACACACACACACACACACACACACACACACAGAGCATGGAAAATATGATCCCACCTGTAATCCCATCCCATGGGATACTGAGACAGGAGGATTGCCACATGTTTGAAGGTACCCTAGTACACATAAGTTACAGGCCAACCTAGCCTATGGAGTAATACTTTGACTCACAAAACAAAACCAAAGAGTCATGACAGTATTAGAACTAGAAAAAACAATTAATTTTACATCTTCTTTGATAACCCATGACCACCACCTGCATGCTAAAGATCAGATTTGGCATCATAGAGTAAATGGAGACAGGCAGCCAATGGGGGTCAGTGCAGAGAGCAGCTGACAGGGATTGGTCCAGATACTATCAGGAACTGCTGTCTATAGCAACCAGCAATTAGACAAATTACTGAGCAGACTTTTCTCTGAGGAATAAAGTTTAATTTACTGGGGCTGGCACTCCTTGTAGCCAGTGAAATATTGTAAACTCTTTTAACGCTTAGGAGATGGCAAGAAAGAAAATTAAAGAGATAAAATTCTTACATACTGAGTAAATGAAGCAAATTGCAGGCTACAATAACTTCATACATACACATACATACATGCATGGATAGACAGACATATTCACACAGAGTGGATGGAGGAAAGCTCCAGGAAGCAGGCTCCAAGCATTCCACACATACATACATAGATACACATATATACATATACACATATACATGTGTATATACATATATACGTATATACATATACACACATATATATACATACATACACACACATGTATGTATACATACTGGTGGCTAGAGCAAGCTCCAACACAAATGCACATTAGTTTTTTTATTAAATATAATCTTCATTTACATTTCAAGTGGTAAAACCTTTCCCAGTTTCCCCCCTCCCCAAAACCCCCCAACCCCTCCTCCCACTCCCTGTCTCCAAGTATATGCCCCTCCCCCTGACCTACTCCCACCTCCCTCCCCTCATTTCCCCTATTTAGCCTTCACCTGACCAAGGACCACTCCTCCCACTGATGGCCGACAAGACATTCCTCTGCCACATTTTTTGCTGGAACCACGTGTACCCCTTGGTTGATGGTTTAGTCCCTGGGAGTCCCGGGGCATCTGGGTAGCCAACATCGTTGTTCTTCCTGTGGGGATGTGAACCCCTTCAGCAACTCCGGACCGCCCTCCAACCCCTCCACTGGGGACCCCACTCTCACACCAATGGTTGGCTGCTAGCATCTGCCTCTGTATGTGTGAGGCTCTGGCAGGGCCCCTCCGAAGACAACCATGGCATGCTCCTTTTGGTATGCACTTCTTGTCGTCCATAGTAGTATTGGGGTTTGGTGACTATTTATAGGGTGAATCCCCAGGTAGGGCAGTCTCTGGGTGACCTTTACTTCAGTCCCTGCTCCACACTTTGCCTCCATTATTGCTCCTGTAAGTATACTGTTCCCTTTCTCAGAGGAACCCAAGCACCCCCCCCACTTCAGTCCTAGAACTTCTTGAGTTTCCTGTGGTCTGTGAATTGTAACTTGTTTATTTTGAGCATTTGGGCTAACATCCACTTATCAGTGAGTGCAAATCATGTGCATTCTTTTGTGATTGGGTTACCTCGCTCAGGATGACACTTTCTAGTTCCATCCATTTGCCTAAGAATTTCATGAATTCTTTGTTTTTAATAGCTGAATAGTACTCCATTGTGTATATATACCACAGTTTCTGTATACTTTCCTCAATTGAAGGACATCTGGGTTCTTTCCAGCTTCTGGCTATTATGAATAAGGCAGCTATGAACATAGTGGAGCATGTGTCCTTATTACGTGTAGGAGCATCTTCTGGGTATATGCCCAGGAGTGGTATAGCTGGGTCCTCAGGTACTATGTCTAATTTTCTGAGGAATCGCCAAACTGATTTCCAGAGTGGTTTTACCAGCTCGCAATCCCACCAACAATGGAGAAGTGTTCCTCTTTCCCCACATCCTCTCCAGCATCTGCTGTCCCCTGAGTTTTTCATCTTAGCCATTCTGACTGGTGTGAGGTGGAATCTCAGTGTTGTTTTGATTTGCATTTCCCTGATAACTAAGGATGCTGAACATTATATACATATATATGTGCTATACACATATATACATATACATACATACATACATATATATACATACATATATATACACACACACACAAACTGGTGGCTAGAGCAAGCTCCGACACAAATGCAGATTAGTTTTTTTTAATATATGTGTGTGTGTATATGTGTGTATACACATATATATAATAAAGCTAATATTATACATATATATAGCTTTATATATACATACATACATACATACATACAAACAAATTTGAAGGATGGAACAAAGTTTCAACACACAATCACACAAACTTTACACACACATATATATACATATGTGTATGCATATATACATACATACTTAGAGGATAGAAGGAACAAGGTTCCAATCCCACAATTCATTTTTTCTTCCATAGCTTACATATCCCAGCAAAACCTTCCAAGCAGTATAAAATTACAATGTGATTTGCTTTCTAGTTTTCTTCTAGTGAATGACTATGAAAAAAGAGTATGCGCCCCAATACCTTTACAAGAAATAACATTACTCAGTACAGATAAAGACAATAAATTATTCCCAAGAACCTACATACATTCACAACCAAGCTACTTGTTACAGATTAACAAAGTAAGCAAGGCAGTTTTTCCTCAGCCAGTTTCTTTTACTGGCAGACAGCAATGTGCAGTTACAAAGAAAGGAGTAATTATTTTATTATTATTTATCTTTAAAAGTAATCTTATAAGAATCTTAAAAGAGGGGACTGGAGAGGTGGCTCAGCAGTTAAGAGTGCTCTTCCAGAGCTTCTGAGTTCAATTCTCAGCAAGCACATGGTGGCTCCCAACCATCTGTAGTGGGATCTGATGCCCTCTACTAGTATGTCTGAAGACAGGGACAGCATACTCACATACATAAAATAAATCTTTAAAAAGAAGGAATCCTTTAAAAAGAAGAAATCTTTAAAAATCACAAACCTAAACTTTTATAGGAAAATCAGTCATATCTACTTTAAATCCTCAGAATTGCATTATCTACTCATCAGCAATTAATAAAACATATCAGGAAGCTGAGGGCAAAATTGGGTGTAAGAAATCAATCATTACCAGTCCAGCCTCGGCAAGAGTCACATCAGCCAGTGCCGTTGTCCTGTTCCCCAACATTAAAGGTCCCGAGCTTAACTGATAAGAATGTGCCTTTCTGAACTTCAGATTGTTTCCTAAGATTGGAACATCAGAGCCTGTAGTGAAAACATCTCAGCCTAGCTTCACTAACAGTTTTATTTTTCCAAATGTTTTCTAAGGTGGTGGTCATTGCTAACAGTCTACATCTCTAAGTTCTTCCCTAGGGTGGTGATTGAATCATTAATCTGCTCCAACAGCAATGGCTGAAAAAGATCAACACTATTATTCTGACTGCCAGAGATACTGTCCAGTGAGGGGCTGGAAGCCACCTTAGCGTATACATCTACATACACATATACATCTATTATTGGATATTCCATGTGTGAGTTCATGTATAAAAGAGAACATACATTTTTTTCTTTCTGAGATTGTGTGACCTCACTTAATACTAAACATTCTAATTCCATCCATTTTATGCAATTTTTAACTTCGATGTTCTTTAGAGTAATATTTCATTTTAAACACACACACACACACAAAATGTTATCTGATCATCTGTTAAAAGACTACTCAGTTAATTCCAATTCTTTGCTATGGTCTGCACATATCTCTGTGGTAGGGTGTGGAGTTCTCTGAGTATAAAATAGCTGAGTCATGTGGTAGTTCTATTTTTAATTTTTAAGAGCTCGCCACACTGATTTCCATAATGGTTGTATTAACTTGGACCCCCACTGTGATTAAGGGTTTCTTTCTAGCCACATCCTTTCCAACATTTGCTGTCATTTTTTTTTTAATATTTATTTTGAATCTTTTTTTACAGCAGTCCAGTCATTATTTCCCTCCTGGTCCGCCCTCCAACAGCTCCTCATGCCATTCCTCCACCACCACCACCAACCTCCCCCCCACCACCACCCCTCTGTCTCCAAGAGGATGTCCCCACACCCCAACCCCACCCCACCCCACCCCTACCATGCCTCCCCAGCCCCTGGGAACTCAAGTCCCTAGAGGGTTAGGTGTATCTTCTCTCACTGAGGCCAAACCAGGCAGTCCTCGGCTGTGTATGTGTCGGGGGCCTCGGACTAGCCAGTGTATGCTGCCTGGTTGGTGGCTCAGTGTCTGAGAGATCTCAGGGGTTTGGGTTAGTTGAGACTGCTGCTGTCACATTTTTTAACGATAGTCATTTTGATTGTGGTGAGGTGATATCTCAAAGTTGTTAAAATGTACATTTTTTGACAGTGATAGTGAACACAAAGCTGCTGGCGTTTGTATTTCTTCTTTTTTGAAAATTGTATCTTCTGTCCATTTCTCACTGGTTGATCATCAGCTTTATTTCCTTGGTTTACTTCTTCAATTCTTTGTATACTCTGGATATTAGTCCAGTGTAGAAGTGCAGCTTGTAGAGATTTTTTAACCATTCTGCAGAATGGTAAATTCCTCTAATCCCAGCATTTAGGAGGCTGAGGCAGGCTGATCTCCGAGTTCAAATCCAGCCTGGTCTACAGAATGAGTTTCAGGATAGCCAGAGCTACACAGAGATATTGTATGGGGGCAGTGGGGAGGAAGAGGAGGAGAAGGAGGAGGAAGAGGAAGAGGAGGAGGAAAAAAAGAAAGAAAGAAAGAAAGAAAGAAAGAAAGAAAGAAAGAAAGAAAGAAAGAAAGAAAGAAAGAAAGAAAGAAAGAAAGAAAGAAAGAAAGAGGAGGAGAATTCTATAAGCTGTTAATGATGTTGTTTATGATGATTGTTCCATTTGCTGTCAGATCACAGTCTAAGAATGGAGCCTTGTGAGTGGGATTCTGAGTGCTTGTGAGAAAACTCCAGGAAAACAAGACAAGAGTCTTGTGATCTAAGGTTCTTCAACATGGAACTAACTGTTCATGGACGCCCCTCCCAGGTATAGCAGATAGGAATGAGTTTGGTTTAAAGTATTCATTACAACTGGATATTGTTATTTGTTTATATGCCTGTATGGAAAAACATGTTTGTACTGCATGCATCTTGTTCTTGTGGTTGTAGGCTTTACTCATGGAATTGTTAACCTAGGGAGTATAAATTGTCTGAGGCTATGAATAATGTCGGCTATTGGATGAAACTTCAGTCCGCCTCATTTTAGCTCCACTCTCCCAGGTCCCACTGCCTTTAGAGTGGTAAATACTTTAGAATGGTAAAATCGACAGATGGTACTACACAAAAATAAGAAGTTCTGTACAGGAGAGGCATAGCAATACATTTCTAGGACTGGGAAACTCTCAGCAAGATGTTCTTGTGCAGAAACCTAACCAGGCAGGAAACATTCTAGTGCCATTTATTTTCATACGCATGCAGATTTGCAATTGTCTCCCTAAGTTACAACAGCTATAACTTAGGTGCTAGCTCAACTTGTAACATGTTTACCAAACTAGCACCAGGACCTGAGTTCAATCCCTAGAACCCACAAAATACCAGCCATGGTAGTGCTGGGTGAGGGGGGCCTAAGAAGGCAAATCCTAGAGAGTCCATGAACAATCTCTCTAGTCTATTTGGCTAGTTCCAAACCAGTAAAAGACCCTGTCTCAAAAAGAAGGTAATGAGTGCCTAAGAAATGATACCCAAGGCTGTGCTCTGGCCTCCACAAATGCAAACATACATGTACCAACACATACATAAATATGCACACATACAAACCATGCACTCACATGCACAAAAAGATAATAATAGGATGGGGAAAATCATACTCATACCAACAAAATGATATGCTAACGGATGGCACATTTAATCTATCGTATTTCATAATCTTACATGGTTTCATTTTCACTTTATACTTGAATTGCTGACTTGTTTTAGTGTTCATCTTGCTGATTTACGTAAAGCACCTAATCTATGGTGTTTTCTCTATTACATCTCGTACCTCTAACTCATATACTCTTCCTTTTCTTACTTGTACCTTCTTGTTCCCTTTCTTCATTCCCTTCTCTTTTTAATTCTCTATTAGTAATATCTTCTTAGATTTATTACAACTGTCAAAACTATAAAAACAAGGGACCAACAGTAAAAGCTGTAAGAGAATGCACCAGCTTACCTACAAAGACACATACATAAAAATGCTGGAGCTCTTAAGAACTTAAGTGTCAGGAATGCAAAGAATGATTTACATCAAGTCCTGGACTAAAAAACCTGCCCAAGATTGCCAAGTCTACATAGTGAGTTCTAAGCCAGCTAGAGGTACATAATGAGACTCTCGGTTAAATAATAATAATAATAATAATAATAATAATAATAATAATAATAATAATAATTTGGAATAATTCCCAACAAAAATCATTTCAATAATACACAAACGCTTTCAAACAAAGAAAACAATCCCTCGCTCTGGAGCATTAGGCCAGCTATGACAGGATACACTAACAAGCCATTTCCCATGGACTTCACCTAATCAGTCAACAAATATTTGTAAGGAAAGGAATATATCTTTTCAATAAAGAGGAGTAAGTCATTTCAAACCCAGGAGAAAAAAATAAGTAAATGCTGATTGTTAACACACACAAAATCTGAACTTGGTATGAAAACTAAATGTTCAAGGTAAAAACAAATTTTAAAAATTAATAAAGAAGGGCTGGAGAGATGGCTCAGTGGTTAAGCTATCTGTAATGAGATCCCAATGCCCTCTTCTGGTGTGTCTAAAGACAGCAACAGTGTACTCATATACATTAAAAAATAAATAAATCTTCTAAAAAAAAATAAAGGGAAACTGGCTTCCTAATTTTGGATAGGTACAACTTATTAAAAGACAATAATTAGCCAGTTTAGGAAAATTGGGGCTAGAGAAATAACTCAGCAGGTAGGGCAATAGCTGCTTGCACTTTCTGAGAACCTGGGCTCTACCCCAGCACCCATACAGCTCACAACCATCCTAAACTTCAACTGCAGGTTATCTAGTGCCCTCTTCTGGCCTATGTCGGTATTGCACACAAGTAGGGCACAGACATTAAAGTAGGAAGCCAAAATACCCATACACATAAAGGTTTAAAAAAAAATGATACCTTAAATACATTATAATAGAAAAGCTATTCACTCAAAGACAGCACTAAGAAAGTGAAAGAAAGTAAAATCTTTGGAGGAAATTTCCATGATATATATATTTGACAAAGGATTTTTATCTAGATATACAGAATATGTCTAGGAAGCAATAAAAAAGAATATTCAAAAATTGTTAAAATGTGTAAATGAAAACTTTACAACAAGGACTTCTAAAGGTTGCATAGATAGAAGAGAAGACACTTAGGAAAACTCAAAACAATACAACTACCGAAATATCAAAATGGCTGCACTTCAAGAATAATAATTTAAAAAAAAAATGAGTAAGTGTAGCGTTACAGAAATGTTCATATGCTGCTAGTAGAAATATAAATGCAGCAACTACTTTGAAAACTAGCAGCACCCACTAGCAAAACAGTAATACACTGTGGTGGTCTGAATAGGTTTGCCCCCCCCCATAGATTCATGCGATTCAATACTTGGCCACGGGGAGGTGGCTTTGTTGGAGGAAGTACATCACTGTGTAGCAGGCTGTGAGGTCTCCTATGCTCAAGCTCTGCCCAGTGTGGAATCAGAGCTTCCTTTTGGCTACCTATGAAAGACAGTTCCCTCTCCTGCCTATGGATCAAGATGGAGAACTCTTGGCTCCTCCAGCACTGTACTGGCTGGTTTTGTTTGCCAACTTGACACAGCTGGAGTTATCACAGAGAAAGGAGTTTCAGTTGAGGAAGTGCCTCCATGAGATCCAACTGTAAGGCATTTTCCCAATCAGTGATCAAGGGGGAGGGGCCCATTGTGGGTGGTGCCATCCCTGGGCTGGTAGTCTTGGGTTCTATAAGAGTGCAAGTTGAGCAAGCCAGGGGAAGCAAGCCAGTAAGCAGCATCCCTCTATGGCTTCCACATCAGCTCCTGCTTCCTGATCTCCTTGAGTTCCAATCCTGACTTCCTTTGGTGATGAACAGCAATGTGGAAGTGTAAGCTGAATAAATCCCTTCCTCCCCTACTTGTTTCTTGGTCATGATGTTTGTGCAGGAGTAGAAACCCTGACTAGTACAAACACCATGTCTAACTGCACACTACCATTGCTTCCTGCTATCATGATAATCAACTGATCCTCTGAAACTGTAATGAAATGAAATGTTCCCCTTTATAAAAGTTGCCTTGGTCATAGTGTCTCTTCACAGCAATGAAACCCTAACTAAGACATATACCTAAATACCTTATGCTAACTCCTGGGATATTTTTCCAAGACACATGTAAAAGTACACTCAAAGACAACGTTATTGATAATAGTCTAAAACTAAAAACTGCAAATATCTCAAGAAATGGTACATGAAATAAGTTACAGAATGTCTAAGCAATGAAATGACATGTAATAGAAAAAATAAATTGCTGTGGCACAAACTGTGGATTAATCTCACATGCAGAACGTTAAGAACAAAACCAGATACACAGTTCTAATTTCAGGAGCAGACAAATTAGTTCAAAATTAGAATCTGGGGGTGGAGGAGAAATAGTATGTGTGGACTAGTAAAAAGCATAAAGAGCCTTTCTGGAATTATGAAAATGTTCTGTGTATGGTCTGGGAGGCACTGGTGTTCATAGAGGACAGAGGTATCAGTTCTCTTTAATCTGTATTTAAAGGAGTTGTAAAATACTAAAGGGTGCTGGGGATTAGACTTGGGTTCTCCACAAGAACAGTAGATACTTTTAATCACCAAGCCATCTGTCCAGATCAGTGATCTAAATCCTAACTTGATAATGTCTTGATCTAGATGTATATGTCTAGATACATTAGAAACTTCGTAAATCTACAGATAAAAATCAGTTCATTTAATGTACCTTTAAATGAATCATAAACCATTAAATAAATCTCTTATGTACTGATGTAAAAATAAAGTCACAAGTTTCTGATTTAAAAGGAAAAAGTTACAGCAGTGGGCAGGGTATTGCAAACCTAAAATTCTAACAGTCAAAAGGTCGGTGCAAGTGCATCCTAAAATCATCGCCAGCCTGGGCTGCAAAGCTCAAGGACACGCTCAACTACACAGTAAGACTCTGCTTTAACAAAGAAGGAAAGGAAGAGAGAAGAAGGAGGGAAAAAAAGGGGGGGAGAATTATTCTACTTCATTAAAATGTATACATCTGGCCAGAGAGATGACTCACAGGAAAGCATGCTTGCCACCCACAGCTGTGGAACTGAAATAAGCCCCAGAACATCCCCAGAAGGATGGATGGTGCAGCATGTGTCTGCAATCTCAGCATTCCTCTAGGGAAATGAGTAGATAGGGGAAATTTGGTTAGAAGCTCCTGGGACAGGTAGCTTCCCATGTGCAATGTGACAGGATCCATGAGAGGAAAACTAACACATAACAGTTGTCCTCTAACCTCCGAATTCCACAGCTCACACACATATCAAACACATAGAATAACATTTGCTTCTTAAAATAACTGTATTCACAGAATACATCTCTACTACATCAATAACCCAATTTTTACTGGTTAATAACCAGGGGGGAAAAGGGATAGAAAGGAAAGACTTATGAAATAAAAGTAAATTTTATCTGTATCCCCTGAAATGTATTAATGCTAATATATTTCAAACTGCAAAGTTAATAGACTATTCTGAATCAAATCCTAAATGCCTATAATCTCTTTAAGGCCCAGAGAAGAGTGATGCACTTCTAACCAGACCTGCACACAGACTGCTCTGTTTGATTTGTTATATTTGCTTTTTGTTTTTGTTGTTGTTTTTCAGGCCCTTGTAGAAACTAGGCAAGTGATCAATCAAATGAGCTACATCTCTAACACTGGCTGTTTTCTTTAAAAATTCCTTATATCCAAAATCTTTACGTTCTTAACTTAGTAAAGGAGGAATAATGTTTCAACATTCCTTCAAACAAAAATGGATAAAAATATGGGACTCCATGTTGAGAAGGATGAAATGGTAGCAGTCTCAGTTTTCAGAGAGGGAACTGTGTCATAATGCACACGTACCACTCAGTGCTCCAACAGCTCCGAAGTTTAAGGACTTTCCATCCATTATGCTGGCATCACATTCAATCTCTCCTAAGAGATTTAGATTAGATCCTATTCCTGCATTTGTAAAAGGAGAATCCTAAAAAACAAAAACGTAATTTAAATACTATTAGTCTTAAAAGAGAATTAATTAGTGTCAGTCTATAATCCCTTCTAAACACTAGAAGGTAAGAGAATATTTTTCAAGTCTCATGCAATATCAGTACTTCTCTAGTGACAAATGTCAAAAGTATTATGAAAAAATTAGAGACCAATATATTTTGTAGAGATTATACACCAAAATCAAAGAAACAAAATCAAATCAAACCCTGCACAATATAAACAGATGTACATATAATGAAAAAGAGGGATCTCAGGAAAGCAATACTGATTTAATATCTGAAAAATAAAAATCAATCAAAATATCCCATGCTAATGAAATATAAGAATCACATGTGAAGAGGCATAGGGAAAGGGCATTTAACAAATTACAGTGCCCTTTCATGAAAACAAAAGGCTAACCTAGAAAAGGTCCTTGCCATGATAAAGGACCTACAAAACATATAAAGCTAACACTGCAATTAATGGGAAAGGGGAAAAAGACTGAATAATTCCCCCTTAAGGGGCCCATGCAGGTGTTATACAGGAACCTGAACCTCGAGAAGAGATAAGAATGAAAACCTGGTGCAGATTAACTATGCCAACCTGGATCAGACTTCAGGAAGTCTAATGCCAGGCGATTCATTGTCAGTATATTTAAAGCACAGTACAATTTGGGGAAAGGTTTTGAGGCAACACTCAGTCCAATCAATGCAATTCCAGGTGCACAAGAAAGTTTAAGGTGTGACTACAAAGAGACTCTTTTACAAAGTACATGTGACGATAAGGGTGTGTTCTATAGTTAAAAGGCCTAGAATCTATTGTGGTCTCTCACCAGTAGCACAGAGGTCAGCAGGCCACAAAGTACATATGACAGACATCTCGCCTAAGGATGGTAACAGTCTAGGGATGGAAGACCCTGGTATACTCATTCTGGTAATTTGGATGAAGTCTATCTCTACAGCAAAAGTGGGTAAGGTCTGCCTCCAAATAGCAAATAGGTCACCTGGTTCTTAATAAAGTCCACTCTCAGCTTTCTGGATGGAATGCAGGGATTTGATTTTATCTCCTCCATTGAGAAGACACCCCTGCATGATTAACTCTCCTGGGTCTCTGAGTGTTTCTCTGTGAGTACAAGGACTCTGTGCCCCAGCATTCCCTAAAGTCAAAATCATAACAGGAATATCTATTCTCACTACTTCTTACTCAACAAAATGCAAGACAACCTTAGCAAGACAGTTAGGCAAGAAAAAAAAAAGAACTAAACTAGAAAGAAACAAGAAACATCCCTATTTTTAAAATGATCTCTGGCACCCATCATCATGTTGCAATCCTATTGAAAGACACTCAGTATCCTGTATCCATAGACAGAGTCCCCAGAACTACCTCCTGCTACAGTTTGATAATACATATTTGCCTGACAAGCATGAGCACATGACTTTTATTCCCAAACCCACATAAATAAAGCATGGCATGGTGACATATGCTTGTAACTGCAGCACTGGTAAGACAGGAAGAACTAACTCTAGGCTCCTTGACCAGCTAGGCTACCCTAATTTACACACTCTGTAGAAGGAGGGAGACCTTGTCTAAAAGAAAATCATTAAAAAGCACCCAAAGTTGTCCTCTGATCGTCGAACTCACATGCCTAGAGGAAGAACAGCCAAAATGATTTTGAATAAAAACCACAACTAGAAGACTCACAGAGATTATAAAATTGTCTTACAAACTGCATAAGACTAAGAATAGACAGCAACAGAGCTGATAAACCAGATGTAAGCCTTTCTGTCCATAGTCAATTAAATAAGAATGCTAAGACAACGCCTAAGTAAGAACAGTCCTTTCAGTAGATAGTGCTGGGACTAAACACCATGCAGCAGAGAAAGGAACTGGATCTCTACCGCATACCAAGGACAAAATCAAAGTGGATCAAGATCTAAATGTAAGTTAAAACTACAAATTTGTTCTAACAAAACATAAAGTCAAAGCATGACCTCCCGGCATGGTGGCATGTCTTTAATCCCAGCAATCAGGAGGCAGAAGCAAGCAGGATCTCTATAAATTCAAGGCCAGCTGGTTACATGGTAAGATATTGGCTTTAAAAAAAAATGAACTTTTTTTATTGACATCAAAAGCACAAGCAACCTAAGGGAAAAAAAATAAATTAAACTGGAATTTATCAAAACAAAAATCTTCTGTTTCAAAAGACATTAAGAAAAAAGGGAAACAAAATCAAACTAAAGTTTTGCAAGCCAAAATACCTATGATGAATGACTTCCACTTAGAGTTCACAAAAATTCCTCAAACTTTTTTAAATGGGAAGGGGATATAAATAAACATTTCTCCACCAATATGTAAATAATCAATAAGAGCATGAAGAGATGTTCAATGTCACTTGTTATCAAAACAGGCAAATCAAAACCACAATGAAATACTATTTCACATCCACAAGGATGGAAATAATTAGATATTAACACATGGTGACAAGGACATGGAAAAATGAGAACATGCATACACTTCTGAGGAGGCTGAAAAGTACAGCTCATTTGAAAAACATCTATTAGGTTCTCCAGAAGTTGAATGTAGAGTTATCATTTGATCTCAACAATTCCACTTGTAGTATATTCAAGAAAAAATGAAAGTATACGTTCTACCAAAACAGGTATATAAATATATAAAGCAACATCACTTGGTGACAAAAAAGTACTATCAGATATATTAAATGAATATATACTATATATATATATATTACAGAAGTATTAATTAGAAACAAAAAATATAATGACATATTGATGCATAATGCAAATTGGAAGAACCTTTTTTTAAAAAGACTATGCTAAGGAGAAAGAAGCCAGACACAAAAAGCCATCTAAACATCCCAATTATATGAAATGTGAGAAACAGACAAATTGTTACGTGGAGTAGTGGTTGCCAGAGTGTGGAAAGAAGACAGGTAATAACTATTAATGGCTAAGATGTTTCATTCTGGAGTGGTAAAATAAAGGAAACTGAACAGTGGTGTTAGTAGTAGAATGTTTAAATACACTTTAAACTAACTATACATGTATATAACACGTATGTGTTGTATACATTTTATTATATCTCAACAAGGTCCTATAAGGCTGGTGAGATAGGGCTCAGCAGGAAAAGTACATGCCATGAATCCCTGGCATCCTGAGTGCAGTTCCGAGAACCTGCAATGGGAGAAGAAGCCTGAAAAGAAAACTGACTCCCAAGGCTGTCCTCTGACCTCCACAGGCTTCCTGGGGCACTCATATGCCCACACCCACAATAAATAAAAAATGTAATCACGAAGGGGGGATGGGGAGAGAAGATGGGATAGACATGATATATACAATATACTCAAGTATGAAATTCTCAAAAATAATATTTAAGATGCAGTTTACACACATAATGGGCAGGGCTCTAATAACTCCAAATTAAGAATGGTGGGCAATGTGTAAAATCCCAGAACAAGGAAATTGGAGGTGGGAGGATCAGGAGTTTCTCCACTACATAGCAAGTTTGAGACCAGCTTGAGTTACATGACATCATCTCCAAGGGGAAAGAAAAATGTTAAAATCAGGCCATAATGAAAGTAAGTTTAGGGATCTGGAGCAATGACTCAGCACTTAGGAGTACCTGTTGCTCTTGAGGAAGACTCAGGTTAGATTCCCAGCACCAACATGGAGGCTCATAACTATTCACAACTCTAGTTCCAGAGGATCTGAAGCCCTGTTCTGACCTCCACGGGCACTAAATACACATGGTGCACAGGCATATATACAGACAAAATGCTCAGGCATAGAATAAAATGAAAAAACCTAATTTTAAAAAAGTTTATAGCTATAAGGTAAACAGGGCATAAAGGCCTAGAATTGCTGGCCAGTGATGTATTTGAAACCTAAAGAAATATACTACTGCACTCATAAGATCATAAATATGCCAAGTGTTGTTATGAAGCCCGTATCATATGTAATGTCCAACTAAAAAATATGAATGGAAAACTAATAATATAAAATCTTACAATTAAATGTCATTGAGACAAATAAAGAGAGGACTTAGATTGAACACTACTAGAGTAAGTACTTACAAGCCCAACTCAAAATAGCAAGCAGTTTGATAAGGCAATCCAGAAAACTGGGCCAATGTGGGTTAACTAAGTGTTACTAGAATAATTCTGGATCAATCTAATGCTTACCCAATATTCAGAGTCATCTACAAACTTCAGCATTGCCCTGTATTTCCGCCAGATCCAAGAAACACTGCCGTGACAATGATACAATTTCCAATACATATCAACCCACTGAAGGAAAGAGAGTCAGGGTCTTGAGACTAACACCAACAAGTAAGATCACAAGGCAGAAAATAAAATGGTGTACAATTAGAGAACAGAGAATAGAGACTGTAAGCATTCAGTAAGGAATGGTCCACTATGGAATACTGAAATTAGTAACAGGTTCCCCGGGGAACATGAATGCCTAGGGGCTGTGAGCCTTGGTTTGGTTTAACTAGACTCTCCCTTTACCATTCCCTTTAGCAGTTCCCATCGATTGCACCGCCTCTCCTCCTTGTCTGTAAGTTCCCACCTGCTTATGCTATAAAATCAATCCATTCTCTGTTTACACTATAAAACTTCTAGCAAGGTTCCTATGCCTATCGCAATAATTCTCCCCTAAATAAAGACTGCCTTTATAAGTTTCATGAATAATCTTGTCTTAAATAGTAATCATTAGGAAAATGTAAGTTAAAACCACATAACCACTAAAATAGCCACAATTAAAGAGACTGACAATACTAAGGACTTGCAAGAATGTGGAGCATCTTCAATCCACATACTACTAAGAATGCAAATAAAAAATCATTTAACAGGTCTGTCAAAAATTAGCGTGCACTTACTACAAACTCAACAATTCTACACTTAATTATACACTGAAGTGAAATGAACACATATCTTCCATAAGACTTGCTTTCACATTAATGTGACTTGACTTGATTTGGTTTTGTTTTTTTGAAAAAGGATGTGATTATGTAGCCCATGCTGGTCTAGACCAAGCACCCCCATTAGTCTCTCAAGTGCTAAGATTCCAGGCTGTAGCATCATGCAGCCTCATATAAGATTTTGTAGAGTTAGATTTCTAGCCAGGGAGTAGCCAGGAATTCTTTAAAACCTGTCAGACCCAGCCATTCCCTTGTTCAGGCTTACCCTAAAACCCAATATCCTAATATTGTAGGCTTCCAAAGTCCTACAACAGTGGTTCTCAACTCGGGATGCACGACTCCTTTGGCAAACCTCTATCTCCAAAAATGTATTTATGATTTATAACAGAAGCAAAATTACAGTTATAAAGTAGCAACAAAAGTAATCTTATGGTTGGAGGTTTCCACAACATGAGAAACTGTACTAAAGGTTTGAAACATTAGGAAGGTTGAGAGCCACTGTCCTACAGTGTCTGAACAGGGTCTGACCCATCCTGTCCTTTTTCAACTTGCTCCCTTAGATTCTCTACAGAGGAGTCACTCTGGATCCTTAGGACCCAGGAATGTCTCATCCCAGATTCTATCTTTTATTCATACATCTGTTTGCAATGCAGAGCTTAATAGGGAATTCTAGCTAATGGAGAGGGTCAATGAAGACAGTAAGTATAAACACATCATATGTGTGAATAACTGATGATGCATGGTGACAAGAACTAAAGAGACTAACTCAGACTAAGAAGGTCAGTAGAGTACTCATCCTCTGACCAAAAGCTCTCCCAGCAGCTTCACGGTCCTTTCCTCTTCCACTCATATCTCTGCTCTACTGTCATTACATCAGCGGGCCCTCCTCTGACTAATTCACCTTGCATCCCATTGTCACACCACCCCCAGTCATTCTCTTTTCCATCTACTTGATGGTCCTTCTCACTACATTACTGTTTTTTGAGAAAGGGTCTCACTGTGCAGCCCTGGCAAACCTGGAATTCTCCATGTAAACAAGACTGCCTGTCTCTGCCTCCCAGCGCTGGCTTTAAAGATGTGTGTGTGCTGACTAGTTTGACACAAGCTAGAGTTATTAGAGAAGAGGGAACCTTAATTGAGAAGATGCCTTCATAAGAAAGGGCTAGGCAAGCCTATAGGCATTTTCTTAGTGATTAATGGGGGACAGCCCAGCCCATTGTGGGTACAATCCCTGGACAGCTAGTACTTGATTCTATATGAAAGCAGGCTGAGCAAGTCATGGGCCAAACTAGTAAGCAGCACCCCTCCATAGCCGCTGCATCAACACATGCCTACTACAGGTTCCTGCCCTGTTTGATTTCCTGTTCTGACATCCTTCGATGATAAACTGCAATACAAAAGCAAAAGCCAAATGAGTCCTTTCCTTCCCAAGCGATGTTGGGCATGGAGTTTTATCACAGCAACAGTAACCTAAACTAAGACCACCCTAAGATAGTGTCCATCACCATGCGTTGTTAAGCCAGCTAGCTTCTAATCGTTGCATGACATTCTTATAGAGAAATTCCAGAAAACAAACAAGGCTTCAAATAGCAGGAAGGAGGGTTAGAAGTGGCAAGCCAGGAGTTGCTGTACTACGATGACAAGGAAGCTTTGTCCTAACCTAAGATCTGGAAGCACCCAGCCAAGGCCAAGAGCCGCATGCAACACTTTACTTTTTCACCAGAAACCATAACTTGCATTACCCATTTAGTGATCTTTGAAGAAAACATAAAATAAGGGCAGTTTGCGCAGCCATGGGTTATACTGTATCTTGGGGAATTTATTGTGTGATCTCTATTATCATCTCTTATAGATGCAAACAAGTCAGTTTCAAATATAGAAAAACCAAAATAGCACAATATAGAATCATTTTCTATAAAATGATTTATATCTAATCTCCAATATTCCTCTAAAGTAACTCAGACATCTATTGATAGATTATTGTAGATAGAATATCTTGTGTGTTGCATAGATACATCATCTGTCAATAAAAAAAAAACAATGGCATATAGGAGAGGGTAGAATAGAAGGTGTAATATCTGGAAGGCAGATAGGAAGAATTCTGGGATGGAGCAAGGTGTGGGAGATGTGCACAGGGAGAGGAAATGAAAGGGACGCATAGTACAGGTAACCAACCATGTAGTGGAATGTAGATCGGAATAAGTGGAATATAGTAAGTTATGATCTAGTCAGAGAAGAATGTAGCTATATGGCCAAGGTATCTGTAAATATATTTTGAGTCTGAGTATAATTTCTGGGAACATGGGGCTGGGAGGAAGAACAAGCATTAATTTCTATAGATTACTAATACATTAGTGTTCATAATATATCAAGTGCAAATTCAACAAGCACATCTTAAAATGAAACATGGGAAGATACATAATTTTACCCATAAATAATAATAAAGTATTCTATTGAGATCATTTTAATTAAACTGCCTCTATTGACAAGCAAGTAACTCTATTCATCTTAACGTAAGTAGTGACAACTAGTCTTAAAAAAAAAAAGTTCACGAATCTTTTCTAAGAGTAGATACAATATTCTCAGTGGGATAGAATTTGCCTCATGTGTGCAAGATCCTGGGATAGATTCCCAGAAGAGAAAGAGGGGTACATATTCTATTACAGTTTTTTCTAATTAAAATGATAAAAACAGAATTCAGACCAGCCTGAGTCACACATTGAGAGCCCATCCAAAGAGGGAAGAGACAAAATTAAAGCAGTATGCCTATCTTAGCCAACACTATTCCAAAAAATGATTAACTCTCTAGCATTTCCTTATTGGTTCATAATATCTACAGGATGAAGGATGGCCAATGAAACTGAGTTACTAATTTAAACACACACACATACACGTGCATACCCATGCACACTCATGCACACTCACACACTATTTTGGAACATATTTGACAACCAATTAAGTTCAAATTTCCAAGAACTAAATGATTGAAAATTATCCCATTTAAATTCCTCTGTGGTAGTATAAGTTAAGATTCATTAATTTAACAAATATTTATTGGGCACCTATTGCCAGGCAATTATTTTCCTGTAAAAGGCCAGATATATTAAATGATTCAGACTTGTGGACCACACAATGCTTTAGCTACTCAACTCTGCCACTGAGGTAGAAAAGCAGCCAGAAAAAATATGCAAGTGAGGAGCATGGCTGTATCCCAAAGACACTGCATTTTGTACCCTGGCATTTGAATTTCATATAATTTCTAGTATCATAAAATATTAGTTTCCTTTTGATTTTGTCTCAATCTTAAAAACTAAAAGCCTTTATAAGCTTAAAGACCATCAAAAATAGGCAGAAAGCCCTTTTGGCTTTGTGACCCAAATTTGCTAAATAGTGAGCTAAATCATAGGGCTTATAGCAATACACAAAACAGAATACAGTCTTCCAACAAGTAGCCTCAATTCCTGCTATAGGAGGCAAATGCTAGCAAATTAAATAGAGGCTAAAGGTATGGTTAACACTGTCACTGGGCAGTGGTGGTGCACACCTTTAATCCCAGGAGGCAGGCGGATTTCTGAGTTCGAGGCCAGCCTGGTCTACAGAGTGAGTTCCAGGACAGCCAGGGCTACACAGAGAAACCATCTCAAAAAACCAAAAAAAAAAAAAAAAAGAACTGTCAAGGCTCTGGGCTCCATATCAAGAAAGGGGAGACACAGTCAGGGCAGGGAAGAGAATAGCAAACAGATGGCCCTTGGTATCTGAAGAGGGTACATCTCAGAGTATCTCCACCATGCTCAAATCCTTCTAAAAAGTGGCACTCAGGACTGATGTTGCTCAGAGGTAAAATGCTCTCCAACCATGCATGAGGTCTTGAGTTTAACCCAAATATCATCAGTATTATGAAAAAAATACTGATACTTTATTTGTTAGACATGTTGGCTCCTGCCTGCAATACTCAGAAGGCTAAAATGGGAGGAACACACATATTCATAGCCTGATGGAGAGGGCTGGAGATCACTGCTCTTCCAGAGGACCTGAGTTGAGTTCACAGCACCTGTAAGGTAGCTCACAAACCATCTGTTAACGCTGGTTCCAGGGAATCCCACACCATCTTCTGTCCACTAAAGGCAGCAGTCACACACACGAAGCACAAACACACATGCAGGCACTTTAAATATAAAGGAAAGGTGGGGAAGAGTGGGTTACACAGCTAAATACAAAATAATATCAAACATAGTAGCCTAGGCCTATAATCTTAGAACTCAGGAAGGTGAGAAATATCTACATGAATTCAAAGCTAGCCTTGCCTCATACCTGTGATAATATAGTTGCTACACAGTATCATTTAAGGAATGACAAGAAAACTTGTACATATGCAGTACAGATGCAAATTTCAGTTGGAATATTTTTTGATCTGCAACTAGTTGACTATGAAGATTCAGAAATCATGGCTGCCTAGGCTAATTATAAATTAAATGGCATTTTAGACAACAGTAAGTATAATAATTCAAACCTAAAATAAAAAGATAGGTTGTGGTCAGAAAGCTAAAAAGAGACAAGCAGACCACAAAGGTGTCCCTGATTTAGTCTTTCTTTTGTTTCTTCTGACATTATTTCAGACTTAAACTTGCAATTTAATCAACTACCCAGGATCCAGAAGGATGGCTTAGTGTGTAAAGGAACCAGGTATCATGTCTGACAACCTGAGTTCAATCCCCTGGATCCATAGGATGGAAAGTCCTCTGGTCCTCTGGCCTAGACTCTACAGCACATGCATGTCAACACACAAAATAAAAAATAAATTAATAAAATGTTAAGTAGTCTAATAATCAGATTATATACAGCTCTTGTACAATGTTGAATTATCAGAGGAGAAAAATGTTAAATGGGCAAAGAACATGAAGGGACCTCAACAGGTATTTTTCCCAAGGACATACAAAATGGCCTACAACACATAAATAGGTTGAACATCATTTCTATTAGGGAAATAAAGAACCTATGATAAGGTACCAATTCTCATCCACAAGGACAGCCTGACTGACGGGGAAAAATGTAATTCGATTGGGAAAGCACTGCTCATTCACTGTTACTGCAATAAGAAAATGGTGCATTCCATTGTTATGGAGAACAACTCAATAGGTCCACAAAAGTTTAATGGACAATCAACATAGAATCTAGAAAGTCTATTGAAACATACTAAGAAATTAAAATCAGGTCTTCAATATTTGTGTTCAGGGCTATTCACACCAAGGTGTTCCCAATAGCCAACAGGTAGAAACCGCCCCGATAGTCATCAGTGGATGGCTGGATAAAAGTGCTGTGGTGTTTACAAGAACAATGCTGACTAGGCTTCCCAAATGAGGACTGAAGTGCTGACAGATGCTGCGGGTGGAAGCAAAGGCACATTGTACTGAGCTGGGGAGAGGCAAGCATTATAAGTATAATTTAAGTTACATGAATTATCCAGAACAGATAAATCCAGAGAGAATAGAATGAGTCACCAGCTGACAAAAGACAAGCAAGTAAAGAGTAACTGCCTAACAGGTATGAGGATCCGTTACAGGAATAAAAGTATTTGAAAGAAGATGGGAAACCGATAGTTATTAATTCTTAAACCTGTCATATATGACTTTCATCTCAATTAAACATACAAAAGTACAACATACAAAAAGTTCAATGATTCTACATATGTCAAGTTTTATAACTCACAAAATATTGTTACCTTAGTGTCACTGGGGCCTTCTAGAGGGGCAGAAATGTTGTGTGTCCTGGTCCAAGTGCTGTGGGCACTGGAGTATTGGTCACTATGAAAAGTTGGAGCTGCCAATAAACAGTAACTGTACTAGCCTTCTAACATATATACTATACCAAACAAAAAACTTTAAAATCATAAAGCAAATTTCTTAGAACAACTTAAGTTTTTAAAAACTGTTACCACCATGGATCCAATGAGTCAAAATGAAATTCTCCATTCTCCTTCCTCCCAAGTCTCATTCAGATCATATGAGCTAAATCTAAGGATTTTGATGTTTGGTTTTGGGGTTGGTTTTTTTTTTTTTTAAATAAGCTATTACACATGACTCTAACATAGCTGGACCATGGTCCTTGCTTTGAGACACTCATTTCAATGACTCCCTAAGCTTCTTAATTAGGGAAACCCATGTTGAGAATGTCTGTAGTGTCTATCAACAGTAGCACAGAGGAAAGAAGAAGTGCAAAGCTACATAACTATGAAACACTGCAAAGGTGATCACTGTGGTAGCAGGATTCACACTACAGGAAACATGTGAATCAGAGCAAGGAAAAATATAGGGATGACTGACTGATATGCAGGCATGCATAAAATGTTCTAGGCAATCATCAGTGATAGACACAAATTGTATGAAGCACTAGGGTGCTTTCAACTAAGAAGGAGGGTAAGATGAATGGTGGGGGAAACTAAACACAATTTAGAGGGGTTAGCAAAACAAAGACTGGAGATGAAAGCCTGGACTCAGGGTACATTTTTCACCACAAACACTCAGACAACTGGCTGATCAAGAATTTGTTCAACTTTATTTGGAGCATCAAGTACTTTGATATGTTTTAGCTGCAGCTCGAAACTCTATAGGGAGATACACTTGGGTAATGGTTCAAAATTTTTCTGAAAATTTGTTATTTTGATTTGGAATTCATTTCAAAAGTAATAAGCTACTTAAATTTTGAGAGAATTCCCTTTTATAACAATTTTCAGCCTCTGGGAACATTAAATTACTGTCAAACTATCAATTCATTTTGTTGGCTTTTATAACAAGGTACACTCAACATCTTGAGGCAAGACTGTTGTGAGCCATACCTTAACCAAAACAGTATTAGTCACAGTCAAAAGCTCTGAACTCAAGGGCTAGCTGTCATTCAGCTATGGTAGTTTTTAGCCCTGAAAACAGTACACTCCATTTGACCAAACCTCCATTTTTCTCTTTATAAAGAGAAGTTATAATAATCAGAATATATACAGCTCTTCTATAACTTTGAATGATCAGAAAAGAAAAATGTTAAACGGGCAAAGGACATGAAGTGACATCAACAGGTATTTGACTTTTTTTTAAAAGATTTAATTATTTATTTTATGTATGTATGCACTGTAGCTGTCTTCAGACACACCAGAAGAGAGCATCAGATTCCAATACAGATGGTTGTGAGCCACCATATGGTTGCTGGGAATTTAATTCAGGACCTCTGGAAGAGCAGTCAGTGCTCTAAACCACTGAACCATCTCTCCAGCCCAGGTATTTGATTTTTATATGATCACTTATATGATAAGTATCCAGATTTTTACATGAGTCTCCTAATATTTAAATGCTGAAAACAAAATCCAAAGGTTTAAAGTCTTATTTTTATTTTATGTATAGAAGTGCTTTGCCTACATGTATGTAGGTGCTTCATGTACATGTAGTGGCCATGGAGACCAGGTCGTCTGATCCCCTTGATCTGGACGTGAAGGTGATAGAAACTCGGTGTGGGCCTTCTGTAAGAGCGGTAATTGGGGGCTGGAGAGATGGCTCAGCGGTTAAGAGCACTGACTGCTCTCCCGAAGGTCCTGAGTTCAAATCCCAGCAACCACATGGTGGCTCACAACCATCTGTAATAGAATCTGATGCCCTCTTCTGGTGTGTCTGAAGACAGCTACAATGTAGTTACATATAATAAATAAATAAATCTTTTTAAAAAAAAAAGAGCAGTAATTGATCTCAACCACTGGTCCACTTCTCTAGCTACCAAGTTTGAACTTTTAAACACTAGTATATGAGCCCATCCACACACATCTATATGTTTTCTTTTTGCAACCTCTGGCTTTCAATATTTTATAAAAGTTTAGGTCTCACACTTTCACAGAAGTAGGATCTTCACCTTTGGGTAACTGGGTCATGCCTCAGAAGGGAGATCTTATGGAACTGTCTGGTAGTTCTCAGAGGAAACTGTTTAAAGTCTTGAATTTGACTCCTCCCAGGCTTCTGTTTATTATTTTGAGACATGGTCACTTGTTCCCACTATCTACCATTCACCATGAAATCTTGAGCAGAATTCAGCCAATGAAGGCACCATACCACTGAACTTCTGAATTCTTGAGTTCAATACTTTCTCTAAAAAGTTCAGTTTCTGCTTATTTCTTCATTACACTGGCAAAAGGCTAATTCAGTGGACAACTCAGAGGTATGCTTATACATCCACTCTGAACATCACAGTTAGCAGACCTGGGGCTTGCCCTCCATCCTCCCTTCAACCTGCCAATTTACAGCTTCTCTGAATATACTTTAGGATATGAGGTAGACTTGATGGGTGTAAGTTGGCCAGTTTCGTTAATTCTAAATAAACATTCAGCGAAAATACAACAAAACTTTTACTTTCAATAAATTTTACTTAATTATGTTAACCTTTCTTTGCATTATAAATAATTGATAAGGTAGGCAATGACAGAAATCTATATATGGAAATCACAAGATAAATATGACATTTAAATTTAAATTAACATTAAAATTATATTAACATTCCCATAAATGTTAACATAAACTGAACTTGAAAGTCAGATTTTCAGAACAGAAACTAAGTAAGGAGTAGAAATATAGTTCAGTGATGAGGGCTTCACTACCGTAAACCTTGGATTTAATGCCCAGAACCAGGAGAAAAAAAATTGAACAGAACAAAACACTAAAGAACTGGGACTAATTAACTAACTACTCCTTTTTAAAATCACAGAGCCACAGAAAACAAAGTTAGAGACCAAATAGCTGTGCTTACACCTTAAAGCATCCCAAAGATGTAGCAAGCAGCTCCCATAATGCAGAGGACAATTTACCATGATAAGTATGCTTCCATTGTTCTTGTATATCAAAACCAGTTGATATTTGCAAATTCATACTCAGGTAACTAAAATAAAACTTAGATAAATGTACTTTACTAGATGTGTGGAAAGGGCATTTGAGGTATCCCTATGTTGCCTGTTCTCAGTTAGTCTGTTTTTTAAGATATTCCTGAATACTCAGTTATATACCAACATTTCATCCAAAATACTAGTAAATTAGAAGTAATGAAGATGTACTTTACTAAGATGCATACTGAGTGTATTTTAACTGTTATCAAACTATTTCAGTTTTAAAAAGTAGAAAGTTCAAGAATTAATGGACTTTACTAAGACACCACAGTTAACCAGAAAACATGTTTAGTAGACCCAATTGAAGTCTTTTTCATTCATTAATACTAAGCATATCATACTTTGAAAAAGGATTCAGTTATCTAAAAGGGTCTTAAGGAAATAAGAAAACTTTCCATTTTCACTCCATAACAACAGAATATTCCTTCTTTTTTGGCATCCTCCCTTTCCTCTCTTCCTCTGGACATATTTGCAGATGCTCTGGCGGCTTGACAGGCATGCTCAGAGTTCTTGCTGTGGTTGATCAAAGTTGGAATGCCTGAGGAAATTACCCAACTAGACAGCCCGGAATTGTGTCCAGCCAACTAGTTACAGTGCTCAACTTAAACATGTGTTAAAGTAATATCTTATACGTCCTAGCTGTAAGTTGAGAGAACACTTCGTTTGCATCACACTCTGAATGCTAAGGTTTAATATTAGTGACAGTTCATTTGTTAAAATGGTTCAACTATAAAAAAGTCAACATATTTTTTCTGGGAAAACAATAGCTCATGTACTAGAAAAGCTCTTATGATCCTAAACTATGTAAAATCCTTTGAAGGTATCAGAAAATTAGAAATAAATGATTTTATTTGTTCATTGAAGCATATGTTAATGTCATGGCCTGTCAAAAATCTAATCATACTTTTCTTTAAAATATTTTAACAAAAACCATTATACTTTCTCTTTATTAATCTATCTAGTTATCAAATAAACAAAATATAATTATGCAAAAAATTACTTCATAGCAGTTTTTTCCACATTTTTAACTGAAAGCCACAGAGCTACAGTACAAAGAGTTACTTGTCAAACATAACAGAAATCTGTAAGCTAAAATACTGGCTTCATGACTTGCACATCTGAAATAGTTTTAAAGTGTTTTAGCTGGATTCATTATGATGTCCAGGAGGAAGTTAGCACACACAGTACCTGAAACTGTTCTTTCCATATGAGCTACGATAAAAAGACAAATGCAGCTATTTCTCCAACACTGCCGGATTTGGCAGCCACCTACAATTCCCTTCAACCTAAGTCATTATACCTTTTAACCATATTGACAATTATATGGAAACATCACTCAAATAGAACTTACCAGATCAGGGAATTACAGTATTTACACCATCCTTCTTTCATGATGTAATGGGAAAGGAGAGGTAATTACAAGCTTTTAAGTCCTCTACTAACTATATTTTTTTTATATAAAAAAATTTCTAGGGGCTAGAGAAATGGCTCAGCAGTAAGGAGCACTGACTGCTCTTCCAGAGGTCCTGCCTTCAATTCCCAACATTTATGGGATCTGATGCCCTCTTCTGGTGTGTGTGAAGACAGAGCACTCAAAGATAAATAATAAAATAATATTAAAAAAGATTTCTAGCCCACTAAAAAATTGTGTTGGCCTCTTCAGATATGCCAGAAGATAGAAGTATAAATGTGTTTCCTACTCTGAATTTTGTGAGCTTTGAGCATTTTATAGTGTTGATGATCTGTGCCAAGAAATACAGATGCTATGAATTGTCAGGAAATGTATTGATCATGCAAGAGCCTAGTAGACGTGAAGTGAAAATTATTGCTAATAATACTCTTTAGCAATAGAAATGACCAAAGAAGAACTTTTGTTAGCCAGGATGTTCTCAATTTAAAAGTGTTGTATATAGTAACATATGATCCTTCCTTGTTCACAACCTAAGAGTTAGACAGAAGATAGACACAGAAATGAGAAAAAATTTTAACAGAATTTTACATAATCTTGAAGCAAGATTTGTATGATATTGTTAAGATCCTTAAGAATTCTATGCCACACTTCTTCTACCTTCTTTTCCACACTCGGAGTTAGGATTGAATTTAAGAGACACACCCAAACTTTTTTTTTTTTTTTTTTTTTGAGACAGGGTCTCACTACATGGTTCTGGCTGTCCTAGAATTCACTATGCAAACTCACAGAAGAAATATGCCTGCCTCTGCCTCCCACGTGAGGGGATTAAAGGAGTTTGCCACTACAGCAGGCTCCAGTGTATCTGTTTTGCACACATGAAAACTTAAAATCAAAGGGCAGTCTTCTTGGACTGAGGAGATGGCTCAAGTGGTAAAGTGCTTGCTGCCCAAGCCTTACAGCCAAAGTTCAGAGCTTCAGCACCCACGTAACAATACCAGGTGTGAATGCTGGAGAGATGGTGGTCACTACTCTCTCAGAGGACCTGAGTTCAGCTACCAGAAACCACATTAGGCGGATCACAACCATGGGCACCTGCACCTACATAAACATGCAGACAGATACACTTAATTGAAAGTAAATCTCTAAAGCAAACCAAAGTCATATGTGGCATAACTTACCATCCTTGCCTGTAACTCTGGCACTGAGAGGCTGAGATCCTTATCCTCAGTGAGCCAGAGTGACAGACCCTGCCCAAAAAATAAAGTAGAGAGCCCTAGAGGAGAACACCTCAGGTTGCACTATGACCTTCACATATATGTACAAGCATGTACTCAGCATGTGCCTGTATGCTTGCTTGAAGGAATGCATGCACATGCATGTGCACACAAACATACATACTCAGTTTTTTTAAGTTATAAAAACCAGTTTCCTGGGATTGAGGAAGTGAGAGTCTAGGGTAGTAAGAGCACTTGTCCACACCTGATAACCTGAGTTCAATCCCAGAACCTTGTATGGAGAGTACCAATTCCCAAAAGTTATTCTAACTTCCATATTTGAAAAATAATTTTTTTTTTTTTGGTTTTTTCGAGACAGGGTTTCTCTGTGTAGCCCTGGCTGTCCTGGAACTCACTTTGTAGACCAGGCTGGCCTCGAACTCAGAAATCCTCCTGCCTCTGCCTCCCAAGTGCTGGGATTAAAAATAATGTTTTTAAACAAACAAATAAGGAATTTTCTTGATTGATGTGAGAGAGACAGATCACTGTGGACAATGCTATCCTTGGGCTGGTGGTCCTGGCTACAATGGGCTACGGGAAGCAAGCCAGTAAGCAGCAGTCCTCCATTGTCTGCCTCCAGGTTCCTGTCCTGTTGGAGTTCTTGCCCTGACTTCCTTTCAATGATGGACTGTGATGTGGAACTGTAAGCTCAAATAAACCCTTTCTACTCCAAGTGGCTATTGGGCACAGTATTTTATCACAACAATAGAAACCCTACTTAAAACAAGAACTAGTACCAGAAGTAGAATATTGCTGTGATAGACTTGACCATATTTAAAGAAGGATAGTGCAAGGATTTTGGAACTTTGGACTGGGAAATTACTAAGTGTTCAGAGCTTGCTAGGCTGCTGTGGGAATGTGGAAGGTAAGAATGCTGAGAACAGTACAGACAACTGGAGCTTGGCTTATCAAGTTTCTGAGAGAAGTTTTAGAAGTTCATAAAGACTCTAAATTAGAGCTTGTTGGCATTGTGAGTCTTAAGAGTCTGTGGGTCTAGTCAGCTGGAGTTGAAATGAAGAGATTTGAACCTCTAGAGTAAAATCTTTGCTTCACTGGGGTTAACTGACATCCCTTACTGGTCAGCTAGGGATGGAGTTGGTTGTACTTAAGAGGCCAGCCAGCATCATTGAGGTGAAACCTTCAGAGGTATTTCCAGAGTCAGCAAACACAAACTGTGGCCGGCAGGGGCTGAGGCTGTACTTTATGCTGGTAGCTCAGCTCGATAATGTGTAAGAATTTCCAAGGTGGCACTGGTTTTAAAGGCATAAAGAACAGCTGAGGGTTAGCACTGTACAGCAGGGCTACAATCTTTCATGAGAGGTCACTGGTGAAGATACAAACTCAGATGAGGTAGAAGGCCAAGGACTGAAGGGCTCAAGGGAAACTTGATACTAGGTAGCAAGGTCAGAGACCAAGAAGAGAGCCCAGGTGAGGGTATTGGTGAACATGAACCCTAAGACAGATACCACAGCATTTTGGAGATAGCAGTACTGTATGACCACCACCAAGGACAACAGCAGCTCTGAAGCAGAAGTAGCTTTAGCCTAGGAGACAAGCTGAGTGCTGCAGATGGCAGAGCCAGGTGAAACAAAGCCCGTTGGAGCCCAGAGGCCCATGTGTGGGTCCCAGAAGTCTGACAGTGACGATTCTACTGTTGGACTTTGCTTTACTTTGATTTGGTTGTACTGTGCTCTGATTTTTCCCTTTTGGAGTAAGAAAGGTAGTTAACTTGTTTTTTGATTTTATAGAAGGTTAAGAGACTTAGGAATTTTACAGAGACTTTGGATATTTAAAAAAAAAAGAGTTGAATTTTAAGAGAGACCTTGAATGTTTTAAAGAAACTAAACCTTTAAAGTATTTGAGTTTTAAAAACTATAGGACTTTTAAAACTTAGAATGTCTTCTATCGTCATGTTAACACGACATCCTAGAGTAAGCTTGATAAGTGGTCTGTTTGTGTGCTATGCTAAAAAGCAATCAACTCTCATGATTACTTTTTTTGGCAACTTGACTAAGATAAGAGTCATTAGGAAGAAGTAACCTCAATTGTCCAAACTGGTCCACGGGCAAGTCTCAGTCATTTCCTTGACTTATGATTGATGTGATAAGACCCAGCTCACTGTGGGCAATGCTACTCCTGGGCTGGATGGTGGTCTGGATGCTCTAAGAAGGCAGGCTGAGCAAGTCATGGAAAACAAAAGCAGCACTCCTCCATGGCTTCCAAGTCAGCTCCTGCCTGTAGGCTCCCGGAGCCCTGTGTGAGTTCTTGCCCTGACTTCCCTCAGTAATTGACTGTGCTATAGAACTGAAGGCTAAAATAAATCCCTTCCTTCTCAAGTTGCTTTTGGTCATGGTGTTTTATCACAGCAAAAGAAAGCCTAACTTAGCCCTAGTTTTAATACCTGGCACATCCCTCCGCAAAAAAAGAAAAGTAGGGTAATCTTCAAATTAAATAGTTTACGGCTACACGGAAGCATGCAGAAAGGTTTTAGTTGATATCCTTGCTAACAAAAAGAAGAAAAATTGTAAAACTATGAAATTGTTGCTTGAAATGATAATCAAATAACTATAAATATAGATATAATGATTCAAAAATGACAAAACTGCAGTTCTCAGAGCCAATAAATCTAGTTATATCTATGAATATAGACAATATATTTTATATTCAAAGACTGAGTGAATTACTTTCACATAGTCACACAGAAATCGAACCAATTCTAGCATCATATAAAATATGTCCTTGAGAGTAACAATGCCCAGAGCTTCATACATGAAGCTACGTGCAACTCAGAAACTGGTAAATCTAGTCTCAGAACACATGCCTGGCAGATTGAGTCTAGAGGAGTCATCTGATGGGATCCACAGAGCTCATGAAGCAATGGCTGGAAAAGGCTAAAGAAATTCTTCATATTCCCATCAGTACAAAGTAAAACATGACATGGTCTACAGTTAAGTGTTTTCATTTGGACTGTAATACAGAGTAAGCTAAAGCTAAAATCTAAAAACTGACTGGGTTTTCTTTTTATTCTAAAAGAACAAAAAAAAACAAAATAAAAAACAAAAAATTAAAAAAAAAACATTGTTTTTCTATTAAGCATGTACTTTGTACTACAACGCAGACACGATTTCTAGGGTCTCGGAAAAAGAACCTACCTAATGTGTAAACGCAGTAAGTTACAAGTTGGTCCTCAGTACTAAAGGCAAGAATCAGTATTAGTACTCAAAAAGGTGTTTTAAAAGAATGTAACTTACTTTTCCTGTCCCAGGCTACCTGGGCTCTGTCTGGTGCTTCTTTGTGTGCACATGGTCACCCAGCCTGTCTTCTAATTAACCAATGCTCTGGCAGCAGAGCAAGTAACAAGGTGTCTCCCGTCTGGGTACAGCTCTTCAGGACACAGGTCCCTTGGCAGGAGATGGAAATTCTTGGGAGAGGTGATTTTCTCTGCCTCTTCACAAGAAGAACATAGAGACTTGGCTGGATGCAACTCCATGAAGTGTAACTGTGTGTATACACCTCAAAAAATAAAACAAAAAATGTAGAGAAACATAAAGACTCCATAGACAGCTAGAACACAAGAAATAACGAAGCACCATGGAAACACTGCTAGAGAGGCAGGCACAATTGGGTTCTGAAATAATTGGAGATAACAACTATCTTAAAACGAAAGAAGAGAATGTCTCAAGTTAAAACCAAAATTCCATGCAATGAATATACTGCAAGTACTTTGAGAAAAAGCAATCTTTTGTTAAAGGTAAATCTTTTCCATAACTATAAATCAAGATTTTCTCCCTCCCATATTACACAGAATAAAAGACATCACCAAAAGAGAACTTGGACTCAGAAGGGCAGGGGTATAAATGCATCAGCCATATTACAGCTACTGGGAGCTCGTATGTATGACCTTACTTCATCAAGCTGATTCCCAGTATGTCCAGAGACCTGTGGGGAAAGGAAAGAGAAGGGGACAGGGAACTGCCCAACCTAGAGAACAGAACAACAGGAATACTCTCAAATAAATGGACTTTTATTTGAGAGTTCAACTTCTCAAACAAATCAAAGATCTTTAGTTTGTTTTGTTTTTTATTAAAAAATAAATAACTGAGGGCTGGAAAGATGGCACAGCAATTAAGAAAGCTAGCAGAAAGCAGGGCATGATGGCACACGCCTTTAACCCCAGCATTCAGGAGGTAAAAGCAGGTGGATATCTGAGGTCAAGGCCAGCCTAGTCTACAAAGTAAGTAAGTTCCAGAACAGCCAAGACTACACTGGCAAGCCCTGGGGGGGGGGGGGAGAAAGAAGAGGAAAAGGAGGAAAAAGAAGAAAAGGGGATGAGGAAGAAGAGGAGGTAGAAGAAGAGAATGAGAAAGAAGAGGAGGAAGAGGAGGAGGAAGAAGAGGAAGAGGAGGAGGAAGAAGAGGAAGAAGAGGAGGAAGAGGAGAAAGAAGAGGAAGAGGAGGAGGAGGAGGAGGAGGAGGAGGAGGAAGAAGAAGAAGAAGAAGAAGAAGAAGAAGAAGAAGAAGAAGAAGAAGAAGAAGAAGAAGAAGAAGAAGAAGAAGAAGAAAGCAGCAGCAAAAGCAAGTAAACATAAGCAAGCTAGGTGGAGGAGGAGGAGGAAGAAGAAGAGGAAAAAGAGGAAGAAGAAGGGGAAGAAGAAGAAGAAGAAGAAGAGTTGGAGGAGGAGGAAGAAAGCAGCAGCAAAAGCAGGTAAATATAAACAAGCTAGGTGGAGAAGGAGGAAGAGGAGGAGGAAGAAGAAGAGGAGGAAGAAGAAAGAGGAGGAGGAGGAAGAGGAGGAGGAAGAGGCAGCAAAAGCAAGTAAGCATAAGCAAGCTAGGTAGCTAGCTGTTTCCCAGCACCAGTGTCAGATCAACAGCCTTTATCTCCAACTCCAAGGGATGCTTCTGGCTTCCAGACACCTGCCCTCTCATGCATATACCACACACAGATATACACATGATAAAAAAAAAAGCAATAATAAAGTAAATATTTTTTAAATTAAAAAAAAAAACCTGAAGTGATGCACAGAACAGGTGACGGTGACAGTAACCATCTGTGTCACACAAATTTTACATCTGATCCCAGAGGAGCCCCTCAAGCAAACTTGCTCTGATATATATACATCTGCCCTCCTTAATATGTTCTTCCAGCCAGGTATGCCATATGCTAGCCACACCATCTTCATGACCACCACACATTTTAAGCAACAGTAGGTTTCAGGTATTTTATTTCTCCAATGTCTAAGGCACACAGACAATTTCAATGAAAGATGTGTAATGCCTGGGGAAGGTGTACAGGCAAGTCCTCCAGGTGAACAGATGACTTGGGGACCTCCCAACAACAGACTACTTAAAGGTGACTGGTGTTCTGGAGATCCTAAAATGTGTGCAGTAGATTCCTGGCACAAGAAGATATAGATACAGACACACACATGAAAGTATTACAGTATTAAATATAATAATGCAAATATGTAGTGATACAAATATCTACTTTCTTCTTTAACTCAAAATACCAGCCATCTGGACAAGAAATCACATCATAAAGGACTTCACGTTTATAAGCAAGCAATCCACTGGATTGTAAAAGGTTCAAAGGCACAGTACCAAATATAATCTTCCCATAAAGGACTTACACCAGTGATTCTCAACTTTCCTAATGCTGTGACCCTGTAATACAGTTTCTCATTTTGTGGTGAATTCCCACCACAACCATAAAGTTATTTTTGTGTTACTTCATAAGTGCAATTTTACTATTGTGATGTAAATATCTGTGTTTTCCAATGGTCTTAGGCAACGCCTGTGAAAGGGTCGTGACCTACAGATTGAGAACTGCTGACTTAAATAATAAATCAGTTTCAGACAGGAATTAAGACCTTTCCTTACTATAGGAGACTTTTAAGGATCAATCAAGTCAGACAAAAAACTATAAGGTCACATAATAGAAACAGAACACATGAGCCAGGCAGTGGTGGCACACGCCTTTAATCCCAGCACTTGGGAGGCAGCGGCAGGCAGGATTCTGAGTTCAAGGCCAGCCTGGTCTACAGAGTGAGTTCCAAGACAGCCAGGGCTACACAGAGAAACCCTGTCTTGAAAAAACAAAAAACAAAAAACAAAAAAAAAAAAGAAGAAGAAAGAAAGAAAAAAACAGAACATGTTGGAGTTTCTCTTATAGTGTTTGGCTCTCTTGGCTGACTGGTCAGTTTAGATACTGGTTTATCTGCAGTGCTGATGGTCAGACTCAGGACTTCATGCACATTAAATATGTGTTCCTGCATTGATCAATATTCCCTGCCAAAGAGAACACTTTAAACAAAGAACCTATATAATTTACCTTTCGTTAGATGAAATTTAGGTTAGTCCTAGCAATAAATAATTTTTTCAACGTTTCTCTATGTCCTAGAACGCCCAGTTTTCTGAGGAACCCCCAGACTGCTTTCCAGAGTGGTTTTTTGCTCTCATTAAACATACATAAAGGAATAAATCCGACTCACTGAGTCCTTTCAGTGTTCCCGACATGTGTTTGATGCCGGGCTGACCATTTGGCACTGGATAAATCATTAGGGCTCATCCCTAGGAAGGCTCGTTTTGCCACTCTCAGCTCTCCTAGCTCGCCTGTAGTTCTTGGTCTAGAGGTGGGGCCCTGCCTAGCCCTGTTCTTAATCAAACTCTACCTGACATAGTAACCATTTTCAAAATAAACTGACTAAAATTCCCCATGGGCTCTAACAAGATGAAAATCTGTCAGATTCATGTCTTTCTTCACACAAGACTGCAACAGCCTCCCAGAAGCTCACCACTATTCCACCAATTATTCCTTACTAGTCCTTGTTATACCAGTCCTGGTAGAAAAGTTCCGGCTTCTGTAGAAAAAAGCCTCCACGAAAATAGAATGGCAACATTCCATGCTTAGTTCATTTTCACTCAAAATCTATGAAGCAAGCCTTTTTACTTTAGGAATGAGCCTAAGAAAGTAGTAACCTATGAATCACTCAGAATTCTATCTAAATTTCCTCAAAAAAGAAATATTAACAAAGGCTACGCCATATAAAATGTGCAAAGTAACAGTCTTGCATTTTTAATCTAATGTCAGCAAAAAATTCTAATCTCCTGAACCAAAACAAATTCAAAGCATCCAAAAAGAATAACTCTTACCCAATATATATGCCCCGACAACACTAAGTTGGCTCCCAATATTACCTTCTCTGTTGAAAAGTACTCAAGAGTTCTAATACCCAATAAACAGAATTCACTTTCTCATTTGCTCTATGATGATCTGTAAAAGCTATAAAATAAGACTAAATAAATTCATCAATCTCCAAACTACAATATATGAAGTGACCTGAAGACAAAGTGCACTTAAGAGTTGCCTCTGCATTTTCACACTACAGAATACCTATCACACAGGAGTGGCCACTTTCCCTCTCAAACCTGCAAGGAAGAAGTGGGGAGAATACTAGGCGGGGACAATTGTCCCATGCCAGGCATTACTGACATGAAGGAACACCACCTCTGTATCCAAGAGGACAACACCTGTGTTTGGAGTGGATGAAATCATCCATTTCTAAGGAAATCTGGAAAATTGTGAGTCTAGGTGGATTCTGCTAGCTTTGTGTGCATAAGAACAAAGTATAGTGTAACTTCTCACTCATGTAAACAACCAGAGTCAAATTCAGCAGTTTTTACACACACACACACACACACACACACACACACACACACACACACGCACACACACACACACACACAAGCACATATACATCAAAATAGGTAGGAGGGCTTCTTGAAAGGGATTTAGGAGAGTGAGAGGGTAAAGAGAATGAAATAACCAAAATTCAGCATACACATGTATGAAACTGTCACACAATAGGCCTTTTAAAGGAAGAAATGGAAGAGGATATAAATGACACAGCAAACATAGGCTATAGTTTGATATTCTGGGACCCCTATTTGGTTTTGGGTTATGCACACACACCTCCATTCTTGTAATAATGCACTTGGCAGCCTAGTTCACTTACCTGCCAGTGCTGTACACACGCATCTCTCTCCAAACAACCTAGCAACCACAGAACTCCTTAATCCCTCCACCTGCATCAGGGTACACTACTCCCATTTCTAAGCAATAGTATTTGCTTCCCTACCCTGGTAACCAACAAAGTTAGACAATTGCTACTGAAATATAATCCCAACATATTTGAGTATAAAGAACAGAAGGGCCGGGTTGGAGAGATGGCTCAGCAGTTAAGAGTACTGACTGATCTTCCGAAGGTCCTGAGTTCAAATCCTAGCAACCACATGGTGGCTCACAACCATCTGTAACGAGATCTGATGCCTCTTCTGAAGACAGCTACAGTATACTTACATATAATAATAAATAAATATTAAAAAAAAAAGAACAGAAGGGCCAATGCAGGAGTGCATGGGAAGTGAAGAAAAAAAAAAGGCTGAGCCCTTACTAACACTACCTTACCATCTTATGCCTATGGGTAAGCACAGAACTAAAATCAAGTATTATGGGGAGGAACGTAGACAGTTGAGAAATTATTACATAACCTAAGCTATCAAGCTAAATAGATAACCACCTAAACTATGCCTCTCAGTGATCAGCTTCTCACCTTCAACACCTCATAGAAAGAGAACCAATGCTGTAACCTGGAGCCCTTGGGCATCTTCACTCATGTGACTCCATCAACCTTGACAGTGTACCTCTCTCTTTAATCCAAATAAAATTATCTTGCTTCTTTTGCAAATCTTTGTCAGTCCTTATCCTCAATTCTTTGTATAGTAATCCAAGAACCTGGAAACACAAGATCCAAACCCAACCACCACATATATATTTATGGAAATACCACAATAAAATCCACTTTATTGTGTGCTAACCAAAACCATCAATTCAATGGGGCTTAAAAGAACCAAGCACAATGCCACATGCCTGTAGTCCTAGTAACCAGCAGTGACTACTTAGCAAGTCCGAAGCCAGCCTGTGCTGCATTAGTTCCTATCTCAAAGAAAAAAAAAAAAAAGCAAGCATAGCGTGTATGCCAAGGTTAGGAAGGTGTGTGTTAAAAGTTCCTTTTGTGTCACCTTGACTCTTCCTCCACTACTGTATAAAGTTGATACACTAGTAAAAAACATTCACTGTTTGGGAAAACACAAATGATCACACTTTATTCAATACAAGGCTAGACACGCTTTCTAACAAATAAGAAGCATTAAACCACTTCATTTCAGTTACTTCAGTCTATAATTAGGACAGTGCTCAAGGAATTCACACTAATCTAGTATCTGGCAAAGAAAAAAACATAACATTCGGGATTACATGCAGAGTCCATATGTCAAAAAAAATTTAAAAAACCATAAACACACACACAGGCTCATGAACACACTCATCCTCTGGAGAGAGTCAGTCTTGATGGTACATATCTGTAATTCCAGTTCTGGGGCATCTCAAGTAGGAGGATCACAAGTTCAAGGACAGCCTGAACTACTAAAGAAAGACCTCATGTCCTCCCATCACCCCAAAGAAAGCACCTTCTAAAGTCCAAAGTATAAGGCACACCTAGGGCAAGACTTAGCTGAAGACGGTGACTAAACTTAAAGATGAATGATACTCTCCAATATAAAATAAGTCAGGTTTTCTGTGGGTTTTCTCTTTCCAAGGACTCAGAATTAATACTATTCATCTAAACAGAGAAAATATAAGAATCGAATTTTCTTATATCTTTCCACTGATCCAAACTATTATTTTCTTCAACTGAACTCCACGTGAAAATCTATCATGGGTTTAATGTAATATATTTCAAACACTTAAGGAGACAAAAACCGCAGAGGACAGTAAAAGTAATGACCATATAGTTTTTGTTTGTTTGTTTTTTGGTTTTTCTCTTAAGACACAGAAAACTCTTTCAACTTCCAGATAATAGTCCATCATTAGGGGGAGAACCTTGAGGCAGGAACTGAAGCAGAGGCCATGAAGGACCTTAGGGAGAGGCTTGCTCCCGCCGGGCTGGCTCACCCTACTCCTATCTACAGCCCAGGCCCACCTGCTCAGAGATGGCACCACACATAATGGGCTGGGCTCTCCTACATTAATTAACAGTTAAAAAGCCTCAAAGACATGCCCACAGACCTATCTGATAAAAGCTATTCCTCAAGTGATATTCCCCTCTTACCAAGTGTGTCATGACAACCAGGATTGCCATCACACAACTATAATCTCAGTACTTAAGAATCAGAAAAAGGAAGACTATAAACAGGCAAAACATTTATACACATAAAATAACTTTAAAAAAATTTAAAAAGCAAAATTATAAATTAAACCTACTCAGGAGCAACTCGTGAGTTTTGTTGATTGTGGGTTTGTTGCTGTTAAGATACGGTCTTTTAAGTACCCAGTCTCTTTAATGCTTGAACTATAGGTGTACACGACCCTGAGGGCCTGCCAAGCATCATGCAGGAGGAACGACAAATGGAAAACTCATAGAGCCGGGCGGTGGTGGCGCACGCCTTTAATCCCAGCACTTGGGAGGCAGAAGCAGGTGGATTTCTGAGTTCGAGGCCAGCCTGGTCTACAGAGTGAGTTCCAGGACAGCCAAGGCTACACAGAGAAACCCTGTCTCGAAAAACCAAAAAAAAAAAAAAAAAAACAAAAAACTCATAGAATGAGGCCCCCAGGTTACCACAACCATATGGGTGAGCCTCAGTGTGGCACGGCCCAGGGGACCGTGTGTCCTGAGGACTTCATGCTGTTATGGAGTTCTGCTCTGCTTGTTGTCCTCACATCCTTCTTAATCTAAGAATTATATGAAAACTTTAAGGGGGCTTCAAGCCTCACTAGGCAGTATCTCTGGCATTCACAATAACAGTGTTGATCTCTTTCAGCCATTGCTGGTGGAATAGATTATGATTCTGTCACCACCCTAGGGAAGAACTTAGAGATGTAGATTGTCAGCAATGACCACCACTCTTAGAAAACATTTGGAAAAATAAAACTGTTAGTGAAGTTAGGTTGAGATGTTTTCACTACTGGCTCGTATGTAGAAAATCTTAGGAAACAATCTGAAGTTCAAAAAGGCACCCACCCTCTTATTAGTTAAGCTAGGGACCTTTAAGGTCGGGAACAAGAACACTGGCAGCATTGGCTGGCATGACTCTAGTCGAGGCTGGACTGGTGTTGATTGATTTCTTATACTCATTTTTGCCCTCAGCTTCCTGATATGATTTATTAAGAATTGCTGATGAGTAGATATTCAATTCTAAGGTAAATTGTTGTCTGTCAGTAAGAGAAACTGGCTAAGAAAACCACTTTGTTCGTTTATACTTTGTTAATCTATAACAAGTTGCTTAGTTACAAATATACATGTTCTTGGAAATAATGTTTTCTTTACCTGTACTATATAATGTTATTTCTTGTAAAGATATTGGGAAACATACTGTTTTCTCATAGCCATTCACTAGAAGAAAACTAGAATGTAATCACACTGTAATTTTATACTGCTTGAAAGATTTTGCTAGGATATATAAACCATGGGAGAAAAATAAAGTGTGGAGGATTGGAACATTGTTCCTTCCACCCATCAACTGTGTATGCATGTATATAATTAAACCTTGTCTGGGTGTGTGTTGGAGCTTGCTCCATCCACCAATTGTATGTTTTTATGTATGTATGCATGTAGGTGTGTGTATGTATGTATGTGTGAAATGTGTGAAATGTTTGGAGCCTGTTTGCCGGAGCTTTGCCCTAACCATTCTATGTGTGAATGTGTTTATGTCTGCAGGTATGTATGCATGCGTGTATGTGTGTGTGTATATATTTGTATGAAGTTATTGGATTCTGCTTTTTGTTTCATCCGAGAGAGAGAGAGAGAGAGAGAGAGAGAGAGAGAGAGAGAGAGAGAGAGAGATTGAGAATTTTATCTCCTTCCTTCTCTTTCTCACCAGTACAAGGAGTTAAGAGTTTATAGGTTTTCCACTGGCCAGAGGGAGTGCCAGCCCCAGTAAATTAAGCTTTGTTCCCTCAGATAAGTCTGCTGAGTAACTTCTTTTAATTGCTGACTGCCTCTGGCAGGGTTAGGTATCTAGATCTACCACTGTCAACAGCTCTAAGCACTGACCCATAATGGCTGCCTGCCTTAGTTTACCCTTTGGTACCAAAACTCAAATATTCAACATGATATAGCTTTAACTTATAAAAATTAAAGTTACTCTAAATTTCTTAACTTTAATTTTATATAATTTTATGTTTATGGCTGTCATAATAGCACATGTCTGTATTACTCCTTAAGCTTTTTCCCCAAACCTACACTGACTCCATAAATGATAATCTCAGTACCACTTTCTACAAAAGGGACAGTACTGTGTATTTTGAATAAAGGAAGATCTGGCAGTAAGTAAATCAACCTTCCTTCTCACGTCACTTATCTTCTTGTATCTACTTCATAAAGCATTTATATTGTGAGCTGGTCATTAATACTTGCAGAGCTCATCATAAAAGCTACTACAATTATGAGGTGCTTTCACTATAATCTATAAGGTACTCTAGGTGACAGGCATATAGTAATCTTCATAACTCTGTAAACAGGAATTATTTTCATTCTATTACAGATAGAATTGAGTCAACAGACAGTATTAGAGCAATAGTAGGCTCTAATACACCCAGAGGCATGCGGCTATGACTGACATCCTCATCCCAACATCAGATGTTTCAGGAGCCAACTTCAACAGAACTAATGCTCATCACACACACACACACACACACACACACACACACACACACACTTTTCCCATCTACCTTACTGTGTTAGTATGAAGTTAGATATGTTACAAAGATAAGTTAAAATCTACAAGTGCAGCTCTATGGTTAAATCAGAGGGAATATACAGAAAACATGGCTAGGACTCTTAGTCAACTCCTGAGCTACTTTTCAAAGGAAAGCCATTTTGACTGATGCCCTGAGGTAACGACCTCCCACACTTGGGACTTTATCTACTTTACCTCTCACCCGGTCACTATACATCTCCATGTCTTAACATTCCTCCCCAAGAAGTCTTCGTATCCAGTAAAATAACTATCACTAATAATCTTGTTACCTTACTAATCTCTCCTCTTCACATTCCAGTCTTCTCAAAGGCCTCAAACTCATCAGTATTCCAGAGTCACAGGAACTGAGAGTCCCTCACTGTGGACTACCAAGAGCCTCTCTCCCGACTCAACTCCTCAATGACCACCATAAACTTAGAACTGTCCTGAAAATCCACTAGAACAAGGGTGATTTCACAAAATACATAACATATGGCTTCAGGACCTCTATCTGTTACATTTGTGATAAAAATAGTCTTCCCACTCTAGACACTTCTAGAAAGCTGGAATCATGTATTTGTTAAATATATATGTCATTTTGGAGGTGTCAACTTCAAAAAGTGTCCTACTGAAAATACCTATCACCAATGCATTTATAACCATGAATCCTACAAACAAAAAGAAGAAGAAAGAATTAACCAACTACTTTATTACTCAGAAATGTCTTCAATGAAAACAAAATCTTTTACATGGCTTTTCTAATATTAGTGAGAAACACTGGTTACATGACTTATGGCTGACTAGCTCACCATTTCAATGCATTTAAAAATAAGAAATGTAAATGCACAAATAACTTACGTAAAATATAAAAGAGAAAAGAAATACCTCAAGTTCCACCAGAGCAGCAGTCACCGCATCTGTTGCAAGAGCACCAGCCTGTAGCTTCTCAATCGCCTGTGAAACCAAGAGAAGGCAGTATTCACTGTAGATACTGACAGCTTCTCAAACACACCATAACCTTTGCAAAGGTGTAAAACATATGAGACGCTCAGAGTTAAGAGAAATCGGTCCGCATTTCCACTCCACACTGACACTGTGGCAGGAAGTTGTGGTTATGTATGTTGGGCTTCATTCCTTGCTGTGTGTGATGTGAGGGCTGCAAGTTGGACACAGATGCCTTAAGGTACAAATTTCTCAGATTTAAGAAAAGCAATGTTTATTACTCAGACTGATTATCATTCTTAATATTACCCAAATTAAAACCACTAAAAGTTAGCCACCAAATTCTAGATACAAGGAGTGTGGTGAGTGAAAGGGCTTTACTCTCCACAGAGCATTCAAAATGTTATGGTCTGACTCACCCCACCCACCCCCAGCATAGCTGTAGCCATTTTGTTCCATGCCTGCAAGCTATTTCATATTGTTACTGTAATATGCCTGCTAATCATTGACACAGAAAAATGACTTGACTCAGAGCAAGGTTATGGTAACCACATCCTGTTATGTTCTTTATGTTCTGAAGTTTGTTAATCTTAAGAAACTTCACAAAGGTTCACATAGAACCCATCAAATTAAAGGTCAATATGAACGGTTATTTCTAAATGGCTTGAGTCAGAGTTGACCACCAGGCAGCACTTCCCTAGTCTGACTGGTACTAGGGTGTATGTTCAATAAACCATCTCTGTCTGGCTGAGATTGGTGTTCCTATGGTTTGTGGAGCAAATCCTAGACCACATGTGGTGCATTGGCCTGGAAGCTCCCTACCCTCAAGTCCCCTCAGTTACTGAGAGTGAACACCCCTAAGCCACCTGGGCCCTCTGTAAGTAGGGAAGATTTTTTTCTGTGCCTGCGCAGTTCTTTTTCCTTTTTCTTTCCTTTTTTTTTTTTTTTTGGTTTGTTTGTTTAGTCTTGTTTATGGTTCGCTCTGGAGAGACCTGAGGTATAAAAACTAGATATAGTGCTTCCTTGGGTCTGAAGGACAGAGGATGCTTGAACTCCTCTTGACTAGGTGGCTGGAATACAATTCATCCCTTTGGAGTTGAACTTGAGAGAGAGCGCTGTATTGAAACCCGGTTTTGTTTTCTGTCTTCCAATTTCGCCTTTTTTTTTTCTGCCTCTCTCCTCTATCTTTAACTCCTTCACTATGGGATACCTGGGGTCCCTTCTCACTCTCCCCGACTCTACCGATTGTCCTTCGTGTGTGGGTCTGTCCATGTCTGTCAGTTTACATTTGTAGTTTTGTTTTGTTGCTTGAGTATTGTTCTATGTTTCATATTCAAAGGAAAAATGGTTAAAACTTCATCTGCTGGCCATTTTCCCCTTGACTTAGCTTTAACTCATTTCAAGGATTTTTAGGAAAAAAGCAGCCTGAATTGGGAGAACAGAAACTGATAACAGAAACTGTCCTTGGAGCCCTACACCTGCAGCTGGGAGTCTAGCACTGCCTGAAAAGCCCTGCCGAGGGCTGTCTGTCTGTACAAGATGCTCTTAAAAGGGTCAGCAGCTCCTCAACTTCTCTGGTAAGAAAACTGATGGCTATGAGAACTGGGTTCAGCAGAGGACAAGGTGCTCCTCCCTTGAAATTACACCTCGAACAGGTAAGAAAAAGTTTGTCTTGCCTATTCTAAAGATATAAATGTGTAAGACCACTCCAAGTTTGTTTCTGTCTGCTCTTAAAATGTATGTTTACTATGTTCTGCAAGTCTTGCTTATAGATTAATTGGCTTATAAGTTATTGGGCATGGTTAAAAACAATCTGTAACCTCCTTAACAAAAGTTAGCTTAAAACTGGTAACTCAAGGAGGGAGTCATTCTGGACAACAACACATGGCATGAGCTAACCAAGGTCTCTAAAGATACTTTTAAAATTGGGATGATATTTTTTCTGGAGTTCTTGACCTTAAAACCAACTTATAAGAAATAAGATTTAAAACAATGTTTCTTTAATGAGGTATTAAAGCTGCACATTCATGTGTTCCTATAAAAGAACTTCATGATGCATTTGATAGTAATTTTAGAAACGCTGGGTTATTTAAACTGCTTTCTTTTAAAGTTGAAAATTGTTTTTGTCTTCTAAAAATTATGTTCTATGACTTTATTCTTTAAAAAACCCTTCTTTTTTATTCTTTAAAAAGATAATTTATTTTGATATTACAAAAGGAACTTTAAAAATTATAATCAGGGGGGATGGGATAGGATGTTTTTGGAGGGGAAACCAGAAAGGGGATAACATTTGAAATGTAAATAAAGAAAATATCTAATAAAAAATTATAATCAAATATATAAAGTCATAGGACATTTTAAAATTTGTTAAATATTTTATAGGAATATCTTTATTAATATATGGTGGTTACAATGAAGGAGGAAATTTTAATGAAAATAATAATGATGATGGAAACTATAATGACTTCAGAAACTATAATGGACAACAACAATCAAACTATGGACCCATGAAGGGGGACAATTTTGATAGAAGAAGCTCAGGCAGTCCCTATGGTGGTTACTTTGGATCTGATGGTAAAAATGGTAGATATGGGACCAGAAAATTTTAAAATAAAACACAAACAGGCTGCAGTTCTCAGCAGGAGAGAGAACAAGGTGTCAGGGAAGCTGTAGGTTACTTTGAGACAGTTGTCCCAAATGTATTAGAGGAACTGTAAAAATCTGCCACAGAAAGAACAAGGATCCATAGTCAGAAAAGTTCCTGCAGCTTAAGTAGGAAACCCTTCTTTTTATGGACAATCACAGCCATGGTTTACAAAAAATACAACTATTGATTAATGCAATGATGTCAATTAGATATACATTCCTGAGGTTATCTGTTATAGCTTTGATTTTTCTTTTCATTACATCAAATATATTGCTCTGGAAATTATAGTAATGATACCTAGAATAAAAAATATTAAGGAATTTATTAACTTAACACTTTTAGAGGTATAAGAACAACTGGCACGTGAAATCACCCCCCATACCTTTCACGTCTCCTGAGCTTCAGCAAGGCCCCAGCAGCCTGCTCCTGTCAGGCCAACAAGCCAAGCCCTCTCAACCAAGGCCTTGCCATTTTTACCAACTTGTTAACCTTTTTCTTTCCTGACACTGGCTTCAGCTTAAAACTAATCATACAGGAAACTTATATTCTATAATTATATATCATATAAAGGTCAGAGAAGTTCCTAGACTCTTTATAAAATATGTTTATGGAATATGTTTATAAGCTTAAACTTTTTTCGATACTAGAAGAGCTTCATTTCAAAACTGTAACTTTAATCTCATGTATGAGTCTAAGGCAAGAAGAATGCATGAGTTCCAAATTCAAGTTCAGACTGGGCTTCAAAAAGAGGGGTGAAGGATGCATATTAATTTAAAAAGAAGAATCCACAGGTGGAAATATTCGTTTTCAAAAATATTCTTGACGCTATAATGTCTTCTTATATCAGAATATTCTTTTGTAATACATTCTAGAGAGTTAAAGGTCTGTAAAAGGTTACCTTTCTTGGGCCTAAACTTAGGGGGAAAAAGAAAAAAGAAAAATTGGCTTTTTGATGAATTATTAAAACTCTAATTATCAAAGACAAAGCCCAAAAACTAACAATGTATTTCTAATTAAACTTTTTTGATTGGTGTTGTTCTTTATTGTACGTTATGAGTATTTTGCTGGCATGTCTGGATGGGTACCACATATGGCTGGTGCCCTCAAAAGTCAGAAGATGATGTCAGATTCGCCCAGAACTGGAGTTACAGATAGTTCTAAGCGTACACACAGGTTCTGAAAACTGAACCAAGGCTCTCTCCAAGGGCAGCAAGTGCTCTTACCCTGAACCACTGCCCCAGTCCCGGAGGCATAACTAAAATTTGCAGAAGGTAATTCACACTAGCTGTGGTGGTACATGCCTTTAATCCCTGCACATGGAGGCAGGGGCAGGCAGATATCTGTGAGCTCAAGGCCAGTCTAGTCCACATAGTGACACAGTGAGTTCCAGGTCAGCCAGGGCTATGTAGAGAGATCCTGTCTCAACGGAAAGGAAAAAGAAGGTAATCCATGAGGCTAGAGAGTCTCAGTGACTAAGATCCCCTGTTGCTCTTGCAGAGGATCCAAGTTCAGTTCCCAGAACCCACATGGCAGCTCAAAACCATTTGTAAGTCCAGTCCCTGGGACTCTAATTTCTTCTGACTTCCCAGGGCAGCAAGTATGCATGTGGTATATACACATAAATGAAGGCAAAACACTCATACACATAATGTAATAAACTTAATACATATAGAAAAGAAAGTAACTCATTAGATAAATTAAAGACAATTATAGGTCAAAATAGATTAAATTTATAGGGCCAAAGCTGTAGAAAAATAAACATTTCTTTCCATATAATGAAAAGATTTCATACTTGAAAAACATACAGAAATATTTAAGGATCTCTCTCTCTCTCTCTCTCTCTCTCTCTCTCTCTCTCTCTCTGTGTGTGTGTGTGTGTGTGTGTGTGTGTGTGTGTGTGTGTGTGTATGTGTGTATACTATATAAAATCCCTATGTGTGTGTGTATATACTATATAAAATCCCTATAACAAAATACTGTCAATTTATGGTAATCCACTAATAAGAAAAAGCTCATATCTCTGATAAAGTATCATTCTTATGAATGGCATTTAAATATAAATAAAGGGGAAAATATTCATATATAATTAATATTCTGTATGTGTAAAAAGTGATGGAAAGTTTGCCTACAAGACTATATAATAGGAATCAAAATAAAAAACAAATAATGTTTTTTCTGAGTTTATCCCTGCCCCCGAATTAAGTGGTCAACAATGTATCAAACCTCAGAAGTCAAAAGTGCAAAATGTTCCAGTGAGCAGAAGAAGAACGGAGCTCACTACTCCAGGAAGACAGGAATTTGCTACACCCATGCTGAAAAGCAGGATAGGGTCCAAGATCCTCTGAGAAAAGCTCACTCACTCTTTCTTCTCTTTTCTTTCTTTCTTTCTTTCTTTCTTTCTTTCTTTCTTTCTTTCCTTCTCTTTTTTAAATGACTTCCCATAAGAAAACAAATCGAACATTTAGTCACAGGGAGGCAAAGACAGATGAGTTCCAGGCAAGGGCTTCAAAGTGAAACCCTGTCTCAAAAAGCTCAAAAAAGAAAAAAGAAAAAAAAATCTTTTCTGAAAGAAAGAAAGAAAGAAAGAAAGAAAGAAAGAAAGAAAGAAAGAAAGAAAGAAAGAAAGAAAAGACACTAACCTCATTAACAAGAAGTTTTTCCCACCTTCCCACAGGGTTCATTGTGGAAATGCTTAAAAGGACATTAAATGTTAAAAGGCTATATATACCTTTAACTACAAAAGCATAGATTTCAGGAGAGGAAAAAGCTAGACATCATTCAGTAAATAAAAAACACAGACCAAAGAGGTCTTAGGCCCAACAAATATGAGTAAAATAACTTTGGGAACCAGCCAGACCTCACTAGGAATGAAATTTAAATCTTAAGGTATAGTTTCATGTGCAAATCACAAGCGTTACACTCACTCTGCCCATACCTTCTGACAAGCTCGTTTGCATACGTGCTTATATTCCTTGGCTTTGGACTCAGAATGATAGCCTGCACCTACAATAGGAAAACAAAAAACAAGTGTTAGTTACTGATGAACTCCCAGGGACACCGCAGATGAGAAGAGCGTCCATGCAAAACAAACACAATCCCAGTGCCTTCGCTGTATGGGATTCTCAATGCTAATACTTGATATCATGCTTTTCTCCCTATTCAAAAGAGTATCCTGTCTGATCACCTAAAACGAGCTCCTGCCCCAAAGAGCCCTCAAAGGATCACTCCACATCCCCTTTCAAGAACTCTACAAGGACCAAAGAGATGCCTGCAGCAAACCAGAGACTATAACCTGAATTCTAGTTCAGAAATATATGTGGTAAGAGAGAGCCAACTCCCACAAGTTGTCCTCTGATCTTCCTATGTGTACTGATCTTCATAAACGTCCTGTGGCACGGCCCTCCTCTATCACTACCATACAAGTTAAATAAATAACCAAATAGCCGGGCGGTGGTGGTGCACACCTCCAATTCCAGGGCTTGGTAGGCAAAGACAGGCGGATTTCTGAATTCCAAGACAGCCAGGGCTACACAGAGAACCCCTGTCTTGAAAAACCAAGAAATTTAAAATAAATAAATAACCAAATAAATAAATAAATGTACCTTTTTAATTAAAAACATAAAACAACTACTAAGCTCCGGAGCATCTTTGGTATGGGGTTGATAATGCAGGTGATGCCAGGAACAAGAACCTTGAAGTCCCTTTGTACAGATCTTTTAAAAGGCCCACCATTCAGGAAATTACTGTTTAGAATCTAAAGTTCTCAGGAACTCATGACTCCAAAAATCCTGATGCTGTCATTTAAGCAAATACTCAGAAAGTTACTTAACAGTTTGGCTCCAAATAAACTAGTTTCCTTGAGAAAATTTATTCTTAGAACTAGAGAGATGGGTCAGTGATTAAGAGCCCTTGCCGCTCTTCCAGGGAAACCCAGGTCAGTTTCTGGGACCCACATTAGGCAAGTTAATAAATAAATTTTAAACTATTATTTTTATTATTTTTGATGCCTTGTCTGTGTGTCTGCCCATAGGTGCACATTCATGCAGGTGCCAAGGAAAACAAAAGAAAGTATCCCAATCCCTGGAGCTGGAATCCCGTGTGACTGTGAGCAGCTCAACACCAATGCTGGAATTTGAATTTGGGTCCTCTTGAAGAGCAAGAGCTTTCTGATTTATTTTAAATGTATGCATTTTTATTTTATGTGTTTGGGTGTTTTGCCTGCATTAATGTCTGTCTACCACTTACATGCAGTGTCCTTAGAGGCCAGAAAAGGGCACTGGATCCCTCTGAACTGGAGTTATCCACTATGTAGGTGCTGGGAATAGAACTCTGGTTCAGTGCTCTTAATGAGTCCTTTCTCAAGCCCCTTATTTTTAATTAAGGGGGCTCAGCCAAGGGGGTGGGAGTAGAAGGAGGAAGGGGAGCAAGAGAAGGAGGAGGAGAAACAAGAAGATTAAACTCTTGAAGATTAGGATTCTTACTCAAGTTCTTTAACTCTCCTCCTCCATGAGACTCCACAGAGGTCAAAGCTAAGGAAGGTTAAGTTCTATGTCCAAGCCTCACAACTCTCCTGTGGGTCTAGCAGAACCATAATACAACGTTCCTCAAGGCTGAGAGAAAACTGACCCACAAACGGTATCACACGGAGCTGGAGCAACAGAAACAATGCTAAGCAACTCAGGCTCAAAAGTAATTCTGTTTCATGAGAGAAAGTTCACACAGCCTCTATCAGTCTTTCTCAAATGTGTCTTCATAGTTCTCTAAAACCAAAGTTCTCTAAACAGAGGAAAAATAAAAATCAAGTATTAGAAAACAGAACCAGCCGGGTGTTGGTGGCGCACGCCTTTAATCCAGCACTTGGGAGGCAGAGGCAGGCGGATTTCTGAGTTCGAGGCCAGCCTGGTCTACAGAGTGAGTTCCAGGACAGCCAGGGCTATACAGAGAAACCCTGTCTTGGAAAAAAAAAAAAAAAAAAAAAAGAAAGAAAACAGAACCATATGACCCAACTAAACCATTCCTAGATACACATACCCAAAGGACTTTATATGTATTCATAAGATATGTATTATATCTTATTATAGACATACTTGCATATCCATATTCACTGATACTGTATTTATAGGAAATGGAATCAACATTCTACAACTGACAAATGAATAATAAAATGTGGTACAATGGAATATTACCTAGCTGTAAATAAGAATGAAATCATGAGATTTTCAGGCAAGTGGATGGAATTGGAAAAATTAACCTGAGGGAGGTCACCGGGCCCAAAAAGTCAAACATTATATGTTCTTTCTCGTACATGGATCCTTGCTTCAAATCTTTTACTTTGTGCCTTTAACCTGAAGAAGTCACTCAGGAAGAAGGGATATCAAAATACAGGTGAAATGAAAATTCAGAGGTAGAATACTGAGTGCAGAGAAATGTCAAGCAGATCGTGGGGTAAAGTGGACAGGAAAACAAGGAGGCATGAGAAGAAAATGAAGAAGAATAAAAATGAGTGCAAGAAGAAGCTGCACAGGAACCTATGATCTTACAACTCAAATACTGATCCATAAGAGACAGCAGAACATGAGATATGGACAAGGAAGTTGGTAGAACGAGGAGCTAAACCTTGAAGAGGGGTTGGGAGTGCAGGGGATAGGTTAAACAAAAGTAAGAATGCCTGAAGAAGCATCATGAAACCCCATTATTTTGTAAGCTAATAAAAATATTTTTTCTTTAAAAAAGAAGTTTGAATGACGGTACCCCACGTGGGTGAGCAAGGCTGCTCCCAAAAGATGGGTTATTAGATGAAATAGCTGTGTCATGCACAGGTTACCTGCCAAGGAGTTATTGACCAGGTGGCCCCAGAAGCACCCAAAACAATACTGACTACTGCCTTTGCTCCTGGCTGCCCACCATAACTAGTTGGTAATACCTAATGGCTGAAGACACCTCACACCTCAGTTCTGGGACATAAAACTCAATCTGAATTCATCAGGAAACTCTTTCCTTACTAGCTAGCTTTCCATGATGCTAAAAAGTGCTAGAGAAGAGACATCAGTAATGTCCTGGACCCTGAATGCTAGAATACAAACTTGCTGGGGACCATGTATCCACTGGTGCAGCCGTGAAAAGACTGCTCATGGTATACCTACTCTCTTGATTAGATCTGAGATATGCTACACAGGAGAGGGTACTGTTATAGTCAGAATCCATAACTAGTGAGGTCATAAGCCCTACAAGAGAACCTATCTATGCTGCTTTACTAAATGGCCATTTTGTCAAACCGCTCTCTAACCATGTATCCATAAATGTGTGCTATTCTCAACTGGGTAGGAGAATCCTCTTACTGAAGACGTTATTGCAGACTCAAACAGACTCAAACTTCCACAGTGCTGAGAATAAGTAAGAGAACAGGCAGTCAGTGTGAGTGCTCAGGCACAAATGGGACATACTTATTAACTACCACTCCCAGCCTCTGTAAGGCTCAGAGAACATCAGAAAGACTATAAGGGCCTGAGGATGGGAGAAATGCTGTAAAATGCTGTCCCCTAGACTTGGCATGGCTATTGCACACACAAACTCACAGCAGCTATGGTTACACAAGACCTACACAGGATCAAACCATCTAAAACAAACAAACAAACTAACAAACAACTCCAGCATGGAGATGAGCGCGGCTCTGGACAGCTGGTAAAAAATTAGAGTGATTTTTCCTAAGGGTGATGGCCGCTCAAAGGTTGCCCCAGCTCCAGTAATCGACCCTACACCCTTGGGTATGTGGGCAACATTAACTGGAATCAGTTATTTAAAATAACAAAAAGTAAGACAGAAAGTTGGAAGGAGATGTGTTGGCAGCATTGAGGAGAGGTAGAGAGAAAGACTGCAGAAGATAGGATCAACTTTTCAGAGAATAGAGAAACTTTTTCAAAGAACTGCTTAAAAGTTAACAAGAAAATCCAGCAGGAGTTATCATTAGAATATCAGAAATGCTGCAGTCTACACTAATAGATACAGTCCTATGGGGTGGAGCATGTGATCCTAGGTCTGCTGTGTTCCATCTCTAGGGCCCCAATCTCTCAGCAATATTTCCTAAGTCATGAGATGTTACTGCCAAATAAGCTTAGCATGTAAATTCTTCTGAGGAGAATAAAGAAAATTGGGGCTCATCATGGCCCCAACTGATCTTTAGATTCTGGTTAATGGTTGCTCAGTTCTATTTGACAAAGGACAGACATGCTCAGCACGCAGGGCACTCTCATGCAATAGTACACAGCAAAAACGTAATTGCACTATTATGTTTGCACTGTGTGAATTATTGCAAGTGACAACGGCATTAACTATGCAGACGTAATTCTCTGCTTTCTTAAGATTAAAGGTTAGGGTTGAAAGATGGCTCCATGGTTGAGAGCATGTACCACTCTTGCAAAGAAGCCCAGCTCAGTTCTGCACTCCCATACTTAGGTGCATTATATCCACCTGTAACTCCTGCTTCTGAGGCTCTAAAGCCCTCTTCTGGCCTCTCTGGGCACCTATACTCACATGCATATATTTAAATATAAAATAAATATCCTATCAAAAATTTAAAAATGGCTACTTTGTTTTGGCTTTTTTTTCCCCTTTGGCTGGCTAGTTGGTTAGTTGTTTGGTTGGTTTGGATTTTTCAAGGTGGCTCCAGTTGGTACCCAGGCTGGTCTCAAACTGACAGTATTCCTCCTGCCACAGCTTCCCAAGGGCTGAGATGGCATGTGCCCCATACACAGTTGATGCTTTCATTATTCTCGGTATCAGGTTAGCCAATGTTGAGACTACCTAGGTGAAAGTAAAATTCTCTAATCAAATAACTGTTAGATAAGACCAATGCTGGAGACAAAACAGTTGTATGTTATGTGAAAAATATCATCTTTGTCCTTGTAAATATGTGAAATAGACACTTCTTTGTAATCAACAATCTATCTGAATTTCTAACCATCTTTGACCCTGCCACCCTGAACTTATCCAATCTCAGCTGAGTAAGCAGGAGCAGGCGTGACCAGTACTTGAAAGAAAGAAGCAGAGGTTGCCCTTGATCACACAATTTCCTGTCACAACCCAGATTGTGCCCTATTCTTTCTGGCCTGTACTACAGCCTTTAGCTGGAGGGGACGTTATCTTCAACTATGAGTCTGAAAGAACAGAATCATGACAGTCCAAAAAAAAAAACACAAAAGTTTCCCAAGCAATCTAACGCTGTTAATGCTTGTCCAAGTTTGAGGTGTTTCTTGCACTTTTTCCCAGTAACTTTAAAGACCGTTTACTCACTGGTACTCTGGCCACATCACTGACATGGTGCTCTAGAGATGATACTGAAGCAGAGATACAAAAGCAGGAGTTAGTCCTGGGTCTGTTTTAACTGAGTAATTCCCATAATTTGCCTCACGAATCCTTTTCTTTCCTTATCTGTGTGTGTGTGTGCATGTGCACACACAAGTATGGAGATGCCCATGAGTACCAAGGTACTGAGCTACCTGATGTGATTGCTGAACGGAACTCAGGTCACTGAGAGCAGTAAGGGCTCTCAACCACTGAGCCATCTCTCCAGCCCCACATCTCTCTTTGTAAAAGTACCTACATGGAAAGGAAATCAGGAAGGACATGGGGTGGGAAAACAGAACAGACAAAAGAAAAGGGAATTAGCCAGTTTAGAAACCCATGCCAAGGCAGGACACTCAAAACTATGAGGTAAGCCTGTGGTATATAACAAGATTCAATCCTGAAGCTAAGCTACAGATCGGCTCATGACTGCAGTATCAGCACTAAAAAGCTAAGCTGGAGAACTGAGTTCCAGGCCAACTTAGGTTATAAAAACTGAGTTCTGGGCCAGCCTAGGATAGAGAGAAACCGTGTCTTAAAATAAAAATATTGGGGGGAGGGGAGAACTAGATGGTTCAGCTGGTGAAGTACCTGTGGCAAGCCTGGCAAGCTGAGCTGAATGCCCGGAACCCATGGAAAGGTGGAAGGAGAGAGAAAACCATCTCCACAGTGCTGTCCTCTGACCTCTACACATGCACCCCAGCACAGGCATCCACACACACATTATATGCACACACAATAATAATGAATAATTTTTAAGAATTAAATAAAAAGGCGAAGACTGATGATATACCTCTGTGACCAGGCAATCACCTAATGCACAAAAGGCTCTGTAGCAAATCCCAAGAGAAAAACAGAGTATGACTGATGGGGGGGCAGGGGGGGAACTGAAAGAGACAGACAGAAAAATTAAATTTCCTATATTTTGTGTTTGATAATCCCTCTGGAATAGGTTCCATGGGACTTGCAAGTTGTCCAGTCTAAGAATAGTCAAAGGTTAATAACTAGACAAGATATTAGTTTCATGAGAAATAAGTCTACTCTGGGAAAAGCTAAGAGGAGACTTGCTATATTTTTCGCTACAGAAGTCATGGAGTTTACAATGCAAGAAAATGAATATTGCCCAAAAGTAAAGACATGTCCTCAAAGCCATGCCTCCTCAAAGATGGTGGATCCAGGAGGCAAAGCTTTACTCTATTGTCCTCGAGGTCCTCTAAAGTGGACAAATCATAAGATGAGACAGTGCCAAAAACTTAGGGTCACTTAAGGGTCTATCAGGCCAGCTTGGCAGTACAACTAGAGTCATTTAAACCACTCAGTCTCTGGTCCTCAGGTTCTTCACTTTTTTTTTTTTTCTGTATAGCCCTGGCTGTCCTGTCCTATAGACGAGGCTGAACTTGAACTCAGAAATCCGCCTGCCTCTGCCTCCCAAGTGCTGGGAGTAAAGGCATGCACCACCACCGCCCGGCTGGTTCTTCATTCATAATACTGGGAAAATACAGGCTGGTAAAATGATCTACCTCAAAATATAATTCTTTTAACTAGTTTTATATCCATTATTTATTTTGTGTATGTGTAGATATGTGCATGCAAGCACATACTCAGAAGCAGACATAGATGGAGGTATCAAATTATTAGGAGATAACTTGAAGGAATCAGCTCTCCCACTATGTGGATTCCAAAGATCAAACTCAGGTTTCCAGCTTGGTAGCAAGTGCCTTTACCATTAAGTGATCTCACCATTACCAAAATATACTTCTTTAGCATAATATAAGATGGCATTCAGGAGGACTGCAGACAGAGGACTAGAGGGAAGGAGATCTGTACTATATAAGACAACTATATCACTATATAAGCAGGATTCCTCAGGAGACCCCTTATCTGGCTTCCTTACATCTAGTAAAGATCCTAACAAATTATCTCTGTCAAAAGATTGCCACAAACAAAGACTTCTGATGAGCGTAACCTGACAAATCACCTCTATAATAAGACAACATCTGTTCACAATTTAGTTCTTCTTTTTCTCCTCTCATAACCTGTCACCACCTCTCTGACAGGGATCTCAAGCTGCTCTTTCTGTAGCTCAAGAGATGTCAACCATCTGGCCCTTTCTTTGAGTCTCAAAAGATAGTATACATATGCATGTTAATAAGTTTGCTAGTGTTTCTCCCTTAATTTTTAAATTGTTGATTCATTTCATAAAGAATCACTGAATCTGTAAGGAACAAAGAGAAACTAAAATAGTCTTACCAAGCTGAACTATGAGCTGTCAAGATGGCTCAGTAGGTAAGGGTACTTTCCACTAAGACAAATGACCTGAGTTCAATCCCCATAACCCACATGGTAGAGAAATCTGACCCCCATAAGTTATTCTCTGACTTCCATGAATGTGTCATGGTGTTAATGCCTAGACAGAGATACAGATATACATGTTACAGGATATTTGATTATTATACAAAGAAAACCTAATTGTTACCAAAATATAAAACCTTAAATAGATATCAGATGCAGTTAGATGTGTCTCGATAAGAAAAGTCTTGATAGATAAGAATGCTAAAGAATGAACCGTTCCTGCCTATTTTAAGGTAAGTTGCTTGGAAGTGGTCTTCTGGTCTTTGTTCTATGATCCCAGGCAATGTCACTTAGATAGCCTTGAGCTACCCCATCATAAAAATGAAATGGTTGGGAGGTGGGGGGGTGGTTACTGACATGGTTTGAAGCCACTCCCACCCCTACCATGACAGTGACCTAGTTATGTCTGCCAAGGGTGGAGAGGAGGAGCTAAAGACTTTTGTCATGGAAGAAACTTCAGGTAAGAGAAAAGAATTTTCTCTTTGGCCTTGCATAAACAACCAAGAAGCAGCTGACAGGATACAGGAAAAAAGTATTCTACAAAAGAGAGTTAAGGAGCCCTCCTGGCTTTGGAGGAGCTAAAGAGGAAGGTAGACTAGCTTGGGTAGAATGACACAGATAGAAAGAGATTTCTAAAGAGCTAGCGGTTTAATTGTAGAATCAGGCTTATAAATAGATATTTTGTATATAGTTAAGAAAATAAAATTACCTTGCTGAGCTGGCAGGTTTTTACCTCAGTTTATGCCTTCAGTGTCTTTATTAGTATTAAATTAAAATTTAATGCCAATTTAATATTAAATTAAATATTAGTTAAATTTAAATGGATGTTATACATACATAAATAGATACGTGAATGAATATTTTAAAAAGGCTGAATGTTAAAAAAAAGCTGAGTATATAATTTTGTAATTGTACTTTAAGATGGCCATTTTCTACAATCCTCAAAGGATTTTTCAGTAGCATTATTCTATAAAACATAAACCAGAATTAAATATTTACTCTGGTTTCAAGCCAGAAATAGTGGCACACACCTTTAATCCCAGCACTTGAGAGGCAGAAGCAGAGGCAGGTGGTGAATGCAAAGTCAGCCTGGTCTCCAGACTGAGTTCCGGGTCAGCCAGGACTATATAGAGACGCCCTGTCTTGAGAGTAAAAAGCAACAACAAAGCAAATGGATGGATGGATGGATGGATGTAAATTTAAAGATTACTTGGGTTTTAACATACTGATCTAGACATATGTATGGTGTGTTATATAAGGTAAAAGGTAAATAAGGAAGACATCAATATAAGTCTTATTGTGAGACTTTCCAACTGGGGTGTAAAAAAGGCCTTCACTCCATTAATAGCTAACAGGCTCCTCTGGCAGATTACAAAGTGTAGTCCTCAGTGTTCTTCAAAGCAAGAAAAGGAAAACGATATTTTCCTTTCCATTCCACCTCACCTGCAAGGCCTTACCTGCATGCACCAGCACAAAGCCCCCACGTTTCTCCTTACAGGGCTGCTGAGTCTCTAACTCCTTGACTGTTACTTCAGCAGCAGATGCCTGAGATGATTTGGAAAGCAGTCCTTCTCCAGAATTCATCCCCTTCTCCATGGTCATTTTCCAAGATTATCATCTTCTATCAGGAAAAGAGCATCCTTCCATCCAACTGCGCAAAAAGAGTCACCCTGGAGAAAAACAGCAGAAGATTGCCTCCATTTCTTCCTACCAACATGCACTTTACTTGCAAAAAGTATGCACACATATTTTGCAAAATAGATATTTAAGATTATTGAACTGGATAATAACAACAGAAAATGAAAAGTTTACAACTTAAATCTCTGCCCAGCAACAGTACTTGCCTGAAGAAATAGAAACAAAACAATTTACTATAAAAGGATCTAATCCTGGCTGGGTGTGGCAGCACACTCTCTTACCAAAGCTTGAGAGGCCAGAGGATCACTGAGTTTGAGGTTAGTCTGTTCTGTTTAGCCAGTTCCAGCACACCTGGGGCAACATAGTGAAATCCTGTCTTTTAAAACAAACAAACAAACCAAATACTACAAGAAAAAAAAGCCAAAGTCGTCTAAATTTTGTCTTCCTTTTACCCACAGTGAAGTAAGTCAACATAATGTAACTATCACTTTATTTCCCCTGCAAACCAGCTGATCTCTGGGACATTTCGGACTCACAAGCACAGCTGGTACACTGAACACTGATACAAAAATCATAGCTTTCTGCTTAAAGAAAGCAACAAATCCATACCTACATATGAAGAAGTTTTAAATTTTTATTTACTATTATTGCATGTGTACATAACGGTGGGGCAGAGGGCGGAGGACAACACTGTGTATTCTCTCCTACCACCTTTACATGGGTTCTGGGGATCAAACTCGGTTGCCAGGCTTACAGAGCAAGCACTATTACCAGCTGAGGCTTCTCATCAGCTTGAATTTGTGTTACCTGTTTGCTGGCACGGGCTCTCACTATGTGGTTTAAGCTGGCCTGAACTACCTACCTCATGACTACAGAGCAGCACCACTGTTCCCACAAAGAAATTCTCTCCAGATCATCAGTTCAAGGCTAATCAGTGCAATATTAAGCATAAATGCTAACAAAGTTATGTCTAAACCAAGAAATTAAACAGGCACTCCTTCAAATAGCTGTCAGCATGAAAAACATGAAGTTCTCCACAGGTCAGTAGTAAGATAAAATTTAATAAAAAAATTTTCAAACAACCTATGCTTGAACTTTGTTCCTAATTTTTCCATGTATTACACACTCAAAACATTAAACAATCCAGGTTTAATAAAACAAAAAGGTCAGAATACATTCTAAATTAGGAAAAAACATACTTTAAAGCAACAATGAGATTTAAAGAAAACATGACAGTGAAGCAGTCAAAACTTTTTAAAGGACAACGTTAAGCAAAAATATTCAGTACATATTAAATTGAAATGGAAGGGGGTCAGGTTTGGTGGCATGTATCTATAATTCTAGAACATATAAGGCTGAGACAGAAGAGTCACAAATTCAAGGTCAACAGGTGCTACACAGTTAGAACCTGGCCTATAAATAAGTTAATTCAATTCAATTTAAAAGAAGCCACCAGAAGGAATGAAGAATAAATCTTGATATACAGACATGGAAATCTCATAAACATCTGACTAAAAAATTATTTTAAAGCATGTAAATAATCAACTCAGAAACCAGAGACCATCCTTGTCCATACAATGAGTTCTAGAACATCTTAGACCAATATGAGATACTCTCCTGTGGAGAGCTTTTGGTGTCACTTGGCAGGAATCTGACATTGGCCAAGGACAAGGAAATGGGCTTCAGGCAGGAATCTGACATTAAGGCATCACAAGGAAGCAAGCTCAAGCAGGAATCTAATTTTAGGCTATAACAAGGAAGTAAGTTCAGGCAGGAATCTTAATCTTAGGGTGGAACAAAAGAAGTAAGCTTCAGGCAAGAATCTGATTTTGGGCTTGGGCGAGGAAGTGGGCTCAGATATTTTAGTCATTCTGACAAGCCCTTAGAAACAACTGTCATGGGAGTAATCACAGGACTTTGCTTATTGCCTTTCATATTCCTCCTTGCACTCACTGCTCACCCTTAATATTTGCATGTAATGAAAATGGTATAAAAGCGGATTGGGAAAAAATAAATCTGCCTCAGTCTCAGAACTGGCTAGGGTCATACTACAATGTTGTCTAATTGTCTTTTTTCTTTTTAATCCTCACTCCTGCACTGGAGAACCTGTCGACTGACTAAGCGGGCTTGGTCACTCTCAAAAGGGGGGAAATGTATGCAAAGAAACATGCTGTATTATCTGGAAGGAAGAAGTAAGTATATATGCAAAGTATGCGTCCAGATAGATATAACAAAAACCAATACAGTAATTTTACCCAAAGGATATTTAGATGATCAATGGACAAGGATGGAAGTTAGTAACTTCACCATTTTGAATTTAAAACATTTGAATACATCACACACAATATTCACACATACATGCATGCATGCATATATAGATAGATATAGATATATATAGATGGCTAATCTTGTCTGTCAACTCTACTACATCTGTAATAACGAAAGCCCAAGCAGAATGGTTTTCACAGTTGGATCATTTAAGGTGGGAAGACCTACCCTAAATCTGGGCCACTCCTTCTAGTATCAGCCCACAAAGAAGGACTTGGACGGAAGCTTTCCCCTTTTCCCTGCTTGTTGGCAAGTTCATCTTTTCCGCTAAAGGCATTCCTTCATTGTTACTAGAACCTACTTCAGGATTCCAGCTGAGATATTCACCTCCTGGACTAAAGAACTATAAAATTTTTGGCCTTTCTTTTAAGAGACAGACATTGTTGGACTATGGAACCACAGCCTGTAATCCATACTAATAAATCCCTTTAAATAAATAAATATATATATGTATATATACATACACACATATATACACCTATATAAATATGTCTATATATTCTATCCGTTCTGTTCCTTTCGACAGCCCTAAGCACTAGTTAATGAGCTAAGTCCACGATCCAATATAAGATATTCCACTCAAAAATTGATGTAATGTTAAAAAAAAAAGTAAATCCGTTTTTCCTTCAGGCCACTTAGTTCCCAAGAATAACAACTCTGAGACTAATGCATGGTCACAAGCTTTGGCTCATTCTCTGACTAGCTTGTAATTTATTTAACCCATTCAAACTACTCTATGTCTACCCCTTAGTTACCTTTCCCAGTCCACTTCTTCCTTCGTGTCCGTGTCTCCTCAGCATCTCAACAGAATCTCCACATCTCTCCTGTGTCTCCTTTTATTCTCTCACTATTTCCCAGAATCCTTTCACTTCCTGCCAGTGTCACACCTCCTATTTCCTGCCTCAGCCCATTGGTCATAAGTTTTTTTATTGACAGGTGTTGCTTAGAAGAGATTCTCACTACACTGTAATGAAGGAAACGCCATATTCTGGATTTACATTGATTTCTAAGTGACAGTGTTATAATCTTATCTCAGAAAAGAATACAGAAAAAGCATGGCCAAAGATTCCTAAAGGAGGTATTTCTATTTCACTTTTCTGAATCTTGAATTTACAGGGACATAGAAAAAAACAGGTCAGTGAAAAAGGAAAAAATAAACATCCCAGTATTTGATTTCTGCCGATCAGACAGGTTAGATTAACACTAAATATCCCTGCAATACGTTTATCTTACTTCTCACTGTTACTACTATCATTATTTGAAACTGTTGCAGGACACTTATGCCAAACATTAGCTCAAGGAAAATGTCTATTGCTTCAGCTGAATTCTGAAGCAACACCCAAAATGAAATGTTCTCAATGAGTAAGCACGCACAGGTATTAAAGTTCTATACACTAAGAACTAAGCACACTGGGCAGGTAAAGCTCTAAACTTGCATATCTAAGGCTCAGGATTTGATCTCCAGCCTCACAAAATCTCCAACGATTTTAATATTTAATTTTTTTTTATTTTCTATATTTTTTATTTACATTCCCAATGATTTCCCCTTTCCCGGTTCCCCCTCCCCGAAAGTCCCATAAGCCCTCTTCCCTCCCCCGTTCCCCTCCCCCCCTTTTTTAAAGAACTCTATAGCTCATTTTCATAATGCCTTCATTTCTGAATAATGTATTTAAATATGAACATTTTACAACTTCCCACCAGTAATGATATTAAAATTCATTGTGATTATTATTTCTCAACACTAGCAACTTGCTCATTCTCTGCAAAATCTTCTAAAAGAATTAATGATTACATAGATGCTGAAAAGACACCTCAGTGGTATAGCGTGAGCGCCTAACACACACAACCTCCTAGAATGGATATCCAAAGCAAGACAGTTCAGCCAATAAAAAAAAGCATTTGCCGTGTAAGCCTAGTGACCTGAGTTCCAAACTCGGAACCCATGATAAAAAAAGAGAACCCACTCCCAAAAGTTGACTCTCACCTCCACACATGCGCCATGGCACAAACACACACAATGGCTTTAAGTTTGTTTGTTTTATTTAAAAGCATGAGGAGTGTTATCATATGTCCCAAGCTGGACATGGTAGTACATGTCTATAATCCTAGCACTTGAGAATCTAGGGAAGAATTAAGAATTAGATGCTTCAAACAAATCAGTGGCCTTCCTCTACTCAAAGGATAAACAGACTGAGAAAGAAATTAGAGAAACAACTCCTTTAACAACAGTTACAAATAATATTACATACCTTGGTGTGACTCTAACCAAGCAAGTGAAAGATCTGTATGACAAGAACTTCAAGTCTCTGAAGAAAGAAATCGAAAAAGACCTCAGAAGATGGAAAGATCTCCCATGCTCATGGATCGGCAGGATTAATACAGTAAAAATGGCCATCTTGCCAAAAGCAATTTACAGATTCAATACAATCCCCATCAAAATTCCAACTCAATTCTTCGTAGAGCTAGAAAGAGCAATTTGCAAATTCATCTGGAATAACGAAAAACCCAGGATAGCAAAAACTATTCTCAGCAATAAAAGGACTTCTGGCAGAATCACCATCCCTGACCTCAAGCTGTACTACAGAGCAACAATGATAAAAACTGCATGGTATTGGTACAGTGACAGGCAGGTAGATCAATAGAGTAGAATTGAAGACCCAGAAATGAACCCAGCTATAGTCACCTGATCTTTGACAAAGGAGCTAAAACCATGGGGGGGAGGGGGGAGGAAGACAGCATTTTCAAATGGTGCTGTTCAACTGGTGGTTAGCACACAGAAGAATGCAAATAGATCAATTCTTATCCCCTTGTACAAAGCTCAAGTCCAAGTGTATCAAGGAACTCCACATAAAACCATATACACTGAAACTAAAGAAAAGAAAGCGGGGAAGACCCTCGAGCACATGGGCACAGGGGAAAAGTTCCTGAAGAGAACACCAATACCTTATGCTCTAAGATCAAGAATTGACAAACAGAACCTCAAAAAATTGGAAACCTTCTGAAAGGCAAAGGACACTGTCAATAGGACAAAATGGCAACCAACAGACTGGGAAAAGATCTTTACCAATCCTACATCCAAAAGAGGGCTAATATCCAATAAATACAAAGAACTCAAGAAGTTAGACTCCAAAGAACCAAATAACCCTATTAAAAAATGGGGTACAGAGCTAAACAAAGAATTCTCAACTGAGGAATACCAGATGCTGAGAAACACCTAAAGAAATGTTCAACATCCTTAATCATCAGGAAAATGCAAATCAAAACAACCTTGAGATTCCACCTCACACCAGTCACAATGGCCAAGATCAAAAACTCAGGGGACAGCAAATGCTGGAGAGGATGTAGAGAAAGAGGAACACTCTTCCATTGCTGGTGGGATTGCAAGCTGGTAAAACCACTCTGGAAATCAGTTTGGCAGTTCCTCAGAAAATTGGAAATTTTCTACCTGAGGACCCAGCTATACCACTCCTGGGCATATACACAGAAGATGCTCCAACATGTAATAAGGACATGCTCCACTATGTTTGTAGCAGCCTTATTTATAATAGCCAGAAACTGGAAAGAACCTACATGTCCCTCAATAGAGGAATGGATACAGAACAATGGAATACTACTCAGCTATTAAAAACAGTGAATTCATGAAATTCCTAGGCAAATGGATAGAACTAGAAAATATCATCCTGAGTGAGGTAAACCAATCACAAAAGAACACACATGGTATGCACTCACTGATAAGTGGATATTAGCCCAAAAGCTCCAAATACCCAAGATACAATTCGCAGACCAATTGAAGCTCAAGAAGAAAGAAGATGGATATTTTGGTCCTTCTTAGAAGGGCGAACAAAATACCCATGGGAGGAGATACAGAGACAAAGTGTAGAGCAGAGACTGAAGGAAAGGCCATCCAGAGACTGCCCCACCTGGGGATCCATCCATATACATGGGATCCCATGTCCAAACCCAGACACTATTGTGGATGCCAACAAGCACTTGCTAACAGGAGCCTGATACAGCTGTATCCTGAGAGGCTCTTCCAGTACCTGACAAATACAGAGGTGGGTGCTCTCAGGCAACCATTAGACTGAGCACAGGGTCCCCAATGGAAGAGCTAGAGAAAGGACCGAAGAAGCTGAAGGGATTTGCAGCACCATAGGAAGAAAAACCAGTACCCCCAGAGCTCCCAGGGACTAAACTACCAACCAAAGAGTACACATGGAGGGACCCATGGCTCCAGCTGCATATAGCAGAGGATTGCCTTGTTGGACATCAAAGGGAGGAGAGGCCCTTGGTCCTGAGAAGGCTCGATGCCCCAGTATAAGGGAATACCAGGACAGGGAAGCAGGAGTGGGTGGGTTGGTGAGCAGGGGGAGGAGGGGATGGGATAAGGTGTTTTCAGAGGGGAAGTCAGGAAAGGGGATAACATTTGACATGTAAATAAAGAAAATATCCAATTAAAAAAAAATCGGATGCTATCCTTGGCTATATACGGTGAGTCTATCTCAAAAACAAAACAACAATAATAAAGTTATCAGATTATAAAGTAAATCCTATATCCAGTTTTATACCCAGAAAACTAAAATCATCCACATACATAATTCTATCTGAACAAAGTTGTCTAAGATACAAGTTCTGGCTTCCCATAAACTGTACTTCTGAATCTCCTACTTACACTCTGACTAACTTCCTGCCCTTCATGCAAGCATGCCAACCTACAATGCTTCTTCATGAGGTCTCTAGGCCTGTTTTCAACATCTCTAGAACTGTCCTTTCTACCAATCTTTCAAAAAAATCCTCTCAGCAAATCACATGACTTACTTACTTTTTTTTTTTTTTTTAGCTTTTTATGTTCTTACTTGAAATAAAATTATAGCTAGAATGAACCACAGTTTTTTTTTCCCCCCCTTGGAGCACATTCTTGGTGTTCCTTACTGGCTTACAAAAATGAGCTCATTTTCCCACTAAAGCCTAGGTCTTTACACATTACTTTTCATACCTGCATAATCTTCTTTTAACACACCTTACAGTCATCTAAGACTGCACCAAAATCCTATAGGCTTCTTCCTCAAGTAGTTAACTTCTTTTTTCTCTACCCCTGTTTAGCCCAAATACCTCTTAGCATAAATATCACACAGCATCTGCACTTTTCTCCACAAACACAAGCTATCAGAGAGCAGCCTTTCACAAGAGACTGCCACAATAAATCTCATGAAGGAATGAAGGACAATACTGAGCAAAACAAATCAGAAGCTGACAATATACAAGAGGAAATACAAGCTGAACATCCAATGTTAAAGAATATTCAAGCCGGGCATCGGTAGTGCACGCCTTTAATCCCAGCACTTGGAAGGCAGAGGCAGATAGATTTCTGAGTCTACAGAGTGAGTTCCAGGACAGCCAGGGCTACACAGAAAAACCCTGTCTCAAAAAACCAGAGAGAGAGAGAGAGAATATTCAAAAAAGAACAAAAAAAATTTATAACTAATACTACACTGGTACCTTAAGCTGAATGTAATTGTTTTGAAAAGGAATCTGTAAGTAGGCAGGAAAAACCTGACAATGTACAATACTGTAAATACCATATTTGCAGACACCGTACATACAAACTATAGTCTATACAAGCTCAAGTTAACAGTATCAAAGATATACCTTTAAAAAGAACTGTGAAATCCTGTTTCCTCTAACACCCTTCATGTTTGAACTTGTTTTATTCAGTACCGTCCATTGAAGAGACTTTTAATTTGACCATTTCTGAGGCCAAGATGAATGCTAATTCACTAATCATCAAGTCCAAAAGGAAAACTCAAAACATTATTTCTTTTTTACTTCAGGGATTTTCTAGGTACTAATTTAGCATCTAAATCTTGACCTTGGGTCTCTCAAATTTATATGTGTATATATGTGTTTTTTTCCTATCACATGTCATGATATTTATTTTTTAAATAAACAATTTAGAAAAGTATCATATGTCCTATTTAATCTTTCCAAAGCAGTGTAGGAGGAAGATTGTCAAGCAATCATATATCTCATAACAAAATATTTCTTTACAGGAGAAACCCAGCCCTTAAGTTATTGCAATTGTTACTACAGAGCCTCAATGTTATGGAGCCCTGGTGGCACAGGACTGTAATCCTAGCCCTTAAGGGAGGCATTGAGGAGGATCACTGCAAACTCAAGGCCAGCCTGGCATCCATAATAGGTTTCAGGCCACTCATGGATATGAAGTGAGAAGCTATCCCATTTTAAAAAACAAACACAGTATTTTGTGGGTTTAGTATCATGACATTGACGTTTTCATGCTTCATTAAAAAAGTTCCAGAACAAATGTATATTCATCTTTGATCAGTAACTCTACTCCTAGAAACACTTTCTACCTCAATTTTAAATACAGAAAAAGGTTAGTCTTTCTTTGGTCAGTTTGGGTTGTTGGTTATGATGGTTTGTTTTGTTTTGCTTCATTTTGTGAGACAGGGTCTCACATAGCCCAGGCTGACCTCAAACTCCTGATCATCCTCCCCTCCACTTCCCAAGTTCCAGGATTGCCAGCATGTGCTAGCACTCCTGGTTAGCTTTATGTCTTTTGTGCTATACTAATATAGGATAATACAGGATTTTAAACATATGTGTTACCAAAGAATTCAACAGAAAGAAGTTGGTTATACAGTAACATTACTCACGGTCAGTTGATTTTTAAGATGAATGCCTAAGGGGGTGGGGGGCCACACTCCTTGAATCCTAGCACACAGGAGGCAGAGGCAGGTAGATGGATCTCTGTGAGGGAGTTCCAGGACAGCCAAGAGTACATGGAAAAACCCTATCTTGAAAAACAAAAACAAAGATAAACAAAACAAAACAAGATGGATGTCCTGGCCAGTGTGGGGGAGGGAGGATGTCAGCAAAAGTGGTGCAAATTAGAGAAGACAGAGTAAAGCCCTACTCCTCCCTGCTGCTATACTGAATCCAGTACATCAAAACCACCAATCAAAACTGTAAAATCTCTTAGAGTAATCAGAAATTATACATGGATAAATATTTCCAACTCTGGATTCAGCATTTTTTTTTTTGTGGTGGTGGTGGTGGGGGTGGTGGTAGTTTGTTTGCTTGCTTGCTTGCGTGTTTAGTTTTTGGAGACAGGGTCTATTTGAGATAAAAATTCCTATATTATGTAGTTCTGGCTACCCTGGAAATTGCTCAGAGATCCACTTTCTCCTGCCTTCTGAGTTCTGAGATTTAAGGCATGTACCAGTACACCCAGCCTCACAAATGGTTTCTTAAGTCAGAAGTTTGAGATAACACTGGTCTACACAGTGAATTTCCAGGCCACAGTAAGACCCGTCTCAAAAAAAGAAAGAAAGAAAGTCTTAGTAATTACAAACACTAACTGGCTGCTCTTGATTCCAGGCACCCGCATGGCAGATCACAAGCATCACAAGTCCTATCCCAGGGGATCTGATGCCATCTTCTGGCCTCTGTTAATAACAATAATGTGATACACAGACATATGCAGGCAAAACATGAATCCACATAAAATAAATTTAAAAATATCTAGTCAAACAAAAATAATTCTCCCAAACTACGTAAGTACAAAGAAAGATGCTTAAGATTATTAACCATAAAAATCAAAACAACAGTGAGATACTATTTCCCTAAGATGCATATAATCAAAACAGGTGTTGAGATGAAGACCTTCCTAATCTGTGGGATTCAATGTGCTATAGTAGTCATTCTGGAAAGTATCTGCTCTGTTCTCCAAACATACGACCCAGAAGTTCTGCTTCTAGGTACATACCAAAAAACAAATATATATATATATAAAATATAAAACTAAAAACAAATATCCACCCAAAAAGTCACAAATCTGATGTATACAGAATTATTCCAAATAACCCAAAGGACAAAACAACCCAACCAATACAATTGCATATCCATAAAAAGGAATGGGTGAGGTATGTCTGGCAGTGATCGGATGCTTACACAGCATGTGTACAGTCCATCCCCAGAATCACCTGAGGAAAATAAATAAATACAAAGGAATGATGCATTGTTATATAGCCCCAGACAAATCTTGAAAACATCACGCTAACTGAAAGAAGCTAGACACCCAAAAGGACACCTGTTACATGGTTCCATGTACTTAAAATGTACAAAACAGAAGGATGCATAATAAATCATGGATCAGAAGTTGGGGGGAAGCTGGAAGAGGGATAACTGTATTGGGCACAAGATTTCTGGCAAAGGTGCTAAAAATGGTCTAGAACTAGACAGCAACGACATATATACAACTTTTGAACTTGTAAAAGGAGAAAGGGGGAAAGAGAAGCTTACAATTTAAAAGGTTTTTGGTACTGTGTTGATTACACCTCAATAAGAAAAAACACAATCAGGGCTGGAACTCCAGCTCAGCAGTAAAGATCACTTGCTTCTCTTGCAGAGGACCTGAGTTAGTTCCTAGCACCACATATTGGCTTACATCCATCCTTAATTCCAGTTCCAGATGCCCTCTACTACCCTGCACGGATATGCTCATGATGTACAGACATTTTGACATTATCACACACATAAACTAAAATAACCCTAAAGAAAAAAAAAAGCATAACCAATCTATCCGTGCAATGACTGCAACATACACAAAACTGCAAATTCTTAGTTTTGACCATATTATACACATACACTTGCTATGTGATATCTTAAAGCACCTAAGAAATTATAAAGAACAAGATCCTTAGTTGCAGCAACTATGTTAATCTCTATTCCCAAACATTTTCTAATAACCACTGCTGTTTTTAATAACCAAAAGCCCTAGTGTGTAAGGAGTGTGTCAGTTCAACTTCCTTAACTTATTATTCAAAGAAAGGTCTTAGTCCAATGACCCCCGATAAACCTTCCCTTCATTTCCTCCGTATAATAATTAAGTTGAACTCGGAGGGATCACTATGCCCTCTACTTCAAAACACCTCCAGCTCCAGCTACTTGCCCGCCTCTCCAGCTGCTTCATCTAGTCCGAGCCGCCTCTGCACTGACTGGATGCTAACGTCCCTGGGGACTCTACACTCAATCAGGGAAGCTCTGACCCCACTGTGACATCTGTATGTGACACATTCCGGGTCCGCTGCGGACCTGGGGGACGTGAGTTCCCTGTAGCTTGGGACTGCACAGCGCGCGAAGAGCTCCGAGAACTCCGCAGCCAAGGGAACTGGCGGGCCCCACGCGTGACCGCGACTCGGGGCCGGGGAATCCGTGGGCCCCTGCGCCGGGCCGGGCAGGTGGCGCCGTGCGCGCCGTCCCGTGCGGTGGGGAGAGGACGCCACGCGGGCCCGCGGGACCATACGGAGACCGAGGCTAGGCAGCGGCGACGCGGACAGCGTGAGAACGAGGGACACTCACCCGCGGCAGCGCAGAGCACTCATTACCCAGGAAGTAGTCTCTCGCCCGTTGCCAGGGTGAGGAAGCGGGAGTGGCGTAAAGCCTTTCCATTGGTCGACGTGCACACGTGGCCGGAAGCAGACACCCCGCAAGACTGAGTCCTAGTCGCCTAGGCTGTAGAGGCTCCTTAGGCGTCAGAGCGGAGATACTCGGCAGTATCTCTGGCCTCTAATATTTGGGGATTTTTTTTTTAATTTCATTTAGTGGCATATTGGGGGGTCTGTTGTCATAGCTGTATAGTCACCGTTACCCACCTTGCTTTCACTGTGCTCGGTAATTAGCTTTCTGGATGTGTCTACCTCTTATCCACGTGGTTGGCTGACTAGCGGTGTTGCACGTTATGAAAATAGTAGCCATCATTGATTAGGGGGTTGCTAAAGAAGCCTTCCCTCATCCTTGTAATCTCGACTTCTATGGAAAACTAGGATGCAACCTAGATTGTGTATAGTGGGAGTCAGTCGTACCCTAGGAAAAAGGAAAATGTGATTTGTCTTTAACTGTCCAAGATCAAAGACCAAGAACCAGTAGCACTCTCATAAAGTTTCCTTGTAATTAGTATCATTAATCGTTTGACAGCCTGTTTGGGGGAAGCAGACATTGAACAGTGCAGGTTAAGTATCAGTCGTCTGAAATACTTGGGATAAGAAGTATTTGCGATTTTTTTTTCCTTCAAATTTTGAAATACTTGATTATACATAATAAAACGTCCTGGGTGATGGGTTATTTCTCCACCGGTGAAATAAGCCAATTCAAACCAGATTATATTAAAGGCAGAATATTGGGAAGCTTCTTGGGGGGGGGCGGGGGGAGGGAATTAACTGGCTCCGATGATTGAGGCCAGGGGAGCCGTGGAGGTAGGATTAAGAGATGGAGAACGAGAGAGACCAAAATATCTCGATTATAGAGGGAAGAGCCTCTGGGAGAAGGGCAGCTCAGCCCGTGAGCTAGAAAGTTCAGGGTTGGGGGGCAGGGTTCGCTGGGATGCTGGAAGAACCTGGAGATCAGGTCTGCTTTGGTATGTAAAATATGCGCCTCAGTCCCTTGTCCCTTGTCCAAAACCTAGCACACGGAATGGGACTCCAGTTGCAAAAATACTCAGTTGTTTTTCATGCAGACCTTATACACAGAGCCTATAGGTAATTTTGTCATATTTAAATAGTTTTGTGCACAGTGTGGGCGCAGCTGAGGTTTTGGATTTTTAGATTAGAGATGTTTCAGCATGTACTTTTTCCTATGTGAGGTCCCAGACCAGCAGTTTAGGATCACCTAAGCTCTTAATTAAAAATGAAAATTCTTAGAATCCACCTAAAATCAATCTTTGTTGTTTTGTTTTCTTGGTTTTGTTTGTTTCGTTTTTTTAAAAGATTTATTTATTTATTATTATATGTAAGTACACTGTAGCTACCTTCAGACACTCCAGAAGAGGGCATCAGATCTTGTTACGAATGGTTGTGAGCCACCATGTGGTTGCTGGGATTTGAACTCAGGACCTTTGGAAGAGCAGTCAGTGCTCTTAACCACTGAGCCATCTCTCCAGCCCCAAATGTGATAAATTTTAAAGAGGCCTTTTTTACACTTATTTTGTTTATGTGTTCACCCATGCCTGCAAAAGCTTATGGTGATGGAATAGATGGCTGTTTTATGTACATTCAAGGAGATTAACACCTTGACCTCTAAGAAAGCATGATTTCATTCTTCCCTCTCCTCAGTCAGCCCCCAAGAGAGCTCTGCTTGCCTGCCCTGGTGTTTTCTCTTTCAAATGCCAATAAAACTGTCTTTGAGGCAGGCTGTGCTTTTAATCCCAGCACTTTAACCCCTAGGAGTCAGAGCCAAACTGATCTCTGAGTTCAAGGTCAATTAAGACTGCAAAGTAAGATCCTGCCTCAAAACATTTAAAAAAAGATATCTAAAATTGTCCTTGTAGTTCCTCCTGAGTACATGTCTTTTTCTTACTCTGTTTTAGTCTCCTTAATCTCTGAGAGCAGTGTCCCAGCAAAAGTGGCACCACATCCCCTGTGACACTGCGTGGGAACTCTATTGCCCTTTCACTGACTGTGCCTAACCACCTGCATCCACCGTAAACGGAACCTATGAGCAGGGATGAGGGATGGTCTGAATTTATAAAGCCAAGATTCATGCCATGTGACTCATGCTAATCCAGTGCCACTTCTTCCAAAATTGGAATCTTTGCTCAGGATAATGCAAAGATTAAATAGCAGCTGTGATTTAGGTCAGCTCCCAGATTCCCGGCTGATGCCCCAGCCGGTGCCTTTCCCAGTTTGTCTCTTTACCTTTTCTTTCAATTACATAAACTACCGCCAGCCTCCAAAAAATTCCTTCCTTCGGTATGCTTTCTTTCACACCGCCAGCAAGACAAAGCAAATTAGTTGATTCCATTTCGAGTCCTGATGACAACACATTGCCCTTGGGAATCTGACCAAGACTAATGGAATTAAAAACGGCCTAGCTGCCATCTCTGCTTCACCCTGCTGGCTGTCTGTCTGTCTGTCCGTCTGTCTGCCTGCCTGCTGTGTATCTGGCCAGCTCTCTCACCACTCCTCATCCACCGAACAATCTACGTGTGTTTCCTGAGCAGCATACCAGCTTGTGGTCTACCTTAGCATCTTTCTCTGCATTCTCAAAATGTCACTTTTTATCGTGAACCATGCCCCACCTGCTTCTCTCAGAAAGTGATTTATTGATCTGAAACCAGTGTGAGCTTAGTATCAGCTTTGCCCCAAATACATATGTTTAAACTGCAGGCACATCCCTCTTTGTATCTCTCTCTTGCCTCTCCACCAGTAGCAGGCAGCCTCAGCTAACCTTATGTATAATTTTTTTTAATTTATTTTGGTCATTGGACATGTTGCCTGTGGAGTGAGCTCCATGAGGGCAGATTTTTTTGTAATCAAAATCAAATTTTTTAAAATTTTTTTCTGTGCATGTTCTGTTGTAAGTGTGTGCAGTTTGTGTGCAGGTGCCCACAAAGACAAGAGGGCACTGGACACACACACACACACACTCACACACACATCGTGAAACTAACATCATGAAATCTGCCTGCCTCTGCCTCCTAAGTGCTAGGATTAAAGGAGTGTATCACCACACACTGGAAAAAAAATTTAAAACAAAAACAGGTGAGAGAGTATAGAAAGGTAGGGAAAATTAAGAAAAGATGAGAAGGAGCTTCCTCATCCTGGAGTCTGGTTGAACTCGTTTACCAACTGAGCCAAGAACTCCAGAACAATTCGCAGGATTTGAGGTATTGTTTTGTAGAGATGTTTCAAAAGTGGATATTAAATTAGCAATGAATCACCCTTAAGGACTAAAAGCATATGGCTTCTCTCCTTTCCTGCCTGTTTTTGGGAATCTCATAAAAAACACCATTTATAGAAAAAGACACATCTTAGCCCTCTTGTCTTGCTGAAACTCTCTTGACCCATGGTTTTATTTTTTAGATTGCAGTCTTACACAAAGCATGCCCAGAGACACCCTATAGTCTGTCATTTATTGAAAAAGAGTCAGAGACTGTGGCAGCACACAGAAGACCTGCACAGGTTCAAAGCAGACAAAGCCCTAGCACCTGGAAGGTAAAGTGGACACAAAGTCCCAAACCTAACCAAGACGCTTGTCTGCAATTGATTCCTGCTGCAACAAGGAAAACCAGTTTTCTCCAGTGGAATGACACAGGGTATAACAACCACACTGCAGGCCAGGAGCCATGCCCATGAGTAGTGACCAACGCAAAATGGACTCCATGAGGTTTTTGTCTGTGCTCACTTTTTGCTTTGTTTTGTCTTTCAGTTTTGTCGTATTGAGAGAGAGAGAGAGAGAGAGAGAGAGAGAGAGAGAGAGAGAGAGTGAGAGTGAGAAAATGGGTGGGTGGAGGGCAGAGAGAATCTAGGAGTAGTTGGAGGAGAGGAAAGAATATGATCAAAATATATTGTGTCAAAATAAATAAATAAAAAAAGAAAAAAGTAAAAATTGGAAAAAATGGCTTCTAGAAATATAATTTGATAGCCACCAAAATCATATCCATGGCTACAGCTAAGTGACTTAAGCAGGATGGTCCCTTGGGAAGCCTACACTCTTGGACATGCCCTTTCCCTGAACACCACTGTCTTAGTCAGGGTTTTACTGCTGTGAACAGACACCAATGCAAGTTTTATAAAAAAAAAAAAAAAAAAAAAAACAACATTTAATTGGGGCTGGCTTACAGGTTCAGAGGTTCAGTCCATTGTCATCAAGGCAGAAACATGTCAGCATGCAGACAGGCATGGTTCAGGAAGAGCTGAGAGTTCTACAACTTTATCCAAAGGAAGCCAGGAACAGACTGGGCATGCTCAGGCATCTAGGAGGAAGATCTCCAAGCCCATCCCCAAAGTGATACACCTCCTCCAACAAGGCCACACCTTCTAATAGTGCCACTCCCTGGGACGAGCATATACAAACCATCACAACCACTCCCCTTCTTTTCTGTTTACATTCCTGATAAATTTTTCCCCCTAACAAACTCCCAACTGTAGGATGGAGAGGCTCAGCAATTCGGAGTCTTACTGCTCTTGAAGCAACACCCAGGCTGCTCACAACTGCTTGATATGATCTAGGGGCTCTTGACATCCCCTGTGGTCACAGGTATCTGTGTGTATATGGTACATAGAACCTCATGCAAGCATCCATGCAAAACATAAATAAGAACAAGTCATAAATCTTAAAAATAAACTCCAAGTCTGTCTCATACTGCTCATCTTGAAATGCTTTTCTGCAGTAAGTTCAAGAATCCCAACGTTATCTGAATGGAAGTCACTAGAAAGAACTCATACTGCCAAAGGCAGTAGCATGGAGCTGTGTCTCTGGTCCTTTCATTATGGAGGTAGTTTACAAAATCAAAGAACTGTCAGAACACATTTGAAACACACAAGCTCTGGTTCTGTAGCAAACATGACTAGACAAACTTTTCAGGACACAGTTACAGGATGGATCAATCTCAGGTTTCCAGTATTTGTGCTTCCATAATCAAGATTCAAATTCCAAGGGCATAATCTGCAGATTAACTTGTACAGTTGCTCATAAGAGAACATAATCCTTGAACTCACGATCCCACTGTAACTAGTTAATTAGAATAAAGTAAATTACTTCCTAGAGGAGGAATGTGGAAGGTTCATTGTCCTCATGCTTTAAATGTAGTGTTGTTGGGAGCTGGAGAGATAGCTAGCTCAAAGGTTAAGAGCACTGACTGCGCTTCTGAAGGTTCTGAGTTCAAATCCCAGCAACAACATGGTGGCTCACAACCATCTGTAATGAGATCTGATGCCCTCTTCTGGGGTGTCTGAAGACAGCTACAGTGTACTTACATATAATAAATATTTTTTTTAAAAAAATGTAATGTCAAAAATTAGAGGAACATACAGAATATCAGTCTACGATATGCTTCTGTTCCTATGAATTCTTTTAGTTTATTTAGTTTTGTTGTTCTGTCTGTCTGTCTGTCTGTCTGTCTGTCTGTCTGTCTGTTTTGGCTTTGTTTTGTTTCAGAAACAGGGTTTCGCTCTTTAGCCCAGGTTGGCCATGGAATTTACTATGTTGCCCAGGCTGACCTTGAACTCCCAGAAATCCACCTGCCTCAGCTCTCAAGTGCTACAGTTACAAGTATAGTGTTACACGCCCAGTTATTTCCATACATTCAGTGTACTGTCAACACATTTTCAGCTTATTATTTGTTTGGAAATGTCATCCCTTACCACTTGTCAGTTTAAAACTAATAAAATGTGTCCATCTATTATAATACAGGGAAGAGTTCTGATAAAATTCAGGAGGAATTACTTTTTATTTTAATGTTTCTTTTTGAGTATGGGGATGGCATTGAAATGAAGCAATTTTCATATTTATCTAATTTTTAAAAAGCTTTTTATTGTGGAAAGTTTTGAAGAAAGCAGTGGGAGTAATCTGCTGGAATGTTGCAGACAGCAGTGAACCTGTACTTTATCTGCGTGTATTCTGTTGTTCACACTTTGTTAACGGAAGCCTCGGCTGCCCAGGTCTCGTCTTGGCTGCCTCTGCCCCAGGCTTGCCAGGGCCTTCTAACTTGCACTGTCAGCTCGCCTGCATTTCTGCTTCCTGGCTCAGCACCAGTCCCCAGAGTGCTGTAGCTTGCTTAGCCCCAAGACCCAAGTACAGGCAGAAGGTACTTGGAAGTAAACATTTTCCCAAAAGCAATTATTGGACCAAGACAGAAACTCTGTCTGTTCTTTAGGCTAGTTCCAAGAGGCTTCCTGTAACCTTTCCATGTTCTCAGAATATCAAGTCCTGCCTGTAACAGAGGCCTCTTCTTTTCCTCAGCATTATTTTTTAAAGTTCTCACGTTTGCCTCCTACAGTACCCTGTGCAAATATTCACTTCTCCTCCAGGCTTGCATTCTGAGAGAGGACCCAAACTGGGGCTGACATTGTTTGTCCTGTCATAGCTTTTGGTGACAGTCAAAGTCTAATATAGTTTACACAATGCACATGTGGTAGACATTTTTAAATGCTGGACAATATGACTATTGCTATAAGAATTTTAGTTCAACATTGCTTAGCTAAAAAGGAAGAGGGGATAGGAAATATGGAAGAAAAGCTGCTTTTCCCTCCACTGTTACTAAAGAACTAAAGTATGTTTTAGGAATTGAATGCAAATAACTGCACCCATCCAACCTGATTCCCTAGCTTTCTCCCAAATCCTGGAGGCCACCATTCCAGCCATGGGTTCTCTTAGCGTATGTTGGCAACTGAATTGACTTTCAGCACCTTGATCCTGGAGAGCACACCTAGACCTCCAGGAAAGCTGGACTTAGAGGTCAGAAAGCAGCCCTTTGTAGCCTACTGTCTCTAATGGGAAGCAGATGCCTGCCATCTGACGGCTCACCTAAGGTTTTCAACCCTGCTTCTTTTCAAGATTACCCAGCTGTACAAACAAACTTTTATCCATAAGCTTGTGGGAGAAAGATCTGTCTTCTTTTCTCTTAGGAGAGTGTGGCTGTGTTGATTCCAAGGTTTAACTCATTAGAATAACAATTATACAAAGGTGTCCCCTCCCCAACCCCCATTTTCATTCACATTCAATCTTTAGCTTCTGTTTTCTTCACCACCAGGAAAGTTGCTGAAAGGTTAGCAGGGGGTTAATCCACTGAAAGTTTGAGCAAAGGAAATGTACACGAAATGTGAATGTATTAAAGAGATCTGTAGGTTTGACAGAGCACCGCATAAAAACCAGTCAGAGTGGCATACACCTGCATTCTCAGCATTTAGGAGGTGGAAAGATCAACAAGAAACCCACATTCTTGAGTTCTGGAAGTAGCTACCAACCTCTCCAACTAGCATAGCACAATTTTGAGTCTCATTTTCCTTTACAGACAGAACGAAGGGTCAAATTATCAACGCAGAAGAACACAACTTTCATCTCAAAGGGAGTGAAGAACAGTTTATTCTGGAACCAAGTATGAATGACCATTAGCCCAGAACAGAAGATCTAGGTTACCACAAATACCACATTCCAGTATGTCACAGGTTCATGATGTCTTTGTAATAATACACTAAGAAATCCATAAATCAGGGCACTTTTTCACCGTCAGATATATGGATTAGAGAAAAGTAGGGGAAACCTTTTGGTATAGGTCTCAGATGCTATATGTCAGCATTTTTTAGCCTTTGGGTTGGTAGAAGTTAGGGTTCTGTTTGTATATTCCAAAAGGATTTACCTGATAGTCACAAGGATGTTGGACCTGTTGAAAAAGAATATTCTCAATGTTAGCGTTTCCTCTAGGCTCCACCCAACAGTTATACCTAGCAACAGCCTAGGTAGGAGCTTGGCTTACTTATTCTCTCTCTCTCTCTCTCCATCTTCTTCCTCTCTCTCCACATGTTCCCCACCAATTCCCGACCTCTTACCTTCTTTCTCCTCTCTCTTGCTGTCCTTGTCTGTCCTCTTTCTTTCTGTGTCTCTACTCCCTTCCCCAGCCCCCCTTCCCATGTACCTTTTATACTAGACCCTTGTGTCTCATACCTCGGGGGCAGAGGGAATACCTCACTATGGGCCCGCTAAGGCACCCGTCCCACCACACCATCCCACAACATATCACTCAGTGTCAAACAAAACAAGCATTTTTCTGAGCAGTCATTATATTCTTGGCAGTTAAACCCAGATATCTGAACTGATGAGATGTTCTCTGCTCCAACTCCCTGAAATCTTAAGGGTCTTTAAATTTTGGTGTTACTAAGCCAGAAAAGAAGTAAAATCTGTGGGCATTAATTTTCCTGTCACATAAAGTTCTTCTGAATTTAGAAAAACTAAGGCAAGGAGAAATTTCTTAGGACCTGTGTGAAGCTCCTCTATGCTACACCACTACCACCACCATCCCTGGCCCTCAACATTTTATTTGTGAGGCCCTTGTGTAGCACAGGCTAGCCTTGAACTTGCTAGGTAGCCTAAACTGGCCTTAAATTTCCTATTCTCTCCATTTTGGCCCCTGTGTTCTGGGATTAAGGGTGAACCTTTTAAATTTTATTCTAAGGATATTCATCCTCAATGGGTTTAGAATTTGAGATTTGTCCAAGATTACATGATTAGTGCGTAGCAGAGCTGGGACCCAGTTATAAGATATGGAACTTCCAAACTAGTTCACTTGTCTTCATTTTTGTTCCCAACTCTATATAATGAAAAGTTTCAAACATATAGGCAACTTGAAAATAAAAAGCTGAGAGTAGGGTTCCGTGCCTCTAAGTCCAGCACTTGGAAGACATAGGCAAGAGGATTATCACAATGTGTAGACTAGGATACTCTACACAGTGAGTTCTGGAGCAGCTAGACTATAGTGAGACCCTGTCTGTCTAAAGGAAGAAGAGACGGGGTGATGAAGAGAAAGGAACTCATGGCTTTTATCAGGAACATAGTTGCCCAGTACTACCAAAATGATAGCATGAAGGCTGAGTCACCATGACCTAACCACCTCTCAATACTGCTCGCTGGGATGGAGTTTCCAACTTAAGACACACGTCAGACCATAGCATATGGTAATACTTTACACCTAGTTTAATTGTACTTGCTGTGTGACTTGTCTATCAACATGGCCATTCATGCATGCAGTCGTAAACCTATCATTCTTTTTAAAGACCATTTGGAACCACTTCTGTGGTGTCATACTTCCGTCTTCATAGACATAGTGGTATGTAGCTGAAGCTTGCATGGGCAACCTGGCTTGTCCTCGAGAATGTATGAGGTCCCTGGTACTATCAGAGATACACACAACAGGGCAGAGCTAGAAGTCAGTTCTAAAGGATAGTAGGAAGCCTGGAGGAGAACCATAGTCAGTTTTAACAAATGGCTAAGAAAAAAAAAGTTACTGATAAGTGTATTAGGAAGAAAATAAAAAGGAATGAGATTGTAAACATATGTCAGAGAAAAAAATTATTGGACAATGCCAAGGAAGATGTATCTCTTAGAAGATGTGGCATTTGGAGTATGTCTCAGTACAGAAGAATGAAGAGAAACATCCATGTCAAGACGTGGAGGAGGGTGAATCTGGTAGAAAACCCAGATACAAAAGTCCAAGGAGCTCCCACGACAGAGAGAAGCCTGGCAAAGGATCTCTGGCTCTCTCTTCCTCATGATCATCACTGTCACCACCAGTAGCCTTGTGACATATTTGATAACCAGTGCAGTTTTTTTGGTAAATTGAATCCCTACATCCTAATTGTGATTGTTGGAAATAGCACTTCAGGGACTTTGCCAGTTGCTCTCTAGACAAAGATAAACAACTCTAAGAACAGTTTGGACACACAGAAGCCCCTGAGGCCTCTAGAAACAAGTGGGCCCTAAACAGGAGTGTTCTGATCTTTCACTAACTTTGCAAGTCCAGAGAACAGGCTCGGGTTTCATCCAAAACAACCAGTGGTTTCTTATGCTTCTCTTTTAACATCATAATTGGCAGGCTGTAGGCCAAATAAATGTTAGTTTATCTTGTGTAAATGGTTTAAATATGTGTTTTAGCTTCAAAATGATCCAAAACCAACACATTGCATTGCTTTCAAGTGCCTTTTTGACCTGCCCTCGGTAGAAAGCAGAATAATTTACAGTTATATAAGTAAAATGCCTCCATCTTTGGAGGGACTAGTCTACCTCCATGATTCCAAGATCATGAGACAGGCTCCTTCTTTTAAGTCAATGTTTTCTTTAGTTGCGGACTACAGAATGCATGCTTCAACCTTTAGTTTTATGTTTTTTTTTTAAAAACCATGCCATGAGTAATACCCAAAACATCAATATTAAACCAGATTCATAGTGTAACTGATGAAGAGAATGTTTGGTTTGAGTCTGTGGTCAACTGTCCTTTTTTCTAGTTCGATCTACATGTAGAGTACAATTGGACTAGGAAAATCCAGAATATTCCTAGAAGCAGAATTTTAAAATAGAGATTGTATGGGATGTGGCCATTAAAATCCCAATTTGCCACAAGAATTTTTTTCCCCTGGGGGTCAAGTCGTATTTATGAAAAGCAAATTCTTTAAAGTACAAGAGTATCTCTCTAAATTCTCAGAATGTGACTTTTGCTCATACAGATATTGGTACACCATCCTTTTATAACAATAGTTCTAGAAATGTGGAAGAAATCATATTGGATACTGTTATGCTCCACCTAGATCTTAGACCCTCTCAGATCCCATCACTCATATCTGTGTCAGCCTCCAGTTACTTCAACAAATCCCTGAGAAAAATCCACCTAAAAACAAGAAAGGTTTGTTTTGCTTCTTGATCTCACAAAGTTTGGACCACTGGTTTGGACATGTGGTGGTGTGATACACTACAGCAGGAGCATGGCCAAGTAGGAACGAGCAAAGGAAACTAACCAGGGACTCTAGCCACTTGGAGACTGCACCCTCGTCAGTAAGCTAACATCCTTCCACTAGGCCCCACATCCTAAAGATCCTATACTTCCCAAGAGCCACGGAATGAGGACCAAGGCTTAGTACATGGACCTTTCAGGGATCTTTAATAACCAAATAAGTGTGTGTGTGTGTGTGTGTGTGTGTGTGTGTGTGTGTGTGTGTGTGTTTGTGTGGTGGGGAGTTGGTAACCTTGGAGACCAGAAGCGTCTGATCCCTTGGAGTTGGAGTTACATAGACAGGTAAGTGGGTAAGCACTACAGTTGTGAGCTGCCTGACACAGGTGCTGGGAAATGAACTTGGGTTCTTCTGAAGAACCCAACACATGGTTAATCACTAAGCCATTTCTCCAGCCGTTCTTTTTTCCTGTTAAAAAGAAATCAACTGGGGCTGGAGAGATGTCTCAGTGGTTAAGAGCACTGACTGCTCTTCTGAAGGTCCTGAGTTCAAATCCCAGAAACCACATGGTGGCTCACAACCATCTGGGATCTGACACCCTCTTCTGGTGTGTCTGAAAACAGCTACAGTGTACTTACATATAATAATAAATAAATCTTAAAAAAAAAAAAGAAATCAACTATTGATTTTCCTCAGCTTCCTTTGGTCCCAGGACTATTTTTCTGTAGCGGTTTTCATGGTTTCTCTCTGTTTTTACATGTGTTTGCCTATGATATATCTAAGTATGGAATTTTTGTGCTTATTGTAATCAGAATTTATTGAGTTCTTGTTGTTCAGGATAATATTTTCATTATGTTTGGAAGTGTTTAGCCATTTTTTTCTTTTTGGAATGGAGATGTACGTTGGATTCTACAAAACCCTTGTGGGATCCTGCAGAGACTGGGGCCCCACCTGAAACTGTTCCCTTCCTGTATTCTACTTGCTCCCCGCATTTACTCCTTTATCTGAGTCTCTCAAAAGTCCTTTCATAGCATATTATCTGCATACACTACTCATCTCAGGACTTGAGTCTTGTCATGTAAGATCTGAGGCGACATTCATCTGCTCTAATCCGTTCATCTGGCAGATGTTTAACCTAGTCTTCTAATCACCAAATTCTTTTGAGGCCCTATTGCGTGACTACAGAAACATAGGTCTCTAGGCAAGTGGAAATGGCAGAGTTCTTGAGCTCAGGGCTCAGGTTGATCTGGAAGTCTAAAGGAGAGCATTACCAAGGGCAAGTGTGCATTTCAGGGTGCATCTTAGACATTACTAGCCAGCACTCTGGAAGCTGAAAAATAAGGAAAACTAATAAATATCCATTGGAAAGTTATACCAATCACCAAAACTAATTGAATAAACCCTTTCCTCCCCAACTCGCATTTTGGTTATAGTTGTTTTGTCAAAGCAGTAGAAACCATAACTAAGACAGGTGGTCTGGGGCTCCACCATCCTATTTGAGTACATGCACTCCAATAACTTAGTTGCCACTTTCTAGCTTTCTACCTAAGCCTCTGCTATCTTATATTACTACTACTACCCTGGGAGAGAACAAGTCTTTGAGACCTATATCTTTAGGAGCACTTAAGATCCAATGGCTGGAGGAAATTACAGTTCAGATAGAATCAGGGTTACTGACCAAATGAACTTTTAAACAAATTCTTACATTTATTTATTTATTTATTTATTTATTGCACATGTATGTTTTTCATGCAAGTATGTCTGTGCATGACATGCATGCCTCATGCCTGCCGAGACCAGGAGAATGTGACGAATCTCCTGGAACTAGAGATACAGATGGTTGTGAGCCCTCCATGTGAGTAGCAATTGCTCTTAACAACTGATCCATTTCTACAGTCTCAAATGATGATACTTTAAATTATTGAGCTATAAAAGACTATGGACAGATTACTTGCATGTATTAAAGGAAGATAGTAAAGTGTCTTGGCCAAAACAGTTTAGGGAAGGAAGGGCTTGTTTGGGTTCATAGTTTGAGAGCACAGTGCATCATATTGGAGAGAGTCTTTTGTTTTTAGTCAAAGTTACCCCAGCAAGTATTCAAAGTTTCTGAGCCCCCCCCCCGCTTTGCACCAGTTTACCAGTCACCTTAGATTGTGAGGGCAATCCCCCACCTAGAAATGAGACACGGTCACCATCTATGTCAGATATAAAAGATGGGTACCGTCTTAGCTCCTGTGTTCCTTCTAGTCTGGTTTGGGTCTTGGGGCCCCCTTTCTACAAAAAGAATTGCCTAGAGTCACTTTGATTATGTGTTCTTTTGTGCAACAAAAGGACTGTTATTTTTAGCAGTAGGGAAGGCATAAGGCTGCTGGTCACATTCTCCTCAGTGAGGAAGCAGAAAGAGATGGGTACTGGGACTCAGATCACTTTCTCCTTGTTATTTGGATCAGGATCCCAGTCATGTGGTACCCACCCATTTAGGGAGAGTCTTCTTACCTCAATTAGTCTAATTTAGATACTCCATCACAATCATACAGAGATGTGTCACCTAGGTGATTCTAAATCCTGTCAAGTTGACAATATTAACTATCACATATGTTATGTTTCACTTTAGTAATGTAAGTGTCCAAAAGTCACTTAAGGAAGACCGCAGATTCAGATAGTATGCAAAGACAGGAGTGTTTATTCTGCAGAAACAACCAGAATATGGAGGTCAACCATTTTTTAAAATGTCAACCCCAGACAAAGGCCCACCAGGCCTTCTAATTGGGAACCAGGGGAACTCTCTAGAAAAATTAGGTAATCTAAAATTTCATTGGTGGGTGCTAGTGGTTCACAGAGGGTCAGTGGTCTGCATTCCTATGTCATAAACATTTAACCATAGGATGAGATAGGGCAGCCCCCCAACAGATGGCCCATTCTAAGATAAGATATTTCCATAGGATCAGAGGTGAGGAGGACACAACATCTGTCCCATCACCAGGAGTTACTGGGACCAGCAGGACCCAGGCATGCAAGAACTCTGCCAGATCACTGACATGGGTTCCTTCCGGTCTGTCTGGGCTGTGCCCTGAGCAGACCTTGGGCACAAACTCCGCAGCCAGTCCCATGACACCAAGAGGAAGCTCCACTCCCAGGCGCTCTATCACGCCCAGGATCACACCGGTCTGCCTGGGCTGGTGCCCTTGAAGGGGTCAATTCAGGAACTTCGGAAAGGTCATGGAACACTTGCCCCTCAGGAAGGAAGAGGCTAATTAACATTCCTCAGACCACAGGGGGTGGGCGGGGGTGGGGGAGGGGACCTACCTACAAGTGGAGACCATTGGCCACTTCTAGAGGAGGGAAGTCCTTGTCACCTCCTTCCCTAGGGACCAATCAGTTTAAAACTTACAGTGTTCTGCCAATCACATTGTGCCTAAAAGTGGCTGCCCTGAGGACTATATAAAGGTCCCCTGTGTGGAATGTTCAGGGTCATTCTCTCCACATGTGCAGAGTGACCCCAGCATGCTGGATTAAGTAAAATTCCTTTTGCTTTTGCATCAATTCCCATCTCCACATTGTTCACTCAGGGGTCTCCGGTAAGTTAAGGCTCCCCAGAATCTTAGACCCTGAGCAGACCTTAGACGCAAACTCTGCAGCCAGTCCCACAACACCCAGAGGAAGCTCCACTCCCAGATGCTTTTACAAGCCCAGGATCACAAGATCCCAGGTTCCCAGGAGCTTGGTCACACCAGGATGTCAGGGTCTCAGAGGCAGCTTGACTCCCAGGAGCTTCCACCCACCCAGGATCTCAAGATCACAGGATTCCAGAATCACAGGATTACAGAGACAGCTTAACTCTGAGGAGTTCTGACACAACCAGGATAACAGGAAGGACAGGCTCCAGTCAGATATAGTGAGGGCAGGTAGCACTAGAGATATCCAGATAGCAGGAGGCAAGCATAAGAATATATGCAACAGAAACCAAGGTCACTTGGCATCATCAGAACCCAATTCTTCCACCATAGTAAGTTCTGGATACACCATCACGACAGAAAAACAAGATTCGGATCTAAAATCACTTCTCATGATGATGATGGAGGATTTTAAGAAGGACATAAATAACTCCCTTAAATAAATACAGGAGAACACACGTAAACAGCTGGAAGCCCTTAAAGTGGAAACACAAAAATCCCTTAAAGAATTACTGGAAAACTCAAACAGGAGAAGGAAATGAACAAAACCATCCAGGATATAAAAATGGAAATAGAAACAACAAAGAAATCCCAAAGTGAGACAACCCTGGAGCTAAAAAACCTAGGAAAGAGATCAGGAGTCATAGATGCAAGCATCACCAACAGAATACAAGAGATAGAAGAGAGAATATCAGGTACAGAAGATACCATAGAAAACATTGACACAACAGTCAAAGAAAACACAGAAAGCAAAAAGCTCCTAACCCAAAACATCCAGGAAATCCAGGACACAATGAGAAGACCAAACCTAAGGATAATAGGTATAGAAGAGAGTGAAGATTCCCAACTTAAAGGGCCAGTAAACATCAGCAACAAAATTATAGAAGAAAACTTCCCTAATCTAAAGAAAGAGATGCCCATGAACATACAATAAGCCTACAGAATTCCAAATAGACTGAACCAAAAAAGAAATTCCTCCTGTCACATAATAATCAAAACACCAAATACACTAAACAAAGAAAGAATATTAAAAGCAGTAAGGAAAAAAGGTCAAGTAACATATAAAGGCAGGCCTATCAGAATTACACCAGACTTCTCACCAGAGACTATGAAAATTGGAAGATGCTGGGCAGATGTCATACAGATCCTAAGAGAACACAGATACCAGCCCAGGCTGCTATACCCAGCAGAACTCTCAATTACCATAGACGGAGAGAACAAGATATTCCATGACAAAACCAAGTTTACACAATATCTTTCCACAAATCCAGCCCTACAAAGGATAACAGATGGAAAACACCAACACAAGGAGGGAAACTACACCCTAGAAAAAGCAACAAAGTAATCCTTCTACAAACCCACACAAACATAATTCCACTTCTAACAACAAAAATAACACGAAGTAACAATCACTTTTCCTTAATATCTCTTAATATGAAATTAATATTACCAACATACCCTAATTGATTGAAATTTAAAAATATGAGGAATTAGAAATTTGTTGACTGTCACCCAGTGGTCTCTCTAATTTGGTAATTGGAAAAATGTGTCCAATATTGCACAATCCATATATACTTTTTGCTTGTTTGTACATGACAGTGTCTTGTTGTGTACCATATAATGGTCTTGAAATCATGCTTCTCCTATCTCAGCCTCTCTATTAGTAGGATTGTTTATTTGATGTTTTTACACTATACTATAGTTTTCAGAAGAGCTTACATATTTCAAAATTATTTATACAGCCAAAAGAAACATAGACAATTAATTTGGGAGGTGGCTAGTAAGAGAACAACAAAGAGTAAGACTGAATGTTTTGCTTGATATTTATAATTATTGTGTCAATTTTGAAGAAGATGACTTTATATGTTACTCTTTTTCTGAGATGAATGCTTTTCAAAATCATCACAGTCAATGAACCAGAATCTTACCCTCACCTAATGTCTGTGCCACCCTCCAAGCAGAACCATGGCTCATTGAAATTGTTGATGAATGACTTTTTGGATACATCTTAATACACACACACCATTCCTTATATGAATATAACCTGTTCCCTGTGCGCTAAGATGACAATCACTCAAGACAAACAGCTTTGACCATAGCAGGAAATCTGTATCCAAATAATTGTGCCTTCAATTCATTCCTTGGCGCAGCAAAACTGTCAACTCTTAGGTACTATGGAGGTAAAATTCTTTGGTGATGTGAAGTACAGTCTTATTACAATGAACTCCAATGTCTAAAAATTGTTCTTATTTTGGGTTTGTACCACAGTAAGAGCCAAGATTGTAAGCTCTACTAAAAACAAAACAAACAAACAAACAAAAAGACTTTATCTTTTTATGTTCATTTAATAACATGTTCATTATTTTTATGATTGGTATAAAAATATATATTGTGTTGAATATGATAAAAAAATAGACAAACCAGTCAGAATATGATTAGCATCATGATTTAACTATCACAGGATGGAATACTAAACACAAGGTACTTTCCATATAAATGAGAAGATTAACATTCTTTTAAATGTCAATAGTTCAGCACATGCCCTAAAGCTCTGCATCATTTTGTTTTTTAAAAAATCAGGCACATCTATGCACCTGTCTATGAGCACCAACTCTTTCATAGCATTACTAGTAAAACTGCCTTTTAAAATAATATTTGAATAGCTTGAAAGAAAATGCATGCACACAAGTCCTGCAGTGGAATTTTAATCCCTTTATTTTATGGTTACAAACGAAGAAATGAAGGAAGGAAAAAAGAAAAGGCAAAACCCACAAATGTAGAAAATACCATAGAAACATTTCTACCCACAAACATAGAAAGAAAAAAAACCACCAAAGACTAACTCAGTATTACAAAATTGGTATGTGGTGTTCGTGCCACATGTCTTTAAATATATTCAAGTTGTGAGAATGGTTGTTTTAGTCTTCATACTTAACTGATCCACATTTGATTGTTACTGCATTGTAAACAAATTCATTTTGTGGTAGCATCCTACCCTGGCTTCCTATTTCAGCTATTTGTAGTGACTGAACATATATCATCTATTTTATTTGTAGAATCCTATCATTTTCCTTTTTATTTGCTCACACATCATCATCGGCATAGGAGAAAATTTCACCCCATCAATTTTCTTTGTATGATTCAATTCTGATGACTGTCTTCTCTAAAGACTAAATTCTAAGATTTTAATTGCCCCCCCTTCTGTCATCCCAAAGCTGTCATTTAGACAGGAGCAAAACATTGTGTTTTGAACAAATAAGTGTTCAGTGTGCAAATGACTAATAAAATCTGATATGAGTAAAAAAAAAAAGATATTTCCCCATTTTTGTGGTTATCCCTGGGCTGTTCTTTGGGAGGGGGTTTTATGACCTCGTTTCTGGATTTTATGGTCTGTTCCTGGAGCTGGTGCCAATGGATGACCCTCTTTTCAAAATCAGGCCTGGTCCTTACATGGAGACAAATGGGCTTTATGTTGTCCTTTCTGTACCAGGTTTCTGAGCAGAGTGATAACCAAGTAATGCAATTGGTGAATCTGAAGGGTGCATTCCGGACATGGATTAAAGAGATAGCACTCTCACTGGAGTGATGGCTACTGTATTTGTCTTCTGCCTGCTGCCCTTGGTCATTTTTCTCCTTTTTTTTTCGTCCATACTTTTCCTGCATTACGACTTTGAAAAAACAAAACAAAACAAAACCCTTGGGCTGAAGAGATGGCTCAGTGGTTAAGAGCACTGACTGCTCTTCCAGAGGTCCTGACTTCAAATCCCAGTGCCCACATGGTGGCTCACAACTATCTGAAACGGGATCAGATGTCCTCTTCTGGTGTGTCTGAAGATAGCTACACTGTACTCATCATATATATAAAATAAAGAAATAAAATCTTTAAAAAAATTAAAAAAAATCCTTAATTCCATTTTCTCCCTCTTCTTTTCACATGACTTATGTATTCATAGACTTTTTCTTAAACAGTGATTGCCTGAGAGTTGGCAGTATGTATTCACAGTTAAACCAAATCCATTTCAGGTAATCCTGTATTGTTCCACATGTGAATATCATATAGTAATAAAATATTCCCAATTCCTCTCTTCTAATACTTGTATCACTCTGTTATTATGTTCTTAGATGCAATCAACTATATTATCATTGTTATATTGAAAGAACTGTTATCTTAAATAACAATCAAGAATTAAAAAAAAAAAACCCGAAGCCAGGAATGATGGGTCACACTCTGGAGGCTGAAGCAGGATGTTTATCAAGGCTAAGACCAGCCTGAGCTACATTTAATAGATTTTGGTTTTGAAACTGGATCTCAGGTAGCCTAAGTTTGCCTCAAATTGTGGTGTAGTCAAGCTTTCCTTGAACTTCTGATCCTTCTATTTCTAGTCCATAAATGCCTTATGGATTTGTCTTACCATGCCCAGCTATGGGTTACAGTTTAAGAATTTTCATCTAAAAATACATTCTTTAATTTTATTTAATATACAGTAATTGAGCATCTCCATGGAGTACAGGATGGCATTTCATCGTACACATAGATTGGGATACTGGCATATCCACCACCCCTTACATCTTTCTGTTTTAGCCATCGCAATCCTCTCAGCTCTTTTGAGCTTTGTCATTGATCATCATCAGCTGCAGTTACCTTCCTGTGCTATAGAATGTGGGAAGCTATTTCTTCTATCCAACTGCACCCTTGTTTTAGAGGTTTCTGTAACCAATCACTAATTAAGAAAATTATTGGGTTGGAGAGATGGTTCAGCAGTTAAGAGCACTGGCTGCTCTTCCTGAAGTCCTGAGTTCAGTTCCCAACCACATGGTGGCTCACAACCATGAAGATAACAGCAGTGTACTTATACATAAAATAAATAAATCTTAGAAAGAAAGGAAGAGAGAGAGAGAGAAAGAGAGAGAGAGAGGGAGGGAGGGAGAAAGAAAGAAAGAAAGAAAGAAAGAAAGAAAGAAAGAAAGAAAGAAAGAAAGAAAGAAAGAAAGAAGGAAAGAAAGAATTATCCCGGACATCTTGGCAGCTGATCTTGGTCGTGAATTGCCGCCTCCCCCCCAACCCCCCCCCCCGCATATAATGCAAAGAAGACAAAAAGTTTCTGGAGTCAATCAACTCCAGCTTGTTACGAAAAGTGGAAAGTACATGCTGGACTACAAATAGACTCTGAAGATGATCAGACAAGGCAAAGCGAAATTGATTATCCTTACCAACGACAGCCCAGCTCTGAGGAAACCTGAGACAGAATACCATGCCATGCTGGCTAAAACTGGTGTCCATCACTTCAGCGGCAATAATATTGAATTGGGCACAGCGTGCAGAAAGTACTACAGAGTGCCCACATTGGCTACGATTGACCCAGGTGATTCTGATATTATTAGAAGCATGCCAGAACAGACTGCTGAGAAGTAAACCAGGAACATTTTCCTTAAATAGAACTTTGCCAGAGCTCCTTTAGAAAGAAAGAAAGAAAGAAAGAAAGAAAGAAAGAAAGAAAGAAAGAAAGAAAGAAAGAAAGAAAGAAAGAAAGAAAGGAAAGAAGGAAGAAAGGAAGGAAGGAGAGAGAAAGAAAAAGAGAAAGAAGGAAGGAAGGAAAGAAGAAAGAAAGAAAGAAAGAAAGAAAGAAAGAAAGAAAGAAAGAAAGAAAATGGCCTACAACCTTACCTATAGCCTAATCTGATAAAGGCATTTTCTCAGTTGGGATTTCCCCCTTTCAAATGACTCTAGCCTGTGTCAAGTTGACATAACATTAGCCAGCACAGGAAGCTTCCTAGAATTCGATGATTCGGACTCAGTCTGTAGTGAGTCTCTGCCTAATGCATAGACAAGACATGGATTCAGCACCGAACTACACCCACAAATCTTCGCAAGCCTAAGACTTGCTGAACTCTTAGCTTGTTCATGTTTGTTATTTGCTTTGTTTGACATGCTGAAGACGGAACCTGGGCACCCTCCCCATCCCCTACATTCAGGTTCTAATTGCTTCTAGGATCATGTGGCAAGTCACTTCCCTCCCAAACTAGAGACCAGAAGTACCTTGTTAAGATCAAATTTAGTCTGGCTAAGGGCTTATCTATCTTGTTGATTTTCTCAAAGAACCAACTCCTCGTTTTGTTGATTCTTTGTATGGTTTTATTTGTTTCTACTTGATTGATTTCAGCCCTGAGTTTGATGATTTCCTGCCTTCTACTCCTCTTTGGTGTATTTGCTTCTTTATGTTCCAGGGCTTTCAGGTGTGCCATTAAGCTGTTAGTGTATGCTGTCTCCCGTTTCTTTTTGGCGGCACTCAGGGCTATGAATTTTCCTCTTAGCACTGCTTTCATTGTGTCCCATAAGTTAGGGTATGTTGTGCCTTCATTTTCATTAACTTTCAAAAAGTCTTTGATTTCTTTCTTTATTTCCACCTTGACCAAGTTATCATTGAGTAGAGCATTGTTCAGCCTCCATGTGTATGTGGGTTTTCTTTTGTTTTTGTTGCCATTGAAGACCACCCTTATTCCATAGTGATCTGATAGGAGGCATGGGATTATTTCTATCTTCTTGTATCTGTTGAGGTCTGATTTGTGACCAATTATATGGTCAATTTTGGAGAAGGTACCATGAGGAGCTGAGAAGAAGGTGTATTCTTTAGCTCTAGGATGAAATGTTCTATATATATCAGTTAGTTCCATTTGGTCCAAGGCTTCAATTAGATTCACTGTGTCCCTGTTTAGTTTCTGCTTTCCTGAACGATCCATTTCAGAGAGCGGGGTGTTGAAGTCACCCACTATTATTGTGTGCGGTGCGATGTGTGCTTTGAGTTTTAGTAAAGTTTCTTTTACGAATGAGGGTGCCCTTGCATTTGGAGCATAGACACCGTCAAAAAGACAAAGCGGCAACCAACTAACTGGGAAATGATCTTTACCAACCTTACATCCGACAGAGGGCTAATATCCAAGATATACAAAGAACTCAAGAAGTTAAACTCCAGAGAGGCAAGTAACCCTATTAAAAAATGGGGTACAGAGCTACACAAAGAGTTCTCACCTGAAGAATATCTAATGGCTGAAAAGCACCTAAAGAGATGTTCATCATCCTTAGTCATTAGGGAAATGCAAATCAAAACAACCCTGAGATTCCATCTCACACCAGTCAGGATGGCTAAGATCAAAAACACAGGAGACAGCAGTTGTTGGCGAGGATGTGGAGAAAGAGGAACACTCCTCCACTGCTGGTGGAATTGCAGGCTGGTACAACCACTCTGGAAAGCAGTCTGGCGGCTCCTCAGAAAACTGGGCATGACACTTCCGGAGGATCCGGCTATACCACTCCTGGGCATATACCCAGAGGCTTTACCTGCATGCAATAAGGACACATGCTCCACTATATTCATAGCAGCCTTATTTATAATAGCCAGAAGCTGGAAAGAACCCAGATGTCCCTCAACGGAGGAATGGATTCAGAAGATGTGGTATATTTACACAATGGAATACTACTCTGCAATTAAAAACAATGAATTCACGAAATTCCTAGGCAAATGGTCAGAACTTGAAAATATCATCCTTAGTGAGGTAACCCAATCACAAAAGAACACACATGGTATGCAGTCACTGATAAGGGGATATTGACCCAGAATCTCAGAATACCCTAGACACAATCAGCATATCAATAGATTTCTAAAAAGATGGAAGGAGAGACCCCTGGTCCTGGAAAGACTGGATGTAGGGGAACGCCAGGACAGAGTAATGAGAGGGGGTTGAACGGAGAAAAGAGGGAGGGAAGGGGACTTATGGGACTTTCGGGGAGGGAGGAAACGGGAAAGGGGAAGTGATTTGGAATGTAAATTAAAAAAATAAAATAAAATAATAATAATAAAAAAAAAAGATCAAATTTAGATGGTCAAACTCACCCAGCAAACTTTGATCTGCTGAGCTATCTCACCAGCAAGGAGGAAGACTTTAATGCATTATTTTCTGTTTCCAACATCCTACTCCCCAGAATCAGGCCAAATGAAACTCTATAGTTAATTTTTCAAAGAGGCGAGAACTGACTTTATACAGGAGGCTGTGCATAGGGGCCTAGTAAAGGGGCAAAAAGAAAAAAAAGTGAAATAAGGAAGGGGTGAGCAGAGTGAGGAGAAGAAACTGCAGGGAACTTACCAGTCTGCCAATAGAAAGAGGTAGCCAGAGGAGAGCCTGTTTCTGACAAGATGGTTTGCTTCTGATATACAAATCTAAGATATAACAGGTGTTGTCATTTGTGCCTGTACCCTTACCATTTCTAGGTAGATGAAGGATAAGGAGTTCGAGGCCAGTTTCTTACAAGGTACCATGACACAAAGAAACAAATAATAGGGGAGACAATGCCTGAGCTGGGTATCTTATGCCACAAAGGAAAATGTTCAGTGCCAGGAATGGGTTACATCTTGTGAAGGCACTGGCCAGAAGCCTTTCCTGGAGCCCCTCAAACATCACAGGCTATTAATTGTTCTCCACAATTTGATGATAAGGTCCTATGGATGAAGATAACACTTAAGTATGTCATTAAACATGGTAGAGCCTATTGACTGGTGTTGATGGTACTGGGAAGTTATCTGCAGGTTACCATAGGAGAAAGGTACTCATTAATATCATCCGGCTGCAAACCTTCCCTGTGACCTACTACAGCAACTGTGCGATATTCTGGTGTAATAGTAGAACAAATGTTATGGAAGCAACCAATACCACCCTTTGGATTTAAGGTCTACTCCATGAGATGCCTCTCAAACTTGACACCAATAAAATGGCCAAGAACCCAAGACTAATTATGTCATGGGTCTAAAGAGAAACTCTAATACTATTTATTATTCTGCTAAAAGAACATAGCAATAAAATGACTGCTAAAGAAAGACTGTGTATACCCAAAGCTCAGGGCCTTGCTCAGCTTCATTAGAGAAGCTTGTTCTTGCAGTAGATGAGAACTAGCACAGAGACCCACAACGGGACAATGTACGGAGTGTAAGATATTGGAGCACTTAGACCTAAATGGTATATCTCAATCAAATCCTTCCCCTCAAGGATCATATATATGGAAGGTTGTAAGAGCCAGAGGTGATGGTTGACTCCCTGTCTTTCAGACACAACAGGAGTGATGCACATACGAAATCGCAGAGACTGGAAGTGTGCACAGGGGTTGCACAGGTTCAAAGCAGATGGTATCCCAGAACTGAGAGGAAGAAGTAGATTTGGGGTCCCGCCCCTAGCCAAGGAGCCATCTGTAAGTGATAACCACTGGTGAAGAGAAAATCAGTTTTATCCAGTGGAGTGTCCCTGGCTGTAACAACATCCCAGAGCTGGCTTTGTGTCCAGGATTAGTTGACTAACACAAAATAAACTCAATGGTGGTTTTGTGAACTTTCTGTCTTATTTTGCTTTGTTTGGGCATGTTCCCCCTTACCTGAGTTTTGCTTGTTTGTTTTGATTATTTTGGGAAAAAAAGACTATTAGGCTTTTCACAGTTTTTTTTTAAGATTTATTTATTTTATGTATATGAGTACATTATAGCTGTCTATCTTCAAACACCCTAGAAGGGGGCACCGGATCCCATTACAGATGGTTGTGAGCCACTATGTGGTTGCTGGGAATTGAACTCAGGACCTCTGAAAGAGCAGCCAGTGCTCTTAACCACTGAGCCATCTCTCCAGCCTCAACTTTTCAGTTTTTATTCTTGCAATTTTCTATGACCTTTGAAATTATTTCCAAATAAAAATATTTAAAACATTTTATTGTTTTTTTTCTGAATTTCACATCATGCACCCCAATCTAGTCTAACCTTGCAACCTCTCTCTGAAAAATAAAATATGATAGATTTTTTTTTTAAAAAAGAAAGAAACAAAACAAAATAAAAAGATCTTGTTGTGGAAGCTGTAGTGTGTCTCTGTGTGTCACACAGTGTGCCTTTTTGTTCACTCATCTTTACTTTCAAATGTTCTTGGTCTGGTCAAATGAGTCATTGGTCTGGTCTCTGGCTTGTGCTACACTCCAATACTGTATCCTCATGGGGACTCCCTTCAGATATCCCATTGTTGCCTTGTGCCATGGAGATCGTGCAGCTTTGGTTCTGCAGAACCAGCCCTTTCACACACTTCAGCAGATCATGTATGAGGTAGATGTTGGGTAGGCCAAATTAAAACCCGGGATCTGGGCATTGGTGGTAGCTGAGTTGGTCAGTCCCCCAACTCTCTTGCAAGGGCATCACCAGGGCAAGCTCTCCAGCACTGCCTGGGCTATCTCACCCAATGCTGCAGCCTGCAAGGGGCAGTGTAAGCTCTCCTGCGCTCGTGTCCTTGGGCCAGCTCACTGGCACCTACCCACATACCAGGGTCAGCTCTACTATGCTGCCCAGGTGAGGTACAGGGGTGGCTCTCCCAAGTGCTGCAGCCTGTGAGGGGCAGGGCTAGCTCTCATACTCTCAAGATCTCAGGGCTAGCTATCCTACCTGCTGCAAGTGAAGGTGGTAGGAGGTATCTCTCCCTTGCTCAAACCACCCTATAGCAGGTGAGGGGTGGGGCCAGCTCTCCCATGCTTATGCCCTTAGAGCTGGCTCACCAGTCTGCTATTCCACCCATCAGGGTCAGCTCTACTGTGCTGCCCAGGCAAGGGATGGGGCCAGCTCTTCTGAGTGTGGTGGCCAATGAAGGGCGGGACCAGCTCAGTATGGTGCGGCATCTCAAGTAGCAGTCTAAACCAGGGATATCTGCATGGCCTTTGGTAGTAACATGGGCCTGGGACATCAATACACTCTGGCTGCTGTAGGACCACAGACTTAAATATGGCCCCCAGCAGAAGCATGGGCCCAGATATCCCCGTGGCCTCAGGTAGCAGCACAGGCCACTCAGATTAGCATGTTGTCATCTCCAACACCTCTCTGCCCCAGCACTGCCACCAGAGATCCACACGGTCTCCAGTAGCGGTCCAGATCATGGACAAATGCTTGTGGTAACTCAGGCCACAGACCTGAGTTGCTTGATGCAGACCCCAGATGTAGCAGGATCATGTACCCAGACATGGCTCTTGGTGTCAAACCTCAGGAAGTCACCATGGCCTCCTCATATCTGTTTTTCACCACCACTGAGTCTCCAGTTCCATCTTTCTCCACAGTGTACAAACCTCTAGGCTTTGCTTTCTCTTCCGTCTCTTCATCGCATCCTTCATCTTTCCCATCACTCTGTCACATTCACTTATATCACAGGCAGGTGCTTGAACGTCTGTCTCCCAGTTGCCCAGGTGAGCAGGACCTGTTTCTGTTTTTGTTTCTTTTTTTTTTTTGTTTTGTTGTTTGTTTGTTTGGTTGACTGTTTGGTTTGTATTGAAAGAGAGAGAGGGGAAAAAAGCATAAACTTGGGTACATAGGAAAATGGGGAGGATCTGAGAGGAGTTGAGGAAGGGTTAAAATGTGATCAAAGAATATTATATAAAAATCAACAAAAAAGTAAGTAAAAAATTAAAATAAAAGAACAAATAGATCTGAGTGCACGGTATGCAGAACTTAACTCTTCTCCCCCAAAATGTTCCAAGAGCGGCATTCTCTTTCTAGAATTTGAAATCTTCCAAACAAGTTTCCAAATGCATGCTTTTGATGGAGCTCACTTCCCCAAATTTGGTTCTAGCCTGTTCCAATCACAGAATATGAATCAGTATCATAGCTGGTGATTCTGAAAAATAAAACTTAATATGATGCTTTGTACTTAGAGAAGCGAGTATGTTGCGAAGCGCGCTTCTGATTCATGTCATAGTAATTGCCATGAACTCAGCAGGAAGTGATTTCCTCTGAAAGAGAGAACACACATCTCACACCACACACGCTAGCACACACACACACACACACACACACACACACACACACACCCCGTAGATTCCAGGGCCAGGAGCTACTACAAATGTTCTTGTTTTTGAAGAGAATGTGTTCTGACCTTATTTCCAAAGGACTTAGCATATGTGGTTTAGGTTTATTTTCCATTTGCTAATTACCAGTTCCTTGTCAGCAGGATTTATCATTATTATTATTGGTGACTGAATCATCCTTTTCCACAAAATCTATTTTCCAGGCTCACCGCCTGAAGGCTGGCTCACGGTCTACGCATAAGTGCCAACACAAGCCTTTCAGATGAGTCTTCTCTGCATTTCCCTGTCAAATCCTTTTGCTATCCAAGCTGAGACTGAAAGTCTTCTTTGAACAACTGCCTGCTTTTACATTTTGCTGCACTGACATTTGTCTTACTCTCAAACCAAAACATTTTTTCCATTCTTCTGAGACCAGGTCAGATACACTTAATAAGACATCATGGAAGAAACAGACTTGGCTATAACCTGGTGTCTTCCAGGACAGACCTGTGAACTCTGAATCTTGCAAATAAATGGATTGCCAGGAAAGTTTTGGAGACCCACATCCTCCCTGTACTCATAAAATAAGATGGCAAGGGAAATTCTAATCAATATTCTACCATAGAGCCACTTCAAACATGTATTTGATTTTTTTTTTTAAATTAAAAGCTATTTCATTTTAGGGTCTAGTTTGCTGCTCTTCCAGAAGGTCCGATTCCACTTCCTGGCGTTTACAGCAGGCAGCACACTCTAGTTCCAGGAGATCTAATACTCTCTTCTGGATTTCATGAGCATGCATACTCACAGGCACGCACCTCTCCCATATGGGCATAATTAAAAATAGATGTTAAAATGTGCAGATTAAAATTTTTACACTTTGAACTAAATTCCAACAGTACTGTAAAACATTATCCATGCGTGTCTTAGTTAGGATTTCTTTTTTTTTTTCAAGACAGGGTTTCTCTATGTAACCCTGGCTGTCCTAGAACTCACTCTGTAGACCAGACTGTCCTCGAACTCAGAAATCCGCCTGCCTCTGCCTCCCAAGTGCTGGGATTAAAGGCATGCACCACCACTGCCCGGCTTAGTTAGGGTTTCTATTGCTGTGACAAAACACTATGACAAAAACGCAAGTTAGGGATGAAAGGGTTAATTCATCTTACACTTCCATATTTCTGTTCATCACCCAAGGAAGCCAAGACAGGAACTCAAATAGAGCAGGAACCTGAAGGCAGGAGTGGATGCAGAGGCCGTGGAGGGTTGCTACTTGCTGGCTTGCTTCACATGGCTTGCTCAGCCTATAGTCTTATAGAACCCAGTACCACCAGCACAGGTATAGCTCCGCCCACAATGGGTTGGACCTTCCCCCATTGATCACTAAATGAGAAAATGCCTTGCAGCTAGATCTCATGGAGGTATTTCCTCAACTAATATTTATTTCTGTGATGACTCTAGCTTGTGTCTAGCTGACACAAAACCAGCCAGTACAACCAGCCAGTCTTTGTATCTTTTACTTAGCTTCTCAAAGGTTAACAACTTACATGTCTGAGCTGGTAAGCGTTTGTCGTTCACTTGACACAAACTAGGGTCACCTGAGAATAGAGATCCTTAGCTAGAAGTTGCTCAGATCAAACTGGCCCAAGACTATGTCTTTAAGGGATAGCCTTGATTGACGACTGATACGGGAGGTCCAGCCTATTGTTGGCAGCGTCATCCCTAGGCATGTGGGTCTGAGCTAGAAAAGAAAGATAGCTGGAAAAGTTGAATGGAGCACGCCAGTAAACAGCATTCCACCATGGTTTCCACTTGAGTTCTTTCCTTAATCTCTCAATAGTAATAGTCATGACCTGCTATGAGCCAAATCAATCTTTTCCTCTCCTCATTTGCTTTTGGTCATGGTATTTATCACAACAGAAAGAAATCTATGGTAACAGCCTACGTATCAATGACCAAAACTCGTAGAGTAATACTGGTTAATTTCCCTTAGCTAATCTACAACTTCAGATGAATTCACTAATCTTCTGTGTGACTGTTTCTGTTCAGATGGGAGGGAATCCTGGGACTCAGAAGCCTGGGAACCACACAGCTCTGAGCTGGGACAGTATCCCAATACTGAGACACAGGAGCTCAGGAACCACGTAGCTCTGAGAGTAAGTCTCCTAAGCAGAGGTGTTGTAGTTCCCAGGGGAGGGTATTCCTAACTGATCTGAGGAGCTCAGGAGCCTCAGCCCCACTCCTTATTCCTTAGTGCTGTGATTATCAGTGTCTGCTCCCACACAATCTCTTATGTAACACTGGGGATAAACACAGCCTTCATACATGCTAAATAAGCCTACTAACTGAATTCCTAGCCCCAAAGCTTCTGGTTTTGACTGGGTCTGTTTTGAGTTGAATTTCCAGGAAGAATTCATAACTGGAAGAACCCTGATATATTATGGAGGTAGATCTCAAGCAGCAAATATGGTAAAACTGTTAGTATCTGACAGCCTACTTCAATAAGCCTTGTGACATTTGGGAAGTTTTGAGTTACTTTCTGTGGAAGTACATGTGGACCTCAACATAATTATGTAAGTGTGTTACAATGATGAGAACAACAGAAACTAAGAAACTATTACTTTTCTGTAGTCAGATATCACTTGGGTATCATCTCAGCACGCAAATTAGGAGAGGAAAAGATGTATTTGGCTCATATAATGTGAAACCATTAGGATTGGGAGTTCAAAGCTAGCCCTGGCTATATGAGACCCTGTCTTAAAACACACATAAGACAGTCATAGTAGCTGCCTGAAATTCCTCCCCAAGGGGCAGGACACAACTGGTATCTTGGGAGTAAATGTATGAATGGATTCTGGGAAGCACTGATTCACATTTTAAAATAAAAGTGTGGAATGAGGTCTAGGGGTGAAAAACACAAGCCCAAACTTCATCCTTATATAGCAGGGGCCAAGAAAATGTCAATTACTTATCAAAGTCTCCCAGATACTTTCAGTGGAACAGTTAGGACCAGAAACCAAAGCCTCTTGGCTCTGGACCCTGTAGACCTTACAGTGTACAAATGTGCAATTTCTCCTACCTGGTGTTTTTTTCTCTTTGCTTTTCCTTTCTCTAAATGTTTGAAGATAAACAAACGTTATCATCTTAGAATCCCCATTTTAGTTTTTAGTTTTAGAGATCAATTATGAATCCCCATTTCAATAGCTGACCGATGGAAACTCTGTAGACAGAGAAAGGAGAGAGAGGGAAGGAAGCCTCATTCCAGTGTTCCAGGATTTTCCTTCCCAGAAAGCCTCAAGAGTTCAAGGCACTGGCTGCCATCTGTGCTTCGAAGGCCTGAAACATTTTCTTCCAGAGTCTTTTGGCTCTGAGGTCTTTAAATTACATTGGTCTTGAATTAATTCCTAAAAGCCTTTCATAAACACTGAATTCCGTAATAAAAGAAAAAGGAAAGAAGGAAAATTAACTCTCACAGTACAAAGGAAAAGAAAGCATCCAGTAATGTGTGGAACTTGAGAAACACATTAGTCAGGGATGGTGGCCTGAGTAGGAGCCATTAGGTGACCTATTGAAGAGCTGGGGTCTACTCATCAGAGAGCTATTTACAGAAAGACCAGTCCTTGGTGAAAGTGTAAAGGCAGTAATATCATCTTTGGGACCTCTAATCTGTCCCTCTGTGACCTTCCTGTAGCCATCACTGGTTTGTTCTCTATGTTCTCACTATTGGTTCTCAATTGCTTCTCCGCCTTTGAAATGAGAGAAATGTCAAGTTGGTAGTTATATGAAGACCTGAAACTCTGAAACTCTACTACTGAGTCATTTGACTCTGCTATGGGAGATGTCTCATCCGAGGTCAGAGGCCAGCCCGTGCTGTGGTTTCGATATGATTCGTACTGGAAAGGTTTATGTGTTGGAACTCTGGTGAGGAAAAGGTGGAAACTTTTAAGATGCAGACTTAGGCAGTTGGAGGTGCTGGTCTTGAAAAGTCCCCAGCCTTGGTGTTTTCTTTTAGCAACTTAAAACAGACCAAAATATAACGGGGGAATACCACAAACCATGACTAACCAATGATAGAGTACATCCTATCTCTGTGGAAGGAACCAGAATGAGCCAGAAAAGCCATTCCAGTTTCTGATCTCGCCGCTGACTGGCCAAATTTGTAACGAGCCTTGCATTGCGATATCTTCTACCCAATCCTTGTCATGTCTCCTTTCTTTCCTCATGCCTTTCATTCAAGGACACTCCCCAATCAGTGACTCATAGATCCACAGCTGTACATGTGGCATTTTATTGGTAAATTCTATAGGTTACATGACATGTTTGGGGGTTTTTTTTTGTTTGTTTTTAACTAACATCTCCTTAAATGAGTACTGTGGATGTGGCTCATTCATAGAGTAGCATGGAAGATTGTATTCAGTCGTCAGCATTGTGAAATTTAAAAACAATAGCTTACAACTTGTTCGTAGGTAAATCACCTTTTCAGTTGAGTTCTGCTCAAAATTATCCTAATATCCATTTCTTAGGCTTAACTTATTGAACTAAGTGTTCACTAATGGAATGAACACATGCATGCAGATGGAAGTGGCCATGCTAACGTGCTCTGGTCATGATTTGAGTTCCTAGATATCACTTAGCCTGAAGACCTACTCTTGATCATTCCGGTTAGATGAGACAATATGTTTTCCTTTTGTGTGCATGTGTGTGTCATTTTGAAGTGAATTTTAGATAGAAGACTATGCAATTAGAAAACATTCTGAAATTTTGGTATATCACAAGACCAGTGGTTCTCAATCTTCCTAATGCTGTAACCCTTTAATACAGTTCCTCACATTGTAGTGACTCCAACCATAAAATTACTTTATTGTTACTCCAAAACTGTCATTTTCTGCTTTTATGAATTATAATGTAAATATCTGACATATAGGATATCTGATATTCGACCCCTGGGTTAAGAACTGGTGCATAAGAGTCTGGAAGGCCACCAGATGTCTCTAAACCTCTTTTCCGAACAGAAATATAGTAAAACTACAACCCTGCCTACCTCATATGAAGGAGATACAATCATAGTACAAACCCATGTAAACCCAACAGTCTGTATATCAGTCACTTTGTAGACATTTTTACCAGAGCTGAGTCCTTGACTTGTATTGACTTGTATTTAGGCAGGCTCTGACTTACAACAGGCCCCTCCTGTGGTCGATTTTCCTGTTGTCCAGATAAAACACTCTGCCAAAGCAACTTAAAGAAGGAGAGGCTGCTTTTAATAGTTCAATGTAGATCCCATCATGCTGGGAAGCTCGAAGAAGCTTTCCTATCACGTCCATAATCAAGAAGGGAGAGCAGTGTGTGCATGCTGCTGGCCAGCTCCCTTTCTCTACCTCTTACTGTGCAGGATCCTTGGCACAGGGTACGGTCCTGCCCACAGTTAAGATGGGTCATCCCCTCTTGATCAGCATCTCAAGATAGGCAATAATGTCCAAGGCCCATGGCCTAGAGGGTCATCTCTCAGGTGATTCCAGATCCTGTCGCACTGAAAATTAATATTAACAATCAAGGCTATCAAACGGCTCCATGAGTAACAATACATTCCATGAAAGCCTGATGACCCAAGTGTAATACTCAGAACCCAGGTAAGGATTCATATGTGCACACTGTAACTGAACCAAAATCAGGCAGCCTGTATGGGTCTAACCTAGGCCCTCTGCATACATGTTATAGCTGTGTAGCTTAGTGTTTGTGTAGGACTTCTAACAGAGGGAACAGACAGCTATTTCTGACACTTTTAGCTGCTTTGGGGACCCTTGTCTTCCTACTGGGTTGCCTCATCAGGTCTTAATATGAGGAAAAGTGCCTATTCTCTCTCTCTCTCTTTTTTTTTTAAATTTTCTATATTTTTTTTATTTACATTCCGAATGATTTCCCCTTTCCCGGTTCCTCCCTCCCCGAAAGTCCCATAAGCCCTCTTCTCTCTCCCTGTTCTCCATTCAACCCCCTTTTTAAGGTTCCTGAGTTAACTCTTCCAATGGCAAAATGGCCTTTCCAGTTGCCTGCCTGTTACCACCTCAGTCAGGTCAAGAATTTAGGATTCTAAACTTTTTACTAGTGGCCAGAGATAAGAAAATAGGTAGCTAGTATGTTGTAGTTTAAGGAAGAGAACTGGGTAGTGTGATCTGGGGAAAATACGGTGGTCTTTGGGTGTTGTTTGCTCACTCCTGCATCCGGGCTGTCCATGGTGGAGTCCTTCAGCTCTCTGCTAACCTTCTCTTTAGCCTGTGGTCCTTTTAAGTCAAAGGCTTACTTTCTGAAAACTGACCTTCCTGCCCGCCCCGCAGGCTAGGTGAACCATACTCTGACCCAGACAGAGTGAATGACACATGCTCACTTTGTAGCCACAGTGATGCTGTCCCCTCCAGTTTCTCTTATTTTTTCCTTGCAATGCTAGTCTGAGTAATGCTGGGTCCTTGAGGCAGGGGGTGTGTCTTTGGCTCACCATTGATCCTTGCTTTTTCTAGATATCAGAAAGCAGATGGTCCCCAGGAGCAGATGGACTAGAATCAGGGATGTGGCAAGCAAGACACCGCTTGGAATTCCTGGGTCCACTTTCTCAATGGCGGCAGTAGGAGCTGAAACACCCGCAGATAGCACTCTGACACTAGACTTCATCCGCCTTCACTTGGGAAGACTCGAGGAGACCTGCGCAATGAGCACAGCTCCCACCAGCCAGACCGCAAGCATCGCCTATTCGCATTGAAACTTGATATGCCATGTCTGGCTGATATCCCTTCAAATTCAGCCTTTTTTCTAAAGGGAAATGGAGGAGTGTGTGGGGAGGAAGGAGGTGGAGGGAGCAATGGAGTGGCTAGGGGATGCAGGGTAAGTATGAGAGAATAAATTAATTTAAAAAAATTAAAAATTACACATATACACACACATGCCCATGCACGCACACACGTGTGTGTTCAAAGGAAAAGAAAGAAAAACTAGAATAGAGAGGAAAAGAGGAAGACAAGTCAGAGAGCGTGGGAGTGGGAGACACAGCCCTTCGCTGCTGCCTTGTAGTAGCCTGTGATCTTTTCAGGGACTTTGACTTAAAGATTTCTGTTTGCTTGGGGTGTTTTCCTTTGTTCTGCTTCAATGTTCACTCTTTCTTTTCTTTTCATTTCATTGAGGTGAGAATTATGCAGTACAACACTAATCATTTTAATATAAACAATTGAGTGACCAGAGGTTTCTCACTTACACAATGCTGTGCAATATCCATCCATTTTTACCTTGTTTCAAAGTGTTTTCATCACTCCACAAAGAAAGACTGTTAAGCCGTTACTTGCTCACCTTCTTCTCTCAACTTCTCCAAATATGTATTTTGCCTCTGTTACTTTGCCTATTTTGGATATTTCAAATAAATGGAATTGTTCAATATTTGTCCTGGCGATGGCTTAAAGGTGCTCAATCATTAATGAGCTTCGCTGCAAGCCTGAGGACCTGAGTTCAATCCCCAGCACCCATGTAAAAATGTAGGGCATAGTAGTGCCCTTGTAATCCAGTCAGTGGTGAGGCAGAAGCAGGAGTCTCCCAGGAACCCATTGGCCAGCCTGTTTAGCCTCATTGGTGAGTTTCAAGCCAATGTGAAACCCTGCCTCAAAGGAAGTGGACAAAGTTCCTGAGGCTGACATGCAAGGTTGTCCTTTGGCTTCTACATGAATTCAAACTCATGCATAGCCAAACACACATGGATACACACATGCATAAAAATATTTCTCCTCTGTATGCCTTAATAATTAATTTAGCGTGATGTTCTCAAAACTTATCCACTTTGTGGCATGAGTCAGTGATTCTTTTCTTCTTATGGCCATATGATATTTTACTGTTTAACTTGTTCATTGGTAACATTTGTTTACTCATTCACATGTTGAGAATAGCATCAGTATCTGTGGTTATTTGCAGCTTTTGGCTATTGTATCATTGCAACAGACATGGATATACATGCATCAGAACTCATGAAATATTGGTTTGCTTGTGTTTATATGCATTTGTGTGTATTTGACACAACATATATGGAGAGGTCAGAGGATGACTCTTCAGAAGTTGACTCTTTCCATTGGACTGATGCAAGGTCTCTCTTATTTCTGTCTCACTGAATACTGCAGGCTAACTGAACTAGACTTCTGGGTGACTCTCCTGTCTTCCAGCCCCATCTCGCTTTAGGAATGCTGAAATCACAGATGTGTCCCACCACACTCAGCTTTTTTACACAGGTTCTGACAGTCAAACTCAGATCATCCATTTGGCACACCCATTTATCTGTAGAGCCATTTTTCAAGCCAGAGCTCATGAAATCTTAATGTCCATTGATGCTTAAAATAAATTCACCACTGAAGTGCACCCAATCTTGGACTTCTTAGATCCAAAAGTAAATTCCCCTGTGCTCCAGCTATTTTAGATTGCATTTTTTTTTGTCAACTTGAAAGAATATTGACTACTACAAAACTTTAAAACATTGTTGAAAGTGTGGTCTTTGGATCTATAGAAAGCACCCTGCTTGTTAAGAATACTTTGAAACAAGACCAAGTAAAATTCTCTGAAGTTCAAGGCTCCCCTGTTCTCAAGGAAACCTGGATAAGAATTTGAAACAGTTCTGAACTACTGGAATGAGCTCAGCTAAGCAGAGAACATTCCTGAACTGTGTCTTACCACCACAACGAGAAAATTATAGCAGAGTCTGGAACCAGAAGCTTAGTTCAAGCCAGAGTGAAAAGAGGGATGGGAAAGAGGGTTTAGAAGTTCAAAAACCAGATCTCTTCTAAGTCAGCAGGTAGTCATTGTTAGCACCCCATCTGCTCAGAAGTCCCCAGCTGCTCTCTCTCTCTCTCTCTCTCTCTCTCTCTCTCTCTCCTCTTACCATTTGCTTCCTGTCATCCATCTTTCATCTCCTGTGGTCAGAGAATGTCAATGTTTTCTTTTCAAAGAGCTTCTAGGAATTGCCTCCAGTTTGCTTGGTTAAATCCTCTGCAGCACACACTTCGTCAAGAAGACATTGTGTCTCGTTTCTGCTGGAGAACACCAGAATAGTGAGAGAACATACCTGCTGATAACTCCTCTTTAAGAAGCAGCAGGGCTCAGGTTCATTTTGATCTTGGTTAATGAGAACAGAAGCTGGATCTGAGCCCTTTCTGACCCCCTGACCCCAGGAGCTGATGTGATGGGTCGGCGATAAGTTTGTAGCTCTGCCTTTTCCGTTTCTTTAATCGTTTACTCTTCCCTCAGGACCACTGTGGGTTGAAAATCACATTCCTGTCTCCAGACAAGTAACACAGGAGCAAGGAATTCTAATTCAATGTGGGTTTTTTGCTTAAGTTAGGGTGAATTTAGGAATTGTCAGTCATTTGGAAGAATGATGTCTGAAGACAAAGGAAGGAAGAGGAAGAAATGGAGAGAAGAAGGAGAGATTTTCTTGGCTTTTGTTACTAAAGGTGAGGACTTTGACTTATGGTGCCATTTAAGTGACCTGGAGATATCCAAGGTCCTGACCTCTTCCCATCTCTCCACACTGGCAAGATCAAAATGGCTGCTCCAAGCCCTCGGAGCTTCATGTTGGCTTTCTGTCACACAGAAGAAAGGAGTTCAGAATTTCCACTAAGATGCTTAAATCCTGTGATATAGGTCACATGCTTGTCTCTGCCACAGTCACATAACCATGGGTGAGAAGTAGGATGGATTTTGGTGGCTGGATGAAACTAGGTGATGTGGCCATTCCAAGAACAAGTTCTTTAGAACTCCCCAGCTCAACTCCTGGACCACCAGATTCCCAAAAAGAAACTTTGACCTATTGATCCAGAAAGTGATTACAGGGGAAGAATCAATAAATGCCCATGTTCATCTCCCAGGGGCTGGACTCCTCTGTGCCTTCATAATTCCCCCTTATCCACATTCCTATGAGTTGATAGATATCCTAGTTTCTATTCTGTTGCTGTGATAAGACACTGTGGCTTAGAACAACTGAGGAGGCTGGAGAGATGGCTCAGAAGTTAAAAGCACCGACTATTCTTCCAGGGGATTAGAGTTTGGTTCCCAGCATCCATCAGACCATCCACAACCACCTGTAACACCGGTTCTTGGGGAGCTCACACTCTCTTCTGACCTCCACTGGTACTGTATGTACATGTTGCATAGATACATATGCAGGCAAAACACTAGTACATGTAAAATAAAAGGAAATTTTCAAAGCAATTTAGGGGAGAAAAGGGCTTTGTTCAGCTTGCAAGTTATAGTTCATCATTGAGGGGTGTCAGGGCAGGAACTAAAAACAGGAACTAGAAGCAGAAACCATGGTGACATACTGCTTGGTGACTCACTCACAGGCTCATGCTTTCTCAGGCCAAGACTACTTGTCCAGGGGACGGTGCTGGCCCCAGTGAGCTGGTCCCTTACACATCAGTTCATGATGGAGACAATAATCTGCTGGAAGCATCTCACAAGGCAGTCTGAGCCATCCCTCAGCTGAGAACCCTTTCGAAGATGACTACAGGCTGTGTCAAGTAGACAGTTTTAGCTAATGAGGAAGCTGAGTTCTGTTATTTAGAGCCAAAGAGTTACTAAGAGGGACAAGAGGAGCAAAACTATCAGGAGCTTGAATTTGTGGCAGAACATAGTGGGATTTGTCTCAGGGATGCTCAGTTTGTGCAAGGGGACAATGACAGTTTAAGTTGCTGGCATGGTCCTGCCCCATTGTTCTGCTCTCCATCTGAGGAAGCAGGTATCGGCTGCTCTTTTCCAGCCAAGCTGTTCCGATGATGTGAGCAATTTGCCAACTAGAATATGATTCTAGTTTAAATGTCATAAAAGATGGTTCAACAGAAGCCACTGCTTTGACTATAACTTGAGATATAGCTAAAGGAATAGTTGAAGGGAAATGGACTAAACAGCTGTTCTATAGTCCTGTATGTTTCTGAAGGCATCAATGATAACGTTTCAGCAATATTTTTCTAAAAGACATTTGGTGGACGTTTTGCTGATTGATAAGATATGATTCACCAGACAGATAACTATCATCAATGTGAAGCTAAGAGGGTGGATTATCACAGGTTTGTACTGGGTCATGCTTGGTTGCTTAATCATAACAGATACTGTACAATGAAGACCTCTGATTATGACAAAGCAGCCATGGTGGCTGAAATAGTCTGGACTCCTGCATACTTGAATGTTGTTTGGGATATTCCACAGTGGTTTGGTGGATAGTGAGAGGTGTCAGAATGTCCCATAGCTATTAATCTATGAACTGTTTGTTCGGTCTGGGAAAAGTTACATAATTCCCAGAAACCAAGTATTAGGTTGCTACACTGGTAAAATGAAAGGAAAAATGCTTACCCTACTTATTTTCAAAGTTATTAAAAATATGTGACTTGGGTTCTTTTAAACAGTTTGATGTTTTTTTTAAAAGCAGAATGAAAAATATTTATATGGGGAAAAAGGCCAGTGCCTCCAGAGAAATTTAGTGAATAGCTTATCCTGCAAAATGTGCCCTTATATGGTGTACATTTTGTACATCAAGTGCAAGAACTCAATCCAACAGGAAGTGCAGAGTCTCCAGTACCCCAAAGCAGTGTTAACGGAGATAATATTTCTCATTCTATGTGTTGATAACTCCCAGCTATGAGCTTTTGATCTTATAGAAGTCCACACTATAAAAAATAAGTCTTGCTTTCTAAAATGAGATCTAATGCTAAGTCAAACAATGAATGAGACATTGGGAGCCAGGCCCCAAGACCTAAACTTTCTAAGTAGACCAAGTATACCTAATGGAATATGCTCATGACATGAAAGGTTTATATATTCTTTTCTGAGACAGGACCCCACTAGTAGCCCTGGCTGTCATGGAAATCACTATGTAGACCAGGTTAGCCTGTCATGTAACTCATGGAGATTCACTTGCTCCTGCCTTCCAAGTGATAGAATCACAGGTATGGGTCATCACGCCCAGTGCTGTACTTACAAAATGCTTTTCTTCCTTTATTTTGTATTTTTTTTTATGTTTACAATTCAAGTTCTGGAGGAATAGTCTCTCTCTCTCTCTCTCTCTCTCTCTCTCTCATTGGATATTTTATTTACATTTCAAATGTTATCCTCTTCCCTGGTTTCCCCTCTGGAAACGCCCATCCCACCCCCCCTTACTTCTATGAGGGTGATGGGGCATCGAGCCTTCACAGGATCAAGGACCTCTCCTTCCATTGATGCCCGACAAGGCAAACCTCTGCTACACATGCTGCTGGAGCCTTGGGTTTCTCCATGTGTACTCTTTGGTTGGTGGTTTAATCCCTGGGCGCTCTGGCGGGGAGGAGGGTCTGGTTGGTTGATATTGTTGTTCTTCCTATAGGTTTAAAAACCCCTTCAGCTCCTTCAGTCCTTCCCCTAACTCCTCCATTGGGGTCCTCACGCTTTGTCTAATTGTCGGCTGCAAGCATCCGCCTCTGTATATGTCAGGCTCTGGTAGAACCTCTCAGGAGACAGTTATATCAGGCTCCTGTCAGCAAGCACTTGTTGGCATCTGCAATAGTGTCTAGGTTTGGTGACTGTATATGGGATGGATCCACAGGTGAGGCAGTCTCTGAATGGCCTTTCCTTCAGTCTCTGTTCCACACTTTGTCTCCGTATTTCCTCTCGTGAGTATTTTGTTCCTCCTTCTAAGAAGAACGGAAGTATCCACACTTTGGTCTTCCTTTTTCTTGAGCTTCACGTGGTCTGTGAATTGTATCTTGGATATTCCAAAGTTTTGGGCTAATTTCTACTTATCAGTGAGTACATACCATGTGTGGCTCAGCAGTTAAGAGCACTTGCTTCTCTTTCTGAAGATCCAAATTCGATTCCTCGTACCCACACTGGGCATATCACAACTGTCTGTTACTCTAGTTCCTGGAAATTCTACAAACTTTATTTTATATTTTGTGAGGATGGTGGGTGTTTGCCGGCCTGTATGTCTGTGTGCCATATGTCTGCAGTGCCTGCAGAAGCCAAAAGAGTGCAACAAATCCCCCTGGAACTGGAGTTACAGAAGCCTGTGATCTACCATGTGACTGTTGAGAGTCAAACTTGGGTTGTATGGAAAAGCAGCCACAGTGTTTCAAAGTGGTAGCTCAAAGATGCAGTGCTAATCTGCCATCTTTGCTCCGGTGACAGACCAGACAGGGACAACCAGGTACTCAGAGATATCCCAAGTATAACATTGCTTGGGATACAGCCAGCTAGGGTTCCACCTGGGCCCAAGAGCTGGGCAGCTCTGCAGTCGTCTGAGCGCCAACGCTGCTGTGGGAAGTTTGCTCTGCAGGGTGACCCGTGCTTGGAGGGGGTCCCACAGCCTCCGTCACCTTTGCTCTGGTGACAGACCAGATAGGGACAACAAGGTACACAGAGATATCCCGAGTACAACATTGCTGGGGCAAGGTACACCAGGGCTCCAACAACACCCAGGAGCAGGGCAGCCCCTCAGAAATCTGTGCCAGGGGAAACTCAGTCATCCAGGGGTGCGGAAATAGCCTTGCAGGCTCACAGGAGGTTCAAGCACCAGCCAGTGACAGCAGGACCAACTAACACCAGAGATAACCAGATGGCAAAAGGTAAACATAGGAACATTACTAACAGAAATCAAGGCAATATGGCACCATCCAAACCCAACTCTCTGACAGCAACAAGTCCTGGATACCCCAACACACCAGAAAGGCAAGATTTGGATTTAAAATCACATCTCATGATGCTATTAGGGGATTTCAAGAAGGACATAAATAAATCTCTTAAAGAAATACAGGAGAACATGAATCAACAGGTAGAAGCCCTTACAAAGGAAACACAAAAATCCCTTAAAGAAATTCAGGAGAATATGGGTCAACAGATAGAAGCCCATAAAGAGGAAACACAAAAATCACTTAAAGAAATACAGGAGAACTTGGGGCAACAGGCAGAAGTCCTGAAAGAGGAAACACAAAAATAACTTAAAGAACTACAGGAAAACACAAACAAACAAGTGAAGGAACTGAGCAAAACCAGGATCTAAAAAGGAAATAGAAACAACTAAGAAATCACAAAGGGAGACAACTTTGGAGATAGAAAATCTTGGGAAGAAGTCAGGGGTCATAGATGCAAACATCAACAACAGAATACAAGAGATAGAAGTAAGAATCTCAGATGCCAAACATACCATAGGAAGCATTGACTCAACAGTCAAAGAAAATGCAAAATGCAAAAAATGTGTAACCCAAAACATCCAGGAAATCCAGGACACAACAAGAAGACCAAACCTAAGGATTATAGGTATAGATGAGAGTGAAGATTTACAGCTTAAAGGGCCAGTAAATATCTTCAACAAAATTATGGAAGAAAACTTCCCTAACCTAAAGAGAGAGATGCCGATGAACATACAAGAAGCCTACAGAACTCTAAACAGACTGGACCAGAACAGAAATACCTCCCATCACATAATAATCAAAACACCAAATGTACTAAACAAAGAAAGAATATTAAAAGCAGTAAGAGAAAAAGGCCAAGTAATATTTAAAGGAAGGCCTATCAGAATTACACCAGACTTCTCACCAGAGCCTATGAAAGCTAGAAGATCACGGACAGATCTCATACAGATCCTAAGAGAACACAAATGCCAACCCAGACTACTATACCCAGCAAAACTCTCAATCACCATAGACGGAGAAACCAAGATATTCCATGATAAAACCAAATTTACACAATATCTTTCCACAAACCCAGCCCTGCAAAGGATAATAGGTGGAAATCACCAATACAAGGAGGGAAACTATACCCTGGAAAAAGCAAGATAGTAACCTTTCATCAAACCCAAAAGAAGATAACCACTCAAACATAAAAATAACATCAAAAAATAACTGGAAGCAATAATCATTATTCCTTAATATCTCTTAATATTAATGGACTCAATTCCCCAATAAAAAGACGTAGACTAACAGACTGGATACGTAAACAGGACCCAGCATTTTGCTGCACGCAGGAAACGCACCTCAGTGTCAAAGACAAACACTACCTCAGAGTAAAAGGCTGGAAAACAATCTTACAAGCAAATGGTCCCAGGAAACAAGCTGGAGTAGCCATCCTAATATCGGATAAAATTGACTTTCAACCTATGGTCATCAAAAAAGACACAGAAGGACACTACATACTGGTCAAAGGAAAAATCCACCAGGAAGAACTCTCAATTCTGAACATCTATGCTCCAAATGCAAGGGTACCCTCATTCATAAAAGAAACTTTACTAAAACTCAAAGCACACATTGCACTTCACACAATAATTGTGCGTGACTTCAACATTCCGCTCTCGTCAATGAACCACCGATCAGGAAAACAGAAACTAAACAGGGACACAGTGAAACTAATTGAAGCTTTGGACCAAATGGATTTAACTGAGATATATATATATATATATATATGTATAACATTTCATCCTAAAGCAAAAGAATATACCTTCTTCTCAGCACCTCATGGTACCTTCTCCAAAATTGACCATATACTTGGTCAAAACACAGACCTCAACAGATATAAGAAGACTGAAATAATCCCATGCCTCCTATGAGATCACTATGGAGTAAGGATGGTCTTCAGTAGCAACAAAAACAACAGAAAGCCCACATACACATGGAAGCTGAACAATGCTCTACTCAATGATACCTTGGTCAAGGAAGAAATAAAGAAAGAAATCGAAGACTTTTTAGAATTTAATGAAACTGAAGGCAAAACATACCCTAACTTATGGAACACAACGAAAGCAGTTCTAAGAGGAAAGCTCATAGCCCTGAGTGCCTCCAAAAAGAAACCGGAGAGAGCATACACTAGCAGCTTAATGGCACACCTGAAAGCCCTGGAACAAAAACAAGCTAATACACCCAGGAGGAGCAGAAGGCAGGAAATCATCAAACTCAGGGCTGAAATCAATCAAGTAGAAACAAATAGAACCATACAAATAATCAACAAAACCAGTAGCTGGTTCTTAAAAAAAAATCAACAAGGTAGATAAACCCTCAACCAGACTTACCATAGGGCTCAGAGACAGTAATCAAATTAACAAAATCAGAAATGAAAAGGGAGAGATAACAACAGAAACTGAGGAAATTCAAAAAATCATCAGATCCTACTACAAAAGCCTATACTCAACACAACTGGAAAACCTGGAGGAAATGGAAAATTTCCTAGACAGATACCAAATACCAAAATTAAATCAGGATCAAATAGACCATCTAAACAGTCCCATAACCCTTAAAGAAATAGAAGTGGTCATTGAAAGTCTTCCAGCCAAAAAAAAGCACAGGACCAGATGGTTTTAGTGCAGAATTCTATCAGACCTTCAAAGAAGACCTAACACCAATACTCTTCAAACTATTCCACAAAATAGAAACAGAAGGAACACTACCCAACTCATTCTATGAAACCCCAATTACGCTGATACCAAAACCACACTAAGATACGACAAAGAAAGAGAATTTCAGACCAATTCCCCTTATGAATATCGATGCAAAAATACTCAATAAAATTCTTGCCAACCGAATCTAAGAACACATCAAAACAATCATTCACCATGATCAAGTAGGCTTCATCCCAGGGATGCAGGGATGGTTCAATATAAGGAAATCCATCAATGTAATCCACTACATAAACAATCTCAAAGAAAAAAACCACATGGTCATTTCATTAAATGCTGAAAAAGCATTTGAGAAAATTCAGCATCCTATCATGCTAAAAGTCTTGGAAAGATCAGGAATTCAAGGTCCATATCTAAACATAGTAAAAGCAATATACAGCAAACCCATAGCCAACATCAAACTAAGTGGAGAGAAACTTGAAGCAATCCCACTAAAATCGGAGACTAGACAAGGCTGCCCTCTCTCTCCATATCTTTTCAATATAGTACTTGAAGTTCTAGCTAGAGCAATTAGACAACAAAAGGAGGTCAAAGGAATACCAATTGGAAAGGAAGAAATCCTATTTCTCTATTCGCAGATGATATGATAGTATACTTAAGTGACCCAAAAAATTCCACCGGAGAACTCCTACAGCTGATAAACAACTTTAGCAAAGTGGCTGGATATAAAATCAACTCAAGCAAATCAGTAGCCTTCCTTTACTCAAAGGATAGCAGGCTAAGAAAGAAATTAGGGAAATGACACCCTTCACAATAGCCACAAACCATATAAAGTATCTTGGTGTGACTCTAACCAAACAAGTGAAAGATCTATATGACAAGAACTTCAAGTCTCTGAAGAAGGAAATCGAAGAAGACCTCAGAAGATGGAAAAATCTTCCATGCTCGTGAATTAGCAGGATTAATATAGTAAAAATGTCCATCTTGCCAAAAGCAATCTATAGATTCAATGCAATCCCCATCAAAATCCCAACTCAATTCTTCATAGAGTTAGAAAGAACAATTCTCAAATTCATCTGGAATAACTAAAAACCCAGGATAGCTAAAACTATTCTCAACAGTAAAAGAACTTCTGGGAATCAGTATCCCAGACCTCAAGCAGTACTACAGAGCAATAGTGTTAAAAACTGCATGGTATTGGTACAGTGACAGGCATGTTGATCAGTGGAATAGAATTGAAGACCCAGAAATGAACCCACACGCCTATGGTCACTTGATCTTTGACAAAGGAGCTAAAACCATCCAGTGGAAAAAAGATAGCCTTTTCAACAAATGGTACTGGTTCAACTGGAGGTCAGCATGCAGAAGAATGCAAATCGATCTATTATTATCTACTTGTACTAAGCTCAACTCCAAATGGATCAAGGACCTCCACATAAAACCGGACACAATGAAACTAATAGAAAAGAAACTGGAGAAGAGCCTTGAGCACATGGGCACAGGGGAAAATTTCCTGAACAGAACACCAATAGCTTATGCTCTAAAATCAAGAATTGACAAATGAGACCTCATAAAATTACAAAGTTTCTGTAAGGCAAAGGACACTGTTAACCAGACAAATTGGCAGCCAACAAATTGGGAAAAGATCTTTACCAACCCTACATCTGACAGAGGGCTAATATCCAATATATACAAAGAACTCAAGAAGTTAGACTCCAGAGAGTCAAATAACCCTATTAAAAAATGGGGTACAGAGCTAAACAAAGAATTTTCACCTGAAGAATATCGAATGGCTCAGAAACACCTAAATAAAGGTTCAACATCCTTAGTCATTAGGGAAATGCAAATCAAAACAACCCTGAGATTTCACCTCACACCAGTCAGAATGGCTAAGATCAAAAACTCAGGAGACATCACGTGTTGATGAGGATGTGGAGAAAGAGGAACACTCCTCCACTGCTGGTGGAATTTCCACTCTGGAAATCGGTCTGGAGGTTCCTCAGAAAACCGGGCATGACACTTCTGGAGGACCCTGTTATACCACTCCTGGTCATATACCCAGAGGACTCCCTGGCATGCATTAAGGACACATGCTCCACTATGTTCATAGCAGCCTTATTTATAATAGCCAGAAGCTGGAAAGAACCCAGATGTCCCTCAATGGAGGAATGGATACAGAAAATGTGGTATATTTACACAATGTAATGCTACTCAGCAATTAAAAACAGTGAATTCATGAAATGCTTAGGCAAATGGGTGGAACTAGAAAATATCATCCTAAATGTAACCCAATCACAAAAGAACACACATGATATGCAGTCACTGATATGTCATATTAGCCCAGAAGCTCACAATACCCAAGACACAATTCACATATCAGTTGATTCCCAAGAAGAAGAAAGGAAAGGCCCCTAGTCATGGAAAAACTCGATACAGCAGTGTAGGGGAATACCAGGACAGAGAAGCGGGAGTGGGTTGACTGGGGAACAGGGGGAGGGAAGAGGGCTTATGGGACTTTTGTGGAGGGGGTGAACCAGGGAAGGCGAAATCATTTGGAATGTAAATAAAGAATATAGAAAGAAAAGATGCAGTGCTGATGACATTGTCTTAAACAAAGAACTTTAGAGACAGTTTCTGTTTACCAGGAAACTCCCTTAATCCTCCCTCAAAGGCCATTTACCTAGGGCAAGGCCATCTAGTTTCGAGTCAGTTCCAACAACCTGTGTCAGCTCAAAGAACATGGCTTTTTCGTTTTGAGTTTTACAGGGGATTACAGTTAAGTCTCAGAAGAGCCTTTGAACTTTGAACTTTGAAACATTGATGAGACTATTATAGATTATTGAAGTTGGACTAAATGCAGTTTGTATTATAATATATAGCTATAAGCCTATGGGGACCAAAGAGTGGAATGCGGTGGTTTGAATAAAAATGGCTTTAGAAGCTCATAGGGACTGGCACTAGTCGGAGATGTGACCTTGTTGGAGGCAGTATGTCACTGGGGTTGGGCTTTGAGGTCTCATAAGCTCAAGCCAGAACAAGTGTTTCTGCTTTTCTTCCTGTTGTCTGCAGATCCAGATTTAGAACTCTCGGCTGTTTCTCCAGCACCATGCTTCCCACCACGACAACAGTAGATTAAGCCTTTGAAACTGTAAGCCTGCCCCAGTTACATGTTTTTCTTCGTAAGATTTGCCGTGGTCATGGAGTCTCTTCACAGCAGAGAAGCTCCTAACAGAGCTTATGGAAGCCATTCTCATTCAAGCCACATTGGCCTCACCTCTTGCTCCAGTTTGTGTTTGTTTGTTTGTTGAGACAGGGTCTCATGTAACTCTTGCTAACTTGGAACTCACTTTGGAGCTGAAGATAGTCTCAAACTCCCGGCTCTACCACTGCCTCCCCTCTTAAATTACACTTGTTAGGCTGGGCATGGGAGTAAATGCCTTTATTCTCAGCACTTTGGAGGCAAAGACAGACAGTTAAACTTAAATTCCTTTTTACTTTTCATGTGGGAGTAGGTGCCAGAACATGTGTGTGGAGGTTAGAGGCCCACTTGTCAGAGTTGGTTTTCTGCTTCTATCATGTGGTACCCAGGGACTAAATAAAGTCTTCCACTGAGCCATCACACTGCCCATCTTGTTTTTCCTTGATGCTTGATTTTCTAAGTGTTTATTGTGAACAGCCTTTAGGCTTACAGGATGGTTTGGCCCGAGTCCCCATGTGACTGCTCATAGATTTCCATTGTTATTACAAAAGTCCAGATATAATCAATTTTAAGGGAGAAAAGCTTTACTTTAAGCTCATGGTTTCAAAGGTATTACCTATGGTCACTAGGCTCCATTACTTTGGGCCTCTGATAATGCAGAACGTGTGCCTAAATCACCTTCACAGGAACTCCTCCCATGTCAAAACTTCCTCCCATCATCAAGTCTCACTTCTCACAGTGTTTATTACCTCCAGCAGGAATCAACCTTCAACACACATTTCAGTTCAAATATTTATCAATGACTGCCCAGTCTGTCTTAGCGACTCAGTTTCTCTGTCCCAGGAGCTACTTTGCACATACTCACTAAATATTCAATAATGTGGTGAGCCTCAATAAAAAGAAATTACCAAGGATCACTTGGTAGACACTCAAAAATACTAATTTTCTTTTCTCCTTCATAGAATGGATAGAATTTGAGTAGAAAAGGATCATGTTTAACAGTAAAGTGTAACAGTAACTTTTATTTGCCAGATGTAATTGTCTTCTGAATAAGCTCACACTTCCTAGATCTTTTGAAGTCTGGCTAAATGGTTCTCTGACTGCTCTCTGCCTTGCAACCTTGTGGGGGTTCCACAAAATAAAAAATAAATTAAATAAAGCATCTCCTCATGGAAGCTATAGTGTGTTCCACAGTATGCCCTTTTGTCCATACATCTTTACTTGCAAATTCATTGTAATGAGTCATTGGTCTGGTTTGAAGCCTCTGACTTCTCATACACTGTCAATACTGGATCCTCATGGAGAATCCTCTTGGATATCCTGCTGTTGCCCTATGTCATGGAGATCCTGCTGTTGGGGTTGGTGTGGTGCTGCTATGTATTCAAATGCCAAACACTGGCCTCCAAGATCTGGTTGCCCCTGATGAGGAGATTCTCACATATGACAAATGGTGCTATGTAACCTTGATCCCCAAGTTAATTGGTCAATAAGAGGCTAAAGTCTGTGATTGGGCAGTAGATAGAGGTAGGTGGGTTTTCAGTTATCTGACTGAGGTTAGCAGGTAGAGATGAGAGATGAGAAAGATGAGACTAGGGGAGAAGGAAGTCGCCATGAGAGAGGAGATGGACCACAAGCATGTGGCCTGGAAAAATAGCAAGTGACAAGGGACATATGACTGTGATACAAATTATAATAACTCTAAAACCTGCCCAATCTAGGTTACAGTTTGTAAACAAAATATGTGGTTTGTGTGTCTTTTGTGTGAGCTATCTAGAATATATAATTCATTTTACATTCAGCAGCTTTGGATATGCAGGCAGGACCAGCCCCTTCCTGTAGTCTAGCAGTTCATAGATCGAGTAGATGTTGGGGTGGGCCAACTCAAAGCCCTAAATCTTGGGCCTAGGTGTAGCTGTCAACCCACCAGCTCCTCCACACGTCACCACTATGGCCAGTTCTCAAGCACTGCCACAGCTAAATCATCTAATGCCACAGGTAGCAAGGACTACCTCTCCCATTCTCAGAACCCTGGGGCTGGCTCTCCCACCTGCCAGAGGCAGCAAAAACCTAGGTGATGGGAGGGCACCTCTCCCTCATTTATGCTACCATGTGGCAGACAAGGGACATGGCCAGCTCTCTTATGCTCATGACCTCTATTGGGTTCACCCAAGTCTCCACCAGTGCCAGCTCTACTGTGCTGCTCAGGTGAGGAGCAGGGCCCATTCTCCTGAGTGTTATAGCCAGTGAAGAGTGGGGCCAGCTCTGTACATCCCATAGAAATCAACATGGTCTCAGGCAACAGCCTTGACCAGAGATGTCTATGTAGAGGGTGATTCTGATGCTAAGGTCCTGTTACCCAACTGATTCTTAATCTATCAATAAAGATGCCAGGGGCCAATTACTGAGTGGAAGGAAAGAGGCAGGACTTCTGGGTACCCAGAGGCAGGCTAAAGGAAGCAGAAGAGGAAGGGATATTTTTGCCATGCTTCAGAGGGAGAAAAGGTGACCAGCCATGTGAGATCTCAGGCGGAGCCACCATAGGCTGCTTCTCCAGGCGGGAGGTTAAGATGTTGAGCTGGGACTAAAGGTAACTGAGCAACTGATGCTGAGGGGTAGATTTAGGGTGTTGAGCTAAGGGTATTGGGATGGGCATGCTAGCTGCTGTAGATTAGAAGTGCCCAGCAATTGAACCAATAAGGCAGGTTGAAATTGAGCAATGTGTGTGTCTGTGTTCATTTGCGCATCTGAGAGGGAACCTGGACAGGGCTGCCTCCCAGAGCTTGAAGTCAGGTAGCAAACACTACATGTCCACATGCCTTTGATGGTAATATGGGCCATAGACATGAACATAGGCCCTTCCTGCTGCATGCTCATGAACCCAGACATGGTTCTCGGCGGCAGCACAGGCCAGGACTTCATCAAGGCCTCAGGAGGCATCTCAGGCTACTCACAACACGCTGTTTCTCTCTACCCTCATGTCTTCAGATTTGTCTCTCTTTATAGTGCTCAAACAGCTCGGCTTCTCTTTCTCCCCCATCTCTCTATCCCATACTTGTACATCTTAGTGGCTTGTGCTGTAGGTGGGCACGTAGTGGATTGGGCCACTGGGTGTCTTCAAATGTTGGCCGAACCCAAAGATTCCAAAGGAAATAAATCTCCGACTAAAGTTAAGCACAGCACAGTAAAACTGTAATTCAACATAGAGTCATCCAGTCTCATGGCTGAACCGCCACCACAACCAACTAGAGAGAAGAGCAGATAGGCCAACCTTGAGAAATAAACAGAGCAGGACATGTCCGGACAGGTATGGGTCTCCACTCTCCAGGTTCTGCTCTTCTTCCTGGGTAGAATGCAGCTCTGGGAGTCACAGCTACTCATACAATGGTCGGGTTTTCTCAAAGGACGAAGGCAGAGGCCCAGTGGCATTTGCGTTTGTTACTGGGTATTGTGGCTCTATTGATGGATAGTGTAATTCACCATTTGCCAATGAGGAAGAACAGCAATCACCTTCGCATATCCAGTTCTTCCTCACTTCATGTTGCGGAAACCCCACGGCTTCTTTTCCATCTGTCATCACCTATTTGCTTGCTTTTTTTTCTCTCCCACCTACTCACTTCCCACTGCACAGCGGTATGATCTCCATGTTTCCTGAGAAAATAGGGCTTCTTTACAGTTATTTCTTACAGTTCTTGATTTGATCTTGATCTATTTAAAGACTTTTGCAAGTTATCCAAACTAAAACAAAATCATATAGGTAGGTACTTAGGAAAAAGCGAGCATCTTGTCTCCTCTGCCCCCAGAGGCAGTCCCTCTCATTCATGACTCAGATGGGCTTCTGGCCACAAGTGCGTGGGTATGCTGCTAAAGTGGGGCAGTCATGCAGGAGAATTAGATCAGATCCAGAATTCCTCATCGGAAATGCTGTGTGAGAACTTCGCTGCTTGCCATCGAGACAAAACCTTAAAACAGGTTTCCAAACAAATACATTTTCCAAAATCTTGAACAGAAAAACATTGTCTAGACAGATGATAGAAACTCTTCTCTCTGTTAATGGGTTTAACATTTGTAGTTCTCTCTTTAGACATCAGGGAAATTAGACGCTTAGTTGTTCTAAATGCTTAGATCATCTTCCAGATTGTTATTCCTGTCATTAAATAATAGAGTGAAATTGCTTTAAAAATAATACTGATATGTATTTAATATAAGAAAATGTATTCAGTTCTTAGAGTATTGTGCACAATAATATTATTTTGCCTGCATTATATTGGTTTTTTTTTTTATTTATTTTTTTTTTCGAGACAGGGTTTCTCTGTGTAGCCCTGGCTGTCCTGGAACTCACCCTGTAGTCTAGTCTGGCCTCAAACTCAGAAATCCGCCTGTCTCTGCCTCCCAAGTGCTCGGAGTAAAGGCGTGCACCACCCCTGCCCAGCATATTGTTTTATCTTAATGGCAGCAAAACTCAAATTTTATTCTAATAAATTTTAAAACATTTAGATTCATTTATCTTATGTGTATGGGTGCTGTGCCTGCATGTCTGAATATGCACTACTTAGGTGCTTATGGATGGTTGTGAGTCACCTCCTGGGTGCTGGGAACTGAGCGCCCTTCTGACAAAATAGCAAGGACTCTTAACTGCTGAGTAATCTCTCTAACCTCTCAAAATTATTCTTGATATATATCTATATCTATATCTATCTATCTATCTATATCTATCTATCTATCTATCTATCTATCTATCTATCTATCTATCTATCTTTCTATCTCTCTCTCTCTCTCTATATATATATATATATATACATGTATATATATGTATATATATATACATATATATATGTATGTATATATACATGTATATATATATGTATACATATATACATATATATACATGTATATATATATATATATATATATCTTTAATCCCAGTACTTGGAAGGCAGAGGCAGGTTGAAGCCAGCCTAGTCTACAGAGTTAGTTCTAGAACAGCCAGGGCTACACAAAGAAACCCAGTCTCAAAAACCAACAAAAATTATTTTTGAATCTTAAATGGAAGGAAAAACATTCCTTAGCAGTTTAGAAACTGGACCTAGAACTCAGCGAAAACTGTGTTGTGATTTTCTCAGCATTTCAACCCCGGTGGATTGAGGAGCCAATGAGATGAGCAAAACAGGCTGAATGAGGGCTCATCCCTGGGTGGTGGTTGTCCTTGCATCACAATAATTTATCCCTGCCTTTGGTTTCCGAGCTACAACACTCCATCATGCTCACATCTTATGAGTTTTTCAGACTGAGTCTCACTTTGTAGCCCTGGCTGGAACTCAATATATACACCAGCCTGACCTTGAAACTTACAGAAATCCACCTGCCTCTGACTCCCAAGTGCTGGCACTACTAAAGGTATGCCTGGTTCTGGTGATTTTTTTTTCTTAAGCTATCTAGAGTTGGTTGTATGGTTTTTACATGGTTTGTGTGTGTGTGTGTGTCCTATGGAGGTTCACATCCTGGAAGCTGTTTCTGAGTGTGATGTTGTTGACCTTAAAGGGTGGAGCCAAAGCTGGAGTGATTAGGTCAGTACAGGCACCACCATCTGAAGAGATTAGGGTCGGCCTTCAGTTTAGGTAGCTCTCCTGGAAGTAAGACCTCCTCATGTACTCTGCCTCTTCTGTAAGTGCTCAATCCTTTGGTTTTCTTTTTCTCCATCATATCGTGACCCAAGAAAAGTGGCTTTCAGAGGCTGAGTGGACAAGGACACTTGACCTTTGTGATGGTTTGTGTATGCTCGGCCCGGGAAGTGGCACTATTAGAAGGTGTGGCCGTGTTGGAGTAAGGCGTGTCACTGTGGGTGTGAGCTATAAGACCCTCATCCTAGCTGCCTGGAAGTCAGTATTCTGCTAGCAGCCTTCAGATGAAGACGTAGAACTCTCAGCTCAGCTCGCACCATGACTGCCTAGACACTGCCACGCTCCTGCCTTGATGATACTGGACTGAATCTCTGAACCTGAAAGCCAGCCCCAACTAAATGTTGTTTTTATAAAAGCTGCTTTGGTCATGGTGTCTGTTCACAGCGGTAAAACCCTAACTAAGACAATGTTGGACTCCCCTTCTTTTGTTTTTTAGACAGATTCTCTTGTAGCTCAGGTTGGCCTTGGATTTGCTATATTGCTGAGGCTAGCTTAGAACCGCTGCTTCTCTTGCCTCCCCCTGCAGGTACTGAGATTTCATACCTGAGCTACCTCTGCCTCTGATCTTGGACTTTCAGCCTCCAAATCTGTGATTAACACACTTTCCTCCCTTCTCCTTTATTACATATTTGGCTTCTGGTATTCTAGTATAACAAAGGAAATAGAGTAATATTGTTGGTTTGTTTAATGTGCTACATTCCTACAGCAATGGATAGGTTCAGTGGCACACAAAGAAATCTGGAGTGCATTTCCTGTGTGGTCTCCAATATTTTTTGAGTTTTCCAGTAGACCTCTACAATTGTAGAATGTAAAGGCCAGGTGATCCATTCAAATGGAGGAACTTATGGAATCAGTAATTATTTTCAGAGTTTATGTTTGATTAATGAGTTGCTGTTGGAATTAGCCTATCTTTAGACAGACAGTCAAACATGCCTGTGGTCACAGATATTCAGGGGGACTGAAAGCATGAAGATGGTTTGAGACCACGAATTTAATACCAGTCTAGGTAACATAGAGATTGTCTTAAATCACACAAAATAAAACATGAAAGTCACTTATAAAAAAGCATCTCTTTCTTAATTGATAATTTCCCCCCAAAATTTAATGTACTATTTTTTAAGACAAGGTCTCACTCTATAACCAATGGCAATCCTCTGCCTGAGCCTCCTGAGATCTGGGATTATAGGCATGAGTCATCCCAGCCCTTAGATGAACTCTTTGTAGTATGGTAAAGTACATTCTTTCATACTGGCCCAAGAGAAAAGATACTGATAATTAAGTTCAGATTTTTTTTATTTCAAGAAAAATATGACATCTATTCAAGTACATACAATCAAGGGGGAAAATTCATTTTAAATTTCAAAAATTAATGAAAGCACTTCATAAGCCCCGAGCAGGCACCGCTCCCAGCTCTCCCTGCACGCGCTTCCCAGCTAGTCTGTTTGCATTGGCACTGTCACACCATGTAGAGATTTTTGTCTCCACAGCTTGGCAAATTTGGGGTAATGTAGAACCCACACATAAGGCTCAACACAGGCTCTCTCACACGCTTCTTCATTTCCCCATGTGCCTGAGTCTGGCAACTGCTCCTTTATAAATGTTTGGAGGAAGGCGATGATGTGAACCTGGAGATGCGGAAAACAGTTTGGAACCAGAATGCCAGGCACACAAGCAGAGCAGAGTCCCAGATGCTTTCTAGAGGAGTTTGTCTCACTTCCCTCGACTCGTGTCCACACCCAGAAATCTGGAAACCTCACTGTTCCTAAGCATCCTACTCCAGAAAGTACGAGTTGCACATAGTTTGACCACCATGTAATAGAAAAGGAGAAATGGGCTTGGAGATGTACTCAGTTAGCAGTAAGTCTGCCCATTATTCAAGAGGCCTAGAGTTTGATTTATCGGTGCTACATGCCCTGGAATTATTCCAGCAGTGGGGAGGTAGAGGTAGGAGGACCAGAGGCTCAAGGTCCTACAGCCAGGACTACATGAAACCCCGCCTCAAAAAGGGGTGGTGGTGGCAATATGGTTCATGTTGGGGTTCAGGAATCAACACACAAACCACTCAGACTCCAGTCTCACTTAAGCAAGGACAGTTTATTGAACACACACCCCAAGACTGATCGATCAAAGTTGCAGCATAGACTTGGGAGTTGAGGCTGGACTAGGAGCAGCTTATAAAGGAATAAAACCACAATGAGTGCCGGGCGGCGGTGGCGCACGCCTTTAATCCCAGCACTTGGAGGCAGAGGCAGGCGGATTTCTGAGTTCGAGGCCAACCTGGTCTACAGAGTGAGTTCCAGGACAGCCAGGGCTACACAGAGAAACCCTGTCTCGAAAAACCAAAAAAAAAAAAAAAAGAAAGAAAGAAAAGCCCACAATGAGTTCATATACAGCGTTGTTCTGCCCTGACTCAAGCTACTTGAGTCTAGATGGAACAGTTCTAACTGACCTTTATTCTGATTGGTCCTAAGTGGAAACTTATGGTTGCAGAATTTCTTAACATCAACAAATCTCAAAACATACAAAGCATTACAGGGTTAGCATGGTCCTGCTCTGAGTCAAGGCATTTATTTAATGACTGGCAGGCATGGAGCAAAATGGCTACAGTTATGTTAGGTTCAGCATGGGAACCAAGCTTCAACAGTTCACAGAGTTTCTAATGCCACTGTGTTGTCTTTGTGTTAAATGGGCTAAAGTTGAAAGAGCAAGCAGTCTTCACCTGGGAACATGAAGATATTTTATTGTTAAGTTTTGTTTGTTGGTTTTTTTAGACAGTCTCATGGTATAGCTCCAATTGGCCCATAACTCACTATTTGGCCAGGCTGCCATCAGACTCACAGAGATCTGCTTGATATTGCCTCATGAGTGCTGAAAGGTGTGTGCCACCATACCTGGCTTATTTGATTTCTTTGAAAATGTTAAGCTTTGAAAGTACTCAACTGTGAAGGTTTTGGAATCAGAGGCCATGGATGGTTCTGCTCTCTCTACAATATCTTCCACATTTCCTGCTACTTCTAGTTTGATACTTTCTTCCCCTTAGACCACACACACACAAAAATGCTTTTGTCTTAGGATCCAAGATGGCTGTAGCCATTACACTTGCATTCCACACAATGGGATGCAGGGAAGGAAAGAGGCAAGAGACAAAATTAACCTGTGTGCTGGTTCAAAGATTCCAGAGAAACTATCATTTGCTTCCACAGCAAGTTGAGGAGAATGAGCAAACAAATATTCATCTATGGAAAACTCTATACTAAGGGAAAGGCTGGAGAATGTCTATAAGCTCCTGCTAGCCTGGGCTACCTAGTAAGAGCTTATTTTAAAAAGGAGAAGGGCGAGAGCCCTACGTTTAATGAAGTGGTTCGGTTAACGGTGGATATGGAAAGAATAAATACTGGAAGATAGATTTTTTTCTCACTTAGAGACACAGTTCCTTGGGGACTGTTACCCATTAACTTTATTATTAACTTATCAACAAGCTACGGTCATCTGGAAGGAGGGAACCTTAACTGGAAACATGATTCCATCAAATTGGCCTGTAAGCAAATCTGTGCAGTATTTTCTTCATTAATGACTCTTGTGTGGGGGTCTAGCGCACTGTGGGTGGTGCTATCCCTGGGTAGATGGTCCTGGGTCGAATGAAAAAGCAAGCTGAACTAGCCTCTGCGAGCAAGCTAGCACACAGCATTCCTCCATAGACTCTGCTTTAGTTCCTGCCTTCAGGTTCCTGTTTTGAGTTCCTGCCCTGACTTCCCTCGTGATGGACTGCAGTGTGGAAGTGTAAGATGAAATAAACTCTTTCCCCACTTTGCATTTGCTGCATGTTTTTATCACAACAGAGAAGCCAGCTAGGCTGTGTAAATGAGGATGACCTCGAACTCTGGACCCTCTGCTTCCACCTCCCCACTACTGAGATTGTAGGCTGGCACCATCATAGGCTGGCACCATCATGCCCACTTCTAAGTGCTTGATACTGATCCCAGGATTCATGCATGCTAAATAATCACTGTACTAACATTCCCAGCACTTATGAGACTTTTTGTATAAACAAGATTTGCACTTTTCATAGAGTAAATACTCAGGATTACAACTAAGTAGTTGAACGGTAATTGTATGTATGTTTTTATAAGAAATTACCAAACCATTTTGTACAATTTTATATTTTTACATGGGCACTATTAGTCTACAGAAATGTAATTGATTCTTCGGTATTTCCAATGTAGATGACTATGTCATCTGTATATGGGAGTTTCATTTTTCTTTCTGATCTGTGTGCTTTTCTTATTACAGGGGCTAGAATTTCTAGCATTGCGATGAAGGAGTAGTCAGTATGGCTATCTTGGGTTGTTTCTTTTAGGGAGGAAGTATTTACTGTCATGGTAGATGTACCTTTTTTTGTTTTATTTTGTTTTTCAACACGGGGTTTCTCTATGTAGCCCTGGCTGACTTGGAACTCTCTCTATAGATCAGCATGGCCTTGAACTCATAGAGATGCACCTGCCTCTTCCTCCCCTGGGATTAAAGGCTTGAGCCACCAACTCACCAGGCTTTGTTTACTAAATTGTGACAGAGCTCCTCTTTTGTCTCCTATGTCACTCTAGCAGTGCTAGTAATTTAGTTTTGGTATAAAAGGCTTATCACAAGAATGTTGATTTCATTTTCACCTGTCTTAAAACAGCACACACCTTCTGACAAAAGGAGTCAGAAGCTGGGTGTTGGGGATCCTTTAATCCCAGCCACTCAGGAGGCAGAGGCAGGTGGATCTTTGAGTTTGAGGCTAGACTGGTCTACAGAGTGAGTTCTGAGACAGCCTGGACTAAACAAAGAGACCCTGTCTCAAAAAATAAAAACAAAACAAAAATGAAACAAAACAATGGGAGAAGGGAGAGTAAGAAAGGAAGCCAGACCTGGCTATTGTTTCCCTAGTAAAAGGAGACTTTACTACTGCCTCAGAGGCTTTGCAGATGTGGCTGCTATGTCACATGTGCATCAGGAGGTGGTAGAGAGGAGAGAGGCTATGTCTACATTCAGTGTTCAGACCGACAAACATCCAAACGATTAGTAGCACAACATTCCCTGAAATAAACAAGCCTGAGGCAACCACCAGCCCAGTGCTAGAGGGCCCATACAGGAAGCTAGCCTGAGACTTCCATCAGTCTGGTGCCAGGTAGGCCCAGACAGGCTCCCAGGATGGGGAGCAAGACAGAAACTAGAACAACCTTACCCGAGTCTGTAGCCCCAGCCAGGAGTGAGCTGGAGACAGACAACCCTCACATGCAGCCACTAGGACTGGCCAGTCAGGGAGCTAGCCTGAGATGACCACCAGTCTGATGCCGCACATAGGCCTGGTGGTGCAGACCTCTGTCCAGAGACATAATACACTAGCAGGGCCTAGCACTCCTGACATTACTCCTGAGAACACCTCAGACACTCAGAGACCCTGGGCAGCACAAAGAGGAATAAGTAAGTGGTGGAGAGATGGAAGAGAAACAGAAACAGAAGGAGGTGGGCACAATGAAGAGAGGCAGAACTGGAGAGTCGAGGGTAGTGAGGAACAGCCTGATGTGAGCAGCTGGTGCTGCAACCTGGGACCATGGTGGGGTCCTGGTCTGTATTGTCACCAGGGTCCATGTCTGGGTCCATGGTCCTGGAACAGCAGGGTTCTGCTACTGCAAAAGGCCAAGATGTTGTCCCTGGTCTGAGCTGTGCTGTACAGAACTGGCCCCACCCCTCACCTGGGCATCATGGGAGAACAGGCCCTAGAGGTGTGGGAACAGGAGAGTTGACTCCATCCCTAGCTGGCTTCAGTAATTGGGAGAATGGGCCCCCACACATTGCTGGAGGTGTGGGTAAGCCAGTGATGAACATACCAGTGTGGGAGAATGGGCCCAAAGACTCATCCCCAGAGAGGCGATGTACGAGGAAGAGTACCCTCTCCACTGCCTGCTTGCCACTCATCACCTGCAGCAGGCAGGAGACCTGGTCCTTGGAGTCATGAGAGCAGAAAAGCTGTCCCTGTCCCTCACCATCTGCAGCACTAGAGAGAGTGGGCCTTAGACCTCGCCTGGGCGGCAGAGTAGAGCTGACTCTGGGTGTGGGGGTTGCAGGTGAGCCACTCCTGAGGGCATAAGTGTTGGAGAACTGGCCCTGCCTTTGTCTGCTATGCAGTGGGATCAGTGAGGGGAGATTCCTTCTCCTCCCACTTGTCCTTGTCACCAGTCACACTAGCTAGCCCCAGTTGGGTTAATGAGATCAGAAGATCTGGCCCTTATCCCTCACCTGCTACTGAACTAGTGAGGGCCAGCATCTCACCCTGGGCAGCACAATAAAGCTGCCTCTGAATGTGGGGGTCGCATGTGAGCAGGTCCTGAGAGTGTGGGAGAATCTACTCTGCTTCTTGTCTGCAGTGCAGTCAGCAAGAGATCCCCTCCTCTCCCATAGAGGGCAGGAGAGTTTGACCCAGGGTCATGAGAGTGGGAGAAGTGGCCGTGTCTCTCACCAACTTCGATACAGTGGCAGTAGGGTAGAGATGGCCCTGGTTGTGGGGTTGGGGTGGGGAGCTTGCTGGTGAACCGGCCCTGAGGGTGAGAGTGGGAGAGTTGGCTGGCTGACAAGCTCAGATATCTCTCAGGCCCAGATTCAGGGCTTTGAATTGGCCCACCCCAACATCTACTCCATCTGCGATGGTTTGTATATGCTTGGTCCAGGGAGTGGCACTATTAGGAGGTATGGCCCTGTTGGAGTAGGTGGGGCCTTTTTGGAGTTGGTCTAGCACCGTGGGTGTGGGCTTTAATGTACTTGACCTGTATTCGTATATAACTGGTAGTTTCTAAATATATCATATTAATACTTTTCTGGGCTTTAGATACAGTGTACAAGTTTTCATTTAAAATTACCTCATTAAAGTTTTTTTTCCAAAATTTTTAATAATGTTACGATTAGCTTATGTTGTGAAAGGATTAAAAATGAAAGTGGTTCTAAATGAAAGTGGTACTAAGATGAATACAGTACAAAGATCATAAAACTTTTTGTGATCAAAATTCTGTGCCCTGAAATAAAATTAATTTTCTTTAAAATAAAAGATAAGATAAAAGGCCTGGAAGCTTCCTATGAAGATGTAGAGCTCTCAGCTTTGCTTGCACCATGCTGGTCTGAATGCTGCTATGTGCCCATTTTGATAATGGACTGAGCCTCTGATCCCATAAGCCAGTCCCAATTAAATGTTGTCCTTCTAAGACTTACCTTGGTCACGGTGTCTGTTCACAGCAGTAAAACCCTAAGACACCATTGATGAACTACTGGAATTCATGAAGAGGCTTGTCCTAAAGATCCAACAACAGGGTATTTGAGAAAAAGTCCCAGTGAGTTTCCAATATCAGAAGGTAGAGGCCTCGTACCAGACTAATGAGTCATTACAATGAACATCTGCAAGCAAAATATATTGGACAAAAGGGAATACTGCAGGGCACACTGTGACACATTACAGCTTCCACAACAAGATTTTTACTTTCTCTGTCAGGGAGGAGGTAGCAAGGGTGGAGGGTGGGTAGGAGAGGAGATGAGTGGGATTGGGATGCCTGATGTGAAATTCACAAAGAATCAATACAAAATAATAATTAAAAAAAAGGTGACTGAAATTTAAGAAGGAACTTAGAGACTAAGTATCTTAGAGACTTAGTAACTTTTAGGGTTCTAAAAGAAAACAAGCATAAAGTAATGAAACTAGCAGGGACTTAAGGTAGACACTGGTGGTCAGGCACACCACCAAAGTTCCCTGATATCTCCTAACCCTGCCTAGATGCTAAAAGTGAGGATATGACAACTCAGACGATACGTGGACACCTTGTGTGGGGACCAACTGGATGGATGGACTACCTCCCTATGCCTCGCCCCAGTGTTTGCCACCAGCTCACTAAAAAGAACCCAGACTGGTTGTTCACGTCCTGGAACTCACTCATGCTGGACAGGAGCTCTGCTTTCTGAGTCTATAACTTCTAACTCACTCTGTGTTATTTTTATTTTATTTATTTTTTTGTTTTTAAGCTTTTTTGACAGGGTTTCTTAGGGTAATCAGTCCTGACTGTCAGACTCATTTTGTAGACCAGGCTGGCCTCAAACTCAGAGAGATTCATCTGCCTCTCTGCCTCCTGAATTTCATTCTTTGAATTTACCAGATGAGAACTTGGAAGCCACTGACTTACTCAAAGTTTTATGTGACCTTGAGTACCTGGCACCTGAACCCCCGAGTTAAAGCCCACCCGAGGCAAGAGGAAAGTTCCTCTGAACACATAGACATTTCACTTTTCCTGCCTCAAATCCACTGAAGAGTGGTTCTGGTCTGTAACCTCAGAACTCAAAGAAGCAGAGGAAGAAAGGAGTTTGAAGATGCAAACAGAGCAAGTCCCTTAAGAAACCAAATGTCCGAATGTAGCTCAGTGGGAGGGAACTTGCCTAGTGCACATGGGCTGCATTTTATTTCTAGTACCGAAAAGAAATAAATTCAATTAAATTTCATCCCTACTTGATCTGAATTAAAGCTTACAAAAGTTTTCTTAAAAAGAATGAAATAACGAATATTACAGATCTATAGACAACACTCGTAAGCACCGGCTGACTTCACTATCACTGATTGGTCAATGTTGGGAAATTCACAGATGGATATAAGGAGCATTATTTGGATGAACAGTCTAACAAGAGTGCTCTATAGCAGACAACCCTGCTTGGAGTCTCTATTTTTCTCTATTATTGTGAGCAATTTATTTAAGAGGTGCTATTTTTTTTCCTTCCAGAAACTGTCATGATTCTGATATCGCACTGAGCTTTGCACCAAACACACTTTCTTGGTAAACTTTGGTTTTTATACTAAAGATGGCAACTTCGCACAAACGTAGAGGATTTGTATTTCCTTTTAGGAGGGGCTGTGTCCAATTGCTACAGTCCATACAGCCTTTTATTTCCTTTTACTTATATGCAGTCAGCCAGTTTTCCTGTGTGAGGGGTCAGTTAATAGTTCCTAAGATTCAGAACAGGTGGAACCAGTCCTTTAATTTTAAAAAGAATTGGGACTTCCTTAAATTTATACCAGCATACCCACCCTTCTGAAACACTCTAAAAACCTAAAGGACAGAAGGATTTTTTTTTGTTGCTACAAATAGAAAATGACTGCAGTCCATGAACATTTCAAATCTAATTATGGGCAATGTAAAAAACTGCCTTTCTACAGAACTGTCTTCTTAAAGAGTTAAAGTCACACTTTTCAGATTTTTTTTTTCAGAGTAGTTGGCTTGAAGTGCATATAATGACACAAACCAAGGCTATACACACAAGTAAATCTATCTCACACTTTTATTTATAAATTAGTTCTACATGCAAATTACTAAGCACGGAAAAAAAGTTCACAGCTTCCATCTTTTACACTAGAAAAATAAATTATTTTACTAGCTTCAGAGACCTGCTTCCTGCCTTCAGAGATTAAGGTACTACATATACATATTTTCAATTTGTTTTTAATCTTTACACAGAAAAACTGACACTATTTTACATGGATTGTAAATAGTATCTTAGGAAGCTAGAGTAACTGTACTTGTAGGAAATGAACTTCATATAATACAAAATTCTTAAGAATTCTATAGTTTATATAATATTATGGCACGTCTGTGAAAATACACACGGTATAAAACATGAAGTATTTATAATTAGGTAAACAATTACATAAGGGGAACATTCTTTTTTAAATTGTACTTTAAAATTGTACAATTGTATGTGAATATTTTGCCTGCAATTATGTTTATGCATACACTATGGGCAAGCCACGCCTATGGAGGCCAGGAGAGGGCACTGGGTCTCTCAAACTTGGAATTACATATGGTTGTGAGCTGCCACGTGGGTGCTGGGAACCAAACTCAGATGCTCTGCAAAAGCACCGTTATTCTTTATTGTTGAGCCATCTCTCTGAGTCCAATGAAGAACAACTTTACAATGGTCCAAGAAGGATATTTTTCATATTTCAGAAAGATGGCTTTATTCCCACTGCCCTTTTTGCTATTTTTGTATACTTCAGGAGACAGCAGAGACAGTGCCCAGTTACTTGACCCTCTGTTTTTTTCTGGCTTGGAACTGCTCTGTTTTGTTTTTCACAGATTTAACCAGCATGGACAAGGCGGGGTCCATGGGTTGCTTCTGTGCTGGCTTTCCCGTGGTCTGCTGTGCCCTCTCTACTGCTTGAATAAGAAGCTCTTCTTTCCGTTCTCGATGCCGAGCTTTCTCCTCCAGAATTTTTTCCATAGCTTTCGTTTTCTTGAAATTAGGGTCAGAGGGATCCAAGTTGAACAAGTGGGAAGTGTACATTGCTTGAAACCGTGCATCACTGACATTTACCTGCAAATTCAAAGAGAAGAACCACGTAAACAAAGGCAGAGAGCTGTGGTTATTAGTGTACAAGTGTGCACTCTGTGCACTGAGGCATTAGAACCAGTCTCTGCAATCTCAGAGAGGTTTCCTGTTTGTTACTCAAGACAAAGTTTGTCTTTTTAGTCTAGGCTGAACTGGAACTTACTGCTTTAGAACACAGGGTCCTCCTGGCCTTGGTCTCCTGAGAATTGGGATTACAGGCATGTGCCACCATACCCAGGGCAGACTCAATGGAATTGTAAGGCCTGCCCTTTAATGACAGTGTGCAGGATATGCTGTTCTCTTTTCCAAGTTCATCTATTTGACTAATGGCCCATGTGTATTCTGTGGTCTATAACTTGAATAATTACTTTGACTGACTAGAGAAGTGGTTCCTTGCTTAGCATAAGACCAGCTTCTAATTTATCATAGACAAGTCAACTAGAACACTAGCAAAGCCGGGCAGTGGTGGCACCCACTTTAATCCCAGCACTTGGGAGGCAGAGGCAGGCGAATTTCTGAGTTCGAGGCCAGCCTGGTCTACAGAGTGAGTTCCAGGACAGCCAGGGCTACACAGAGAAACCCTGTCTTAAAACAAACAAACAAACAAACAAAAAAACCAAAAAAAAAAAAAAACCCCAAAAAACAAAAACAAAAACAAAAAACCACTATCGAATTGCCCAGAGTTTAAGCATTCACTACATTAGCTAGGCCTGGTAGCACAGGGCAGTAATTATAGGTACTTTGGAAGCTGACTCAGGATTCCAGATTCAAGGAATCTCTGGCAGCTTAGCTAAACCCTGTTTCAAAATATAATGCAGAGCAGTAGCTGCAGACGCTGCTCAACGGCTGCTTGCCTAAACCAGTGTGAGGCTCTGCCTCAAGCACCCCAGGACCACAGCGAAAAAACAAAATAAAACAGAGAAATCCAACCTTGAGTCCAAGATTTGGTAAGATACAAACCCCAGATTTATCCTGTTTCTACAAAAAGTACTATGGTCCTACCTTGAAAAGTATACCCTCAATCCAGCCAGACTTAGTAATGAACATCAAAGAAAGACCTGAGTCTACGTAGTGATATTGACAGACACCATACCATAAATAACAAAGGAACTTTCATGAAAATTCAGTGTGTGGGTACATGTGTATGTGCAGTGCCTGTGCCTGCACGTGCCTGAGGTTGATGTCGGGTGTCTTCCTTTACTGTTCACTATTTTCTATTTTGAGACAGCTTCTCTCATTGAAGTGAGAGATCATCAACTGGCTGTCTGTCAGCAGGCCCCGGGGGTCCTTGTGCGTCCATTCCCTGTAGCTCTGGGGTTATATAAATATGCTGCTGCTCCTAGCTTCTCTGTGAGTACTGGGATCCAAACTCAGGTCTCATGATTGCTCAGTGGGTTCTTTACCCACTGAGCCATCTCCACAGTCCTCACGCAAAAACTTAAAAAGAGTATTTGTGTGGTAGGTAGAGGTTAGAGGACAACATGTGGACAATGGGGAATGAACTCAGGTTGTCAGATTTGGTGGTGAGCGCCACTACCTGCTGAGCCGTATCACCAGCTCCATGAAAAATATTTTATACATGATTACTTATGGGTGAAGATAGAGCTCATAATTTATCAGAAGCTTCAAGGGAACATAACATATATGAAAAGGTAGAGCAGTAGTGGTCCTGCAATCCTTTTACATACTACAAAGAAGTTAGTTTATGTCCTTCCATCCACTTTGACCCAATTCGAAACTCACCCATCTTTTTTTTTTTTCTTCTAAATTCACTAGTGCAAACTAGTAATTCCTAGTGGCTATTTTAACATTTTCTATGGAGGGCTTGGACTCATGCATATGGCCATTAGGACCACATACTCAGCCTAAGAAGGAAACTGATGAGTGACAGCAACAATATACACAGAAATTAGAAAACATGGCCCACCAAGCTGGCTACTGTACAGAGCGAGAGTGAGGCCTGCCACGTGACCTCTCCATGCTCAGCGGACTATCTCAGCATGAGCGTCACTGCTGCTGGTTTGAACTTTTAAAGGCTACAGGTTTTTGTTGTAGCATGGCTACCAACTTCACTGTAAATATCTCATTTAGTGCTCAACCAGAGAACAGTGTGTGATCCACTCTGGGATGAACTGTTAGATTAAAGGACAGCCACTTTGTCGCCTTTACGGGCCTTGATAAGAGCTTTTTGAGGGTAACTTCATGCCTAATTTCTATCTCCAGAGTGCCTTTAGATTTAATTCCACCTTCAAGAAGCTAATAATGCTTGCATAAAGGAGTTCTCTGCGAGGCTCCACCCAGCAGCTGACTGAAACAGATGCAGGGACCCATAGCCAAACACTAGATGGGGCTTGGGGAGTCTTACAGAAGAATTGGGGCAAGGATTGCAGGACCCAAAGAGGACAGGAACTCCACAGGAAGACCAATAGAGTCAATTAACCTGGACCCTTGGGGCTCTCAGAGACTGAACCACCATTCGAAGAACATACACAGGTTGGACCTAGGCTTCCTGCATATATGTAGCAGATATGTATGTAGCTTGGTCTGCATGCGGGTCCCCAACATTAGGAGCTGGGGCTATCCCTAAAGGTGTTGCCTACCTGTGGATCCTATTTCCCTAGGGCTGCCTTTGTCTGGTCTCACTACAAGAGGATGCTCCCAGCCCTGCAGGGACATGATGCGCCAGGGTTGGGGTACAGGGTTGGGGGACCTAGTGGGAGCCTCCACCATCTCAGAGAAGAAGGGGAGAGGGCATGGGGGAGGAACTGTGCGAAGGGAGGAACCAAGATATAAAGTGAATAAATAAGTACATTAATGGAAAAAAAAGATGTTATAATAACTTGTGCTGCCAGTTACCTCAAAGTCATCCTCAAGTAACTCCTTCTTTTTCATAAGCTGTTTCTTCTTCTTTTTGCTCAGATTCTGGTGCTCCACGATCTTGTCATAATTGAAGTGTTTCTTGCTGTCCTCTTCCTCATCCATTACAAGTAAAGCCATCTCAGCCTATGGAGAGGAAAACAAACAAACAAAAACTACAAATGAACATCTGAGCTTTCCCCAGTTGCTGTTCTGAGAATTGCTCACTCTGAATGAATGGAGCTTAGGAAGAGACCCAAGATGCACAGCTGTGATGTGAGAATTAGCTACAGGGAAGGAGGGAAGAAATAGGCTTTATTCCAAAGACAGGCTTCCATTGCTGTAGAGTAACCTGATTAGCAGGCAGAAGGAGTAAAAGCCCTGCCAGGTTTATTAAATACATTTCATCTTCACCTTGTTCTTTTTAAGTAATGATATGAAATTTACTTTGTGATACAAATTAGTTTCCAGATGTGTACTTTAGCAATTAGGAAAATTCTTTTGCTCTTTTTTCCCTTGCCTCTTTCAATACTGATGTACTTTCATGAGGCAGACTCAGTATTTGCTTCTGAGGCTAAGCATTCTGATTCCACTGACCACGAGACCCCTAAGAGTCAGCTAAACAACCATCAGCACTAGAGACAACACACACAAGCACACACTGGAGCCTCTGCATCTCCCTGTATCACACACAGGATGCTTTAGTCCTCTCCTTCCATCGCTGGCACTCACACGGGACTTCCTTACAGAACCAAGTTCCATGAGGGGATCTTTAAGTAGCTTATGAGTGCTACCTATATATAATGGATGGAGAACAGAAAAATGCATTAAGCTGAACAGTTTAGATGGCCAGTAAGGATCACTCCCAAGTTACATGGGTGCTGACCCCGCAGAAGTACACATTACTTTGGCATTTTGGAATCACTGGGTTATGCATAAATATCACTGCCTTTTTAATGAAGACTTAACATCTGTATATTAAACTTACAATAACTAATAATAAAAGAGAAATTAGCATTTGACAAACTAACAGAAACTGTAGTACAGGGCAGAATCAAATAGAATCAAAGGATGTGAAAATACTGCTTTTAGGTTTTAATATGTCATAAAAGCATATAAGTTCATATTAGCTGCAGAAATATTTTGTTAAAGGCAACATTTAAAAATTATGTGGCTATTTATGTATCTCATAATGTATTTACAAAATCCACTTGAAAAACCAGTTTTAAAATTAGAGACAATGAAAACTCATGTGAACCACATCATATCAATTGCACTTATCAATCAGCGATTAACACTCAACAACAGTCATGGTGTCTACCTTTTGTTTTTCTAGTTCAGTTTCTTCCTCTGAAGATGTGCTGTCTTTTGCAGATTTCATTGATTTTTTCTTGATACCTGGTATAGCAAAACAACACAGGAAGGTTAAAAGACAGGCTCAACAGAGAAAATTTGTTTATACTATGAACAAAACGCAAAATATCTAGAAGTAATCTTAGCAACAAATGTCAGAACTGGAAGAAGGAAAATCACAACATAGAGAGAAGGCCATGGGTCTAAGCAGAGTGCACAAGCCTTCTGGGAGGCGACTAAGTGTTAAAAAGAAGGTACTTTTGTTGATATGGTGGCACATTTTTGTAACTCTTAACACTTGGATGGCAGAGGAAGAAGGGTTTGAGTCCTAAGTATGACACATAGTGAGGCCATCTCAGAACCAAAGCAAACCCCTCCCCCCAAACCAAAAACCCACAGGTTATTCAAAAGGATGAACAATTTGCCTCATCTTAGAAAAAGAGAACTGAGTTATGTCCTTATCTGTAAAACAGGTGCTTTTTTAAAAAAAATTTTAATGTGGGTGTGCATGTAGCACATCAAGTGTGAAGGTCAAAGGACAAATTGTGGGAATTGGTTCTTCTCTTCCATGTGGGTCTTGGGGGTCAAACTCAGGTCTTGAGTGTGACAGTTAGTGCATTTACCCTCTTGAGCTATATATTGCACATACGTGTGTGTACCAAGTGAATGCCTGGTACCCAGAGGCCAGAAGATGGCATCAGATCCCCTGGAACTGCAGTTACTGTTGTGTTGTCATTTGTGTGCTAGGAACTGATACAGAATTCTCTGCAAGAAAAGTGAGTGCTTTTAGCCACAGAGTCATCTCTCCAGTTCCAAATAGAGAATTCAATAATAGTAGCTACCTGTAGGGTTATTCTAGGGACTCCATGGATTAGCAAATTGCAAGAATGTAGTTACTGCTTTGCTCATAGTGCTATAGGTGCCTACAATTACTCCCATTATTGTCTGATTATACATATTTGTCTTAAGTTCCTTAGTAGTTATGTGATGCTATGAACTTTCTTTCCTTTGTGTGTTTAAGTGTGAGGACTTCAAAAGTAGATGAAGTCATGGTGATGAATATGAAAGATCAGTTTGAATGTCTGGTTAGTTTAGAATGTTTCTGCAGCTTTGGTTCTCTGTGAACCATGGGACACCATCTTTTGAAAAACTGCTTTTTGTTGCACTGAATAGAAATTGACAATCTTGTACTGGGAATGTAGGTCATTTGGTAGGTGCTTGCCTAGCATGCATAAAATTCTAATTTGATCCTCAACACAACATAAAAGCCGGCATGATGGTTCAACTCATGTCTGTAACTGAAGCACTCAGGAAGTGAAGGTAAAAGGTTATCTTTAGCTACACAAGTAGTTAAGAGTCAACTTGAGCTATGAGTCTTCAATTCCAAACAAACAAAACCAAAAATGAATGACCCATGCAGTGGTCTGAATGAGAAAGTCATCCGTAGTCTTAGGCATTTGAATACTTGGTCTCTGTTTGGTAGTGCTGTTTGAGGTTGGCTAGCTAAGCATTATACTGGCAACAGGCTTTGAGTGCTTGTAGTCTCACCTCACTTCCAGTTAACTGTCTCTGCTTCATGCTTATGGTTCAAGATATGAGCCCTCAGCTTCCTGTTCCTGCCACCATGCCGACTGACTCCACCCTGCTATTACGGTCTCTAACCTTTCGGAATCATAACCCACACCAAACTCTTTCTTCTATTAGTTGTTTTGGACATGGTGTTTTATCACAACAGAACTGTAACTTCACAGTCGCAATGTTCTCTATGGTAACAATTAAGATGCTGGAAAGATGGATCGGTGGTTGAGAAGACTTGTTTTTGATGAAGACCCCAAGTTCAGTTCCCACATGGTGGCTCACAACTATCTGAACTCCAGTTCTGGGGATCCAAGAGGGCATATTTTTTTTTTAAGTCCCCGCCCCCATTTAGGTTATATGCAGGACAGAAGGAAAATGAAAAATTCCTGTTCTAAAACATTATCTTATCACTAATCTCCCAGCAAGTAGGAACTAATATTTAAGACAGTCTTGGTCATGCATGCCTGAAATGTCAGCATCAGGACAAGCCTGGATACACAGAGAGATCCTGTTTCAAAAACTGAACAAAGGAAAATAGGATTTTTTTTTTTTTTGGTTTTTCGAGACAGGGTTTCTCTGTGTAGCCCTGGCTATCCTGGAACTCACTCTGTAGACCAGGTTGGCCTCGAACTCAGAAATCCACCTGCCTCTGCCTCCCAAGTGCTGGGATTAAAGGCGTGCGCCACCACCACCTGGCTAGGATTTTTTTTTTTTAAAACCTCTGGAGAATACTGCAAGAAGTACAAAAGGATCAAATCTATTGACTTATGAAAACAGACTCCAAGTCAGATGTTAGAATTTTATAGTTATAGAAAATAGAAATGTTATAGCCATATTAATGGACTTTCAAATTATCTTTTGTTTGTTTGTTTGTTTATTTTTGGTCAGTTAAAATATCATGGAGAAAACTAATCATTCCTAGAGATAGTCCTGTCCATCAACTTCATGATTCAGGCTGAATTTGTCGAAAATATTACTATTCACGGTTTCAATCTGTTTAAAATTTCATTTTGTGCAGGGACACATATGCATAAGCATGTCACAGTTTGGTTTGTACATAGTCAGATGACACCTTTTGAGAACGGATTCCCTTCAACTATTTTGAGTCTCTAGGCGTGAAACTCAGGTTCACCAGGTATGCTTGACAAACTACCCGCAGAGTCATTTTGTCCGCTCCTACGTTAACCTTTAAACAAGTTCCATAATCTTGAGCTAACCACGCCTCAAAAATTGCCCAGTATTTGTCTTTGAACTGACTTCAAACTGGGTATGCTCAGGAGTGTATTATGTAACTTGAGCATGCTAAGGAATATGCCTACCTCTATTAGTGTGTAGGCTCCCTGAAAAACATTCTTATGATGAAAGAGAATACTGAAAAAGAAGCCAGGTGATACGAATATGCTGCAATAATAAGTCTCTCTCTCCATTCTTTTATTTCTTGGCTAATTTTGTTTGTGCCTTTTCACTCACCAAGATATAGACCTGTGTTTGACAATAAAGCAAAAAACTTAATAATATACCTATGGAAAATTATGTGCTATAGAACAAAGTCTGTAATAGAACTATCTCTATGGACATTCTATTTTTTACATCACTTCTAGTGTCTAAATTGTGGTCTAGAAAGCTTTTTCCAGTTTAGTTGAGTGCTCCTTATGGGACAGAGATAAGAGCCCCAGACATGCCTCCCAGGAGCAAAGGTGAGGTCTCAGTACTGAGTAGATGGGAATGATAAGCTCCCTTACTGACTCCCTTTTTTGGGTGTAAGTTTCTACATCCAAGATCACTTGCTCTTTCTTTAGGGTAGTTTTGCTTCAAAAACACAACAACAAAACCCAGCATTATTTTTCACACCCGGCTTTTGATTCAAGTGAGTTCTAGCTCGGCCTCTAGTTTTTACAATATCATTGTAGAAGAGGATTCAGATTCTATCAGATAACAACTGCCCCTGGATGATCAATTACCTTCAATATATAACTATAAAGTGACCTGAAAATGGAATCAAGGATAGGATGCAAAAATCACTTGTATACTATGTATACTATAAAGTAGCACACAACCAGTATGCTGTACACATGTAACACACCATCTGAATGAGTCAGATAGGTATTAATATAGTTGACTTTATGGTGGTTTATAAAATACTTAAAAGATGGCAAAGCAGAAATATACCCACTTTTCAAATGACCTTCTTCAATGGACCTTTTTCTGAAAAACTAAGTTTCCTAGTTCTTACCAGGTATTTATCAATGTGTTGCCTCTGCAGAAATCAGCAGTATGTTAAACGATATATGAGATCATGTCACTTTCTTGCTTTAGGGCTTTCTATAGTCAACAATAAACTCCCAGCCGGGCGGTGGTGGCGCACGCCTTTAATCCCAGCGCTTGGGAGGCAGAGGCAGGCGGATTTCTGAGTTCGAGGCTAACTTGGTCTACAGAGTGAGTTCCAGGATAGCCAGGGCTACACAGAGAAACCCTGCCTCAAAAAACCAAAAAAACAAACAAACAAAAAAACCCAAAAAACAATAAACTCCCAACTTTCTGTTCTGACAGAAAGTTCTGCAGGTCATCTTAGCTCCACACAGAACTCCCTCCCTGGCCATGCCCCAGCCATATGATGCCTTTCAATGCATCCAACACTGCACAAAATGTTTTCTCACATTATACCCTTTTCAATCCTGTGCAGTGCTCTTCTCCTAGCACTGTATGCACAAGGTCTAAGTTCAAATATCACTACCTCAAGGGAACCTTCTTTGCCTATCCTACTTATAAGACATACCCACTTTATCTTTCTTTTCCTAGTTATATTCTCTGAACTAATCTATTTCTTTTAAAACACTCATGATATTTATATAATCCTGTTTCTATTTTCAGTACATCATTTCTAAACCCAGAATTCATGAAAGATTTTGTCTTGTCTATATTATTGCTATAGCTCCAGCCTATCAGACTGAACAGCACTTATCACAATATACACTAACAACTCTTAAAACCAGATTGAAACAATTCTTATGAAGCATTAAGAAATAAACACATTGAAAGCAAACAAATTCTACCTATATTGTTCTCTCAGAATGTTCGATACTAACATTAGGAAAGCTTATATTCAATTTAAATGTGCTGTCTTTAAGAAATTGGCTACGGGGCTGGAGAATAGCTCAGCAGTAAAGAGCACTGACCCCTCTTCCAGAGGTCCTGAGTTCAATTCCCAGCAATCACATGGTGGCTCATAACCATCTGTAATAAGATCTGATGCCCTCTTCTGGTGTGTCTGAAGATAGCGACAGTATACTCACATATTTAAAATAAATAATTAAAAAAAGAAAAGAGATCAGCTACCTCATGCTACTGAACCATTTAGGCTATTCCTTGAATCCTGCTCTGGGTGCTGCAATCTGAGCAGATTATATATGTCAAATGACGCACTATGGACACAGAACAAGGAAACTTTAATGCTTCATTCCTATCTCTCCATTATAAACGTTTTTAGTCAGAGGATAAGGCTAAAATTCATCATCTCTAAGAAATGACCACACAGGAATGACAAAAAGTAGAATATGCTAGGTTTCCATTTCCCTTTCCAATGCCTAAGAATCTCATATCCTATAACAGAATTTATCCAACTTAATCTCCTTTTCATCGATAAAATGTCAGAGCTAAGAGGCTGTAACAATCAGGACATAATTTTAAGCAATTCCGACTTTTCCTGTTGAGAACTGTTCTGGTCCACTGGTCAGGAATGAGAAGAAGGGAAACGTCATAAAATACTTCTCTTTCTCATGCCAGCTTGGAGTTGCTCAAAGAGCAAGCCTTTGGAAGTTCTCCTGTGTGGCATTAAGATGAGGGGAAGACAAAGCACACAGGAGCAAGTAAAAAGATGTGCAGTGGTTTCTGCAGTGACTTGCCCAAGCATGACCTCAACCTTATCAAACACATTCATATATATCCAAAGGTAAGAGTGAAAGCACAGGAGGTATAAACACATGGAACCAAGACTCCTTAGATACAGGAAGTAAGACATTTTAGTGTAAGAATTCAGAGAAAAAGGGAGCTGTGAGAAAAGCTGTTTTTTTTTTTTTTACTATATTTAACAAGGATGAGTGTAAATTAAATATTAAGCATAGGTACTTTTGTATACTTGAATAGAAAAAGGCTATTGTACTGTAATTCCACATATACATTTAAAAAGTATATGCATGCATGACAAATACATTTCACTTTTAATTCTTCATTGCCTTTGCAGAAAGAGACCTGAAGTAGAAGTATTATAATGCAGAGACTATTCCTCATTCTAAATAACATCATTCTTTTAGCTATAAAGATAATTTCCAGAAAAGAGTCCTCATTAAACTGTTAAACTCATTATTATTAAAAAGTCTCCTAATGAGGAAGCTGTAGAGATGGCTTAGCAGTCAAGAGTATTTGTTGCTCTTGTACAAGACCAAGGTTAGGTTCCTAATGCCTACAAGGCAGCTCACAACCATCTGTATCTGTAGTTCTGACATATTCCTCAGACACTGCATGCATGTGGTGCACATACATGTAGGCAAAGCAGCCATACATACGACATTAAAAAAAAAGATATCCTTTTCAAATCTTTTATAATGGCATTATTTTATATTTTCAGTGTACAGGGGACATGTTGACTCTTTGCAGTGATTCATATGACTGAACTCTACAGAACAGAATTGGTTATAAAACATTAACGGAGCTATCCAAATTCTAGAAATTTAGAGAATTGTTAGACTGTATTATTTGAAGCCATATCATCCTTTTCTGTGGATTCCAACAGAAGACTACAAACACAGGCTGGCTTACCTATTTTTTTAACCTCTTCAGCAAAGTAGGGATCATTTAAATCAACATCAGGAGGAAGCTCATCTTCACTGGCTTCTTCAGCAAGGGCCTTAAGGTGAAAAACAGCAGTGATTAACAATAACTTAAAGTTACACATGATAGATTATTTCAAGTACTCAGAACAATCTATTTTCTGGTTAAGGAAAATGCTTTCAATTACAAAATTATAAAACATAAATTGATACTCTGTTCCCATATTCTGTTTAAAAATGATCTTGGATTGGGGAGATGGCTCAGTGGTTAAAAGCCATCACTACATTGTCATAAAGACCAGAGTTCTGATACCAGTACCTATGTCAGGTGGCTCACAACCAGCTGTAACTCTAGCTTCAATTCTGGCTTCTAAGGGCCTATTTGTGCACCTGCATATACACACATATATATGCACGTACACTTAAACACGGGTGGATTTTGAGACCCTCTTCCTAGCTGCCTGGGAGACAGTCCTTGCCAGGCTGCAGTTGGATCAAGATGCAGAACTCTCAGCTCCTTCTCCAGCACCATGTCTGCCTGAATGCTATCATGTTTCCTGCCATGATGATAATGGACTAAACGTCTGACACTGTAAACTATCCCTAATTAAATGTTGTCTCAATATAAGAGTTGCCTTGGTCATGGTGTTTCTTACAAGGTCACGGAACAGAACAAACTAATTAAAAAAAAAATAAAAAAAAAACCTCAAGAAGTTTAGAGACACAATAAAAATCATGAACTCAAAAGATGAAAATGTCTGCATGGTACCCAAGAAAACACAAACATAAGGCTGAAATGACATAAAAACAATACAGGTTTTTAGAAAAGAGACAGAAATACTGGAGAGACCTCAAGTTGAAATGAAGGTAGAATTAAAAAACTTAACACAAATAGAAAACTCAGAGAAAAAGCTTTACAAGCAAAATTGATAGAATATAAAATAAAGTGTATTTTATAGTCTCTATATATATATCTATGTCATCTACATACCTATATAGACCCCCCCCCACACACAAACCCTGAGCAAAACATAGGAAACTGTGGGACTCATGAAAGATAAAATCTTTGAATTTTAGACATAGATGATCACAGGTCAATGGCATAGACAAGATGTTCAAAAGGATAATAGAAAAAAACTTTCAAACTAAGGAAAGATTAAAACCAGATGTTCTAAGAAGCACAGCTGTTAACACCAAATAGACGAGAAAGTAAGTAGAACTCCCCACATTATCATAGTGTGGGAGCAAAGAGTAGTGAGAGCTCTGAGAGGAAAAATCTCCAGTCACATAAAAGGAAAAGTCATCAGAATAACAGCTGACTTCACAATGGAAACTCTGAAATCCAGAAGAGCAATGCACTCCAAGTTTTACACACCACCTACCTAGACTACGGTACCCAGTAAAGCTGTCTGCCATAGTTGAAGGAGAAAGAAAAACTTCCTAAGATGCAAATAGGCTAAAGAAACTCATGTTCAGAAAACCAAGTCTAAAGAGAATACTGGAAACAATACTTCTAAATGAAGAATAAACAAGGTCAAGAGACCCTAGAAAAAAGACAAACAAAGCTATTAATGAAATACTAAATACAATCAAGAACATAAACAACAAACTGTAGATATAATTAATGTCTTGTGCACTGTGCATTCACCTGTCAATAAAAAGCTGATTGGTCAATCAGCTGAGGCAGGATTAGAAGGTGGACATCTGGCAGAGACAGGATTCTGGGAAACAGTCAGGCCTGGAGATTTGCTCTGAATATTGAAGGACAGTCGCATGAAACTGAGGAGAGGAAACCAACCATATAGTGGAACTTAGAATAAAATAAATAGGTAATTAAGTTATGAACTAATTGGGGGAACAAGCCAAAGCTTATGGCCTAAGCATTTATTCATAAATAATTAAGTCTCAGAGTTGTTATTTCTAGGAACAAGGAGGCTGGATGGAAAAATCTCATGGTTACAGCAAACCAAACTAAAACAACAACCAACCAACTAATCACCACCAACACAAAAACAATAAAATGACAGCAATCAACACAGGCCTTTCAATAATTTTAAATCTTAAGAGCCTCAATTCTCAAAAGACTCAGGCTGGCTGAATGAGTTAAGATACAAAATCTATCTTTCTGTTATCTACAAGAACTCAGCTTTAAAGACAGGCACCATCTTAAAGGGAAAGGATGGAAAAAAGCATTCCAAGCAAAAGTAACAAGAAGCAAGCAAGCATTACTATCCTATTAGCTGACAACGTAGGCTTCAAACAACCAATTAAAAGAGATAAAGGGCACTTCATTTTAATCAAGGGCACAGTTAAGCAAGAAGATATTATCATCTTAACATATATGTACTGAAATTGATGCACCCAACTCATGTACTACGAGAACTGAAAGCAGACTATTATCAACCCACTAATAGGCGATTTCAATACCCCATTTCCTCCAATAGACAGGTCAAGTGGACAAAAGTAGAGAAATATCAGAAATAAATGATATTATACAGCCAATGGACTTAACAGATATCTATAGAATACTCTATTCAAACACCAAACATTCTACTCAGCAGCCCATGGAAGCATCTATATAATAAACCATATCTTGTAACAGAAAACAATTCTTAACAAATTCAGAAAAATCAACTCCATATCTGTCCATATGAAATAAAAGCTAAAATCATTATCAAGCAAATCTCCAGTAAGTACAAAAACTCATGGAGATTAAACACCTCATTACTGGGAAATGATGGGACAAAGAAGAAACCAAGAAAGAAAAAAAATTCCTGGAACTAAAAGAAAATAAAACCACAATGCAACAAAATCTCTGGGAGACATTAAAAGCAGTTCTGCAAGGGAGATTTATAGCCCCGAGTGCCTACATTACAAAACTGTAAGAGTACAAATAAATGACTTAATGATGCAACTAAAATTTTTGGAAAAAGATAACAAATCCAGTAGATGGCAAGACATAATAAAAATCAGAGCAGAAACCAGTGAAATGGAAGCAAAGAAAACAACACAAGAATCAACAAATCTAAGAGCTAGTTCTATGAGAAATAAACAAGGTTGACAGACCCTTGGCCTAACTAACCAAAGAATGAAAGGACCCAAATTAACGAACTCAAAAATAAACAGGGAAACATTACAACAGACAAAAGGAATTCAGAATATTATAAGGGAATAATTAAAAAACCCATATGCCATTAAGTTGGAAAATCTAAAAGAAATGGATGAATTTCTAGAGTCATCCAAAATATCAAAGTTACAACAATCTAAACAGACCTATAACAAACGAGATTGAAAAAGTAATAAGGGTCCTGTTTAAAAAAAGAAAGAAAGAAAGAAGAAGGAAAGAAAGAAAGAAAGAAAAAAGAAAGAAAGAAAAAGGCCCAGATGAATTCACACTTTCAAAGATCTAAGCCAATCTTTAATTTTCTTAAGATTTTAAAGAATAATAGAAACAGAGTACTTCAAAACTCCTACTACGATGCAATGCCAACATATGCCAGTATCATTCTAACTTCAACATCAGGGAAAGACAAAACAGAAAAAGAAATCTACAGGTCTATATTCTGGATGAAAATACATTTAAAAAAAATTCTCAATAAGGGCTGGAGAGATGACTCAGTGTTTGAGGGCACTGGCTGCTCTTCCAGAGGACCCAGGTTCAAATCCCAGCACTCACACGGTAGCTTGCAACTGTCTGTAACTCCAACATCTGACACTTTCACACAGACATGCATGAGGCGAAACACCAATGCACATAAATGTAAATAAGTAAATTATAAGAGATCTCAAAAATTCAAACAGAAAATATCTAGAAATGATTAAAAAAAATTTTCAGAAAAGTGGCAGGAGCCAGAATCAGCTTATGTAACTCAATGGTTCTTCTACACACCAACAATAAACACACATAGAAAAGGATCATAGATACACCCCTATTCACAACTGCCGTATCCTACATGATATCAGAGTAGGAAAGGCCTTTATGGCTAGGACTCCATTTGCTTAGGAATTAAGGCCAATACAACTGACAAGTGAGACTTCATTAAACTGAAAAGCTTCTGCACAGCTAAAGAATCAATCGAGTAAAGAGGAAGCCTCAGAGTAGGAGGAAATCTTTGCCAGGTATATATATATATACCTGACAGATGATTTGTATTCAAAATATATATACCAGAAACACAAACAGACTTGGCAGATTGCTTTTACCCTACTTTCCCACTTTATTACAATAAAAGTCTAAAAATGATTTCACGGTAGATGTGTGTGCTGGCTCACACAGCCCCACCCTTACGAAGAGAAACATGGGTTATATGGTGAGAAGCACCTTCTTATAGACAGCTAGTGTTCAGTAAACATTTGGTCAATTAGCATGGATACCTTCTGTTTCTTTTTCAGTCTTTTCTTCTCTTTCTTCTTCTCTAAAAACTGTTCCCAGGGGCTCAGTTTATCCTTCCCCTCCAGCTTGTTTTTGACCATCTCTTCTGCACTCTCCTTAAGACCTAGGAAAGAAACAAAATCCAACTAGTTTGTTAAAAACAGTTTATCTTCAACCAGTCGAAAGCTTATAAAAACAAAGAGAGCAAACTTACTTTATGTAAGTAGGTCTATACAGCAGTGAATACCTGCAATATCCCAAGACCACAAAACGAAAATTAACTAACTTTGGTAAATCCTACTGTATATGAGAGAGAGAGAGAGAGAGAGAGAGAGAGAGAGAGAGAGAGAGAGAGAGAGAGAGAGAGATATTTAGCCTAAGGAAATCAAATCAACAAATTTAGCAATCTGACACATAGTTATTAATGAAAAACGTTATTATTAGTCAGATACAGTGGTTATAAACTACAATCCCAGATTAAAGAAGACTGCTGAGATTAGTAAGCCTAAATGGGCTATACACCAGAAATACTATCTTAAAACAAGTGAACAAAATTTAAAAAAAAAAAAAAAAAGAAGCCCAAATATTTACTTAGGTCTAACTTTTCTCTCTACCTCTGTTTTGAGCCTTCAAGAGGTCATCTCACTTTCTGTCTTTTGGTGACAACTGAGTGAAGAAAAATTCTAGAACAAGTCTCAGGTTACAAGTACTAACTAATTAAGCAAAATCTTCTCTAGTTTTTCCTTTCACCCAATGACAGCTCATGTTTCCTGAACACTACACGTGACTAATAAAACCTGAAGCACGGCGCAGGCTGTATAGTAAGGCGTAAGGCCCCAGCCCCACTCCACTCTGTAGTGCGTGGCTCTTCCAATGCCACCGTCTTCATGGCATCTCTGAAGCTTCTGTTCCTATACTCTGCTCTTCACTCACATATCCTTTACTGTCACTAAACCAGCACTTGAAAAATGGACTTGGCAACCAGACCCTCATTTCCGGGGCTGTTCTTTCATTTATACTATTTTGAATGTATTCTGGATGATGAATCGGATCAGCCACCACTTTTTCTAAAATGATTTTGAATCATTCCATTCACTATTACATTTTGTTTGTATGGAGACAGAGTCACAGACTGGGCTGGTCCCCAACTTACTATGTAGGCCAGACAGGAACTTGTGATCTTCCTGGCCTTGCCTCCTGACAGACTAAATTACAAGTGTGTGCCACCATGCCCAGCTATTTGCTTTTCTAAAAGATGGATTTTATGCCATATAAGTATTTAATGCTCTACCTCTACTGTGTCCTGCAAAATTTCTAACAAAAATAGATGAATAAATAAATACCATTATCTTCAAAGAAGAGAGAATAGTAGTTACATATTCTGTACTCTGGTAGAAGTAAGGATCTTGGCCAGCTTTAGGATTTACCCCCTCCTCCTCTACCTACTCACTCAACTTTACCTTTGGTCTCAGTATGCAAAATGAATCAGGTAGAGGCTGGATGTATACAAACCCTCCCTCTCACATGCACTTTTCCCCCCTTTGAACTTCTAAATACTTAGCAGACTGTAGTGGCTATTCCTGGTTGTCAACCTGACTAAATCTAGAATGAACTAATCAAGAATTGGAAGGCTCGGTGGCACACGCCTTTAATCTGGACCACACCCTCTGCTGGAGACCTATATAAGAACATTGGAAGAAGGAAGATTCACTCTGGCTTTTCCTGGCCTGAGTCATGGGACTGAGCAACTGCTAGATCCTTGGACTTCCATCCACAGCTGCCTCATGGGACTGAGCAACTGCTAGATCCTTGGACTTCCATTCACAGATGCCTCGTAGGACTGGGCAACTGTTAGATCCTTGAACTTCCATCCACAAGTACTGCTGACTATTTTTGGACTATAAGCTGTAAGTCATCAACAAATTCCCTAATTATATAAAGACTACCCATACATTCTGTGACTCTAGAGAACCCTGACTAATACACAGATGTTCAAATACTCAGAACTACTATGACAGGGCTTTTAGGTTATGAGCCCAAAAAACTAGTTTGAAACAGGTGAGCTCTTATGTCCATTTTCCAGCTGTCAGGCAAAGAATCTCCACATTTCTAGGACTTATAAACGTACTAAATTAAATTACACATACTCTCAAGTTTCATTTTATGACATACTGATTTGTTAGATGCCAAGCCAGAAATACAATTGTTAATTCAAAATGTATCTGGGGTTGGAGAGATGGTTCAGCAGTTAAGAGTACTGGTTACTCTTTTGGAGGACTCTGATTGGAATACCAGCACCTACATAGTGGCTCAAAATCACACGTAACTCTAACTCAGGGGATCCAATGCCCTCCTCTGTCCTCCTTTGCCACCAGGAATGACCCCAAGTGCACAAATATACAAGCAGACAAAACACTCGTACACATAAAATAAAATTTAAATAAATTGTTAAGACACATTCTTTTATGAGAAAAACATTTCACATTACTAAACAGTTTTCAGGTGAAATGTGAATGATACCAAGTCATATACAAGAATGGAAAAATGGGACCTCATGAAACTGCAAAGCTTCTGTAAGGCAAAGGACATTGTCAATAGGACAAAACAGCAAGCAATAGATTGGGAAAAGATCTTTACTAATCCTACATCTGATAGAGGGCTAATATCCAATATATACAAAGAACTCAAGAAGTTAGACTCCAGAGAATCAAATAACCAATTTTCAACTGAGGAATATCAAATGGCTGAGAAGCACCTAAAGAAATGTTCAACATCCTTAGTCATCAGGGAAATGCAAATCAAAATAACCCTGAGATTCCACCTCACACCACTTAGAAAGGTTAAGATTAAAAACTCAGGTGACAGCAGATGCTGGCGAAGATGTGGAGAAAGAGGAACACTCCTCCATTGCTGGTGGGATTGTAGCTGGTACAGCCACTCTGGAAATCAGTTTGGTGGTTTCTCAGAAAACTGGACATCCTACCTGAGAACCCAGTTATATCACTCCTGGGCATATACCCAGAAGATGCTCTAACATGTAATAAGGACACATGCTACACTATGTTCATAGCAGCTTTATTTATAATAGCCAGAAGCTGGAAAGAACCCAGATGTCCCTCAACAGAGGAATGGATACAGAAAATATGGTACATTTACACAATGGAGTACTCCTCAGCTATTAAAAACTATGAATTCATGGAATTCTTAGGCAAATGGATGAAACTAGAAAATATCATCCTGAATGATGTAACCCAATCACAAAAGAACACACATGGTATGCACTCACTGATAAGTGGATATTAGCCCAAAGGCTCAGTATACCCAAGATACAATTCACAGACCATATGAAGCTCAAGAAGAAGGAAAACCAAAGTGTGGGTGCTTCGGTTCTTCTGAGAAGGGGAACAAAATCCTCATAGCAGTAAATATGGAGATAAAGTGTAGAGTGAAGACTGAAGGAAAGGTCATCCAGAGACTGGGGATTCATCTCATATATAGTTACCAAACTCCAACACTATTGTTGATGCCAAGAAATGCTTGCTGAAAGGAGCCTGATATGGCTGTCTCCCAAGAGGCCCTACCAGAGCTTTGCAAATACAGAGACAGATTCTCACAGCCAATCAATGGACTGAACGTGGGGTCCCCCATGGAGGAGTTAGAGAAAGGAATGAAGGAGCTGAAGGGGTTTGCATCCTCATAGGAAGAACAACAGTATCAACCAACTAGACCCCTCAGAGCTCCCAGGGACTAAGCCATCAACCAAGGAGTACACATGGCTCTACCTGCATTTATAGCATAGGACTGCCTTGTCAGGCATCAATGGGAAGAGAGGTCCTTGATCCTATGAAGGCTTGATAGATGCCCCAGAGTAGGGGAATTAAGGGCAGGGAGGTAGGAGTGGGGTGGGTGTAGGAACATTCTCATAGAAGAAGGAAGAGGGAGGATGGGATGGGGGTTTCGGGGGGGGGGCGAGGAATCGGGAAAGGGGATAACATTTGAAATGTTAATAAAGAAAATATCCAATTAAAAAAGACATTACAAAAATGGTAATGTACATAGGGAATGTAAGATGAAATCCTCATTCATATAGGAGAAGGCAGTAAATTTTGATACAAGTTGATTTCACATAACAAGATAGAATAACATAGAATGCATGTAGGTCAGCATACAGTCTAACCTCAAATATTAAAAGCTTACTATTATTAGATGATAGTTAAATATTTTAAACTTTATTTTTTTGAGACAAGGTTTGGGCTGGAACTCATAAAAATTCACCTTCCTCTGCCTCCCATGAGCTGGGAATAAAGGCAAATGCCACCATGCCCGGGTAGGGGATAAAAGAGGGGTTATGTGATTATTTGCATCATGTAACTGAGGTGTCATTTTATTTGGCAATTTAAACTTTTTAATATTAATGATATGTAAATAATAAATTCAAATTAAATATTTATTACATGGTTCTGCTGAGAACGTGCACATGTAAGTTCTGTAAACTAAAAACAGGATAGTCACGTTCTTTCACATTCCATAATATTTAGCATAGTCCCCAGCACACAGTAAGTACTTAATAAACACGTCTGTCTTGATTTCTTTTGAAGGAAGGACTCTTATTTCCTGCCAAGTGTTTGATCTTTGATATTTAGAACATATTATTTCCAACAGAAAATGAATTAAAACTTTAAGGCTTCTGTCTCTAAGTGATTCATGGGACTCCTAGTTCTAGAATAAGTGATGCAAAATTTATCCTCGGGAAATATTTTTTCGAACTCAGTTTGTTGGTAACAATAAAGAAACAGTATCTTAAGTTCAAGCCAGTCTGTAGTTTCTGTTTTGCCTGGCTCCCACTTAATACACCAAAATAAGAGGAATGACAAACACATTGCAGTGAATTAACACACCACCACGATAACTTAAAAATGCTTTGTTCTCACTGTCATCATGAGGTCATTTAAATCTCTTGCCACAGATCACAGTTGTTTATGTTCTAAGTTCTTAAAAATATGCCCATCCCAGAAGTCTCTTGGCAAATGCACAAGAACATTCTTCAGAGTCAGTTTAGCCTCTCACTTAAGAGAAGCTACAATGTGACTTGAAAAACAACTTCATTATAACTGCTTTAGTTTTGTACAAATTTATTAAAAAAAAAAAAACCAAAAAGCAAACCTAAAAGCATATATCCATAGACTGCCAAATTAAAGATATGAATAATCCCACAAATAAAGGGTTAAGCCCCTTCTAAAGCTAACCACAACTGCGGATGACTCAATATAGCAATAATAATAATTTAATAAGCACGATCTATTCAGAACTATTTTGGCAGTTTCTGTGCATATAAAAAGACTCATAAATATTCTTATAAAATCTTCAAGAAGAATATATATTCCTCCTGACCTTATCCACATGAAATATTTGAAAAGTCTTCAAAGGATAGGATACAAATGATTTAAAACAACTTAAGTCAGTACTGTTACAGGCTTTATTTATAAAAACAAAATGCATGTGTTAAGAGTTCTCATATAGGTTGAAACTGGCACTTTTACTTAAACATGGGCTTAGGACTCATTGGGAATATTTATGAGCACTTATATATCAATCTTATAAAACTTTCTGTATGTTATAAATTAGACTATGTAGAACTCATTCCAAAAGCTTTAAAATGTTACTGACCACCATCACTAACACCAAACTCCAAATGTGGAACTCATTCTGGGTTCTGGGCTTTATAGAGGAAAACCACTAGCCATGTCCTGAGGAGCACTGCCATCAAGGCACCTCTTCCAACTAACATATTATTCCTGAAGGTGTGAGGACAAGGAAGGACACAGTTACTCACATAACAAGGGTCCATATTAGTAGCTTGTGATAGTCCAGGCCTATAGCACACATCTTATAAATGTCCATAGAATAAGGAAGCAAGTGAAAGGAAAGAAATTCAAATCTATCCCACCCCACTGACTAAGAGCAACAACACATGGAACTGAAAGTAAAATAAAAACTAGTTTCAGTAACAACAGTGAATGGCTAAAGCTGTCAACCAGCCAAAGTCAACAAATGCTTTCTGGTTGTACTTGATACTGTTAGAATCCTGTTACACCTACTATGAGAAAAGTACACAGTTAAAATGAAGATAATAAGGATAAATCTAAAAGATGATCAGACTGGAAATTTCTATTCACATAACTAATTGTGTTCATCCCCAAACATTTAATAAATATCCAAGGAAGGTATGCCCAGGGTATTCACTGAATAGATGTTACTCTTTGCTGTTATTGCCTAAAGTTATTTCACTGGTAGAACATTTGTCTAGAATTTGGGTTGTCTTTCTCTATCTTCGAAATCCCCTATCAGTGCTCTCTTAAAGCGATGGCTTCCAATTCCAGGGTATTAACTTTACCACACAAACTGTCCCCTATGCCTGCTTCTTAGCAGTCAATGTTCCTACAACACTGAATTCAAATATAAGACATGTGGGCCTCATTAGGGAGCTATTGTTTCATGCAGTTTGTAATCACAACAACATACTACCAAGCTGTCCTCTAACTTCTTGCCAAGTCTGGGAAAGCCATTCTGCTAACTTATTTATGGCAAATAGTGAAAAATTACGTGTTCTATTGTTATTTTATACATCTATATGTTATTTTTATATATTTATAGGCAAGGTAGAAAATGAATGAAATCTTTGAATGGCTAAGACATAAGGAAACAAAAAGAATTCCTGAGTCAAGTCTCAATAAGGAAGTTCAAATAGAAATATTAAGTTCAGAAGTAGGGAGTTTTCCTTGGGGACACACACTAAGCTAATATAGTCTAGTATGGATTTTGGGTTGTTATGGGCTCTCAGCCAAGGAGGCGGGGGTCAAAGTTTGGAGTCTGATCATGGTGGGAGGTCCCAGGATCCTTAAATGTGCCCCCAGTAGATGATGACCCTCCCCCTACAGTTTGGGGGGAGTATATGGAGATCAGGGGGGAGTAAAATACAGTTTCCCTCTGAGACTTTGTAACCACAAGCCCACAAACCCATGGACTTATGGCTGGAATTCACACTACTTGTGTGGTCCCAAATACACCAAATCAAACATTCAATAGATCTTGGATTAGAAATGCCTCCAGGCACCTGACAAATACTCTCTAAAAGAAGGTTGTCTGATCCAGAGTTCCTGTAAGAAAAGAAAGATCCAAGACAAGAAGATCTCAATAAAAATCCCTGAGGAACTAAAGTAGAGACAAAACCAGTAAGACAGAATCATAGACTATAGACTTGAGATACAAAATATAAAATCAGCAGTTAAAAAAGCAAAGGAGGAAATTATCAGACAAGTTTGGAAAAAAAGCAACTCTGGGAGATTAAACCATCAATCAGTGTCTAAGTTTAAATGCATACACTAGAGAAAGACTTAATGAAGTAAAAGCAGAACTGAAGAAATTATCCAGCAAGTTGCACAGATCAAAGGCACAGAAATCAGGAGTTACCAGATTCGTAGTAAGAAAGTAACATACACATCAAATATGATTTCTAGAAGAGAAATTGGAGATGAGGAAAACCTTGGACTTTAAGAGGAATATGTAGAGGCACTTTCACCTGATAAAAGATACTATTCAGGACTATGATATTCAGTTAATTCCAAGCAAGAGTTAAATATAAACGAAACAACCCATCACCTATACCACACTAAAGTCTAATTTGGCAAAGACTGTAAAAACACCTTAAAAGCCACGGACCCAATGTGGCATCTTCTGAACTGGCTTCCTCAGATATTTTCTTCTTCCAGGAAGGGGGTTAAGATGGGGACTGGCCTAGGATACCCACACTAGAAGGTACTACTCTCCCTGCTCTAACCTGCAACCCTCAGCTTCAACAGCATAGTTTGCTCTAAGCTAAGAACAGTTCCATCCGCACACACAGCCTCATCAACACAGCTAGCTCAGACAGTTCCATCAAAAACAGTATCTTTTATCACTACTCATTTTTGTAACCACAAAACCCACCAATATATATAAATTAAAAAACAAATCTTGAAAAAACAAGCAAAACAAAACAACCCTAACTCAACTAGAGAGAATCAAACCTGGTATCGGGAAACCTAGGGCTATGTTGTATGTTTTTTAGGAGAACCTACAGCTACCACTTTACTAAGCAGCAGGATCCCTAACTGAATCTTTGTCATTATATCCATAGGTAAGTATAGTAATCACCCCTCATCAAACCACAGTGAATCAAAATGCAATTGCAGAGTCTGTCCCAAAGGATGTATCTACAACCTAAGGCTCAGGGATCATTGTGGACGAGGGCGCAGAAATGCTATAAGAGCTAGAGGAACTGGAAATTTATTGTAATACTATGTCTCTTATGAATATCAAAAGCTATATCCAGAAAGTCTCACCAACCTGACTGCTTAAACAGGGACGACACCAAAGTTCATGAGGCTAAAACCCCCAAAAGAAATTACAGGCAACTAAGGAATGCTGATAGCAGGAGAAACAGTGTTCCTTAGAGAGGAGCACACCAATTGGTTAAACATACTAAATGCTCAGCCCTGAAAACATATAACAGAAAACATAAAACAGAATAAACAGGTTGTATTTCTATGTTTAAAAGTACACTCAGTTCCTACTTTTATATTATTAAGGAAGAAAATAGTTTTTCCAGGAAACTGAGAAACTGACTAGCTATTTTATAGACAAAATGTGAGAAATACTTTTAGATAATCCTAGCTGCTTCTCATTTTTAAAGTTATTTACTTTGCATGTATGTGTGTGTATCACATTTGGGCAGGACCCCTGGAGGTCAGAGAGGGTGTCAGATCCACTGGAACTGTTATTACAGACAGTTGTAAGCCACAATGTGGGTACTGGGAACAACACCCAGGTTTCAGTTAGGAGCAGTAAACACTATAACCCACTGAGCCACTTCTCTCGCACCTGCTTTTCTTCTATTTTCATTCTCCCTTCCTCCACTCTCCCCTTTCTCTCTATTTGTTGAAGACAAAGGTTTCTCTGTGTAGCTCTGGCTCTCCTGGAACTAGCTCTGTAGACTAGGTTGGCTTTGAACTCAGAGATCTGCCTGCCTCTGCCTCCCAAGTTGCTGGGACTAAAGGTGTGCGCCATCACTACCTGCTCCTGGTTCTCAATTTTACTATACAGTCCACAAACAATTCAAATGCTATTTACATAGTATGAAGTTTCAACTTATTACCTTACAAAGCTTTCATAGCCATTCTGTTAACTGGATAATTCAAGGATGATTAGGTTGTAAAATTTTAATCACCCAATAACTGTTTGACCGACCCTGCAGTTATCATATAAACTTTCTTTTTTCCATAACCAAACTAGGATGAATAATAAATTCTTTCAGCTTTTTTCTAAACTCAGGCTTTCCATTTGATGATCCCCTCTCAACTCAGGTGTCTCTTTTTTCAGCTCAAGGCTACTTGTTTTTAGTACGGCATTTGTAAAGTTTTGTTTTATTTTTCTTTTTTTGGTTTTGTGGTTCTAAGGATCAAACATGGAATTCATTCAAGCCAGACAAGTACTTAGCCATTAAGCTACATCCCATTCTCAACTCTCAAAACACATACACACACACACACACACACACACACACACACACACACACACACAAGTATCACTAGAGACTTAACCTAGGGTCCTACTAGACAAGTGTTCTATCACTGAGTTTTATTTCTGGACTTCTACTGAAAATTTAAAACATATGGCTTTTAAAAAACTTTTAAACAAAAGAAATTTTGTAAATATATTTCAAATAATGAATACATTAGCAATAAATGCAAATAGAAATATAGCCAAAAATAGTGAGCACGTTCTCTACAATATCAAAAATTTAAACGTTTGGATTAGGGTTACCTAACAAAATGAATCACTACTGATTCAAAACATTGTTTCTGAATAAAGAATGAATAATTCAATAGTCATATATGCTGTCCCCGAGACCTGTGTAAGCTTCCTGATGGAAGACAGTGAAAGAATAGGCATCAAAGAAAGATTTTGTGTGTGTGTGTGTGTGTGTGTGTGTGTGTGTGTGTGTGTATGTGTGTGTGTGTGTGTGTGTGTATGTGTGTGTGTGTGTGTGTGGGTGGGGGGTGGGGAGAGTGAGACAAAGAATAAAGACCAGACACTAGAATAAAATGGGATCACTGCTTTACAAAGTGGAGGCAATGGCTGGGCAGTAGAGGTACAAGACTTTAATCCCAGCCCTAGCATACAAAACAATGAAGAAAGGGGAACTACTCTTGCTGGGTGAGACAGCAATGAGACATATTCACTCATTAGAGCATTAGATAATGCTAATTATATTCATCACCTTATCCACTAGTCCTAAAGAATCAGACAGGAACTTAACACAGTATCCCGTAGAAGATATTACTTTACAAAGACAAATCTAAGGTATTATAGATTTTTCATGAATCTTCTAATTCATGTTTTTACATACCCTAATTAATAAGGTTGAATTACTGAATTTCCATAGGAACTAAGTACTAATAGAAAGAGTAGTTCACCTTAGTCAAGTCCATGGACAATGGGTTTCTTTATGACCAGAGCCTGCTATCTATTTCCCTCTGGACTTTACACTTTAGGGATTAAATGCTACATGCTATTATACTCAACATAAACAAGAAGAAATTTAAATAGCATGAAGTAAAGTTTCCTCCAGTAACAAAGTACAACATACTCAAACAAGTATTAGTACCATTACTTATTTTTCTTATGAGTCTAATTTTTGAGATCAAAGCCCCCTAAGATCAAATGAACAATACATACTGTACTGGTCCTCTGTGGTTTACTCAGGTATAATAGCGCAGAAGTTCACAGGTTCATGGTAATTGTTACTGAAAGCCTAGATTCTTTTAAAAAGATAAATCTACCAAAATACCTTCATAAGTGCCTCAAAACTTAAGTATTATGAGTTCTACCCTTCAAATTTATAAACGGATTTTGAGTAGGAGTAGCTCTATGATCTCATACACCACATATAATATGTAAACAGACCTCTTTCACTATTACACTCACATTCACAAATATGCATGAATGCAACAAGTGTTCACAATAAAAGGCACCCTATCAGGACCTTTAAAAGTACAGTTTGGGCTAGTAAGATGGTTCAGCAGATAAAGGTTTTTGTCACCAGACATGACAACCTGAATTTGTCATGCGGGAGAGGGGAGAAATGACACCTGCAAATTGTTCTGTGACATTCACACATCACCTACCTTAATACACACACACACACACACACACACACACACACACACACACACACACAGAGTTTGAAAAAAAAAGATATGTATATATATCTCCTTTAAAACATTTCTCTAAGAAAACCAACTTCACTCCATTCAGTAAAATGTGAATTAGTGATAATTCCCTGACACTGGAACTATTACTGACTATTGAAGGCACTATAAACTAATGGGATATTTTGGGAAAGAAATCTGGAAGCAATGTCAAGACGGAGAAAGTGCCTGTGCCCCTTCCTGGACTTCTATTTTGGGTAATCTACTTTATAAAAAATAGCTCACATTATGAAAAAAAGACCTAGATTATAACACCTTAGACCAGTGGTTCTCATCCTGTTAGGCTGTGCCCCTTTAGGGGGTGGGTGTCAAAAGATCCTTTTACAGATGTCACCTATTATCCTGCATATCAGATATTTACATTACAGTACCTAACAGTAGCAAAATTACAGTTATGAAGTAGCAATGAAAATAATCTTATGGTTGGGGGTCACCACAACATGAGGAACTGTGTTAAAGGTCATAGCATTGTGAAGGCTGAGATATCTGGCACCTGAGCTTGAGCCTTTGATCTTTTGACAGTAGCTTGAGAAGACCACAGGCTGATCCATGGCATGTGTGAAGGCTGCTGTGTGAAGAGGAAGTCATACAACTGACGAGTGGTGAACCTGAGTGCGAACATCTGCTTTCCACTGTGGCCTGGATAGTCTTCACTGAGGGGGTGGGGATGGGGGTCCCATTGTTGTTAAAGTTTTTAAATTAAAAGGCTCTAAAAAAGCAAGCCAAGGTATTGGCTAGGGATGAAAGCAAAGAACTCTTAGAATGGACCAATATTTGTGGCTTTGGAAACTGTCCTGTTTCTTTTCAATGCCATACGTCTACTGCAGTGAAAGATTAGAAATATGGTTAAACATTTGAGAACAGAGAAATGGCAAATGGAAGCAGAACTTACCTAAGTCATAGTTAAGTCAGGGTAGTAGAATTTTGGGTGGTAATTTTTCATTTTATAGTTTTAAAAATCTTGAGCTAATATTAGCATTCTATCCACAAAAATGTCAAGATAAAAACAAACTAGAGGTATAGTTCCTAATTCAGTTCATGAGGTCTATTACTCTATTAGCAAGGATATTTCAAGAAAACCACAGATCAAAATTAGTCACTAAAATGGGCAATATTTGCATCCATGGACTACATGCCCATCAATTTCAATAAAAACAATTTAAAAAAAAATCCTGGAGCTGTACCTGCACTGAACAAATACATTGTTTCTTATCCATATACATATGGACAATATATAAAAATATATTTTATAGTACATATTTTTATATTATATTTTTTCATATGTATAGAATATTAATATGCATTTTATATATAATACATACATATATACAAGTATTTATTTATATATACATAATGATACTGTTTACATGGACTTTATTTAGTCTTTTAGAAATGATTTTAAGTATTTTAAGATGATATATACAAGTTATCTGCAAATGACAGGCCATGTTTTTGTATCTATAGGAGATACTGGAATGAATTCACCAAGAACAGTTAAGAGATGACTATATGTAGGTATCAGTAGTCTGTAACCATACTGCTTGCAAAAGTATATGCAGATATGTCTATAACTATTGGTGTGTGTAAATGTGTATTGTATGACAATTCCTGTTTAGACTAGCTTTTATCTTTCTTCAGATTTGACATCTTAAAATTTGCCTCATACTATTCTACTAGGACACATTTTTTTAACTGTAGCAAAACGGAGATGGAGGACTCGATAACACATATTTTATGTTAGTGAAACCTTACGAATCAACAAACAGCAAAGGCTACAGGAAAAGAGATCTTGAGAACTATAGTTTTATTTTTTTAAAGAGTTATAATAATTAGAAAATACAGTACATGACTTCAACTTTCTATATTCTAAATTGAGGAATCAAATCTAGGAAAGGCCTATGCTTATATTAGACAAATAATTTATAGTTAGTAAAACCAAGAAATCAATCAGATGGAAGCTGGAAAGAATATAAAATACCTATGGATCAGGGGATCCATGGGTAAAGGAAGTGATGGATGACTCCATGGAAACATCATTCCTGGACCCAGCAGGACTGACACACATATGAGCTCACAGAGACTGTGAGGGCATGTACCGGACCTTCACAGGTTCACATCAGGTAAAATCCCAGCACTGAGAAGGGGAAGTGGACACAGGCCTATCCTTAACCAAGAAGAGATTTGCAACTGATACCTACTAGGAAAGGGAAAATTAGTTTTCTGTAAAATGGAATGACACTAGCTTTATCAACCACATGCTAGGGCAGGTCCCACGCTAGGGAGTAGTTGGCTATACAAAATAGATATGATGGGGTTTGTTCGTTTTTGTGCATTTTATTTTATTATATATGTGTGTGTTTTATTTTCTTTTTAGTTTATTTTGATTTTCATTTTTTGGAAATTGTTTTTCTTTCCTTTTCTTTCAGAGAGAACATGAAGTTTGAATGGGTAGGTACATGGGAGGGTCTGGGACGAGTAGGGAACAGGGGAAGAAATGTGATCAAAATGTATTGTATGACAAAATATTTTTAAATAAACATGAAAAAAACCCCGTAAAATGTTAATTATGGGGTGAATTAAATACCATTTCTTCACCAGAACATTTTTGGAAAATAAACCCTTTTAAAAGTATGTTTCTACACCCAGAGGATTCTCCAGCATGTAAAAAGGACACATGCTCCACTATGTTCATAGCAGCCATATTTATAATAGCCAGAAGCTGGAAAGAACCCAGATGTCCCTCAATGGAGGAATGGAAACAGAAAATGTGGTATATTTACACAATGGAGTACTATTTAGCTATTAAAAACAATGAATTCATGAAATTCTTAGGCAAATGGGTGGAACTGGAAAATATCATCCTGAGTGAGGTAACCCAATCACAAAAGAACACACATGGTATGCACTCACTGATAAGTGGATATTAACCCAGAAGCTTGGAATACCCAAAACACAATTCACAGATCAAATGAAGCTCAAGAAGAAGGAACAACAAAGTATGTATACTCTGGTCCTTCTTAGAAGGGGGAACAAAATACCCACAGAAGGAGATACAGAGACAAAGTGTGGAGCAGAGACTGAGGGAAAGACCATCCAGAGACTGTCCCGCCTAGGGATTCATCCCATATACAGTTACAAACCCCAGATACTATTGTGGATGCTCACAAGTGCTTGCTGACTGGAGCCTGATATAGCTGTCACCTGGGAGGTTCTGCTAGTGCATGACAAAGGGGGACACTCTCAGCCAGCCATTGAACTGAGCATAGGGTTCCCAAAGGAGGAGCTAGATAAAGGACCCAAGGAGCTGAAGGGGTTTGCAGCGCCAAAGGAGAAACAACGAGTCACCCAGTACCCCCAGAGCTCCCAGGGACTAAACCATCAACCAAAGAGTACACATGGAGGGAAACATGGCTCCACACGAATAGGCAGCAGAGGATGACCTTGATGGACATCAAAGGGAGGAGAGGCCCTTGGTCCTAGGAAGGCTCAATGCGGCAGTGTAGGGGAATACCAGGACAGGGAAGCGGGAGTGGGTTGATTGGGGAACAGGGGGAGGGGAGATGGGTTATTGGATTTTCAGGGGGGAAACCAGGAAAGGGGACAACATTTGAAATATAAATAAAGCATCTTATTATTATATCTAAATGCATTCAGAAGAAAACTTTTACTTAATATCTAATTCTCACCTGGAACCCACTTGATTTCCATTTCCATATCATTTTCTTTTCCTTTCTTTTCTTTTTCTTGAATAACCTGCAAGAGCTGTCTATATTTAGCAATTTGTTCTTCATCATCCTTCTGACTTTTCTTTGTTTTTCCATCTTCTATGTTGACTCCACCTTCCCCTAACAAAACAACCAAATTAATCAATCTCATTTAATACAAAGAAACAATTACCTTCAACTCTAGTGTTTAGATCTCATGATCTCTTCAGGATATGGCTAAAAAGTCATGTTAAAGAAATACTGCAACCACAGACGAAAAACATCAATTTATTACAATGAAACCAAAGACTTCAGTCTTGTACTCAGTAAAATTCAGATGTGATGAAGTCATTGTGAGAGTATGACATAATATTCCCTTCTATACATGAAGGGTAGCATTTCAGTTTCCTCTCTGCCATCACAGAGTGGCTTTAAAAATATTCTGTTCAACAAAAGGAGCCTGAATGTTGCTGGGGTGAACTGGGACATGGATTAGCTGCTCAGGCCACAGAAAAGAGGCAAAGGAAACTGTTTAGAACCTGATTGAGTTCTTTCCATCTGAATGTGAATAAGCACATTTATTCTTAGGAGTGTTATTCAGTAATCAATGATGCAGACAGACAAACTAGGAAGCAATGCAATTACTGTGTGGAAAGTTAATACTTTTGAATTCTAGCTTCATAAACATTAGAATGTAAAGAAACAGTACAAAACTCATGAACAACGAATATCAGAGAAAAATCAATCCATAAAGTTTGTTTGTTCTACAATTTCAATGTAAATTCTTCAAGCCAGCAACATAAATTAGAAATCTAGGTTTTAATGTAAAACATACAAACTTATAAAGTGTATCAAAGTGTATCATCTCCAGTAGAGGAAAGTTTGGAAGTGATGTCAAGTTCCAGTCTTTGTAACCAACGATCACTAAACTGTGGTATAAGCATGGAGCTGTGTTAACATCACATTCTTACATCCAAGTGTTAACACCATATTATTACATCTTCAGAAAGGTGATATGAGGGAAAAAGTTGGCTAGGTAAATATTTGAAGACTATTTTGCCCCTAAATAAATACATAGTGGTCATGGGCATTCTTTCCACTATGCTATCACACTTTTACATGTTCACCCAGACAGCTGAAGCTCATTTTTTTGCTGTTTGTGCTTTGTGCCACAATAATAATTTTGGATGGAATTCTGTCTTGTATCCCATAATTCAATGGATAAAACATGAGGAACACGTTAACAAAATGGCAATGTATTTCATTCTATTAAAAGCTTACTTCTGAAAACATAATTAGAAGCAAGATCCTTCCAGGTTGAAATTTTAGTGGTAAGTCTCTGATGGCTTATTTTAAATTGATTTTTTCCAGTACTAAATTGTACTTTCTGAAGCTCTAAAATGTGGGATAACTCATGTAGGTCTGCTTTTCTAATTCAAGGACAACATTTTATGAATACTTTTATAGTACATAAGATTTTTTAAAAATAAATTCAAAAAATATGCTATTCTTATAAACAATAATCAGTAATGTTTAATACTCAAATATACTAATATAGCTCTCAGAGGCACTAAATCAAGGTAAGTTTGCAATCTACTAAAATAGAAAAGCATGCTTTTGAAAAAAATTAACATATTTCAAACTGAAAAAAGTTAATCTTCAATTTTAAGACAAAATACACGATACAAAGTACTATGCTATCTACTTTATATACATTATTTCAGACTATGAGCCAGGTAGCATTATAATTCTTATTTCACAGCTATACAAAGAAAGGAACAGGATGCTAAGAAAACTTGACCTTTGTTATTCACAATGTGGTAAAGTCAGGTTTTGAAACCAGCAGAGCTTAAGTTTTTTTCCTCCCTATTTTACAATACTAAAGATTAAACATAGGGCTTTATGAACCCTGGCAAACACTCTACCATTGAGCTGAATCCCCAGTGAGTCTAAGATATTAAATATACTGAAAAATTAATTATTTTCTGGTAATGTTAAGTTATTTACCAATAATATTAGGTGTCCTATTGTAAGCATTGTTTTAAAATTTAAATGGGGGTAGGGTGGGTGGAAAGATGGCTCAATGGGTAAGAGTACTGGCTTCTCTTCCAGAGGACCTGGGTTCAATTTCTTGGTCTCCACAAACCATCTATAACTCAAGTTCCAGTGGGATCTGACACCCTCTTCTGACCAGTACAGGTACCAGTGGTATTCAAACATCACACAGACATGCAGACAAACATCCATTTATATAAAATAAGGTAAGGTAACTCCAGGATGAGTGAAATGGCCTAGAGAGGATAAAGGCCTGCTGTCAGGCTTGGTGATACTTCTGATCACCAGGACCCACATGGTAGGAAGAAAACAACCAAGTCCTGCAAGTTGTTCTCTAAATTTCTACATGCATACTCAACATATGTACACACATATACACATACATATGTACACACACAAATGTAATAAAAAACAATAAAATTTAGTTCCATTTCTAAAACCAAACAAAGTCTAGTTGAAAAACATGGACCCAGTCATTCCCAATAGACATGGAGTATTATTTCCCTCTACATTTTAGAACTACAGTAAAGGAAAACAATTGAGAATTCTCAGAAAGTACATAATGTCCACATAGGCACATAAATTTACCTTTTCCATACCTACAGTACATGAACACAAACTCATCTTATTTATGAGGGAAAGGCTATAAAAGGTCTGTGAGAAGGCTATATTAAGTACATTAAGAAATAATCCTTCATCAGAAAGATTAACACCAAGCCACTAAGGCCTTAAAATATAAAGTCTTTTATATCCAATAGAAGGACCACTGAAAATTCCATACGTTCTTTATTAAAACTTCATTACATTTATTTATGGTGAATATGCATGTGCCACAAGAACTTTCAGAAGTGGTTTTCTCTTCTACTAGGTGGGTGGATGCTGGGGATCAAACTGAGACCATCAGGCTTCAGATCGAAAGAACACAAGTTAAAGCCCACACCACAGAGGACAAAGTTCAATTAGTCCCCAGAAATTAAACAGAGATGCAGAGGGAATACAAGACAAATATCAAACTCGAGAAACTAGCCTACAAAAAAAGTGATATTATTGATATGAAAAAGTAGGAATATGGGACTTCTAGAAGTGAAAAGGATAGTAACAATGATAAAGAATTCAGTGGACCACGCTATCAGCAGAATGAACACTGCTGAAAAGACACTTTACTAGAAGATGTGTAAACAAAAGGATATACGCAGAATGAAGTACAGAGAAAAACGATAAAATGTAATAGAACTGAACTGTGTTGGGGATGTGCCTCAGAAGTAGCCAGGATTACACAGAGAAACCCTGAATTAAAAAACAACAACAAAAAAGAAACAAACAAACAAAAATCTCAAGAGAAGATACAGTGGAAAGATTTCATGAATATTTAAATAGAGTTCTAGAAAGACAGGAGAAAAATCAAATGACTGAGAACACCAATATTGAAAAAAGATACCACTTTGTGAATTACATGGACCGCCCCCCCAATCCCATTCTCAAAACACACACACACGCACACACAACTATACTTTAGAGTAAAATCTTTAGATAACCTTCATAACCACCAGTCAAGTCAGAAGTCAGTGGAGTGTTATTGTCTGTGTGGCTACAGGGAAGCCTTTGGGAATCCAATTTAGATTTGTAAACCAAAGCAAAATTTTTTTGGCATTTTCAAACAAATGAAACCTCAAGAGAGTTTTGATAGCAGTTCATTTTTACTACAGGCATTTCCGCAGTAGCAGATTTCTGTGATCTGTGATTTCAAGATAAGCCTAGTCTACACAGAGAAACTGTCTGAAAACAAATTAATTTGCAATAAAGTGTGTGTGTTAGGGGCAGAAAGGTATTTTACATATTTATAAGTCTAATAGGCTAGGTAGGCATTTTTACTAACTTGGAGTTTAAATACAATTTATGGATATAGAAAATTAGACTAGTAAAAAATTTAGAATTATTTTAAAACCTTATTGCTACTATTATTATCATTATTGGTGTGTCTGTGCTAAAGCATCTTATGGTAGATAGAAGACAACTTCTGGTGAGTCAATTCTCCTTTCATCATCAGTTCTGGGAATAAAAGTCAGGTCCCTAGGTTTCTACAACAAGTGCTTTTATCCAATGAGCATCCTGCCAGTCCTTCAAACATATATCTATGCATATACATGCATATAGTTCCGTGTATAAATATGCTATGCAGCCAGTTTGGGGGGATCTTCTTAAGTTTTCCCCAGACATAGTTCTGTTAACCACTCAATAAAAGGATTAGCAAGTACCTTCTGGTGCTTCTTCTATCTCCTCTTCATCCTCGCTAGAGGAAGCCAAGTAGGCTTGAAAGTCCATGTCCAAAAGCTCATCCTTTTTAAACTTTCTGTTAAGTGTTGTGATTCTTTCATGATCAGTCTCATCCCAAGTGATCTCCACCTTGAACCCAAGAATGAAAATAAACCCTCACACAACAGCACAAATATAAATCACTTACTAAAGCACACTGTTAACTTTGATAGTTAGTATTAAGTTAAAAAGCATGCTTGGTAAATGGTGGCACATGCCTTTACTCCTAGCACTTGGAGGCAAAGGCGGAGGTAGATCTCTGTGAGTTTGAGGACAGCCTGGTCTATACTGAGAGTACTAGGCCAGCCAGGGCTACAAAATCTTGACTCAAAAAAAAAAAAAAAGAAAGTTACAAATACACATACAAAGTTCAGACATGAATGGCATGAATTATAAATGGTATCCTATTTGTGGACCAAATCATATGTATCCACTTTTACCTTCCCACTAATTCTCAGCTATATGAATGATATCTCATTACTGAATATAAACAAACATTAACTGGGGGGAAAAAAATGAGAATATGATTTTTATCTGGAGAACTAAAATGATAGTAGAGTCATAGACTACATGAGATTTGTTAATAAAGCACCATAATCTCAACAGGTACCATTTCCTAAAAAGATTAAGAGTCAGTGATGACAAAGGTTTTCAGATCATACGAAGTACGTTCATTGACTGATTGGGGGAGACTAGCTCCTACCTTCTCCTCCAGTGGTTCTCAAACTTCTTAATGCTGCAACCCTTTAATATAGTTCCCCATGTTGTAATGACCCACAATCATAAAATTATTCTTGACTTCATAACTGTAATTTTGCTACTGTTATGAATCATAACATCAATATCTGTGTTTTCTGATGGTCTTAGGTGACTCCAGTGAAAGGGTCATTTGACCCCCAAAGGGGTCACAACCCATAGGTTAAGAAGCACTGCTCTATTCAACACACAGAAATCTATTTGTGAAAGGGTCCTGGGAGAGGTTTTATAGCACAATGTGTTCAAGTCCTTGTTTTTTCTGTTTAGTACAATTTCTCTGTATTAGACAACAAGTTAGACACTAATTAACCAAAGATCCTTAAAAAAAAAAATCCTTAGCCAGGCAGTGGTGGCACCTGCCTTTAATCCCAGCACTTGGGAGGCAGAGGCAGGTGGATTTCTGAGCTCAAGGCCAGCCTGGTCTACAGAGTGAGTTCCAGGATAGCCAGGGCTATACAGAGAAATTCTGTCTCAAAAAACCAAAAAAAAAAAAAAAAAAAAAAACCTTGTCACTCTCGGAAGTTTTAGCCATTCACAGGATTCAGAGTTACCTCTACTCTGATAATTAACTCTGTGCACTGTTAATGGCTAAATGGTTACTGTATATGGAATAGATATTGGTAATACAGACAGGATACAGGATCTACATACTAGCTGGCTAGACATGCTGCCTATTTTAAGTATTAAGTATCGATAATAACATGATGTGACTAGATCTTTTAGAATTCACTTACTCTACGGTCTTACTATACTTTGTAACTAATCAGTATCAGAATATCCTACCACAGCACAGCATGTTGCAGATACAGTAGTTCTCTGACATCAGCTTTCTCTAGTAAATGGGAAAGGCAGTGAAGCCAGTATAGAGTATGCTGCAGGCAAAGACTTAGCGTGAGAGAAAGAGAAGCCATTTAGTTAAGTAACAAACCTTTGTAACACATAGAAATCTGGCTGCTTGATATTAATATGAAAACTAGTAGTCCTGAATTATTCTACTTCAATTGTTTACAAAATTTTTGAAAAATCACACCTGCAGAAAAATGTGGTCCTGTTCGAAATGGTCAATAGGTTTTTGTAGCTGTCTTATGAGGTAAAACTATGTCCTTCCTTTATTCCCTAGAATCTTAATAACTAACAACTATTAAAAGAATCTAAGCTAAAACCCAGGGACTCCACAAGTGCTAGACAAGTGTTCTACCATTGAAGTATATCCTCAGGCCCACAGGCTTAAAGACAAAAGGACACTCTGAAAAATGTATGTAAACACTATAGTATCCAATGGACAAACACTCAGAATACTATTTAATTCTAACATTGCTAAAAGCAAGAGTCTAACTACACATTTAAGTTTTCTTTTTTTAAAATCCAGGGTCTCATGTATCCTACACTGTGACTATTGAGCTTCTGGTAACCCTGCTCAATTTCTCAATTTACAGGCATGTGCCACCATGCTTGGTCCATATATACATTTTTAAGACTTAATTAAGAAATACCGTTGATGTTCCCATTGCAGCAGATGTGAAATACTTTGGTTTATATGCTGTTAGATCAACTTCTGAGGCCACATCCTTGGGCACATCATCAAAGGTAATATCGTCTGGTATAAATCTAAAAACACAAAAAGAAAAATTTATTTAAACCTAAAAAGTAGTGATTACCAGGGTTTAGAATTTTTGATTAGTAATAGTTTATATTCTATATAAATTTCTATACAAGTGTAATGGTTAGAAACAACCTTGGCACAACGTCTCTGAAATTTATAAACTATAAATCTGAAATTTCATTAAATTTGAGAGAATTCTATAAAAAGAGACTTTGCATTAGGAACTACTAGTTAAGATAAGCCAGTTTCCAAAAACCCAGATGCAATGTATAAATATATATATATATATATACACACACACATACATGCACACAAATACACACACACACACACACACATTATATATATATATATATATATAAAATTATTGCCTTACTGCAGAGTCCTAAGATAAAACAGAACTAATACTAGGTAAGTAGTCTCAATAAAATAGAGTACCATAAATGCTAAAGGTCACTGAAAATAAAGAAAAGTTTAAAGGCTGATTAAGAATAATCTTAGCCAACAACTTCATTTCACAAATAACTAGTCTTTGCATGTAAATCAGCCATGGTGACTGACAATTTTTAGGCATCAGGCCATGGAATGTGGGATGGGAAGTAGAGGTAAATAATATCTTTGGTTATTATAATCAGCTTTTATAATTTACATGGGAGAATATTTCCACACACATATAAAATGTATCTACTATGGATTTTATGAAAAACTATTGGAAGGGGTATTGGAGAGATGACTTAGTAGTTATAAGCACCTGGTGGCTCATGCAGAGGACCCAGGTTTGACTCCTAGCACCTACCTGGCACCTTACAACTACCTACAACTCCAATTCCAGGGGATCTCACACACATAAAATAAAAATAAATAAATCTTAAAAAAAGTTTTTAGAAAGAATTATTATTTCAAGACTATACATTATAAAAATAGCTTGTAAGTTATTCTTGTCAATTATTATTAGCATTTTCTTATTCATTTTCTAGAATGCAAGAATGTACTGCTCATTCAAATGTTTTACTGCTTATGATCTTGCTATATTGTAAGATTCAGTTGTTAAAAGATGAACTGAATTACCTTAGGTCTATGAAAGAACAACTGCTTTCAAATTCCAGGCCATCACAATCTTCATAAATTTTACTTGCCGTTTCAGGAGAATCACACTCCACTACTGCATAATAGTATTTTAATCGTTTGAACTGGTAGTCTCTTAGCTTCTCTCTAGAGGCCCTAATGGGGAAAAACTAAATCAAAAATGTATATACAATCATCTGTAACTCCAGCTCCAGAGGACCTATCCCTCTGGTTTCCAAAGGTACATGCACTTATGTACACAAATCCACATACAGACATAGAAATAACAAAAATAATAAAGATAAATCTTTAAAATATGCTTGTAAGATATCAGTTCTAACGCTTCATCTTAAAAAATGTTTTCTCTAGAAATGAACAATTTTTTATTTATCTAATTGTGGTGTGTGTGTATCTGTAGGCAGATGTGTGCCGCAGTGCATATATAACGGTCAGACAAAACCCTTTTCAAGAAGCAGCTTCCTTCTTCTACCATGTGGGTTCTGGGGATTGAATTCAGGTCCTTAGGTTGTCAAACTAGATGAAAAGTACCTTTAGCCATTAAGCCATAATAATGGCCCAGGATCTAAACTTTATAAGTTTAATTTCATTTAATTATAATCTGTTCCTTAAAGGTCTTTCTCTGCTACTTTTGTTACCATGCAGTTAATCACCAAATATATTAAGTGCACACATAGCTCCACCTAGTGGTTTACAACTACGTAAGTTGGTTTCTAACATCAAAATTCCTTTATCTTTCTACTTAACACTCAATTAAGGAAACAAAACAAACTAATTCACAGCAATAAGACAATCGTGGACTATTTTTTTCCAATATTGCAATCATTATTTCCAAGCATACATACAAAATGTTTGCATAATGCACAGCCAACTATGATCAAGCTGTTCTAATTGGGCTAGTGATAGTGCAAACTTCAGTTCTATTAAGGTAATGGGATTCTGAATGAAGGATACTACTTTTTACTAGGGTTAGTTTTCTACTCTAGAGGGACTCAGTACCAGTCCTTTTCAGGGGCATCCTCAGGAATACTCAGTAACTCTACTGGTCCTTGAACTTGCTCTTCCTTCATCCTCTCCTTTCCAAACTCCGAAGGATATATCTAAACACACACACAAAAAACAAAACTGTTATTATTCATACATTCTTTTTCATATAATATTCAGAACTATGAAAACTAGGACATCAAGAGTCATGACTCAGCTCAATAAAACAACTCATTTCAAACTCACTGCAGGAAAGCCAAACTCATTTCTAACTGCATGAGATAAAGCAGCCTTTAAAATAAGGAACTTAGGAGAGACTAAACCATCAATAACAAACAACCTCCACTTCATCTCCAGAATCCATGGTAGAAGGAAATAATCTACTTTTGAAAGGGGCCCTCTAACTTCCACACAGAGATGTGCACATACACTCAAATCTAAAATATAAAGTAAAAAATTTAAAAAGTTAAAAAAAATTGCTTCTCCCCTTTTACTACCTGTTACATATCAGTTTCATACTTGATTGCATCAGACAGTTTTCAGATTAATAAAATATTTTTTAGGAGGAAAATTAAGTCAGTATAATTAGAAACAAAGTCAGTTTTAAGTTAAAACACCTAGAAATATTTACTTTAAATGAAATTAATTCTCACCTTCACAGAAAATACAACTCCTCCTTTGGGTTTAAATGAGTTGAACAGAGCCAGCAAATCTTTTGCCTTTAATCTATCCCAGTCCATGTTACAAACTGCTAGTCGGCGTGTAATCTGAGAAATTTAAAGTATTATTAAATATCATAGAATCTATTATTTCTTTCTTTTTCCCTCCCTCCCTTCCTCTCACTTTAAAGACAGGATCTCACTATGTAGCTCTAGGGTTGTCCTAAAACTCACTATGTAGACCAGGTTGGCTGGAACTCACAGAGATCCACCTGCTTCGGCTTCCTAAGCACTGGGATCTACATCATTTTCAATGCTTGAAAGACAAAGATTAACAATGAACTATCTTCTTTCTCCAGTTCTGAAATCATCTATGTTATTTAACTGATTTAACATGCAAAGAGAGCTTCACCTGAGGCAAACAATAGTAAGTCCACAACAGATAAGCACTATCTCTAAACTGGGTTTTTGGAATTCTTGAACTAGGGTAAGAACAGGAACTGACATTTTAACCACACAGTTTTTAAAGATAGCCTACCAGTGTGGAGAGGGGAAACAGGTTACCCCAGAGCATTTCCGTATTGTGCAATAAGAACATAAACACCTAGCAAATACAAGTTTAACATTTTCATATATTTTAAATTACTTATGTATAAATTCTTGCTAAGTATAATGGCATATGCCTGAAATACCAGCTCTGTAGAAGAAGAGGCAGGAGGATCACCTTTCATAGAAAGGTTCTGTCTTAAAAGGTCTTTGACAAAGATCAACATAAATTGATGATAAAATCCCTAAAGAAACGAGGAAAAGAAGAACAATTCTCAACATAATAAAGTCTATAGGTGACAAATGTATACCCAACATTTGGGTAACTGGGGAAAAATTAAAAGCATTAAAGTCAGGAAGGATATATTGGTGCCTAGTTTTTCTACTCTGATTCACAACAGTGCTGAAGCTTTAAGTACTTAATTCAGCCTGTGGGTCTTAAGTACTTAACCTGTGGGTCTCGACCCCTTTGGCAACCTTCCTCTCCAAAAATATTTCCATTATGATTCATAACAGAAGCAAAATTATAGTTATGAAGTAGCAATGAAAATCATTGTATGGTCAGGGATCACCACAACATGAGGAACTGTATTAAAAGGTCGCAGCATTAGGAAGGTTGAGAACCACTGACTTAAGACACACATACAGGAAAGGAAGAAGTCAAATTCCTCATTTTCAACAATATGATCATATACATAAAGGTTTTTAGAGGCTCTATCTGGAAACTCTTAGGAATGCATCCTGTCTCCTAGAATGTTCTCTAAGACCTGGAGGGGCATGTGTGTGACAAAGCTGACAATAGCACTAATGTAAGGGAATAAACTTAACTATCTGGAGGCATCCATTTAGCAAAGCAGCTGTAGCTTCCTTGTTAAGGCCTACGACCCAAGAGGAAGTAGACCAGTGGGAGTGGAAAGAAGACAATGGTAGATGGAAGTGACCAAAATACATCACACATATGTATGAACATATCATAATGAACCTGTTATTATATATAATTATATGTTCACTAAAAACATAAAAAGACCAGAGATGAAAACAAACAACAAAAAAACCTACTCAAATTGCTTGAATGCTGGCTCAGTTCACAGTGTTTCTGCATAAGTTTGAGACTCGAGTTCAGATCCCAGCACCCAAATAAAAATGTAAAAAGTTGAGCATGCCTATAATCATAGTGTTCGTTTGGCAGGCAGGGACAGGAGCATCCCTCAGGCTTGCTGGCCAGCCAGTTTAGCTCAATCAATGAGGTCTGACTTCAGTGAGAGACCCTCTCTTAACAATAAGATGGAAAACAATTGAGGAAAACACCTGATGTCTATGAGCTACACACACACATGCAGATAGATACACACACACACACCCATATAAATTAAAAAAGGAAAAAATAAAAATAAAATTATGAGCTTTGCAGAACAAAGGATGGTACTAGAAATTGTGTTAAATGAGATATGCTAGTCTCAGAAGACTAGTATTTACTAAATGCCTTCTTTTTTGCTGGGTTTTAAATTTTTTAAATTTTTGGTACATATGTATATGTGAACTAACGTATTATTAATTCAGAGGTTGACACTGATGTTTCTTCCTGAATCACCACTCTGCATGTTATTATTAGTATTTTTTCCTAAGACAGAGTTTCTCACCATGTGCTCCAGCTATCCTGGAACTTACTATTAGACCAGGCTGGCCTTGAACTCAAAAGATCCTTTTGCCTCTGCATTCCCAAGTGCTGAGATTAAAGCATGTGCCACTATGACTGCTTTCACGTTATATTTTTTTTAAGACAGGGTCTCTCACCAAATCTGTATGTAGCTCACTGGTTGGTTAGACTGGCTGGCCAATGAGCCTTAAAGATTCTAATATCTTTGTCTCACTGGAACTTAGGTCCTTATGTTTGTATAGCAAGCACTTTATGGACTAAACCATCTCCCCAGCCGGCTAAGTGCAGATCGACATTTATGTATCTCTACATCATGAAACTAGGAAGGGTTCATGAGAGTGGTGGAGGAGATCTGAAGGGAGTGAGGGAAGGGAGAATGAAGGAGTACATGTCATCTAGAAGCAGAAGAGGTAGCTATGTGGGTGAACAATGGACGAGTAAGAGCAGGGCAGGAGGAATGGAGAGGGCCGATAGGTGGAGGAGGGGGAGGAACAAAGCACCCTGGCACACACCTGTGAAAATGATGCCGCAAAACACATGACTTTATGTGCTATCTTTAACAACTAATGAGAATTTCAACCTCCCCACCCCAAAAGAGTCAGAAAGAAAAGAGAACTTCTTTTCCATTTTACCTGCTTGGACACACATCTAATCTATATACACCAGCTCCATTTCAAGGTGCTCAATCTTTCTTGTGCTGGGATTACATATGCTAGGTTGCTATGCCACTGAGTTTATCTCCAATCCTCAAAATTTAATCTTAATCATGAATATCACAGCATCTGGTGATTCGGCTCACTGGTAGAGATCTTGCCTGGCAGATAGGTCCTGGGTTCAATCAACAACAAACGAGCCTCACAAATGTTCACCAATAAAGCTTTTCTCACTTAATTTAGTTTTAGTGTTTTCTTTCTGTTTAGTTTTCTTTTCTGAGACAGGGTTTCACTAAGCAGGTTTATACTCCAAGCCAGCTTAGAACTCACTAAGCACTCCAGGCTGACCCTAAAACTTGCAGCAACCTTCCTGCTTCCTAAGTGATGCTACTCTAGGTGTGTGCCACAATGCCCCACTTTAGCCCAACTATGCTAGCTATGAATACCAGCACTGAACCAGCCCTCCAGTTTCTTTCTATTTAATTTAATGACATCAACCGCAGCACCCATAAAAGCTAATTGTAATGTTATTCATAAACAATCTTATTGCAAATGTTACCTCATCAGCCCGAGGAGCATCTTTATCTAATTCTCTCCAAGCATGTTCAAAACCAGGTTCTTCTGGAAATAAATCTGCCAAATCATCTTCGTCTTCAGAACTAGTTTCTACATTTCCTTTACCCCTTGCAAGATCAGGACCACTGTCACTTTCATCCTCCTCCTCCTCACTATCTTCCTCTTCTTCCTCATCTTCATCCTCATCATCTGAGGTTCTATCACCACTTGTGATTTCATCTTCAGATTCCTCATCACTTCCTAGTTCACTAGCACTGTCTGAATCTTCCTCCAGGGCATCTTCGTCAAGCATTTTACCATCACTGTCTTTAGCCATTATGACTGGAACCACTACAGAATAGTGCGGGAGGAAAGAGACATCAAGAATTAAATTAAATCCGAACTATTGACATTAGATCTAGTAAAAATACAACTTTTACAAAACAGAGAAAAGGAATATACAGTAAAATCCATGCTATGCCAAGTTACTTAAGTGAAATCATAATATATAAGATCATGTAAATGGGTTTATAAATGCTCTGAGTATTTGTGGAATACTTGCTTTGTGCTAGGTGTTTAATACATAATCATTGGCAAAAAAAAGGGTTATCAATTAATTTGAAGTTGAATGACTAGGTGACAAGTATTAAAATAAATAATCAAATCAATATACCCACAATGAAGCTACTCTAAAAGCATTAAATTTCCAAAAATATGGTTACTCAGCAGCTAACTAAAGGATGAAGACGAATTAAGTAATCAAAGTGAAAAAAACTGATGAAGGAAATTTGTTACAAGCAGTAGGAAATGCATCTGTAAAGATCTGTCAATTACAAAAAAGCAGCAATCATGTGTGAGTTGTAGCCAGCAAGGAATATAGTAATAATAGATCGGAGAAGTTAATAAGGAAATACAATGGAGATCAGCTTTGCCATTGCTCCATTTCCAATGGAGGACACTAAGAGATTAGCACATTGAGGATGACATCTGAACCACACCAAAAAAACTGGAGGGGTTGTGTGCGTAGGAATAATAAAAAAGGACAATATAGTTCTCTAGACATTCAGTGAAGGTAGCACAGAGCTGATGGCTGTAGAGCTGTAGCAAAGCGAAAAGCTTTGGTAAACTCAGATGGTACAGTGACAGGGGTATTTGATAAGGGGAACAGGGGTTTAAAAAGTGTTAATGAGTCTCACCTTCCTGACTTACAGACTGTTAGTTAGCTGGTTAGACAGGTAGATATGCAACACTGGAAATAACTAATTTGATGAAGAGACTTTATTTTAAACGAGTTCTGGATATCTGAATTCAAAGTGCCTTCAAGGTTAATGGCAGAGTGTTTGCCTAGCATGCCAAAGCACAAAACAAAGTGCCTTTGAGTCATTTAACAGAAAACATCAATAAGGCTATTTATTATAAGAGCTAGGCTCAGTAAAGTGTGGGCTGGAGATAAAATTTATAACTATTCATACGTAATGGAGAAAAGTTGTATTATGAATGAGATCATCAAATAGAAATAGTACAAAATTTTCTGCTAACTCTTATATAAGGGTTAACCACATACCAAGATGTTTTGCTGAAGTAGAATTTAATTTTTCTTTCACAACTCTGGAAGACCTCATAGTCTACTTCTAAAAGCAATCACCTCTGCATGTATAAAGAGCTTACACACTATGTTTAAGCTGGTGTTACTATTTCAGCTTACTCAACAGATTATAAGTTTGGAGAATGAAAAGTAAATTTTACAACTTAAGATGAATGTAATTTGTTTTTATTTTAATCCTGCTTTTATAATATTTATTCATTAATCAAATACTTATTCTCTACAATGTATAAAACATTGAACTAGGTAAAGGCAAAAGAAGGAATTTGTAAGATTTAATGCCTTCAATGGGCTCATAAACAAAGAGAAATTATTGATTAATGGAACTATGATTTAATGTGCCATATTAAAGCATTAAAACTTGTCTACAGGAAGGCGGGTAAGATGGCTCAGTTGTTATGACCATTTGCTACTCTTGTAGAGGATCTGGGTTTGATTCCCAATACCCACATAGTGATTTACAACATTTTTAACTTCAGTCCCAGTAAATCCAATGCCCACTTCTTTGACCTGCATAGTACCCATACAAATACAAAAAAAGCTTTTAAAAATTTTTGTTTGCATGTCTGTGTATGATGTCCTTGTGCATGGGAGCGGGTTTGGGGAGGAGGCATGCATGCATGCATGAGTGAAGGTCAGGGCAATTTCATGGTTCTCTCCTTCCTCCTATACATGGATACAAAGAATCAAACTCAGGATGTAAGAGCCTTTATCTGCTGAGCCATCTTGCTTGCTTTTAATTTAAAGTAGGGTCTCATGTAGACCATACTGGCCTTGAGATCACTATGTGATCTAGAGAATGACCTAGAAATCCTTGTGACTCATATTCCAAGTACTGGGATTGAGATCACTATGTGATCTAGAGAATGACCTAGAGATTCTTGTGACTCTTATTCCAAGTACTGGGATTACAGACATTTATCAGCACACTAGGATGCACAGAAGAATTTATGGGAAGACCTTGCAGATACTATTTGGCTTAAAACTACAAACCTCTTCAAGACTTCACTGTCTAACAGAATGGGACTACTGATCTTTCTAAACACATCCAATCCTAAATTTGCTCAAAAATTTCTTTGGTCCTCAAACTTCATCCATTCTTCCCTTCCAATCCCAATAAAAATAATGTATTCCTTAGGAATTTTTCTCTGGTTAGATTTGAGTGACTACTTCTGAATTTTTTCAATTTCACTCATGGCCCTTCCTGTAACAATATTTTGTAGTACAGCTTTGACTTTTTCTACCTTAGATCTATGCCATCCAACATGGTTGTTAACAGTCAAAAGCAGAAATTTGTATATACTGAACATAAAAAATTATTTCATCTGCTTATTTTGATGTTTTAATGCCCACTACTAGGAAATCCATCTCTATGTATTTCTAGTTGACAGTGTCACTAGACCAGGGTTGTCACAGAGTTTAGCAGGTTGTTATCTACCTAAAGGCATCTACAAAAGGGAAAGAGCTGAAACCAAATCTAACTCCACTCTTCAAGTCATGAGCCCTGGAATGCTGTGCTTACTCAAGGGAAATCAATGTGTTGCTTCACTCAAAAGTGCCATCCTCGCACCAAACTATGAACCCCAGGGAAAACTGTGTCTGTGTGTTCAGAGGACATGGTTTTTCTAACATGCACAAAGGCATCATTCAAGCTAGCAATAACCCTAAACGAGGTGACTATGCCTTACAGCAGTTGTCGCTCAGTAGCCGAATGAACCAATCAATGAGTACCCAACTCTACTTTCCTTCTCCTAACACATGTCTTCCTATATAGTAACATACAGCAGCTTTCAGCATTACTCACCACAAACCAAAATTGTTCATCCAAGCTCTCATGTTTGTCTTTTGGGATCAAAACAGGAGAAAAATCATTCCATATTTTTCTTTCATAACTTTATATTTTAAAATAAACACTTGACTTTTCTCAACATACAAAAACATTGTTTACTTTTTAAAAAAGATCACAGTAAGATAGTATAATACGAGCAAATCAGTACTACCAACCAACCTGATTGCTTTTCTCTCTCTGTCTTAGAACAACACATTGTTGAAGGTTTCACCGTTTCAGAGGTACTGGAATTTTTCGTCCTTAGTGTTCCTTTGGGCAAAGCTTCTACACTAAAGTCAGTGGTATCCCTTTTCTTTTTTGTATTTTGTAGAAATTCTTCACTCTTCTTCTTGGGACTTATTTCTGAATCTATCTGCTGAGATTTAAGTGAGTTTTTCATTTCCTGAATTCTTTCAGAATTATTTAGGTCATGTTTATTTATAGAATCCTTTTGGTCAGTTTTCTTGGTTTCTTTCTTTTTCTCTTCAATCAGCATTTTTGACTTTGCTTCTTTTTTGGTCTGTTTTTTTTTCTGCTTCACTTTCTTTTGATTCAGTTCTTTGCTTTCTTCATCAGAGAGATCAGAATCGGAGTCTGAAAGTTCATAGAAGCGCTTCAAGTCTTCTGTAGTGCTGTGGCTGATAGGACGACCTCTTTTATCAACAGCATAGTTCAATTTAAACTTTTTATCATGAAACATGGCTCGAAACCTCTTGTCAATTTTGACTTTTCGGTCCTTTTCTGGCATTTCCCAAAATCTGGGATCCTTTGAAACTCGCCTGAACCGCTGGTCATCCATTATTTCTTGTTTGGATGACATTTTTAAAGTCTTAATGAAGAAATATCCAGAGAAACTGAATACTAAAAATAAGTAGATAAAAATTACAATGATGAATGGTTAATAATTAAAATATTTTTAAAACCACATTTGTTCATTGTGTATGTATGTTCTCTCTCTCTCTCTCTCTCTCTCTCTCTCTCTCTCTCTCAATGTACAAAATTAAGACACCTTAAACTTAATTTCACCTACCCAAACTATTCTGGGTCAAACATAAAAAAGAAAGTCAGAGCAAAATATAATCCTTCCATTACAGATAACTTGAAATTGTAAACCAAACAGAATCCTAGGGTTTTGAGGAAGGCAATGTTTAGTAGCTGACTGCTCTCAGAACTTTTATATTTCTAGCTTGTACTTGCCATCAATTAAAAGATTATTCTTGGTGCATAGAGCCACACACATAAAACCAAGATTCTGAAGTCATGATTATTATAAGGCCAGATCTTAGGTGCTACACAGGGAATTGGTGGTCAGTCTGGGTTACATAGTAAGATTGTTTCAAGAAACCAAAGACAGAGGCTGGGGAGAAGGCTGCATCAGTAAAGTGTTTGCTGTACAAGTACAATATGGATTCGATCCTCTAGAACACACATAAAAAAACCCTGAATGCCTGTTATGGGCATCTGGGGCAGGCAGAGGATCTCTAATCATCCAATTTATCTTACTTGAGGAGCTTCAGGTTCCAGTGAGAGGTTCTGTCTTTAAAAAAAAAAAAAGTCTGAAATCTCAGTTGGTCTAATTGGGTTTTCATAGCCTAGTTTCATTCTCTTTGTTAATCTTTATTTCATAGTTGCAACAGCTTTTGGTTCTACAAAGCTATCTCCTAACTAATAAAGGGCATTACAAAAAAAAAAATCAAACCAGATTTACCTTAGCGTTATTTCTATAAAACCTAGCTTCTATCAAGACCCAAATTAGTCTCAAACTACAGTTAACAAATGTCACGTTCTTCTTAATAAATTTTTCCATGTGTATAGGTGTTATGTCTGCATGTGTGTCTGCATATCACTTCTGTGTCTGGTGCCCATGGATGCCTGAAGAGGGCTTCTGATCCCTGGAACTGGTTTTACTGACTGGACAGTAGTGAATCATCAAGTGGATGCTGGGAATTTAATCTAGGTCCACTGAAGACCAGCAGCCAGTGCTCTTAACTACTGAGCCATCTATCCAGTCCCAAATGTCACTTTTTTATAACATTTTATTCTCTAAGTGTCTAAGGTCTAAATAGGTCATAAACACACGAAAACGCTCATAGAAGTTTGTATGCCTAATGTTCCCTTGTAAACAGTCTCTGATGGTTTGAATTCTCCAGACTTCAACTTTGCAAAACAGAAGCCTCTGTAAGAATAAAAGCTGACTGACCAAACAAGACAGAATTTACGCCCTTCACTTCTGCGACAGTACGTCATTACAATAGGCTAGCTTAACCTTGAACTGCAATCACTTCTGTCTCGGCCTCAATACTGAGATTAAAGGTGTGTGCCGTCATCACACAGGGCAGTGTTGCTTTACTTCAGAATCCTTTACATTCTAATGAGAAAAAAGGAAAACTTTTCACGGAACCGTCTATAAATTCCAGACGTACTGCAACACGTTGAACAACTTTACGATATAGCTACCACGTCACCCAACTGCAGTGCTTATAATGTTGGAAATTGAAGCCCACGGCAAACATGGGATGTTCAGAGGAGCGATAGCAACTGGACCACACTTCAAACGCTTCCCCTTATTCCTAAAGTTCACCCACCCTCTGGCCTGGGAGCACCTCTTTAGCTCGTCCGGAATGATCTTCCCACCTCACAAACTTTCGGAGCAAGTTACTCGGCTGCGTTCTCTCTCGAGAAGCAGCTCTGAAGAGAACAATGAGGTCAGAAAGGGACCGAACAATAGGGACAGTACTCACAAATGCCAAGGAGATCCCGACCGACAACCACGCAGTTTCCCACTACACCTTTCAGATCCCAGTTTGAGTTCACATGGAGCGCACTCCCACAACCCTTCGCGTGACGCTCCGCCGTAACGGCACGCGAGCTAGGCCAAACTACTTCAACCTTCCGCCTTAGAACAATTTTGTATCACTACGCTAGTCGTAGTCCCGTTGGCGCATGCGCATAATAGAAAACACGCCCTGCTGTCGCGCCCGGCCTGAAGATGCTGCGAAAGGTCGTTCTTTCGCGCCTAAGCCCAATGCTTGGAGGGCCAGCGGTCTCTGCAGCGAGCGGCAGTCGCAGGGAGGTCGCTTCTGGTGTTCCTCCTTTGGGCAGCACCTCTCCTAGAGCCCTAAACATCTTCGATAGGGAATTGAAGAGGAAGCAGAAGAATTGGGCCGCCCGGCAGCCCGAGCCCATGAAATTTGACTACCTGAAGGAGGAGGTGAGACTTGGACCGCGACGGAGGGAGGTGCGGAGCCTGGTTGGGCGGACCCGCCCACCCGACCGTATGACTTTGAGAAGCTTCCTCTTCCTGAGCCTTTCTGATTATCCTGGAAGGACGGGAGGCTGTGATAGCCTGCATGGCAGTCATTCATTCGCTTAGCAAACACTGCTTGAGTTCCGGGGAAAAGCAAGATCTCCACTTTTGCAGATTATTTAGGAGAGAGCGGGAGACACCTAGACAGGGAATGTACTTGCAGCTAAAGTAAGGTGAAGAAAAAGTGAGGTAGTGCTATTGGTGACTGCTGTGGTCAAGAATGGCTGCTATGGGGCTGGAGAGATAGTTCAGCGGTTAAGAACACTGCTCTTCTGGAGTTCCTGAGTTCAAACCTCAGCAACCACATGGTGGTTCACAACAATCTGTAATGAAATCCGATACCCTCTTCTGGTGTGTCTGAAGACAGCCACAGTGTACTTACATATAATAAAAGAAATAAATCCTAAAAAAAAATGACTGCTGTGACAAAAAATGTTGAGAGATTATTAGTCGAGCCGAGATGGGACGTGTCTCCTAGGAAAAGGAAAAGTGCAAAACTCCTAAGGCCGAAAGGACCCATAACGGCCTCCTTTCTGTTCAAGGAAAGCATGTAAGAGACTAAGTGCAATGTGTGGATAGTCGACTACATCTTCGATGTCGCCAGCCTGATGAAAGGTGGTACTTACCATACAACTTCTTTTATGTTGTGTTTGGGACATGGTTGTCTATACTTTTCCAGTCTTGATGTTTACTAATTTGCAAGCACTGGCTGACTTAATTTATTATGTAATATATACCAGTCTGACCTCCAATTCATAGAAGTCCACCTGCCTCAGCTTCCCAAAGTTGATGTTGGTTTTGAGTTTTTGAGACAAGGGTCTTTTTAATATATACTGGTTTGGAACTCATTATTGTCACCATTTATTCCAGACTGACCTCAGACTTTGTGGTAGTCATCCTTCCTCCTAAATAGGACTATCGACATAAACTGCCACACCCAGCAGATTGTTAATCTTGATTTCATTAAATTTTCATCTAAAGCAATTTGCTTTGGCTTGTTTCCAGGGTGTTTTATTATGTCCATATTCAGTATTTGTAAAGAAAGTTGCTGTTGGACAATAGAAAATGGGATAGAAGGAAGCACTTCTGTTTTGAAACATAAATTGAATCTTAGGGAAAAAAAAGTTACTTTTCTGTTAAGCCAACTTGATGTATTTAACCCATTGACTCTTGAAATCTTTCAGGTTGGAAGTCGGATTGCAGATCGTGTGTATGACATAGCCAGGTAGGAGACGCTATTTCAGTGAGATGCAGTCTCTCTCTCTCTGCTCCTTTCTCACTCGCTCCCCTCTCCTTGTCTGTCTTTCTGTCTCGTAGTCTCTCTGTCCCTGTTTCTTTTTCCCAAAACAGACTCTCGGTGTAATTCCTAGGCCATGCCTTGAACTGGGCTTGAACAGTCCGCCTTTCTTATCTCAAGCATTTGAGACTGTAGACATGCTCCTCCAGTCCTGGTTAAGAACAAAATCTGCCATTGAATGGAGACTTGAAATTAAGAGATGTGAGTTTGCTTTGTGGAGTAGTTGAGTGTGAGAAATTCCTTGCTAGGATTAGAGATTTAACTCACTCTAAACATTTTTCTTTTATTGAGATAGGGTCTCACTAGGTAGCCTAGGAGGCACTCCTCCTGCCTCGGCCTCTAAGTGCTGAGATTATAAGCATGCATAGCCACTCCTGGTTATTCTTGTCGGGGAAAGCAAATGCCATTTTCTTCATTGTTATCTTTTTTTTTTAAATTATGAATGTAAAACTTGTAGCTTTCCTCAACCCTGAATGACTGATCTACTTGATTTAGCCCAAATTTAGAGAGATTGCTCAAAATATGGAACTAAAAAAGTCAATTACATGTGAAATTTTAAGATTTATTAAACTTAAGTTTAGGTTTTATTAAAATGAACACTAGAATCTTTTGCCATTTGAGTGAAGAAAAAGTCTATTAGATTTGTTTTCCAGTTAGTATAGATAAGACCTGTTGGAGAACCCTGCTATTAAGGTTGCAGTCCACCATGTCTGAATAGCTCTCCAAGCTCAGTGCAGAATGGAGGACTCGCTTTCTCAGTGGGGCTTCCCTTTCTCTACGGGGCCTTGTTTGTAGTGTCTCTGAGCACAGATGCCTGACCTTATTTGGAGGATAACCTGCAAAGAGCTTCCTGCAAGCGCTGCATGATTCAGCATGAGTCTTGCTCTTTCCCCTTTCCCATATGATAATGAGATACTGTGTTATGACTAATGGACCCTTTCCTCCCCTAAACCTAAGAGCCCTTAGATACCCTACCCCTGGATCAATAAAGTAGAGCTGTCTCACTGAAGCTTTCTCCCGGGAGCTTTCTGCTTCTGCTTCCCTATCCCGATTCCTCTAACTGCCCCCCCCCCACCTCCCCTAACCTTCCCCCAACTCCCCCCCCCCCCCGCCAGGAAAAGGAGACCCACAAGACTTTGCCTATTTTATCCTAAGCATTGGTAATAGTAATACAGATTCTGTAGGGAATGACTTGAGAGAGAGCATTTTCAATTAAGTAGTATAAAAATTGTGATGGATCTATTGCTCTTGTTTTAGGCATAATGAAAGCTTTATTGATTCAGGCTTGTCACCGTGAGGTAGAACTACAGCAAAATGATGGCTTTATATTAGAATTACTCTCTGGTATTAGCAAATCACTCCTTTTTGCTGACTTTTGTTAAGTGACATTTGTTGAATTATACCAGCATGGGATAGATTTATCACATTTGTCTGTTAAAAGCAGGGAGGATTTCATTAAATCACAGGTTCTCGAGCTATATTTTAGATACATTAAATTAAAAAGAGTCATAGTTTTGTAAGTAAAAATACTTTTTTTTATTATAGATAGGCCCACTTGTTTTGTCACTAATTTTTTTAAAGTCAAGAAATAGTTTACTATTATCATTATAGTAATATGTAAAGTAAAGCCTTTATGTCTGACTTTGAGTGAACTGTTTCACCAAATCCCTTGCTATGTTTCTGTTAATCAGTAGAGGCTGAGAAATTTGAGATTGGTTTTTTTTTTTATTTTATTTTTTTTTCGAAACAGGGTTTCTCTGTGTAGCCCTGGCTGTCCTGGAACTCGCTCTGTAGACCAGGCTGGCCTCGAACTCAGAAATCCGCCTGCCTCTGCCTCCCAAGTGCTAGGATTAAAGGCGTGCGCCACCACCGCCCGGCTTTGAGATTGTTTAAACCTTGAAGAACTGTTGTCTCCCTGGGTAGTCTGCACTTGGTGCTATGTGAGAGCTTATAGCTCCACAAACCTTGGTCCTAAGACACTCCTGGCAAACCTGGCGTTCTTACTCTTGATTATGGCTAGTTTTGGTCAAAGGAACTGACATTTGTGTGAGTTGTCTGCTCTCACTGGCAGCAAGGGCAAGATAACTTTGGTAGCTGGAACCTTTCCCAGCCCCAATGATTGAATAAAAGTAACTGAAGTGAGCTAGCAGGGGTCAGTCTTTTCTAATCTTCTGGCTTACCTGTGTCTAGCTTGTTCTATCTTCAATCTGTCTCTGTAAAACGTCCTGGTAAAACTGTCTCCTTTTTTTCTGTTGTTCTACTCTCCCTCTCAACAGTACTCCTGCACTATACTCTCTTCCTCCTGTCCTGTCTCTCCCTTAAGTAGCTTCCCTTTCCTCTCTCTTCGCGTGAGAGCAGGGCATATCCTTTTCTGTCAAATCTTTCTCCAATTTGTCACTTTTTATGCCACTTGAGTGCTTCCTTCTACAAACCAACTTTACCTTCATTGTTTGGAATTAAAGGTGAGTACTAAGGATGTGTCTGTATTCCACGCAGAGGGATTAAAGGTGTGTGCTAAGGGCTGAACCACACCATAACTAGAAACAGGTTCAAATATCCTATAATAATTTTAATAATGTGAATGTTGGCTTTAGATCCCTTAGAACTGAAGTTACAGATGGTTGTGAGCCTCCATGTGGGTACGGAGAATGGAGCCCAAGTCCTCTGGAAGAGCAACCAGTTCTCTTAACTGCTGAGCCATCTTCCTGCCCCAACTCAAACATCTCATGTTAGTAGGAGTCAGCACTTGGATTTAGTTTGTTTGAACCCAGATCCAGAAAATTGAATATCTATGTTAGGCTAGCTTCTCAGTTGTTAAACACATCAACTGTAAGCCATAAGTTTATAAACAAAAGAAAGTAGATCAAAAAGGTTTATTTTTTCTTAAAAATGGTTGCCAAAACTGGGTTGGGGAGATGGCCCAGTTGATTAACTGCTGGCCCTGCAAGCATAAGGTCCTGAGTCCAACCATCAGCACCCTCTTAAATTAAGCCCAAGTGTGGCAGCTTATGCCTGTAATCCCAGCTCTGGAGAGGCAGAGAAAGAAAAGAGTATCTCTGGGGCTTGCCATCCTGCCAGTTCAACATAATGAACAAGCTCCAGGTACTCAAAAAATATAGTGAAAAGTTACCAAGCGAGATACCTGTGTCAACTTCTGGCCTCCATATGCAAAAGTACATATGTACACACATACCTGCAACACATGTTAATGCATATACAAAAATTAATAAAAGATTATATGACAAAATTAAAAAATACCAATATATAGATTGAAAACCACAATTGACATTTTATTTTACTTAATGTTCCATGTCTTGATTATAAAGAACCAATAACTGAATTTTAGTTACATGAGTTCAAATTTTGGACCTGTAATTTACTAACATGTGACTATAAGTGATTTAGCCTTCCTGGATCTGCTTCCTCATATATGAAAAGGTTGGGGGCCGGAGAGAGAGCTCAGTGATTAAGAGCACATACTGCTTTTGGAGAGGACTCATTCAGTTCCCAACACCCACATCAGGTGGTAACTCTAGTTGCAGGGGTTCTGATGCTCTGTGGGCATTTGCATGCATATATTATACATACATATTCTCAAGTGCGCACACACATGTACACATAAAATCAAAAACAAGAAATTATTTTTCAGAAAACAGCAAGATTACTGCTTTTACTACATATGAAATATTTAGCACAGTATGTTTTTTAGGAAATGAGTTGGCTGATTTTAAGAGTACTAAATAGGCCTTAGCTCTCACAAATTATATTAAAATCTATGTAGTTAATAAAACAGCACTGATAATACAAATTACTCTGTGTTTCCTTGTTTCTCCTTATGATACAAGGGATGGAAACTGTAGGCTTGTGCATGCTAAGCACAAGTGGCTACAAATCCACGCCTGTTAAGTAATAATGGAACATCAACACATTTTAAATAATTTAATTCCAACCATTTAATGTTTATATTATCCTTTCAGTCATGATCATAAGAGTTTTCATGGATTTGACTTTAATATCCTCAGGGTTATGTCACAGAATTTGTAAAGTCCAAAGTGAAAATCAAAATTTAATGTTTCATTCATCAAATCACAAACAAACTATAATTTAGGCAAATGATTATTGGTTGATGTTGGTCATTGGTGCCGCAGTAGAGAGAGAAGCTCACCAGGAAGTTAAGCCTTCATTTTCCCAAAGATAGAACAAGCTAGACACAGGTAAGCCAGAAGATTAAAAAAGATTGCTAGAGTTAGTTTGAGGCCAAGCAGAGCAATTCAGAGGCCAGGAAAAAAGTCAGATGGAATAAGTCGGCTGGGAGATGAGCTTGGGAGCGGACCCAGCTGGCCAGAGATTAGAAAGAATAGACAGTGTGATCTTACTCAGCAGCTAGTCTCAGAGACTGAAAACATACTAGGCCTAAACTAGATTGGATGAGGATAGAAGCTTCCAGGACTAGGCCTGGGTTGGCTGATGGAGGCAGTAAGCCTCAGAGACGACAGTTACTCCAGGAGAATAAAAACTACTTTTACAGAGAATTTAAAAAATATATTTTTAAAGTAAACGAAGGTATTCGAGTTGACTTACTTAGCACTAAACACTGGGAACTTTTTGTACTCCTAAGATTTGAAAATAAGAGCATGTTTTACCTTGTTTTTCCTCCAGCGCTGGAGAGCGAAGTAGGGCCTGGCACATGCTGGGCGTTCCCTCTGCCTCTGAGCTGTATGACGTTTTTTTCCATGTTTACATTTAGCCTTGTCTGGAAGACTGAATTCAAATGCCTTTATTAAGTGGTTCTTCGAATCCATTTCTGAACCTTTTTGTCTGTTTTTTGCTTGACCCCAGGGCCTCACATATGCTAGGTAGGTGCTTTTCTGCTGGGCTGCATCCCCTGCCCTAAGGCTGGTTCTTCATAGTTCAGTATTAGGACCTTTGGCTTAGTGACTAGATCACACAGATTCACTTTGTATATCTTCTGCTAGATACTTCTGGAAAGACAAGGCAGAAAAGGCAAATGATAGAATTTTCTGAAAGGAGTGATTACAAAAATGTTTTTACATAAGTAAATTAGCCCTTGGTTATTTTATGGACTCTATTGCAAAGCTTAGATTCTATTTCTGTTTTTTTCCAGAGATTTTCCCCTTGCACTGGACGTAGGATGTGGAAGAGGCTACATAGCACAACATTTGAATAAGGTATTTTTATACACTGGTTTAATCAACTTTGAGAAATAAAATTGACTAATTGTGCATGTGTGCGTGTGTGGAGCACCTCTCTCTCTCTCTCTCTCTCTCTCTCTCTCTCTCTGTGTGTGTGTGTGTGTGCGTGTGTGTGGAGCACCTCTCTCTCTCTCTCTCTCTCTGTGTGTGTGTTGTGTGTACATGTGTACTTGTGTGTGCTTGTGTACATGGAGGTCAGAGCATAGCCTTGGTGTTGCTAAGTAGGAGTGCCAGTGGCCTTGGGAGCTGCCTGTCTTGCCACTCTTTTCCTAGCATTCCAGGCACCACCATGCCCAGCTTTTCTTTTTATAATGTGGTTTCAGTGATTTGAACTTAGATCCTAGTGCTTTGAAGCTTACTTAAATTTAAGAAAAGATTTTCGTGATCAGTTTAATTGAATGATACTTAGGTTGTGATTACATTAAAATTGCTAAACATTTATTCATTGCTCCTGTTAATTTCTCTAAACCTATATATTTTCCTCTTCGTTCTCACTTTGTTTAAGCATTTTTGATAATTCACAGTAAAGCTGGGGTATAGCTCAGGGGCAGAATGCTTGCCTAGTATATATGAAGACCTGAATTTGATTCTTGGTGATGCAAAAAAATCATAGACAAGAAAAATATTAATTTTATTAATTAAAAATTATATAAAATAGCATTTAATAGTATTCATTATTTTATTTTATATTGTTTTAATTCAAACCATGTCTTAGGGTTTCCGTTGCTGTGAAGAGACATGACCATGGCAACTCTTATAAAGGAAAACATTTAACCGGGACTGGCCTACAGGCTCAGAGGTCCATATTATCATGGCAGGAAGCGTGGTGGAACAGACAGACATGGTGCTATAGAGGGAAAGTTCTATATCTGAATTGGCAGGCAGCAGAAGAAAGAGAAACTGGACCAAGCTTGAGCATTTGAAACCCCAAAGCCCACTTCCAGAAACACACTTCCTCCAACAAGGCCACACCTCCTAATTCCTGTCAGTCGAGTCACCCTCTAATGAGCAAGCATTCAAATTTCTGAGCCTATGGGGGCCATTCTTATTCAAACCATTACAAACCGTAAATACATTCATTTGTTTACCGCTCCTTTTAGTCTTTGTAAGACGCCAAGATTAAAGTGGGATTTAAAAAAAAATGTCTTATTTTTAATTATGTATAGGTGACTATATTGACATGTGGATATGTGCATCTGAGTACAGGTGCTTGCAATCCCAATGCCAGAGGGATTGGATGCCCTGGGGCTGGAGTTACAGATGGCTGTGAGCCCTGACATGGTGGGAAATGAACTCAGATCCTCTGACAGAACAGCAGATACTCTTAACTTCTGAGCCATCTCTCAGCTCCTGTTTTGATAATACATATATTTGGGTTGGGATGCAGGGGAATTGTGGGGCTCCTCAAACACTTTTACTGACAATAAATGCTATAGAAAATAAAGCATTCATTGATGTACAACAAGATTTAAAGGATGGGAAAAATATAAGAAGGTATTTGGTGTAGTTCTAGAGGCGGAGAATCTGGGCTGGTGGTTCATAGCCTTGAAAATCAGGGCATGGCAGAAGGAAAGGGAGAGTGATGGCATGTGATACAGTGATGATGCTTAAGGACCATTAGTTTGGGCATGTTGTATAAGAAAGATTAACGGAGAGAGAATAGACATTGGGAGGCAGTGCTAAAGACAGTACAGTCATGGGAAATGAAGCAGGTGTAAAAGTTGTAATATATGGGAGACCTAGTAGACCCAGCAGAACTTGATTGTATCTGAAATTCTCATTTGGATTTCGTATATATATATATATATATATATATATATATATCGCTCTGCTTTCTTCCTGCCTTTACCTTACCATATTGACCCTAGCTACCTGCACTGCCTGTCTGAATTGCTGCTGTGGCTTTCACATTGGTCTCCCTGCTTCTGTCTTTGTCCCAACAATCCATTCTATAGAGTGATTCTTTTGAAATATAAGCCAAGTCATTCTTCATCATCTTGGAACTGTTGGATTCTGTTCTAATTCAGACATAGTCATGTGTCTTGTGTGTGTGTATGTATATGTGTGAGCATGTGCCTGTCACAACACACATCTGTGGAGATGAGAGGATATCTTTAGAAAGTTGATTGTATCTTTTTGCCATGTCGGTTCTGGTGGCTGAACTCAGGTCATCAGATTGGCGCCTGGAATCTTCACTCACTGAGCCATCTCAACAGCCTTTTGGTACTACTTTCTAAGATAGTGCCCTTGCTTTTGATTAAAAATAGCTTTTTATGGTGCCATAGTGCTTATTCGTCCAAGGTATATATTAGTTTCCTGTTTCTTTTTGTACTGGACTTGCTTGGTTTTGTTCATTATTAAAATCCTAGTTCTGTAACTCAATGAATAATCATTGTATTATTAGTACATGACTATTAAGATAACTTTAACTGAGTTGGAGTATAACTCAGTGATAGAACACTTGCCTACTTCGGCCTCGCCTACACATCTTCTGATTTTTTTTCTTTTATTTTGTTTTTTTGGGTTTTGTTTTTTGCTTTTTCTTTCTGTAGCCCTGGCCATTCTAGAACTTGATCTGTAGACCAGGCTGGCTGGCCTTGAACTCAGAGATCCACTTGCCTCTGCCTCTGGAGTGCTGGGATTAAAGGCTTGCATCACCATGCCCAGCTCAATCTTTTGCTTTTAAGAAGCCGAAATCCACTGAAGTCATTTTAAATACAGGGGTGTTTGTTAGAGGTTCTTATACAACTCATATTTAGAAGGAGAACTATCTCTCATAAGGTATTGGGACACTGAAACCAAAGTATGAAGTCCTCCTCTTGTTGATAGGCCTTCTGGGTTTACATAGATGCTACATGTTATCTTTTTCCCTTTTAGTTTGTCGCTAGTTTTCTTGATGGATGTGGACCCAGGATATGTACCCTATAGTTAACTAGCTTTTTTCCAGCTCATGATAGATCATTGTTATCTTTTACCCAACTCTGTTCAATGATAATTTGAAATCTGTATGGCAGAAATAATCATACCATGGGAATTGTCAAGTGCTACAAAATAGTGCCTTGCCAAGAGTTGTTTTTTAGCATACTACTGCTTTAAACTTAAATTGAAGGTCTGTGGCTCAGGGACATTTGCTCCTGTCTTTACTTAACATCTCTTAGTTCAGATTTTCTAGTGACAAACAGGTGGGTAATCAGATTTATTAGCTTAGTTCTTTGCTCCATGGTAGTGTCCTCGAGCTGATATCTAGAGCCAGTTCCGCACCTCTTACCAAGCCTGCATCTAGCAGCATTGGGTTGGTAGTATGAAATCCTCATTAGAGTATCTACACCAAGGAAATTAACAAATGGGTCAATTTATAGAGCTCTCTTTCTCCTTTCCACTGCCTAACAAACTATTGGTAGGGTTTACTCTTGCTTAGCTGTGAGCAGAGAAAAGCGAATATGGGTGACCTAAAAGATAGTACCTTCTCTAACAGAGGAGGGAAGTCACAGTAGGAATCACTGAAGATGCTTTCTGGAGCTCTCAGCTGCTGTGAGGCAGAGATAGGCGGAACAGGACTGGCCCACAGGGAAAGATTGCTCGCTCATGCTTAGATCACGAGAGTACTTTAGTGACACAATAGACACCAAGAATTGTGGACCTGTAAGTAGAGTGCTGAATTATAAACAAGAACTACCAAGTGTATGTTTACTATGCACAAGTAAAACTATGAAATTTAAATGATGCTCAGAAGTAAGAATTTTCTCAAGGTTGGGAAGCTGATGTCTATTGTTAGGTAAGAGAAACAGACAGGAAGATATAGATTAAATACTGGAGGAAGTTAGGATACAGAATCCTGGAGAAAAGAGCAACATTGTCAGGACCCTTTCTCTTAGAAAGAAGAAAGGATAGTTGAAACATGGAAAATAAAGCTCCTTAGTTTCTGTGTGTTTTCTTTTTTTCTCTGGAAATTCTTTGAGTGGAAACTGAAAGCATGAAACTGAAGTCTTTGTAACAGGAGTAAGGAGACTTAGTAGCTTTCAGCATATTAAAGAAAAGTTTATCAGCTGTAGGAGTTCTCTGGTGGAGTTCTTTGGGTCGCTTAAGTGTACTATCATATCGTCTGCAAATAGTGATAGTTTGACTTCTTCCTTTCCAATTTGTATCCCTTTGATCTCTTTTTGTTGTCTAATTGCTCTAGCTAGAACTTCAAGTACTATATTGAAAAGATATGGAGAGAGAAGGCAGCCTTGTCTAGTCCCTGATTTTAGTGGGATTGCTTCAAGTTTCTCTCCATTTAGATTGATGCTGGCTACCGGTTTGCTGTAAATTGCTTTTACTATGTTTAGATATGGGCCTCGAATTCCTGATCTTTCCAAGATCTTTACAAAGTTTTGCAAGGCAAAAGACACTGTCAAAAAGACAAAGCGGCAACCAACTAACTGGGAAATGATCTTTACCAACCCTACATCCGACAGAGGACTAATATCCAATATATACAAAGAACTCAAGAAGTTAAACTCCAGAGAGGCAAGTAACACTATTAAAAAATGGGATACAGAGCTACACAAAGAGTTCTCACCTGAAGAATATCTAATGGCTGAGAAGCACCTAAAGAGATGTTCATCATCCTTAGTCATTAGGGAAATGCAAATCAAAACAACCCTGAGATTCCATCTCACACCAGTCAGGATGACTAAGATCAAAAACACAGGAGACAGCAGTTGTTGGCGAGGATGTGGAGAAAGAGGAACACTCCTCCACTGCTGGTGGAATTGCAGGCTGGTACAACCACTCTGGAAAGCAGTCTGGCGGTTCCTCAGAAAACTGGGCATGACACTCCTGGAGGATCTGGCTATACCACTCCTGGGCATATACCCAGAGGCTTTCCCTGCATGCAATAAGGACACATGCTCCACTATGTTCATAGCAGCCTTATTTATAATAGCCAGAAGCTGGAAAGAACCCAGATGTCCCTCAACGGAGGAATGGATTCAGAAGATGTGGTATATCTACACAATGGAATACTACTCTGCAATTAAAAACAATGAATTCACGAAATTCCTAGGCAAATGGTCAGAACTTGAAAATATCATCCTTAGTGAGGTAACCCAATCACAAAAGAACACACATGGTATGCAGTCACTGATAAGGGGATATTGACCCAGAATCTCGGAATACCCTAGACACAATCCGCATATCAATAGATTTCTAAAAAGATGGAAGGAGAGACCCCTGGTCCTGGAAAGACTGGATGTAGGGGAACGCCAGGACAGAGTAACGAGAGGGGGTTGAATGGAGAAAAGAGGGAGGGAAGGGGGCTTATGGGACTTTCGGGGAGGGAGGAAACGGGAAAGGGGAAGTGATTTGGAATGTAAATTAAAAAAATAAAAGAAAAAAAAAAGACACTGAGAGAAAAAAAAAAGTTTAAGTAGTGGAGTAGTGTAGGACATTGGTATTCATACCTGTATTCTCTGTTTTGTTAAGTATGTTAAATATATTAAATATAATTAGTTGCATGTGTTTAAATCTGTGCTAGTCTTTATATATTTTAAAGAAACTTGCATATCATTTTGGAGTTGTTAGAAAATAACCTTACAAAACTAAAACTACTCTATAATTTCCTTCTTTGGAAGTTTCAGTCATTTTTTTGCTTTGTTACTGCAGCTATATATGTTTCTGTATCATCTGATGTGCTTTAATTATCCCATTGCAGGAAACTGTGGGAAAGATCTTCCAAACAGACATTGCAGAACATGCTTTGGTAGGTAGCTATTTAATACTGTTTCTGACCTGTCTTAATTTTTAGTTCTTTATTTCTGTCACAATGTAATATAAGTGTAATTATAAATATATACACATGAAGAAGACTTAAGCAGTGCAGGGAATGTAGTAAGACAGAGACTGCTGATCTCACTACCCAGAGACGGCTCTTGGTGACATTGGGCCTGCCACCTTCATAAACATGTAACTGCCTCTATTCTCCAAGCTCATGTGAAAGCATTACATTGACATTCCATTTTTTATGGAATGTTACACTGCTCTGTTTGAATACTTTTTATATATGTGTACCTTTTTTAAATGACCACATAGCCTTCCTGTACATGAGCATCGCATGGCTGATTTATCTGAGCAGCTTCTAGAAGCCTGCTTAGTTCTAGTTTCTCAGTAGCCACCCATGCTGTTAACATCATATGGAAAACAACTGTGTGTGCTTGATTTATTTGGTTTTCCGTTAGACATATTGTACTTATATATAGACAGATATATATACATACATATATGTGCATATATATGTATATATGTACATATACATGCATACATACATACACACATACACACATTGGTAGATGGAACAGAGCCCCAAAAGCCACACTTTATTTTTTCTCCCAGCCATTTATACCTCCTTAGACAAAAGGTCTTTATAAAATTACCTCATAGATAAGATGTTACACAAAAGGAAAGTTGCAGAGAATGTTGATAGTAAGTTCAAAGCAGTGTTTCTTTCTGTAAGTTTGTTATTAGTTCAAAGCAGTAATTTCACTTGGCCTTGCTTTATCATGGTGCACACCTGTGGCCTTCTTGGACCTGACCTAAAATGAATATTTTTCCTTAATCAAGCCTATTTCACTTCATAGTGTAATTTATGACAGCTCATTGTATTGCTTATTATGCAGCCTTTATTTACTATGTTATGAGGAGGGGGAACATTCTATTCTTGATTCTAACTTTATTACATCTTTCTGAGAAAACAACCAAAACCATCTCCTTAAATTTTCTTCCCAAAATTATTTTAATTCTATAAAATCATTAATTTATCTAAACAGCATTAATTCATAAAAGTTCATCTTCATGTTGAACTGCAGAAAATTTGCCCAAGAGGGTGGGCTGATGCCCAGGAATCTAATTAGACTATGTAATAATGGCAAGAAAGGCATATCAGCATCGAGAAGCAATCCTGGGATGAAGTCTGTGTGGCTGTGCACCCATCACAGCCATGCAGAAACGGTGGGCCATCTCCAGGAACCTCGCTTGCTTGCCATGGCCTTTCCTAAACAGTTTCTGTCAGAGTGTTTGGCCTGGTTGTATGTATGTGCACCATCTGCATACCGAGTGCCTGTGGAAACCTATAGGCACATTGGATCCCTTGGAACACAAGTTACAAATGGTCATGAGCCTCTCTGGGTGCAGGGAATCAAACATGGGTCCTGCAAAGAACACCAAGTACTCATAACTGTTGAGACATTTCTCCAATCCTTCATTGTTATGTAATTTTGAACTTGTAAAATAATTTTGTGACGTGCCTGGCCTCTCACCTTCACTGATTTGAGCATTTACATATATTCTTTCTAGGTCATTTTTAAGAGCTTATATTTTAGAGATGCTAACCCTTCATAATTTGTAATAAATATTTTTCCCATTTTGTATTTACATTGTTTATTGCTTTTTAGAAGTCTTAAAATTGGTTTTTCATATATAGTTTTAAACTTTTTAGTCATATTTATATAAGTTAAAAAACTTATGAGTCTAAAAGTATACATTTATATTCAGTAGTTTGTAGCTTTATTTGTTGCATTGAAATATTCAGTTGCCTGAGATTTATTTTAGTATGAATGGATGTATATTTTATATTTTTGAAGCAGCTTGAGTGTTACTTAACAAAAACTCTTGCGTGCTTTATGTGTGCTAAACTTTATATTTTGTTTTTTGATAGAAGCTTCTAAGTGAATATAACATTAGCAATGTTTAACAATGATTGAGTTAGAACTGATGCTAATTAAATATATTGAACTTTTATTTTTTTACCATTAGAAAAATTCTTTAGAAACAGATATTCCTACTGTGAATATTTTAGCTGATGAAGAATTCCTTCCTTTCCAAGAAAACACGTTTGACCTGGTGGTTAGCAGCTTAAGGTTAGTAATCCGTCTGTCCTTTTAAAAGTGTGTTACAGAGGCTAGTAAGGTCCTCTGGTTGGTCAGTGCTTGCAGCATAAGCATGAAGATGTAAGTGTGTCACAAATCCACATAAAAGGCAGGCATGGTGGCGGTGCTCATCCTCCCTGCTCTCGAAAGGCAGTGGCACGCAGATCCCTGGGGCCCCTGGCCAGCCACAAGCTCAGGTTTACTTGATAAATTTTAAACCAGTGAGAGACCCTACTGAAGAACAATATGGTCAGAACCTGAGAAGAATACTTGAGGTTAACCTCTGGTCTCCACATTCACATGTGTGTGTTATAAATAGATGTATTTTGTGTTATAACATTGTACTCTTAGGCTAACAATGGATAGTGGAGTAATGCCCTCTCACCTTGGGCCAGCAATTAAACCTAAGGTTTTGGGTGTTAAAGGCAAACATTCTGTCACTGAGCTGTATTCTTCAGTGTGACGGAGTAAATTCTTTTTAGTTACAAACCAGTTACTTTAGTTTATAGATGTTGAGATTCTTCTTTTTAACAATTATGGATTCAGGACACCCAAGTGGAAATTAGATATACTGTCTTAAGTGTCATTTTATTCCCAAGTTTCTAGTTTGCTAAAACTCTTTTGCTGTTGCACATGAGAGAATAAACAAGGTGAGCAGAAAACACAGTATGTAGGAGGTTTCTTGTGTATAAGTTTAGAAAGCTTTGCTTTTTTCCCATCGCCTTAAACAATGTTGGATATATTATCTGCATATTAGAATAGGCAAAAGCCAAACACTGACAACACCAACTACTGGCAAGTGTAGAGCAACTTACTCCACTTACTCATTGCTGGTGGGAATACAAAATGGTATAGGCACTTTAAAAGACTATTTGATGATTTCCTGAAACCTGAGTATACTTTGTTAGGATCCAAGATTTGCAGTCCTTGCTATTTATTTACCCAAAGAAATGAAAACTTATATCTGTGCAAAAACATGACAATGAATAATATATTGCTGCTTCAAAAGATATTTTAGACTTGCTTTTTTATATATGTGAGTACTTTGCCTGCAAATTTGTATTTCTCCATGTACATGTTTCATGCCCATGGAAACCAGAAGCAGACGTAGGATCCCCTGGAATTGGAGTTATACATGGTTGTGGCCACTATCAGTTCTGAACACTAAACTCAATTTTTGCAAAAGCAACAAGTGCTGTTAACTGCTGCACCTGTGTTATTAATTGCTAAAACTTGCAAGCAACTAAGATATTGTTTTAGTTTGGGTCTGTTGCTGTGATGAAAAATTATGACCAAAGCAGCTTGGGGAGGAAAGGGTTTATTTCTCTCACTGTTCCATAAAATAGTTCATCATCAAAACCCATGAGGACAGGAACTCAAGCAGGGAAGGAACCGAGAGGCAGGATCTGATGTAGAAGTCATGGAGGGTGCTCCTTACTGGCTTGCTCTCCCTAGCTTGCTCAGCTTGCTTTCTTATATGACCTAGGACCAATAGCCCTATGGATGGTACCACCCATAATGCCCTGGACCTTACCTCATTAATCAGTAATTAAGAAAATGCCCTATAAGCTTGCACATTGCCTGATCTTATGGAGCTATTTTCTTTTTTTTTTTTAAAGATTTATTTATTATTATATGGAAGTACACTGTAGCTGTCTTCAGACACTCCAGAAGAGGGCGTCAGATCTCATTACAGATGGTTGCGAGCCACCATGCAGTTGCTGGGATTTGAACTCAGGACCTTTGGAAGAGCAGTCAGTGCTCTTAACTGCTGAGCCATCTCTCCAGCCCCTGGAGCTATTTTCTTAATTGATTTCCTCCTCTCAGATGATTTTAGATTGTGTCAAGTTGACATAAAACTATCCAGCATAGATGCCTTTCAGTTCTAAGGTATTGAATTGTGGTGCATCTTAACAATGGAATTACTTAGCACTAAAAAGAAATAAGCTGTCAAAACATGAAAAGAATGCAGGAAATTCAACGACACATTACCATATGAAAGATTATTCAAAAAATATGTGTATGCTGATTCCAGCTATGCCATTCTGAAAAAGGCAAAAGAGTATACAAAGATCAGATTTGTGGAAGTATGGAAAACAATGTAATCTCAGATTTCAAAGTTTAGTACCTGTTTTGGTTTATCCTACTGATCATTATACTAATTAAGGTTAAACAAATAATGTGTTTCTATTTTAGTTTACACTGGGTGAATGACCTCCCTAGAGCACTTGAACAGGTGAGAAAACTTGTTGGTCTGTTCTGTGATAGTTTATTATCACAGATTGACAAATGTTTCTGTTTTCATCGTTCATAAGTCTGACAGAGAGTGGAGTGAAACCAGATATTTATAATGTCCCATGGTCTCGGTATACTTGGTACGCTGACTTGTAAATATGTACATTGGGTGACATTCCTTGAGAACTTTAATAATAATTGGTTGTAGAGATGCTTCTAATATGTTTTTGAAAGATTTAGTTACGGTGTAAAACAAATTGGTATCACAAAGCATATTATTTCTCTTTCTCTTTATTGCCTGTGAACCTTTTCTGGGTAGGACCTTGCTTACATTTGTATCTGCCCTTTGTGTACTCTCAGTAAGTATTAGATAAATGCTTATAGATTTGGTTTTTATCAGTGAGCAGAGAATATAGATGGTGGTAGATGATGTTGAGCCTTAATGGGACTCAGAGAGCAGCTGAAGGGAAGCATGTGGGCCCTGTGAGAACTGGCCTGAACTCAAGGCTGTCCCCTGGACTGCATTTCTTTAGCCAAAATAAGCCACAAGTCCAGCCCAGATTCAGGGAGTAAGAAACTCCATGTGTCTTGAAAATGACTTTTCAGAGGGCACAAACGGGAAGGATTATAGTTTTGGTGATCTATTACTCTTAAATTTTTTATAGGATTTTATAAAAGGTTGTATCTTATAAAATTTGAAAACACATCTTATAGATACTTGTATCATTAGTGAGCCTGTTGTCTGCCTTTGTCACTACTATACAACATACACACATCACACAGCAGTGACTCTTAAGATTTCTTATCTGATACTTTGATTGTAGTCATAAAATACTGACTTGGATACACTTATTCTTGTCTGTAAAATTTGAATAGTTTTGTTATATTTATTGCAGATTCATTATGTCTTAAAGCCAGATGGGGTGTTTGTTGGTGCAATGTTTGGAGGTGACACGCTCTATGAACTCCGGTGTTCATTACAGTTAGCAGAAACAGAAAGGGAAGGAGGCTTTTCCCCACACATTTCTCCTTTCACTGCTGTCAATGACTTAGGGCATCTGCTGGGAAGAGCTGGCTTCAACACTCTGACTGTGGTGAGTATCAGGAGAACTAAGTAGCCCACAAGTAACCTACTTATTGTATTGTTTAAAAAAATGTTAAAGGTATGAAACAGCATATATTGATAGTGTTCTGGAATGTTTGTGGCAATTTCCTTGAATTTTGTTTTTCTTCTTTTGATGAGTGAGGTAGGAATGACTTACTATCTTTAGTGTGCATAAACACAATCTGACCTGACCTAAGTAAAATAAACTTTTTAGATTCTAGAATAAGTAACTACAAAAAAAAGTACCGAAGTTTGTTTATTTTACGAAGGAGGAAGGTGTCCCATGGTCTGTGTGAGGAGGTCAGAGGACAGCTCTCAGGCTTCCAGGACCGAATTCAGTATCTTTACCTGGTTTGCTATCTTGCCAACCCCTCTGAGGCAAACTTTATAAAAATACTACTTCATTAAAATCTTCAAATCCAGATTAGATGTAATTTGGGATAAGACCACTACAAATGTGAAAAGATATATCTATCATAGGGACATTGGTAATACTCTCCCTACAACCAGCTATCAGTTCAAGCAGACACCAATGATGACATTCTCTAGGTCTAGGCTTAGATGAGGTAGAACATGTTCTATTCCAAACAGAGTGAAGAGTTTTATAAAGAGGATCCATAGGAAGTAAGCATAGAAGAAAAGTAGATTCTGCATAGACTGGGATAGAGCGCTGCTTGTTACTTACTGTATTTTGGGGAGGTGCTTTGGAGACTCAGCCTTCTATGTCTCAGGCTGATGTGGAAGTGCTGCTTCTGCCCCATCTCCTGTGTGCTTTGATTGCATACACCCCTGCCTTTAGTGACTGTAACTTGAATCCTGTCCCTGTCCCTGTGTTACTGATGGGAATGTAAGAACAGTACTTCATTTCTCTCAGCTTTTCTTTAGAAATACAAATGTGTTTCCCTTTGGGTAGCCCTGATATTAAATGGCCAGAGTATGAGTGCCTCGATCTGCTTTTCTCTTTCCTCGCCCTCCTCCTAACATTTTCCAAGAATAGATTTCCCAGAGCATGTTCTCCCTTCCACCTCCTTCCAACCACAGTCATTCTACAGAACTCATTACTCCTCGGATAAGGCGAATAGACTTACTGTGATTTCCAAACCCTTCAGACATAGAAACATGTAAATTTGATTGGAAGGGACTGGAATTCCTTGAAGAAAGCCTTTAGTTGCTTAAAACCTCTAGGGATGATAGGCTTACAGTTAAAGTAGCTCTTTGAGTTAACTTATGTGAGTGCATTTCATAAAAATCAATCAACCAAAAATTATGTTATATCCTGTGTAATGATAGAAAGCAAGGGGGTAAACTGGCAGAAAGCCTAATCTTTTTTTGTTTGTTTGTTTTGGATTTTTTTGTGTTTTGTTTTTGTTTTTGTTTTTGTTTTTCCCAAGTCAGGGTTTCTCTGTGTAGCCCTGGCTGTCCTGGAACTCACTCTGTAGATCAGGCTGGCTTGGAACTCAGAAATCCACCTGCCTCTGCCTCCCAAGTGCTGGGATTAAAGGCGTGCGCCACCACTGCCTGGCAGAAAGCCTAATCTTTTTCTTTTCTTTCTTTTTTTTTTTTAAAAAAAAAAAAAAAAGCTTCCAGAGAAGGGATGAAAGGACAGGCTAGGAGACTTGGTAAGGCTTTAGTCAACATAAGGGCCGAAGACAGGCCCAAGACTTCTTGCTTGAGTCTAGGTTGACTTTTAATAAACTTTTAAATTGTCTAAGCCAGTAAAAGCGTGATTTTGAAATGTTGAACATCTGAAAATTGGAGAGCATAGCTTCATGTTAAAGAACTAATGTTACTGATACAAGAAATTATGCATTAAGGGGTTATTATATTTTAAAGATATTTTTAATTATATAAGTAACTCATAAATAATTTTGATTGCAAATGTAAAACTACAGATAAACTAAAAAAAAAACCAAAAAAACCAAAAACTCATTTTCCTTTAATTCCTCAAATTTTAGTTTTCTTTGGAGAACAGCATTTCTCAAAATTTTAGTCTTTGGTATTCAGTGTCTCTGTGCTTGGGAGGCAGAGAGACTGGTGAATCTCCTAGTTCTGGGCCTGCCTGGTCTACAGAGTATTCCAGTATGCCAAGGTTACACAGAGTAACCCTGTCTCAAACAGAAAAACAAACACTGTTAACACAAATATTGTGCTAGAACTTACCCTGTTATTCCATACTACTTGTTATTGTGAATTCTCTGCATTTTCATTTATTTTTTTTAAATGAACTACTTTTGCATTGTGTGTCTGTGTGGGTCTATATATTTACATATGTATGTACATAGTTTTGGAATTCCATTCTTAACAGTGTTTTCATATTTTCTTTTCTTTTTTATTTTATTAGATATTTTATTTATTTACATTTCAAATGTTATCCCCTTCCCTGGTTCCCCCCCCCAATCCCCTATCCCATTCCACCTCCTCCTGCTTCTACAAGGGTATTTGCCCACCCACCCTCCCACCTTCTCCTGCCTCCTTGCCCTGTCATTCCCCTACAGTGGGACATCAAGCCTTCACAAGACCAAGGGCCTCTCCTCCCATTGATGCCTGACAAGGCCATCCTCTGCTACATATGGGGCTGGAGCCATGGGTCCCTCCATGTGTGCTCTTTGCTTGGTGGTTTAGTCCCTGGGAGCTCTGGGGGGTCTGGTTGGTTGATACATGTGCTCTCCATCTTAATATTCACATTTTATTTACTAATGAATCTGTCAGGGTTTCATTTTTCTCTCTGAACATTTACATTTGTTCCAGGTTTTTTGTTTTGCAACTAGAAGCAATACTATAATAAATATCTTCCCAATCTACATCATTTATTGCAACAAATGCTTATTGATGAGATCTAGGCTGGGGGGCTGTTCTAGGTACTTTGGGTATAGCAGTCAACAAAACCAATTCTTGTATAGTGTTCTTCAGTTGAACACGGTGGTCCTTACAGAATTTAGTGTCTGATACACTGGAACCTGTGCACAAAATCATTTGTTGTTATTGTTGTTGCTATGTAGAGCAAAGTGTCGAGGATTTTCATCAGATCTTGAGATCTGATGTGACTGAGCAGAAACCACTGATTTCAATCTTTGATTTTAATATTCCTTTATTTACAGTATGGTAACGATAACAATTGTAAGTCTACTCTCATTTCCAGAATTACCCACCATATTGTTGTTACAAACCTATAATTGAGGTTAAAAATTAATTACTTGGAAGGTAAAACCTCTAAACTATGTAGATGGGTTGAAGGAAGGGGTAACATGGGAGGTGTTGAGTGCATTCTTATGTGACTCTGTACTAGAACTCAATACATAGACCAGGTGGACCTTGAACTCAGAGATTTGCCTGCCTCTCTGAGGGTTGGGATTAACGTGTGCCACTCTGTCATACATTATTTTTTTGTTTTGAGAGAAGCTCTAATTAACTGCTCAGACTGGCCTCGAACTCACACTGTAGCTCAAAAATTGAACTTATAGACTTGCCTCAGCATCACAGACTTACGGGATCATAAACCTGTACTGCTATGTCTGAACAAGGATCTCTTTAATGGTTTGTTAATGTAAAAAGTGCAGAGATTAAATGGCCATCATCCATTTTAATAGACACTACTCAACATACACAAGGCTGGCAATACAGCTCAGTGGTAGAACCCTTATCTAGCCTATGTGAGGATCTTGAGTTCAACTCCCAGTCCTATTAAAAAATATGATCTCTCCTCCCCCTCATGTGCACACATGCCAACACATGCGTATTTCAGATAATAGGAATAATGAGATCTATGCATAGGGAGAAGGGGTAGAGCAGGTTTGAAAGGAGAGAAGGCTCCTCCTGACATGTGATACTTTATTTGTCTACCCAAGACAGGAACTTGAAGCAATACACTCATGCAGAGGCATGTGTGCGTATTACCCAGTTTGATTTTTAAGTGTTTAAACTTTTCTCACTCTTATACAATCCAATACCCAACCCCCAGGGACTAGTACTGCCCACGGTGGGCCAGGTCTTCCCATATCAAGACAGCTCCCACAGACAAACCTGGTAGGACAACCCCTCATTGAGCTCTCTTCCCAGGTGATTCTCCATTGTGTCAAGGTGATGATTAGAAATGCAGTGTCTTTTCTTCCCAGTTTAATATCTGATATATCCTATATGTGAGTAAAGTATGGAGTTGGAGATTGAACAGGAGCTTGCTCTGTCCACTTCATGCCTGACTTGGTCTTGTGATACCACAAATGGTACACAAATGTAATATATATTGGGGGATAGTTTACAAAAAACAAGAAGAACAACCACTCATGGTGGCAAAGGCCTTTAATCTCAGCAGAGGCAGAGGGAGGCAGATTGTTGAGTTTGAAGCCAGCCAGTTCTACATAGTAAATTCCACAGCAGTCGTCTAGGCTACATAGTAAGATCCTGCCTCCATGAACAAACAAACAAAATAAAAGTAACCCTACAACATACAACAGAATTATTCTATTTTCTTTTCAAAGTAGAAACTGGTACCAGTTTTTAGGCTTTTAGAAGATAACATGTGAAAAATATTAAAAACAAGACAGTTCTTGGGGTTGGAGATAGAGCTCTGTGGTGGACACTTGTCTATTACTGCTAAGGTCTTAATAGCAAAATTTCCTACCTACCTCAAGAGTGGTCGGGAAGTAGTTAATAGCTCTTTAGTTTAATTTTTGTTTGTTGTTTGTGATTGTCACATGAATAATACGCTTTTCTTTAAAAAATAGGATACTGATGAAATTCAAGTTAACTATCCTGGAATGTTTGAATTGATGGAAGATTTAAAAGGTAAGGTGTTTTAAAGAATTTGCAGACTCTATTTGAGAGTCATTTTAATAGTGTATTCTATGCCATGATGGGCTAAGCACTAGGGATCTATTCCTGGTGAGAAAGCACACTGTCATCTTATAGCTTATGGTATAAATTGTAGAAGGAGGTAGACACCAGGCAGATGGCACAAAGAAGAGTTAACTCAGAATTGTGGTTAGTGCTCTGTCTGCTTCTGGGATAATATAGGAGGAACTTGTTGTAGGTACATTTGTAGATATTTCAGTGATTTCTGGTAGCAACAGTTTATATCTGAGGTCTAAGTATGTGCGATGCGCGCGCACGCGCGTGCACACACACACACACACATGTTTAAAAAAATTACAGTCCTTAATACTTGTCATATTAACAAAGGGAAATACACATAGCCAAAAACTTATCATGGTCCCTTTGCATCATGAAAAATAGGATTGGTGGGCTACCAGTGTACACTTAAGATGATAAAGATAATAAAACACAGCAAACATTTTTGAAATGTCCCCAAGTACTAAACAGACTCATAGAAACATGGGCCCTTTTATCCAGAAGCTTATGGTAATGAAATTATTACTTAATCATTTAGGCTTCAACAATAATTCTTTGAATATAGTGTTTATTTTGTACTGATCTATAATAAATGCTGTGTTCATGATTCATTTCAAGAAAGAAAATAGAAAGACAAGAAATTAGATCTATCAGTTGGAAAAGGTTACTGCCCACTGATTTAAAAATACGGTAATTACCCTGTAGTTCTCTAGGCTATTTTTTTTTCTTTCCATGTGTGGGTTTGTTTTTCTAGGGATCAAAAACCCCTTAGCCTTGCACATACAATGCAAAGACTCTGCCACTGAGCTACATCTCCAGCCTCTGATTTTTCAAGACAGGCTCTGGCTTTGTACCCTCAAGCTAGCCTTGATCTTGCTTTGGGTTACAGGCTGACCTCAGACTTACTGTCTGCACACCTCTACCTCCTGAGTGCTGTATTGCATCTGGCTCAGGTTTTCTAATGTCTTGACTTACAGATAAACTCATCAAAGGCATAAGTACCTTGTTGTGTCATGCTAAACCTAGGATTAGTTACTTGAATCCAGTTTTATACTATACATTAATTTAGTATATATTTACATAAACATATATGTGTATGTATATATACTAATATATAGCTGCACCTTTTTTATTACATATTTTCTTTATTTACATTTCAAACGTTATTCCCTTTCCTCATTTCCCCTCTGAAATCCCCCTATCTCATCCCCCTCCCCCTGCAATAACCCACCTACTCCCACTTCCCTGTCCTGGCATTCCCCTACACTGGGGCATCCAGCCTTCACAGAACCAAGGGTCTCTCCTCCCATTGATGCCTGACAAGGCCATCCTCTGCTACATATGGGGCTGGAGCCATGGGTTCCTCCATGTGTGCTCTTTGACTGGTGGTTTAGTCCCTGGGAGCTCTGGGGGTACTGGGTGGTTCATATTGTTGTTCCTCCTATAAATGCATCTTTCAAACAGTGAAATTAGCCTTTTTGTTAAGTGCCACTATAACCTTAGTGTTTTAGCTGTTTGTATTTTTTAAAAATAGTTTTTATTGTTTCTTTGGGAATTTCATAAAATATGTTTTGGTCATATTCACTTTCCCTAAATTCTTTTAAGACTTAACTACCTTCCTTTCCACCCAGTTTTATGTCCCTGTCCCCCCTACCTGCCTCAAGGTCAGTTTATGCTGCTTGGATCTGTAGCCTTCTGGAGTGTGGCTAGCTTATCATGGCTACCTTTTAGAGAAAACTGACCCTTCCTCTCCCAGCAGCTAACAGTGGCTAATAGCTCCTCAGGTGGAGGTGGACATTGTGCCCAGCTCCACTCTCCACGCTGGGCCTTGATTTGATTTGGGCATTCCAGGTGATGCTGCCACACTGGCTTATATGTGCTGCTGCCTTGCTACATCCAGAAGACACTGTCTCCTCCTCCTTGTCATTTCCTTCTGGCTCTTACATTCTGTCTGATGATCCCTGAGTCTTAGACACAAGGGGTTTGATGTGTGTGATCCATTTAGAACTGAGCATTCTGCAGTCTCTACCATGGCCACTTCACCTTTGCACCATGGCCACTTGTGGGTCTTGGTGTTGATCATCATCTACTGCAAACAGAGCAGGATTGAGAAATGCCTTAATCTGAAGGTGCAGGAAGGCAGGTGTGAGACACATGGTGTCTTAGTTACGGTTCTATTGCTGTGAAGAGACACCATGGCCAAGGAAACTGTTAGAAAAGAAAGCATTTAAGTGGAGGTTTTTGAGGCCTAGTCTGTTATCATGGTGGGAAGCTTGGTGGCAGGCAGGACAGCATGGCACATGGGGCTGGGATCTTACATCCTGATCTACTGGCAGGCGGGTGGGTAAAGGCTTAGCATAGTCTTTTGAAACTTCAGAGTCTACCCAAGAGGCATATGTCCAGCGAAGTCACACCTATTCCAATAAGGCTCCTCATCCTTCCCTGATAGTTCCACTAACTGGGGACTGGGTATTCAGATATGGTTATGGGGCCATTCTCTTCAAGCCACTACACATGGTCTTCAGGTAGATCATTGCTTGCATTCTTAACTACCTTCTAGACCAAGTTTTAGAACCTTTCTGGGGCCCCTTCCCAATTGGTAATGCCTGTCTCCTGGGGTTTTAAATAGGTCTGACAGTTTGAGGAACTGTTCTGAATGCTTACCTTTTAGAGAGATCTCTTACCTCTACTGTCAGGCCTTTTACAAAAATCACATTTTTGATGTCTTTTATCTGTAGGCGGATTAAGAAGAATCATATAAAGATAATTTATAAAAACGTTATTTGTCTAGACAAAAACATTAACTGATGGGTTTTATATTTATTCACTCACTGTTTATTGAGTCTCTGCCGTGGGCCAGCTCCTTAGTTGATAGTGGAGATGCATAGTTTTGATTTCAAGCTGCTAATATTCTGGATGAAAGCTAGACAGACAAACCTCAGCTTAAAATGAGAGAAACACAAGGGATTTGGCCTTAAGTCTGCTTAGGATGTCGGGGAGTCTTTTATAGAAAAGGCTGAACCTAAATAAACTGAAGTGAGTTTTCCAGGAGGATGAAGGGTAGGGAGAGTTTGGAGGGGTGGCACCAAGAACAGTGTGTATACAATCATGGGCGGGGTGATATGAGAGGTTATGTATATCCTACTCTTATATCGAGAGAACTGTGGTAATGTTGTGTAAGTATATAGAGTAGGCAGATGATGGGCAATGATAGAAGATCAGAAGCTTCTAGATTTTCTCAGATGGGCCTTATAGTTTAAGATTATCTTGGGAGAATTTTCCTCAGAGATGACTCAGATTCAAGTGTAGAAAGTACACTGTTTGCCTGCTTGTAAGGCATGGTTTATAGGATGGTAAGATAGGAACTAGTACCGTCAGTCTGTCCTGGTATATGAGGAAACTGAGGCACAGAGAAGAAAGGAAATTGTCTAAATTGTAGTGGAGGCAAGCAGCTTAGTTTATATCCTGAAGTCTGCTACTTACCCAGTGGGAAAAGTCAGGGCGGTGGGAGGTGGAGCAGTGTGGGTGTCTGCTGGGGTGCTTCTGTGCCAACTGGAAGGTGGCATCTCCCAGTTGGCTTTTGTATCCTATATATCTCTGTTGTGTTTTCTGATGGTTGAGGTGTATCTCATTTTAGCTGCCATTATTATTAATTCACAGAAAAAATATCGAGAATGTTGACCTAATTTTACAAACAAGTCTCATATCAGCCGATGAATGCATGGGACATTTTCAAGGCTTTCACAGTGGTTTTAAGGTAAGTTCAGTTTTTTTTAAAGGCAATTCTCAGCATTGTTTCAGTAATCTGTATTAAGGTTTGTTTTTAATAAGCATTTGAATTTAACCTTAAAAACACTGTGAGAAAGCCGGGAGGTGGTGGTAGCTCACACCTCCATCGCCAGCACCCCGGAGGCAGCGGCAGGTGGGTCTGTGTGAGTTTGAGGCCAGCCTGCTCTACAGAGCTAGTTCCAGCACAGCCAAGGCTACATAAAGAAACTCTTTCTTGAGAAACTAAAACAAATGAAAATAAAACATCGCTGTGAGAAATCTCTTCTCAGCATTTGGCCAAGATCAAATGTAAAAATCCCTGGAAGTCTTAAACAGTTACCAGCCAGTGTCTTCCTGTTACCTCAAGCTCAGGTTGAGTCTGCCATTACCGATGTCTTTCCTAGGTGGTTGTCAGTAAAGCTTTCCCACAGTGTACTACAAGATATTGCATTTTAAAAATGAAAGACTCAGTCTAATGAGGGTTGAATCATATTTATCCTAGGTTACATAAGGTTGTGATCCGAGTCCAGGTTCTCTTCAGTGCTTCACAAGGAAGGGGTTGTTGTATACAGACAGCAGTGCGTGTCCCTGAGGGAAGAGTGGACTCCTGTGGGGAGAGTTACTGTTGATGCTGTGTGTCAGTGCTCTGGAATTCGCTGTAGCCGAGCTAGCTCAGACCCACAGAGGTGACATAGGCCTAGCATTCTTATTTAGAATATGCAAGTAGCAATTGTTTGTCAGGTTTTTTAGAATGTCTAGTGCATTGTGTGTTGTGTTTGTATTTACTACATGTGATGTGGAATAAAGCCAGAGCAGTGGGAAGTTGAGCAGAAACTAAAGTTTTGTATCTATTATTGGTAATAGACTGTTGCAGTGTAAACCCTACTTTAATGCTGTGTGATTGATATTCACCGTGTGAGAGAATATTTTTAAGGTGGATTATAGTGGATCTAAAATACTTTTTAAGATTTGTTAGTTTTTATGAGCATATGTGGATACCCATAGAGGGTAGTGGATCCTTTGAAACTGGAGTTACTAGAAGTTACCAGCCTCTGATGTAGATGCTGGGAATTGAACTCAGGTCCTCTGGAAAAGCAGTATGTGCTCTTAACCACTGAGCTATTGCTCCAGCCCCTAGTACTTTTTGTTTTGGTTGGTTGATGGGTTGGAGGTTTTTTGTTTGTTTGTTCCTAGACTTGAAACTGGGTCTCACATAGCTGAGAATGACCCTGCGGATGGCCCTGAAATCACAGTCCTCCTAGCTTTCTCTCTTTCCTAGGTGCTGGGATTTTAAATGTGCATTACCCCACCCAGTCATACTTTTTAAAATTAACTTAGCTTACTAGTTTGTGGCTATTAATAATCTCTATGAATTGGGACCGTTAAACTCACAAACTACAGGACACTGGGTTTATTAGTACAATGAACAATTATTACTTATTGAAGCAGTGCCCTCAGAAGCCAGAAGAGGGCCAGATTCCTGGAGCTGGAGTTACAGACTTTTGGGTGCTGCCTGTGTATTTTGGGAACCAAACTCATGTCCTTAGCAAGAGCAGTGTGTGCACTTAACTGAGGCATCTCTCCAACCTCCTTATTGATTGCTTTTAATAAAACCAATGCAATACAAATATAAATTTTATTTATTATTAAAATTTTATTTAAATGAAAATTTAAAAATAGCTTGCTATTTTTAAACTATTGAAGAAATGATCATTTCTTGACTAGTGAAAGTAAGTAGTAGACACTTGCTCATGTAGTAATTTTAATATTAAGAATAATTACAACATTTAAAAATTTCCTTTTGTTCTTTTGTAGAATGATCTTAAACATAGCCTTTTCAAATAATTTAAAATGTACATGTAAAGAAAGATAGATAACATTAATTTGATATTGCATTAATTCATTCTTATTTTTTGCAGTACTGGGCATTGAACCCGGACCTCTCTGTGTGTGTGTGCGTGTGCGTGTGCGTGTGCGTGTGCGTGCGCGTGCGCGTGCGTGCGTGTGCGCGTGCGTGTGTGTGCGCGTGCGTGTGTGTGCGCGTGTGTGTGCGTGCGTGTGTGTGTGTGTGCGCGTGTGTGCGTGTGCGCGTGTGCGCGTGTGTGCGTGTGCGCGTGTGCGCGTGTGCGCGTGTGTGCGTGTGCGCGTGTGCGTGTGCGCGTGTGCGTGTGCGTGTGTGCGTGTGCGTGTGTGTGTGTGTGCGTGCGCGTGTGTGCGTGCGTGTGTGTGTGTGCGCGCGTGTGCGCGCGCGTGTGTGTGCGTGTGCGTGCGTGCGTGTGCGCGTGCGTGCGTGTGTGTGCGTGTGTGTGCGCGTGTGTGCGTGTGTGTGCGCGTGTGTGCGTGTGTGTGCGCGTGTGCGCGCGCGCGCGTAGCCTCCATGTATGTATAGGTGCTTGCCAGAGGTCATTGTCAGGATCTTTTTCTCTTGCTCCCTCTTTTTTCCTTCCTCACTGAGCCTGGTCACTAATTCGCTAGACTAGCTGCCCTCAGAATTCCCTTGTCTCCCTTTCCAGCATAAGGATTACAGGCAGATGCCAGCACACCTGGTTTTTTATGTGTATGCTAGAGTTCATGGTTTTATAGCAAGCACTTTATCCACTAATACATATCCCCAACCTCTTGACCACATTATGCAAACACTATAATACCACCTAGCTAGCTCTCTAGCTTACAATAGAAATTGTCAGTAAACAGTCTCTTACCATCAATTTAAAGAAAAAGGTCTGAAGATTCATTTTAAAATACTAAAAAAAGTGCCTCTGTGGGAAAATGCACCTAAGTTTTAAATCTATTATTAGTAAAATATCCCAAAATTTGAAGGCATGGTCATATTAATTGAGTTCCACAGCCCTCTTCCAGGCTTACAGTTGTAATTATATATGTTGCTCAGAAGGAAGGTGGCGTTGTCACAATGTCCTGTCTCAGAGAGCCAGCAAGAAGGGGCAGAAGGTGTAGCTTTCTTTGAAAGACCCTTGCCAGTGCTTTCAACCTGCCTCGTGACTAGGTGGGTGTGGCTGAGCCGGCGGGCTTACAGCAGACTGTGGCTGTTGTTGGAGCATCCTGGTGCTTCCCTCCTGAGAATTCACTTTTCTACTTAGTAGTAAAGAGGATCTTAACAGCTTGGTTCCAGTCAGTGAGCAGCCTAGCCATAATCTGAAAGTGGAGAGACTGAGCGTGGATGTGCCATTGGATAAGGTGTATCATGTCTGGATACTGAGCAGGGGGTGTTTGCAGTATTTTCTCAAACTGCCTGTCGTCTATTTTTAGGTATGGGTGAGAGCAACTGTTCTTGGAACAGAAAAGCCCTGCTGCACCGAGACACAATGCTGGCAGCTGCAGCGGTTTACAGAGGTGAGCCGCCCACTCCTTCTACCTGCAGTCACGGAGGGGTTTGTGCTGCGTGGTGTTTATTCCACAGTGCTGGTTCCTTCTTGTAAGGCACTGCCAGGCTTCATGGCAATTTTGTTTTTGTTTTATCTCAGAATATAGATCCTATCTGTGTCTGTTTCCAAGCCGCTCTTGTTTCCATAGTGTCAGCTTCTTTGTTAAGTCTTGTTATGTGAGGCGTTCAGATCCTGCAGCTAACCTAGAACCCATTTCTCTTTGAAGTAGTTGTTTATTATTGAGCAGATAGATACTGTTTCTCATCTGTTTCCAGAATTTAATCATGTTTGTCTTTTTAGAAATGTACAGGAATGAGGATGGTTCCATACCTGCCACCTACCAGATCTACCACATGATAGGATGGAAATACCATGACTCTCAGGTAATGATATTAAGGCATCACTTTTCTCAGAGGGTTGTGTTTCTGCTTGTTTTCCAGTGTGGATTGACTTAGGGTGTGTTTTATTATGCATATCATGATTGGGGTTACTCTGGGTTAGCCTTATCTGTATCTAATATCTATTATTTTTACTGTTTTCAGGCAAGGCCAGCTGAAAGAGGTTCTGCAACGGTGTCATTTGGAGAGCTAGCAAAACTAAATGATGTCATGTCACAGGGGAAAAAATAATAAATATTTTATCCAGTTGTAATGTTTCCCAGAATTTTCATCAGAAATAAATAACTTTCACATTTAAAATATTATAGTTTGAAGCAAGATGCAACCTATTGAGCTATTTACTAGCAACCTTATACTAATTCATACTTATTAAGTATTTCAAGTTCTCATTTGTTTCTATTTATGTAAAGATGCTGTTACATAGTGATTGGGCATGCTTGCAGATTCAGCCTGAAAGCAAAAAAGAAAAAAAATGTTTTCCTTTGGGGTGGGAATCTAGAAATATTTGCACATATGTAAGTATGAGGTTTGAGAGAAAACATGTTCATTCTCTCATTCCACACCATTCTTTCCACTGGTCTGTTGTTATCTCTGGGATGATCTCACCCCTGAAGATGAGAGGAAGGACAAATTGCTAGGTTCTTGAAAATTCTTGTGCAGTACAATGTGCCTGCTGTAGGCACTGATGCCAAAATTATTTGTTGTACTTTTTTTGTTTGTTTTTGGAGACAGGTCTCAATTATGTAGCCTTGGTTGGCCTGGAACTACCAGGTACACCAGGCTAGACTCTACTCACACTGATCCATCTCCCTTTAGTCCTGGGATTACAGGATGCCTATGGCCCACCACACCTAGTATTTGTCACACTTCTGTCTTGTCCAGATGCCCAGAGGATTATATACAGCTATTCTGTAATTTTGAACTTGAGAAGAGCATCTGTCTTTATCAGATTCTTCCTTCTTTTCCTGGCTTTGTTATTTTTGTTGCTTTGATTTTGTTTTTAAAGTCTTATTTTTATGTGCGTGAGTATTTGCCTGCATGTTTACATCATGTACATGCTTGGTGCCTGCGGAGACAGAGAGGGTGTTTGGATCCCCTGAACAGTGTTGATGGTGAGTAGGGGCCACTTGAGGTTTGCTGGGAGCAGTGCTCTAACACTGAGCCGTCTCCCGCTCCTTCTCCCCTCGTTTAAAAAACATCTGAATTCTGTTCCTGCTTTTTTTTCTTTTTTTTAATTTCTAGGGTCTAGGTTGCCTACACTACTTTATCTTAAGAAAAGAAAACATTTTAAAGAATCAGAGGTAAAATCTCATGTAAACATTATCGCCCAGTGATTAATAAGCTGTTTACAGTCAGGTTTTCCTTTGTTAATTTTAGACCTATTGCATTATTATCTTAAACCCAGGTTCATTGTCTTGACATCTCAGGGTCAGAAAATTTAGAAGCAGTGAAATGTCCTCATTGGGCTTTGCTTTGGAACATTTGATCTCTACTGCTCCTATTTGTGCTTGTGGATCCGTAGGAGTTGAGGCCTGGCTGGAGGAAGTTGCCACTTGGGGCAAGCCTTGATGTTCGTGATCCTGTCCTGACTCTGGTCCCTTTGCTTCTTGGTCTGCTCAGATAAGAGCATGTCTACTCTGCTGATGCCCCCAGAGCTGTCCTTGCTGCTGTGCCTGCCCTGCCCTGCCCTGATGGCTATCCCAAAATAGTCTTTCCTCATCTCTTCCTCTCTGGTATTTAATCATAGCGCCAGGAAAAGTAACTAATGCAGTAACAAAACTTATTAAATTGTCCTATTAAAAATTTTTGCAAAATTTGTTAAATTATTAAATGGCATACAGAAAACAATGTTTTGAAAACCATAAGTTTATTTTTAAATTGCTTAGTTCAATATTATGTGGTCCTGGCTGCTGTAGAACTTACAAAGTCTCTGCTTCCCTGGTGCTAGGATTAAAGCCAGGTGCCACACACCCTGCAGTTGTCAGTCTCCATAGTTTAAGGAGTTCTTGCCCTTTCTGCTCTGTCGCTGTAAGTTTGGAACTCAGATTGGAAGATTTTTCAGGACTCAGGTTCATGGTAGGAAAGAAAACTTTGATTCTGGGAGCACTGGCCTTTGGAATAAAATTCATCAACTTTATTTTAACATCTCCTCATTGAGTTTCACGTGCCAAGCACCAGCAGACTACCTGTCTCCGCTCCCCACTTTTTTATTTCTTCTCTCATATATCACAGCCTGACTACAGTTCCAGCCATCTCACCCAGCATTCTGTCTCCTCCCCCACATCACACATACACCTGATCCCTTCTGTTCCCATCTGTACCCACCCTGCCCCCATTCTACCTGTGAAGTCTATCCCAGTTTTCCTTTCCCAGGGAGTTCTTTGTGTCCTGCTACAGCCCTCTTTGTGTGTTTTAACTTCTCTGGGTCTGTGGATTGTAGCATGATTATCCTCTACAGCTAATCTCCACTTTTAAGTGAGTACACACCATGTTTGTCTTTCTGGGCTTAGGTTACTTTATTCGGGATGGTATTTTTCTAGTTCCATCCATTTGTCAGTAATCTGCCATGACATCTTTTTGGAAAAAGGTACCCAGGGTATGCTGAGTTGTAATTTTACATGTAAAACACGCAGTTTATTTAAATTTAGGTAAAGGGCATATGAAGTACCTTATTGCATTTATTCTCAGAGGTGTGTAACCTTTAGGAGACGGAGCTTAATGCGAGACATTTAGGTCATTGGGGGCATGTATCCAGTGCCTGCTGGTTTGGCCACTCTAGCCAGCCAGCTTCCTGGGGGTCTGATGTTCCCACCTCCCAGTGTCCTGAGGCCCACAGGCAGCCTGCCACTCAGCTTTTACAGGATTCTAGGGATCCAAACCCGGATCCTCACCTAAGTTGTGTGGTAAATACCTTGCTTGCTAGTCATTGAGAGGAAGAAAACAGGTCATAGATAGTCTAAACAGAGAAAGCAGCTTTTTAGTGAAGCCATTTGTAAGAGAACAGTTGCCTCAGTTGCTCTTGGGAGTCCTTAGTTTACTTTCTGCACAACTGTGAGGCTGAGTTTACAGCAGACATCAAGCTATTGGGAATCTTTACTAAAAATATAAGGTATTTGTGGCGTATCGACTTTTATGAGAAAGGGAGGTGCCCACCCAGTGACAGGTTAGTCAGACACCCTGCTGTGGAGATTCAGGCAGTCTCTGCTCCCCCTGCAGTGTGATTCAGTTGCCTATCAAATGATGGGCTTCTCTGCAGCTTCTTGAATTGCAGTGTTTCCATATTGCTACACTCAGGAATACTTTCCCTGGTTCTATGGTGAAGATGAGACACAATGTTCCTAATCTGTAAGAAAACTGGCTCAAAGTGGATGTGCATTTACAATTCCATTACTACTTAGAGTTTCAGGTCTCTGGTGGACAGCAAGTCTTTCATAGTCTGAGTAGTTTTGCAATGGAAAACATTCTTTCTTTGCTTTATTTTATTTTTCAGTGTTAGGATGTGAACGCAAGGCCTTGTTCATATACTTTTTGGTGGTTGGTTATTTGGTGTGGAAAAAATATTCCCCACTTATGCTCTTCTGAGGTCTATTTTTATGTGCTTTACCAAATTTTATAACTGCAAGATTATATTTTGTAATCTAAAAAGACCTATAAATGATTTAAAACAAAACAAAAACAAGGGCTGGAAAGGAGGCTCACAAGTTAAGAGCACTCGCTGGTCTTGTGGAGGACCTGAGTTTATGTCTCAGTAACAATCTTCTGTAACCTCATGTCTAGGGCATCTGACACCCTCTTTTACCCCTAGGGACACCAGGTATCTATATATGTACATGGAGGCAGACGCTAGCACACATGATAAATCTTAGGAAAAAAAAAAAGAGGAAAGAAAAGTTGAGCAAATCCAAGTTCAGATGCACTTGCTTGTGGTTAGAGTCTTCCATAACATTTTCCCAGGCTTCAGCTACATCTTTAAAATATTTTTATTTCTTGAGAATTACATACATGTATTGTGCTGTATGCTTTTCTTTTTTAAATAGAAAAAGTCTTTATTCTGTTAGTATAAGCACCAAACAAAGGAAAACTTTGAAAACTCAACTGTGAATTATCTTTTATTTATTTTTTTGCTTCAAGGTTTGGAAGAATGATATTTTACTCTAATAAAATTAAATTCTTATATTTAATTTAAATAACCAAGAGTTTTCAACTGATAAAGGACAGTTTCTTTTTTTCTTCTCTTCTCTTTTCTTTTTCTTTTTTTAAAGACAATAGATTTTTTTTTCATTTTTTCTTTTTTATTGAATATATTTTTCATTTACATTTCAAATGTTATACCCCTTCCCAGTTCCCCCCCCCGAAGACCCCCAACCCATCCTTCCACCTCCTCCCTCCAAGAATATGCTCCTTTACCCAACCCACTCCCATGACCCCCACTCGATTTCCCCACACTGGGGCCTCTGTTGAGCCTTCACAGGTCCAGAGATGCCCGACAAGGCATTCCTCTGCCAATCTTTTGGCTAGAACCTCATGTACCCCTTGGTTGATGGCTTAGTCCCTGGGAGCCCTGGGGCGTCTGGTTGGCCGACATTGTCGTTCTTCCCATGGGGCTGCAACCCCTACCCCCTCCAGTTCCTCCAGCTTGCCCTCCAACTTCTCTATAGTGAACCCCATGCTCAAACCAATGGTTGGCTGCTAGTATTCGCCTCTGTATCTGCAAGGCTCTGGCAGGACCCCTCCAAAAGACAACCATAAATGGCTCCTTTCAGTACACACTTCTTGTCATCCATAGTAGTTTCGGGGTTTGGTGACTATAGGATGAATCCCCAGGTAGGACAGTCTCTGGGTGGCCTTTCCTTCAGTCTCTGCTCCACTCTTTGTCTCCATAGTTGTTCCTGCGATTATTTTGTTCCCTTTCTCAAGGAACCAAATCACCCCCACTTTGGTCTACCTTCCTTGTGATTTTCCTGTGGTCTGTGAATTGTAACATGTTTATTTTGAGCTTTTGGGCTAATATCCACTTATCAGTGAGTGCATAACATGTGTGATCTTTTGTGATTGGGTTACTTCACTCAGGATGATACTTTATAGTTCTATCCATTTGCCTAAGAATTTCATAAATTGATTATTTTTAATAACTGAATAGTACTCCACTGCGTATTTCTGTATCCATTCCTCAGTTGAAGGACATCTGGGTTCTTTCCAGCTTCTGGCTATTATAAATAAGGCTGCTATGAACATATGTCCTTATTGAATATTGGAGCATCTTCTGGGTATATGCCCAGAAGTGGTATAGCTGAATCTTCAGGTAGTACTATGTCCAATTTTCTGAGGAACCACCATACTGATTTCCAGAGCGGTTTTACTAGCTTGCAATCCCACCAGCAATGGAGAAGTGTTCCTCTTTCTCCACATCCTCCCCAGCATCTGCTGTCCCCAGAGCTTTTCATCTTAGCCATTCTGACTGGTGTGAAGTGGAATCTCAGGGTTGTTTTGATTTGCATCTCCCTAATAACTAAGGATACTGAACATTTCTTTAGGTGCTTCAGAGCCATTTGAGTTTCTTCAGTTGAAAATTCCCTGTTTAGCTCTGTACCCCATTTTTTAATAGGGTTATTTGACTCTCTGGAGTTAAACTTCTTGAGTTCTTTGTATACATTGGATATTAGCCCTCTATCAGATGTAGGATTGGTAAAGATCTTTTCCCAATCTGTTAGTTGCCGTTTTGTCCGACAATAGACATTTTTATTAGCTGGTTGGCAACTACATTGGATAGTTAGGATTCCAATGTGTGCTGGATGCTTTTATATCAACTTGATCCAAGCTAAAGTTATCTGCAAGATGGGAACCACAATTTAAAAAAAGGCTTCCACAAGATTGGGCTATAGGCAAGCCTATAGGTCATTTTCTTAATTAGTGATTGATCAGGGAGGGCTCAGTCCATTGTGGGTGGGGCTACCTCTGGGCTGGTGGTCTTGGGTTCTATAAGAAACCAGTCTGAGCAAGTCATGATGAGCAAGTCAGTAAGTAGCATCTTTCCCTCGCCGCTGTATCAGCTCCTGCCCCCAGATTTCTGTCCTGACTTCCTTCAGTGATGGACTACGATGTGGAAGTATAAGCCAAATAAACCTTTTCTCATGGTATGTACTCACTAATAAGTGGATGTTAGACAAAACAAAAAACAAAATAAAAAAAACAAAACAAAAAAAGCAAGTAAAGTGTACCCAAGATACAGTCCACAGAACTCAAAAAGGTCAACAAGCTGAAGTGCCCAAGTGAGGACACCTCAGTCCCACTTGGGAGGGAGAAGAAAGCAATCACAGGTGGGGAGGGAGGGAGGAAGAGAGGGGCCAGAGAGGGAAAGTGGACATGGTGGGGGGGAGGAAATGGAGAGAGAAGAACATGATCTTGTATTGGGTGGGTGCAAAGGACTGAAGCCTTGAGGGCCAGCAGAAAGAATGGAAACAGACAACCTCGGGAGATAGGTTGGGGGAACCCTCCAGAATGCACCAGAGACCTGGGAGGTAAGAAACTCAGGACTCAAGGGAGGGACCTTAGATGAAATGCCTGACAATAGGGAGAGGGAACTTATAGAACCCACTTCCAGCAGGAAGACAGGGCTTCAAATGAGGCGGGGGGGGGGGCATCCCATAGTCACAACTCTGACCCATAATTGTTCCTGTCTGAAAGAATTACAGAGATGGAAATGGAGAGGAACCTGAGGAAAAGAAGGTCCAGCTACAGGCCCAAAGTGGGATCCAGCTCAAGGGGAGGTCCCAAGGCCTGACACTATTACTGAGGCTATGGAGCGCTCACACAAAGGGAGCATGACTGCACTCCGGAAGACCCAAGAAGCAGCTGAAGAGTCAGACGCAGATATTTGCACCCAAGCAGTGGACAGAAGCAGCTGACCCCTGTTGTTGAATTAGGGAAGGCTGAAGAAGCTGAGAAGGGCTATCCTGTAGGAAGACCAGCAGTCTTATTTAATCTGGACCCCCGAGATCTCTCAAACACTGGACCACCAAACAAACAGTGTACACCAGCTGATATGAAGCTCCAAACACACATACAGTAGAGGATGGCTGGGTCTGTGTTCATTCAGAGGTGATGCACCCAACCCTCAAGAGACTGGAGACCCCAGTGAGTTTAGAGGTCAGGTGGGGTGGGGGGTGGAGGCATCCACATGGGGACAGGGGATGTGGGGAGGAGGTGTGGGATGTGGAACAGTTGGAGGATTGGGGGGAGGTAAAATATGGCGTGTAAAATAATTAATTAATTAATTACAAAAAAAAACCTTTTCTCCCCAGTGTGCATTTGAACATGGTGTTTCATACCAGCAACACCCTAGCTAAGACTTGCATCTAATAAATGTTGATCGTACTCATCTCCATGTTCTCTCCAACTCTCCCTAGCCCTCCTCACCATGTTTCTCTCCTCGCTTTGTGTTTTGTTTTGTTCCGCTTTATGTGTATAATTCATTGAGTCCTATTAGTACATAGGTGTGGGATCATCCATTGGAGCTTGGTCACCCTACCAGGGACCAGAGCCTAAAGAAAACTGATTCTTGGTCTCTCTGTCAGGCATTCTCCAGCTAGGGGCAGGGTCTCATGTGCTGGAATATTGACTGTCTTGACTTCGTGCAAGCATCCAAAGTTGCTTCGAGCTTATGATTGCACCAGTTGTCCACTTTCACGCCAGTCCCCCTCCATCTGCCTCCTTTTACAGAGAAACACGATGTCTCTTGCCTATCACTGTAAGAATGAGTGATGTATGTATGCAGAGACTGTAAACAGTAGCATAAATAGCCGTTGGCTGAGTTTTAAATTGAGCCATTCTTTTTCCTGTTATGGTTTGAAGTAGTATAGACCTTGAGTGCTGGACACACCTATTCCAGGAATTTCCCTCTCGTTTCTGTTTTGTAGATTATAGGTTTCTTCACTTTTTTCTGCTCACATTTGCTTAATGAAGACTTCCGGTGATTGTACAAATTACTATCCCATTCTAGGATGTTAAACATCATTTTTAAATTCTTCCCCCCTATTTCTAGACATCCCCTCCCCATGCTCAGGTTTGGAATCAGGTCCTAGCACATGCTGGGCAAGGAAGTCTGCAGCCTTTAGGCTTCCTTTAGACAGGAGCATGCTAGTTACTCAGGCTGTCCTTGAACTCTTATGTAGCCCAAACTGATCAATTTACTGATCCCTTCCTCCGCAGTCATTATGCTGAGATTATAGGTATGAGCCAACAAGCAAGCCCAGTGGGCAATTCCTAATAGTTCTGTGCAAAAACATTCTATTCAGGCTAATTAGTATTGTTATTTTTTCTTTGGTGCCATATTCCCTCTGTCTGGTCCTAGAGCCATCGTTTCCTTTGGTTTCCAAGGTGTTCTTGGCAAGGTAAGAGAGATTAAGGAAGCATAAATAGCTTTGGATTGCCTTGGCTTCCTAGAAGTGCCAAATATCACTTTCACAGTTCATTGGCCAGAACTAGTCACATGGGACCAATACACTCATCAAGGAGGCTGACAGGCTTAGGAGAGCATGGGGGAACATTTTATTGAGCACCACTTGTCCGTACTACACAGAGTAAGGAAGTAACCTGTTTTTTCCGTGTTGTCTCAGCATCCCTTTCCTTTGACTATAATCTAAGAGTTAAAGTTTAGACAATAAAATAACATTCATCTTCCCCAAGCCCTTGCAAATGTGAGGGCTGTCATATTGGCTCCATCTGTTTATTTTTTATAACAGCTTGAATGGGGCTATAATTTACATAACATAAATTTTCCCTTTTGAAGGGAAGATGGAGTGGATTTTAGTATATTCAGAGTTGTGGAACCATTACTAATATGTAATATTAGATCATTTTTATGGCCTCAAAATGCCCATACATATGAAATATGATTAAGTATTTTGAGGAAGTGCCAGACTGTTTTCCATGGCATTCTGTAGTTGGGAAGGATGTTCTAACAGGCACCTGCTGTGTCTAGTTGGTTTGTAGTGTTAAAGTCTTCCATTTCCTTATGATCTGCTAGTGAAAGGAGATATTGAACAGTTATTATTGCTGGGTCTTCTGTTTAGTTCAGTCAGATATTCCTTCATGCATTTGATGGTTTATGTTTGTATTGTAGCTTCCTAAGAAATTGATCCTTTCACTATAAAAAGTCCCTCTTTCTCTGTGTTACTTTTTGTTCAGCACTGGGGTTCAAACCAGAGCCTTGTGCATGCTAGACAATTGCTCTATGACTGAGCTACACACTATTGCTTTTTCTTAATGTAAAGTATTTTGTCTAATATCTATACCACTAATTTTACACTCTGGTCACTGTTTGAACTACCATATTTTCTTCTAACATTTTTTTAAGCCTGTTTGTGTCTTTGAACTTAGTGTGTGTTTCTTTACTAAAGTGTATTATGTTTAAATCAATGCCTCTTTTAGGACCTAATAAAATTTATGAGGTAGAACTTTGATTTCTTTCCTAGCAGGCTACCCCATGCAAATTGAAAAAAAAAAAAACAGTCTTCATTGATTTGAAACATCAGTTTTATGGTAGTTATCTGGGTCATTTTAGATGGTTTATTCTATTATAACCTATGTAAATGGTTTAGTTATCAGTAGCCTTATAGCTTTTTTCAGTTTGTTTATTTCATCAATATTATCTTCCTTTCCCAGAATGATCTTTTTTATTGAAAATAGGGTTTTTTTCATACAATATATTCTGATTACAGTTTTCCTTCCTCTATCCCTCCTAGTTCCTCCCCACCTCCCCTATTATCTGAATCTACCTGCTTTCTGTCTTTCATTAGAAAACAAACAAGAATGGAGGGGATGATAACAAAAATATAATAAGATAAAATAAAAACAAATACATTGCAATAGGGTAAAACAACAAACAGAAAGAGAATACCCCTTCCTCCACCCCCAAAGGCACAGGAAACATTCCAGAATTGCATAACAACATAAAACTGGACAGCATAACATATATATGTATGTACACACACAGACAGACACAGATACACACACAGACAGACACAGATACACACAGACACAGACACACAGGCACAGACACATGCAGACACACACACACACACACACACACACACACACACACACACACACACATCTTTCCTAGGATTCTCTGAATCCTAAGGGGGCAGGATTTGATGGAGATATTCTATTCAGGGCTGAGTATTTAAGGCCTCTCATTCTCTGCATAATTTTTGACTGTGGGTGGGTCTCTGTATTTATTCCCATCTGCTATAGGAGAAAGCTTCTCTGATGACTGAGCAAGGTACTGCTCTATGAGTATAGCAGAATGTTGTTAGAAATAATTTAATTTATGTTTCTTTTGTAGAATAGTAGTATTTAGTTTTCCTTTAGGTCCCTGGGCTATCTAGTTTCAGACTCTTGGTCACCTAAGCAGTGTTGGCTTATAGGTTCCATCTCATGGAGTAGACTTTAAGTCAAATCAGATGAGTGTTCAAGCCCTCTCATTCTCTGCATATTGTCTTACTGTGTGTTTCTGTATTTATTCCCATTTGCTTACAGGAGATAGTTGATTGATTACTTCTAAAAGCTTCATGGAGCTATTGTGTTAGTATGTCTTGCATGCAGGACACTATTGTGGATCGAAGGTTTTATAACTGGGTTAGTTTTACATTTCTCCTTTGGTAGCATGCAGAGTAACTTCCAGAACCAAAACCACTAGCCAATAGAAATAACTGTGTAGGCACCAACTCAACTTCTTTGTATCCAATGTGTTGTATTAGTGTTATTTTCAGCAATGGGTCCTTGCTGTCAGTTTATTGAGATCAGTCTGTAGACTTTGCAATAGCCTGGGTTGTGTGGAGGTTCCCATGGAACCGCTTTGATCAATAGCTCAGGCCTGGCGGTGGTGGCGCACTCCTTTAATCCCAGCGCTTGGGAGGCAGAGGCAGGCGGATTTCTGAGTTAACCTGGTCTACAGAGTGAGTTCCAGGATAGCCAGGGCTACAGAGAGAAACCCTGCCTCGAAAACAAAACAAAACAAAACAAAACAAAAACAAAAAAAAAATAGCTCAGTTAGGTGTAATCCATTCCTGGTACGGAAGTTTCATTTGATAATGAGAGATGTTCAATTGGGGCTCTGTCTCCCTGTTATTGGTGATTTCATTTACATAGCTTTCATATATGTATCTATTTTAGGAAGCTTCTACTGTATTAGATTTCCACATGACCCTTCAAATAGCCCTTGATTTTAGATTTCCCTTCCCATATTACATTCCTCATCCCCTCCCTCCCTGTTTGACCCTGTTCCAGTACTCCCCATCCATTCATAACTAACTTTATTTGCCTTCTCTAGGGATATCTGTCCCTTCCTCTATACCTAACCTCTGTGGTTCTACAGATTGTAGCTTGCTTATCTTTGACTTAACAGCTAACACTCATATAAACAAATATATACCATATTTGTATTTCTGGGCCCAGGGTTACCTGCCTCAGGATGATTTTTTTTCTAGTTTCATCAATTTACCTGTGAATTTGATTATTTCATTTCTGTTAATGGTTGAGGAATATTCCATTGTGTAAATATATCACATTTTCTTTATCCACTCATCCATTGTTCCAGTTTCTGGCTATGACGAATAGAGCATCAGTGAATATGATTGAGCAATTGTCTCTGTGTAAGTTGAAGCATCCTTTGAATACATGCTCAAAGTGGTATAGCTGGATCTTGAGATACATGGAGTCTCATCATCTTGAGAAACCACCATACTTATTTCCATAGTGGCTATATAACTTTGCACTTCCACAAGCAGTGTCTGAGTGTTCATATCCTGGCCAGCATGAGCTGTCATTTATTTTATTAATTTTGGTCATTCTGAATTACACTTGATCAGGTATAAGATAAAATGTCAGAGTTGTTTTGATTTGCATTTCCTGATAGCTAAGTTTGTTGAACATTTCTTTGAGTGTTTCCTAGTCATTTGAGTTTCTTCTTTTGAAAATTCTGTTGAGAGCTATACCCCATTTTTTTCCTCTGAATTAAAAAGCTTTTCTTTTCTTTTCTTTTTTTTTTTAAACACTCCAGAAGAGGGCATCAGATCTTGTTACGGATGGTTGTGAGCTACCATGTGGTTGCTGGGATTTGAACTCAGGACCTTCAGAAGAGCAGTCAGTGCTCTTAACCACTGAGCCATCTCTCCAGCCCTATATACCCCATTTTTAAAAATTGGATTATTTGGCTCACTGATATCTAATTTTGAGTTCTTTATATATTTGGGATATGAACCCTCTATCAGATGTATAGTTGATAGAAATACATCCTATGGCCTGCCACTTTGTCTAAATGATGATGCCCTTTGCTCTGCAGAAGTTTTTCAGTTTCACAAGGTCCCCTATCTTATGGTTGATCTTACTACCTGTGCTAACAGTGTTATGTTCAGAAAGTCTTTTCCTGTGCTAATGGATTCAAGGCTATTCTCTATGTCCTCTTCTATCAGAATAAGTGCATCTGATCTTATGTTGAGATCTTTGGTTCATTTGCAGTGGAGTTTTGTGCAGGGTGACAAGTATGGATCTACTTATATTTTTTACATACAGCCATCCAGTTTGACCAGCAGCATTTGTTGAAGATGTTGTCTTTTTTCCCATTGTATATATAATGAGGTATCTATAGGTGTGTGGATTTACGTCTGGATCTCCAGTTTGATTGCATTAATCAATGTGTCTATTTTTGTGCCAATTCCATGCTGTTTTTATTACGATAGCTCTGTAGTAAAAATTGAGATTGGGCATGGCGATACCTCCAGAAGTTCTTTTTATCATTCACAATTGATTTAGTTATCCTATTTTTTTTGTCTGTGTTTCCATATGAAACTGAACATTGTCAAGATCTGTATAGAATTGTGTTGAAATTTTGATTAGGATTGCATTGAATCTGTAGCTTTCTTATTGTAGGATGGTCATTTTTACTATATTATCCTACTGATCCATGAGCATGGAAGATCTTGCCTTCTCCTGGTAGTTTCTTAGATATCTTTCTTTAATGTCTTAAAGTTTTTAATCATACAAGTCTCTCAATTGCTTGGCTAGAGTTACTCCAAGATACTGCATTTTTTGGGGGGGAGGAGTTATTGTGAAGGGTGTTGTTTTTCTGATTTCTTTCTCAGTCTGTTTGTCATTTGTATATAAGAGGGCTACTGATTTTTCTGAGTTAATTTTGTTTCCAGTTACTTTGCTGAAAGTGTTTATTGGCTATAGAAGTTTCTCAGTGGACTCCCCCACCCCATGGACTTTTTATGGTTACTTATGTACTATCATATCATTTACAAATAAAGATACTATGACGTCTTCCTTTCTAGTTTGTATTCCCATGATCTCCTTTAGTTGTCTTACTGAGCTACTAGTTAAGGTTTCAAGTACTGTACTGAATAGGTATGGAAAGTGTGAACCACCTTGACTTGCTCCTGATTTTATCAGAATTGCTTGGAGTTTCTCTCCATTTAAGTTGATGTTGGCTATGGGTTTGCTGTAAACTGCCTTTACTATGTTGAGGTATACTCCTTGCATCCCCTATCTCTAAAGGACTTTTATCCTGAATGAGTATTGGATTTCTGTCAAAAGCCTTTTCTGCATCAAATGAGATGACATGTCTTTTTCTTTTTCGGTTTATTTATATTTCAGATTACAGTTGTTGCTTAATGTATATCCAACCATTCCTGCATCTCTTGGGTGTAGCTTACTAGATCATGGTGGATGATGTTTTTGATGTGTTCTTGTGTTCAGTTGGCAAGTATTTTATTGCAAATTTTTACATTTTTGTTTGTTAAGGAAACTGGTCTGTAGTTCCCTTCCTTTGGCTGGTCATTTTGTAGTTTAGGTGTTAGAGTCGCTGGGGTCTCATAAAATGAATGAAACAATGTTTCTTCTGTTTCTATTTTGTGGAAAACTTTGAGGAGTATTGGGCTTGATTCTTCTTTGAAAGTTTGGTAGAATTTTGTGCTAAAATCATCTGGCCCTGAATTGTTGTTTTGGGAAGGGGCACTTTAATGACTGCTTCTATTTCACTAGGAGTTATAGGTCTGTTAAAATGATCTGATCTTGATTTTACTTTGGTAAGGGGTATATATTGAGAAAATTATCCATTTCTTTTAGATTTTCCAATTTGGCAAATTACAAGTTTTTAAATATGTCCTCATGATTCTCAAGATTTCCTCCGTGCCTTCTTACATCGCCCTTTTCATCTCTACTTTTGTTAATTTGCATCCTCTCTCTTCTGTTTAGTTAATTTGGCTAAGGATTTGTCAATCTTAGTGATTTTCTCAAAGCACCAACTCTTGGTTTAATAGATTCTTTTTATGGTTTTTGTTTCTTTGTTTCTACTTTATTGAGTTCAGCCCTGAGTTTGGTTATTTCTTGCCATCTACTTCTTGTGGGTATGATTTCTCTTTTTTGTTCTAGAGCTTTCAGGTATGCTGCTAAGTTACTAGCATGTGATATGCCCCTTCCCTTTCTTAAATGTAGGCACTTAGTGCTATGAACTTGTCTTTTAGAACCACTTTTATTTTATTACATACATGTGGGTATGTTGTGTATTCATTTTCATTAACTTCTAAATTAATTCTAAATTAAATTGTTTTCATTTAATAGTCAGTTAGTTGTTTGGTTTCCATGAGTTTGTAAGCTTTCTGCTGTTTTTGCTGCTGATATGCAACTTTAATCTGTGGTGACCAGATAGAATGGCGGGTATTCTGCCAATTCTAGTCTATCTGTTGATAGTTTTTGTGTCCCAGTATGTAGTCAATTTTGGAGAATGTTCTATGAATTGCTAAAAAAGAAAGGTATATTCTTTTGTGTTTGAGTGAAATGTTCTGTAAATATCTGTTAGGTTCATTTGGTTTATGTGACATTTAGCTCCAACATTTAGTTTTGTTTATTTTATTTTATTTTATTTTTTTTTGGTTTTTGTTTTTGTTTTTGCCTATTGGCAAGAGTATCGAATTCACTTGCTTTCACTGTGTGAGGGTCAATATATGATTTAAGCTGTAGTAATGTCTGTCCTTGATGTTAAAGTGTATTTCTTGGATGCAGCAGCAGGATGAATTCTGTTTTTACATCTATTCTGTTCATGTGTCTTTTTTATTTATTGAATATTTTCTTTATTTACATTTCAGATGTTATCCCCTTTCCTCGTTTCCCCTCTGAAAACCCCCATCCCATTCCCCCTCCCCCTGCTCAGCAACCCCCTACCCCCACTTTCCTTACCTGGCATTCCCCTACACTGGAGCATCGAGCCTTCACAGGACCAAGGGCCTCTCCTCCCATTGATGCCTGACAAGGCCATCCTCTGCTACATATGGGGCTGAAGCCATGGGTTCTCTTTGATTGGTAGTTTAGTCCCTGAGAGTTCTAGGGGTAATGGTTGGTTCATATTATTGTTCCTCCACTGGGGCTGCAAGTTCCTTCAGCTCCTTGGGTCCTTTCTCTAGCTCCTGCATTGGGGACCTTGTATCTGTGTCTTTTAATTGGAATATTGAAACTATTGATATTGAGAGTTATCAATGAGTGTTTGTTGATTCCTTTTATTTTGTTCTTGTGGAGTGTCATCCCCCCCCTTTTTTTTTAATTTTGTGTCCTGAGATTAATCCCTTGTGTTTTCTTGTGTATGACTAATTTCTTCGAATTGAAGTTTTCCTTCTAGCACCTTCTGTAGGGCTAGATCTGTAGATACATACTGCTTAAATTTGTTTTATTGTGAAACATCTTTCTTTCTCCATCTATGGTGATTGAAAGTTTTGCCAGGTATAATATTCTGGACTGGCATCTGAAGTCTCTTAAAAAGTCTGTTCAGGCCCTTCTGGCCTTAAGAGTTTCCATTGACAAGTTGGGTGTTATTCTAATAGGTCTGATTTTACGTGTGACTTGGTATTTTTCTCTTGAACCTCCTTTATGTTTAGTATTTTAATTATTTTGTGACAAGAGGACTTTCATTTCTGGTCCTATCTGATGTTCTGTATACTACTTATACTTTGATCAGCATTTCTTTCTTTAGGTTAGGAACATTTTCTTCTATGATTTTATTGAAAAATATTTCTATGCTTATGACCTGGGTTTCTTTTCCTCCCTCTATTCCTATTATTTGATCTTTTCATAGTGTCCCAGATTTCCTGGATGTTTCATGTCTAGAATTTGTTAGATATAACATTTTCTTTGAGCAAGCTATCCATTTCTTTTGTCTTGTCTTTAATGGCTGAGATTATCTCTTTTATCTCTTGTATTCTATTGGTGAGACTTGGCTCTGAGGTTTTGTTCAAGTTCCTAAAATTTTCATTTCCATATTTCTCTTAGTTTGGATTTTCTTTATTGATTCTATTTCCATTTTCAGGTCTTGAAGTTTTATATATTTTTTCTATTTAAAGACCTCTATAATATTCATAATGGCTGTTTTAAGGTCTGTGTCTTGGTGCTTCAGCTATATCACATTTCTCAGGGCCTACTGAGGTAGAGTTGCTGGAAACTACTGGGGATATATTGTTTTGGCTGTTATTGTGTGTTTATGCTGGTGTCTAGGTATCTGGTTTAGAATGACTGTATTTTAGATGCTGATATCTGGAAGAATCTTCAAAGGTATACCTTAATGAACTGGCAAGCAAATGTTTCACTGACTTTTGTAAGCCATTTAAAAGCACTTGTGAGAAGCCCTGATATGAAGTCAGGTTGGACAAACGTACAGGGAACATGTCTAGTGTGAGATGTGGTGGGCAGGGCAGTCCCATGGGACTGAGTCCTTCAATTCATAGAGTGACAAGATAACTCTGGGTAAATGCTGTCAGAATTGAATGGAATCATAGAACACCTAGGGATGAAGAATTCGTTGCTATGGAAAAACCTCCCACACAATTGGTGTCAGGAGCGTTCTGTGAGTAAAGGAAAACAGAGTTTATTTTCCTTATTTTATTTCATACTCCTCTTTCATAATCCCAGTTTTTTTCCTTTGATATTATTTGGAATAACGATTTAATATTTGAAAGATCTTAGAAGTCAGCTAGGAATCCTATTTACGTTTTGAAACCAATTATATGCAGGCACATTCCTGGATGCTACAAAGCCAATGGTGAGCCAATCAAAACTGCTCTCTGCTCCCACAAGAATGTGTGTTGTGGCACATATATATAACAGATCTTCTTATTTCCAACTCGGCAATTATCTCAATGCCTTCTGAGATGTTTGATATTCCCTTCCTTAAGATATGTCTTGGTTTATGTTCTCCACAAACCACAGCCAGAGACAAAGATTTGAATGCCAGTTAGTTTATTTGGAGAGAGAGTGGGAGGGAGAGGAAGGGGGAAAGTGGAAGGTGAGGAAGCCAATAACAATGTGTTAATGATGCGGCTTCAGCAAGGGGACAGTGGAGTTCCTTCATACTTGGCATCTCAGTAAATGTTCTACAGAAATTCTCTCTGAAACAGCCCACTGAGCAACAAGGGAAGTGAGGCGTTCCAGTCCTGTCCCTTCTTGGTTGGGGATTATTTCTAGGAATGTCAACTCACTGACACTTTCGGTCTGCTCTTCTTGGGAGCACTTGTGCCTCCACAAGCAGAGAGCTCCTACTCACGTAGAGGAGCATGAGTGTGGAAGACAAAGCCCAGCATGGCAGGAGCTGCCCGGTGATGATGCTGGGCCGTGCCAAGCGAGGACAGCTGCCTAAGGATTTGATGCTTCAGCTACCTCCCATCTGGAGGTACAGGAAGCTCATTTATATAAATGGGGGAAAGTCTATGTAGCTCACAGATCACCACGGTCAGTAGTATTTGGTCATAATCAAGACTGCACACTCCATTCTGAATTATGAACGAATCAAGTGACAAAAATTAATGATGCTTTTTCCCTTCCTTTCTTCTTTTTTAATTTTTTTTCTGTATTTTGGTCATTTACTCTAAGGTGAGTCAAATGTGATTTTTTTTTAAAGGAAAGATTTCCCAAAGTTGTAAAGTTTAATTTTTATTCATTTTAATACTTTTGAAAGTGAAAATCATGGCACTAAATGTGAAGAGTAGTTTTGATGACAACATGAGAGGATAGAATGAGAAAAGAGCTGGAGACAGTGACACATTGCTGTAAACCCAGCCCTTCAGAGACTGAGGGATAGACTACTAGGTCAGCTTGGGATATACAGCTATATCCTATCTTAAAATGATGAAGGAAGGAAGGAAGGAAGGAGGGAAGGAAGGAAAGAAAGAAGGAAGGAAGAAACAAAGAAAGAAAGAAGCAAAGAACAGAGATAAGAAAGAAGTGGAAAGGCTGCTTATCTCCTCTCTGAGCCAGGGAGGCTTTCTGTGCAGAATGCTCAAGTCATTTAATTCTGGTTTCCCCAGAGAAGCTATTGAGGCCTCCAGGCATGTGCCTCTGGAAAGGCCATCAGCACCTGATGTGGCCCTCCTTACCTCTGCTGAAATTGATATTTTTAGTCCCATGCTTTTTCTTGTTAGTGACAAACTATTGTTAGAATGGCACATTTATTTTTAATGTGGGTTGATACATTTTTTTATGTGTCTAGAGGAGGTGAGTACTTTGTGTGTGTGTGTGTGTGTGTGTGTGTGTGTGTGTGTGTGTGTGTGTGTGTGTGTATCATGTATAAGCAAAATACCCTGTGGGAAAAAGAATTTATTCTGGTCAATCAAGGCATGAAGGGAAGACAGAACTGGTGGGAAAAGCTTGTGACTCCTTAGGAAGCAAAACTCAGCATGATACCCAAATGACCTTCTCCAACTCTGCGTCCATATTATTTCTGAACCCTCCAGTGGTTACTTAAAACACACACACACACACTATGGAATTCCCTGATACCTCTTATTTCTTTTGTGAATGTGAACCATTATAAACTTAGAGTTACATTTTTAGTTGATATACAAACACCAGTTTTTTGGGCTTCAACAGAGTTGCCTCTCCAACCTCCTATGATAGGGAAGCCTTCCCCATTTGGAGGTAGAGCGTACACATGCAGTGCTAGTGGCTTTGTAAGCTCATCCGACACTCTCATGTTCCTAAGCAAACTGGAAAATGGAGAGGTGAAATGACCAAAACTCTGCCATTGTTCTCAGTGTTTCTAAGGTCAGAGCCATTCGGCGCTGTTCGGCCTACAGCTCACATCTCAGTCTGAATTTATCAAGGACAATCGTTAAGGACATCTGGGCCAATGCAACAGGACATTTTGAGTCTTGGTTTGGTTGAGGCCCAAGTCAGAACTAATGAAAGGCGCCAAATGGCCCCAATTTGTAATGTGGGAGTCTAGATGTCTTGGGCTAGAGTTGCTGATGAGTGGCAGGTCCCACTGCAAAAGGGACAGAGCTCCCCACTAAACCGTAGCCAAAGGAGGAGGGTGCTAAGGGAGCCTCTGAGGGTGCTTGATCTGCCATCTTTGTGTTAGATAAAACAAAACAAAACAAAAGAATGCTTAACAGTTTCCAGAAAGGCACTGACAGAGTTACCCTTTTGGAATAAGCTTTGTTGAGGTGGGGGTCCTAGGCCTGTGATATAACGATTTGGAACATACCTGTCATAATAGATTTGGATGTGACACAGCCTAATAATAGGGAGAGGTGAGGTCATGTGCCAGAGGCTAAGAACAAAAGGAAAGGAAAGCAAGAGAGGGAAATCTGTTCTTGGAGCTAGATGCATGTCCACCAGCAGCAGCAGGGGTGAGGATGCAAAGGATCAGTAGCCTTTCTAAATCCTAGTAACAAAGATGCTAAGAAAGAAATTGGGGAAACACTTCCATTCACAGTATCCTTAAACGAAATAGAAATAAACCGAACCAAGGTGGTGAGAGACCTCGGAGACACCGGATTCTTGTTTTAGTATCTGCTTTGGGGAAATCTTAAGCAAAAACAGTAAATTCCTGGTAGAACATCATGAGAGCGAAGATGGTAAACTCCTATGCCACAAGGCCTCTCTCTACAGGATGACTTCTGTGCCAGTTTAGTCAAACAGTTCCCATCCTTAGACCATCTCGTCACCACACCTGTACCTGTCAATCACAGAAGAGGCAAGTGCGGGGAGGGATGGAGAAAGTAAAGTGAATAGGGTGGAGCTGACCATTCGCCACCCTCCTGCCTGCTTCTGTCAAGGTTCCAGGTTCCGGAAGCCTAGCTGCATTTAGTTCTAGACCCATTGCTCATATTGGTCAGCCCATTCTGCTGGGCCCCGAGAGTTTCCTCTAGAGGCAGGATGTGTTCACTGGGTAACTTCGGGGCACAGCAATTCAGCCTCTGCTGATGGCTATGACATAGAAAGAGGGGAAATTAAGGAGACGTGGGGAGGGGAGGAGAGCTCTCACTAGCTGAAAATCAAGAATTTCAGCACAATTAGCAACATTTCCTCTGAAGGTTTTTTATGTGTGGAAAAGATTCTTCTTTTTTTTTTTTTTAAGAATTATTTATTTTATGTATGTGAGTATACTGCAGCTGTCTGCAGACACACCAGAAGAGGGCATCAGATTCCATTACAGATGGTTGTGAGCCACCATGTGGTTGCTGGGATTTGAACTCAGCACTTCTGGGAGAGCAGTCAGTGCTCTTAACCGCTGAGCCACCTCTCCAGCCCGGAAAAGATTCTTCTATAGAGATCTTTTCAAGTTAATAATGTTAAAATAACAATAAACCAGGCTAAGGCCCAAGTGTATGTGACATTTACTCCTTTTTCTAATATTTTTGAGGAATCTCACAGGACTTTTATTTACGATAAAAACCCTTTCCCATGAACTCAGTGATCTAGAATACATTTATCAGCAATGATCCTATCCAATATATCTCAGGAAGGACCCCATGATCCCATTTAAATCTTAGTAACCCTTCAAAGAGAGAAACTGAGAATCTGCCAAAACCACATGTCTGTATAAACACACCGAAAGGCACCTCTCTCTTGAGGTCACATCCACACTCTTAACTCCCACACTTAAATTGATGTCAAAAATCTCTTTTAATAAATTCCAGTGCAGCTTCATACTGGCTCCTTCTGAAATTCTTTTCTATGAAGTTAGGGATCCTGAAGTCGTCTGAGTAAAATAACTCCTCAGGCAGCATCATAGAGCTGTGCTGACTCCAGCCCTACAGCTATGGATTGTGTACTGTCTGAAAAAGAAAGCTGATCGCCGTTCTACACATCCATAATACCGGAAGGTAAAAACAAAATCAACATCAGAGACTTGGGAGGGTGAAGGCAACTAACCCAAGGAAATGTTAGTCACCGACAGCCAGGTCTTCCCTCTCTTACACCAGACATAAGCAAGCTTCCTGAGGATGAGGACCACACAGGACTCTTACTGACTTCTCAAGTTCTTGGCAGGGAACCTGGGACAGAGTGGATGCTCAGCGGGTCGTTGCATGGGAGGAGTGAGAAGTGCAGAAAGCAGCTGTCCTGACTTTCCAGTGCTTTTGAAAGTGAAGTCAGTAACTTTGACTACCGGCAACCTGTTGGCCCAAGGGTTTGTCTGAGGCACCATCTGTGTCTGTGTAGAAGCTCGGGCAATAATGTCCCTCGAATAGCCCATCAGTCATGACATCTTGGATTTGGGGGAAATACCTGTCTTCTTTGTTCCATAGGCAGAATATCTAAAAAGTACATGTTCTATCTAGATGACCAGAAATCTGCCCTAAGCTCCAGAGACCAGAGGTAGTAAGTAACTCTTGATACCCGTCCTCATGTTTCCTTCTTGTCTGTTTTTCTTGAGGTCCCCACCAGATAAACTATTTACACTGGAATCCCTGGTTAGCTTGTTGGGGGAACCTAAGTCAAGAGAAATGGATTAGATTTGAAATCTTTGTGACTCCCAGAAGTGGGGTCTGTCTTTCTCACCACTGCTTGGCTTGAGATCTTTGTGTAAGCTACTTGGCCTCACTCTCAGTCACCCTGGGCCTGCACACTGGCCAAGTCTCGGCTTTTATGCTGGCTGTGGTGGTATCTACTTTGGCTGGCTAATTCTCAGGAGCCAGGTCCCAGCAGTCCCACGAACAATGTAGCAAAGTGAATCTTTTGTTTTCTGGACACTAAGATGACTTTAGCTTGTTCTGTAGTCACCATCCTTGTCTGGTTTGCCTGCTGGTAGGAAGACTGTAACTGAATGTTGTTACATTTCTCTTGGATTCCATTGAGTGTCTCTGTGCACTTGCTTGTGGTTCTCTGTGCTCTCTGCTAAATAATGTAGAGAATAGGACAGAATACTATTTGTTATAATGGGAACATGTCAGTGATTTTCCAGAGGGAGGCTTCGTCCCTTGGTTTGCCATTTTGAGTTGGCTTCAGTGGTGGCACCTGAGAAGAGACCCAGAAATGGGCATTTCGATGACACGTGAAATGATGTTTTTAAAGCCCGCTTTCCAAGTTCTTCTAAGTTCTCTTACTATTGTTTGATACATCACTGAAACCAACAACAGGAAACTCTTGCTGTGACTGTGTTGGATTATAAAGTACCAAAATGTATCTTTTCATATTGGCACTTAGCATTTTGGCTGGACAGTCACAAGGCACAGAAGCCACGCTGATTATCAACTCAACTGTCCCTCACTCCATTCCAAATCATTTGAGGGTTTGTGCTTGCTCTTCTGTTTTCGGACAGGCTCTCCTTATGTTGTTGAAGAGGGCCTTGAACTCACTGTTCTTACCAGATTGACAGCTTCACTGATTCAGCTTCCCAAAGTGCTATGATTACAGGTGCATACCAGTGTGCCTGGCTTCTTCACCATGAGTTTATATTGAAAACTACCCACTTATGTATTTATTTTTAAAATTACCTTTGTGTGTGTGTGTGTGTGTGTGTGTGTGTGTTTTGCCTGTTTATATATCTTTGTACCATGTATATGCTGTGCCCAGGGAAGCCAAAACAGGGCATCAGATATCCTGGGACTGGAGTTACAGATACTTGTAAACTGCCATGTGGGTGTTTGAAATCAAACCAGTGTCCTCTAGAAGAGCAGCCAAGTGTACTTAACTGTGGAGCCATTTCTCCAGCCCCCAATACTACCATTTATGATTTATCCCCTAGGTCCAGGACATTGCTACACTACACACAGACATTATTTCATTTAATCCTCATGCCAGCTGTCAGAGATAGGGTTGTTTGCTTGCTTGTTTGTTCCTTGTCTTTTGGATAAGGAAACTGAAGTCAAAGAGGTCAAAAGAGATAGAGGGTTATAGAGCTAGGATTCAAGCCTAACTTTCAACATAAGTCACGGGTCTGTTGCTTTTCCTCATCCACTAATTCCCTCTGCCTGATCTTAGGCCCCTGACTTGTCTGTTGGGAGCCAGGAAAGCTAGACCACGACCTGCAGTGAAGTACTGTGCTCATCAGAACTTTGGTTTGCTCCCACGATCATCCCTGTGGAATCTATCTATTTGTGCAATATCTATTTGTCATCTTCTCATCATCTATATTCCCGTCTTCCCTGAACTCATCCTTTTGTTCACTTCAGAATGCTTTCTAGAGCCAAGACAAGTAATTTATTACCTCAAAGGGCATGATACCTTTGTTGTGACCTTTATTGAGGTCAGGTCTTAGATCACCAAGATGACAGATTTGTGACAACGTCTTAGATGACCTGTCCTCAGCATCCTCCTGTGGTCCCTAAACCAAGCAGGAAGTCTGAAGTTGCTTCTTTAGGGTAGTTCGTAAGCTCTGTCCACTCTCCATCATAGCCTGTGTGGGAAATCTGCAGAGACTCTCGATTTGGATGAGGAAATTTTTTATTTGGTGAGGATAGCTCGGCATGAACCTATAAGTAGGTTATCTGATGGTCTAGAGCCTACCTATGGTGATTTCTAAACAGGAAGATCAGCATGGCAACAATTAGGCCAATCACCAATAAATCCCAGTATTGTCCAACGGTGCTATCCAGTTTCAGCCATTTCCATTTTGTAGTAAACTGCTGGCAAGAGGCATTCAGTCAAAAAAAAAAAAAGCAATTCTAGCACCTCATGGTGGTCAGAACCATTTCTCCTCACAAACTCACCACCACCCTCCTACCCAAAAGCCATGTCCCCTGCTCCCTTCTGTCTTAGAATCTGGGTTGCGTTTCAGGGGAGAGCCCGCACATGGGCCTAATTATCAACTCAAGTATAAAAGCCTCAAGTACAAAATTTAGCTGGACATGGTGGCACTTGCCTGTAATCTCTGTGCCTGGAAGGCTAAGGCAGAAGGGTCTCAAATTTGAGGTCAGCCTGGGTTACACAATGACTTCCCGGTTAGCCTTGGCTGTGTCATAAGGACCTGTCTCCAAAAAAACTTAATTTCTGCTTTTAAGAAATACAGCTCTTTGTGGTGTCACTTGCCACCTGCCATCTGCTTACCAGTCTCAGATTTTGATGGCAAGAGCTATGTTTTGAACAAGTATATATAGCTCATCTCTGCTTAAGGCTCTGAGCATAGCGTGTGCTGGAAAGAGTGTCTGCTGGATTAATTTACTGGTTGTACTACATAGTGTCAACACATACTCAGCAAGTAAGAATTGCTGTGTGGTAAGTACAAGATTCTGCATTCTACTTATCAAAGAAAAGTTAACTCCCCTGGTAATCCTCACCACTTTGTCCCAAGTTTCTTTGAGTTTTCAGAGTTTCTGAGAATCTTATTTGAGACAAACTTACATTAAAAAACAGGATATCTTGGAGCAAATGCATAGTTTCCAGTTTCATAAGGGCAAAGAACACAGGTATGCGAGCATCTGGACTTGTCTGAGCAGCCATGTCATACAATCTTCTGGCCAAATGAATGTCCTAGAAAGAAAACAACCCATCCTCATCAGGTATAGATTCTCACAAAACAGAAACTGTTGTTAGAAATACCACAATTAATGTTTGGTGGCATGAGGATATGTCATGCCATATACAGCAAGGGGGATTTTGAAAATAGAAAGTTATAGAGCTTAAAGTAGATTCTCTTGACTATCCACGTGAACTCCATATAATAATCACAGAGGCCTTAAACCCAAGCATTTTGTGGCTAAAGGCAGAAGAAAGTCAGATGCACCAGGAGAGAGAGAGAGAGATTAAAAGTATGGGAGGAACTCAACTTGTTACACAGGGCGGTAGGGGGTTGTAGGAGTTGTGGGGGTATGAGGTGGTTGGGGTGTGGGGGGATGGGAGGGTGGTGGTGGGGGTCACATGGAAAGAATCAGAAGCAACTGAAAGAGCCAGCAAGGAAACAGAGAGCTTGGTCTTAACCACTTCAGGGAACTAACTTCACTAACAACCTGGGAAACGCATTCTTCTCCAGCAAGAATCAGCCTTGATTTTTGTCATATGAGACCTCAATTATTGACAAAAGATGCCTATCTCCAGGGCAGTTGGGTCAATATGACTTCCAGGTATGAGCTTTTAGAGCCGTTAGAAGCTTCACGCTATTACTAACCTGTGAACACACACAGAATAGGCAGAAGGGTCTCAAATTCGAGGTCAGCCTGGGTTACACAATGACTTCCCGGTTAGCCTTGGCTGTGTCATAAGGACCTGTCTCCAAAAAAACTTAATTTCTGCTTTTAAGAAATACAGCTCTTTGTGGTGTCACTTGCCACCTGCACAGACCAGGGTTTTGCTGGGAAGATTTGTCCCAAACAATCTCCTGAATTTTAATTACTGGCAACATGAAGCCCACATAAGAATGTAAGGAGATCCATCTCCACAAAGTTGTCTTCTGACTCCATGCACACACTAAGCCCTAGAAATGACCTCTCATTCTTTGACCTTATCTAGCAAAATGTTGGCACCACTAAAGCAATTTTTTTCTTCTTTTGATATATATTGCTCTAAGGATGCCCAGGACTTAGTAAACGAGAAGTTTTACTCCATTCACTTAGATGTAACTATCATGCAGTACATGGGAGTTTATTTTACTTGAAATTCAGCAGTTTAGGTTAAGTGCATCTGTCTTGAACTCTTTTTAAGTTTGTGTTCCAACTAAAATATCGGCTGTGACACAGTGCTGATTAATATGTGTGTATGTTCAAAATAGCTTCCTACAGGTTGAAGAGGCAGTAGGCTTCTCCAAGAAAGAAGCCTGACACTTGAGTTCTCCAGGCCCAAATATTTTATATCACCCAAAATTCCTTATAATGGAATAGACCATATGAAAACCTGGTGTTTGAGTAATTTATTTTCATTTTCTAATTATGAATATATCACTTGGAAATTAGGGAGATCTCTGATATTATAGAACTGAATAAGAAAAACATTCATCCATAACCCTTCTGTGCAGAGGTAACTACTGACACTGGTTCACACACATGTGACATGCTCTTTCCAGAGGGTGTTATAAACTCCTTGGAGACGATTGTTTGTTTTGTTCATGACCCCAGATCCAAGCCTACTACTTCATATTGTGAATAATCACGTGGTCAGTACACAAACGTGTGAATGAGAGTTAGATTGCAGTAACATGTCGTTCTAGAAGTAGATAGTGTTCCGACCTGGGAACATAGCAAAGGATTTTGAAGAGACGGAATATGTAGCCTAGAATGTATTTAGAAGAAAAGTGGCATATGAGCTATTGTCCTAAAAAACAGTTAAAGAAGGCATTGAATTTAAAGTAAGAAGTCTAGGATTTACAATTCTAGTAAGATATTTTCAATTTGTGTTTTTGTCTATCAGCATTGCCTTTGGGGGATGGGGAGAGTAAGGGAAATAACGGTTTGAGGGAGTTATACTTTATCAATAATAACATAGCAGTGTTTGATAAATTATGTATTTCTAAGGTAATGTTAACACTTGTAAAAAATCAACTCCCAAAATCCAGGGACACAGTACCGAAAAGTTTGTTTTTAACTTTAGTCAACATTTTAGCAGGGATGTTCCTAGGTGATAGAGGATTTTCTTTGCTGGTAATTAAGGAATTCGGCTCTTTCCGTTAAGTGGTTCTGCATTTTCCTCTGCTTTTTTCTGCTGTGTTCCAACAACAAAGTGCGAAGCAACTAGGGTGAAGCCCCATTTACTTACTGGCTGCCTTAGCACAAATGGCACCTTTCACTTAAGCTGTGAGGACAGGATACATGGATGCAAAGGATGCTGGGAAATGTAGTGTGACTAGGCCGACATTCCTTCATAATTGTTCTAAGGACTAGCGATTGTAGGTCTCTAACAGGCAGAAGTATTAGTAGAAATGTAATGAGAGAACATCAGAATTGAAGGCACCAAGTAATCTTCGCAACAGACCATGGTGATCAAAAATTCAGGAATGAATCAAAATTCTTAGAATGGCCAGGAAGAATGCACAGCAGGCTTTGTTCATGGTTAAGTTTCTGAAATAATTTAAAAAATATAAACTGACAAAGAGTCTCATGGTAATTTGTGAGCTGAATGCTTGTGTTTTTAAGTTCACATCCTGGTTAATTTTACTCCAGGCATGTTGATCAGCACCATGCTCCCAGCAAAACCACCGCCACCTTCGCCACCTTCGTCAGGTCAGCTGATTCGGCCTTGCAGGTGACCTTACGGCTGGGCTCCTAGACTCTTTTTTTTTTGTTGTTGTTTTTCGAGACAGGGTTTCTCTGTGTAGCCCTGGCTGTCCTGGAACTCACTTTGTAGACCAGGCTGGCCTCGAACTCAGAAATCCTCCTGCCTCTGCCTCCCAAGTGCGCCACCACCGCCTGGCGCTGCCTCACAGCAGGAGGAGTTGGGAGGGCCATTAGGCTTTCAGTTCAGAATCCACTGCTTCTTACAGCCATTTGTTTGCAATTCTGTCCAGTTGCACTTGGCCTCAGAGAGGCACTAGAGTTTATGGGCTTGGGAGGATCAGGTGAAGGGCGTCCACCTTTTATGTGTGGAGAAGTCAACAACTATGCTGGATGAAAACTTGCCAACGTGGCTGCTGTGGGATCACCCACTGTCCTGTCGGTGACTCCTGATCTGGGCTCTGTAAGTAAAGTCCTTCACAACTCATTAATTCCCCAGGGTGAACTTTGGAGGAATCATTCTTTGATTTGTCATTCTTGGGAGTTTAAGAGGATGTGGGGGGGACTACATTGGAAGCTCTCGCAGAGAAGGGATTTAGACAACAAGGTGGCCTGAGGTAACGCATGGGACTTAGCCTGCTAGCTTCACCAAGAAGCACCTCAGCTCAGTGGCTCACATTTTTACACTGATTCCACAAGAATTGGTTTATACCTCACTTTCCTCCCTTAAATGCGAAGGGTTTACAAAATATGATCCCACCAGCCTTCTTTCATTCTCGGAAACTCTCTGGAAATGATATTACACTCATTTCTCTCACTCGTTTGCTTGAGGCTTGGTAGCGAGGATTGTGAAGAAATGCCACAGCAGCTGAAGGGCCACCGTCATTGTCCTCCTTTTGGAATAAATTTGGGGCTTGAACTCATTAGGATGCTTATTTTGAAAGTTAGAGTCACTTTACTAATTTGGCTATGCGATAATGAGACTAATAAACTTTGCTCTGAATAACTGGTGATTGACCCAGAGATCTCTTATCAGCTAAACCTAACATCCTGGTTTCTAGGTCTGAATACAGCCCCTGGTTTCTTTTATTTGTTTCTCTTTTTGTCTGGTTTTATTTGTCTCCAACCCTACCTCTGGTTTTTAATGAAGACACTTTCTGTCAAAACAATAAAACAAATGAAAGCCCTGGAGACTTCGTGTGAGGAAAACTGATCAGAGTGAGCGATCTGTGAGTTAAGAGGAACTTGGCAGGAAGAATGGAAAAGTGGGCAGAGAGAAGAGCCGGCAGCTACTCTGCCTAGTGTGAAATGGATGTCCCAACAGCTGCTATCTGAATTGTGAAGGAAGTGCCCAGCAAAGAGGTGCCCTGGTGAGTCTGGAGGAGAACCAAAGCCTCTAGTATGGTCCAACAGCTAGGCTCTAGGCACTGTGTCCTCTCTTGCAGTCTTGACCACTTGTCTTGAGAGGATGTTCCTTTCAGCCCCCAGGGACACAGGTTAAAATGGCCTCACCGTGGTGAGGATGTGGTTGTTAGGAGAGTGAGTCCTTTTTGTGAATCACTGGGGGTAGGAGAGATAACTGAGGGAACGGATTGAGTGGGGTCATTTGTACACTTTCTGTAAACAGTGTTTCTTAGGTTATAGTGTTTCATATGAGGAATTGTGAATAAAAACTTTGATCCTGTTAAAACCTTAACAATTGTTCAAATTTCCTTCTGATCTAAATGACGGTCACTTCACATACTGTTTAACCACAAAGCCTTCTCACATAGGCTTGCTCATGCAATCCTCTAAGCTGGGGGTAGGTCGGGTATCATTAGTTCCATTTCACCCATGTGGGTGACTGTCGGTGGTGGAGGCTCAGTAAGTGACTTCCAGAGAATTATCCAATTTAGCCATTCATTCCTGTCCATTTTATAATCAAAGGTAGCTAACATAGTCTCATAGAGGCAGCCTTTGGAGTTGGCATTTTATTGCTCGGAGTGCTGAGGCTGATGAAAACTTATCAGGTAAAGGCAGGCTGTAGGGAGAACAAGACAATAGGGTCTGCTCCGCTGAGCAGTCCATGCCTGAATAAGAAGCTTTGGCTGGAGAGTGCTGGATCAGCGGGTCTCAGGGACCTCCCTACCAATCATTCTCAATTGCTAGTATTACTGGACTGAAGAAGAAAGCACAGAAAATCAATAGTTTCAACAGTATTTCACGGTAGAAACAGTTGGGAATATAAACACCGAAGAGAACCCTGATTGATTACTAAGAATGGCACATTATGGGTCCCATTGTGGTTTTCTTCTTTTCTTTTTTCTTTTTTTTCCTGAAATGCTTGGGATCGGACATGCCTTGCATAACATTCTGGATCCACCACTAAAGAGTTCTGCACACTTGGCCAAATGACTTCATCTCTGCCAATGTGGATTCCTGATGTATACAACAAGCAAAGAGTGCTTACCTCATCTAATGGCTGTATGATTAGCAAGATTTTATACATATGCATAATATGCATACATGTACACACATACATACACATTTTATATATATATATATATATATATATATACATATATATATCACCTAACCAAAACTGGTCATCTAGTTTTTAAAGTTACTGGTATGTAAATTTAGCATACCTACATTCCACCCTCTGCCTTTCAGACTCATAATTCGTCATCTTTTGCCTGATTCTTCCCACTGACTAAGGTATTTTCCCCACCAGCACCTCTACTATTAGCATTGTTTCATTCATGAATATGCCTCAAGCCAGACATGGTTTCTGAGGCCTTCCTCTCTAGAGTGCCCATTATGGTCTCAAGAAGATATTGGCTGCTCTGTGAGATGTTTCTGGGTCAACCCATGGCATCTTCATCTCTAGCCTGGACCTCATTTCACTTTGCTGTTACAACTGACAGTTAAGGAGTTGGTGGAGATGTCAGTGCAGAAGTCCTGGCCGTGAGAAAGTGGAGACAGGACTCACTACAGAAATGTGGGCTGGGAAAATGAGGAATGTATGAATTAGATTGACTCCAGTTAGAATTCTTTTACTCATTAATTATGTCCTTGGCATAAATGGAGGAGATGAAGGAAATAGTATAGTTGTATGTATAAGCACAAAGGAGAGGAACTCTCTTCCTTCTTCTACATTAATAACAGCAATGAAATTCCTAACAGAAGGCTTCCCTTCTCACACAGCTGTCATTACTAGCTTTGAACCAATACAATTACCTTTGCAATACCCAAGCCATGTTCATACATATATGCCAGATTGAACATGGCTTGCGCACTGTGATGCTTGTCTGCTGCGATGCTGTAGTGTGTGGCTGCTGTTTCATAATCCTTCTTAGTCCCGTAGCCATAGTAATGGTAATCTCCAATTTTCACTCTAGCAAAAGCATTCCCTAAGAGAAACCCCCCGGGGGAAAATCACAAACGGTTCATGTAAAGTCCTCAGTAAGTCAATCTAATAAGCTGTAAAAACACCACGTACATATGTATGATTACATGAATGCACATGAAATATTCAAAATCTCACCATCAAGATTACATGCACTCTATGAAACATAAGCTATAGTGCTTAATGCTAGCAGTCTTCACTACAGGATAATACTCTTGCTTATAATGTTCTGAAAGAAATGGCAAATGACACATTTTACCTTTAAAAATTCATAGTTTGGAGATATGACAACTCTTAGAAAACTGAACCCCATCTTTCCTGTCCCTAGAATTCCTTTCTAAAACTCTGCTCTCATCTGGCAATAGCCCTGTGAGGGCAAGGCAAGAACCACAAGGCCCTTAATTACTAAAATTGTTCTGGTGTGTAGTATTGTACTTGATAAATATTTATGGAATGATTAGACAAACATGCTAGGATATTTTTAGAAAATGCCTTCCCCAGAGGTAATTTAGGATATTACTTTCCAACAAACGTGGATATGTAGATATAGCAAGGAGAGGATATTACTTTTAAAGATATGTGACATCATTCTTTGGAAGGCCACTTAGAAATGGCTTTTAAGTGTGTGTGTGTGTGTGTGTGTGTGTGTGTGTGCGCGCGCGTGTGTGTGTGTGTGTGTGTGCATGTGCGTGTGCGTGTGTGTGTGTGTATTTCTCTCTGTCTCTCTGTCTCTCTCTCTGTCTCTGTCTGTCTCTCTCTCTCTTGCTGTGTGTGCATGCATGCCTGCCTGCCTGCCTGCCTACCTGCTGGTCTGTCTGTCTTGGGTGATGGCTTTCCTTCTTTTATGTGGGTTGAGAGGATGAAAAATTCAAGCTGGATATTTGTCTCAGCTGTGGCCAACCCTTCACAAAACCTGGGCTGTCTTGGAAAATGGGAACCATGTGTAGTAGGGTCTGAGGTATGTCCTGAGATATAGGACTCCTTCCAAAATTCTCTGTCCATTTGGTCCAGTCTAGTGGCTAATTTTTTTAAAAAGTATTATTCCTAGCATTTCCTATGAAAGCACAAATACTTTAAAGAGATGTGACACCACGAGCCATTTTTGTTTCCCTCTGGGGCAGAGCTAATGGTTTAAAATTCTTAAGCTGATGAAGACATTAGGTTTCAGAGTTAGCTTCACAAGTAATTCATATAAAAGTCTAGGTGAGTGGAAGCAAGGGCTGATAGGAATGGTACTCGAGCAAGGGTAACTACAGAGGCCAGGAGAGTCATGATGATCCAAAGAGAAAGCCACTCCATCTCCAATTTTGTTCAAAGCTATCATCCTGAACTTCTTCTTGGCCATAGTCACAAAGGGATGGGACAGTTGTGTATTCTTCAACTTTGCAGTTAAGAGTAGGAACCCCCAAGCCTCTGGGAATGGAGAGCAGTGAACGAGTCTATCCTCAGAGTCATGGTATCCTAATGAATGATACTAGGTGCATGTGGCAAATCTGACAGGCTCCTGGATGGATTGGTTGACTAGAGAGAGATTTCTATTTCAGTTCCACAGATGCAAGGTGGTGCCTGAGCCCCGATGGCTTAGTACCTTCTTCACTTGAGGCAGCTGCTAAAAGAAGCATTCGTGACTAATTGGAAGTTTTCATTATTAGATTTCCTACCTCTTGTGAGCCACTCAGCAAGCAGCTATAGCTTTGAGAATGGACATGTCTGACCTTTGGTGACACATAATTATTTTCAGCAACCTAATGTGTGTGTATATATGTGTGTGTGTGTTCTATTTAATATTAATGTCTTCTCATTTTCAAATTTTCTTTGTTCCAATCTCCATGCCATTTCCTGGCTTGAAATAAACGTGTGTTTGTTGCAATTGAGCTGATTTGCCACGGCTGAGAGATTGCTGGTGTTGTTTTCTCACACCAAATAAGGTCTTTATTGCCTTTTCGAAAACATAGAATTTCTCACTAAAATCTCATTGATGGTTCGCTGCTGTATTACCAGCTCAGCTGGGGCTGCGAAGGCACCATGGTGGTTCCCCCTTCCCCCCCCCATATTAGCATCAGCTGAGAATCATTTTTTATCCTATTACTTCCTGTTAAAAGGGATGATTCAGCCTTAACAGGAGATGATTTCAAGAAACCTAATTGGAAATAAAATTGCTCTCTTATTGCAAGAGTCCCTCGCACATCCAAATGCCAGCCGCAACAGCTGTGTAACATCTCTCTGATTTTAATACTATAATTTTAGGGGGAAAATTGAAGGGACATGGTGATTCAAATGCTACCTGCCAATGCTGTTTCAGGCAATGACAGTTTACATTCCTTACCACATGTGAGATCAGTGAGTAGAGAGGCCTTGAGAATGCCAAGAGAGGATCTTTCTACTTATTTATGCTCCCTTTTTAAAAAATCCCAACATATTGATGGTTAAAGATTTGAAGTGTGAACCAATCAGAGCCCCCAGAGCTCCCAGGGACTAAACCACCAACCAAAGAGTACATATGGAGGGACCCATGGCTCCAGCCGCAGATGAGGATGGCCTTGTCAAACATCAATGAGAGGAGAGGCCCTTGGTCCTGTGAAGGCTCGATGCCCCCAGGACCAGGAAGTGGGAGTGGGTGGGTTAGTGAGCAGGGAAGGGGGAATGGGATAGGGGTTTTTTGAAGGGGAAACCAGGAAAGGGAATAACATTTGAAATGTAAATAAAGAAAATATCTAATAAAAAATTAAAACAAAAAGATTTGAAGTGTGTTGTCATTGGTGGCTCATATTAGAAGAGAAGTCGAATGTCGTCAGTGCAAAATTAATTTTGCCTGCATTCTCATACACAGGTCACAGATTAGCTCAGTAAACAACCCAGCAAATGGATGACTAAAGCTAGGCCAAGAAAACTGTTTTCTTGAGTTAGATTATCATGTTTCAAACAACAGTTCTGGTACCATGGAGACAGAGAAATTCTTAGGGCTTGTTAAACTAAGGGATTTTGAGAATAATGAAGAAAACACATTCTCAGAATTGACCGCTAACAGCAGTATAATTTTTGAAGTGCTCGCTGCTTGACACCTTGACCTCTCTGCCTCTGTTCCCAACAACACAACTGAAGCAAACCAGATGAATAGACATGGGCAGGGTCCAGCTCCATGCCTATTTTGATCTGTTTTGTACCTTGAATGGCAGCTCGGTTCCATAGCAGAAGTGCCATTGGATACATCTTCTCTTTCCCCAGGATTTTAGCTTTTTCTAAAAGAAAAAGAAAAGGGGGGGCATTCCATTAAAAAGGCTTAAATGAGGATGGGGTATGCATATATGAATATGTAGGGTTGGGGAATTGCAAAGATCTTATCTTACTAGATTCCAAAATGAATGCTGAATTGCTTTGAGCTACTTCATATCCCATTTCGGCAAGCAATGCATACTGAATAAGAGAAGAGTCTACGTCCCCATCCTTATAGGCAAAGTAGGCCGTCAGGAATTTCTCAGCCCAGTGGCCTAGTTCAGAGACACCTTTGTAAAGCTGAAGATGGGAAGAGAAATCACATAGGCTAGTTAGCATCTTCCCATATACTGACCTGCGGACCTAGTCTTCAGCTTCTGTGGGTCAAGCAGGCAAGAACATTTTTCTTTTCTAAAATTGCCTGACTCTTGAAAGTTATTTAGGGTGAATAATTAAAACATTTATAGGCACACAGATTCTTGGGGAAGTTTTGTTTGTACCAAATCATTCCCGGGATTCTTTTAATTTATGTAATAAACTTTCCTGGCTTGGAGGCCACTCTACCGGATAAAACTATCAATTTGGAGAGATTCCTTGTTGATTCTGTCATTTTAAAGGCACTGTTGCTCTGCATGGACAAGGCTACAGATGTGGAAAGGAGGAAGGGAAGTCAGTGCTGGAGGGTGTAGGTGACATAATGGGGAGGGAGGTGTGCAGAACTCCATGGGGACAAATGTCAACTTAGCTGAATAGCCCTTATGTAACCAGAAGAGGTTAGCCATACATAATTCATTAGGAAGTTGGCAAAGGAACAAATCTAAAGATAGATTATTAGCTGGCAGCTTTTGAAACGAGTTTCAGAGGGACCAGATTGCAACTCAGAGGTATTTATACTGGTGCAGTGGATGTATTTAATAAATCAATGAAGGGCATTAAGGTCCTAAAAGCATTCTTTTGAAAAGTAAATTACTGGCTAAGGCCGAAAGAACCAACCCACTTTCTCAATTGTCATCCGAATCATCAAAAAACAGAAGAACCCTGTTTTCTGGGAAGGAGTGGGCTACATTTTTTTCTAACCTAAATCCAGCCTTTGTCTCCCAAGTAGCAACTCCCATTCTCACCAGGAGTGCTGGATTGCTCCAGTGATTTCACTGAAGGCTGAAACAGAAATTCTTGACTGATTTCAGAGGCAAACTCAAGAGAGGAAGGGGGTCATTTCTAGCCTTCTCTTCCCCAATTTAAGTTACGCTACTGTTTTTCCTCTTGTCAAATGGTGGTGCTTACTGCTAACTGACATGAAAAGCTACAAAACAAAGGCACCAACCTACTCTGTGTGACCAATGGAAGAGCAAGAAGAGCCACCCGTTTACCTCCACAGCCGTTCTGCATGATCTCAGCACTCCGGTGCCAGTTGCGTACATCTCGGCTAGATAATAAATGGCGAGAGGTTGCCCACTCTGAGATGCCAAGTAAAAATATTTGAAGGCAAGCTTATAATCCTTCCATACTCCAGAGCCAGCTGAAAATTAAAATTCTTTTGAGCTACTCTTTTTTTTTAAAATAACGCTTTATGGATATAATGGTCATAGTGATACCCACTAGTCTGAACAAGATGGAAAAAGACCACCAAAGCATGAGACAAACTGCTTCAGATTCACGATTTTCGTGGCAAGTAGCTGAGTTACTCTAGGATCTTTACCCATTCAGGAAATTAAGAATAAAGGGCTGTTTGGTTTCATGGACATGGGAGATGAGGTTATGCATGACCATGGGAGCTACTTTGAGATCTTACCGTTATTGTTACACATGAGCATGTGTGCACGCATGAACACACACACACACACACACACACACACACACACACAGCCTAACCATCCACAAACACAGAGCAGGCAAATCCAGGGCCAGGAAGAACAGCTCTGTCTGAACTCAGGATTGGAATAAGGAGAAGCATTTGGTGCTGGACAGAGTCAGTAGATCCCTAGCAGGAGAGATTCTTGGCTCAGTCCTCTTGCTACAGTTAGACCTCTTTCTGAGTCATTCACATCTAGGGACTTCACTTGTGAAAAGGAGGGGGCTTTCCCTGGATTGGACTTATATTCCCTTCCAGGTCTGAAGTCTCATGGCTTTTAACAGCAGTGCCACACAGGAATTGTGCAAGAGCAGTGACTTAGTCTGGCATAGTGGCACACACCTGCAATCATAGCACTGGAGACGACGGGAAGAGGGTGGTCAGTCCAAGGCCAGATCAGACTACATAGTGAGACCCTATCTCTAAATAGATAAGTAAAAAAATAAAATTTAAAAAAAATTAAAAAGAGCAAAAAGACTGAGACGGATTGCTTGAAATTGAGTTCCAGCTTGACTATGTAGTTTGGATGTGTAGCCTTGATATGACTCAGTCTGCTCAGCTGTAGGCTGTGGGGTATCCATATGTTGAGTAAAATGAGCTTAAACATGCAAAGCCATTACTATTACTCTTCTGTAGTCATAGTATGATTGAGGAATTGGAAAGATCCTAAACTGAGGACTTGGGCGAGAATTAGGAGATGTCAAACATAAACATAGTACAAAACAGGCCCTCTTGTTGAACCACAGTGGAAAACATCAGCAGACTTCTTGACTGGATGTGACCTGCTTGATAGAGTTGGCTGTTTCCCTGGCTCCACCTCTGGTATGAAGAACTTGGTGAGGACACCTTCAGATCTCTGTGATTTGTCCTGACCACTCCCACTTTTCAACCCCACAAGGAATTATTGCAAATGTACATCACTGTCTGAGGCCCCTTACCCTAACAACCCCACTATTGCTTTAAGAAGGCAATATATTTTTTGCTGGTGAAATAGTTGAGGACAACCCCACCTAGTCTTTCCTCCGTCACCTACCTCCTCACCATCTTCCCCCAATTTTATGTACCTCATCTTTCACTCCCCTTCCAGTGCTGCAGGATGGGAAATTCCACTTGTCTATCAAGACCATGAAGCCTCTACCTACCCCGGGATCAATCGAATCCTTATGCCACTGACTTTCCCCAGAACCCCCTTTGATCCGTTCTGAATATAATCATGTCTCAGCATTTTTATATCAATTCCTTCTTGGATTTTGTTCCCTTCGACTCCTTCTTCCTCTTACATGTACACATTTGGAAATAACATTTTGACTCTTGACTCTCACTTTCCCTTCACACCATTAACCCATTCCAACAAATACAATAATATCATCAAGACTCTCCAGATTGGCCAAACAATAAGGATACAGAATCATTTCTCCTTCCTCCCCTCCTCATGTCCCCTTCCCTTCTCTATTCTCCCTCTTCCCTTTTCATTTGCTTTTCCTCTTCCCTCTGCCCCTCCCCCAACTCTCCTCCTCCACCACTACTGTTATCAGCAGACTTTGTGCTGCAATGTCACAGTTATTCATTTACTCTCTTCATTACTTCTGTGTACAGTCTATTCATTTACTCTATCGGAAAAGTTCTATCTTTTCTGCCCTTTTGGGTCTCTCTCCTCCTCCCCTTCCAAGTTTTTTTTTTTTTTCTTTATGGTCACTTTTCTTTAGCTTATCCTGTCAAGATGCCAAAAAAAAGGATCATCAGATTTGAGTATAGCCACATCTCTCCCCCCCCACATTCTCTTTCCTTTGCAAGTTCAACTACTTTTAATTTATACCTATATGTTTATATTTCAAATCTTTCCCCTCAGTTTTGTCCTCTCTTGAAAGTGTTTCTATCACCAGAACCTCAAAGTTCAGCTTGTCAAAGGTGGGCATCCTGATTCTATTCCCTTACCCTTTTGTTCAACCAATGTCCACGTCTTTAGGTTTCTTTAAAGCTCTCTTTAAACTGATGCCGTAATGTTCTTTCAAGCTACTCAGACCAACCTTTTATATTTGTTATAAGAGGAGATGACTTACTAATGCATACATCATTCTAAATAAGGTAGCCATATTTGTTGGTACCTACAGTAGTACATGAAGCCTAGCTGGAACTGTGCATTAGGCCATCCCTTCTCTGCAGCTTTCTGGAAGTATTTAAGTGCTTCACCATAATTCTGCAAGATAATTACACCGTGTTACTCAAAGCTATATATGTAACTCCATGGTAACAACCATTTTCCAGCTTAAGAGTACAGTCAGTGTCCTATAGGCTAGTTAAAATAGCACTGGAAATATAATATTTTCACTATTATGTTAGATTCTCTAAAGAAATAATTATTTTATTCAGTTATAAATTGTATTTGCCTATATTTATAGTTGGTTTTGTTAGATGGGGAAGGTCACGCAAAAGACATATTAAGATAAGAAGATAAATTTCTCCACCAATAAAATTCTCAGGAGGCAACTGTTTCCAAAGCTAGTTTGACCCCGTGAGTCTCAGATATAACTGCAGTTGCTATTCTTCTCACAGGTTTGTTGTTCTCTCTTTGGCAAAGATTTTACTGAATCACTTAATTCTCTGTCAGATGTACTAGTCTGACTAGCTAAGCAATAAAAACTAATTCCTATACATTAATGCATGATAATTTTAACCCCACCAATGCTGGCAAACTTATTGAACATACCACAGGAACACCTTTTCCATGGAAGTAAAGGAGACCCAGTCCATGAAGGCCAATTGCATTGCCCTAGAAGAATTTAGAAAATCAGTGATAAGGAAAATTACTGCAAAACCTTCAAATATTTCAAATGTACCCAGAAAGAAATGGCCTAGGCCATCAATCAGGCAGATGGCAAAGTATTCTGGCCTATTTAGTACCCTTTCACACCTTTATAAGCCCTCTGACTAGAAAAGAAAAGAAGGAAATGGGAGTCAAATGGTTAATTCAGTCTCTCATTCAGCACTTAGTGCTTGCTTTGTGAGTGATTCCATCAGAGGCACCTGTGCCTTAGAGTGTACTGACTCCTGGGATCTGAGCTGCATCAAAGAACTGGGTCACCTCTCTTTCCCCTCCCTCCCTTCCTCCTTTTAACTTGTTTTTGTTTGTTTGTTTTAGAGGTCTCACCAAGTACCACTGCTGTACTCAAAACTACCAACATCCTTCCTCAGTCTCCCAACTGCTAGGATTATAAACCCAGTTAGGTGGGTCTAATATTTTAGTCATGCTAAATGTAATAAATCCTGGAGTAAAAATAAGCTGAGAATGTGGTGGGCAGATAAAAGGGGATACTTGACTACTTAGATTCATGCTAGGAACTTGGGAGAGTCAAAGTATTATGCTATTGATATTGAGTCAAGACTCAAAGGATGGATGTGTTTTCTAGAACAGGAAGGTCTAGTCAGACAATTGTTACCTAATTTGGCCAAAGGGAGTTGACATCAATAGCCAAATAACAATTCGGGACATTGGATTTCAGTGCAAGCACTGTTCACAGTTAATAATTCATTATTATTTGTATATATTATATTATGTTTGTTAAGTTATGTAGTATATATTTATTTAAATTCAACATCTCATAACATTATCAATATCTACCTGATGATAAACTACCATTTCTTTTTCTCATCTATACTCAATCCTTTAAAAATGGGGTGTTTTCAGTAAGGGGAGGGCAATACTTAACTAGCGCATGACCTGGTATATCAGTATTTAGTGTCTTAGTCTGGGATGAAGAATGAGCCTTAAAATGACTTCTTCACAGCCAGATGGATCATAAGGTAAAACTGTTTGGTGTGCAAGTAGAACAACCTGAGTTCCAGCCCTGGAACATATGGAATCCATAGATTTCTGAAAATTGTTCTCTGATCTTTATGCGTGTACACAAGAGCATGCGCACACAACACATACATGCATACATATACACACAGGCACACACAGGCACACACAGCCACAGACACAGACACACAGACACACACAGACACAGACACAGACACACACACACAGACACACACACACACACACACACACAAACCTGGTGACTTTCCAACCAGAGTTCCTTTTCTTCTTAACTCCCCTCATGTCTTTTGCCCTCTGGTGGCTGTGTAAGGAGCCATGGCTCGGCTACTTGGCTTTCGTTCAGCAGATCTGTCGGTCAATCTGTTTTAGAGACTTACAGAGTTTCCTCAGGGAACTAAATTCTGATGGAAGGTTCTCCAGTGTCTCCTAACAGCCTAAATTTAGTTCTTGTGGATGCTGCCAGATCGTGCCCCCGTGACCAGGGAAGAGCACAGGAGGTCTATTTCAAACACCAGCTCAAGAATCCCAGCTTTGAGCCTGTGCATTTCAAAGGCCTTATAAAAATCCTTGGGATATTCCATCAATATTAAACGAGTGACACAAATGGCCTCACTGTTTGTTTTGTACTGGGCATTAATCCTGAGGCTGTGAACTACACAAACGTTCTGTAACCACAGCACTCCCGGGTCCTTTCTTCTCTGTACTCTCACATCTACCTGTGATTTCTAGCAATTAGTGACTACTCTGCTCTGGAAATAAGACCTACTGCAGTGGATGTGGCAAAATCTAGTTTGTCTACTATCTAGGAGGCATCATTTAAATGTTGAAAAAATGAAAGGGAACAGAAGGAGAGGAAAAAGGAAGGGAGCGGATTATAACAGCCAGAGCAAAATACGTTCCTTCTTTCACTAGATAACTCAATGGTATTAAGCCTGGAGCTCATTATTTAGAATCTTAAGACAGTGATTGCCCACTCTGGCATCTCCATGCTCTATGCTGGTGATGCAAGGAGTCACCAGATGCCATCTTTTGAGTGTGATAGCCATTATTATCATCATTGGAATGGCTGTGGCTTCTAGCAAGAGATCCTCATAATCTGGCCTATTGATGTCATCAGACTCTCTGCTTGAGATTCCAGCTCCTCCGTTTACATCCTCCTCCCCAGTGTATGAAATTCGGCCTCAGTAGCACACCATCTTGTGGTTTGTGGACTCACTGGAGTGTGTAGAGTATGAAACTGTTATGAAGCCACCGTCTGTGCTGCGCTAAGGCTTTCTAGTGGCGTGGCAGCTTTGGGGTCACCTCTAAGACAGTGTTTTCTACCTGTGGGTCATGAACAGCCCTTTCACAGGGGTCACTCAAGAGCATCCTGCACATCAGATATTTGTATTATGATTCATAATGGTAGCGAAATTACAGTTATGAAGTAGCCAATGAAAATAATTTTATGGTTGAGTACCACAATGTGAGGAACTGTCTTAAAGGATGGCATTGTTAGGAAGACTGAGAACCACGGCTCTAAGTCACCCTTGTTCATGATCTACTATAATAAGTCGATAAACTCACTGGTTTGACAAGCTGGATTTGGGTAGCATCATACTTTGACCTGTCCTTGAGTCCTATCTGGGGCAAGTCAATTACACCAGTGAGTAGAGGAGAGTGAGACCAACCAGAGGTGTCTGCCTTGCTAGGAACAGCAGCAGCAAGTTAGCTTCTCTGCTCCAGTTGTCGCCACATAGAGCAGTAATTCTGTGTAGTCAGCCCTTGCCATTTTCAAAGAAAAGACAACATATTTTTTTCCTACCTCAGAAGGGTCACGTGCTAACATAATAGCAAGGTTTGAGAGAGGCATGAACCATGAAAAGGATCTGAATGTTCATGGTTTGATGAGACATTTACTGTTTTTTAAAAACACTTTCTGGAAAGAACAAAAACATATGTGTAGCTAACTTCCCAATATCCAACTTGTATGTGAGGGCTTCATGTTCTTGACTAGTTACATAACATGAACGTAGGGAGCACATGATCTATCTGATGTTGAGTGAACTTTAGCAACGTAGGACCTGGTCCTCCTCAAGTTGAGGGAACATGGAGTTCAGACAGTAAAAGTCACAGGGTAAAAAGCTCTAGAACCCTAGAGTAGAGGGTAAGATGCTAATTCAAAGAAAGGGAAGGATTTTGTGAGCAAAAGGATGTGGGGAAACCTTTTGGTAGGAAAGATGATTGAGCCCTGCTTAGGAGAAGGACTTAGAACGAGGTTGGAAGGAAGGAAGAAAGGAAGGAAGGAAGGAAGGAAGGAAGGGAGAGAGGGAGGAAGGAAGGGAGGGAGGGAGGGAGGAAGGAAGGGAGGGAGGGAGGGAGGAAGGGGGGAGGAAGGAAGGGAGGGAGGGAGGGAGGAAGGAAGGGAGGGAGGGAGGAAGGAAGGGAGGGAGGGAGGAAGGAAGGGAGGGAGGGAGGGAGGAAGGAAGAGTGATAATTGTATGGAGATAGTTGGGCCTATGTGAGCTAACAAAAGATTTTGTAAACTCTTTTATATGTCCTGGTTCTGATAAAATTTTAAAGCAAACTTAACACCACACACACACACACACACACACACACACACACACACACACAGAGCCCAGCTTAGCCTTGAACTTGATATGTAACTCCTGATCCCCCTGTCTCCACCTATGGAGTGCTAGGATCCATTTGCTTTATGCAGTGCTAAAAAGTAAACCCATGATTTTGTGTACACCAGGCAAGCAGGCAAGCAATCTACTGACTCAGCTATCGCTCAACCCTAAGAATAGTATTTCATTTTTAAGTTGCAAAACAAAAATGCGTATGAGAAATCTAACAAGTTGTTCAGGCACTGGCCACGGAGTATGTGGCTGTGCCCACCCAACACCATCGAGCATTATTTTAAATGCAGTTCTAGACTTCCTTTATAAAGAAGAAAAGCTAAGGTTAAAACTATAAGTAGCCTAGGTCATTGCTATTCACAATCCTCAAGTACCTGGGAGCAGAGTTAATTTACACACCCAACTGTCTGGCATTTTTCTTTTGGGATAACAAATCAGTATTATTTGCAAGATTACAAGAGATTGTCCTCTGTTCCTCCTTTGTGCACCCCACCCCCACCCTTGTCTGTCTAATATAGTGATATTCCAGATAACTGTCTCTCTGAACAACAATTCCATACAATTACAAGCCAGAGGTGCCAAGGACTAGCCTCTCAGTAATTTAACCACAAGAGTGTTAGCCTCAGGCTGCTTTTCCTTTCTAAATAGGCTCCTAAGGCAGTGCACAGCTTGTGAAAATGAAGAACAGTTGAAATAATTCTTGATCCAAATGTATCTTGGTTGCCAGTTTACAGAATAAAATCATATGACAGAAAAAAAAATGCTTCCTACTGTAGGTGCCAGAGTGTTAACCAGGGCATTTTCTAAGACTAGGCTAATAGGTGTTAGATGATGTCTTAGCTTGGGGTTCTATTGTTGCGATGAAATACTATGACCAAAAAGCAAGTTGGGGAGAAAAGGGTTTATTTGGCTCATGTCTCCACATCGATGTTCATCACTGAATGAAGTCAGGACAGGAACTTAAACAGAGGGGGAACCTGAAGGCAGGAGCTGATGTAGAGGCCATGGAGGGGGTGGCTTACTGGCTTGCTTCCCCTGGTTTGCTCAGTCTGCTTTTTTATAGAATCTAGGACCACCAGCCCAGGGATGGCATCACCCATAATGGGCTGGGCCTTCCCCATTGATCATTAATTGAGGGGAGCTTTAGAGCTGGATCCCATGGAGGCATTTCCTCAGCTGAGGCTTCTTTCTCTCTGATGACTAGCTTGTGTGGAGTTGACACAAAATAAGCCAATACAGATGAGGTCATTTCTTGTGTAGAAAAGGTAGTATACTAAGTTTGACCTGATAAATACCAGCTTCACTGAGCCTATAGCAAAGACATTTTCTTTTTTTTTTTTTTTTTTGGTTTTTCGAGACAGGGTTTCTCTGTGTAGCCCTGGCTGTCCTGGAACTCACTCTGTAGACCAGGCTGGCCTCGAACTCAGAAATCCACCTGCCTCTGCCTCCCAAGTGCTGGGATTAAAGGTGTGCGCCACCACTGCCCGGCTGCAAAGACATTTTCTTGTTGGGTTTTGTTTAGTTTGTTTTTATTTTTTCCTTTGAGACAGGGTCTTGTCATGTAGCTCTGTATAGCTCAAGCTCATAGTGATCTGCCTTCCTCTGCTTCCTGAGTGTTAAGATTAAAGTTGTGTTTTATCATGCCCAGCAAGGCAAAGATTTCAGCAGCAGAAGATGTAGCATGCATATCCCCAGTTCCTAGGTGTGTGGTAGGGGGAGCAGGCTTTAGGGCCTCCAAAAATACCAAAGTCCTTACATTATGAACCTCTCACTCATGATCACATAGCATTGCATATAAACTATGCATATTTCCTATATTTGAATCATCTCTACATAATATAACAAATACAATCTCAAGGTGATGTAAATGGTCATTATATAGTTTGGAGAATAAGAAATGGCAAGAAAAATGTCTATATGTATCTAGTTACAGTTTTTGGATCTGTGGTTAGTTGAATGCAGGCATAAGGAATATGCTATTCAACTGTCACACTTTCTGTATTTCCTCATAGCTGGAAGCCATTCTGCCTTGGCTGTGCATACGAACTATAAAAGACAACAGTTGATACCCAACAACTATTATATGCCAGGCAGGGCTTTAGCGTTTTATAATATTACAGCATCAAGGAAATCTTATACTCCCAGCTTTTTTTTTTTTTTTTTTTTTTTTTGGTTTTTCGAGACAGGGTTTCTCTGTGTAGCTCTGGCTGTCCTGGAACTCACTCCGTAGACCAGGCTGGCCTCGAACTCAGAAATCCTCCTGCCTCTGCCTCCCAAGTGCTGGGATTAAAGGCGTGCGCCACCACCGCCTGGCGATTCCCAGCTTTCTGATAGTGAAAGTGAGGCATTAAAAGTCACATAACTCATCCTTGGCCACACAGGGAATAAGCCGTAGGAATGACTCTCAAGCCGGAGTCATGTTCTTTATCTCCTTTCCTTGGGTACTGCCCTGACAACCTTACCTCTGGGCTGCTGGGGCTCCAGCCTGGAGATAAACTGTTCTAGAAAACTGGAAGGTGACTATATTTGTCTTAAACTTATTGCAGTTAGTGATTAAAGTGTCCTCTCCGCCCCTACCACTTTATTTCCTCTTCCCAAGTCATGGCTTTATCTGCCCATCAGGGCGGAGGGAAGCTGCTCTTCTGTCTGGCTTCCTGCTGGCTCCAGCAGGGGTGGCACCAGTCACTGGCCTCTTCATTTACCAAAAAGATGGGGAGACAAGCCATCTCCCTCCACACTTGAGCTCTGTGCTTTATTGATGATGACATATTTCCCTCAGACACAAAAGTTCTTTCTAGGCTTATTGTGAAGCCCAAAAGAACTTCTGGACAAACGAGTAACTGGAGTGTCTGTTAGCATATCGAAACACGCTCTGACCTTCAGGCTCTCGAAACTTTGAAAATATCTGTTACAGAGTCCATGCTTGGCTCCTCTCAGCTCTTCTCACTGAGACCCCTGCCCTAAACTTCTCCAGCTCATGGGCTTCTCTTCCCCCAGCTTCTCATTCCCATAAGATCCTACAATTTCTTCCATGTTCCCTCTTGGCCTTCTTTTGTCTTCCTTTCTTGGTTTTCTCTTTGCTCTCTTTTTTGATCTTTCTCTCTCACTCCTCCCACCCTCCTCTCATGGCCATGTTTAAGCTCCTACTTTCTCTCCTGCTCTGAGCTCTTGCAGATAGATACCCCTAGCTGTACTCTCCCTCACATCTACAATAAAAACCTTCCCCTCCCCCATCCCTTGGGATGCTCCTATCCTCACTTTATGTACTTCTCCTAAGGGCTTAGGACTTTGAAGTCAATTCTTGGGTCTGCTTGAAATAGTAGCCACTTATTGTACACCATTAGTGCAGTGGGCTAAGGGTCTACCTTGCTGGCCGCCATGGAGAAGTATTTGAAGGCAGTGGCATTATTTTGTGGTGCAGCAGCGTTCCCCTCTAAATACATCTACAGAGGAAAAAGAGGATGTCAATAGCAAAATCGCTTAAGAGTCAGGCAAATGTTTTAAAACTAAGTAGCACTAATGATTGTTACTGTATTGGGAGTATAATAACTACCTCTGAATTTTCTATTTTAAAGCAGTAAATGTTATTTTAGTTTTAGTTCAAGTAAGAAAGCAGACACACACACACATACACACACACACACACACACACACACACACACACACACACAGAGGGGTGGGAATGAGGTTGCCCTAGAAAAAAGAAATGGACCCTGTTTGTGTTTTCTCCTGTTCCTCGAATCTAAATTACTGTATGTGACATTTCTGGAAGCAGGGTATGCATTCCCATGGTAACTAATGCAAATTGACTATAGGGAACCAAGGCAGTCCTGGGGCGTGGAGGGAGTGGTCTCTTTAATGGGAGAGACTATCCCATCAAATGGGCCATAAGGACTGATTTTGATTTTGGTTGGGGTAGAATGGTTTCTCATTCCAGGGGTAGAAGAAAGACACCTGACGGGTCCAGAGCTTGTACCATTCTCTGATGACAGCTAGCCTGTCACTGTTGGGCCTAAGGGAATGCTCATGGGCTCATAGCTATTCTCTGCAGAGGAGTCCAGGCCAGGTGGATTACAAGGCTTTGTGAGAGCCTCAGATAAAGGCTGATGTTCTAATAGCTATTGCCTACAGCTTATAAGTGCCTCTTTAGCTGCTGCCAAAAATGAGTTCTTTAAGTGTGGTCACACCTTGCCCTGCATTTAGCCATACCATTCAATCCTTAGAGAGGGTGTGTGTGTATGTGTGTATGTGTGTGTATGTGTGTGTGTCTGTGTGCATGGGTGTTGGGAGAATATTGCCAGCAAACATGACACAGCAGGACAGTCCTTTTGAGTTGGTTCTTTCCTTCCACCATTGTGTGGTTTCTGATGATTGAATTCTGTTCACCAGTATTTCCTAGCAAATGTCTCACTTGCTGAGTGATCTCCTTGACCTATCTACCTCATATTCATAGGCAGGATCTCTTACTAAATCTGGGACTCATTGATTTAGTTAGACTCACTGGCCAATGAGCTCTGAAGATCTGCCTGTCTTTACCTGGGGTTACAGAACTGAATAAAAAGAGTTTTTTGTGTATGTGCTGGAGATCTGAGCCCAAGTCCTCATGCTTGACAGCCAGCACTGTATAAATTGAGACATCTCCCCAGTCCCCACATTTCTTAACTTTTAAAGAAATACCAAGTGCTGACGAAGTAGAAGCATGTACCTTTCCTATAAATGCCATGGCGTTTGCACTCCCAGCTTTGGCTGCCTTTAGAAAGTAGTATAACGCCTTCTGGAGAGAAAAGGAACAGTATTACTGACGGTCACAAATACATTCTACAAAATGACTTCTTGTACTAGACTTTATTCATTCAATGTGCATTCAAAAATATCTGTGAAATAACCACTTCGTTCAAGGCACTCTTCCAGTGTTATTTCAACCATAAACCTGAAGAGTGGGAGAATGTGTGTGACTGAGTGTGTGTGACTGAGTGTGTGTGTGTGTGTGTGTGTGTGTGTGAATTCTGAAATAGGGTGAATATATATATACATATATACATATATATATACACATATATATACACACATATGTTTATTTGGATATAAAGGTATTTTTCTTCTCACATTTGGAAAAGCTAGATAGGTAAGTGGCTTTGTCAGGAAATATGAATCTCAGCTACAGATTTAAATAGTCCATTATTTGGAAGAGTAGACTTCTATGTACTTGTTTTGAGACAGCTTGTACTAGAGTTGGCAGAATCCTCATGTTTATAAGGCAGAATAATTCCAGACACTCCCAACTGCTTGCTGAGACCATGTTTTTGTGTAGAGGTTAAAATAGTTTCTTCTGAATTAAAGGAGACCAGCAAAGCCTCTGATTTCTCTAAGTAGTAAGATTAAATATTCTAGAAAAATCTTATCTCTTGCCACTCCATTCCCTAGGCCTCATCTTGACTTTCTAGAAAACTTCTGAGAAATAAAAGTGACTGGTCTCAGAAATGATACTGAAAGACAAGTTTTCAGTGTCATATTAGAACACAATGTATCCATTCTTTACAAGGTCTTGACTAGACTAGTGGGTGATGATCTGACCCCTCTCAAAGAGAAGAGATGTTTAGGGGAAAATATGGATGACTCTTTTATATGACAATGGGCTGTAAAATGTCGCCGCCTTACTTGAAAGGTCCTCTCGTCAGGCTAAGTCAGTCCTTCCTGTGGACCCAAGCACAGATGCACCTCTGCTGGACTTCATTGCACCACCATCTCTTTTGCCTTTAGAAAACTTGGTTAACGTCTTTTATATGCTTATTGGAACATTAACCATGACAAGTCATTCATAAATGAACAAAATCATGCTCCCTTCGATTTCTTATTTCTAGAAGGTGTTATGCAGGCCACCAGGTGAAAAAAAGACCTTGATGACTTTATCTGTTGCTGACCCTGAATGTTATAATGCTGCTCTGCCAAATAAGGTGTTCCCATTGGTGAGTTAGTGGCATGACTGTTGGGCTAACTAATAGCTTTCTGATTGAATTTAAGGTCAGATCTAAAGGAGAAAATTCATGGCTGATACTATCAACTTGACCCAGAGACAACAGCTAGGGAGGTCATAGACCCTAGGAGAGAACCTGTTACTTTCATTTTGCTAAATGCCCATGCTATCAAACTATCTTCTAAATACTTATGTTTATATACCCATAGATTAGTGCGGCTGTCAACCTTGGTCAGAGAACCTTCTTTTTCCAGTGAGTAACAGTTAATATAGAGACTCATGACTGGTCAGAAACTTGAGAATAAGTTACTGGTGAATGCTCAGAATATTTATATATATATATATATATATATATCCTATTTCCCCTACACACACTGAGTCAAGGAAGATTATGGAAGAGGAGATAGAATGTGTGAGTCTGAGGAAGAGAAGGAATGCTGTCTCCAGACGTGACAAGGCTATTTCACGTATGAATTCACAGCAGCTGTGGTTACCTGCATAAGAACTGGATACGATCAAGCTAGTCATCATTATAGCATGGATGGAGAGGGGCTTATAAAGCCCTGTTCCTAATTGAGGAGCTATTGGCAGTTGGCGGTGCTTGGGAATATAGAGTCAAGTTTCTATGAGGATTTGGCCACGAGTCCGTTGCTGATACTTCAGTGGCTGACTCCACACCCATGTGCATGCAAGTACTACTAACTGGACTGAGTTTTATTTATTCATAGAAGAATTTATATTTGTATAAATATATGCCTATATTGAAGAGAATGGGATGAGAGAGGGGGATGTGTTAGGGGAAGGGGTCTGGTGGAGTAAGTGGGAAGTGAAGATACATTGAATACCTGTGTGAATTCATAATCACTATCAAGGAAGAAAAATAAATTGAAAGATCAAAGAATAAATAACAATATTTTAAAACATGATTCGTACATTTGTTCCCTGACAACAGTGCTGAGAGAAAAAAATGAATGTTAATAGCACTGAGTAAGTGAGGAGATAAAAAGAATGACCCAAAGTAATTAGATGAATAGAGAATGATAGAAGAATATAGATTGTACTGTTTCTTAATGGATGCTTATGCTTTACTTTCTAAATTCTCATACTATTGCTATAAGGAAGTACTATAAATATCTATACTTATACTATAAATATCTGATCTTATTTAGTGACATCTAAAGTCATGCAACCAGTATTCCATAAGCAGACTAAATGCAGTTTCTATGTCCTTGGGACTCTGCCTCCAAAGTGACAGAAACCTCACTGTATTGAAGGCCAACAGAAACCAGGGGAGTGTCAAGAGCAAGGAAATTAGTGTTTCAATGTGGCCAGAGTAGAATACCCAAAATCTAGGGCTTGTAAAAGTAACTAGATGTTTTAGTTTTGACCACTAAACTAAGGATTTAAATGTCTCCAAAAATTATTAGAGATTTACAAACATTGGAAAATCTTGAAACTAAAGTCTCCAGACTAATATAAGTGTTAGTTAGATGGGAGAAATTTAAAAGTATGTGTGGTTTGCCAAATTAAAAAAAATACAAACCAACCAACCAACCAAACAAACAAACAAAAACCACTGGTACTGAAAAAAAGGGCATTGTGTATTGTTGTTTTTCTTATCCAAATACTGAGATCTGGTGAAACTGGATACATTCAGGTTGGCGTTGTCATAGACTCTGTGGTCAGAGCTAAGCATGCATCCAAATATGGGTGTAATTAATGCAAGTCACATTAGCTCTAGGTTTGAGTTTCTCATTTAGATTCTCCTCCTTTGCGTTCTCCAAGTAGCCTGTCCTGTCCCTATAATGTTATTTACCTACCAGCTGATTTGTTTGTCTCCTTCAATATTCTACTTAGCATAGTGTCTTCCATATATTTAGCATACAGAAAATATTTTTAAAAGGAATGAGTGAATATTTATGAATCTTAAAACAAGGGACCTGGACTTTATATGGGACATCTTGACTTAAATAGAGTCCAAAAATCATTTCAAAGTCCAGTTTAGAAGTTTGACTCTTAATTAATCTATAGTAGAGAGTTCTGGGGGGGGGGAGTTTCATTTTGGGAGAAAGATAATTTGAACTTTTCAAATGAAATAATCTACTCAGGAGCAAATGAAGGTTATAGAGCTCCCCAACCCTTGAACGATGTGATTCCATAAAGTCCCAGAGGCTTGGCTGAGTCTCACACACCGCTTAGTGTCTTGCCTTACTCTACTCAGTGCTGTAGCTTGCTCTAGTCCACCATTGTCTTGGCTTCCTCTACTCCAATGCAGTGGCTTGCATTACCCTGCTGTGACATCCTCTATTCCAGTATTGTGGTTTTCTTTACTTTGCTGTCTTTGCCTACTTGGAATTTCGGTTCTTGATTCTTCCTCTTTAAACTTATTGGTTCCCATGTGGTTACTGGTATTGTGTAAAATGATTTTGTTTTTATTTTTGTTTTTGTTTTCAAGACAGGGTTTCTCTGTGTAGCCCTAGCTGTCCTGGAATTATGTCTGTAGACCAGGCTGGCCTGAACTCAGAGATTTGCCTGCCTCTGCCCCATAAGGTGCTGGGATCAAAGGCATGTGCCATCGCACCTGCTTATGCATGCCTGGCATTAAAAATGTATTAGACACCACGTGAAACTGCCATGCAAGCCACTTTGGTTGATATACATATGCAAAACCAAGTTAATGTTCTCAAGAATTTTGATGGTTTGGAGATATAGTTCAGTTTGTTGGATGCTTGTGCTTGTCCAGCATGTACAAAACTCTGGTTTGACACAGCACCACATAAACTAGGTGAGGTGGTACATGTCTGTTATCCCTGCCCTTGGGAGACACAGGCAGGGTAATCAGATGTTTAAAGTCATTCTTGGTTACATAATGATTTTGAAGACAGCCTTGGCTACATGAGATTGTGCCCCAAACAAACAAGTGAACAAACAAACCAGAATAATTATCCACCCAATCATCCATGCATCCTTTAAATATTTGTTGAACAGAGTCAAAGATGTTGGTAGAGTGCCTGCCTATTTAGCATGCCCAAGGTCTTGGATTCAACCCCCAGCACCACAGAAACTGGTCATGGTATACATACATCTCTGAAAACCCAGAACTCAGGAGGGGGAAATAGGAGGATCAGAAGTTCAAAGTCATCCTCAGCTGAATAGTGAGTTTGAGGCCAGCATGGGATACAGATCTCCAAGAAAATTACTGAGCACTTATCAATTGCCCATTCTACAATGTACGTTTTAATCAGGATGGGTCTTACTGCCAATGGCAGATTATAGCTTAAAGTTACATTGACAGCTATTTTCATTCTCAGTAGAGGATAAAATAATGGTTTGTCTCACAGCTAATGATGTGCTGTTATGATAGATAGCATATGCTGGGCATTGTGCTAAGTAAAGGTTCATTATTTTATTTTTAACTCTGTCTCTGTCTCTGGCTCTGTCTGTCTGTCTGTATCTGTCTCTGTCACTCTGTCTCTGTCTGTCTGTCTCTGTCTGTCTCTGTCTCTTTCTCTCATAAATGTGGCTTTCATTGGCTCTAAGAAAATCCCTAGTTTAATAATTTAGCAACATTTTCTCTAGAATGAAATGTGAAGCAAATGCATTGTTCTGACACTTCTTTTATCCAGGACTCTGTAGATCCTCCTGAAATGGGACATTAGCCCTTTCTCTACATTGGGTAGCAGAGAGGATGATGCAGTTGCCTTAGGGCTGATATTATTCCTCTGCCAGTTTTAATTTAATTATGCTGCATCCACTTTAATAATATGCATCCAAGCACTCTGCTTTCCTAATGCAATTCATTCTGAGCTTTTATAGTTTTAAGAATGCAAATGAAATTAAAATTCGCATGTGGAAAAATTCAAGATGGTGTAATCAAGAGTTGCACATATACAATTTTTAATAATTGCAAAGTTGGTCAGGGAGAGGCCAAATTGATCCCTGTGATAACAAATTATGAGAAATTAATTCAATCAAAAAGCAAGCAGTGATGGGGAAAGGCAGGATGGTTATTCCTGGGCATTTTCATTTTTAATTTGCTGATCAGCAAACTGGAGCATCACATTTAAAATGAGCCTTGTAATAATTTCTTCAGTGGACTGAAGCATCAGACTGGCTGAAGTGGTGGAGTTGAGGCTGAGAGGCATCATCCAATGGGTAGGCTATTAGCATCCATTCACTATATATATATATCTATATCTCGAGCGCTTCATATATGCCAGGCACTATTCTGAGTAGAAGACAAACTAGTGATTAAGGAAAACATGAACATCTTCCATTGTGGGCACAGACAGCAATAAAGACCAACAGAGTGAAGGGAGTTATGTATCTTAAGGGGAGAATATGTGGTCTGGGAGTGTATGTGGCAGAGCACTAAAGTAATCAAGAAAATCCTCTCCCAGGGGTGAGACTTGAGAGATAAGAAGTCAAATATGGGTAAAGCAGCAACAGCAGCCTCTTGGGTCTTTGTATCCTTTTTATCTTCTCCCATGGTTAACTAAGCATAAGTCAGTCTGACTTAAGATTTCAGAGTTTTGGATGGACTTCCACACACATTCAACTTCATTAGGCTAAGCAGTAGAAAGTATTAGCCTGACCGTGTCCCAGGAGTGCCTGATTGCTGGCAAGGTTCTGGAATTAAACCCATGTTCTTGGAGTCTCTGGATGAGAAAAATGAGTCCAAAGCCAATGATTAGAAAGTCAGAGATGAAGGAACCTGAGTGATCATGCCCTTTTTGTAATCTTGCTCTGAAAATGGAGAGGCAGATTTTAGAGGCCATATTGTGGGAGTAATGCAAAAATAAATGGTATTTACTAAAAATAGCACAGGTGTTCAATGCTGAAGTCCTGAATTCAAGTTTTGCTTCTTCAATTTTGAAGTTTTATTTTTACTTTATGTGTATGAGTGTTTTGCCTGCATGTATGTCTGTGTACCATGCACAGGAGGAGGCCAGAAGAGAGTGTCAGAGCCTTTGGAACTGCAGTGACAGACGGTTGTGAGCCACCATGTGGGTGTTGGGAACCGAACCTGGGTCCTCTGTAAGAGCAACAAGTGCTCTTAGCTGTTGAGCCACTGCACTAGCCCTCAAAGTCTGCTTCTTAACTACAATTACTTTCCAGTTGTGGGACTTGAAGCCATTTGCTTATCTCTCCAGACCAGGCTTTTCATCTATATAACATGCCTAAGAAAATCTCTACAGCAATGTTGCTGGAGAGCCCGCGATGGGTCTTCATGATGCCTGATTCCTGGCTATTGCCACTCTATCCTTGGGGATCCTTCAGTGCCACCCCAGAGGGCTTGCATGTCACCTGACTTGCTTGAGGTGGCTCCAGCCCCCTTCACGTGTTCATGTTGTGTGTGACTGACTGATACAACTTGTGTGTGTATGAGTGTGTGTGTGTGTGTGTGTGTGTGTGTGTGTATGCGTGTGTGTGTGTATGTGAGTGTGTATATGTGTGTGTGGTGGGTTGGGGGGCAGTTCTGAAAAAAGGCTGTGTCATCTTTAAGTCAATTAAAAGTTTCTGTTTATAACAAATGAGAAATGTTACAGTATGTACCCTATGGCTAACATTTATTGTGAGCTAAAATTGGACATTAGAGTAATCTTATGAATATAGAACTCCCATCTAAGAAGCTAAAACAGTGCTTACAGTTAGGTTTTAAAAGCCCTGATAACCTTCATTTCTGCTGTCCTGGGATGCATATGCTTATGTAAATTGCTACTTACTTTATGAAGTTAACTTTGATATTTATCTAATGTTTACCATCTCTCATATAAAGGAGAAAATACAGCAGTAAAGACATACATAAAATAACAATATTAAAAGAAACGGAAAGTAATAACAGATCCCCCCCCTTTTAATGTAACCACCTTATAAGGGGTGATTTCAATCCCTTAGGCTGTTGGGCTTTTATTTTGAGACAGAGTTTGCATTCCTTTGAGAAAATGAGCACGTGGCTCCTATAAAATGGCAATAATTGCAACATAATTATTTAGAAAAACTTCTGTTTCCCCAGGTCTTTGATGGTTGGCACCTTGAAACCACAACCAGAATCTAAGCAAGAACTTAGCCTGTGATGTTGGCATCCTACCGATGAAGGTACTGGGTAGGTTAAGTTTATTTATTTCTTTTCCTCTGCTATGCATTTGGAGGGTTAATTAGGCCCCTAACTTTACCACAATTAGGTAAGATTAAGCACAATGATTAAATGCTTTACAATATTACAGAGATGCTTAATTTAAATTATAGTAAAAGGCATTTCTGGTTTAGCCAAATCTGGTGTGATCTGGACAAGTTAGGTCCTCAGACTGCTTAGCAGAAATTTCCTGTGGGGACCTTCTGCAACTGGCCTTTGGGAAGATGAATGTTCAAGACTAGGGTGTGAGGGTGCTCAACTCCAGCCTGACAAACAGAATATAGAGGTAGGACGTGATCAGGGTCTGCACAGGCATGGGACACTTCTTGGTTTGTTGCCCCAAGGAAATTGCTTCATGCTTTGAAGACAGGTTAGGAAAATGCACCTGCTGGTGAATGCTGCTTTCCCTCAGAAGTAAGACTGCAGCTCTGACCAAAGCAGCATCTGTGGGCTCCCCACAATGTGCCCACCTCCCCCTCCTCCTCCTCAGCTTCCCTCACCACTACTGTTCTCCTCAATAGGACAGAAGTTTGGGATCAACTTACACTGTAATCTTGATCTAGTCCTTTTCTCCCAATTAGATGTAATTGTCCAAGAGATACCTAGAAATGATTTTTGAAAGTGGATTTAGCAGCAATATTAGTTTAAATGAAATAGCATTTATTTGTTGATTTTACTATTGTGCACGAGTTGTTTTGGTCTGGTGTTATTGGCTTGCTTTGGAAGAGGTGGGGGAAACATCCCAGTCTTATTTTACTCTGTGTCTATTATTGGATGGTCAGTTGCTACCAGACATATGACTTCCTTAGTGGCAGAAAGCCACTGGCTAGCGTATGGTAACAACCAGGCTCACAGATGAAGGGCCGTGGTCTGTCTCACTAAGATCACATAGGCTTGTCCTCTTCCCACTCTGGATGCTCAGGAGTTCATCCACATTAATGCCAACATCGGAGGTACTATTTCCCCATAACGAGAACTTAGATTTTTAAAAAGTGAAATTTCCAGGAAGAAATGCAAAATCCCTCACCCCTCCCCATCACTGTCATCTTACTATTCCTATGGCAACTACCTCTTGAATAAGCCCCCAAAGCTGCAGGTGGCAAGGGGACAAAACAGAAGTGGGACAGAGAGGAGAGGGCATCTCCTCCCCTTCACATTCAAGGGAGGGCACTGTCAATCCTCCTGGCACTCAGAAGGAGCCAGCTCTCTGGCAAATGGCATGTTCTAAGAATGCAGCCTTTTCTGTGTACATTACTTGTATCTGAACATCTCCTCTTTCTGCCAAAAACTTATAGTATTGGTATATGTCCCAATCCAAAATCTCACTGTTGGAACTCAGATTCTCAGGTCTCTCGGTTAGCCTCACTTTTTCCACGGGAATACCTTCACTTTTTTCCAATTTGCCAGCAACTGTGAATGGAAACAAACCAGAAGATAGAATACTCGGGCTGCAAGACTTAACAGTCAACTTGGAGGGACACTGTTAGACTGCTTAAATTGTGCAGGCATCAATCTGGACTGCTGACAGGGAGGCTCCATAGGAAATAGAGCTTTGCTGTGGGAGAAGGTCTACACTTGCTTTTGAAACTCATATACATACCACCAGCATAGACTCTCATGAGGATATGGTCAAGGGGTGAGAGCAGAGGTTTTAAAGGGACACCTGATGATCCCCTCTGTGCTGACTTTTTTTCTGACATAGACATTGTAATGTAAGAATAAGGGCTACTCAGTTATTCCTTGTAGATACTGAAGATAAATACAAAGATGCATGTGCTTGAATACTCCTAATGAAACATACAGTTAGAAAAAAAAACAAGTAAAAATGTAGAAAAGAAATATATATATATATGTAGCAATTCCATTACCATTAAACATATGATATGATCCTGTCATAAATAGCCTCTGAAACCCAAAAGTAACTATTTTCAAGCCCTTTCTTTTCCCTGATGTCTGGGATACATGTGTAGATGTTATTTTGAAGGTAGAAGTCAATGACTACTTCTATCTAGAACCATGTGCTATCTATCTCTCTGAGTAATTTTGCAAGATGCAATGAGACATACAACTCAGATGAGCCCCTAAGAATGCAGACTGCCCCCTGCTCTGTTTTCGTAGACAAGAATTTCACAGGAGAACAATGACAGTTTGAACCATAGAGTGATCCCTCATGTGTATCTTCAATTTGTTTCACTAGGATCTATATCTATATCTATATCTATATCTATATCTATATCTATATATATATTTTCATTTTCATGTATTTCTTTTTTTGAGATGGGATGTCTTTATTTAGCTCTGGCTGACTTCAAACTTGAAGTGACCTTCCTCTGATTCTCTGTTCCAAGTGCAGAGATTACAGGCCCATACCACCGTGCCCACACTAGGAACTTTAACAAGCCATCCAACATTATATAGGTTAGACTTAGAGGAGTTTGCTAAATCTTTATCAGTTTAAGAAACAAACATTATAGAAGGGCATAGTGGTGCACATCTTTAATTCCTGCATGTAGGAGGTAGAGGTAGATGGATCTCTGTGAGTTTGAGGCCAGTCTGGTCTACATAGTGAGTTCCAGGACAGCCAGAGCTACACAGTGAGACCCTGTCTTGGAAAAAAAGGAACACATATTATAACAATAAGTAAAGCAGAAATGTTTGGAAATAAATATTAAAAAATAAGAGATAAGTGGAATCATTTAGAACTTATAAAAATAATTAAGGTTGTTCAAACTCTATATTAAAAGTATTTACATTAATCAGATGTTAGTAATATATACCTTTACTACTTTGATAAATGTAGTATCAAAGTGTCAACTGGTATAGATTTATGAGTGCAGGTGTATGTCTGCACATGCACACAAGTGCATGAGTGTGTGTGTGTGTGTGTGTGTGTATCTGTGTGTGCAGATGTGTGAGTATGGAGACCAGGAGTCAACCTTGAGTTTCTTCTTTCAAGGGCTATCCATCTTGTCTTTTGATGCAAGCCCTATGGCTACTGTAGAACTTATCAGGTAAGTAGTTACCCAGTAAGCCCAGGGATCACCTTGCCTCTGCTTCCCTAGTGCTGAGATTACAAATATGGCCACCACACCCTGATTTTTTTTTTAATGTGGATTTAGGGCTTGAACTCGTGTCTTCTTGCTTGCACAACAAGCCCTTTAGCAGCCAAGCCATATCTTTTTCCCTCCTGGTGTTGATATTTTAAAAACTGCTTGTTAAAAGTCTTTTATCTCTAATGCTGGGGGATTGAACAAAACCCACACTTAGGCAAGTGCTCTATCACTGAGGTAAGCTTCAGGTCTGTTTATATTAAGATGAATTATGAGTGCTGGGGGTGGTGGCACACACCTTCAATTCCAGTACTTGGGAAGCAGAGGCAGGCAGATCTCTGTGAGTTTGATGCCAGCCTGGTTTACATAGACAGTTCCAGGTCAGGCAAAGCTATATACAATGAGACCTTGTCTCAAAAAACAAAAACAAAACCAAATAAACAAAGAACAACCATCAAACAAACAAACAAACACCACTTCACCTCCACCCCCAAAGAATTATGAGAATTACTCACTATAATCTGCCACTTTCTTGTAATGATTTAGGGCAACTTCACAATTTTGCAGAACATTAATTCCTGACAAGTATCTGTACCCCTAGAAAGCAACCATACGTAGGTGTTAAAGCTCTGAGAATGCTGTAGTTACATATATTTTGGTCTAAGAATATTTAATTTACAAACCAGAATCATCTGGGACATCATGCTTCCCCCAGCACTTCCAAAGGTATAATATATCAGTGCCTAAGGTACAAGAAATACAATTACATTGGTTTCCTAAGTTTGAAACTCAAACCAAGCGCTGTTCTTTTCATTCCCACCCCAGTAATGACCCAAGAGCCACTCACTCCAAAGTATGTCCCAAGTGTCAATCTGTTCTTTTAAGATGGATTGCTTTTCAGGGGTTACCAAGGAGTAGAGGGTGGGATAAAGGCATGGCTGATGGTATACCACTTTTCTCATTTTAAAGTTCTATGAAGCTGATATTATATACCTTTGATAAAGAACCTGGCATATGAGGCTTTAAAGAAGTTTGTGGCAGAATTGCTAAATTTCTCTGTTTAGTGGGTACTTTTAATATCACACTACAGTGAGCCTCTTTAAGAATAGATTGTGTCCAATGTTCCTTTTAAATAAATTTTGTTCCAGTAAAAATAATAATGTTGGCTTTACCTTGGCTTGGTCATATTCCATTCCTATCCCATAAGAAGATAAAAATCCTAATGCCTGAAAGGCAAAAGAAAACACAAAACTGAATCAATCAATTTGCTTCATAATTGTTATCTACATATTTATTTTTGGATATACTTATTTTATGTGTGTGATTGCTTTGTCTGCATGTATCTATGTGTACCCTGTGTGTGCCTGGTGCCCTCAGAGGTCAGAAAAGGGCCATTGGATTCCCTGAAACTGGAGTTAGAGATGGCTGTGAACTAGCACGTGAGTTCTGGGAATCGAATCCTGGTCCTTTGCAAGAACAAGTATTCCTAACCACTGAGCCATCTCTCCAACCCTGTAATATTTTGGTCTAAATTGATAAAAGACATTTTATTGTATGTTTTTAACAATAATTTATACTGTTGGTTTATTTATGATACTACAACAATGTGTTTTTGTTATAGTTATGAGAATTTGGGAAATATTACAATATCAGAAGGATTATATAATATATGTGAATCTTTGATCATTCTTACTGTACTTTAGAATAAGGCTTAGTAATAAAACATTGAAGTCAGGCATGGTAGTGCACATCTGTAACCCCGGGAGGCTGAGGGGGGAGGCTGAGGGGGGAGGCTGAGGGGGGAGGCTGAGGGGGGAGGCTCATGGCATCTAGCCATTCTGGGCTACATAGAAAGACCCTGTCTCAAAGACAGAAACAAAAACAAACAACAAAACAAAAACAGAAAGCAAAAGGAAGCAAACTAAAAAAATGTTATAAATGCAAGGTTGATATATGTTTTCTTTTGTTGTATATAATTTCCTCTGATGTGTTAATATTTTAAACTTTCTATTCTTTTTCCTTTGCTGTGTTATGGGACTTGAGCCCAGGGCCTCGTATTTCCCCACCTGTAATTTAAGCATTTTCAGTAATATTTCAAAAATAAAATAGGATTGATATAACATGATATTTAAGTTAAAAATATACCAAATAAAGAGGGAAAGTCTAATCACAGAGCAATATGGAGGTATTGGGAGCCCCAGCCTCCATCCGCCACAGACACAGTATGTCATCCAAAAGCTTTTATAGAATCCACAGAAACGAGTTAAATCGGTGAATCAGTGTGATGCACCAAGCCGGAAGTGCGATTCAAAGCCCACAGAGGCAGCTCCCAGATGGTTTGACCTATGATTTTTCACATTCGTGATGGTGTGAAAGCAATATACGCTCTGTAGAAACTGTTTTTCAATCTGGATTTTGTCATTTCCTGGGCTGGTGACATGGGATACTACTATACTCTCAGGACGCTGAGCAGTGGCAGCGAGCTGCAATTCCCCAGCAAATGTGGTTACAAGGGTGGTCCACTTTGTGATGTTTGTGCTGGTAAGCTATAGTGTTTGGAAGGTGATGCAGATGTAAGTGAATTTCAATTTGTGATATTTCCAATTTTTATCGGCTCTTTCAGATTCCTGTGAGCCCTCTTGGTTCTGATTGGCCACTATGGTAGTCTCTAGTCTCCTCTTGTTGGTTCCCTGTCTGCTGTTACTATTAGACCCCCTCATCAAGCTCCGAAGTATACAAGCTCATACTTGGTTTTTTTTTTCACAGAGTTTATAAGAATGCTGTCAAATGTCAAACATGTCAAGATGCATCAAGATCCAAAAATTTAATCATCTCAGAAAATAAGTAATTGTATCATTTCAAGGATAAAGAACTTGGCTACTTCTTACTTATTTATTTAATTGTGCCCATATATGTATGTAGAAACATATAGTTCCTCAGGCACTATCCTTTCTCTTTTTGTTTGTTTTTTTTCTTTTTCTTTTTCTTTTCTTTTCTTTTCTTTTTTCTTTTCTTTTTTTGAGGCAGAATCACTTACTGGCCTGGAACCTAGTAGGCTAAGCTATACCGGGATGGCTGGCTAACAAACTACAGGGATTACACTCTGTCTCTGCCTCCCTAGTGTTGGAGTTACAAGTTCATGTCATCAGCCCTGGCTTTTCATGTGGGTCTGGAGCTAGAACCCAGATCCTCATCTTTACAGAACAAGCACTCCACCAGTTAAGCCATATCCCCAGTCCTAGATCTCCAGTCCTGTATCCCCAGTCCTGTGCTGTGTCTGCGTAGGAAGTTGGCTCTAGAAGTTGTTATTTTTCCCTCAAAAGCATAGCAATTCTAACATATTAGTCTAACTTGTGTCCTTTACAAATCTGTCCACTGAGAAAAGCCTCTGACCATGTAAATCTTCATGGACTTCTTTAGGCTTAGGAAGCTTCCTTTTAAAGAAGGTGTACAGGAAAACACTCCCTGCAAATGGAAGGCCCTGGAACTCCTCTATATTTGACGTGTATTTGAAATGGCTAAATTGGCTCTTTTTAAGGACACCACTAGCCCATTTTAGATTTTAAAAAAAAGTTTCTTCTTGGAACTCCTGGTAATTCTCATTCCTGCTCAATTTAGAATCTGGCTCAATTATGAAGAAATTTTGACAGTAAACAGCCCTACTGACTTTTAAAGTGAAGGTATCATTCGGGCCACTGAGAGTGCATCATTTTGTGCAGAGCTCAGCAAATATGTTGGTCTGATCCTTTGGGAAAACTATGCAAACTGGTGAAGTTGGCACTAAATGTCTGCTCTGTGCTGGGGGAGGGGACATCTCTCTCTGTAAAGCTCACTGGAAACGTAAGGTCAGGAACACAGTGGAACCACTGTGCGATCAAGCCGGGGGGTCATGCCGCCTCACTCGTTAGCAGAGGAACAACAATGAAAGGCTCTGCATGTACCTCATTTGTATTATTTTTATGCGTCATGACAGGACAATAAGAGAAGCTGAAAGACATCAAGGACTGTCACTCAGGGGAATGTGTCTGCGCTGTCCTTTCCTTTACGCTTGGGTGTTGCCACCTAACAGATCTGAATCATCAGCTTTTAGCAGTTCTTTTATTTTTTTCCCCCCTTTCCTTTTTTGAGATAAGGATAAGACTGGATGAATTGTAAAATGATTAAATCTTAATTCTGGAAAGAAACATATTGTGAGTTGAGAGAAGAGCAGGAACATCTGTGACATGTTAGCAGTTTTTGAAGGTCAAATTCTGCATACCGGATTGCTCAGAAGACTGCATTCCGAGTTCTGCCATTTTGCTTATGCCATTTAATTTCACACAGGGTTTATAGTACCTGGGATTTACTGTGAAGGTTTTAGTGTAATGGATATTTCATTGTATTTTAAGGTAAATTACTTGGGGTGGGCAGTAACAATTTAAAAATAAGATATTTCTCTGTTTTTCTAAGAAATTGGTAACAGGGGAAAGGATCAGGCAGTTCCCGCTAATTACTGCATGAAGCTGGGAGACTCTGTGATCTTTACTTTTGGCTCAAACCACACGTCAAAGCAAAGTGTGAATCAGTTCTAATGAGTAACTCAGACACTAGTAATATCAGGCCATTAACGTCTAAAACACTCAACAAAAGCCTAGAAGCATCAAAGTGATTATTAGATTGATACTAGACATGATCTCTTCAACGATTGCATGGTGCTAATAACGACGACAGTCCTTCCAGGAAACACTTCAACACTTCAAATGTGAGATAAATGAAGAATGTGTGGAGCCTTTGCCATTGAGATATAATTATTTTCAAGCCACAAAACATGGTAAAATGTCACGTCACTCACATCTTTTTCTTTTATACATCCATTGTAGTTATTTTTATATGTTTGAAGGGATTTTCTTAAGTCTATAGTAAAATTGTTTTCAATTGTATTGCCAACAAAGCCATTTAAGTCCAATAACTTTATTTTTTTTTACATTTATAGGTCTCTCTCTCTCTCTCTCTCCCCTCCTCCTCCTCCCCCCCCCCGTGTGTGTGTGTGTGTGTGTGTGTGTGTGTGTGTGATAATATGTGTGTAGCATTCAGAAGACGACTCCTGGGAATCAGGTATAATCCTTCCACAGGCAATCAAACTCAGGTTTCAGGCTATATGGACAAGCACCTGCTTGAGCCATTTTCCTGGAGAGCACTCTATATAGTTATCATCTGGAAGCACTGAGTCATTGTAGAGCATTGCAGTCTGCTGTCTTTACACTTAATTACTGTTGCTGCCCTTTGAAGGATTTCCTTCAGTTTATTTGGATTTTAAAAATTTTGGATCTTTCTGAGATCTCTGACATTTTCATTTTGTTTTTCAGAATTTCTGATTGTTTTCCCTTTCCCTGTGACATCATAAATATTCATTATTCACTGTCTCTCTGTACATGCACACACACACATACACTTTACATATTATATATATATATACATCTCTCTATACACACACACAGACATAACATATAATATCATACAAACAATGTTATTATTTGGTCACATCTTCCAGTTCTTTAGGTTTATTTCTGTGTGACATTGTCCTCCTAGCTTCTGGAAACATTTCCAACAATGCGGACAGTGTTCCTAGGTCAGGCTAGCTCAAACAGCATGTCAACAAAGATGCACCCGAACAACCCTATTAAGGAGTTATCTGGCCTCTACCTTCAGCTAGCCACGAAACTACTCATTGTTTGTGGCACAAAGTCTCTTAACTGCCACGTTCTTGGTAAAACAAAACAAACAGCAGCAACAGCAATAACAAAAACCCGGGAGAAAGCAACTCCTCGGGAAGGAAGTGCCGCACGGACAGGGCTGGCAATAACAAAAACCCGGGAGAAAGCAACTCCTCGGGAAGGAAGTGCTGCACGGACAGGGCTGGCAATAACAAAAACCCGGGAGAAAGCAACTCCTCGGGAAGGAAGTGCCTCACGGACAGGGCTGATAGTCCTAGCTCAGCATCAAATCCAGAGACAGTCCTGGAGAATTCCTGCTCCTCCACGTGCACATGATGCTTCCCAGGCCCCAAGGAGTTAGAATAAAGACAAAAGGAGTCCAGGGTGTCACAGTAGGCAGAAGGGGGCTTTAGTAGAGGACTATACCCAACAATATCATAACTTGCTGTATTTTAACAGTATGACTGACATTTGCATGTAAAGTCAGTGTTAACTTCTTTTAGATTAAGTTTGTTCACACACATTCTCTCTTCCTTGAGAGACCAGACACACACATACTGGACAGATAACCCCATTTTACATATGAGGAAATTAATGTATACAGTAAGGACTGGCTGCCCCAAAAGACAGAGCTGTTGAAGTGAACAGGTCGGTATACTTCAGTGTTCTTCAGCATTTGCTAATGATTCTTGCAGGTACTATTCACTTACTTCTTCCAATGGCTTTGTGAGGCTTGCACATTATTTATCAGCCTCTTTCTAAGGCTTGGGAAAACTGAAGTTTGGAGACATAATTTCTTTGGGGATAACAAAAATGAACACAAGATAGAAAAGTGACTAGGGTGCAGAACTCAGAGCAACATATGATAGACACGGTCTAGGAATTCCCTGCTTTGCTGCCTTACTGTGGCACCATGCAGCCTGTGATGCATTTCCTAGAGTTTCCCATCACTGCTTGCTTCTCTATAAAAAGATGAATATGGCAGTTCACAGCCAGTGGTTACAGTTTAGAGCTGTCTCTTCTGCTACTAGGCTTGCCTTAAAACATTGTTTTCTGATAATCTTTAAAGACAATGGCAAGTACTTCAATCAGAGGGTAATCTGGTCAAAACTTATACATGCATTGAAAATAAGAAAAGAAATTATGAAAATAAGGAAATAAAGGTGGTATAAATGCTGGGGACATCCGGAGCTTTATATTTTTGGTTAATCAAACTCTGGAGATTCAACAAATCTAATATTTTATTATCGTTCATGGATCCATCCATTGGGCATGTGTGTGTGTATACATATGCATATATAAACGTATATAATTGCAAGAAAAATTCTGTGTTAAACACAATATCCTCCAACATAAATTATGATCATCTTTAAAATGATGATGTTGATCTATATGTATTTATATAGAAAAACATCCATGGTTTTAAGTGAATAAAGAGCTGCTAGGGAGCAGCAAAACTATGTGGTTCATTTATTTAAAAATACTCTATATAGTTATAAAAGTTCCAGAAGTACAATAGTGGGGACAATAATTGTTATAGCTTCCTTCTGCTTAACTGGACTTAACTGAAGCTATGTCTTCTCAAAGTCACTATCACCCCCTTATCTATCAACTTCTCTCTTTTTTATTAAGAATGAGCATGAGGTTCCAGGAATGTAAGGAAGTACCCTACAATAACTCAATTAATCCATTCATGACCAATTAACTAATAATTCATTCAACTTTGCATTTTGTTTGTCTCGGACACTTTGTTACACGCCAGAGATTATTGAGCAAGACGTAGGATTCAATGTTTTATAATTATCTTAACTTTATGGGTACGATTTAGAGACATTGCCGTTTTCATCATGGGCATTTGGTTCAACTTCTTCTGGCTCAACTCAGCATACAGATCCACAGGACTGCCATGAACCTCATTTGCCACCAGTCTTATTGGAAAGCAGGGGCAAGTGAACCACAGTGGCACAGTGGGTAAGCATCAAGCCTTCCTTAGCAGTGTACACAATCTTGTAGAAGCTGTCATCCCATATTCCTCAGAAGGGGACTCAGATGCAAGATGAGACCTACATGGGGAGGATGTGAAAACCACCTTGCTTTGTTCCTCACGATAACTACTCTACAAGTACTGACACAGCTTTCCCGTCAAGAGATTTACCACCATCAGGTTCAATAGTTCATTATAGTTTCTCCCTCTCCAAAAGCAGTTTGCCAGTCAGAGGCCATTTCCATCATAAGTCATGCTAGGTAGAGACATAGTTAAAATTTTATTCTTATCAGGTTACCCAGGAAACAGAATTAGAGTGTGAACCAAAGGTCAGATTCTCATGCAGAAGAAGGGAAAGGGTTTTGTTCAATAAATAGCTTATCCACTAGGCAAGCATAATAGTGTATTCAAACTTAATCTGACTCCATGCTTAGTTCCTGTACTCTACTGGCTGATGACAAAAAAAGGTCTCTAGGTGTACACCTTTTAGGTAACTTTACTTTTGTCTTCATATGTTCTGAATTCTTATATTCTTATTTTTGCTAATGGCCATGAATTTTGTTTGTAAGACAGAAAAAAACCACTTAATAAAATACTATAGTAACATTAAAAAAGCAGACCTTTGTATTAAGTAGCTGAAACAAAGTGATGGGTGTGGTTGCATGGTAATTTGGATGGTCTGAAAAGAGAACTTCACTGAGCAAGAAGCCAAATGAAAAATAAATGGTGGTCTTCATAATATCTGAACCAGGGGTACTGGCTTCTGAAGGCCTTTGTCTTTTATTCTCTGCCTACCTCCCACCTCTTTCTTGCTAGGTAGCCAAAGAATGACCTTAAACTCTGATTCTCCTGCCTCTGCCTCCTGAGGGCTGGACTTATAGCATGGACCACCAAGGCCTGTTGTACAAGATGCTGGAGCTCAAACTCAAGGCTTCATTCACGCCAGGAAAGCACACTGCCGACTGAGTTACAGCCTGAGCCCCAGCCTTTTGATTTTTTATGAGATGATTATTTTATTCTTATCATGCAGTAGGACACATTTATTAAAATCGAAAAAGAAATTCACTTAGCTTATGAACGATTTGAAATTGAAAGTCAGGCAAAGATTACTTTAAGAATAGATTTTGTTTCATATTTCTTTGTACAGATGAACATATTCTATACATAGTTTAACAATATTTGAGTTCAGAGGTCTTATGTCAAAACATACATGTTAGCATTCTGTCTAAGCTCCTCCTCACAGTTACCTGGCAATAGCTAGGTAAACTCCACCCCACAATTACCTGACAACAGTCAGGTAGGCCTGACCTACTATAAAAGGGGCTGCTTGCCCCCTCCTCACTCTCTTCTCTTAGTCTCTTGTTTCCCTGATTCCCTTCCCCCCTCTTTCCACATTCCCTCCCCCCCCATGTGCTCATGGCCTGCCTCTACTCCTCTAAGCTGCCTTTCTCTGCCTCTACTACCCTCTTAACTCCCCTCCCAAGCCCTGAATAAACTCTATTCCATACTATAACATCGTGTGGTTGGTCCCTCAGGGGGAAGGGATGCTTCGGCATGGGCCCACTGATATCCCTTTTGACAATACCATACCTTACCGCACCTCCATAAAACATATTCCCCTTTCTCTTTATCTTTTTTATAAGCATATCAATACACATGGATAGATGGGAAGATAGAGTAGAGAACAGCATTGCTCCTATGAACTAGAACAATTTATCCTTACCTCCTGCTTTACTCCCAAAGGACACCATTTCAGTGCATTCTGAGTGACTATAGGTCTGGGTCCATGCAGTAGGGCAGGAGTATTATTTTTTTTTCCCCTTTCATATATTTGTCTGTGTTAATTGTGGATGTAGCTGTTGAAAAAATTCCGTTGTCTTTCAAAACTCACATTTTGGGCTTTGTATGATCCTTCTTTAGCCAAGGACTCATATAATTGGATAGCTGCTGTTATGTTTTGCATGTCGAAACTTCCAAATAGCAAAGCATCAGCCATTTTTTCCATAGCTTTCAAATTTCCCATGTCAGCTGCTCTGGTGAAGAGTGTATAGGCTCTGTTTTAAGAATGCAAAGTAAGAAAGTTGATTATCAAAAAATTAAAATTTCTACTCCTTCCTTCATATCATGCCTTTCTAGCAGGATAACTGTAGTTGCCATTATTAGTAATGACGGAGCTTCAGTGAAATCCATTACATTTGTAGACCAATAATTTTTTTCACTATGTCAATCAAAGATTTCAAATGTCTGACAAATTATGAAGCTGCTAATAAGGAGATATTATATAATATATACTACGTCCAGCCTATATACTGACTCAAGTGAGAGATTAAAGACATCCTATCCTCTTCCATTATTAATAAGCTTTTATTTTATAAAATAAATTCCAAAAGATACAAGAATTATCGTAATTAAAATGTCACATCTAGGAAACCTATTTATCACAAGAATGTTGATAAATTTATATTCTAAACTAATCTTCAAAAGCAGAACTAATTCTTCAACATAGTAAAGCCAGATGGTTTAGAAAAATAGCAATACAAACAAACGTTTAATGGATGGGGCTTTAGACACTAAGTGCATGGATTCAAGTCCTGCTCCACTACTGGTTGGAAAACTTCAAAGCTAATTTCTCTGTTCCTTCTTTGGCCACAACACTGGGATGGTTGTAGTACCTACTTGTTAAGGCCACTGTGAGATGATCCTTGTGACATGCTTGGTGTAGTGTCTCATTTAGCTATCACTGTTAGGATGATCACATTGACCAAAACTTTAGAGCATAATAGCTGTTCTGTAATTAGGTGGTAAGTGGTGTGAAATTTTAGTGGTTAAAGCATAGGCATCATAGGATTGCCATACACGGCATTTCCTGTTAGAAGTCACCTGATCTGTATTGCCAGCAGTGACAGAAAGTCTAACAAGGCTCGAACATGTACCAGAGATTTGTTCTTACATTTATAACATTTTTTTGGTAGTGGAAAGAAGCATTAACCATAATTTATAATCTTGGCCACTGGGGAAAGTTGGCATGACATACAAGCCAACTTGAAAGAGTCTCTCTGCTGCAGGTGACAAAGCTGGAAGGTTGGGATTGCCCAATCCCTCTGGAGCTCACGTCTCTCAACCACAAGCCCTGAATGCTGGACAGAACTCTGTAAGCAGGATTTGTTGTTTGCTGTGTTGGGTTTCAGCCTCGCTCTGATCTCAGTTTTCTGTAATATGTCTCCACTTCTCCCTCTTGGGATGAAGTATTTATACCATGCTACTGTATATTATGAACACGCAGCTTGTTTTTTTTTGTGTTTTACAGTGACTCGTAGGTAGGAGGTTTTGTTGAGTTTCAGAAGAGACTGGAGTTTGGTTTTTTCGAGCAGTTAATGACTTTGAATAATTGTAACAATGAACTAAATGAAAATTTCATTATGAGATGAATATGAGACTTTAGGGGGCAAGGGTGGCATGTTATGCTTTAAAAGTGGTGCTTTTGGATGAAAAATTGACAAGGGGTGGACATGTGATAGTCTTGTCAGACTGATGCAATAAAATTACTTCTGGGTGTGTCTTTGAGGTTGTTTACTGAGGGAGTAAAGACTCGATCTGAGTATGGGTGGAGCCATCACGTGGGCGGGGCTCCTGTACTGAATAAAGCTGAAACAAACTAAGTGATCATTAGCATTCATCTCTCTCTACTTCTTGCTCTGTGACCAGGTGCCTCACAGTTTTGCAGCATGACTCCTCTGTCAGTGTGGGCTGTACCCTGGAACTAAGCCCCAAATAATCCCGTCCTTAAATTACTTATGCTTGGTCACATCAATGAGAAAAGTAACTGAGACTCCATAAAATGTCTGGGATAAAGGATAGCTAGGCATCAGGATGAGAACGTGGCATTGAAGTCTAGATCCCCTTGAGACCTTCCATCACCTCACCTGCTGCTATGAAACCCCATAGTCTACTGGAATAGGAAGGGTGACAGCAGAGACCAGGGAAAGCAACCTAGCTGGACATTCCTTATTAGGCTCAGGTGCCAAGAGACAGCAACATGTATGGGACAAGTCTTTTTAGATATCCATAGTTCCATGAGCAGGGCTGACATTATGGATTTATTAGGAAATTCCAAAGTCATAAAAGAGACACTAGAAGCCAAATCCAGGGCCAGGGAAGTTGCTTCTGGCTAGGAAAGATTAAGAGCTGGGCTTCAGTTCCTAAGAGGAAAATAAAAGTAGGAGAAACTGACTAACATGGACAGACAGAGCAACTGGCACCATCTGTAAAGGCTCTGACACTGGTTACTGAGGTGGAGGCTGGGGCAGGAGGGTCCAAATGCTTCTCCATGGCTCACAGGTTAAGCTTGTGTGGACAGCAGCTTATCTTCAGCCTTTCTTTCTGTCAGGGAGTACTTCTTAGTGAAGGACCAAACTTAGACATCACCACGGTTTCTCAACACAGGTAAACCTGTCCCTCTGATGCCTACTTGTAGATCATCATGTGTTTGAATGTTTAATTACTTCGTATGTATGGAGGGTTTGTCTGTGTACCACATGCATGCCTGGAACATGTAGAATACAGAGGAGAGTATCATATCCCCTAGAACTGGAGTTACAGATGGTTGTGAGCCACCTTGACAGAACTGGGAATCAAACCTGAGTCCCCTGGAAAAGCCACCAGTGTTTTTAACCTCTGAGCTCTCTCTCTAGCCCTAATATTATCTATATTTTTAATGGGGATAATGCTCTTCCATTTATATATAAAATATAAATGAATGAAAAAAAATGAGTTTGGAATGTAGCTATGGACAAACCAAAAGGCTCAGTGCTGTTTCAAGCTATGCCATCCTTATCCTGTGACATAAGAAAACAAGGAGGTGGGCTGGAGAAATAAAATGAAAGTAACTATTCTCTCCACCTTCCTGCATCTTAGATATGAACAGACAGGTGTGCTAAATATAAGGACGGAATGTACTATCTTAACAATACAAGAGTTTTTGCTTAGCATTCCCATAAATTCTTGGGATGTTTTGCTTTGAGCAAATTCAAATCCCGTTTTCTGCTTTCCATTGCCCAGAAGGGTCAGGCATTCAGCCCAAAGGTGCATCTCTGCTGCTGTGCAAAGAAGCTGCTCTTCTTTCACTCTTGAGGCAGGGACTGGATAGGATAGCCTGGGCAAAGGAATAGCCTGGCATATAGGCTCCAACACTGATGGAAGATTTGCTCTCAGGATTGGGTTTTTCGATACTGTTTGTACCCAAGAGAAGGATCTCTTCTCAGTATTAAGTGAACAATTACTTGGGACCTGCTAAGAGTGTTTTTGCTCCATTAGACCAAATCTAGACCCTCGGCTTGACAGGAATACCTAGTAGCTTCTTATCTCTTGACACTCTCATGTCACAGGCTGAGCATGAAGTGTCAGGAACCAGGACCTCCTCGGACTCTATTGCTCTCTCCCCTAGCTGGGACTGTTCTCTCTCTTTCTTGGGCTACACTGGAAATTCCCTGATTTTTACTAATTTACATAGTGAACACTTTAGTGAGAGGAATTGACTCTTTAGATGAAGCTTTGGGGTCTGATTTTACACTTTTTTCATTAGTAGCACCCTTCAGGGCAAATTAACATGAGGCCTAAGTGTTGCTGGGGGATTTTTCCTTCCACCTTTTAGTGAACTGCTAGTTCAACTTCCCTTAGGGAGACCAGCTCCCTCTTTCCTTCTTGCAAAACCGGAAGAATTAGAGTCTTTCTAAATTTCCATTCACTAACCTGTAATTTGGAGAAAATATTTGTCACAATCTCATTGTGTATGACTAGTGACATACATGGACAAAGTACCTAGAATAATAAGCAGGAACTTGAGGGAAGAGAGTTGAAGAGTTTCAGACCAGACCATAATAAGCTCTGTCTTCAAACTCTCTACATTGTTGCAGTCTACTCAGAGATTTGGGGTTTTTAAAAGAGGAATGGATTCTGCGGATTCTGTTGTTTGTCTATTTCTGGCTGCCATAGTTCCAGGATGCCTCCCCACATGATCATGCCTAGTCTATGTTAATCAGTTAATTGTGGTGCTATGAATTAAACCCATCCCAGGTTTTTGCATGTACTAAGCAAGTGCTTTACCACTGAGCTATATCAACATGCCTCATTTTGAGACAGAGATGCACTGTGTAGTCTCAAAGTCACCATCCTCCTGACTCTATTTCCACAACACTGAGATTACATAATGCAAAAAGTCAGGGCACTTTGTCCTGCCTTTTTGTTGGGAGGGGAGAGCCAGGTCCCATTTCTTCTATTAGTCATTTCAAGCATCCTTGTTTGCATTGTCTCTATAGCTGCCACTCACCAGATAAACCTGGAGGAAGAAATAATAAACAGTTATCTCCTAATCACTCTGTGTCAGGCCCTGGGCTGGAAGATAATGTTTAGTCCAGGACACAAAACAGTGCAGGAAGTTGCCCAGGACAAAAAAGCCAGTAAGTGCTTAGGGATGATGTGATCTCAAGGTCTTAGCTGGGGCCTTAATGATGATGTCAAGTTGTGTTCCACCACTGAGATAGAACAAACTTATGACTTCCTTTAGATAAGGTAGATGAATGTAAAGAGTGTATGTGGACTGAGATCATGTGGTCACTGCTTATTCATCCCCTAGGTATGACCATGGCCACCACATCTAAAAGGTGTTTGTTTGCTCTTTTTCAATTATTTTTTTAAATTGTGTATGTTCACCTATGGACACCTGATTTTTGACAAAGAATCCAAAGCCATACAAAGGAAAAAAGAAAGCATCTTCAACAAATGGTGCTGGTCTAACTGGACATCTGCATGTAAAAGAATGTAAATAGATCCATATTTATCACCCTGCACAAAACTCAAGTCCAAGTAGATCAAGGACCTCAATTTAAACTGGAAACAACACTATCATCCAGAATGAAATAACTCAGACCCAAAAGGACATGCATGGTATGCACTTGCTTATAAGTGGATATTAGTCATAAAGTACAGGATACCCATGCTACAATCCACAGACCCAAAGAAGCTAAGCAAGATGGAAGCCCCAAGTGAGGATGTTTGAATCTCACTCAGAAGGGGAAATAAAATAGTCATCAGTGGTTGATAGAGGAAGGGAACTGGGTGAGAGAAGGGAAGGGGAGAGAAAGTGGGTGAAGATCAAGTGTAAGGAGAACAGGGGAGAGAAGGCAGGGAGAGTGAATGGGAATGAGTGGTGGGCTGGGATTGGGAGGCATCTCTAGGATGTGCCAGAGAACTGAGATGAGAGGCTTCAGGACATCTGAGAGGGACTCTAGCTGAGACACCTAGGAGTGGGGGATATGGAGTCTGAAGTGGCCATCTCCTATAGCCAGCCAGTGGAGGGATAAGGACAACAATCCACCCACAAAATCTCTGACCTCAAATTGGTCCTGTCTATAAGAAGTACAGGGACAAAGATGGAACAGAGATTGAGGGAATGGCCAACCAATGACTGCCCCATCTTAAGATCCATCCCACAGGCAAGAACTAATTCTTGGATACTGTTAATAATACTCTGTTATGTTTGCAGATAGAAGCCTAGCACAACTGTCTTTTGAGAGGCCCCACCTACCAGCTGACCAAAACAGATGCAGAGACCCACAGTCAAATATTAGACAGAGCTCAGGAAGTCTTATGGAAGAGTTGGGGGAAGGATTGAGGGAATCACAGGGGATAGGGACTTCACAAGAAGACCAACAGAGTCAACTAACCTTCACATATGGGGGCTCTCAAGGGTCAGAACCACCAACCAAAGAGTATACATGGGCTGGACCTAGGCCTCCCTGCACATATGTAGTAGATGTGCAGTTTGGTCTTCATATGGGTTGCCCAAAAACTGGAGTGAAGGTTTACCCTGACTGCCTGTAGATCCTGTTCCCCTGGGGTGCCTTGTCTGGCCTCAGTGGGAGAGGATGTGCCTATTCCTACAGTGACTTTAGGTTCTAGGGTGAGTTGGTACCCAGGGGCGACCACTAGCTTCTCAGAGGAGAAGGAGAGGAGTGACTGGGGGAGAGGCCATGTGAGGAAGCATTGGGAGGAGATCAGAATATAAAGTGAATAAGTAAATAAATAATGGGAAAAAGTATTCTCTCTCTTCTCTCTCTCTCTCTCTTTCTCTCTCTCTCTTTCTCTGTAGTATTATACATGTATATGTACACAAACATGTGTATGGATGTTGACATTGAATATCTTCTTTTGTTTACTCTCCACAATATTCTTTTGATTCAAGGTCTCTTGATGGAATTTTAGAGAACCACTTAGCTAGACAGGTAGCCAAGAACTTTGGGGATCTGCTTGTTCCCACCTCCAATACTAGGGCGACAGGTGGCACCATGCCTGGCTTTTACGTGGGCACATAGGATTCAAACTCAGACTCTTGTGCTCAAGTGGTAGGCATTCCAGGGACTTACATCTCCCTAGGTTCCCTCCCAGTGCTTTATCAATAAAGATGAAGTGCCACTCACCTCAAAAGACTCATCTTTGAACAAAACAGCATCTTATATACTAAAGTGCCTTGAAAGTCATAGGTTTATGCAAATACTCAGGGAGAAAGGATGCTAAAACATCAACCTCATTATTTCATTTGAAATATATCATAAATTAGAGTAAAACAGATTTTGCTGAATGGCCTATTAGTGACTCATCTGAATTTTGCTTCATGGAAAGGAACTCCAATCTCATATACAATCCTTTTGCTTGTTAAGGGTGAGAATTTTTAAATAATCATGGAACACTTTAAAAAGCACAAGCTGATGAACAAGATAAGCATATATATCATCTCAATAAGGTTTTAAAAATAAACAAGATTTTTGGATTGTCTTCTTTTCACTTGAAAGTTAACTTGACTAAAGGCACTAGATACTTACTCTGTTTTTTGTTTTTGGCTTTTAGACTCCTGGAGAATCTTGTTGCCCATTTTAAATAACTCATCTCCTTTATCTATGATACTTTTCTTGGCTGGCTTTTTGACTGTATGGGAAGAAAGGGAAAAATATTATTTCTATTTTTAAATTTTGAGAAACAATGTGCTGATGCCGTGTTATCATTTTGTTTTGAATTTTGCTACTTATTTATTAAGTATTTGCATTTAAAGTAGACTGTTTGGTACTATTCCTAGCTCAGGGGCCTGGAAGGTAGAGGAAAGAGATGCTCCCAATCGAAGAAGAGGTGTTCTCAGTCTAAGAAAATGATCTGGGTTGCTGTAAGCAGAAGGTGAGAGGACTCCTTGTACACCCTAGACAGAGGTAGCATCTTAGGCACCGTGTTCTTAGCCCTGGCTGTCAATGTCTCCCTTATCACTGTCACTTGATCCATGTACTTAGAGGCCCGAGGTTCCACAAGGACATGGACAGCAGGTATCTCCAGGATGACCACAATAGGCATAGGAGCTGAAGAGGCAATCTTCTTGAAAGATTTCCTCTGTGTAAGGCTTCTGCCATTCCTTAAAACCTTCTTGAGATGCCGGGGAAAATACATGAACTACCAATAATAGCTTGCCTACTTTAGGTGGGGACTTGGCATCAGTGTTATGAAACTCAAAAAAAAAAAAAAAGAATAATATTTTCCTAACATTCATGTAACACTATTTTTTTTAATAAACACTATCACTTGTTTTTTTGATAATGAAAACTAATTAGTCAGACTCCTAATTCTCCACCCTTCAACTCTCTCCCCCCCCTCCCACTCTGCTCTGTGTGAGATCTCTCTCCCTCTGCCTCCAAGTCTATTACAGCACACAGTGGAACCTGATTAGGAAAATAGAGCCTGAAGTCTTTTCATAGGAAAGGCATTTGGGACTTGAAGCCTCATTAACAAGATCACAATGAACTTTAAGTGGCTCTTTTTCTTCTCCCAGACAAGATAACAAGAGTTGTCTATTTTTTAAAAATGGAAAAAAAAAACCCACCAAAAAGTGAATTTAACATTATTTTGAATGCTTCAAGTTATTCAATCAATTCAGAAACACCAGGCATTTTAGCACATCTAATTTCAGGTTTGAGTTATATCTTATCTATCCTCATGGTTAAAAGGAAAAAAAAGTAATTAGGTAAAAACTGACTAGTATGTGTGGAATAGCAATTGTTGACATTAGCATGCTTTCAAAGCATGAGATACATTCTGGAAGATTGGCTATATTCTTCCCCAGGGCTGTTGCTTTTATTAGTATTTTTTTTTTTGCCTTCCCAAACATATTGAACTACATATTTTTGTTACTATAGTAGGATTCATTTTCCAGATAAAGTTATCTTGTTGATGCTTTAATTTTGTTCTTACGATTTGAAGGTTTCTAAATCTGAGGAAAGCACAGTAAGGAAATGATTTCAGGAGGCATTCTGAATTTGATGTGAGATAGGCTAGACAGATACATGGGAAAAACGACAGGGTGGGGGCGGGGCACTGAGACCAACATGGTGCACCAAGACAACTACTCACTGTCTTCTGCTTTGCTATTATAAAATAGTGACATCTCTGTCCATATCATCAACATTGTAGAATTGTTCTCGTCATGCATCTGACATAATGACACATCAAAAAAAAAAAATCTCATAGACGGATGGCAAAGGGTATGTGTAAACCTTATTCTTGGAAAACCATGACCCAGTCCTGGAATTTCTTGTCTCCCCCAAATACACATATACCTTTAAATTTCTCAGTAATTCTCTTCACCATCGAAGCTTGCCTATAAGGACTAGCTACCTAAAATCATAGGTGGTGTGACTCTAGAGAGATCCATAGACTTTCTTGAGGATGTGTTTTTGAGCTAGGACATTAAGACAGTGGAACATAAGGGGATATGGAAAGGTTAGAAAAGAGATCCTTATTCTGGAGTTTGGTTGAAGTTTTCAGTAGTTGAAAATCAAGAATTAGAGGGGTGGGGCACTGTGGCACACACCTTAAATCCAAGAGCTTGGGAGGCAGAAGCAGTTGGGTCTCTGATTCAGGCCAGCCTGGTCTACAGAGTGAGTTCCAGGACAGCCAGGGCTACAGAGAACAACAACAACAACAACAAATGACGATAACAACCACAACCACCACCACCAACAAAGATTTAAAGCACAATTAACATTTGCTGTGTCCTACATAGAGGCAAAATTCCTTTTATATATAGGATTTCAAATAAGAATGTTAAAATAGTAATGAACTGCTCTTGATGTCGGAGCACATATGACCTTCAAATATGGCCTCTCTTGTTTGTTTCTGAGACATTTTCTGGGAATCTAACAAAACTATTAATTTTTGTTTATAGTGAAAACATTCCGCCTTCCTGTGCGACCGCTGGAGTGCTTGAGTTTTACTTTATCAGTTATAATCCCAACCAATGCATTCCTGGAACCAAGGTATAAAACTCATTGATTGAAAAGACAAAGATTCTTTAACAGCTCTCTGAGATGTAACTTTAGAAGCCATCTTTGTTGGGTACTTACTGTTAAGGCACCCAGTGTGACGACACCCAGTGTGACTCCCTCTTGAGAAGCTCACACAGTAGGTGTATCATTTCCTTTACCACAGCCTCTCTCTCCCTTGCTTAAGCCTTTTTGAAATACCTTCTCAGTAAACTCTAACTCTGCCTCATCCTTATTCATGCTGAAGTTCTGTCTGTTTTGAAGTCAAGAATTCCAGCCTTACTGGAGAGGAGGGCTCTGCAAAGGGCTCAGGCTACTGTGGGCAGCTGTAGCATGGGGCAGTGTCTCTGGCCTATACCCCACTGCAGCTGCTGACCTCATTCTGTAACCAATGATCCCCTGTCTCCTCCTCTTCCCCACCAATTCCTTACTTTGTATTTAGTTCTTGTATTTAATTCTTCCTCTGACAGTGATGAGAACCTAGAAACCCTGGATAAAGGGCTCTGTTTAATCGCTTAGTCTTTTAATATTTTTTTTTCAGTCTGTGCAGCAGCAGTAGACTTAAAGGGACTCCCTGAGTTTGGCATTCTATCAGGGGCCAACTTGTAGTTGCCTGTTCTTCTCTGCTTATAAACCAGCCTTACTTATGAAAGGTGTTTTAGACTTGCATTTTGCTGCTGTGACAAAAATACTCTGACAACTTAGAGGAGGAAAAGATTTATTTCAGCTTCCAAGTTATAGTCTATGACTGAGAAAGTCAGGGCAGGAACTTGAAGCAGAAACCATGGCAGACTGATGTTGCTGGCTCATTCCCAGGGCCATACTTAGTTAGCCTTCTTTTGTTTTAGGTTTTATTTGTTTTTATTGTATGTATATAACTGTTTTGTCTGTATGTGTGACTGTATGCATATGATTTGTGTCTGTAGAAGTCAGAAAAGAGTGTCAGGGCCTTTAGAACAGGAGTTAGAGATGGTTGTGAGCCACCATGTAGGTGCTGGAAATTGAACCTGGGTCCTTTGCAAGAACAAGTGCTCTTAACTACTGGATCATCTTTCCAAACTATGACTTTCTTATATAGCTGAGGACCACCTGTCCAGGGAGTGGTACCACCCAGAGTGGCCTGGGTCCTCTTCCTTCTATTAAGGGAATCAAGATAATTCTGAGCACCTGAGCATGGTGACATATGCCTTTAATTATAGCATTCAGTAGGCAAAGGCAGGCAGATTTCTGGGAGTTTGATGCCAGACTGATCTACATAGTAAATTTCAGGAGCGCCAGAACAGAACATTGTCTCTCTCTTTCTCTCTCTCTCTCTCTCTCTCTCTCCCCCCTCCCTCTCCCTCCCCCTCCCCCTCTCCCTCTCTCCCTCTCCTTCTCTCTCTCTTTCATCTCTCATAAACATGGCCACAGACTTATCTGACCTAGGCAATCCCTCAATTGAGACTGTCTTCTCAGTCGACTTAGTCTCTGACACATTGACAGTAAAAGCTAATTAGAACAATATTGGGGATGGGGCTCACAAACTAGAGTGAGGAGTAGGTGTACCAGGGCTGTAAATCTGATTCTAAGGAATCTGTGACACCCTATTCTGGCTTCCGTGTGCAGCAGGCACACACACATGGTGCACAGACAGACATGTAGGCGAAATGCTCATACATAACGTCTAAAATAAAAATTGAAAATTTAAAAAAGAGAGAATTGCAGCAGTGGTGGTGCATGCCTTTAATCCCAGCAGTTGGGAGGCAGAGGCAGGTGGATTTCTGAGTTTGAGGCCAGCCTGGTCTATAGAGTGAGTTCCAGGACAGCCAGGGCTATACAGAGAAATCCTATCTCGAAAAACCAAGAGAGAGAGAGAGAGAGAGAGAGAGAGAGAGAGAGAGAGAGAGAGAGAGAGAGAGAGAGATGCCAGAGATCTTATTAAGATGGCAGTGACTATGGAACTTGTTGTAAGTAAGTTGAATTTTATATTTCAACATGTGTCAGAGACATAAGATGTAGAGAGGCTTTTGACATTTGTGACTTCCCTATTTTCATTAATATATGTCTTAGATGACTAGAGTGTCAACCCCCTTGCCCAATGCACCTTCATTTGGAGAGAAGGTCTTTGAAGAGATGATTCAGAAGAGTCATCTATGAAGTCCCCAATTCAGTATGCCTGGTGTTCTAATGAGAAGAGGAGACACCAGGGTGTACAGGTACAGAGAAGAGACATGTCAGAGTGTGGGGCTTTCGATGCTGCAGGAACTTCTAGGGCAGAGCCTTCTATCAGAGCCTAGAGCATTCTGTCCTTTATTATCAGTAAAAACTGCATAAGCCTCAAGGCATTCCTGTCCACCACTTTAATCTTTTAAACATACGTTCGTTAACCTTGAGTTAAGCACATCTCCAAATGTGTCTATTATCTTTCTTTCTTAAATTGAGTCTCTAAACTGAGCGTGCTAAGGAATGAACTACCCCTCAAAGAATATGCACAGTCTCTGTAATACAATTTCTGTAATTTTTCTTTTTCTGCTTTGGAAATATCTCCTATTACTTCCTAGCCTGCTGCAGGAATAAAGCTCCATTTTCTCATGTCTTAGTTATACTAATTTTGACTCTGTATTTGCCAAAATGCTAGACCATCGTGTTGGCCTACAAGGAATTAGTCAGAAAATGACCTACTCTATGCCAGGGAAACAAGCCTTCAAATGACACCGAACCTGCCAGCACTTGGTTTTAGAATTTGGGTCCACTGAGCTGCAAGAAAACATTATTTCTGTTGTTTAAGTCACTCACTCCTTGGTATTTTGTTATGACAGCACTAGGAAACTGAGATGCTTACTCTCCCTTTAGGAGTAGACACACCCAGATCAGAGCATGGGCTACCTGCCAAAGGTAGGAGGGACAGTTTTCCTCTGTCTCTCTAGGTCTCCAGAGCAAGCCTAGTGCTCTGACTTTGTTAGACAGTTGGATGGCCCAGTCACCTGCTTCTACAAGGCTTGCTTTTTGAGATTATAAGTAAGCAGTATGGTTGGAAAAACCTCCCTGTCTTTGAGTTCCTGGACCCAGGTCACCTTTCCATGAATGATGATGAAAGCTCTGGTCATCTTTGGCTCATACTGCTGACCCTTCAATTGCCAACTTTCCTAAATAAGTATGTTCAAGAGTCACATACATGTGAATACATCCTTTGGAAAGACACTTAGGTGTACCTGTCTCTCTCGAGATGCTTGTGTGGACTCCTGACCAGTACTGCCTCCAACCTATGTCTCACATCAAAGCTCCATCTTCTCCCCACACTTGGCTCTGCTCTTCCCTTTGCCTTTTGCTACATTCTCCCTTTTTTATGTTTAACCTCAGTCTCTAAAATCTTAAACTTCAGATTATAAGTAAATAACTTTTTAAGTTACCTAGTAAACATAAAGGAGGTAATAAATTATTTCACATCTCAAGTTACATTGACATCATGAATTATGAAAAGGATCATTGAGAATAAAGGAACTGATGGACAAGCCAGGAGTCTTTGAGTCTGACCATGAGTCAGGTGCATTCACAAAGTGATGGAGATAAAAACAGAAGGTTCTTTCCTACAGCAGCAAAGCCGGATAACACTGACTGCTGTGTCCTTCCCGCAGACTGCAGTCGCGTTTAATATAGAACAGCTTCAGTCTCTGACTTTTCGGGATTCACATCAGGAGAACCCTTCACACTCACCCTTACGTGTGCCAAGAAGACAGAATATTGTCAAGGGAAGGAGAATAATGATCTGTTACTAAAAATAACATTGCATGCAAGAAAGAATGACTCAGCACAGGGTTTAGCAGATATGATGAACTCAGACACACTTAAGGAAGAACAATACTACTGCAATAATACTGGATTGTCTACTGGTCATTGTCATCAAACACCAAGACACCCAAGGGTCCTGGAGGAGGCGGTAGACAGTGTTAACTGTGGAAATAAAATACTCCCTCTCTTCAAGCATACATGAAAACAGGATTCTGGCTTGAGATATAATTTAATATCTAAAACTCTTAATTTAGCTAAAAGAATATATTTTATAAAATAAATAAGAATCAAGACAATATATAATAGCAGGTGTTAATACTTATGTAGTGCTAGACCAGTTCTCAGTGCTTATATATACTAATTTTTTCCCGCTGACTGTAAGAAGGACTGCTATCATTCTCTGTTAGTGCTGAGGTGAGGTGGGCACAGATGAGTCAGGTAGCCTGATGAATGTCTCTCAGCTGGTAGTCAATTCTAGGCGACACTGGGAGCTAGTGTAGCCACTACTCCTTTAAAAGACACCAGTTTTGAAACTTTGTGGGTCTCATGTTTAGGCATCTACAGCAGGAGGGAGGAGGGGTATCCAGACTGAATTAGCCACCACTTTGCAAGAATGGAATAAATTCATTTATGTGTAACTGTGCTGACCTGAAAAAGCCTTTCAGCAAACAGTAGGAGAGATAGTAAGGTGTCCTGTTGAGTACCCTGAAAGGCAGATGGCAAGAGTTGCGTTTAAGAACTGCCTTTTTCTCTCAGATCCCCAGCGTGGAAACTTGGAATTAATCATCTGGAGCAGGAGAACTGAGAACCCTGAGACCAAGCTCCCTTAAGTTGGGTGTTTCCTTCTCACCCTTCCCTGCAAGACAGAAAGATTGGTTCATCCCTTTCTGGAAAAGATCTCTAGTCAACACCACTTTGACCTGAGACATAGTTTTTGAGGCTGATGCTTTGAGATCAAGAGGGGAAAAAGAGGTCTTTCTAGTGAGTCATCCGAGAGAGACATTCATTCTTCATTCTCAGCCTCTCTCCTCACTGTGAAGGGTTTCTGGACTCTCATCTGGAACAAGTTGGATTGGGCAGAGGAAGACCCTGAGGCAGATTTGATAAAATACTTTTTGGGTGCCCAACAGGGCACCTTGGAGCAATTGTCGTCTCAGGACTGTCCCAAGTAAAGCAAGATGATCAGGGCTTTTTAATCCTGGTCTGATGGCAGTTGGCAGTGACTCCCAGGGGGCAGCCATCTATGTGCAGCTGTCTGTCTAGGAGTACTGTCCCGTTTAGAACTGGAAACTAAGGGCTGTCTGGAATTAGGGCTATGTCCCTCATTAAAGGGGTGTTTGTCTGGCACTTTTCAGTGTTTGTTGCAAATATCAAAAAGGTTTAATACAGAATGCAAAATTTTAGATTGCAGAATCAAGAAAAAGGAACATTCAAACTAGATTTATAAAAGTTGTGAAAATTCTCTCCTCCGACCAAGGATGTGGTAGTGGCTGAGAAAGATAACTAAAATGAATGCTGATTAATCCCTTGGGAGTCAGGAAGAAACACAAGGGCCTGTAAAACCAGACTCTACCATTCTAGCACTCAGACTGGCTATTGATTTGCCCAACTAACAATTTAATAAGGATAATTACTTTTTTAGATTTAATTTTATCTCAGAATTAGCTGTTGAAGTCAGTGTTAAGGTTCTCTGGGGGAAAATGTTTGTGCCATTTTCAAACAAGTCACAGCTGCGAGAGCATCATGTTCAATATCACTCAACATCACTCAAGTGTGGTCTAGAAGTCCAAGGCTTTATTACTTTTGGGTGTCACCTATAATGCAGCATACTTCAAAGAAAATTCTGAGTTTGAACTCAGTTCTGAGACCATGCACTAACTCTGCACAGAGACAAGTTGATTCAATTTAATTCATCAAGTATTTATTCAGAGTATTTGGCAGGCACTGTGCCAGGAACACATCTTGCCTTTAAGTAACGAGGAATGCAACTACTCTTCGTTATATTTGAGAAGCTCTGGGTTAAAGAACAATTGGCAAGATTGAAAATGAGTCACTGCTGTTTTCAAAGTGTAGAAAACCATATGCATGTTCTAGAGACTTCAGCTTGATGTTGATCGTTTCCATTTCTAGAATAGAAGCATTTTGAGATGAGTTAGGCTAAGTTTTGTTTCTCTTTTTTGGTGTACCCAGAGGCCCAGGAAAAAGCACTTATTCAGAATACCTATATCTCATTGCCAAGAAGACATTTCATTTGCACAGAAATGTTAAGAGTATAGACCAAATAAATCAGAATTCAGTAAGGTTTACAGTGAACCTGTAATCATGTGTAACCCTATGTTATTTCTTCATTTCAGTTCAAATTTTCTTATTAGAGAAGATCTTACCTCAGCAGCTTTCTCTTTTTTTTTTTAATTCCTGATGCCCAAGTAGTGTTTTTATGCTTATATACAGTTATGGGAAACATAAAGTCATAAGGATCAGTTTATGTGTAGACAACCTGGTGTTGTTATAGTTATCTGGCATGGGTCAAGATGGCTAATGATAGACACGGGAGGGATGGGACACAAGTTGTCACAAAGTGGCTGACATCAAATGTCTGCAGAATCCAAAACTTAACAGTGATATAATCTGTTATGTAACTATTGCTGGCAGAAAGTCACGTTAGTGTGAATTTTATATAAATTTGGCCCTGTAGTCAGAGGCCAGAAATCCTCTGCCTTTATCAGCCTGCCTATGTGTGTCTGTAGGCCTGTCTCTCCAAGAGGCCAATGTGCCTGTCTCTGTGTATATCAGTACCTGCCTATGTGTGGTGGTGTGTGTCTACTTGGTATTCTTAGTATTTCTGAGTGAAAGGGCATGTTATATCTGTCTATGACTTCTTGCAATCCCCTTAACCTCCCTGTCTCCAGTGACCCTTCTTGTCTCTTGGCATCACCTCGCACCCATTGACTCATAGCAAAATGTAACATCTTCTTGAGTTGTTCTAAAAGAATATTCCTTTTATGAAATGAGTCTGAGATTGCAGACTTAGGATTTCACAGAACAGAAAGAGAGGCTGATGTATTCCAGGGATTAAAATAGCTTCTTTGGTCATCCGAGGCATGGATGATTTAAAAACATGACTTGGGATCTCCCAGTTTTGGGGTTTGTTGGCATCCTGATTTAACATAACCATCATCTTCCTGACCCCATACTTTTCTACATAACTCTTCTTACTTTTTCACAAACAGGGAGAGCTCGGAAGCTGGGTGTGGCATCATGCATCTGTAATGCCACTCAGGAGGCGAAGGCAGGAGGATGGAAAGGTCAAGATCACTCTTTCATTCTTGCTGCATAGGGAGTTCTAGGTCAGCCTGGGATACCTGAGACCCTACTAAAACAAACAGAGTCTCATCAGCATGACTGTCCTAAACATCAGCCGAACAAGAATGACACCAATAGACACGCTAACATGAAAGGGGGAGAAAGGTGAGAGATATTAACCCCACACAGAGAACTGCAGGCTACTAAGGTATGCTGAGAGCAGGAGAAATAGTCTTCCCCAGGAAACAACCCACAAATTGATTATCTAATGCCAACTGATCAGCCCTGAAAATGTATATGAGTAATGTTATATAGACTGAGCAGGGTGTGTTTATGTACCTGCCCACCACCACCACCACCACCACCACGACCACCACCACCACCACCACGACCACCACCACCACCACCACCACCAACTCTGCCACTTAAAAAGAGGCCATGAATTTGAAAGAGAAGTTTTGGAGTGAGGAAAGAGATGAGAGAATATTATAAATCTCAAAAATTAAAAGCACAAACAATTTGAGGAGATTGAGGAATTGGGAGAGTGGACAAGAACTCCACAGGAAGACCAACAGAGTCAACTGACCTGGACCCTTGGGACCTCCCAGAGACTGAATTGCCAACCAAAGAGTGAGCACAGGCTGGACCTAGGTCCCCCTGCTCATATGTAGTGGATGAGCAGCTTGGTCATCATGTAGGCCCCCACATAGTGCGTGTCTGTGTGTGTGTATGCGTGCGTGCGTGCGTGCGTGCATGCGTGTGTGTGTGTGTGTGTGTGTGTGTGTGTGCAGGTGTGTAGAGTTGTTGACAACCAGAGGGGAACTTTCCTTAAGAAAGAGAAGGGGGAGGGGGAAAGAACTTGCATGAGGGGATACTGGAAGGAGAGGAAGGGCTGATATTGGATTGTAAACGGAATAAATAAATTTAATTTAAAAAAATTGGCATCAACTGATACCAGCTTCTGGTGTGGAATGGGAGGGGGATCAGGAGCAGATGTTTGCCCATTTTCTATCCACAAATGCTTATTAAAGCAGATTCACAAAGACATGCATGCTTTTCACATATTTCAGCAAATAAAATCTTCGCAACTACACCACATTTAGCATTCTATCTGGCTGATCTGGTAAATACTATTCTGGAGATTTATAGTGGACTACTGTGAGTTTTTGGCTCTAAATCTGGCCCTGTCCTACCGACTTCTGCAATAAGAGACTGGGTAAAAATTATAAGACAACGAATTAGTGTGAAATAAAGAGTTTGAACTAATAGTTCAAAATGGCCACAGTGAATTGTTTGTCCTTTTGCTTTGTTTTGTGGGGTTAGGGGATTGAATCCAAACCCTTGAGTAGTAAGGACCTTCTCTCCTAATGAGCTACACTGCCCCTTATAGTAAAATGTAATAGGTATAAATCTTACATTTTTTAACATTTAATTCTTTAGTGTATGTATCCCTGAGTGCTCTTGCATACTAAAGCGCATATATGGAGATCCCAGGACTGCCTGTAGGAGTCTATTTTCATCTTTCACCACATGGGTTCCAGGGATTCATCTCTGGGTGGGATTTACACTGATGCAACTCTTAAACTTAAAATCAACAATTGTATGGAGGCTGGAGCTATAGCTTGGAGGTAGAACACTGCTTCAAGCATTTTGTGATTGATCTTCAGCATCGGACGCAAACAAACTTTGAAGATGTAAGGAGTAGAAAATATATGGCTTGATGGTCAACTAATGTGTCATCTTGCCTTGACTACAGTCCCCAGCTATTCAAATTTTAACCTAGTAGTTACTGTGATGGCATTTTGTAGATGTGTCTAAAACCCATAATCAAAAGGATTATCCTAGATCATTTGGGTTGGCCTGACTTAATACATTTCAGTACCTTAAGTGTGAGACCAAGGCTTTCCTAATGAAAACCAGAAATGGACTGGAAAGATGGTTCAATGGTTAAGAATGCAGACTGCTCTTAAACTCTACCCCAGTTTAGTTTCTAGGACCCACTAGGTAGGTCATAACCCACCTATAACTCCAGCTCCAGGGAACTCAATGTTTCTGGCATCTGTGGGTACCTGCATTCAGATGCATACATAAACACTTAATTTAAAAATATTAAAAAATATTTTAAAAAGAAAGAAAAGCAAAAACACCATCAAAACAACAACCCCAAACAAGCAAACAAACAAAGCCATTGGATGACTGGGACAAGCATGCCAGACCTGAGGCCTGTGGACTTTAAGTGTCCCAGGATAGCTCTGAACGCAACCCAACATATTTGTAGATGAGAGTCATATTACATCAGAAGGTTAAACATGCCTGCTAGACAATAACTTTGCTTTATGTCTATGGGTTCCAGTTTGCTTTTCATGACAGTCTCCTCTACAGATGTTGGGCTTGCCCAGCTAGCCCTCACAGTCATGTGAAGTAACTCCTTACAATAAATCCTTGGTACATGTCTCTGTCTCTTATTGGTATTTTTCCTGGTTGATGCCTTAACCCTTACCTAATCCTAACCCTAACCAGGGATGTGTTGCTTAGTCCTTTCCGACACACAACCTAGTCTTTCCTTCCCCTCTTGCCTTTCATCCTTCCTCCTCCAGCCTCTCCTCCACCCCAACTTTCCTTTTTTCTCTTCTTCCCTTGAGACATAATTTCTATATGTAACCCAGATTGACCTTAAGCTCCTGGTCTTCCTGCCTCAGCCCTCTGAGGTCTTGGATGACAAGTATGGGCCACTTGGGTCACACAGCTTGTTTGGCTTAGTACTCTTAAGTGAGAAGAACATTCAATATGCTATGAATATGTTATGTCTTATCACTGTGCTCTGGTGTCTGCAACAGCAAGAGTGTGTTCTGAAGGATTCAGGATATCACAGTTATTAAATCCAACTCTACCCACTGTAAATTTACACTAACTAGCAGGAGGTAGGAAAAGATTAAGAATATTGTGGGTTCCATGTAAGGTAAGAACTTTATAAGAAAGGGGTATATCAAAGAATAACAAAGACTTTGAATGATCCAATGACTTATCTTACATACTTAGATAGGTATTCATGTTGTCTTCTGGGAATACCAACCAAAGACATGAGACTAGATGTCCTCTGTCATTTCACTTTTAGTATATCGTGTGCCAATGAAAGCCTTAATCCTTCTAGTTTATGTGTAATTTGTCTCCCTTAAAAGCCAGCATTCTGGATGCCCTCTGATTGCCCTTCTCATGAACTCCTTTCTACAGTTTCTGGATAGGTTAGGTCAAAAGGTGCCCATAGGGAATATGAAGAGTAGGCAGAGAATGACATAAGGGTATTTACTCCTGGCTTGTCAATCTGTGTCTCTATCGCCTGGCTTTGTCTCTTGATCTAGGGTCACAGTTCTGTCACAGAGCCTTCTCAGTGCACCTCTTGCTTGCTTTCTCAATTCCAGGAGTCACGACAGCCCTGAGGTCCCTGGGAACCTTGAGATGGTGATGCTACTCCTGTTACTAGTCTGTCAGAGATTTATGTTTTCACTGTATCCTGTTTAAGCCCTTAGAAAAGACCCCTGTTTTCAACTTTTCTCAAATGACTCTGTTGAAAAGTGCTGTTTTCAGGTTCCATCTGAAACATTCTCTTAGCTGAACAGCAAACCAGATTTTTGTGGGTAAATATGGGGCAAAATACTGTTGACATTAAGATTTTGAGAATTTAAATGTCTTTGTTAAAGCAGGACTTTCAGAAGGAGCCCAGCCTGAGGTCAATAAGAAACCTTCTAGTCTCTAAATGGGTAGTTCCCTCTGGAATCCACTGCTATTGGTTTCTACCTATTGCTATTACTAGCAGTGGCTGCGTTTTTGTATTTACTTCTCGGCAGAAAGATACATTCCTCATTTCTGTAAAGCTTATGAAGGGATAGTACGGCTTATAAGATGGGGTCTCCTGGAGCTTCCGGGGACTGGGCCACCAACTAAAGAGTACACATGGAGGGACCCATGGCTCTGACCGCATATGTGGCAGAGGATGGCCTTGTTGGACATCAGAGGGAGGAGCAGCCCTTGGGCCTGAGGGTGTTCGATGCTCCAGTGTAGGGGAATGCCAGTGCGGAAGGACAGAGTGGGTGGATGGGGGAACACCCTCATGGAGGCAGGGGGAGGGGGATGGGATGGGGGGGTTTCCAAAGGGGAGACCTGGAAAGGGGAAAACATTTGAAATGTAAATAAAGAAAATATCCAATAAAAAATAGTAAAAACAATAAAAATAAAATGGGGTCTTTCATGTGCACTTGGCACCAGTGGTTTGAGTAGGCACCAGTAGTGAATGTATGTGTACATCCTGGTGGCCTGGAGGACAATGATGCATATCTTGAAAGTCAAATCTGACTACACAAAACATGAATCTTTAAGTCTATAGTGGCTGATACTAGTAGAATAAAACTATTTTCCATTATTCGTTCTCCTTTAAAACTTTCAAGTATATTTTGGTGCTTGACAAATTGTGCCATGTGTATCATATAGTTCTGTGTCTCCTCAAAATCATTAGAGAAGCATATAAACAAAAAAATTTTTTTTTCAGGGAATCTCTGACTTCATAACCCAGGCTGGCCTCAAACATTCAACTTCCTTGCTAAGTGCTGCCATAGTCAACCATCTGTCTAGAGGAGTGGGCTGCCTAGTGGCTGAGAGCCAGTGAACCACTCCACCATTCAGGTTCAGATTTCTCTGGGAAACAGTGTTGTGATGTCCAGCTGTGATGGCTAATAGCTATTGTTAATCTGACAGGATTTAGAATCGCTCAGCCTCTGGGCATGCTCAGGGGAGACTCTCTAGAGTAGGTTTAATTGAGGAGGAAGACCCAGACTGAATGTAGCAGGCCTATTTTTTGGACTTGGGTCCTAGATTCCATAGGAAGGAAAAGGTCAGAGGACCATGAACACCTTCACTCTGCTTCCTGACTGTGGATGCGGTGGGACCAGTGGCCTCAAGTACCTGGGGCTTTGATTTCCCATCATGATGGACTGTGCTCTTGAGCCTCAAGCTGAAATAAACGTTCTCTTCCATAAATTGGGTTCCCCATGGTATTTTTATCACATAACAGAGACACATCCCTTCTATGCTTGCAGAAAAACCACAAGGGTCCCAGGGGATGGCTCAGTAGATAGAGTTCATGCTGCTCAAATTTGTGGACAAAAGTGAGGATCCCAGAACCCATGTGACTGTGGGAAACATGAAACAGTCTGCTGTGATTCCAGTGCTTTGAGGATGGAGAGAGCAGATCCATCAGGGCAAGCTCCCTAGCCAGACTAGACATATTGGTGAGTGTGCATACCCCCATGCGTATACATCATATGCAAATGCACATAAGAACAAAAATTCAGTAGTTGTTCCTATGTCTGTGCCAGTTGTACTCTCATTATAACCGTAGAAATCAACAGAGTAGTAGGTAAACTGATGAAATACAGTTACAGAAAGAATATATGAACGGAAAGTAATTTAAATGCTACGGGAAATTTCGATAATGGAGTATCAGTAAAAATTACCCAATTCGATTATAATGGGGCATCAAGAGAATCAGGGTGGGGAATTCTGCAGATATCCAGAAGAATTCTGGGTAAGATTACAGTAAATCAACTGACTTGGACTCATGGGAGGGGGGACAAGGGAGACACTCACAGAGGTAGGGAGCTGTAGGGGTTTGACCTAGAACCCTTACAGGCTGCATGTATATTATAGCTGAGGAGCTTAGTGTTCTAGATGGATTCCTAATAGTGGGAACAGGACTCTTTTGCCTGCTTGTAGGACCCTTTTCCTCCTACTGGGTTATCTCATTCAGTCTTGATGTAATTGTGTGTGCCTGGTCTTATCATAGCTTGTTATGCTGTGTTTAGTTGATGTCCCTGCGAAGTCTTCTTTGACTGAGGGGAGGTGGAGGGTTGGATCTGCGGGAGAGGGGAGGTTGGGGAAGGAGAGACATGGGAGAGGGAAGAGAGAAGAAACTTCATTCAGGATTAATGTTCAAGAAAATTATATATAATGTATAAATATACATTTATATATACTGTACATATAAATATAGTATATATAAAATACTAAATACACTGTAATATATTACAGTGATTACAACTTGACAGGATAGAGAGTAACACTGGAGATAAGACTTCAAGGGAAAAGCTTTTGCTTGTCTGCTTTTAGCTTCTGCGTGGCAAGTGTGTTTTTCTTTTTTGTGAGTTCATCTACACTGTTGCCTCCACCTCTGCTATCATCCTTCGTTGACATCAGAACCCAGCTTCTTCAGCCTTTGTCCTAGGTAGGGTTACTATTGCTGTAATGAAACACCATGACCAAAGCAACTGGGGGAGAAAAAGGTGCTTCCATATCGCAACTCATTATCAAAGGAAGTCAGGACAGGAACTCAATCAAGTAGGGCCGGAACCTGAGGGCAGGAGCTGAAGCAGAGGCCGTGGAGGAGTGCTGCTCACTGCCTTGGTACATATGGCTTGCTCAGCCTGTTTTCTTATAGGACCCAGGACCACCAGCCCTGAAATAACTTCACTTCCAATAGGTTGGTGTCAATCACTGATTAATACCTGGTCCTACAGGCTTGCCTACAGCCTGATCTTATGGAGGCATTTTCTTGAGTTTCCCTTCTCTCAGATAACTTTAGCTCATGTTAAGTTGACATAAAACTGTCCAGCACCATCTTCCAATGTAGACTGAAGACCAAAGGTTCTCTAGAAATACACCAGGCCATGGAGATTGTTGAGGTATCCCCAAGTTCCCAGCCTCTCCAGGGCAAAGACAACCATTGTTGCACACCCAGACCAATGGTGTAAGTCAATTGAATAAATGCACTTTTTAAAATTGTTTCTTAGATATATTCTTTATTTATATTTCAAATGAGTTCCCCTTTCCTGGTTCCCCCCTCCCTAAAAGTCCCATAAGCCATCTCCCCTCCCCCGTTCCCCAATCAACCCCCTCCTGCTTCCCTGTCCTGGTCCCCTACACTGCTGCATCAAGCCTTTCCAGGACCAGGGGTCTCTCCTTCCTTCTTCTTGGGCATCATTTGATATATGAATTGTGTCTTGGGTATTCTGAGCTTCTGGGCTAATATTCACTTATCAGTGAGTGCACACCAGGTGTGTTCTTTTGTGATTGGGTTACCTCACTTAGGATGATATTTTCCAGTTCCAACCATTTGCCTAAGAATTTCATGAATTCATTGTTTTTAATATCTGAGTAGTATTCCATTATGTAAATATACCACATTTTCTGTATTCATTCCTCCATTGAGGGACATCTGGGTTCTTTCCAGCTTCTGGCTATTATAAATAAGGCTGTTATGAACATAGTGGAGCATGTGTCCTTATTGCATGCAGGGGAAGCCTCTGGGTATACGCCAAGGAGTGGTATAATGGGGTCCTCCAGTAGTATCATGCCCAGTTTTCTGAGGAACCGCCAGAATGCTTTCCAGAGTGGTTGTTCCAGCTTGCAATCCCACCAGCAATGGAGGAGTGTTCCTCTTTTTCCACATCCTTGCCAGCACCTGCTGTCCCCTTAGTATTTGATCTTGGCCATTCTGACTGGTGTGAGGTGGAATCTCAGGGTTGTTTTGATTTGCATTTCCCTGATGACTAAGGATGATGAACATTCTTTATGTGCTTCCCAGCCATTCGATATTCTTCATGTGAGTATTCTTTGTTTAGCTCTGTACCCCATTTTTAATAGGGTTATTTGGCTCTCTGGAGTTTAACTTCTTGAGTTCTTTGTATATATTGGATATTAACCCTCTATCAGATGTAGGGTTGGTAAAGATCTTTTCCCAATTTGTTGGTTGCTGTTTTGTCCTATTGACAGTGTCCTTTGCTTTACAGAAACTTTGTAATTTTATGAGGTCCTATTTGTCAATTCTTGACCCAGAAATGAACTCACACACCTATCGTCACTTGATCTTTGACAAAGGAGCTAAAACCATCCAGTGGGAAAAAGATAACCTTTTCAACAAATGGTGCTGGTTCAACTGGCGGCTAGCATACAGAAGAATGCAAATCTTTCCATTCTTATCTCCTTGTACTAAGCTCAACTCTAAGTGGATCAAGTACCTCCACATAAAACCAGACACACTGAAACTAATAGAAAAGAAACTGGGGAAGAGCCTTGAGCACATGGGCACAGGGGAAAATTTCCTGAACAGAACACCAATAGCTTATGCTCTAAGAATAAATACACTTTTAATCTGTCTGTATTCACAGTATTGGTTCTGTTCCTGTGGAGAACTTTGACTAACAGTTGCTCATGTGTCTTGGTTTCCTATTATACAAGAACTCCCCTGTTGAGAAAGCTCATGTGTAGTGGGATGGGGATGGTGTATATTAGGAGGACCAATACAGGCTAAGTAAAAGGCAGACCATATCTCTCCATTAAAATGACAGATAAATATTACAATGTGTATGACACATTTTAAACAAGTTTAGACATGTATACATTTTTATAGTATCACTGAAAACTGATATTCTTATAACTTTCTCCTCAATATTAGCTGCCAAGCATCATTGAAATAACAAGTTGACAGAATAGAAATGTATATATATATATATATATATATATCAGATATATTTTATATTGTATATATGGATATATAATATATACACACACAGATATATTATATATATTTTATAATATATATTATACAGAAGCATACATTAGGCTTAAATAAAATGTTGAAAATAATTTTTATACTTTATGTTTGAGATCATATGAAAGTCAGAGTGGGGGCATGTTGGGAAGATAGTGGTTCCAGAGGGAGTAGGAGAGGGATAATGCAGGGGACTGTGGGGTCAATATAATCAAAATCCCTTACACACACACACACACACACACACATATGACATTGCCAAAGAATAAAAAATTAAAAATGGCCGGGCGGTGGTGGCGCACGCCTTTAATCCCAGCACTTGGGAGGCAGAGGCAGGAGGATTTCTGAGTTCGAGGCCAGCCTGGTCTACAAAGTGAGTTCCAGGACAGCCAGGGCTACACAGAGAAACCCTGTCTCGGAAAAAAAAAAAATTAAAAATGATTGAGCACCACTTAAACTCTGCACACAAACTCTACGGAGATCACATTTTTCTAGAATCTCTTTTATGTTAAGAAGTCTAACTATGAAGCATGTATGCTTTTGTTAGGAAAACTTAGGTTACCAGCACAGAACAAAACAGGTGTTATATTAATTTTTATTTACTTTAGCATGAGAGGGTTTTGTGTTAGCAGCATAACTGATAAGGATGTGTATAATTTTAGAGATTTTTCTCCCATGGGATATAATTACCTGTTATCATTATCCTGAATTCTGAGTTAAAGCCCCAGAGCAGGAGCCAACAGACCATGACACTGTTGTGTGTAAATATTTATAACAGTACCCTGTGTTTTCTCAGAAACAGTCCTAAAACATCATTTGTGGTGTGTCACAATTTGTGGTGTGACACATTTCAGAGTGTCAAGTTCAAGAATGTTCTACTCACAGTAGTTTTGATTTCTCTTCAGGAGATTCTCATTTTGAATTCCTTCTATTTTTAACTTATGTTGATGCTTCTTCTTTTCTAAGGGATTTTCTCTTCTATTGGTTATTTTATTTGCATTTTCTTGTTCCAGTAGATGTGATAAAAATTGCTTGACTTTGCTCACTGATACCTACGAAGAAAAAGATTTCGGTTCATTTCACTCATGTGTGACTTTTAAAAGGAAACAGGAAGGTTGAAAATTTTCCCATTTCTACAGCAGCTACAAGTTTTGTGCAGGGACCTCGCCTCTTGCCTTTTCACATCAGAACGACGTACAGCTTATTGCACTTAAAGAATCCGCAGTGTATGAAAGAAACCCTTTCAAACCTGCTACATTATTATCTGAACTATGTAGCCAAATACTAGAAGCTAAATGATATAAATAAAATAGGAGGAGAATTTAACCAGTTTATTCTTCCCCTGCTAAGTTGTCATGGTGATATCAATTATGTGAGCTTAGATAAGTGGAGAAGATTCTGCCTCACATGTTTCAACAAATATATAGGAACTGTCACAACCTTTAAAAATGTAAAAGAGATCTTTCCCTGGCATATTTTCTAGAAATTACCTAATTAACCTACTTGAATTAAAGCTAGAAGTTTTTAAGTGTGTGTATGTGCAGTTTGCTTCGGATTGTACAAAATAATAAAGAATAAAAAAATTTAAAAGGCTTATGAGGAAACATCTGTTAATATACTTTTTCAGAACAAGCGATCTGAGAAAGTTATAAACATCTTTTGTCAATTAGTACTTCTACAAAGGGTCAAGTTTTACTTTTGATTTTTTTCTTTGTTACTGAAGTTAAAACTCCTTTCTGAAATGCTTAACCTCAGGTCATGCAGAGGCAAGTCTCCATGCAAAACTTACCCCCTCTAATATAATAGTTTTATTATGTTTTTGGGAATTTTGTACAATGTACCCTAATCGCACTTGCATCCCATTCCACCCAGAGCCATCCACTTCCACCCCTTATTCCCCCTACCCCTCCTGCCCACTACCTCCACTCCCTTATCCACACCCCCTTCCACCCTCCAGCCACCTCACCCCCAACCAAAAATCTCTCAAAGCAACAACCACAAAAAAGCCCACCAAGTCCAATTTGTGTTGCCCATATACTCATTGGAACATGGTCAAACTCCCAGTGGCAAGCCTCTTAAAGAAAACTAAGTCTCTACCCCCTATCCTCAGTCCTTGCCAGGAGCCTTCAACCATGAAAAGCTACACTTCAGCACCTTTATCACAGTTTTTCAGAACTCTCTTCAACAGTCTCCTGTCTGCCTGCCTGCCTGCCTGTCTGTCTGTTTTTCTCTCTCTCTTTCCTTCCTTCCTTCCTTCCTTCCTTCCTTCCTTCCTTCCTTTGGCAGGGGCAGAGTATGGGGGTGGAGATATTGTCATAGAAGCTTTCATCATCTCTCATTCTCAGTTATGATTCTATGGTCATCCATACCACTGCAAAAGAAGTTTCCTTGCCCATACTAGCCAGCAGCAGCTCAGTTCATGAACATCAACCTGGTCTCCTGTGGCAGCATGGATCCCCAGCTTCTGGTGGCAGCACAGACAATGAACATTAACAGAACCTCTGGCAGTATGAACCACAGAAGTCCATCATGGAGACTTAATCCAGAAAATGAACTATTCTTCATCTTAGATATTTTATTGTTGCTCAGAGGCAGGCAGCATGCCCAGGCACAAAAGCTTTTTTAAAAGACAGCTTGGTTAGGCTGGGGCTGTAGCTCAGTTGGTAGAGTGCTTGCCTAGCATGCTCAAAGCCTTAGGCTTGATCTCCAGCTCCAGTAGGAGAATACAAAGTTCAAGGTCATCTCTCACTATACAGTGAGTTTGAGACAAGGCTAGGCTATATGAGAGAGACCTTGCCCCCAGACATACACAATGTATAATTAACTTAACCACTTGTCTTAGTTAGGGTTTTACTGCTGTGAGCAGACACCTGACCAAGGCAGCTCTTATAAGAACAACATTTAATTGGGGTTGGCTTGCAGGTTCAGAGATTCAGTCCATTATCATCAAGTTGGGAGCATTACAGTGTCCAAGCAGACATGGTGTAGGAGGAGCTGAGATTTCTACATCTTCATCTGAAGGCCACTCTGAAAAGATCATGCTCCACAAAGCTAGGATGAGGGTATTAAAGTCCATGCCCACAGTGGGCTTTAATACAACAAGGCCACACCTCCAGATAGTTCTACTCCCTGGGTCAAGCATTTACAAATCATCACACTACTTAATGTCTTCAATTCATTTTTAAAAAATATTCATAAAACATGTGCAACCATCAGTTTTAGAACATTTTGTCACCTTGAGAGGAAACCACAAATTTTTTAGCTCTCACCCTATCTTATTTTCAAATTTTTCCTGTTAGTCCTCACTACTAATCTGTGTTCTGTCCTTATAGTTTCCACATTTTGATTCTTCATATGCACATTGTCATATAGTGACATTTTTGCTTTCTTGAGTGACTAGCTGTTTCCTTGTAGGATGATTCTTTTCAAAACTAATCTTCATTGTAGCTTACACTAGCATTTCATTACTTCTTATGGTCAAATAATAAACCACATATGGATATATCAAATTTTCTATTGCTGTGAAAGAAAACACTTGGACTTACAGAAGAAAGGAAGGGAAGGTTTATTTTGGCTTATCCTCTAGGGAGTATCATGGTAGAAAAGTCATGGTGTCAGGATCTTGAGGAGACAGCTGGTCACACATTGCACTCCCAGCCAGGAAACATAAATGCTTGGGCACAGTTCATTTTTTTTTCTTTTTTGTTCAGTCTGAGAATCCAGCCTATAGGATGGTGCCACCTGTTGTGGATTGGCCTGGTGCTGTTCTTGTAAACCAATCCCCTAATGAATAATGGAGCCAATCAGTGGGAGAGTAGGTGGGACTTCTAGTTGGATGGAAGAAGAGAGGAAGCAGAAAAGAGTTAGGTTTCTTTGGAACTGGGACAACAGAGGGGTAAGATGTTGCTGCTAGAGTTTCCTAGAACCATGGCGGATTCGCAAGGATTCGCCACCAGGGGAGTCAGATTTTAATAAAGCTTACAAGATTAGGTTTTAGTTGTTGTGCTCAGAGATTGTGTTACCATTGTTTCTAAGGAAGCTTGTGTTACATTTTCCTTCATGTGGAGTCTTGTCTGGATTCAAGAGAGAAAGGTACAGTGGCAAAGCATGGGTTTGCCAAATGTGTACCACAAAGGCCGTGGAGGATTTGAAGCATGGGGTTGACATGGCAGTGACCCACAACGGGGAACCTAGTGAGCTGGGTGGAGACGTTTCAGGAGCTCCAGGCCAGTGCATCTCCACAAATCTCCAGTGCATGGCCGGCCAAGCTACTGGGGCAGAGAGTTAGAGGCACAAGCGCGGGAACATGCTGGGTCTACTTTTTCAATATTTCACACAGCAGCCGTCCATGGTTAGTGTGAGTCTTGTAGTAGTTATTTTTCTATTGATGTGATGAAACACCATGGCTAAGGCAACTTGGTGAAGAAAGGATTTATTTGGGCTTACTGTTCCAGGGAGATAAAAATCTGTCATGGTGGGGCACTTGTCAGCAAGCAGCAGGCATAGTGTCTGGAGCAAGTCAGAGCCTACGTGGGATATTCTCATTCTAACTGCCACAGTCTCAGTCTCCTCAACTCCCTATTTCATCTCATCAAGAAATATCTCTACAACCTGTTGAGAGGCTAACCACACCCCTCACAGATGTGCCCAGGGACTTGTCTACTGGGTGATTGTAGATCCTGTGAAAGTGGTAGATAATATGAATTATCATAACAGATAAACCACATTATATTTTTCTATTCACCCAATGATAGATTCTGGGTTGTTCTCACCTATGAGATGTTATAAACAGTGCATAACAGTGTTATGATCTGTGTACAAGTTTCTATGTGGACAGATAAGGATTCTGAGGGCTTTTTTTGGGGGTTGTATTTATTTATTTGTTCATGAGATTATCATATTGAGGCAGGAAACAAAGGCAGGGAAATCTGTGGGGCCTGGGAAGGGTGTCTCCTACTCTAGACTCTGTAGCTTCATTTGATTCTCAGCTGAAAATCAGGTATTCCAGAATATTCTATGAAGTATTACAGTATTCCAGCTGGCAGTATTGCTCAGTATAGAGAGCCACCTGCCTCTGGGCCTAGAAACTGAGTTCAGTCCCTAGATTCCACATCTCACGGTGGAAAGAGAACAACTCTCTCAGGTTGTTCTCTCTCTCTCTCTCTCCCTTCTCTCTCTCTCTCTCTCTCTCTCTCTCTCTCTCTCTCTCTCTCTCTCTCTCTCTCTCTCTCTCCCTCTGTCTCTTTCTCCCTCCCTCCCCCCTCACACACAATACACACATACACATACACATGAGAGAAATCTCCACATAATTAACATTTACTATGAAGAGTTTTGACACCAAGAGAACATTGCTTTTATTTTAAGATATTTTATATTTACTAGATTATTTTTAATTAGGAATGTTAGGAATGTTAAAATAGCAAAAAACCAGGCTTAGGGCCTGAGTGTATGACCATGAACAAAGCCTTACTTCTCTCCTAACTATCTTTTGGGACTCTTGCAAACAAAATTATTAACATTTGTTTATAATGAAGATACCCTAACTTTCTGTACCCCCATGATGTAGACTTTATTAGCTATAATCCTCCCTAGTGTACCCCAGGAACCATCCCATGATCTCAGTTGATTTCCTTAACGACCTTTGAAAGTAATTTCATAACCCACAAAAATCATGTCTCTGTGTGTGTATATATGTGTGTGTTTGTGTATATACATGTGAGTGTATATGTATATATACATACACATACATATATATACACACACATATATGTATGTGTATATGCTGTAAAGACAACAAAGTTGATTCTGCTTTAAGATGCTCATACCCATAAGTAGCTCTAGGTTGCATCTTTTTCCTTAGTATCTCTCTATTAACTTTTCTGCATAAATCTGTGTTTAAAAAATCTCCTAATAAACTGTGACTTGGCTTCATCCTGGCTCATCCTGAAATTCCTTTTTGTTATGAAGTTAAGGAACTGGTGCTACCTGAGTGGAAGTCTCTAAGTAGAAGTCCTCAGGCTGCTGCATGGGGCTGTGATCCCTTCCTGTAGACCTGCCGTTGACAGGCAATATGCCACACTGCGCTACTCAAAGGATGGTGCTTAAAATGTCAATGTAAAAGTACTTGGTGCCATGCAGTGGTGGTGCATGTCTTTAATTCCAGCTCTCAGGAGACTGAGGTAGGTAGATCTTTGAGTTCATGGCAGTCTGGTCTACAGAGTGAGTTCCAGGATAGCCAGAGCTACACAGAAAAACCCTGTCTTGAAAAACAACAAAACAAAATAAATCAAGTAGTAACATTTAGTTCAGGAGGCAGTGGTGGCTTGACAAATGTCTGTTAACGTATCTGATGGCCTGACTCCTCTACATCCTTTTGCTAAAGTGTTTTCTGAGTGGTTTCTTCTCGCTCCCTCAAAGCAATTAGTACAGCCGCTGCGACAGGTATCAGAGAACCTTTCTATGACTCTCAAAGACATCAAAAGCTGGAGATATATCTGTGAATAATGATAATAATAATAAAAGGTCTCTAGCTTCAAAACATTATTTTCTGCTTGGGAAGATAATAGCCAAGTGATAAAATGTGGTTTTTAAAAATTAGTGTTATTGGCTCTAGTGTCTGGGGACACACTTTCCTGTGAGTGGAATCCTGTGAGATACCTCATGAAGTAGAGTTCGGGCAGCAAAACAGCAGAGACAAAGTCAGGAACATGAAGATATGTGAGGAAGACAGTGCTGCTGAGGCAGAGGAGTGACGGTTGAGGAGTGGAGGGCAGTGGGCCACAGGGGCAGCTCTGAAGCCAGGGTCAGGGTTGGGAATGGGACGCCTGGGCAGAGATACGAGCCTGGGAGTGACTTTAATTCCAAAAAACCAAGGCCAGACCTGATGGTGCTTGCCTTTAATCTCAGCACTTGGGAGGTATAGGCAGATGGATCTCTGTGAGTTTGAGGCCAGCCTGGTTTAGGACAGGCAGGAGTATGTAAAGAGAGAGCCTTTCTCAACAAAACAAAACCAAACAACCAAAAAACAAAACAAAACAAAACAAAACAAAAACAAAAAACAAAAAAACCTCCTCCCTACATGATTTAAAAAATATCTTTAGAATATCTAAAATCTTTTTTGGTAGTAATTGCACTAATTTTAGTCAATAAGATTTAACAGGAATTTTAGCATTTCCTGTGCTCCTATTGCTGGCTGGGTTATATTTATTTGGTGCTGAAAATAAATTGGTCCTCAAGTCCCACACTTGTTCTTTAAGAGAATTTCATAAAGAAAAAACATGAGTAATGACTAAGGGGTTGTAGTAGCCTCCTTGTGTAGCTTTTGGGAGGCAATGGATATGAAATACTACAGCAATGCAGTACCCTTTAGCAATGGTTTCTTTGTTCACATTCTCTGATGGCTAGGACTTAAAGAGACAGTGGCATGGGGGGCAGGGCTGAGGTACTTGCTATTCTCTGGAAACTTCCATTAGCTTGTGAGAAGGCAAACAATAACAATAATCAGTAAAATAAATTAATCAAATTAATTTTAAGAATCAGGGCATGCTGTGATAATAATGCTCTGATTTTTTGCGAGCTAAGGAGTGAATTATAGAGCAAAGGCACACAGGAGAGTGGGGGGGGCTTCTATACAGGAAGAGTTGGGGAGCTGGGGGTTCATTCAAAATGCAGGCAGCTTATCACTGCCAAGTTGACAGTAACACAGTTTGATTAATACTTTACAAAGACCATTCTGGCTGATGGGAGCAACTGATGTGAGATTGCAGAACTTCAACAGAGGGGGTGGGAAGGACGCTGTGGAAGCTGCAGTAGGAGACTGGGTAAAGAACGGGTGTGATGCAGAAGCAACAGAGAGAAACCATGTGGGCAGAGAGAGGGTGCTTCTGAAGTACCACAAAGAGGAACTAAAGCGGATAGATGTAGAGGCAGGAGGAACAACAAGGCCAAAGGTGGCCTCTTGTGGTTTTTTTGTTTTTTGTTTTGCCTAATCAGGTGAGTGGATGGAGAATCCAGCTCCAGGGAATGGGGTAAAGTGAAGGCAGGCTGCCTTAGGGAGGTACTCAAGACTCTTCCTGTCTTCCTTCACATGATTATAACAAGTTTGAAGTGTGTGATTGTATTCTACGGAGAAAAGAAATTCTTTTTCTATGAGTGAGTTGTGCTGGGAATGAGTTGGGACAGGAGCCTTGTTCTTTGCAAATGATGAACAGGTGAAATGTTAAAGAAGAATTGCTAGGCAAAGATTCTTTATCTGCCAGTGACCTTCTCCAGGGCGCTACCTTAACTATGTTTTTCTGTCATTTTTAGCCCTTACTCTACCTTAAAGTAACACCACTCTTTGGCCCTGATACACTACATCATATTTTACCCAGGCTTCTCTGGAAAGAGTGGGAAGTAAATAAGAGCATTCTGAAGTCATTCATGAGGGTAACATAGTGACATAGAAAGGCTCAATCCATCTTCCTCACAGGTGGCCCTTGTGTAGGGTGGATACATATGATGGCAGAAGGAAGACAGGTTGCTGCCACTTGTTTGATAAGGAGGAAGAAATGAATTTCTACTTCCTAGTATGTATCAATGGAGAGTCCATTTGCTATGCTTAAGCCACCCTGTTTCTAAAGTGTGAACACTTCGGCTCCTGGCATCATCAGAGAGAGGCCAGTTTATCCAATAGTCAGAAAGAAGAGAGAAGGAAGTGGAATTTTTCTGTCCAAGCACTTGGATTCTCTAGCTCACTGATCCTTAAAACATGGTCCCAGAACAGCTACCGGGGCCTCAAATAGGAGTTTGTAAGGTATGCAGATTCTTGGCCCCACCTTAGGTCTACAGAAGCAGAAACTCTGGGGGTTAAGTCCACTCACCTGTGTTCTAAGACATCTTCCATGGGAGTCTGTTGCCTACTAAATGTGCAGAGCCCCCTACTCTGGGTAGCAGTGGGAGAAGGTTCAAAGTCAATGAAAGTGAAATCAGAGTACATAAATAAAGTAACATGGAATGACTGTCACTCATCAAACAGTAAAGATACACACACACATAGCCAGAACCACAGAGAACAGATGCTGTTTCTGTTAGGCTTTCAATCAAGAATTGAAACTGTATCAGATCATGGTTTCTCTAAGTCTTAAATAAATGTATACAGCATGTGTTTGACAAAAAGAGGAGATGGGTAATTTTTAACATTATAATCTATTTTAGCTGCTTCCCTCTGTTAAAGTAAGATTTAATCTTTGAGTTGCTTAAATTGATGCAAAGGGGCTTTTACTAATCATCTTAGTGTACTTCATTTTTCTAGACCATTTTCAAATAGGACTAGAAAATGATCTTAGGGTATATTTCCCAACATGACTAAGGGTTTTATTTTTGCAAGGCAGATATGTTAGATGCAGTAAGTACTAGTGTTAAAAAAATGCCTACTCCCCAATAGAGAAGAAATAACCCTTTATTATTAAACATGTCTCTCTCTTGGACTTCTGGGAACTACTGCAGACAAGAAGCTGCCTCTATGTGACCCAGAAGAAGATTCAGAATAAGAAAATGAGAGACACCACTCTAAGAAGAAAACAGGTGAATGCTGGAAAATCCCAGAGGTAGTGATAGGCTACCTGAAAACTGTGGAAGAAAAGGTGGGTTATATACGAGTGTCAACTGAGCTAACAGTTTTAGTCTCAAGGCTAAACTTTAGTCCCAAGCAATTCCCACATGGGGGCTTGGGAATTCCTCATTCAGAAGATGAAGCATGGAGCCTGGATGAAAGGAGTTTGGAGTCCTACCCTTAGGACAGGCTCATAACCCTCATGTGCTATAGATCCAACTAGAAGGGTTTTTGTTTTATTGCTCTTGTTTGTTTAGTTGGCGATCTTGCCAGGTAGTTCTAGTTGGCCTGGAACTGCCTATGAAGACCAGTACAGTCTTGGTTTTCCTGCCTCTGCTTCCCAGGTTCTTAGATAGCAGGTATGTACAATCATGCCGTGGAAGTTGTAGGTATTAGTGAGACAGTGATTCCTCCAGCAAATGGGTCAGCAGTGAAGAAGAAATCCAATCTGTCACTGCATGTGACATGGAGACAGTAAATGAATGCCACCTTGAGAAGAACCTATCATCTCAAACTGGTATACTGGCAGTGTGTGTGTGTGTGTGTGTGTGTGTGTGTGTGTGTGTGTGTGTGTCTGAGAACAGGGAATAACCACAATTTAGGAAATCAGGCCATAGCCCTGGGATGAGAGAGTGCCCCAGAGGCAGCTGTGGAAGGCTGAGGTTTGGGAAGAAAAGTGTACAGCAAGAGGCTGATATCAAATAGCAAATGACCCAGGGAAAGGAACCCTTCCCTCAGTGGCAAGGAGCAGATTCTGGAGCTTGACAGCCCTGGCTCTGAGGTCAACAGAAGAAATGACCTCTGGAGCCACATATCTGCCATTCCCTGCTGTGGAGCCCCAGACTTTGAAGCTCAAGTTGAATTCTGGACATCCACAGCTGTATCCCTCTTAGAGGGTGAAACACACACAGGAGAGCATAGAACTGGGAAGATGAATATGATCTCAGTGCTAAGAAAGGCCCTGGTTACAGCAATGACCACACTAATGTGGTACAATTCGAGGAGTCTCAGAAGGATGGGATAACCTGCTGAACACAGACTTCAAAGCTAAATGTGGCCCATAGAGGACCCTTCCGTGTATGGGAACCTGCTAACCTGAGATAACTCTGGTGACTATGGACAACTTGTGTAGGTGCAACAACCTAAAGAATTTTTAAGTTCATATCACATTCTACAGTAGTTTTTGCCACTTTCTGTTTTATGGTTTTTGGTGATGTATTATTGGGTTTTAATTGATTTAAAATATATCTTTAAATGTTGAACAGTCATAACAACTGCGTTGCTGTTAAAACTGCTTGTTCCTCTCTGAGTGATTCTGGTAATTGAGACCTCAAGTGTAGACTTCTCAGTAAGAAGCTCTCCAAAGAATACTAGAAAAGATCACCAAACCAACAGACCAGCAAATCACAACACAGACGTGCAAGAAAAATGAAAAAGCAGGGCAGTGTGACATCTCCAGGAGATCACGACTCCTTGAGTAAAAGATTATGAAATAAGTAACATGCTAGATCAATATGTCAGAGTTTTCTGGTAAAACTGATCAACCATGTCAAATAGGATGCAAATGAGCAGATTCATTCTACTGTGGACCTAGAGGGGAAAGTTGACATCATAGAAGAAAAGTCAGCAAATAAAAGAGATTATCAGTTAGACAGATGAAAAAGTCACTGATGTAGAATTGAAGTCTGGCAACAACAACAAAAGAAAATAAATAGAAACATAAAGAAAATCAGTGATTCAAACAAACAGTAGAAAGCATCACTACAAGACTGAGCAGTCAGTAGACTGGGTGTCAGAGATGCATGGAGAGAGCTAGAAAATACACTCAAGGATCAATGAAAGAAACCTAAAAGACCTTATCCAACTTTTTGTGATGCCATTCCTATCTTTATCTATTTTCCTTCATGTGAATATTCATATATTGCTGAATGACATTAATGTGTTTGAAAACAACAGACTTTTCTAATTTCTTCCAGGGTGTTCTATATATGAGATTGTGCAATGTGATGTGGACAAGTGTTATTAATGTGTGTGTGTGTGTGTAGATCATGAAAACTAGAAAGGGGACAAAGATAGTGAAAGAAGAAGAGACCTCAAGAGGTAGGGAGCAATGGAATATTTATGGCATGAAGGCAGAAGGAGGAAATATTTGGTGGGTAGTGAGAGGGACCAGGAAGATGATCCTTGAGCGACAGGGGAAGTCAATGAGGGCGTGTGACGAGAAAGCTGTAATGAAACATATGCGTGACAGTTTTTCATTGAAACCCACTACTTTGTACCCTAATTTAAAATTTTAATAAAAAAGAAAAAAAATCTTCCTTTTGGCAGAGCATTTGCTGATAATTTTATTGCATATTTTCATGCTACCTTCTAATGTCTCAAAATACTGGGTTATATTATGTTCTTTGGGACATAAGGAGTAGTTGGAATTTTCCTTTAAGCTTTATGGAATGTATACTATGAGGTAATGGACTGCAGTAGGCAAAATAGAGGCTGCATATCGGGAAGATGTTTGCCACAGAGTCCAGGTGGGTGACCTTAAAGGTTGGTGGTGGACTGTTGAAATGATTTGGTCTTTGATCTTAAGGACCAAGATAACTGGGATGTGGGTATGAGAGGAAGAAGAAGACATGACTTTAGGAACTTCCTCATCTAAACATGTAGCAGACAGAGTAGCTAGTAACTAACAAGAGGTGTAAATGTTGCTCTTATTTCCTCAAATGAAGTGATAAGATGAGAGCTATACCCAGGCTGTGTGAATATATTACCTGGGCTGAGCCCAGACCGTTTCTTCTCTGTTCTAACTATCCCTAGGCCCAGGCCTGGAAGCTTCTAGCCTCTATACAATCTAATCTTCCAAGATGACTCATTTAATTGAGTTTTTCTTAGCTTCTAACTGAATTGTTCTGCCTGGCCTCATACTAACTTTAGTAATAAGTTCTAATCTTCTGGATCCTTCTCATTTTCTGGTTAGTTCTGTCTTCGTCTGTATCTAGCTTGTTCTCTCTGCAATGTGTTTCTGTAAAACTGTCCTGGTAAATTGCCATATACACACACGACCCACCAGCCTCTCTCTCTCTCTCTCTCTCTCTCTCTCTCTCTCTCTCTCTCTCTCTCTCTCTGTCTCTCTGTCTCTCTCTGTCTCTGTCTCTCGATGTCTCTCTGTCTCTCGATGTCTCTGAATCTGTCTCTCTCTCTCTCTCTCTCTGTCTCTCGATGTCTCTCTGTCTCTCGATGTCTCTGAATCTGTCTCTCTCTCTCAAGTAGCCTCTCTTTCCTGCCCTGTTCTTGTGTGATTTGGGCATATCTTATCTCTGAATCATTCTGAAATTTATGCCCCTCAATTGGAAGTCATACATGACTGCTTGCTTCTACAAACTAACCTTATCTTCATCATTAAGGATTAAAGGTGTGGACTAAGGGTGTGTCTGTATTTCAGCTAGATCATACTGTAATCCATGGTGTGTCTGCATTCTGACCAGATCAGATCTTTGGATCTGATTCTTTGCCAGAGCAGCCATATTGCTGGATTAAAATTTTTCTACAATGGGAGACATTTGGGGAACTGTCTTAGGGTTGAAGAAAGTCAATAAACATGTCATGTTTCAAATGTCTTTTAGACATCGTCATAGTGAGCCTTATGTAGTTTGTGTCTAGGATAAATTATGTTGACATACACACTAGATGACAGGTTGAAAGAATTGTGGGTAGATGACTGCAGAGCTGCCTTTTAGATTGTTTGCTTTTTAACCTTTGTTTCTTCAGAGAGAAAAGAAAGTGTGATCATCTGCCAAACATGAAGGGAGCACCTTTTAGAAGTCTGAGAAAAAAGAGCTACGGTAAATTTGACTAGCAAGATGTCAGCATTTGCTAGGAAACACTGAAGGCCTACTTGAGGCTAAAATTAAAAGGAGATTGGTTTTCTAACTTACTCCCAGCGAGCACACAGAGGACAGTGTTTCATCAGATTTGAGATTTTACAATGGGATGTGATGGAATCGTCAATGCCAAGAATGCTTCTTTGTTTAAGTATGAAGTTTAAAGTAGCACGAGTATGCTTATATCATTTCACACACTTTGGAATGCTCTACTAATTCAAAGCCAATATTCACCACATTATTTTTTCAAATTAATCTCAATCAATAACCCAAATAGCAATTATTAGTATAAAACATTCTGATACAATATGATGCAAATATATACTAACCTTATTCAAACATATTCTGAAATGATGGCTGGAAAATAGTCATAATTTTTTCCCCATAATTAAATTATATGTTTCTATGAAAGCAGAAGTTTTGTATACTGAGTATGAACACTGAAGTTCATCATTCCCAATAGGTCTGAGTCTGAGCCATTGTGTTTCATAGCATGACTTGTTGGCAATTTGTGACATGTGAAGTGCAAAGTCGGCTTGTGGTGTGTTCAGAACCAAGTTGTGTTGAGGTTGTGCGACAAGATATGTGCGAGTGCTAGCAGAAACGCTTCAGATTCATTGTGTGTTTGAGTCTGAATTAACCTTAGGGCACTGTGCATTCAGAAATGTTTTATTATTGTCAAACTTCGGCAGTGTTTACATTCAGTTATGAAACCTATAGTGTTTTAAATGTACTATTTTAAGAAGCTGTGTTTTTATCAGATCCTGAAACCTTATTTACAATTGTCTCATTCAAAAGAGATCTGGACACTAAAGATATTTTGTGAACTTGAGGCTGAAATTTAATTGGTAGGAAAAACCTTTCCTAACTTTCTTTTAGGTTATTCATATTCTTTATGAGGTTGTTTGAATAAGGAAATTGGGGGGGAAGGGGAATGAGGAGGCAGAATCAGGTGTGGGGAGAGACAGGAGAGAGGTTCAGAGGGCCAGGAGAATGAATGAAAGTCTGCAGCTGCAGAGGCAGGGGTGTGGTCGGGAGAATGTCTGGGAAGTCCCAGAGACCTGGGATGGAGAGGCTCCCAGGAGTCAATGCAGGTAATCTTAGTTGAGAGATGCCTATCAGTGGGGACATGAAACCTGAGGAGGCCACCTCCTGTAGCCAGGAAGGACCTCCAATGGAGGGATAAGGACACTAACCCGTTCACAAAACTTTCGACTCAAAATTTGTCCTGTTTAAAAGAAATGCAGAGACGGAGCAGAAAATGAAGGAAAGGTCAACCAATAACTGACCCAACTCAAAACCCATCCCATGGGCAAGAACCAATCCCTGACACTATTAACGATACTCTGTTATGCTCGCAGACAGGAGCCTAGCATAACTGGCCTCTGAGAGGCATTTCCCAGCAGCTGACTGAAACAGATGCAGAGACCCACAGGCAAACATTAGATGGAGGTTGCTGACACTTGTGGAAGAGTTTGGGTAAAGATTGAAGGCCTTAACATAGATGGGAACCCCACAGGAAAACCAACAGAGTTGACAAAGCTGAACCCCTGAGAGCTCTCAGAGTCTGAGCCACCAACCAAAACACATACAAGGCCCCGGAGCACATACATAGCAGACAGGAAGCTTAGTCTTCATGGCCGCCTTGTCTGGCCTCCGTGAGAGAGGATGTGCCTAATCTGGTGGAGGCTTGCTATGCCAGGGTTGGGGGATAGTGAGGGGAGGCCCCACCTTCTCAGAGGAGAAGGGGCAGGGAATAGATGGAGGGACTCTGTGAGGGATGGATGGGGGGAGGGCAATGTTTGGGATGTAAAAAAAAAAATAGTCCCCATAGTGCCATGAGTCTAATACTTGGTCCTCAGTTGGTAAAACTGTTTGGAAGGGATTAGGAGATACAGCTTCATAGGGGGAGGTGTGTCAGTAGGGGCTTAGAGGACCAAAAGACTCACCATTCTCAGCGTTCGAACTTTTGTCTCCTGGTTACAGATTAAAATGTGAACTCTCAACTCTTCCTGCTGACCTTCCTTTGCTCTGCTGTAATGGATTCTAATCATATGAAGCCTAAGTCCAAATAAATACTTCATTTTATAAGTTTTCTTGGTCATGGTATTTTGTCACAGCAATAGAAAAGTAAGACACTTTATTCCCATTTGTATGAATATCCATGTATTTCCAAAGAATAAATGTTTTTGAAAACATACTTTTCTGTTTTTTTTTCTGGGATATTATATAATATATAAGATATATGTGCATGTATCTCTTCTAGTTTTACATTTTACAGATTTCACATTTTATATTATTTGTATGTAGATCTTATATATATATAAATATATATATTTTTTCTAAACGTACCAAAAAAAAAAAAAAAGAACCCAAACTTTGCCTCACAGTCTTCTAAAATATTTTAGCAGAAGGAAAACTTTCAAACTCAGTCCCTGAGGTCATCATTACCCCGTTACCAAAGCAACACAAAGGCAGTACGAGGAAGGAAAACTACAGACCATCATCTCTGATGGAACTGATACAAAAATACTGATCAAATCACCAGCAAATTGAATTCAGTAGTGTATTAAACAGATTAGATATTGTGGAGAAATGGGGTCATTCTTCACATGCAAGGATAGCTTAATTTCCTTGAAAATTAACAAATGTAATATATCACATTGAACAGTCAATGATGTCCAATATGTAGAGGAAGTATTTGGCAAAGTTAGTACTTTATGATAATAAAATTCAACAAATGATGACTAAGAGAGAATTACCTGAACTTGATAAAGAACACATGCCAACACTGCTTATTTGACATCATACTCACTTGTTAAAAGAGGGAGCTTTTCCTGTATAATCAAGACCAAGGCAAGAACATCGAATCTTACCACTTGTGTCTGGCATTGCATTGACAGTGCCATCCAGAGAGAGTAGACAGGGAAAATAGCCATCCAAATTGGAGAAGGTGAAGTTATGTTATCTATCCACCACAAAACTTGATTATTTGTAAAGAAATCCTTAAAGATTTTCCACAATCCAGAGAACCAAATAACCCTATTAAAAATGGGGAACAGAGCTAAACAGAGAATTCTCAACTGAGGAATATCGAAGGGCTGAGAAACACCTAAAGAAATGTTCAACATTCTTCATCATCAGAGAAATGCAAATCAAAACAACCCTGAGATTCCAACTCACACCAGTCAGAATGGCTAAGATCAAAAATTCAGATGATAGCAGATACTGGCGAGAATGTGGAGAAAGAGGAACACTCCTCCATTGATGGGATTGCAAGTTGGTAAAACCACCCTGGAAATCAGTCTGGCTGTTCCTCAGAAAATTAGACATAGCACTACCTGAGGACCCAGCTATATCACTCCTGGGCATATACCCAGAAGATGCTCCAACAAGTAATAAGGACACATGCTCCACTATGTTCATAGAAGCCTATTTATAATATCCAGAAGCTGGAAAAAACCCAGATGTCCTTCAACAGAGGAATGGACACAGAAAATGTGGTACATTTACACAATAGAATACTACTCAGCTATTAAAAACAATGAATTCATGAAGTTCTCAGGCAAATGGATGAAACTTGAGAATATCATCCTGAGTGAGGTGACTCAGTTATAAAAGACCAAACATGGTATGTACTCACTGATAAGTGGATATTAACCCAAAAGTTCGAAATACCCTAGATTCAATTCACAGACCATATGAAGTCTAAGAAGAAGGAAGACCAAGATGTAGATGCTTCAGTGTTTTACAGAAGGGTAAACAAAATACTCACAGGAGGAAATATGGAGACAAAGTGTGGAGCAGAGAATGAAGGAAAGGCCATCCAGAGACTGCCCCACCTGGGGATCCATCCCATATACAGGCACCAAACCCAGAAGTTTTGGTGGATGCCAGAAAGTGCTTGCTGATGGAAGCCTGATATGGGTGTCTCCTGAGAGGCTCTGCCAGAACCTGACAAATACAGAGGTGGATGCTCGCAGCCAACCATTGGACTGAGCTTGGCGGTCTCTAATGGAGGAGTTGGAGAAGGGACTGGATGAGCTGAGGGGGTTTGCAGTCCCATGGAGGGAGTAACAGTGTCAACAGGCTAGACCCCCCCCCCAGAGTTCCTGGGGACTGGACCACTGACCAAAGAGTACACATGGAGTGACCCATGGTGCTGGCCACATATGTGGCAGAGGATGGCATTTTTGGACATCAGTGGGAGGAGAGGCCCTTGGACCTGAGGGTGTTTGATGCCCCAGTGTAGGGGAATGCCAGGGCGCGAGGATGGGAGTGGGTGGGTGGGGAAGCACCCTCATAGAGGCACAGGGAGGGTGGATGGGATAGGGGGTTTCCAAAGGGGAGACCTGGAAAAGGGAAAACATTTGAAATGTAAATAAAGAAAATATCCAAGAAAAAATTATTTTCCACAAAACTGCTAGACATTAAAAATACCCCTGACTTCAGCTAGTCATGCTGGATCATGCCTGTAATTCCAGTGCACAGGAAGTAAAAACAGGAAGATCAGGAGTTCAAGGTCAGTTTTGACTACAACACTGGATTTGAAGTAAGTCTGAGACCCTGTTTCCCTAAACCAATCAATCAACAAACCAATCAATCTAATTCCCCCCCCCCACCAAAATAGCTTCAGCAAACTTGCAGAATACAAAAAATCAACACACAAAACAATTGGAACAACCCAAAAAAAGAATTAAGAAAATAATTCATTGAAAGTATCATCAAATGGGGCAAAGGACTTAGAAAACCCAGGCAAGATGAAAATGCTCATACAATGTAGTAAACACAGAGCATTGCTGGAAGAAAGTACAGAAGAAATGAATGAATGGAGATACAGCCTATGTTTGTGGATGGAAGTTTTAATTTTGTTAAAGTAGCAATGCTATCCAAACTGAGCTACAGATCTAATGCTACCCTTGTAAAGCTCTCAATGGTACATTTTTGCAGACCTAAAAATATTCATCCTAAAATTAAAAACTCAAGGAATTCTGAATAGATGAAATGATCTTGAAAACTTGGAGGTCTCATGTTTTCTAATACCACAACTTATATTGTCACACTTGCCTAACATGAATGCGCGTGCGCACACACACACACACACACACACACACACACAGGCCCATCATGGTACTGAAAAAAAGAAATGTATACAGTGTAGAAGAAGCTAGAAACAAACTCCTTGTATATAGTCAAATGCTTTCAACAAAGGAGGCAAGGCCATTCCATGGGAATCAACATACATTTCAACCACTGTGCTGGGAAGACCATCTTCACATGCAAAATACTAAAAACAGATCTTAATTTTCACCATAAATAAAGCTCAAATGACCAAAGAACTAAATGTAAGACCTATAACTACCAGAGGAAATCTCAAGGGAAAAGGTTCATGATAGTAGATTAGTAAGACTATCTTGGGTATGATCCCAAATTTATAGTCAGTAGATGTAAATAAAGATAAGTTGGACAATAGAAACATTAAAAATTGTTATGCGTGGAATCAGGACACTAGAGAGAGAGTGAAGAAGTGGAATGAGAAAAAAATATTTCCAAATTGGATAAAAAGTTAGTGACTAAAATATATGAAGAGCAACTACAAGAAAGAACAAAAGCAATGATGTAGATCCTCACAAATAACCTGATTGAAAACTAAGTGAAAGACTTGAAAACAAATTTTTTAAAGACCAGAGTACCGGTGGTGAACAAGTATGTGAAAGTTATCTCAACATCACTGACACATGTATGAACTTGATAAAATTGTGATAAGCAAAAATAAACCAGCCACTAAATGAAAAACACTGTATGTTTCCAGTTGCATGAAATACTTAGAGTACTTCCTTTCATAGGAACAGAAAGTACAAGGTTAGTTGCCTGGAGCTCCACAGGGAGGAAAATATGGGGAATTGTTACTTAACTGATCAAGTTTCTGTTTTATAAGACAAAATGAGTCCTGGAAATAGGTACACACTGAGTGAATGTAATTAATAGTAGTAATTGTTCACTTAAGAATTCTGACTCTGGTAAATGCTATATGAGGTCTATATTACCATAATCTAAAGTCAACCTGGAATATAGTTGTCCTCTTGGGTTTTGGAAAGTGTATTGTGTTCACATAGCAATGAGAAAGTAAGATGAGGAGGAAACTGTACACAAGGGCAGTGAGGAGCAAAGGGAAGGACAGATGGCTTTGAGGTCCTGGTGAGGCTGGGGCATTTGTGGAACAACTTCAAAGGACATCAGTAGTCATCAGAAACTGTAGTCCTAAACTTTGACCCCAGGAAAAGGAGAAAGATGTGACTAGTGACAGCTTTTAGTCCAACTCCCCAACAATAGTCAGCAGTACTTGTGGATGGAAGTCCAAGGATCTAGCAGTTGCTCAGTTCCATGAGGCAGGCCAGGAAAAGCCAGAGTGAATCTTCCTTCTTCCAATGTCCTTATATAGGTCTCCAGCAGAGGGTGTGGCCCAGATTAAAGGCATGTGCCACGGAGCCTTTAATCCCAGATGACCTTGAACTCAGAGATCTCCTAATCTTAATCTTCTGGAATTCATAGTCAGTATGCATCAAGATCTCCAGGTCTGAAACTTGTATCTCTGAGCCTCCAGATTAGGATTATAGGTGAGCCTCCAATTCTTGATTAGTTCATTCCAGATTTAGTCAAGTTGACAACCAGGAATAGCCACTACAAACACTTTGAAAATTGTGAATTAGAGCTACTGTGTGATACATAATAGGCTTTGTGTCTGATGAGTGAGCACCAGGAAGTCCTGCCCTAACAAAGACTTACGTTTCTAATGGACTAGACTCTTCTCATTTTCAGGTTGTGGATAAACAAGCATTTGAGGAACCAATTTCTCTACACAAAGACATTAAGAAGAGGGAAAAGCACATGTGAAGAGATCGTATAAAGTTTAAAATGTCATATACCAGAGAGGACAGGGCTCCAAATATGAACATTGACTCCATCACAAATCATGATACTAAAAATTCACCTTTTAAAAGTTTAATCATTTATTGATCCTGCAATGTTACTCTCACAGTAAGAACGTACTGGCTTAGCAAGGGAACTGCTCCACACTGAGGGCAATACTGCTGCTCCCTCTCCTTTGGAGTTTTGTTGGTGATGGTTGTCCCCGCGGCCCATCAATCAAGATGGTTGTTGAAGACCATCTGCATATCAGATAGTTACACTACAATTCATAGCAGTAGCAAAATTACAGTTGTAAAGTAGCAATGAAAATTACTTTATGGTTGGGGGTCACCACAACATGAGGAACTGTATTAAGGGGTTACGGCATTAGGAAGGTAGAGAACTACTGCTTTAAGGAGGGGGGGTGAGGGAGGGAGGGAGAGAGACACAGAGACAGACATAGAGAGACACAGAGACAGATGAGAGAGAGAGAGAGAGAGAGAGAGAGAGAGAGAGAGAGAGAGAGAGAGAGAATGTGAGTATGTCGGAGCATAACATGGCATGTTAAAGTCAGAAAGGAAAAATTAGGGAAAGTGCAGCTTCATTTTTGTGTTGTTATAATGTAGGTGGTAATTATCATGAAAAGATAGCCCAGACTTCCTGGTCTGCAATGGAGGTACAAGTGGTAAAAGGCCATATTCAGCTAAACCTGTTCACTTCATTTTCTAGGAGCCATGAAGTTCTGCAATAAGTTTGGGTGGCTAGGTCATTGATCTTTGGTCTCTTCATCTCCACCTTCAGGTTCCATCAGGCTGTTTTAAGGAAGTTTTAGTAAACATGAACCAAAAACTCAGGAGAGAGATGGTTGCACAGACGGGCTGACTTGACACATTCTTCCTTTATCTTGGGAGCAAAGGCAGCACTTTTGGCATTTTATGTTGAGAGCACCTGGAGGACCTCTTTTTTTCCTTTCTAGCCTGGGCTATATTTGGAGAGTGGGTTCCTAACACACTAATACTTGGCATTGGGAGCACATTTATAAGTCTTTAGCAGTAGCAGGATTCCCCAGGGGGATTCCAGTGATGCTATCAGGCAGAAACTGCAGGTTACACAATACTAAGAATCCATGGACTAGGATGATGACCATGAGGAAACTGATGTTCCTTCAATGTCTATCCTATCCAAGAACAAATGATGATTTAGGTGAAACTTCTACTTTCCCTGATGGTAATCCCACTACTAATTATGGTATGTGGTAGTTATAGCAATGGGAGAAATGCTAAGTTTTGAGGGGCATAGGAAATATTGCAGTGTAAAGAAATGTGCTTAATTTGCACAAACTCATCTCTACATTTTATCCCTTAAATATTTATTCATTAATTCAGTAAAAATTTATTAGTGGAAGTGGTGGTATATGCCTGCAATTTAAGCACTCAGGAGGTTGAGGTAGAAGGCTCTCAAGTTCCAGACCAGCCTTGGCTGCATGGCAAGATTACATATCAATAAAACAAAACAGAAATATTGAGTGTTTGTATGTGCCAGGTGTTATTCTAGTGGCTGGGCCTAATTGTAGTGAGCAATAAAAATAAAAATATCTACTCTTTTGGAATTTATGACTGACAGCTAACAAACACTATACATTCTACAGCGTGGCAATCCTAAGAAGAAAATCACAGCATGGAATGAAATAGGGAAATATATGATGTCCAGGCATGGCAGAGCATGTCTGTAATCTAAAGAATTCCAGGTCAGACAAAGCTACATAAAAGACCTCATCTCAATTCAGAAAGAGAGAAAGGATAGAGAGGTGTGCAAATGTCCAAGGTTTGAAAAATGATACAGATCCCAGAAGGTTTGGAATAGTGCTAGAGGGACAATTGTAGGTAGGTAAGATAAAAAAATCCAAACACAACAACAACAACAACAACAATAACAATAACAAGTCAGTGGTGCAAGAACCCTGAGCCCAATAAACAAATCATTGCAAGGACTTTGAGTTTTGCTCACTGGATGAGATGGTGAAATGCCTAATAGGTTTCAAGTAAAGGCATAACTGCAGATGACTTCTACGCCATGTTACATTAGTAGTTGGGTTAAGAATAAAATGAAGGAATGAATCCCTTCCTTCTAAGGTGCTAGAGGACACTATGAAGTTATGAAACCTTTCTCTGCCTTGTCTGTTCTAATGCCGAGGGCTTCAGGCTAGCCAGAGCACAGGGAAGCCTCAGCCCAGTAAATAGTCTTCTATGAAAGAAGGAGATTTTTTTCAAAGTAAAAATGAAACAATGGCTAATTATCTGTTTGGGAAATTCTGAGTGCGCTGAATACACATGCTGAATACACTCTATTAACAGTGTCTGTAACCAAAATTTTCTATTGAGAAAACACGATTTAGCAAAATATTTACCTGTGTGGTGACATTCACTTCCTTTTGTTTTCTGTTAAATCTTTCTGCTTTGGTATCTGCAATATAGAAAGCAATTCTACAAAATTTGAAGACATTGAAACATTTTACAAAATGCAGTTTCTACTTAAAAACTCTCAGAGAGTTACTACTTGCATTATAATACTTGAGAGTACATTATAGAGCTACTAATAAGGTATTAAGCCCTTCAAATGAACAAAATACCCAAGGGAGGAAATATGGAGACAAAGTGTAGAGCAGAGACGGAAGGAAAGGCCATCCAGAGACTGCCCCACCTGGGGATCCATCCCATATACAGCCACCAAATCCAGACACTATTGTGGATGCCAGGAAGTGCTTACTGACAGGAGCCTGATATAGCTGTCATCTGGGAGGCTCTGCCAATACCTGACAAATATAGAGGTGGGTGCTCTCAGTCAACCATTGGACTGAGCACAGGGTCCCCAAGGGAGGAGTTAGATAAAGGACTGAAGGAGCTGAAGGGGTTTGCAACCCATAGGAAGAACAACAATATCAACCAACCATACCCTCCCTCCCCCTGACCTCTCAGGGACTAAACTACCAACCAAAGAGTAAACATGGAGGGACCCATGGCTCCAGCCACATATGTAGTGGAGGATGTCCTTGTTGGACATCTATGGGAGGAGAGGCCCTTGGTCTTGTGAAGGTTCGATAGATGCCCCAGTGTAGGGGAAATGCCAGGGGGCAGGGAGGCGGGAGTGGGTGGGTGCGTAGAAGCAGGGGGAGGGAGGATGGGATAGGAGGTTTGGGTGGGGTGGGGGGGTCGGGAAGGGGATAACATTTCAAATGTAAATAAAGAAAATATACAAAAACAACAACAAAAGCTCTTCAGTGATAATTTTTAAAGGTATAACTTCACATCAGAGGTAATTTACTTCACGCAAATAAAGGCTTGGGAACTGAGCTAAGATACAAGGGGTCTACAAATAATCATCAGTTACTGTAGCAGAAAAAACTCTGATACTTTGTTTGCTTTGCTTTTTTTTTTAAAGCCCAATAACATGCTATTTGTAAGTTACAGATACAGATGGTTAGACAGTTGAGTAGATGCCGCCTTTGAGGCAGTGAAGGAGGAGAAAAAAAAATTAAAGAATGACTTTACAGAAAAGAGAAATAGAAGGAAAGCTTTGGAAATCCACAAAGGCAGCAAAAAGATACGGAAAAGAGCTAGGAAAAAAATACAAAAAACAAAACGCAGGACAAACACAGGCAAGATGAGCAGAGCATCAGCTCCAAAGTCCGGTGTGAGGACCCAGAAGCTTCCAAAGGGAAGCCTGATGGAAGCCAGGCCTCTCATCTCAGGCCGGACAGGCTCCCGGGAGCATCAGCTCCAGTGGCCGGTGCAGATGCTACAGCGATTGCACTGGTGGAGGAAAAGATCTTCGTTTGTCATGACACTAAACTTGAGAGCTGCTGAGCATGGTTTTTCTTGTTTTTAATTTATTTAAGTATATTAATTATAGAGTCACGAGTTGGGACTGCCAGGCTCAGAGATAGACAGGCATAATATCGCTTGGGTCTCGGGAGGCTTGTGTGTACCCTGCTCCCAAGAGCTGGGCAGATCTGCAGTAACCAGCGCGCCAGCTCTGCTGTGGGACTTCTGCCTGGCAGAGGGACCCCGCACTGGGCGGGAACCTACCAGCTTCCCTTTGGCGACCTCTGTTCTGGTAGACTGCACTGAAGAGACAGGTACCCAGGTTCTCCCCAATATAACATCGCTTGGGACACAGCCTGTTGGGGCTTCCGTCTGCTCCCAAGAACGGAACAGAGCTGTGGTCTTCTGGGCGCCAGATCTGCTGTAGGCCATCCCCTCTGCAGGGTGACCTGTGCCACCGAGAGAGTGCAGAGTGCACTCCGCCATCTTTGCTCCAGTGGCCAGGTAGTTGGGACTGCCAGGCTCAGAGACAGACAGGCATAATATCGCTTGGGTCTCGGGCGGCTTGTGTGTACCCTGCCCTCAAGAGCTGGGCAGATCTGCAGTAACCAGCACGCCAGCTCTGCTGTGGGACTTCTGCCTGGCAGAGGGACGCCCCCTCCCCCCCCACTCTAGGAGAGATCACACACCCCTGCACAGGGCAGGAGCCTACCAGCCTCCCTTTGGCGACCTCTGCTCCAGGAATCTACTACGCTGAGCCTTTGGATGTGCAAGGACTCCCCAATATAACATCACTTGGGGCAAGGCACATCAGGGCTCCAGAGTCACTCAGGAGCAGGGCAGGCCCCGGAAATCTGTGCCAGGGGAATCCTGGTAATCCAGGGAGGGCAGAAATAGCTTTGCAGGTTCACAGGAGGTCCAACCAACAGCCAGTGACAGCAGGACCAACTAACATCAGAGGTAACCAGATGGCAAAAGGCAAACGTAGGAACGTTACTAACAGAAATCAAAGTAATATGGGACCATCCGAACCCAACTCTCCAACAGCCAGCAAGTCCTGGATACCTTATCACACTCAAAAGACAAGATCTGGATTTAAAATCACTTCTCATGATGCTATTAGAGGATTTCAAGAAGGACACAAATAAATCTCATAAAGAATTACAGGAGAACATGAATCAATGGTTAGAAGCCCTTACAAAGGAAACACAAAAATCGCTTAGAGAAATGCAGGAGAACATGGGTCAACAGATGGAAGCCCATAAGGAGGCAACACAAAAATCACTTAAAGAAATGAATCAACGGGTAGATGCCCTTACAAAGGAAACATGAGAATTGCTTAAAGAAATGCAGGAGACTATGGATCAACAGATGGAAGCCCATGAGGAGGAAACACAAAAATCGCTTAGAGAAATACAGGAGAACTTGGGTTAATAGGCAGAAATCCTGAAAGAGGAAATGCAAAAATATCTTAAAGAAATACAGGAAAATACAAACAAACAAGTGAAGGATCTCAGCAAATCCATCCAGGATCTAAAAAAGGAAGTAGAAACAACTAAGAAATCACAAAGGGAGACAACTTTGGAGATAGAAAACCTTGGGAAGAAATCAGGAGTCATAGATGTAAACATCAACAATAGAATACAAGAGATGGAAGAAAGAATCTCAGGTGCTGAAGATACCATAGAAAGTATCAACTCAATGGTCAAAGGAAATGCAAAATGCAAAAAACGTGTAACCCAAAACATCCAGGTATTACAGGACACAATGAGAAGACCAAACCTAAGGATTATAGGTATAGATGAGAGTGAAGATTTGCAACTTAAAGGGCCAGTAAATATCTTCAACAAAATTATGGAGGAAAACTTCCCTAACCTAAAGAGAGAGATACCGATGAACATACAAGAAGCCTACAGAACTCCAAACAGACTGGACCAGAACAGAAATACCTCCTGTTACATAATAATCAAAACACCAAATGTACTAAACAAAGAAAGAATATTAAAAGCAGTAAGAGAAAAGGGCCAAGTAACATACAAAGGAAGACCTATCCGAATCACATCAGACTTCTCACCAGAGACTGTGAAAGCCAGAAGATCCTGGGCAGATCTCATGCAGACACTAAGAGAGCACAAATGCCAGCCTAGACTACTATACCCAGCAAAACTCTCAATCACCATAGATGGAGAGACCAAGATATTCCATGATAAAACCAAATTTTCACATTATCTTTCCACAAATCCAGCCCTGCAAAGGATAATAGGTGGAAACCGCCAATACAGGGAGAGAAACAACACCCTGGAAAAAATGAGATAGTAACCTTCTTGATTCAAACCCAAAAGTAGATAACCACTCAAACATAAAGATAGCATCAATAATGGCAGGTGGCAATAATCACTATGCCTTAATCTCTCTTAATATCAATGGTCTCAAATCCCCAATAAAAAGACATAGAGTAGCAGACTGGATACATAAACAGGACCCAGCATTTTGCTGCATGCAGGAAACTCATCTCAGTGTCAAAGACAAACACTACCTCAGAGTAAAAGGCTGGAAAACAATTTTACAAGCAAATGGTCCCAGGAAACGAGCCAGAGTAGCCATCCTAATATCAGATAAAATTGACTTTCAACCTAAAGTCATCAAAAAAGACACAGAAGGACACTACATACTGATCAAAGGAAAAATCCACCAAGAAGAACTCTCAATTCTGAATATCTATGCTCCAAACGCAGGGGCACCCTCATTTGTAAAAGAAACTTTACTAAAGCTCAAAGCACACATTGCACCTCACACAATAATAGTGGGTGACTTCAACACCCCGCTCTCTGAAATGGATCATTCAGGAAAGCAGAAACTAAACAGGGACACAGAGAAACTAACAGAAGTTATGGACCAAATGGAACTAACAGATATATATAGAACATTTCATCCTAGAGCTAAAGAATACCCCTTCTTCTCAGAACCTCATGGTACCTTCTCCAAAATTGACCATATAATTGGTCACAAATCAGACCTCAACAGATATAAGAAGATAGAACTAATCCCATGCCTCCTATCAGATCACTATGGAATAAGGGTGGTCTTAAATGGCAACAGAAACAAAAGAAAACCCATGTACACATGGAGGCTGAACAATGCTCTACTCAATGATAACTTGGTCAAGGTGGAAATAAAGAAATCAAAGACTTTTTGAAAGTTAATGAAAATGAAGGCACAACATACCCTAATTTATGGGACACAATGAAAGCAGTGCTAAGAGGAAAATTCATAGCCCTGAGTGCCGCCAAAAAGAAATGGGAGACAGCATACACTTACAGCTTAATCGCACACCTGAAAGCCCTGGAACAAAAAGAAGCAAATACACCCAAGAGGAATAGAAGGCAGGAAATCATCAAACTCAGGGCTGAAATCAATCAAGTAGAAACAAATAAAACCATACAAAGAATCAACAAAACTAGGAGTTGGTTCTTTTACAAAATCAACAAGATAGATAAGCCCTTAGCCAGACTAGCCAAAGGGCACAGAGACAGTATCCAAATTAATAAAATCAGAAACAAAAAGGTAGAGATAACAACAGAAACTGAGGAAATTCAAAAAATCATCAGATCCTACTACAAAAACCTGTATTCAACACAGCTAGAAAATCTTGAGGAAATGGACAATTTCCTTGACAGATATCAAATACCAAAATTAAATCAGGATCAAATAGACCATCTAAATCGTCCTATAACCCCTGAAGAAACACGTTGTCATTGGAAGTCTTCCAACCAAAAAAAGCACAGGTCCAGATGGTTTTCGTGGAGAATTCTATCAGACCTTCAAAGAAGACCTAACACCAATACTCTTCAAACTGTTCCACAAAATAGAAACAGAAGGAACAGTACCCAACTCGTTCTATGAAGCCACAATTACGCTAATACCAAAAGCACACAAAGATCCGACAAAGAAAGAGAATCTCAGACCAATCTCTCTTATGAATATCGATGCAAAAATATTCAATAAAATTCTTGCCAACCGAATCCAAGAACACATCAAAACGATCATTCACTGCGATCAAGTAGGCTTCATCCCAGGGATGCAAGGATGGTTCAATATAAGGAAATCCATCAATGTAATCCACTATATAAACAATCTCAAAGAAAAAAACCACATGGTCATCACATTCGATGCTGAGAAAGCATTTGACAAAATTCAGCATCCTTTCATGCTAAAGGTCTTGGAAAGATCAGGAATTCAAGGCCCATATCTAAACATAGTAAAAGCAATTTACAGCAAACCGGTAGCCAGCATCAATCTAAATGGAGAGAAACTTGAAGCAATCCCACTAAAATCAGGGACTAGACAAGGCTGCCCTCTCTCTCCATATCTTTTCAATATAGTACTTGAAGTTCTAGCTAGAGCAATTAGACAACAAAAAGAGGTCAAAGGGATACAAATTGGAAAGGAAGAAGTCAAACTATCACTATTTGCAGATGATATGATAGTATACTTAAGCGACCCAAAGAACTCCATCAGAGAACTCCTACAGCTGATAAACAACTTCAGCAAAGTGGCCGGACATAAAATCAACTCAAGCAAGTCAGTAGCCTTCCTATACTCAAAGGATAAGCATGCTGAGAAAGAAGTAAGAGAAATGATACCCTTCACGATAGCCACAAACTATATAAAGTATCTTGACGTGACTCTAACCAAACAAGTGAAAGATCTGTATGACAAGAACTTCAAGTCTCTGAAGAAAAAAATTGAAGAAGACCTCAAAAGATGGAAAAATCTGCCATGCTCATGGATTGGCAGGATTAATATAGTAAAAATGACCATCTTGCCAAAAGCAATATACAGATTCAATGCAATCCCCATCAAAATCCCAACTCAATTCTTCATAGAATTAGAAAGAGCAATTCAAAAATTCATCTGGAATAACAGAAAACCCAGGATAGCTAAAACTATTCTCAAGAGTAAAAGAACCTCTGGGGGAATCAGTATCCCGGACCTCAAGCTGTACTACAGAGCAATAGTGTTAAAAACCACATGGTATTGGTACAGTGACAGGCATGTAGATCAATGGAACAGAATTGAAGACCCAGAAATGATTCCACACTCCTATGGTCACTTGATCTTTGACAAAGGAGCTAAAACCATCCAGTGGAACAAAGATAGCCTTTTCAACAAATGGTGCTGGCTCAACTGGAGGTCAACATGCAGAAGAATGCAAATTGACCCATCCTTATCTCCTTGCACTAAGCTCAATTCCAAGTGGATCAAGGACCTCCACATAAAACCAGACACACTGAAACTAACAGAAAGGAAACTAGGGAAGAACCTTGAACATATGGGCACAGGGGAGAATTTCCTGAATAGAACTCCAATAGCTTATGCTCTAAGATCAAGAATTGACAAGTGGAACCTCATTAAATTACACAGTTTTTGCAAGGCAAAAGACACTGTCCAAAAGACAAAGCGGCAACCAACTAACTGGGAAATGATCTTTACCAACCCTACATCCGACAGAGGGCTAATATCCAATATATACAAAGAACTCAAGAAGTTAAACTTCAGAGAGGCAAGTAACCCTATTAAAAATGGGGTACAGAGCTAAACAAAGAGTTCTCACCTGAAGAATATCTAATGGCTGAGAAGCACCTAAAGAGATGTTCATCATCCTTAGTCATTAGGGAAATGCAAATCAAAACAACCCTGAGATTCCATCTCACACCAGTCAGAATGACTAAGATCAAAAGCACAGGAGACAGCAGTTGTTGACGAGGATGTGGAGAAAGAGGAACACTCCTCCACTGCTGGTGGAATTGCAATTTGGTACAACTACTCTGGAAAGCAGTCTGGCGGTTCCTCAGAAAACTTGGCATGACACTCCCGGAGGATCCGGCTATACCACTCCTGGGCATATACCCAGAGGCTTTCCCTGCATGCAATAAGGACACATGCTCCACTATGTTCATAGCAGCCTTATTTCTAATAGCCAGAAGCTGGAAAGAACCCAGATGTCTCTCAACGGAGGAATGGATTCAGAAGATGTGGTATGTTTCCACAATGGAATACTACTCTGCAATTAAAAACAATGAATTCACGAAATTCCTAGGCAAATGGTCAGAACTTGAAAATATCATCCTTAGTGAGGTAACCCAATCACAAAAGAACACACATGGTATGCAGTCACTGATAAGGGGATATTAACCCAGAATCTCAGAATACCCTAGACACAATCCGCATATCACTAGATTTCTAAGAAGATGGAAGGAGAGACCCCTGGTCCTGGAACGCCTGGATGTAGGGGAACGCCAGGACAGAGAAGCAAGAGGGGTTGAATGGGGAAAAGAGGGAGGGAAGGGGGCTTATGGGACTTTCGGGGAGGGAGGAAACGGGAAAGGGGAAATGATTTTGTATGTAAATAAAAAAAAACTTAGAAAATAAAATTTAAAAAAAAAAGAAAGAAAAAAAATTATAGAGTCACACCAAGATACTTTATATTGTTTGTGGCTATTGTGAAGGGTGTCGTTTCCCTAATTTCTTTCTCAGCCTGTTTATCCTTTCAGTAGAGGAAGGCTACTAATTTGTTCGAGTTAATTTTTTATCCAGCCACTTTGCTGAAGTTGAATATCAGCTGTAGGAGTTCTCTGGTGAAGTTTTTTGGGTCGCTTAAATATACTATCATATCATCTGCAAATAGTGATAATTTGACTTCTTCCTTTCCAATTTGTATCCTTTTGACCTCCTTTTGTTTTCTAATTGCTCTAGCTAAAACTTCAAGTACTATATTGAATAGATATGGGGAGAGAGGATTAGAGAAAGAACCCAAGGAGCTGAAAGGGTTTGCAGTGCCATAGGAGGAACAACAATATGAGTCACCCAGTACTCCCAGAGCTCCCAGGGACAAAACCATCAACCAGAGTTACCCATGGCTCCAGACACATAGGCAGCAGAGGATGGCCTTGTTAGACACCAAAGGGAGGAGAGGCCCTTGGTCTTGGAAAGACTTGATGCTTTAGTGTAGAAGAATACCAGGATAGGGAAGCGGTGAGGGTTGATTGGGGAAGGGGAGATGGCTTATGCGATTTTCGGGGAAGGGGGAAACAGGAAAGGGGAAAACATTTGAAATGTAAATAAAGAATCTAATAAAAAAGTACATTAATTATACATAGTCATAGGTTTCATTATGACACTTTCATATATATATATATTACATTCATATGCATACACACATATATATGTATACGCACACACATATATGAGCACATTCACACACAACTCTCAACCCTTTCTTGTCCCACTCAACCCTTTTCCCCTTCCCTACCTGTTCCCCAACTAATGCACCACTGTCCTGTCCTCTTCCTCTCTCTCCACTCTTCCCTCTCCCTCCTCCCTCTCTCTTTCTTCCTCTCCTTCTACCCACTGCTCCTCCCCTCACCCTCCTTCTTCCCTCCACTCCCTCTTCACTTTTTTATGATCTACTGATTATAATTAGGGTGTTTACAGGAGCATGGTTGATTAAGGAGTTATTTACAAGAGCTCAAACAGTGCTATGCTATTGAAGATGAAGCTCTTTCTTTAACTGTATTTATATCATCATGGAGAGATGGCATCTCATGATCCCCTCTACCCTGTTCTGTGACAGAATGTTGATGGGCCCAGTCAGCCATGTGCTGATTATCTCAGATTTTGAGAGTTCAATTGTGATGACTATTTTTCAACTTAACTACATCTGTAATTAACCTAAAGACCACACACACCTAGGAGGACTTGGTTTTAATTAATTAAATTGTTTGAAGTTGGGATACCTCTTCTTTTTTTTTTTTTTGTTCAGGATTCCAATGACCTTTTATTTGGGGGGGACACTGACACATGCAGCAAGCACAAGGGGCAGGGAGGTGAATTCTACCTCTGCTGCTATTCCTGTGTGAGTGAAGGTTCTTCTTAGCTACCTCCCCCAAATGAGCCAAAGGCAGGAATGGCAGTCACAAGGAGCAGGGCCTTAACTACTGGCTAGTCTTTTTTTTTTTTCTATATTCTTTATTTACATTCCAAATGATTTCCTCTTTCCCAGTTCCCCCCTCCCCGAAAGTCCCATAAGCCCTCTTTCCTCCCTCTGTTCCCCATTTGCCTAAGAATTTCATGAATTCATTGTTTTTAATTGCTGAGTAGTATTCCATTTTGTAAATATACATGGAAAATATCTCTGGTAAAATTGAAGAAATATATAGAAAAACACGTTAAGATCGACTATTTCATGGAAAAATTATACAGATAAAATGGTAGGCATAAAAATATGATTGAAAGTAAAATTATAGACATTGTCTGATAAAACTGAAGATCCACATGGAAAATACTTCTGATAAAATTGAAGAAAAATACAGAGAAACGTTAAAATTGAAGATTATCATGGACAATTATACCGATAAAATGGTAGGCACAAAAACATTCCTAAATTGATTGAAAGTGGAACTACAAACACCCCCCCCCCGAAAAAAACCGAAGAGCTACATGAAAAACACCTCTGACAAAGTCGAAGAAATACACAGAAAAAATGTTAAAATTAAAGATTATCATGGAAAATAATACAGTCAAAATGGTAGACACAAAAAGCATTACTAAATTGAAAGATGAGTCACAAACATTTTCTGATAAAATCAAAGATCCACATGAAAAACATCTCTGTTAGACTATGCATTTGTTGGGGGAATTGAGTCTATTGACATTATAAGATATTAAGGAATAGTGATTGTTGCTTCCTGTTATTTTTGATGTTATTTTTATGTTTGTGTGGTTACTTTCTTTTCGGTTTGTTGGAAAAAGATTACTTTCTTGCTTTTTCTAGGGTGAAGTTTCCCTCCTCATGTTGGCGTTTTCCATCTAATATCCTTTGTAGGGCTGGATTTGTGGAAAGATATTGTGTAAATTTGGTTTTATCATGGAATATCTTGGTTTCTCCATCTATGGTAATTGAGAGTTTTGCTGGGTATCGTAGTTTGGGCTGACATTTGTGTTCTCTTAGGGTTTGTATGAGATCTGCCCAGGATCTTCTGGCTTTCATCATCTCAGGTGATTCTGATAGGCCTGCCTTTATAGGTTACTTGACCTTTTTCTTTTACTGCTTTTAATATTCTTTCTTTGTGTATTGCATTTGATGTTTTGATTATTATGTGCCGGGAAGAGTTTCTGGTCTGGTCCAGTCTCTTTGGAGTTCTGTAGGCTTCTTGTATGTTCATGGACATCTCTTTCTTTAGGTTAGGGAAGTTTTCTTCTATAATTTTGTTGAAGATATTTACTGGCCCTTTAAGTTGGAAATCTTCACTCTCTTCTATACCTATAATCCTTAGGTTTGGTCTTCTCATTGTGTCCTGGATTTCCTGGATGTTTTGGCTCAGGAGCTTTTTGCATTTTCTTTAACTGTTGAGTCAATGTTTTCTATGGTATCTTCAGTCCCTGAGATTCTTTCTTCTATCTCTTGTATTCTGTTGTTGATCTATGACTCCTGAATTCTTTCCAAGATTTTCTATCTCCAGAGATGTCTCACTTTGTGATTTCTTTATTGTTTCTACTTCCATTTTTGGATCCTGGATGTTTTTGTTCAGTTCTTTCACATGTTTGTTTGTGTTTTCCTGTAATTCTTTACGGGATTTTTGTGTTTCCTCTTTAAGGGTCTCTACCTGTTCACCCATGTTCCCCTACATTTCTTTTTTTTCTTTTTTTCTTTTTTTTTGGTTTTTCGAGACAGGGTTTCTCTGTGTAGCCTTGGCTGTCCCGGAACTCACTCTGTAGACCAGGCTGGCCTCGAACTCAGAAATCCACCTGCCTCTGCCTCCCAAGTGCTGGGATTAAAGGCGTGCGCCACCACCGCCTGGCCCTGCATTTCTTTAAGGGAGTTATTTATGTCCTTCTTGATGTCCTCTAACAGCATTGTGAGAAGAGACTTTAAATCCAACTCTTGCTTTTCTGGTGTGCTGGGGCATCCGGGACTTGCTGTGGTGGGAGAACTGGGCTCTGATGTTGCCAAGTAGTCTTGGTTTCTCTTGGTAGGGTTCTTGCACTTGCCTTTCGCCATCTGGTTATCTCTGGTGTTAGTTGATCTTGTTGTCTCTGGCTGAAGCTTGCCCCTCCCATGAGCCTGTAAACCTGTGTCTATACTCCTGGGAGACCAACTCTCTTCTGGTAGGGTCTGTGCACAGAAGGCTGTGGAGCTGTCTGGTTCCCTGCTACAAATGGCGGCCGGATGGGAAGACTCCTGTCCCCGCTGCTCCACTGATTGTATGCCCTGTGTGCTCCTAGATGTACCCCTCCAGAGAAAAGGTGGAGATCTCACCTCCACACTCAGAAGTGAAATTGCTGTTGGGAGATCATTCTCTCTTGGTGGGCTAAGCACAGAAGGCTATAGAGCTGCCTGCTTCCCCACTGCAAATCAGGATACCTCTTCTAATCCAGTGATCTTCAATATATTTGAGGTGGGAAGATCTTCTGAGGTGGGAAGACACCCTTTAATCTGGACCACACTTTCTGCTAGCAGCCTATACAAAGGACATGGAAGAAGCAGTTTGCTCTCTTTGCATGCTTGCTCTCCATGCCAAATCTATTCCTTCGATAGCATCACAGCCTACATCTTTGGAATTCTGGTGTATAGTGAAGACCTGCTGATACAGCCAGCTAAGGGACTAAATAACTACTGGATTCTTGGACCTTCTGTTGGTAGACAGCCATTGTTGGGCTAGTTGGACCACAGGCTGTAAGCCTTTTAAATAAATCTATATCCATATCCATATCTATACAATCATATATAATATGATATACATCATATGATTATACATATATATAATATGTATATATACATTATATATATACATATATATATATATTCAGTACTACAAGACCAAGCAATACTACAAGACCAAGTCATCCTCTGCATCCCCTTAAGAGAGAAATTATTGTTAAAAACTGAGGTACCTTGAAGATGTGAGACCAGAGAATATTCAGGGATGTCTGCCACAGCTTTAGAGAGAGCAAGGCCCAGAAAAGGTGCCTTTAGCATACAAGGAGGCAGACATTAATGGACTGAGGAGTGCAGGTGGCAAGAGGCTGACACAGAATGGAAAGTGCACAAAGAAATAGCCTTCCCCTTAGTGACTGGGATTAGAACAGTCCAACTGGGAATAAATCATGAGTTTGATAGCTCTGAGCCTGAGGCTAGTGGATGGATCAAATTCTGGTCCACTTGTCTGTTCTTCACTAATAGAGGTCCAGAGAAGTTAACTACAGCAACAATGTTTCAGCACATTGAGGAACACTCAGGAGGCATTGAAAAGAATGAAGGTGGGCCCTCTGTCTCTGTGTTCCAGTGCTGAGGATAAGACCCACAGTCAAAGCACTTTGAAGACCGTGTCCTGCCCCCCAACACACTTGGTCCCTACTAAAGCATTATTCATATGGCAGCAGCGTAGTCTGGAGAGTCTCAGAAGAGTGAGAAGTTTTTCCCAGCCCACAGAGTGCAAAGATAAGCTTATTCAGCAGAGGCCCCTGATAAGGATGGCAAATGGCTTTTGTGAAGACACCTCCATCCAGAAATGAACCCACACACCTACGGTCACTTGAGCTAAAACCATCCAGTGGAAAAAAGACAGCATTTTCAACAAATGGTGCTGGGTCAACTGGCAGTCAACATGTAGAAGGATGCAAATTGATCCATTCTTATCTTCATGTACAAAGCTCAAGTCCAAGTGGATCAAGAATCTCCACATAAAACCAGATACACTGAATCTAATAGAAGAGAAAGTGGGGAAGAACCTAGAGCACATGGGCACTGGGGAAAATTTCCTGAATAGAACACCAACAACTTATGCTCTAAGATCAAGAATTGACAAATGAGACCTCATAAAGTTGCAAAGCTTCTGTAAGGCAAAGGACACTGTCAATAGGACAAAACGGCAACGAACAGATTGGGAAAAATCTTTACCAATCCTACATCTGATAGATGGTTAATATCCAATATATACAAAGAACTCAAGAATTTAGACTCTAGAGAACCAAATATCCCTATTAAAAAATGGGACACAGAGCTAAACAAAGAATGCTCAACCGAGGAATACTGGATGACTGAGAAACAAGTAAAGAAATGTTCAGCATCCTTAGTCATCAGGGAAATGCAAAACAACCCTGAGATTCCACCTCACACCAGTCAGAATGGCCAAGATCAAATACTGAGGGGACAGCAGATGCTGGTGAGGATGTGGAGAAAGAGGAACACTCCTCCATTGTTGGTGGGATTGCAAGCTGGTAAAACCACTCTAGAAATCAGTTTGGTGGTTCCTCAGAAAATTGGACATAGCACTACCTGAAGACTCAGCTATACCACTCCTGGGTATATACCCAGAAGATGCTCCAACATGTAATAAGGACACATGCTCTACTATGTTCATAGCAGCCTTATTTATAATAGCCAGAAGCTGGAAAGAACCCAGATGTCCCTCAACAGAGGAATGGATACAGAAAATGTGGTACATTTACACAATGGAGTACTCCTCAGCTATTAGAAACAATGAATTCATAAAGTTCTTAGGCAAATGGATGGAACTAGAAAATATCCTGAATGAGGTAACCCAATCACAAAAGAAAACACATGGTATACACTTGCTGATAAGTGGATATTAGCCCAGAAGCTCAGAATACACAAGATACAACTCACAGACCACATGAAGCTCAAGAAGAAGGAAGACCAAAGTGTGGATACTTTGGTCCTTCTTAGAAAGGGGATCAAAATACCTATGGCTCACAGCCAACCAATAGACTGAGCATAGGGTCCCCAATGGAGCATATAGAGAAAGGACCCAGGGAACTGAAGGAGTTTGTAGCCCTAAAGGAGGAACAATAATATGTACCAACCAGTACCCCCAGAGCTCCCAGGGACTAAAGCACGAACCAAAGAGTACACATGGAAGGATCCATGGCTCCAGCCCCATATGTAGCAGAGGATGGCCATTTCAGACATCAATGAGAGGAGAGGCCATTGGTCCTGTGAAGACCCGATGCCCCAGAGAAGGGGAATGCCAGTCAGGAAGGGGGGTGTTGGTGTCCCGGGGAAGGGGGGATGGGATAGAGGGTTTTTAGAGGGGTAATGAGGAAAGGGAATACCATTTGAAATGTAAATAAAGCAAATATCTAATTAAAAAAAAGAAAAGAAAAGAAAAGAAGAAGAAGAGGAGGAGGAGGAGGAAGAGGAAGATAGCTCCAGAGGATGTCAGACACTTGTGCATTCTCAGCAAGAATGGAACCGAGAGACCGGAGGTTGATTGACCGTCTCTGCTCCATGCATGTAACTGGCGATCTTCAGTTGTTAAGGAGACAGAAGGGATCTCAAAACCTCCTTGTTCTCCCTACTTTCTTTCACCTTTTTCTATGTGTTCTCTTCCCCACATGATACATTTAGCAGGATTTTTAACTGTTTTGTATTTAATTTTATTTGTTTTTATCATTTAGCTTCATATATTTATCTAATTTTGTTAAAATATTTTTCATTTGGGGAAAATGTTTTTTCCCCTCTGTTTTGTTTTTGCTCTCTCTATTTCCTCCTCCTGGCTACATTTAGTTCCGGGATGCTCAAATTCAGATCATTAGTGCCTTTACTCACTAAAACATCTCTCCAGCCCTAACATTTTTCCATTTTGTACATTCATTGTACACAGTACTGTGTACTCAGAAAATCTCCAAAGCATTTTCATACAAGTGCATATTATGCATTGAATGTATGCCTTTCCTACACTCCCAGCATCCCCTTTCTCCCCTCACCCCTGCCCTTTGGTCCTTTTAGACAATACTGCTTCTACTTACCTGTCATATATACATAGACACATGATTTTTGTGTGTCTAAGTCTATGAACCACAGGTTAAAGAAAACAATATTTATCTTTCTACAACTGTCTTAATTCACTTAATATGATTACCTTCAGTACATATATTTCTCTAAAAACAATATTCGCTCTTCTTTACAGCTGAAAAAACTTTAAAGATGTGTGCACAAGATCTTGAACACATGTGCATGTGCACACACACACACACATACACACTTTTCTGACCCACTCCCTTGTTATTGGACACCTAGTTTGGTCCTTTGATGTGACTATTGTGACTAGTGAAGTAAACAATGACACTGGGACTTGAGAACTTGGAGAATGGTATGTGGCTGAGTCATACGGAAGGATTATTTTTTAGGTTTTTTTTTGTTTTGTTTTGTTTTGTTCTTAGAAACTGCCATGCTGACACCAGTAGTGGTGGACTAATTCCCAGTAGTATATAACAATTGGCTTTTGTCAGTATCCTTGATGTATCTGTTTTGTTCTTTTGGGACTGTGTATCTCTGATTGTCCTGGACCTCACTAAGTAAACCAGGATAGGGAAGAAGGCACGGAGATCCACCTGCCTCTGTTCCCCGCCTGCACCTCCATGCCAAGGTGTCTTTGTTTTCTTAATGATTAAAATTCACACCTAGGTGAGATGGGATCTCAACTTTTAAAATTATATTACAAAAAAACAGGTTTCCTTATGATCTGTTGGCATATACTTACCTTTGGTTGATCCTCCTCTCTTTGCCTCTCTGCCCCACATCTTTGCACCCAGTCCTCGTTTATATCCTTCTACTCCTAATAAGCTGCCCTTCACTTTCATGCCACGTGTGCTTTATTACCCTCCTTCACATTCCTCTCCCTCAGAGCCTCTTCTCCTTCTCCCTGTAAACCCTTTTGTACTTTTATTGCTTCTACACACACCCATCCCTATATAAATATACATATATAAAAAATAGAAGCAAGGATCTGCATATGAGAAAAATATGCAGTGTTTGGCTTTCTGTGCCTGGGCCAATTCACTCAGTGATATTTCTACTTTCATGTTTCCTGAAAATTTAATTTTTCTTTATGACTGAATAAAATTCCATTATATAAAAATGTGATATATATGTGTATATATATATATACACATATATATCACATTTTTGTTTTATACGAATCTTTTGATGAGCATCTAATCTGTTCCACTTCCTTGCTATTATGAATACAACAGCAATAAACAAGATGTGCAAGCATCTCAAAGGTAGAATATAGAATTATTTGGTTATAAGTTTAGAAGGGATATAGTTGGGTCACAAAGTAGCTTTATTTTTATTTTTTATTTTTTCGATACCCATCTCCCACTGACTTCTATAATCGCTGAACCATTTTATTGTGAATAAGGATCCTTATTCACCTCCAGACACAAGGACAATCAAGCATAATATCGCTTGGGTCTCAGCCAGCTTGTGTGCACCCTGCTCCCAAGAGATGGGCAGGTCTGTGGTCACCTATGTGCAGCTCTGCTGTGAGACATCTATCCTGCAGAGGGACCCTCCCCCCCCCCCCCGCAGCTCTGGGAGAGAGCGCACCTGCAGAGGGCAGGAGCTTACCAGCGACCTCTGTTCCGGGAATCCACTACGCTGAGACTTTGAATGTGCAGGGATTCCCCAATATAACATCACTTGGGGCAAGGCACATCAGGGCTCCAAAGTCACTCAGGAGCAGGATAGGCCACAGAAATCAGTGCCAGGGGAATCCCGGTAATCCAGGGGCGGGCAGAAATAGCCTTGCAGGCTCACAGGAGGTCCAACCAACAGCCAGTGACAGCAGGACCAACTAACACCAGAAGTAACCAGATGGCAAAAGGCAAATGTAGGAACATTACTAACAGAAATCAAAGTAATATGGCACCATCCGAACCCAACTCTCCAACAGCCAGCAAGTCCTGGATACCTTATCACACTCAAAAGACAAGATCTGGATTTAAAATCACTTCTCATGATGCTATTAGAGGATTTCAAGAAGGACACAAATAAATCTCATAAAGAATTACAGGAGAACATGAATCAATGGTTAGAAGCCCTTACAAAGGAAACACAAAAATCGCTTAGAGAAATGCAGGAGAACATGGGTCAACAGATGGAAGCCCATAAGGAGGCAACACAAAAATCACTTAAAGAAATGAATCAACGGGTAGATGCCCTTACAAAGGAAACATGAGAACTGCTTAAAGAAATGCAGGAGACTATGGATCAACAGATGGAAGCCCATGAGGAGGAAACACAAAAATCGCTTAGAGAAATACAGGAGAACTTGGGTTAATAGGCAGAAATCCTGAAAGAGGAAATGCAAAAATATCTTAAAGAAATACAGGAAAATACAAACAAACAAGTGAAGGATCTCAGCAAATCCATCCAGGATCTAAAAAAGGAAGTAGAAACAACTAAGAAATCACAAAGGGAGACAACTTTGGAGATAGAAAACCTTGGGAAGAAATCAGGAGTCATAGATGTAAACATCAACAATAGAATACAAGAGATGGAAGAAAGAATCTCAGGTGCTGAAGATACCATAGAAAGCATCAACTCAATGGTCAAAGGAAATGCAAAATGCAAAAAACGTGTAACCCAAAACATCCAGGTATTACAGGACACAATGAGAAGACCAAACCTAAGGATTATAGGTATAGATGAGAGTGAAGATTTGCAACTTAAAGGGCCAGTAAATATCTTCAACAAAATTATGGAGGAAAACTTCCCTAACCTAAAGAGAGAGATACCGATGAACATACAAGAAGCCTACAGAACTCCAAACAGACTGGACCAGAACAGAAATACCTCCCGTCACATAATAATCAAAACACCAAATGTACTAAACAAAGAAAGAATATTAAAAGCAGTAAGAGAAAAAGGCCAAGTAACATACAAAGGAAGACCTATCCGAATCACATCAGACTTCTCACCTGAGACTATGAAAGCCAGAAGATCCTGGGCAGATCTCATGCAGACACTAAGAGAACACAAATGCTAGCCTAGACTATTATATCCAGCAAAACTCTCAATCACCATAGATGGAGAGACCAAGATATTCCATGATAAAACCAAATTTTCACAATATCTTTCCACAAACCCAGCCCTGCAAAGGATAATAGGTGGAAATCACCAATACAAGGAAAGAAACAACACCCTGGAAAAAACGAGATAGTAACCTTCTTGCATCAAACCCAAAAGTAGATAACCACTCAAACATAAAGATAGCGTCAAGAATAGCAGGTGACAATAATCACTATACCTTAATCTCTCTTAATATCAATGGTCTCAATTCCCCAATTAAAAGACATAGACTAACAGACTGGATACGTAAACAGGACCCAGCATTTTGCTGCATGCAGGAAACACACCTCAGTGTCAAAGACAAACACTACCTCAGAGTAAAAGGCTGAAAAACAATTTTACAAGCAAATGGTCCCAGGAAACGAGCCAGAGTAGCCATCCTAATATCAGATAAAATTGACTTTCAACCTAAAGTCATCAAAAAAAGACACAGAAGGACACTACATACTGATCAAAGGAAAAATCCACCAAGAAGAACTCTCAATTCTGAATATCTATGCTCCAAATGCAGGGGCACCCTCATTTGTAAAAGAAACTTTACTAAAGCTCAAAGCACACATTGCACCCCACACAATAATAGTGGGTGACTTCAACACCCCGCTCTCTGAAATGGATCATTCAGGAAAGCAGAAACTAAACAGGGACACAGAGAAACTAACAGAAGTTATGGACCAAAAGGATTTAATAGATATCTATAGAACATTCCATCCTAAAGCAAAAGAATACACCTTCTTCTCAGCACCTCATGGTAACTTCTCCAAAATCGACCATATAATTGGTCACAAATCAGACCTCAACAGATATAAGAAGATTGAATTAATCTCATGCCTCCTATCAGATCACTATGGAATAAGGGTGGTCTTCAATGGCAACAAAAACAACAGAAAGCCCACATACACATAGCAGCTGAACAATGCTCTACTAAATGATAACTTGGTCAAGGAGGAAATAAAGAAAGAAATCAAAGACTTTTTAAAATTTAATGAAAAGAAAGGCACAACATACCCTAATTTATGGGGCACAATGAAAGCAGTGCTAAGAGGAAAATTCATAGCCCTGAGTGCCGCCAAAAAGAAATGGGAGACAGCATACACTAGCAGCTTAATGGCACACCTGAAAGCCCTGGAACAGAAAGAAGCAAATACACCCAAGAGGAGTAGAAGGCAGGAAATCATCAAACTCAGGGCTGAAATCAATCAAGTAGAAACAAATAAAACCATACAAAGAACCAACAAAAAAGAGTTGGTTCTTAGAGAAAATCAACAAGATAGATAAGACCTTAGCCAGACTAGCCAAAGGGCACAGAGACAGTATCCAAATTAACAAAATCAGAAACGAAAAGGGAGAGATAAGAACAGAAACTGAGGAAATTCAAAAAATCATCAGATCCTACTACAAAAGCCTGTGTTCAACACAACTAGAAAATCTGGAGGAAATGAACAATTTCCTAGACAGATACCAAGTACCAAAATTAAATCAGGATCAAATAGACCATCTAAACCGTCCTATAACTCCTGAAGAAATAGAAGTGGTCATTGGAAGCCTTCCAACCAAAAAAAGCAGTTTCAGATGGTTTTAGTGCAGAATTCTATCAGACCTTCAAAGAAGACCTAACACCAATACTCTTCAAACTGTTCCACAAAATAGAAACAGAAGGAACACTACCCAACTTGTTCTATGAAGCCACAATTACACTAATACCAAAAGCACACAAAGATCCGACAAAGAAAGAGAATCTCAGACCAATCTCTCTTATGAATATCGATGCAAAAATACTCAATAAAATTCTTGCCAACCGAATCCAAGAACACATCAAAACGATCATTCACCACGATCAAGTAGGCTTCATCCCAGGGATGCAAGGATGGTTCAATATAAGGAAGTCCATCAATGTAATCCACTACATAAACAATCTCAAAGAAAAAAACCACATGGTCATTTCATTAGATGTTGAGAAAGCATTTGACAAAATTCAGCATCCTTTCATGTTAAAGGTCTTAGAAAGATCAGGAATTTGAGGCCCATATCTAAACATAGTAAAAGCCATTTACAACAAACTGGTAGCCAACATCAATCTAAATGGAGAGAAACTTGAAGCAATCCCACTAAAATCAGGGACTAGACAAGGCTGCCCTCTCTCTCCATATCTTTTCAATATAGTACTTGAAGTTCTAGCTAGAGCAATTAGACAAAAAAAGGAGGTCAAAGGGATACAAATTGGAAAGGAAGAAGTCAAACTATCACTATTTGCAGACGATATGATAGTATACTTAAGCGACCCAAAGAACTCCACCAGAGAACTCCTACAGCTGATAAACAACTTCAGCAAAGTGGCCGGATATAAAATCAACTCAAGCAAGTCAGTAGCCTTCCTATACTCAAAGGATAAGCATGCTGAGAAAGAAGTAAGAGAAATGATACCCTTCACAAGAGCCACAAACCATATAAAGTATCTTGGTGTGACTAACCAAACAAGTGAAAGATGTGTATGACAAGAACTTCAAGTCTTTGAAGAAAGAAATTGAAGAAGACCTCAAAAGATGGAAAAATCTGCCATGCTCATGGCTTGGCAGGATTAATATAGTAAAAATGACCATCTTGCCAAAAGCAATATACAGATTCAATGCAATTCCCAACAAAATCCCAACTCAATTCTTCATAGAGTTAGAAAGAGCAATTCAAAAATTCATCTGGAATACCAGAAAACCCAGGATAGCTAAAACTATTCTCAAGAGTAAAAGAACCTGTGGGAGAATCAATATCCCAGACCTCAATCTGTACTACAGAGCAATAGTGTTAAAAACTGCATGGTATTGGTACAGTGACAGGCATGTAGATCAATGGAACAGAATTGAAGACCCAGAAATGAATCCATACTCCTATGGTCACTTGATCTTTGACAAAGGAGCTAAAACCATCCAGTGGAAAAAAGATAGCCTTTTCAACAAATGGTGCTGGCTCAACTGGAGGTCAACATGCAGAAGAATGCAAATTGACCCATTCTTATCTCCTTGCACTAAGCTCAATTCCAAGTGGATCAAGGACCTCCACATAAAACCAGAGACACTGAAACTAATAGAAAGGAAACTAGGGAAGAACCTTGAACATGTGGGCACAGGGGAGAATTTCCTGAATAGAACTCCAATAGCTTATGCTCTAAGATCAAAAACTGACAAATGGGACCTCATAAAATTACAAAGTTTCTGTAAGGCAAAAGACACTGTCAAAAGGACAAAGTGGCAACCAACTAACTGGGAAATGATCTTTACTAACCCTATATCTGACAGAGGGCTGATATCCAATATATACAAAGAACTCAAGAAGTTAGACTCCAGAGAGACAAATAACCCTATTAAAAAATGGGGTACAGAGCTAAACAAAGAGTTCTCACCTGAAGAATATCTAATGACTGAGAAGCACCTAAAGAGATGTTCATCTTGCCAAAAACAATATACAGATTCAATACAATCCCCATCAAAATCCCTACTCAATTCTTCATAGAGTTAGAAATGCAAATCAAAACAACCCTGAGATTCCACCTCACACCAGTCAGAATGGCTAAGATCAAAAACATAGGAGACAGCAGTTGTTGGCAAAGGTGTGGACAAAGAGGAACACTCCTCCACTACTGGTGGGATTGCAAGCTGATACAACCACTCTGGAAAGCTGTTTGGCGGTTCCTCAGAAAACTGCGCATGACACTCCTGGAGGATCCGGCTATACCACTCCTGGGCATATACCCAGAGGCTTTACCTGCATTCAATAAGGACACATGCTCCACTATGTTCATAGCAGCCTTATTTATAATAGCCAGAAGCTGGAAAGAAGCCAGATGTCGCTCAATGGAGGAATGGATTCAGAAGGTTTGGTATATTTACACAATGGAATACTACTCTGCAGTTAAAAACAATGAACTTACGAAATTCCTCGGCAAATGGTCAGAACTTGAAAATATCATCCTTAGTGAGGTAACCCAATCACAAAAGAACACACATGGTATGCAGTCACTGATAAGGGAATATTAACCCAGAATCTCAGAATACCCTAGACACAATTCGCATATCAATAGATTTCCAAGAAGATGGAATGAGAGACCCCTGGTCCTAGAAAGACTGGATATAGCTGAATACCAGGAGAGAGAAGGGAGAGGGGGTTGAATGGGGAAAAGAGGGAGGGAAGGGGGCTTATGGGACTTTCGGGGAGGGAGGAAATGGGAAAGGGGAAATGATTTGGAATGTAAATAAAAAAACTTAGAAAATAAAAAAAAAGAGAGAAAAAAAAAGGATCCCTTTTCATCCCCATATTTTTGCCAGCATTTGTTGTTATTCTGACTGAAGTGAAGTGAAATCTCAAAGTAACTTAATTTATTTTTTTTCCTGAAAGCCAAGGATGATAATTAAGGATACCAAACTCTCTCTCTCTCTCTTTTCATATGATCATTGACCATTTGTATTTTATCTTTTGAGAACTGTCTCAACATTTTATTAGCCTTTTAACTGATTAATTTGTTCTTAGATTTTTGTGCTCTTTGTATATTTTAGATATTAATTCTCTGTCAGAGTTATAGGTAGCCATAATTTTCCCATTCTGCAGGCTGTGTCTTTACTTGATTTATTTCCCTTGGAGTTTTTTATTTTATGGTTCCAATTACCTATTGTTAGTCTTCTTTGAGCGACTAGAGTCTATTCAGAAAATCCTTCCTGACAGTGGTGGCCACACCACCCTGAACATACCTGATCTTGCAAGCTAAGTGGGGTTAGATCTGGTTTGTGGAACATAGTCCTATCCCTATAACTCTCTAAAAACACTCTATAAGTGTTTTCTCTGTTATGTTCATAGAATTTCATGTCTTACATTAAGTCCTTCAGCCATTTGCAGTAGACTTTAATAGAGATATTGGTTATTCCCTATTTGGTACAATTTTGGCTGTAAGTTTATTATATACAACCTTGGTTATGTTGATATATGTTTCTTCTATTCCTAGTTTCTTCACAGCTTTGTCAAGAGGAGATGTTGGATTTTGTCAAAGGCCTTTTCAGCATCTATTGATACGATCACAAGTGATATACTGATTTTCATGTATTGATCCATTCTTGTGGCTACGGGATGAAGTCAAGGTGATGCTGATGAATGAGCCTTTTGATATGTGCTTGAATTCTGTTTGCAAGCATTTTGTTGAGAACTTTTGCATCTATGTTCATTAGGGATATTTATTTATGTATTTTTGTGTAGATTTATTTGGTTTTTGTATCAGAATATTAACTGTAGAAAGTTCAATCTTTATAAATCTGTATATATGAAAAATATAGAATTATGTATTAAGTTATTTATATTTTCCTTTGTCATTTATTTTTTAGTTTTACTTTATTATTATCAGAGAATTTAATACATAATTTTGATTTTCTTATATTTCTTAAGCTTTAGTTTGTGAACTAAAAAAGGAACTATTTTAGAGAAATTTCCCTCTGCAGATTTTTCTTAGACCATTTAATTGATGATGCAATTTAATTAAAAATTTATCTTTATTTTTTTTTGTTAACAACATCTATTAACCAACAAGAACCAGGTGTCTTCTTCTTGTTGTTGTTGGTTTGTTTGTTTTTTGGTTGGTTTTTTTGAGACAGGGTTTCTCTGTGTAGCTCTGGCTGTCTTAGAACTGCTCTTTAGAGCTTTCTGGCCTCGAACTCAGAGATGATCTTGCCTCTGACTCTCAAGTGCTGGGATTAAAGTAGGCCACCAGGTACTTAAATCATGTATTATTATTATATTGAGACAAACCTGAGTCTTTCTATACAGTAGTTGTGGTGGTTTGAATAAGCTCGGTTCATGGGAAGTGGCACTGGTAGGAGGTGCGGTCTTGTTGGAGGAAGTATGTCACTGTGTAGGTAAGCTTTGAGGTCTTAGTGCTCAAGCTCTGCTCAGCATCGAACAGGCCCTCCTTGTAACTGCCTGCAGAAAGATAGCCTCTTTCAGACTGCCTTTGTGCAGGCTGCCACGCTTCCAGCCATTATGATAAGAACTGAACCTCTGACATTGTAAGCCAGCTCCAATTAAATGTTTTTCTTTGTTAAGAGTTGCCTTGATTGGGAGGATGTGTGAATCTCACTCAGACAGGGAAACTAAGCCATGATTGTTAGCATTCTGTCTAAACTCCATGCCCACAGTTACCTGGCAACAGCCAGGTAGGCCTGACCCACTATAAAAGGGGCTGCTTGCCCCCCTCCTCCCTCTCTTGATCTCTTGCTCTCTTACTCTTGCCTCTTGTTCTCTTGTTTCTCTCTTGCCCTCTTGGGCTCTACCCTTGCCCCCCTTCTTTCCCTACTTCTTTCTCCCCTTCTTCACGTGTTCATGGCCAGTCTCTACTCTACTCTCTCCTTCTCTCTTTTTCTGCCTCTACCACCCTATTAACTCCCCTCCCCATGCCCTGAATAAACTCTTCTATATTATACCATTGTGTGGCTAGTCCCTCAGGGGGAAGGGATGCCTTGGCATGGGCCCACTGAGACATCCCCTTCCCCCATACCTCACCACACTCCTATAAAACATATTCTATTTCTCTTTATCTTTTTATAAACACATCAAGGTAGATGTCAAGAGGAAACTGGATAGGGGAGGAGCTGAGGAGGTGAAAGGGTATGGCAATCAGTTGTAAGGAGAGGGGTAGAGAGAGGCCTGGGAGTGAGAATGGAAATTAATGAGAACATGGGATTGGGGAGCATCTCTGGTGACTATATGGAGGTCTGAGATGGGAGAGGATATGGGAAGTCTACAGGGGTGACTCTAGCTTACATTCCTACCCGAGGGGGGTATAGAGACTGAAATGGCCACCACCTGTAGCCAGGCTGGTTTCCAGAGGAGAGAGGGGGACATCAATCCACCTATAATACCTTCAACTCAAAATTTTGCTTGCCTACAAGATACACAGGGATAAAGATGGAGCAGAGACTAAGGGAACAGACAACCAATGATTTCCTCAACTTGAGACCCATCCCATGTGAGAGAGCCAACTCCTGACACTATTAATGATACTACTCTACTATGCTTGCAGACAGGAACCTAGCATAACTGTCTCCTAAGAGACTTCATCCAGTATCAGATGGAGGCAGGTGCAGAGACCCACAACCAAACATCAATAGAGTCTGGGGTGTCTTATGGAAGAGTGGGAGATAGAACTGAGCAAGTTGGAGGGGTCAGGAACACTGAAAGAAGACCCACAGAGTCAACTAACCTGGGACAAATGGGGGCTTACATACCCTGGGCCACTAACCAGGGAGCATGCAGGGCCTAGATGCCCTACACATCTGTAGCAAATGTGCAGCTTTGTATTCATGTGGCTCCCCTAATAAGTGGAACAGGGCCTATCTTGGTCTCTGTTACCTGTCATTGGATCCCCTTTCCCTCTACTTGGCCTGCCTGGATGACCCTCAGTGGGAGAGAATGTGTCTAGATCTGCTAGAACCAGATGCCCCAGGGTGGGGTGGTACCCAAAGAGGGCTCCCCTTCTCTGAGGAGAAGGGTTGAGTGCAATATGAAGAGGGATTAGTAAGGGTGGGACTGGGAAGAGAGGAGGGAGGGGCTGTAATCAGGATGTAAAGTGAATAATAATAATAGTAAAAAAAGAGTTGTCTTGGTCACAGTATCTCTTTATAGCAATGGAAATCCTAACTAAGCAGTGTTTTTTCATGAAATGAAATGCACAAAATTTGGTGGGTATATATTTAGAATTGTAATATTCTTCTTAACAGATTGCCCTTTTATCAGTAGGAACTAATTTTACCTATTTTTTCTGAATAATTTTGTTTGAAGTCTACTTTTTCAGTTATTAGAATAACACCACCTGTTTGTTTTCTAGTTCCATTTAATTAGAATGCTTTTTTTTCTATCCATTCTAAGGTTGCATCTGTCTTTGATGATGAAGGGCATTTCTGGGAGGCAACATGTTTTTATATCCAGTATGCTAATCTGTTTCTTTTGATTAGGGAACTGAGGTTATATTTAGATTTATTATTTAGATTCATTATTTATACTTTATTATTTAGAATTAGTTATAAATAGTATATATTAAATGCTTATAGTATATATTAGTATATTATATATACTTACAATGTAAATTTTTAGAATTATTATTGAATGGTGTTATTAATTCCTGTCATTATAATTTTATAGTGGTTGGTAGTTTCCGATTCATTTTCTTTTTTTTTTTGACATTATAATTTCAAAACATATCTGTACCAACATGAGTGCATCCAACTCAATGGAAGAAATACTGTTAGACCTGCAGTCACGGATTAGCTCCAACCCAATGATACTGGGTGACTTCAGTCCCTTACTTACACCATAGACAACTCATACAGACCAGAAACAAGCAGAGACTTTAGATTTAAATAACATCATGAAATGTATTACATCTATAGAATATTCCCTTCAGATACCAAAGAATACACATTCTTATCAGCAGACCATGGAACGTTCTCCAGAATTAATCACATATTAGGATACAAAGCAACTTTCAAAGGAAAGTAAGGAGTTTGAAATAACATCCTGCAATTTATCAGACCACAATGGAATGAAGTCAGATATCAATAGCAATGGAAACTACAGAAAGTACACAGTCTCATGGAGATTAAGCAACACACTATCGAATGATGTATGGTTCATTGAAGAACTTAAGAAGGAAATTAAAAAAATATTCTAGAATTGAGTGAAAATGAGCAGACAATATATCAAAATCTCTAATTCACAGCTCCATTACGTTTCAAGTTTCTCTTCCAGGTCAGTCCCCTAACACCTTTGAATCATGTAGTTGGGCAAAGTTATAGCAGTAGCCCTACTCTAGTACTGACTTTCTTTTTCCTTTTTTTTTTTTTATGATAGAATTGAAGATTTACGTGGAAGATATTTCTGATAAAATTGTAGAAAAATATAGAATAACATGTTAAAATTGAAGATTATCATGGAAGATTACAAATAAAATGGTAGGCATAAAATTATTTCTAAGTTGTCTGAAAGTGGAATTATAAACATTTTCTGATAAAACTGAAGATCTACAAGGAAAATATTTCTGATAAAATTCAAGAAATATATAGAAAAACATGTTAAAATTGACTATTTCATGGAAAATTATACAGATAAAATGGTAGACATAAAAATATTTCTAAGTTGATTGAAAGTGGAATTATAAACATTTTCTGATAAAACTGAAGATTTACATGGAAAATATCTCTGATAAAATTAAAGAAATATATAGAAAAACACGTTAAGATTGACTATTTCATGGAAAAATTATACATATAAAATGGTAGGCATAAAAATATTCCTAAGTTGATTGAAAGTGGAATTATAGACATTTTCTGATAAAACTGAAGATTACATGGAAAATATTTCTGATAAAATTGAAGAAACATATAGAAAAATATTAAAATTGAAGATTATTATGGAAAATAATACAGATAAAATGGTAGACATAAAACATTCATAAATTAATTAAAAGAGGAGTTACAAACATTTTCTAATAAAAATGAAGATTTACATGAAAAATATTTCTGTTAGTCTATGTCTTTTTATTGGGGAATTGGTTCCATTGATGTTAAGAGATATTAAGGAATAGTGATTGTTGCTTCCTGTTATTTTTGATGTTATTTTTCTATTTGTGTGATTACTTTCTTTTGGGTTTGTTAGAAGAAGATTACTTTCTTGCTTTTTCTAGGGTGTAGTTTCCCTCCTTGCTGTGGTGGGAGATCTTGGTTCTGATGTTGCCAAGTAGCCTTGGTTTCTGTTGGTAGGGTTCTTGTGCTTGTCTTTCACCATCTGGTTATCTCTGGTGTTAGTTGGTCTTGCTGTCTCTGACTGGAGCTTGTCCTTCCTATGGGCCTGTAAGCCTGTGTCTGTACTCCTGGGAGACCAACTCTCTTCTGGCAAGGTCTGTGCACAGAAGGCTGTGGAGCTGCCTGGCTCCCTGGTGGAAACGACGGCAGGAAGGGAAGACTCCTGTCCCAGCAGCTCCACTGATTGTTTTTGTTGTTGTTGAATATATTCTTTATTTACATTTCAAATGTTATACCCCTTCCCGGTTTCCCTCCTCCCCCAAAATCCCCAACCCATCCTCCCACCTCCTGCCTCCAAGAATATGCTCCTCCACCCAACCCACTCCCATGACCCCCACTCGATTTCCCCACACTGGGGCCTCTATTGAGCCTTCACAGGACCAAAGACCTCTCCTCCCACTGATGGCCAACAAGGCATTCCTCTGCCAATCTTATGGCTGGAACCACATGTACCCCTTGGTTGCTGGTTTAGTCCCTGGGAGTCCTGGGGCATCTGGTTGACTGACATTGTCATTCTTCCCATGGGGCTGCAATCTCCCCCTCCCTCTCCTCCTGCTTGCTCTCCAACTCCTCCATAGTGAACCCCACACTCAGACCAATGGTTGGCTGCTAGTATTCGCCTCTTTATCTGTAAGGCTCTGGCAGGGCCCCTCCAAAACACAACCATAAATGGCTCCATTCGGTACACACTTCTTGTCATCCACAGTAGTTTTGGGGTTTGGAGACTGTTTATAGGATGAATCCCCAGGTAGGACAGTCTCTGGGTGGCCTTTCCTTCAGTCTCTGCTCCACTCTTTGTCTCCATAGTTTTTCCTGTGATTATTTTGTTTCCTTTCTCAGAGGAACCAAATCATCCCCACTTTGGTCTACCTTCCTCATGATCTTCCCGTGGTCTGTGAATTGTAACATGTTTATTTTGAGCTTTTGGGCTAATATCCACTTATCATTGAGTACATACCATGTGTGTTCTTTTGTGATTGTGTTACTTGACTCAGGATGATACTTTCTAGTTCCATCCATTTGCCTAAGAATTTCATAAATTCATTATTTTTAATAGCTGAATAGTACTCCATTGTGTATATATACCACAATTTCTGTATCCATTCCTTCACTGATCTCATGTCCGTGTGCTCCTAGCTGTTCTCTTCCAGAGAGAAGGTGGAGATCTCACCTCAGTGCTAAGAAGTGAAGGTACTGCTGGGAGAGCTCTTTCTCCTGGCGGGCTGTACACAGACGGCTGTGGAGTCACCTGGTTCCCTAGTGCAAATGGTGGCCGGAAGACTGATTCTTCATTTTCTTAACTGATTTTCTAGCACAGTTTATTTTTTCTTGTAGCCTTATGGATATATTTATCTTTATTGTCAACTCAAGAATTTTTTTTCAAGAATCTTTTGTAGATCTGGCTTGGTCATGAATCCCTTTAGCCTGCTTTTTCAGGCTAAGTGTTACTTTCTTTAACTGTTTTTCTTGTTATAGTAGTCAGGGTTGGCACATCATTCCAATCCCTTCAAATATTTAAAGTTTCTGCTGAGAAGGCAGTTATTGTAATGGCCTTTCTTTTGTATGTGTTATTTCTCTCAGCTTTCAATTTTTTTTTTTTTTTGGTTTTTCAAGACAGGGTTTCTCTGTGCAGCCCTGGCTATCCTGGAACTCACTCTGTAGACCAGGCTGGCCTTGAACTCAGTCAGCTTTCAAATTTTATTTGCTATAATATGATATGAGCAAGTTTATTTGATCCCAGAGTCCTCCGGTTGGTTCAGCATATACAAGTTGATAAGTATAATTCCCACATAAATAGATATAAGGACAGAAATTAAATCATTATTACAACTGATTAAGAAAAGACTTCTCTGTATTTTTCAGACTCTGGCAGAGCCTCTCAGGAGACAGCTATATCAGGCTCCTGTCAGTATCCACTTTTTGGCATCCACAATAGTGTCTGGGTTTGGTGACTGTATATGGGATGAATCCCCAGGTGGGGCAGTCTCTAGAGGGCCTTTCCTTCAGTCTCTGCTCCATACTTTGTCTTCATATTTGCTCCTGCAAATATTTTGTTCCCCTTTCTAAGAAGGACTGAAGCACCCACACTTTGGTCTTCCTTTTTCTTGAGCTTCATGTGGTCTGTGAATTGTATCTCGGGTATTCCAAGCTTTTGTCCTAATATCCACTTATCAGTGAGTGCATATCATGTGTGTTTTTGTGATAGGGTTACCTTACTCAACATGATATTTTCTAGTTTCATCCATTTGCCTAAGATTTTCATGAATTCATTGATTTTAATAGCTGAGTAGCACTCTACCGTGTAAATGTATCACATTTTCTGTATCCATTCCTCTGTTGAAGGACATCTGTGTTCTTTCCAGCTTCTGGCTATTATAAATAGGGCTGCTAAGAACATAGTAGAACATGTGTCCTTATTATTTGTTGAAGCATCTTCTGGGTATATGCCCAGGAGTGGTAATACTATGTCTCATTTTCTGACAAACCGCCAGACTGATTTCCAGAGTGTTTGTACCAGCTTGCAATCCCACCAGTACTGGAAGAGTGTTCCTCTTTCTCCACATCCTCACTAGCATCTGCTGTCACCTGAGTTTTTGATCTTAGCTATTCTGACTGGTGTGAGATAGAATCTCAGGGTTGTTTTGATTTGCGTTTCCCTGATGACTAAGGATGTTGAACATTTCTTTAGGTGCTTCTCGGCCATTTGATATTCCTCAACATGACAAACACAGAGGTAGATGCTTGCAGCCAACCATTATGCTGATCAGGGGTCTCCAATGGAAGAGTTAGAGAAAGGACTGAAGGAGCTGAAGGGATTTGCAACCCCATAGGAAAAACAACAAAATCAACCAACCAGATCCCCCAGAGCTCCCAGGGTCTAAACCACCAACTAAGGAGTACACATGGAAGGACCCATGGCTCCAGCCACATATGTAGCATAGGATGACCTTGTCAGGCATCAATGGGAGGACAGGTCCTTGGTCCTGTGAAGACTTGATGCCCCAGTATAGGGGAATTTGAGGGCAAGGAGGTGGGAGTGGGTGGGCGCATGGGGGAGCACCCTCATAGAAGTAGGGGGAGGGGGATGGTGGGACAGGAGGTTTTGGGGGGGGACTGGGAAAGGGGAAAACATTTGAAATGTAAATAAAAAAAATCCAGTAAAAAAATTGTAAAAAAAAAAAAAAGAAAAAAGAAAAAAGAAGAATTCTCACAAAGTTCAATATCCACTCATAATAAAGAACTGATGAAGAGGTAGAGAGTGTCTCAATACAATAAAGCTATAGATAACAAACTTATAGCCAATAAAGTACTAAATTGAGAGCATTTTAGAGACAATCTGGAATAAGACAAGGGTGACCATTCTTTCCATTCTTATTCAGTACAGTACTTAAGTCTCAGCTAAGGCAGTAATACTGGGTATATAAATAGACACACAGACCAGTGAAATAGAGGACCTAAAAACAAACCCCTCAGATGTAGTCACCTAAGTTTTGACAAAGGTGTAGAAAGCATAATCAAAGACAGTGTGATGACAAGTTTTATGTCAACTTGATACAAGTTGGAGATATTGGAGAGGAAGGAGCCTCTACTGATAAAATGCTTCCATAAGATTGGGCTGTAGGCAGGCATGTAGGGTATTTTCTTAAGTAGATATTTATGAGAGAGGGCCTAGCCCATTGTGGATGCGGCAACCTCTGAGCAAATAGTCCTGGGTTCTACAACAAAGCAGGCTAAGCAAGTCACAGGGAGCAAGTTTCACTTCTCAGTGGCCTCTGCCTCAGCTCCTGCGTCCAGGTTCTTGCCCTGCTTGAGTTCCTGTCTTGACTTCCTTTGATGATGAACAATGCTGTTGAAGTAGGAGACAAATAAACTGTTTCCTCCTCAGTTGTATTGGACCTGCTGTTTCCTCACAGCACTAGAAACTCTAAGACAGAGCATTGAGACAAATGGTTCTAGAAAAACTGGATTCCCACATGTAAATGAATGAAATTCGATCCATATTTTATCTTGCACAAAAGCAATTCAAAATGATCAATTACCTTACAATAATACCTAAAACTCTGACATTTCTAGAGAAAACATGGGTTAAAACACTTCAAATTGTAGGCTTAAGAAAGGATTTCTAGAACAAGAATCTAAAAGGAAACATCACAAGAATTCCAGTCTACTAGATTTCCAGGACAGCTAAGTCAATTAATGAGACTTCAAAATAAAAAAAATAAAAAATTAAAAAAAGAAAAGAAAAAGAAAATGAAAAGAGAACAAGAAAAAAATCTTTTTTTTAATTTTCTAAGTTTTTTTATTTACATTCCAAATGATTTCCCCTTTCCTGTTTCCTCCCTCCTCGAAAGTCCCATAAGCCCCCTTCCCTCCCTCAGTTCCCCATTCAACCCCCTCTCGCTTCTCTGTCCTGGTATTCCCCTACATCCAGTCTTTCCAGGACCAGGGGTCTCTCCTTCATCTTCTTGGAAATCTAGTGATATGTGAATTGTGTCTTGGGTATTCCGAGATTCTGGGTTAATATCCCCTTATCAGTGACTGCATACCATGTGTGTTCTTTTGTGATTGGGTTACCTCACTAAGGATGATATTTCCAAGTTCTGACTATTTGCCTAGGAATTTCGTGAATTCATTGTTTTTAATATCTGAGTAGTATTCCATTGTGTAAATATACCACATCTTCTGAATCCATTCCTCCATTGAGGGACATCTGGGTTCTTTCCAGCTTCTGGCTATTATAAATAAGGCTGCTATGAACATAGTGGAGCATGTGTCCTTATTGCATGCAGGTAAAGCCTCTGGGTATATGCCCAGGAGTGGTATAGCAGGGTCCTCCGGGAGTGTCATGCCCAGTTTTCTGAGGGACCGCCAGACTGCTTTCCAGAGTGGTTGTACCAGCTTGCAATCCCACAAGCAGTGCAGGAGTGTTCCTCTTTCTCCACATCCTAGCCAACAACTGCTGTCTCCTGTGTTTTTGATCTTAGCCATTCTGACTGGTGTGAGATGGAATCTCAGGGTTGTTTTGATTTGCATTTCCCTAATGACTAAGGATGATGAACATCTCTTTAGGTGCTTCTCAGCCATTAGATATTCTTCAGATGAGAACTCTTTGTTTAGCTCTGTACCCCATTTTTTAATAGGGTTATTTGGCTCTCTGGAGTCTAACTTCTTGAGTTCTTTGTATATATTGGATATTAACCCTCTGTCAGATGTAGGGTTGGTAAAGATCATTTCCCAGTTTGTTGGTTGCCTCTTTGTCCTTTTGACAGTGTCCTTTGCCTTACAGAAACTTTGTAATTTTATGAGGTCCCATTTGTCAATTCTTGATCATAGAGCATAAGCTATTGGTGTTCTGTTCAGGAAATTCTCCCCTGTGCCCATATGTTCAAGGTTCTTCCCTAGTTTCCTTTCTATTTGTCTGGTTTTATGTGGAGGTCCTTGATCCACTTGGAATTGAGCTTAGTGCAAGGAGATAAGAATGGATCAATTTGCATTTTCTGCATGTTGACCTCCAGTTGAACCAGCACCAGAAAAAAATATTTATTTAGTGTAAGTTTAGACAGGATATATAAAAAATTTCAGAAATTAATAAAAATCCGTATACCAGCCAATGAACAAATGTGCTAATGGTCTGAATAAACAATTCTCAAAATAAAAAATAGAAATAGTCAATAAATACTTGAAAGTGTGTTCGATATACTGATCAGAGAGATCCTTAATTTATGAACATTTCTTTGACAGTCTATCTTACCCAAGCACAACGACTATCATTAAGAAGATAAACAACAAGAACTGTTGACAGGAAAGTAGAGAAAGTAGAACCCATACCTACTGCTGATGGGATTGTAGACTGAGGGGCTCAGTATAGAGATTCTTAACAAGCAAACAAACAAAACAACTGATTGTAGAACTCTCTTTGTGTGCATGGGTATGTGTGTGTGTTTGTGTGTAAATCATGAAACTAGAATGAGGAAGAAGAGAGGGAAAGAAGATGAAGAAATACATGCAATAAGAGAGCTGAAGGGACTAACTAAGGGATAAAAGGGAACCAATCGGAATAGAGGAAGGCAATGAGAAGGGACAGGTGAGGACAACCTATAATGATGACTTACATGTCTGAAATGAGTGATGAAACTCATTGCTTCATATGCTAGCCAAAACCATTAATAAAAGTGAGAAGTTACAGACATACAGCAAAATAAATACACTCATTTGACAAAATAAAGTGCTGAACTGAACTCTACCATGCAAGTGCAAGTTCTCCAAAAGCAGCAAAATTTCAGTTTGCTTACTTGATAATAAAAATTTTAGCTAGAAAAACATTTCAGCTAGAAGCATTAAAAGGGAGCAAGAAGACAATATGAATTAATTTTCTAATATGTTGTTATTAAATCAATATCTCCAAATGTCATTTTAATTTATTGATCATTTACAATCCACTTATTTCTGAGTTGGATTTTAATTAAAATTTATTTATGTAAGTAAATGGTATCTAGCATTAAAATATAGAAACACACACACACACACACACACACATAGATACATATACAGTTTTTGGAAGACTGGGTCTTGCTATTTAGTCCTAGTTTCCTTACTCACTTTCTGTAGTGCTACAGTGCCATGCTTATGTGGCCACACAAGCTTTTAAGTTTTAAATTCTTTGTTTTGTATTGTTGTCCTTTGGCTTGAACCTGGGGCCCTGCATGGGCTTGTTCAGTAATCTGGCAATCAGCTACATCTCTAGTCTAAAATGTTATTTTCTTGTAGGCTCATCTGTATGTCAGGGAGGCACTTAAGTGATGTAATTAAACAGTATGAGATGATCTGAGAAATGCAAGCTAGTGTTGATTACACGAGGATTTTAAATCTGAGAAAATAATTTTCAATTCTCAATGCAATTTTTGGCAAATTTGTGCATGAAAACATAATTCATATATAGTACGTCATAGTCATTGATATACTTAAATTTATTTCATTGTACTAGAGATTTATTAACCTATAAAGTTAGAAAAACAAGTCTTTGGAAAGCAGACACAAGGTTGTAAGTGTAATCTGTCCACTTCGGTACACTGTTAGGAATGAGTGAAAAAGTCCAATTGCTTTAATGTGATACACTATTAAACTGATCCTACATATATGAGCTTGTTGGCAAAGGCCTGGGACCCATCTATTGGGAGGCAAAAGTGAAGGACTGAAAGTTTTAAAGCCAACTTGGGAAATTAGTGAGAACTTGTCTCAATTAAAAGCAAAGCGGGGTGACAATGTAGCTCACTGGCAGAACATCCACCTAGCATGTATAAGGGCCTGGGGTCAATCCCCAGTACTGAAAACACAGATGAAAATGAAACCAAAACCAAAATCCTATGCTTTGTGAAGTAAAGCATACATGCATGTGATATGCTCACATTCTAGACACAGAAGAATTTGACTTAGGACAAATATAGGTATTCAAATTGTTTATACTTGCAAGAGTCACAAGACTCTTAAAGCAGGTCATAAATTTTCTTATGTTATCTCTGGGCTTGCATTGATTGGTCTAATGTGTTTTATCCTTTTTTTCACTGTTGAACTTTGCCTGTTTTTCCCCCAATAGAAGCAAATCTATTAAAATTAGTTAATTATTTTTGACTGACACATAGTTAGATGTTTATGAGGGAAGATGTTTTGATTCTGGTGGCAAACTTGTGGTCACATGTTCTGTTTATTTTGTGAGACAGACTATATAGGAACTAGCTACCAGTTATTTGATATTTAACCTCTTGTCAAATCACTGAAGTAGCTGGCAAATTCCAAACTGAAATTTAATGTTTGCATGATGACAGATACATTAACAAACATACTGTTTTAAAGACTCTACATAGTTTGTAAAATTATGTATATTTGAATCACTCCTTAGATTCTTAGGGAGTGAAATAATAACTAGAATGAAAATATGATGAATAAAAATTTCTCTTTTGCAGGTTTGTGGTTAATGGAGGCCAAGAACACTTTGCAAGTCAAGATGGTGTCATTGTTTCCCACTCTGCTGTTAAATCTAGCAAGTCCTCATTTTGTGCCATTTTCATCAGTTTTCTACGGTAATAAAATGACATAATCCATATATTTTGCATTTGGAGCATAACTAAGTTCAGCTTTATGATATTACAATTCCTTAAAGAATTTAAGATGGGAGCTAGAGAGAAAGCACTGGCTGCTTTTGCAGAGGACCTGCACCCACAGAGTGCCTCTCAAACATCTACAGTGCCAACTCCAGGGAACCTGGTGCCCTCTTTTGATCTCCACAGGTACTGAGCATGCATATGGTGCACATACATACATGTAGACAAAATACTCATATGTGTACAATAAATCTACTTTTTTAATAAGGAAAAGAAGAAAGAATATATGTAAATTAATAGTTTAAAAAGCCTACTGGAAATAAAGCCTTGTTAGAGACCTCATAATTTTAGGCATTAATGTTTTGCTTATTACTAGTCATCTCTCAATGACTGCTTTTTTTTCTTCAAATCACTTAGTCTGATTATATTTGTGTATTAGAAATGATACACTGTGACTTGATATTATAGTAACAGTAAATGCTTAGTAATTTTTAAACTCCATTATTACAGCTGGAGAAAAATGGGAGGAGAAGCCATGTGGTTTGCTAGATTCCCATTGTCATTTTCTTCAAAGTACAGGGGCTATAATTAGACCTAGTATGACAGAATGTAGAGACGCAGAATACAAAGTACAAAGTGTCATGTGTGCTGGAGAGAGAGGACAAAATTATGGATATTAAATGGCATAAAGTTTATATTATACACTGGGTCACAGAATCAAACTGTCAGTGGCAAGAGTAACATGAAAATTACAGGGCTAAAGTCAGTTATCAAGGGAAGGATAAGTGTAGCTAAGAGAATTCGTGGAGTGGGAGGAGGAGGTGAGGAGTATAGCTCAGGCGATTAACTCTTCAGTAACTTAAGAGAAGAGAAGCCATCAGACATTATCCACAGAACACTTGAAATTTACTAAACCATGATTCAATTTTTCTTCTAGGCTTTTAGATTCTCACCTAAGAAAATGGAATCTTGATTGGCTATCAGAAAAAACATTCTGTTGGAAAGCAGATTGGTTGTTTTTTTTTATTTTATTTTATTTTTTAATTTACATTCCAAATCAGATTGGTTGTTTTATACCAAGCAAGAAGCCATGGTGTTTGCTAGATGCTGGTGACAACTGTTACCATTTATTATTTTTTTTCCTTTTGCATGAATGATGACACTGCCACCAATTCCAATGCTTTGGGAGGAACACAGTCTGTTAGGAGCAGGAAGAAAATACTTGAATTTATTAATATGGGACTTTAATTTTTAAAATTCTGTTTTAAAGATCTATTTTGCACAACACATAATATAGTAGGTCAGCAACCTACCATGATATGTGTGTATGTACCTTCAAAAGTTTGGTGTAAAGTTAGCCTTGGAAAGGAAATAAACATTGTTTGCTTCTAGAATAAAATATCTAACTACAAGTGATTATTTGCCAGTTTCTTTGCATATTTTATCTCTAATATGGATAGCAATCGAGTAAAGGGGTAAACATGCCATATTTGTGCTCATGTGTTACTGTAATGCTAAGTGGAGTAACCAACTTGTCCAAGATCAATGCCAGAATGAGATTCCCATTCAAGTCTGACTCCAGACATTTCCTTCTTTCTATGCTGCTGTGGTGTCAAGCCATCAAGGGATCCATACTAGATTGCCTTTAATTGCAGCCCGACCTTCAGCCTCACAGTCATAGAACGTGAGTTATGATGTGACAGTGAAGGTTTGTTTAAATATGTGCCCAGTCATTGAGCTAACTCCACTCTGTTTTCTTTTCTTCCTTCTGACTTCCCTGGATTTTTTCTTTTCTACATTAACCTTAGATCCCAAGACAACAATCATAATTAGTAAATACCTTAAGACAAAGGACTGAAACAATCTCCCCAAGAGACCTTGGCACCACCACAGTTGTCCAAGGTAGAACCCTAGAAAAGAGACCTTGTCTTCAACTTAGTTGCTGAAGTAGATCCCTAGATACTAGCCATGCACAAGGTTAACCAGAGTCCTATAATCCTAGGTGACTTCAATGGAAACCCTCAATCCGTGCCTTTGAAGACAGACTTCAACCTTTTTCCCTGATAGAAGCATGCTATTGATAACACTCTTTCCTACTGTCACCAACTGGCTTTCCATTTCAGAGATGTTTTGTTGAGTATGGTCTATTGGGACTTTAGTCGCCCTGAGTTGGGACGTTCCCTCTAGCTCCAGTAATAAGGCCAGTTGAAAATAACAACAAACCCATTCCCTCAGTCTACAGAATTATAGGGAGAAACAAATCCCTGATGTTTTCCTTCACCAGGATTTGGGTTGCTAGTGCAGCAACTGCAAATTGAAACAACTGTTTCTTCAGCTTAGGAGACTCTGAAACTCCCAATTCTCAGAAACTAAGGTAGACCAATGCATAATACCAAAATAAATCACATAGAACGTATTAGCAGCATTGACAAAAGGATTTGAGGAAAATAATATCCGAAAGCATTTCTTATAGTTCTTTACAGAGTTCATTCCCATGAGAAACCAACATACACCATCTCCTAGCTCCACTGTTTATTTGACTGATATAAACTCACATTTTCCCCTTCTGATAGTGTCTAAATCTAACCTTTCTGTCTTACTTCACTTCTAAGACCTATTTTTCATAGACCCTTCCTGGATAGCCAATACCTTGGTTTTCTTATCCTTCATGCTTATTTCTTGTGCCACGCCTCTCACTCTAGATCTGTCCTGCCTTTTAAAGCAAATCTGATCAAGACCTCCAGATGATAACATTTGCTGAACCTCTTCTTGGTATTTCTTCAGAGGACTCATCAAAATGTCACCTTACTTGCATATCATGCTCTAATGTCATCAAATGGCTGTCTTATGTTCTGGATCTTCGTCACTGATTTATTTTTATTGTGATTTCTTAGATAAGACCTTCCTTTGAGACACTGCATGCTGACCCTCTCTCATTGACCCCTTTATCAGGTGTAACAAGCTGGAGTGGTTGGTACCCTCAAACCTCTGACATCACTTAAGGAATTTTTTGAGGGGTGGGGAGACAGTGAGGAACTAAGACAAACAGATGGGAAGAGGGACCATGACTCAGTAATAAAGATGTCAGCATTCTCCTCTCCAAGATGGCCAGCTAGTGGCCAACATGGCTGGCTTCTTCTTCACCCCCCTGACCTGAGACAGTCAGCTTTAAACAAAGACCTGGAGGGTTTCCTCTCCCACCAGTAGGATTGCCTTGCTGATGGACTAACCCTAAGAGTTCAAGGCCAGATCAAGACTTTACACAAGAAATATGGGCCAGTCAGCCATTCTGTTTTTGTTCAAACTGAACAACACTAAGTTAGGGGAGGAAGACCTTTCAAAGACTTAAAAACTTGAGCACTCCAGGAAGACTGGTGTTGGAGGTTGGTCTGGTGCTACTATGTATTCAAGTGCTAAATACTGGCCCCCAAAATCTGGTTACAGTCTACACAAGCACATTCTCATGTACACTAAATGATAAAAACTTTCTCCAATTTTCTCTGACTGGTTAAATAAAAATGGCTACAGCCAATTACTGGGGAGAATAGAGGCAGACAGGGTTTTAGTTACTGGTCTTGGAGTCATAGGTAGGAACCATGAGGAGAGGGAGAGAGAGAGAGAGAGAGAGAGAGAGAGAGAGAGAGAGAGAGAGAGAGAGAGAGAGAGAGAGAGAGAGAGAGAGAGAGAATTGGAGGTCTCCATTAGATGGGATGGACCAGGAGCACATGGCTGAGAGAAGTGGCCCCCAAGGACAGACTGATGGAGCAGAAAGAGCCCTGGTGAAACTCAAACAGCAAGTAACTTGGGAAGCACAGCTGGGAAAAATAGTTTAAGGGCAATCACCTAGTAACTGTGCTAAAGCTGATTAAATAAATCCGTAGGACTCTGACTCAGTTATTGGGGAACAGGGCTCGGCCAGGTCATTATAAGAACTAATAGTTATTAAATAAATACTCAACAACAACATACTGGATTTTTCAGGCTCCCAAGTTCTTCCACTACTTTTCAGAGATAGTTCTCTATGTGTGCTTGGTGTGTGTGTCTATGCACTTCCTCATCACTATTAAAAGCTTGTCTTGACTAGGTGAGTCTCTGCAGGGAGACAAGTGAACAGGAGCTGCATGAGAGTCTGGAGAAACTCCCCACAAAAGGATATTTATTTTGTGGTGGTGGGAAATCGGCTTTCTGAGGAGAGTGGAATGTAAATCAGCCTCTTTTCATTTTGTGCCTGCATTTATATGATAGCTGCCTCACAGATTTAGTCATGATTGATCCAATTTTATTCTAATTTACACGTACCCTCAGAATAATTTCCCCTCTACAGACACACATCCTCTTAAAAACCCATTAAGTCCTTGTGGCATAAAAATGAAATCGCTTGCTTGACCTCCAATTTCCTTCATAATCGAGTTTAACCCCATATTCATAGCTTCCTTTAAATCCAAATAATCCCCACTTCATTAGTTACTGGTTATACCTTTGAAAGTTCTCTTCTTCTATTTATATAATCTCTACATTTTCTATTGAAAGGGACTAAAATTATTGAAAATTTCACCCCAAAAGTCACGTGTATTTGATTAGTGAGCCACTTAACTTTAGATATCTCCAAGAGCGATGCTTAGAAAGAACTCTTCATAACTCCTTACATAACTGTATAAACATGGGTAAGTTTTTAAGAACTCTTTGACCCTCATTTCCTATCAGCTTGGAGCACCTGCCTTTTCTTTAAATTGTATACCCACTCCTTACAGTATACCCACAGGGTAGCGTGGGGTAGGATCAAAGTGTGGAAGTGTTTGCAGAAGGCAAGTATTGAATTCAAGGCAGCAAAATAATAAATCTCCAATCTCTTCTCCTTTCCCAATGACCCATCTTAAAAAAAAAATTCTGTGCTGAAGATCAAGTCCAACTAGACCAACTAGGCAAGTGCTCTACCACTGAGGTATATGAGCCCAGCTTCCAGAAGATATGTCTTGTACTTGTGGGTCTGCATCTGCACAGAAGGCATTGCTTTCCATTGACTTAAAATGAAGACACTTTACTCTGTAAGCAGGAGAAGCAGCCACAGCCCAAGACGTTTACCTTCTCCTCAGCTTTTAACTCTGCTCACTGCTGCCTCCACCTTTCCCTTCAAGCCTCTTGCCTCAGTAACTTACGTTGTTACCAGAGTTCTGGTTATAGTCCCTCAACTCCCTTCTCCATGGCTTGGACTTGCTCCTTCTCTAGCGGAATTTCACAAGACTCTTGATCATCTTCCTGTCCAGCCCAGAAGTGAGGTTCTTCTTATTCTCTGACTCTGCTGCTCACACGGCCAGTACCTCTTCTCTTCCCCAGGTCTCTTGCAGGATTAAATGATGCTTATTTTCATCCTTCAGATATGACTACATTCTCTAGATATTCATCACAATGGTACACTAAGAGCAGTTTCTACACCATGGTTGTTGCTCATGTGAGGGGCAGCTTTTCTGGTCCTCTCTCTACAGGAGTGATTTATAATACTGATGCTCACATAACTAGACCAGACTTTGAAGTAACAAAGGAATACGAAAACGGAGATTAAAGAAATTGAAACTTGTAATAAAAGGACTGTGATAATGAAAATGCTCATACCATAATAACTTTGCTGAAGGATAAATGCATTTAATGTGGTAACTATAGACTTGATAAGGGACTACTGGTGGGATTACATGAATTAGTACGGCAATATGTTGGGTGTTTCAAAAATAGTCTATAATTTAGCGTTGATATCTGAGAAAGAAAGGTATTTTTTTTAAAAAACTTTTTCTCCTCCACTGCTTTCTTCAAGAACAACAACAAAAAAATGACAAAATTTCCATAAAATAAAGTTACTGGGGCAATAAACTAGCAGTAAGTGAATAGTGCTTTTATTTATTTTGATTCACATGCATTTTAATTGAATAGAAAAGGCTAAATCCTTCAGTACTGCTGAAGATTTTCCTTCCAGAAGACTCATTGTATATGCCAGTAAAAAGTGTAACAGCAAACCTTCAAAAATACTTGGGTAGTATTCAATGTGCCCACAATAATCCCTAACATATAGGAAGTGCTTAGTGAATGTTACTTTTACTAGTTCTTGCTTAGGCGAGAAGTAACTTGGTAGGAATATAAATTACATATGGGAAAACATGGTGGAGATGCTAACTGATACTTTCCCCCTGTACTTCCTTGTACATCAGGCCCTTTCTCTATTCAGTCTGTGAGGTGTTCCTTGCATCCTAATGCAAAACAAAACAAAACAAACAAAACTCTAAACCAACGTGGTAGAAAGATCTAAATGTGGATGTGGAATGCACTGTACATAGCACCAAGGTAGCAGCAAGTTTTTCTGGGAGCCATTCCACAAATGGGAAAAGACTTTCTCAATTAGTAGTGGTGAGTGAGGTGGAGCAGTTGCAGAGAGCAGTTTTCACTGTGATAGCCTGAAATTGAGGTTAAATAGATGTCCAATTCCATTCCTAAAATTTGAAGAAAGTGAAATGTATTGCAGATTAGTTTGTAAACTAGAATTAACGATAGACACTCTATTTAGTTTACAGTGCATCAAAAACCCGAAGGCTTTGTTAATGGTGAGTGTACAATGTGCCCTATGTTCTAGGGATGCGGGCAAGAGAGCTTTTAAGTGGAGACATACTGGCAGTTTAACCTGAAAAGGTGGAACTTTGCAGTTGATAATCTCCAGTTTCAGTTTTGAAGAAGAATGGGAACACCTAAGTTATGAGTTTAAGTGTCATCAATGAGGAGCGACAGAGGTATGATGACCTGATTAGACTCCTATTACCTGTAACCTCCACATTCTGAACTAAATCATGACTTTTCATATGCCCCTTACCCAAATCAGTCAAGGTGACTGCCACACACTCAAGTTTAAAATCTTGGGAAAAATTTTCTTTGACCGGGTTTTACTCTGGCTGGTCCAGAACTCACTACGTACCCAAGGTGACACTGATTTTATAGCAGTTCTCCTCACCCCCCTGAGCGCTGAGGTTGCAGGCATGTGTCAGTGACACTGAATTTGCAGCAGTTCTCCTCAGCCCCCTGAGTGCTGAAGTTGCAGGCATGTGTCACCAGGCCCATCCTAGATGTTTTATTTATTCCTCTCCAATATTCCAATGGTCATGGGTTTCTCTGAATAGTATAGTTGTGTGCAGAGCGTGGAGGGAGTCGTTCTGAGGCCTAAATGAAATCATGACTGTTCAGGGCTTGGCATGGGCTAGGCTTTCGGTACTGACCTCGTTTCCTGCTCTATCCTGTTCTTACTGACGTGGGGGTGTCCACCTCCACACGACATTCATCTTACACTTTAATATGAGTATTTCCTCAATATCAGAATGTTTTGCCTTCTTTTCCCAAATGTGTAAATGCTAGTCATCCTCCTGGAATATGTCTGTCCTCTATGATGAATATTGGAGCTGAGTCTTATCCTCTTAATCCATTTTTGTGAAGTGATTAGGTGCATTTGTTCCCCTACTTCCTGGGGCTTGATTGACTTCAATGACCCTTCCCTTTTAGGGATTTCCCCAGACTTATGCTATGTGTCACTCAAGGTAGCACCCAACCATAGACTGAGTACAATACTATATTTCTTATTTTTCCTTTCTAGTTTCATTAATGAACTTTCTGTCCACATTGCTCCAGCATACATATTTGTCACAATTTGGGGGGTGGACTTATTTATTTTAGGGTACTTGTAAGTTTATATGTATTCCTGCATGCCTGAGAGATTGGTCATTAAGGACTAAAATAAGACAAATAATAAATGATTTCCTGTAATGTGATGTCAAATATCCCTGAGTATTTCAAGAATGTGTTTCACTAAATTCTTTTTCTTTTTTTAAGTTCACAGTGTTGGAGATTGAATCCACGGCCTTGTGCATCCTGCCGTTGAGCACATCTCCAGCCCCCAATCGGTTTCAAAGCCGGTTTAGGACCCACTGAACCCTGTAACTCCTGTCCTTTCACTGTCAGGAGTCACTCTTTAAGGCTGAAGAAGCTATGTGAGTGAGCAGCAGAATAAGACAATGGGATTCAGAACTTTTCAATCCTCATTTTAGTTCCCTTTGTAAATGGTTGCAGTGAGGTACCAGGCCTACCCAGTTTTGTCTTCTCCACTTATTTAAATGACTATAGCATTGTGTAGTACCATTAGATATTGTTATAATGTACTTCAGAGTAATTGAAAGTGTTATTTAAATAATAATGATGCAATGTTAATTAAAAGGAAGCACACACACACACACACACACACACACACACACACATCACTACCAAATTAATTAATACAGGAAATAACTATGTGGAAAATCCTGAGAGTTTTTGTGTTTTATATTTTAGAATATTTTACATACATATACAAAATTCAATATGTGGTCTTAGAAATATAATGACCTTTGTTCTACAAATACTCAAGTTAATATTTAGCATACATTGAATATGGAGATAAATAAGTTTGTGTGCATTTATAGAAATGCTTTGTCAATCACTTTGTTCTTAAAGATTTCTGATGTGTTATATAAATAAAATCCAAAATAAACAAATAAACAGTATAATTTCAAGCCTGTAGAGAATTGTCTCTGGAGTGCTACCATTTAGTAGCCATCGTGGACAGGCCCTTGTGATCTTTTCAGTCATGTTGCTGTTACAAGAAATATTGCAATGATATTACATTTCATTATTCAGTGTGTGTGTGTGTGTGTGTGTGTGTGTGTGTGTGTGTGTGTGCATGCGTGCGTGCGTGGCAGGCACTTGGATAGGACAGAGGACAACTTGCAGGAGTCTGTTTTCTCCTCCCATCATGTGGGTTCCAGGGATTGAACTTAGATGGCCAGAGTTGGTGGCAAGAGCCTTTACCCTCTTGGTATTGGGACATTTCTCTTAAGTGTATTGACAATTTAGTCATTAGCATTCATTACTGACCATCTCTTATCCATTGAAGTGAAAAGCCTCCTTTAGACATTATTTCCCATTCATTCATTGGTCGGCTTTTGAACTTTGCTGTGTTTTCTTGGTTATTTGTATGTTCTTTCTCCAGTACTCTAATTACTGTATATATATAATTGCAAGATTTGCTATTGCATGAAAGAACATTTCTATGTACATATATGTGCACACATGTGCATGCACACAAATATACACTGATCCTTAGTGTTCCTCCTTTTTTTTCCCTCTGATTCTTGACTTCGTTTTTTTATTAAATATAATCTTCATTTACATTTCAAGTGGTAAAACCTTTTCCGGTTTCCCCCTTCCCAACCCCCCCCAACCCCTCCTCCCACTCCCTGCCTCCAAGTATATGCCCCTCTGCCCGACCCACTCCCACCTCCCCCCCGCCTCGATTTCCCATTGTTGGGGCATCTATTTAGCCTTCACCTGACCAAGGACCACTCCTCCCACTGATGCCCGACAAGACATTCCTCTGCCACATTTTTTGCTGGAACGATGTGAACCCCTTGGTTGATGGTTTAGTCCCTGAGAGTCCCAGGGCATCTGGGTAGCCAACATCGTTGTTCTTCCTGTGGGGATGTGAACCCCTTCAGCAACTCCGGACCGCCCTCCAACCCCTCCACTGGGGCCCCACTCTCACACCAATGGTTGGCTGCTAGCATCTGCCTCTGTATGTGTAAGGCTCTGGCAGGGCCCCTCCGAAGACAACCATGGCATGCTCCTTTTGGTATGCACTTCTTGTCGTCCATAGTAGTATTGGGGTTTGGTGACTATTTATAGGGTAAATCCCCCGGTAGGGCAGTCTCTGGGTGGCCTTTACTTCAGTCCCTGCTCCACACTTTGCCTCCATTATTGCTCCTAAAGTATATTGTTCCCTTTCTCAGAGGAATCCAAGCACCCCCCACTTCAGTCCTCTTTCTTCTTGAGCTTCCTGTGGTCTGTGAATTGTAACTTGTTTATTTTGAGCTTTTGGGCTAACATCCACTTATCAGTGAGTGCATATCATGTGCGTTCTTTTGTGATTGGGTTACCTCGCTCAGGATGACACTTTCTAGTTCCATCCATTTGCCTAAGAATTTCATGAATTCATTGTTTTTAATAGCAGAATAGTACTCCTTTGTGTATATATACCACAGTTTCTGTATCCATTCCTCAGTTGAAGAACATCTGGGTTCTTTCCAGCTTCTGGCTATTGTGAATAAGGCAGCTATGAATATAGTGGAGCATGTGTCCTTATTACGTGTAGGAGTGTCTTCTGGGTATATGCTCAGGAGTGGTATAGCTGGGTCCTCAGGTAATATTATGTCTAATTTTCTGAGGAATTGCCAAACTGATTTCCAGAGTTGTTTTACCAGTTTACAATCTCACCAACAATGGAGAAGTGTTCCTCTTTCCCCACATCCTTTCCAGCATCTGCTGTCCCCTGAGTTTTTCATCTTAGCCATTCTGACCGGTGTGAAGTAGAATCTCAGGGTTGTTTTGTTTTGTATTTCCCTGATAACTAAGGATGCTGAACATTTCTTTAGGTGCTTTAGAGCCATTCAAGTTTCCTCAGTTGAGAATTCCCTGTTTAGCTCTGTACCCCATTTTTTAATAGGGTTATTTGACCCTCTTGAGCTTAACTTCTTGAGTTCATTGTATACTTTGCATATTAGCCCTCTATTGGATGTAGGATTGGTAAAGATCTTTTTCCAATTTGTTGGTTGCCATTTTGTCCTACTGACCGTGTCCTTTGCCTTACAGAAGCTTTGCAGCTTCATGAGGTCCCATTTGTCAATTCTTGTTCTTAGGGCATAGGCCATTGGTGTTCTGTTCAGGAACTTTTCCCTTGTGCCCAGGTGTTCAAGATTTCTCCCTACTTTCTCCTCTATAAGCTTCAGTGTGTCTGGTTTTATGTGTAGGTCCTTGATGCTCTTGGATTTGAACTTTGTACAAGGAGATAAGAATAAGTCGATTTGCATTTTTCTGCATGCTGCCTGCCAGTTGATCCAGCACCATTTGTTAAAAATGCTGTCTTTTTTCCACTGGATGTTTTTAGCTCCTTTGTCAAATATCAAGTGACTGTACGTGTGTGGGTTCTTTTCTAGGTCTTCAGTTCTATTCCATTGATCTACCCTCCTGTCTCCATACCAATACAAAACAGTTATTTTTTTATTTTTTTACTATTGCTCTGTAGTAGAGCTTAAGGTCAGGGATGGTGATTCCCCCAGGAGATCTTTTGTTGTGGAGAATAGTTTTTGCTCTCCTGGGTTTCTTGTTATTCCTGATGAATTTGAGAATTGCTCTTTCTAGATCTATGAAGAATTAATTTGGGATTTTGATGGGGATTGCATTGAATCTGTAGATTGCTTTTGGTAATATGGCCATTTTTACTATATTGATCCTGCCAATCCATGAACATGGGAGATCTTTCCATCTTCTGAGATCTTCTTTGATTTCTTTCTTCAGAGGCTTGAAGTTTTTGTCACACAGATCTTTCACTTGCTTTGTTAGGGTCATACCAAGGTATGAAATATTATTTGGGACTATTGTGAAAGGTGTCATTTCCCTACTATCTTTCTCAGCTTGTTTATCCTTTGAGTAGAGGAAGGCTACTGATTTGCTTGAGTTAATTTTATATCCAGCCACTTTGCTGAAGTTGTTTATCAGCTTTAGGAGTTCTCTGGTGGAAGTTTTGGGGTCATTTAAGTATATGATCATATCATCTGCAAATAGTGATATTTTAACTTCTTCTTTTCCAATCTGTATACCTTTGATGACCTTTTGTTGTCTGATTGCTCTGGCTAGAACTTCAAGTACTATATTGAATAGATAGGGAGAAAGTGGGCAGCCTTGTCTCATCCCCAATTTTAGTGGGATTGCTTCGAGTTTCTCTCCGTTTAGTCTGATGTTGGCTACTGGTTTGCAGTATATTGCTTTCACTATGTTTAGGTATGGGCCTTGGATTCCCACTCACTCCAAGACTTTTATCATAAAGGGAGGCTGGATTCTTGTCAAAAGCTTTTTCAGCATCTAATGAAATGACCATGTGTTTTTTTTCCTTGAGTTTGTTTATGTAGTGGATTATGTTGATGGATTTCCGTATATTGAACCATCCCTGCATCCCTGGGATGAAGCCTACCTGATCATGGTGAATTATAGTTTTGATGCATTCTTGAATTTGTTTGGCCAGAATTTTGTTAAGCATTTTTGCATCAATGTTCATGAGGGAGATTGGTCTGGAATTCTCCTTCCTTGTTTGGTCTTTGTTTGGTTTAGGTATAAGTGTTATTGTGGCTTCATAGAATGAGTTGGGTAGTGTTCCTTGAATTTCTTTTTCGTGGACTAGTTTGAAGAGTTTCGGTATAAGTTCTGACAGAATTCCCCACTAAACCCATCTGGCCCTGGGCTACTATTAACAACTGCTTCTATTTTCTCTGGACTTATGGGACTATTTAGATGGTTTATTTGATCCTGTTTTAACATTGGCACCTGGTATGTATCAAGAAAGTTGTCCAATTTGTCCAGATTTTCAAACTTTGTTGAGTAAAAGTTCTTGTAGTAGGATCTGATGATTTTTTTGAATTTCCAGTTTTTGTGGTTATGTCTCCCTTTTCATTAATGACTTTATTAATTTGGGTAGTACTTCTTTGCCTTCTGGTTAGTCTGGCTAAGGTTTTATCTATCTTTTTGATTTTCTCAAAGAACCAGCTCCTGGTATTGTTGATTCTTTGCATAGTTCTTTTTGTTTCTATTTGGTTGATATCTGCCCTGAGTTTGATTATTTCCTGCCACCTACTCCTCTTGGATGTATTTGTTTCTTTTTCTTCTAGAACTTTCAAGTGCTCTGTCAAGCTGTTAGTGTAAGCTCTCTTCATTTTCTTTTTGGAGGCACTCAGAGCTATGAGTTTTCCTCTTAGCACTGCTTTCATTGTGTCCCATAAATTTTGGTATGATGTGTTTTCATTTTCACTGAATTCTAAAATGTCTTTAATTTCTTTCTTTATTTCTTCCTTGACCAAGCTATCATTGAGAAGAGCATTGTTCAAAGTCCATGTGTATGTGTGTTTTCCATTGTTTTTGTTTGAACTCAAGACCAACCTTAGGCCATGGTGATCTGATAGGGTGTATAAATTTATTTCAATATTCCTGTATCTGTTGAGAGATGTTTTGTGACCAATTATATGGTCAGTTTTGGAGAAGGTGCCATGAGGTGCCGAGAAGAAGGTATATTCTTTTGCTTTGGGGTGGAATGTTCTATAAATATGTTAGATCTATTTGTTCCATAACTTCAGTTAGTTTCACTGTGTCTCTGTTTAGTTTCTGTTTCCATGATTTGTCCATTGTTGAGAGTGGGGTGTTGAAGCCTCCCACTATTATTGTGTGGGGTGCAATGTGTGCTTTGAGCTTTAGTAAAGTTTCTTTTATGAATGTGGGTGCCCTTGAGTTGGAAGCATAGATGTTCAGAATTGAGAGCTCATCTTTGTAGACTTTTCCTTTGAGCATAATGAAGTGACCCTCCTTATCTTTTTTGACAACTTTTGGTTAAAAGTCAATTTTATCCAATATAAGAATGGCTACTCCAGCTTGTTTCCTGGGACCATTTGCTTGGAAAATTATTTTCCAACCTTTGACTCTGAAGTATTGACAGCCTTTGTTACTTAGGTGGGTTTCTTGTATGCAGCAAAATGTTGGGTCCTGCTTATGTATCCAATCTGTTAGTCTATGTCTTTTTATTGGGGACTTGAGACCATTGATGTTAAGAGATATTAAGGAAATGTGATTGTTGCTTACTGTTATCTTCTTTGTTAAGGGTGAAATTCTGTTTGTGTAGCTGTCTTCTATTGGATTTGTTGAAAGATTACTTTATTGCCTTTTCTACGGTGTGGTTTCCCACCTTGTTTTGGTATTTTCCACCCATTATCCTTTGTAGAGCTGGATTTGTGGAAAGATATAGTGTAAATTTGCTTCTGTCATGGAATGTCTTGTTTTCTCCATCTATGGTGATTGCAAGTTTTGCTGGGTATAGCAATCTGGGCTGACATTTATGTTCTCTTAGGGTCTGTATGACATCTGCTTAGGATCTTCTAGCTTTCATAGTTTCTGGTGAGACATCTGGTGTAATTCTGATAGGTCTGTCTTTATATGTTACTTGACCTTTTTCCCTTACTGCTTTTAATATTCTTTCTTTGTTTAGTGCATTTGGTGTTTTGATGTGATGGGAGGAATTTCTGCTCTAGTCCAGTCTGGTCAGAGTTCTATAAGCTTCTAGTATGTTCATGGGCATCTCTTTCTTTAGGTTAGGGAAGTTTTCTTCCATAATTTTGTTGACAATGTTTACTGGCCCTTTAAGATGTAAATCCTTGCTCTCTTCTATACCTATTATCCTAAGGTTAGGTCTTCTCATTGTGTCCTGGATTTCCTGGATGTTTTGGCTACAAGCTTTTTGCATTTTGTATTTTCTTTGACTGTTGAGTCAATGTTTTCTATGGAATCTTCAGCATCTGAGATTCTTTCTTCTATCTCTTGTATTCTATTGTTGATGTTTGCATCTATGACTCCTGAATTCTTTCCAAGGTTTTCTCTCTCCAGAGACATCTCACTTTGTGATTTCTTTATAGTTTCTACTTCCATTTTTAGATCTTGGATAGTTTTGTTCAGTTCCTTCACTTGTTTGTTTGTGTTTTCCTGAAATTCTTTAAGGGATTTTTGTGTTTCCTCTTTAAGGGCTTCCACCTGTTGACCCATATTCTCCCGTAGTTCCCTATAGGATTTTTGTGTTGCCTCTTTAAGGGTTTCTACCTGTTGACACATGTTCTCCCAAGTTTCTTTAAGGGATTCTTGTGTCTCCTCTTTAAGGGCCTCTACCTGTTGACCCATATTCTCCTGCATTTCTTTAAGAGATTTTTGTGTTTCCTCTTTAAGGGCTTCTACTCGTTGACTCATGTTCTCATGTATTTCTTTAAGGGAGTTATTTATGTCCTTCTTGAATTCCTCTAATAGCATCATAAGATGTGATTTTAAATCCAGCTTTTGCTTTTCCAATGTGATGGAGTATCCTGGATTTGCTGTTGTGGGAGAACTGGGTTCTGTTGGTGCCATGTTGCCTTGGTTTCTGTTGGTAATGATCTTGCACTTGCCTTTGGCCATCTAGTTATCTCCAGTGTTAGCTGGTCTTGCTGTCTCTGACTGTCACTTCCCTGCAGGCCTGTGTATCTGTCCTCCTGGGATTCCCTTTCTCTCAAATGTCCTGCATACAACTGGTTTTACAGGAACTATTGGGAAATGGGGTCTTCCCTGTGGCAGACTTGGCAAGGGTTGAATGTCTTGCAAACTGTTGGTTCTTGAATGCCCCGCTGCTGCTGGATCTCAGGAAATGTGGGCTTCCCCCATGCAGACCGGGCACAGACAGAATGCCCTGCTGCTGCTGGATCTCTAGAGAGTACCAGGAAATGGGGCCTTCCCCTGTGGCAGACGTAGCACAGGTCTACCACGTTGGAACGAACGGGACAGACAGCAGAGATCAGTGTTCCTCCTTTTATGTGAATTCTAAGAATTTTATTTCCTAGGTGAATTTTAAGGGAAGTTTTTTTTAAACTAGCTATAAACCTGTTGATACTTTTAATAGTAACCCATTGTACTTGTATTATTAGTTTACAAAGCCCTGGCATATTTGTATTGATATTCTTTCAAGGCATATTAACTTATTCATAGCTTTTATTTAATTTCTTTAGAAAAATCATTTTCTTTCATATATAGTATTATATCTTCATTAAGATTATTCTGAATTATTTATAATATAGTTATTGTGAAAGGAGTTTAAAATGAGTTGTGGATGTTAAATTCTTAAACATGTATTTATCTTGCGTGTATGAATGCTTTGTCTGCACATATGTCTGAACATCACTTACATGCCTGGTTCCTATGGAAATAAGAAGAGGTCGTCAGAATCCCTGGAACTGGAGTTCCTGGGGGTGATGTGGATGCTGATGATGGAATCAGGGTCCTTTGGAAGAGCAACTGGTGCTCTAACCTCTGAGCCTTCTCTTCAGCCCCAGACAGGTACAATTTTAAAAAGAAAACGACCTTTTATTTAGATTTGTCATGCCTTAAATGTTTCTTTGGTTACTATTGATTTGTTTACTTCCCTCCCAGACTCATGTTTTATTTTGCAGGAACACAGTTTCCAGCCATCATTTCCACTAGGGTTTATGGGAAATCAATTTTCTGACTCCATTTAGGTTAGAAATTGTTTTATTTTGTCACTAATACCTGTCTGATAGTCTGTCAAATTATAGATTCTAAATGCAAAGTAGCGTTCATTTCATCTCTTAGAATAGTTCTCCACTTTCTCTTATAATATTTATGTTACTTAATACATTTTGAGCCAACATGATTTTTTGTCTCTAATAATTTCACACAGACACACACACACACACACACACACACACACACACACACCTCTTTTTTTCCCCTTCACAGTCTTACTGTGTAGACCAGGCAAATCTCCTGCTTGTCCTCTGAGTCCTGGCTCTCAAGTGAGTCACCGAGTGTAGCCTCTTTAGAGGTTTGTAAAGATTTCTTATTATCAAGATGTTCTAAAAAAATTCCATTATGTTCTAGCAATGGGCTATTTTATTTTTCTCAGTCTTGTTGTTGGCACTCAATGAAACATCTTTTAAAACTCTGTCAGATCTCTGAAATTTTTATTTTATTTCTTTGTTTTCCCTCTCAGTTGTATGTATTCCACCAGGAAATCCTATTATACGACATTGTAGCTTTTGCCTGTGACATTGTAGCTTTCTCCGAGCTTCCTAACTCTCCTATCTTTTCCCTCCCGGTTTGCACTGTGAGCTGAAAGACTCTGAGTTCTTGGATCACTCTTCAGCTGTGTCTGTGTTAATATTTGGTCTTGAATCTTTGACTTTTATTGTCACATATTTCATTTCTGAAATATATCATCTTTTTGTTCATTGAAGCCTTCTCCTGTTTCATGGCTACACACAGACTGTGCCATCATCTATGTTTCTATGGGTCTGTTTGGTTTTTTTTTTTTTGCAATGATGAGTTATGACCCTTGTCCTCGTTTCAGTTTTCACATGTGTGTGGTTTGTACTATTTCCTCCCAGTGTGGATGTGGGTCTGCATGTGTGGTGTGTCTGCACATGCATGTGTCTGTGGAGCTTGGCGCTTCTTTGCATGAACTTGGTTTTGCTCAGATGTTTGGTAAATCATTTGATTTCCCCAATCTTGTTGAGAACGCTGTTTCTAACTGTGACTCTGTGGGTACTGCAGCATGTATTGTCTGAGTGTACCAGGAGCTAGTCTTTGCATCTTCGCCTCTGTGCTCACCCTTATACTCCCACCAGGAACCAAAGGAGCTCTTTACTCTTTAATCAGTTGTCTCTCTGTGGGGGGATTGTTTCTAGGATTCCCCCTCGCATGCTGAACTCTAAGAATGTTTAAATCCCTTACGTAAAATTGGGAAGTGTCGGCAGAAAACCGTATAATTTCTAATGTATTTTGTATCATTTTGAGATTAGTTATGATACCTAATGTAAATGATACACACATAGTTATATCATACTGCTTAGGTAATGTTTGACAAGAAAAAGTCACTTATATATATTTGGTAAAGAAATCCCACCCCCAATATTATATGAGTGATCAGCTGGACTCACAGAAACTTGCTATGGATATCGAAGTCTGGCTACACTTAGCTATTTTTATTGTGTCCTGTAAACTGCCTGTGAGTGGCCACTACAGTGAGATTGTCTTTCCACAGAAAACACATGAATCAAGTCCTACTAGGTGCCCTAGGCACTAGCAATATAAAATTGTCTTAGACCTGAGAGTTCTAGGATTCAGTGCTTAGGGTGGGCAGAGTGTAGCCAGGTTGCTGAACCCCAGAAAGGCTATCTTGTAGTAACGGCTTCTCAGAAATGCATTATTTTTCCTTCCCCTTTTCTTTCTGCTCTAGATGTATCAAGTCTGACAGCTCCCGTGCTTTGGGAAGGGGGAATTTACCATTGACTTTTAAAAGATCTCCTGTTAGGCTTCTTCCCTTGGGTAGATCTTGAATATTAGATTCTGTGCTCTTTTCCTTATTAGGGCATTCAAAGCAAAGCAGACACTCATCTGACTCAGAAAAAAAGGGCCCTTTGATGTTCCCTGACAGCTCTAAGGTGGGGAGAGTATGTCCTGGGCCTGTTTTGTACTCTGTGATTACCTTCCCAGACTCTTTTTCCTTAACTTTTTACACTGTCGTTTGTTTAAATGCTTTTAAAATGTGTTGCTGAGTGCAATTTATCTACCTGATTATGAAATTCACAGGCAAATGTGTTGGAGCTGGAAGTAACCAATTCTGAGTGAGTTCATGAAGACCCAGAAGGACAAATGTCTTATGCCGTCTCTTATCTGAGGATGTTAACCTTGAATCTGTAGATGTATGTATTCCAGTTGGAATATTCATAGAAGTCAGGAAATCAGTAGAGGGCCAGGGGCACAGTTCAGTGGAGATAAAGCACAGTATATGTATAAAGAATTAGAGAGGGCTAATGTTACAGAAAGGGTTTAGTAGGAATAAAGATGAGAAAGCAGTGTAGATCAGGGAATACAGGAGCGATAACTAACATGAAATACTTTTCTTTAAAAATCATATGAAGGCCTACTACTGTAGAAGCTTCCTAAAACATATACATACACATATATAAAGATATAAATATCCACATTTAAGTGGAGTTACCTTATAGTGAGGCAATAACGTTCCTATTAGATATCACAGAATAATAAATAAATAAATAAATAAATATCCAGTTTCTGGAGTGGGTTGTTACCACCTTTGTAGTTGTTGGTCAGTAAGGTACAACAGAGCCCTGACTATTGCAGGCTATTGCCTACACTCTTGATTATCTCTCAGAATGGTACAGTAAGATCTTATTGCTTAAGAGACTACATGCTTGAATTATAACCATGGGGTGATCAAGCTGGTACTTATGTGGAAGCTTCACACCTACTGGCTAGCTTTCACAGTGTTAGAAGGCGCTATACATGTGATTAGAGGAGAAAAAGAATCACCAATCGTACCCATCTGTGAACCATGCCAGCTGCAATAATGACAGGCTTGGCAAGACACATATCTCCGGTGCAGTAGGCATGACTGTCACAGGATTAACTAACCAGTTTTGATTGACTATGAGGCCCACTGCATAAGGTGAACCTCTACCTTGATCCATCATTGGGGTCCAAGAACATGTGGATAAATAGGTCATAGGCTCTAGAGAACAATCTGTTACTTTGCTAAATGGACATAATATTAAACTGTGACTGCTAGTGATATCCATAGATTAATATATTTGTGAACATATTTTTTCTTCTTTTTCTTTGTGGTAGATGGCAGTTAACACAGAGACCCACAACTGATTAAGGTCGCTTATTAAAAGACTGGAATGTTCAACCATAAACAAATCTTCTATATCATACCCCCACCTTCCAAGACTCAGCTATGAGGAAAGAGGATGCAGAAAGATTTATAAGAGTCCTGGGCTGGGGGAGATGACTACAAAGAAACAGTATTTTCTGGGCACAGCAGAGAAGTTGTAAGTGTGACTTCACAGCAGGCCACACAAAATTCCAGCCTGGAGAAGGGTGGGCATGACGTCTTGCCCATAGTTAAGGAGCTATTGGCAGTTGATACTGACTGGAAGAGATTTAGTTTTCTTTAAGGGTGTGCCTCCTGGTGCGTGGACTATCTTCCAGTGAAGGCCACAAATCTGAGAGTATATGGGTATCACAAACTGTATTTGATGGTTAAAAATAAGACACCAAGTTTGGTAGATAGGGAAAGGGAATGAATCTGGGAGGAGTTGAGGAAGGGTGATTACGAGCAAATACATTTTATGAAATTCTCAAGGAACTAAGAAACTTGGAAAACAGACACAACTTTAAAAAATTACTCCAAGTTAGCCAATCAAATACACTACAATTCCTTTCTGTTTCCCTACCCTACACCTCCTAGCACTATTACTCTGTGATCTTGGTTCTCAGTCTGTGGGAAAGGGCTTAAAGAAGCTTTTGAATTGTTTTTGCTGTTGTTTTTTCTAAAGAGACTCTTGCTATGTAGAGCAGGCTGGTCCTAAACTCTCCAGGTTTCTGTTTGAGCCTATCAAGTGTCCAGATTATGACATGTACCACCACAACCAGTTAAAAGAAGTTTCAAGAAAACAAATTCTATTTCTATTGTAACTCAAAGTCAAACGAGTTTCAACTCAAAGTCAAATGAGTACATGATGTGAACTATGTAGTCAAGACTTGGACATTATAATTAATAAGTGGAGAACTCCAGTTAAATGACAAAAATCATGTCAAAACGAGGAAAGATGCTACTGTTGCTATTTATGCAGTCATCATATTGGCAAAAGAACTGGTGGGAAAGAAAACACCCATTCTCCTGGCTGAGTGTTCTGTATAAAAGCAAATATAAGCTCACTGTATTTTAAAGTATCTGTGCAATTGATTTTTTTACTTTTCATCTGGCTTCTTGGTAGGATGTACAAACACCCTAAGGTAAGTCAACATGATGAGGCAAATACCCTGAGCAGTCCTTTGGAGAATGTAGAAGTGTGGAAGCCAACAGGGGCTGCACCATCAAAGCTTTCCATTACCCAATAGAACTGGGGCTCGTAAAATGCTACACTTCAAGGTTCTAAAATGCCCATAGGTTTAGAAAGATAAAAGTATTGATATGACTTACCCTGTGGGTTTTGTGAATGCATATTTTTTTTTACAAATATAGAGTTACCATTTAGTTTTGCAAGAACTTTTGAGTATGCACTTTATTTAACACAGTTTTTTTTAAGTGTGTATGAGTGTTTTTGCCTGCATATATGTGTATACACTAGTTGTGTGCTATGCCCTGGAACTGAGATCCAAATGGCTGTGAGCTACCATGTGTGTTGCGAACTGAATTTGGAATCTTCTACAAAAACATTTAGTGTTCTTAATTGTCCAAGTTGTCTCCCAAGAGCATGAACTACTCTCTTTTAAGGCAGGGTCTTGATGTATTTCCTAGACTGGCATTGAACTTGACATACAGCCCAAATTGGTCTCAAATTCCCATGCCTCCTATTGGAATTACCGGCATATGCTCTTATATACTATCATGTTTAATAGAGCCAACTAATTTTTTTTAATCAAAGATGACAATAACATGTAATGAGGAGAAGATAGTCTTTAAAAATTGGCACAGGGAAAACTGTATGTAAACATGTATAAGAATGAGAGGACTTACCTAATAACAAATATTAAATGAAAATACTTTAAAGATGTACAAGTAGACCATATTGACCAGAAACTGTAAAAGTATTAGCATAAGGGTCAGAGGACAAGATTGATAGAATTGGGTATTGATTTCTTGGCTATGGCCCCAAGAGTATAGGAACAAAAGTGAAATAGGCAAAGGAGACAGAGTCGAAATAAAAACAAAGAGCATTATGCACAGCAAAGAAAAGGAGAGAGTGAAGAAACAACGGAGGGATGGGGCAAATGTTTGCAAACCATGTCTACGTTCCCCGAGTGTAGTTGTTAGATGATAATAGTGAAGACGAAGGCGGATATTGTTTACTGGTACTGTTTAAATTCAGCCCTCTGTGTGATGGGTGTGTATGTCCTTTCTAGATGTGATTACTAGGCTTCTTGTTCGCTGAGCTCTGGTTACTTTGAGACCTGCGATATTTGCCCCTTTCAATTAGGATAATGAGATGCTGGCTAGGTGAGCTGGTAACTTTTTAGTTTTCAAATTATAGAAATGAATGACAGTGAAGAGTAGCTACTAGAAAGAAACAGGATTTGTTGGGTCCTGGATGCTTCATGCTGAATTACTGGTTTTGTTCACTGTGGTACCTCTCAGTACCTTATAGCTCCTTAAGTTGGAAGCTGGTTTGGTGGGGCAGACAGAAAACAATTTCATCAACATTCATTTTCTAAGCTATATACCTTAGCTTGACTATCTATTTTTCCATTATAATAAAAGTATTTTATTTTGAGGCTATGTCAAGAGGGAAAACTCCTAGTAATTGTTCTAGAATATTTCCTAGGTGAATGTAAAATCTAGGATATTCATATAGTAGCAACCCCATCTGTATGTTATCATCGTCACCTAGTGCAATCAAAGTGTAATAGATATCAAGTGGGAAAATATGCATACAAAGCGAGCTTGCAAAATGTTTGTGGGGGTGGGAGGGAGCAGGGGAGAACAGAGTGGTTCAGTTTGCCTTGTAAAGTAGAGCAGGACCTGAAGAGGGATAACAAACCACCAAGGGGTGATTTTATGTACGAATCACAAGCCTTTATGCACTAGCCTGAGAAGAAGCTGCCTTCTCCCTAGCTAGTGGCTTCCCTGGGTTTCTGTGTACCTGTAGCCAATAAATGATCTTCTGAAATCTCACGGCTGACCTGTGAAGTGCTAAGTTCAGAAAGACCTCTGTAATCATTGTCATCTCTACTTTGTTTCCTTTTCAGCTGACTGACTGAAATCTTGGTTCTGTCCTGGCTTCTGCACTAAAACTTGCCAGGAGCTCTAACGGTTTCCCAGACACTAGCTTCCATGGTTCCTTGTCAGCCACTGCCTTAGCTACCATACTTACTGATACATGTCACTACTGGCCATTCATCTTCAACTTCTGGCCACTGTTCTCTCTTAACCTTGTCAACTACCCTGTCTTCTCAGTGTCCCCCGCTACTGCAGTCTCCTGCATCCATTTTGTTTTCCATTTGGATCAGTCAACAACCACTTAATGGCTCCACCATCACTAGGGCTATACAGGGAGAATCCATTTAGCCCTTCACTGCCAAGGTCATTTTTCTAAAGAAATAATTCTATGAGTAAACCATTAAAATACTTCCCATTTGCTCACAAGATCCAGTTCAGATTTTATAGCACGTCACATCCTCTGTCTACCACATCAGCCTCACAGACTGCTGGACTCCTTTTTATGTCCACAGTAAATGGATGCACTTCATAGACCACGCTCTTTTATCTTCTCTGTCTTTATTCCCTCGCTCTGCCCTGAAATGTTCTTGCTCTCTCTTTCCTGATCACTCACTAACCTTTCAAGGTTAGGTTTATGCCAATTGGTTTATGAAGCCTCCCTGAGCACTCCATGCGCCAACATAAAGGACCTTTCCCATGTTTGTACACTTCAGTGCCATTAAACACTTCTAAGATTCATAGCACTTTGCCATTTGTTATTTTGCTTTTGTTTTTCCTTTAAGACTCTAAGCTGTTCAAGACTAAGGTTTGTGTATTAGTATTTCTGTTATTCTCATTCTTCTGGAACATAACTTTCACTAAACACCCTTTCTTCCCTTATTTGGTGGGTTTTAGACTATTCAGAAACTTGTGCAATTGTTACCACAGAAGAATTTTATTTCTTTATTATTTGAGGTACTAAGAATTGAATCTCTGGCTTAGTGCATGCTAGGAAAGTGCTTTACTTTGGAGCTACTCCTTACCGTGAATTCATCTTTTGAAATGGGACCTCACCATGTTGCCTATGTTGGTGTCTAACTTGTGAATATCCTGCCTCAGCCTTCTGCATAGTTGAGATTGCAAGCACATGCTTCTCATATTGATTTTAAAGTATTTTATCAACCCCAGAAAAACCATGTTCCTTCCAAGTGGATGTTCCTAATTGTTCCATATTTTAGAACCCACGGTAACTCATAATGTATTTTCAGACTCTGAGAAGTTGATTCTTTTAAGGCTTTCAGGTCCACAAAGTTGTAAAACATACAGTCTTCTGTACCTAGTTTCTTTTGCTTAGTATAATATTCTCAAGGCTTAGCCATATTGTGTTCTATTTTGCTGAGTAATATTTCATTATATAGCTATGGCATGCTTTGTTTATATCTTCTTTGGTTGATGGACATTTGGATTTGTCTTTTTTTTAACTCTCTGTAATAGCAGGAAAGTCAAGGCTGCAGGAAACTGATGCACCTGGTTACTCTGTGCCTACAATCTGAAGCCGAAAGGGGTGGACACATGCTACTCAGCTCCACTTCTCCATTTTTATACATCCTAGAATCCCAATCAGGTAATGGCTCCCACCTCAATTAGTGTAGTTAAGATAATTTCTCCAATACACACTTATCTCCTATGGCATTCATCGAGTGGACTCTTTTTCTCTTCTTGCTTATGCTTTTGGTGGAAAAGCGAAGTCCATGATTACCTCATCTGGAGTGGGGATGATTTGCTTCCCTGTGTAGTTTTAAAGCTTCAGGTTCTGTTTATGCCTTTTTTATCTAATCGGAATTAATTTCTGTATATGGTATGAGGTGGGGGAGGGTCCAAATTCCTTTTTATGTCTATAGCAGAACTTTTAATAAAGGGGCAAGAGTGGGATTTTGTCTTATTTCTTATTTTAGGAAGAAATTTAACCTTTTCATTGTTTATTGTATTAGTTGTGAATGACTTTTCAGGAATAATGTTTTTTTACCCCCCCATTGGGTTCATGGAAATTCGCTTTAGTTTATTGAGTGTTTGTAATTGCAAATGTGTTGCATTTTGTCAGATGCTTTTCCTGCATCTTTTAATAGGGGTGGTCATATGGTTTTTGATTTTATTCTATTATATGATGTATAACATTAATTAATTTTCAGGGAGTAAACTAACCTTAAACTTCTGAGTCAAATCCAAATGAATGTTCTTTGTATTGAATCTTATGACTAAATATTATACATATTTCATAAAATGACTGTGAGAAATGGACAAGGAAACAAGGCAAAATAATTTCCTGTTTTTGATAGTGACCTTGGGGGTAACATGGAAACTTCGGAAATAAAATTGTGATTATATCAAGTATTTAAAGGGATTAAAGTTTACAGGATTTTTCTACTCATTGAATCCCATAGTTTCCCTTTAAAATTGTTGATTTGACTTAACCATCTGGCCCAAATAGCTCTACTTTACAAAGATTACTGTATAACTTCCTTATAGATTTCATATCCCCCCCACTCTGCTGTTTCCTGTCTTCCCTCCTCTCTTTTACACACACACACACACACACACACACACACACACACACACACTTCTTCAATCAGTATTGTCTTAAATAAGTTCTTGTTTAAAGTTGTTAATTGGGAAGTTAGTGGGAAGTTAGTGAGGTTCTTTCTGATTTTCTAACTGGCTTAAACTCTTGGCACTGTTAGTGAGAAGAGAAGAGACATTTATAGAGTTGTAAGGGCAAATACACTTACTTTTAGTTGTGACCTCAATAATGATCAATATCTCTACTAACAAAGCCAAGGGATTCATCTCCTAAGCAGCTCCTTCTTACTTTAACACAGGCAGAATTAGGTGGCTGGCCCACAAGCTTCCTCTTCTCAGGTCTGTGGGATTCAAGACTCAGTTGCTAAGCAACCATTTCCTTACTCTTGGGCCAATGGGCTTCTTGGAAGTTCCTTTCAAGTTGGAATGAAGCTGGCTGGGTGTTTGGAAAGAGCAGGCTATGGGAAGGGACCCTATTTAGTCTGTCATCCTTTAGGTTGGAGATAAAGGCTAAGCTTAAAATAAGTAGCGGTGACTTCCTAATACAGGAGAGACCATAAGCCTAGTATGTATATTTTTATACTAAGTTAAACTGTTCAGGGTCACTGGAGATTCTTCCTTTATCTTACCTCTAGAGACAAGTATTATCCTTTTTGTTTTATGTACTACATGAAGGTGCTTGAGGCAGTATATCTTTATAGAAAAGAGGTTTATTTTAGTTCACAGTCCAGGATGTGCAAAAGTGTAGGGGCCACATCCTGTTAGCAAAGCCCAGACATGGTATAGGGTATCACATGGCAGCAAAGGCAGGGAGTCCAACTGTACAAGTGCATTTCTTCTAGGATCTTCCTTTTCTGGATTACATTTATTTATTTAATTTGTAGGAGGTGGTCATGCACATGCCGTGCGCATATGTGGCAGTCAGAGAACAATTTTTGTGAGTCAGTTTTCTCCTTCTCTAGTGAGGGTCCCGAGGACATTTTCCTCAGGTTGTTGGGCGTGGGGACCAGGATCATTATCTGCTGAGCCACCTTGCTGGCCTGCTCTTCCCCTTCTTATAAAGCCACCACATCCAATCATGGGACCTCCATCCTATTGACCATATATAATTCTAATCATCTCCAAAATGTTATTGAAAGATCAAGTTATTGACCCTATCCAATTCCTCACAATGGGGGTTAAATCTTAGCACATGGAGCCTTGCAAAGGACACACAGTCATATCCATACCACAGCCAGGAGTAATTAAGTACTTGAGTTGAACTGACAGCATCCCTAGGCTATGGCAGATAAGACCATGGGCCAAATCTGTTTTGTTCCAAAAGGAAAAGAGTGGAAATATTAAGAATATGTAAAAAAGTAGAACAGGTTGAGGAATTTTATCTAAAGTATATACAACTTTTATATTGAATGCAAGTAATTATTTCAGAAAGACTATTGTCATGGGTTTTAGATTATTCCCTTTGTTAGTTTCCCATTGCTATAGTAACAAATTATCATAAATTTAGAGGGTTAAAAATTATATAAATGTATTCTCTTTCAGTTCCTAGGGACAGAAATCTGAAATAACAGTTAGACTTGGTTAAAGCCAAGTGCCTCTTTTGGAAGCACTAGGGAAGAACACATTTCTCCCCCTCTCTCTTTTGTTCTTTTTTTGTTGTGCTGATAATTGAACTCAGGGTCTTTGGAATGCCAGGCAAAGGCTCTACTGCTAAGCCAGAACATAGCCCAGAATAAAGTTATTCATTTTACTTATATGTATGGGTATTTATTTGCATGTACTTATGTATATCACACATATGCCTTTGAATGTCAGGGTCATTGGACCCCCAGTACTGGAGATAAATGTGGCTGTTGATAACTAAACACAGGTTCTCTGCAATAGCACTAAGTATTCTTAACTACTGAGCCATTTCCCAGCCCCAAGAACACATTCTTTTTTTTTTGGTTTTTTGAGACAGGGTTTCTCTGTGTAGCCCTGGCTGTCCTGGAACTCACTGTGTAGACCAGGCTGGCCTCGAACTAAGAAATCCTCCTGCCTCTGCCTCCCAAGTGCTGGGATTAAAGGCATGCGCCACCACCACCCGGCTAACACATTCTTTAATTTTTCAATTTTCAGTTTGTATTGACCGCTAGCATTCAGTAACTTGTGATGACATCCCTTCAATCTCTGTTCAGTAGTCACTTCTTTTTTGTACAGTCACGTGCTCCTTAAAGATGGAGATACCGTGTGAGAAATTTGTCATTGTGCAAATATTATAGAATGTACTTCATAACCATAAATAGTATGGGGCAATTGCTCATGCTTACCTCCTGATGCAGTCTGCAGACAGTGTAAATGTAAGATCTACACAGCTGCTGCTAGCATGATATGTCATGCTTCCAACAGAAAACACCACTTTATAAATAGAGACATATACTATAAAAATGATCAAATTTATAGAAAGAAAGATTAAAAGTTATAGAAAAGTCAATGTATTAACCAGTTATAGTCACTTAGCAATATAGTCAGGTCAGAAGCAGTGTATATAATTGTATGAGCTATCCCTTCTACACAACAATATGTTTACCTCAGCATCAATATAGACAGATGAGGGATGCATTGTGGTATGAGGTTACAATGGCTCTGATGTCACTAGACAATTAGAACTCCATTATAATTTTATGGCAATACCATCATATATGTGGTCCACTTATTCACTGCCTGACTGTAGTTTAGTCTGTCTCCCTTCTGTAATCACAAATGAAAAACTGATAAACTATAAAGGTGCTTCATATGAAGATAAAGGAGCACTGATGGCACAGATAGAGAAACTGAGAGTGGAGATCAAACGGGAATCAAGGATGGCTTAATAGAGAATGATGTTATTTGGAATATTTTGTTTCCTCATTTGTAGATAGTCTCAGTAGCCCAGGGTGATATAAAACTTACAGTCTTTTGGTCTCAGTCTCCTGAGTGTAGGGATCACAGGCATATACAACCAATGCTAGACACAAGAAGATGATGCTAATGTGGTATTGAAAGGGTAAAAATAAGTTAATCACACTTATATGTCTATATGGAAGAAGGTCATGTGGTAAGGACAAGGTATGTTCAAGCAAATGAAAATTCATAAATGTGGATATAGCTAGAACCACAGATTGGGGTGCAATGTGGGTAGAAAATGGTATAAGGCTGAACTGGTAGGAGAGGGTCACTCCATTCTTGATGATTGTACTAGTAAACTTAGGGTGGCCAAAATAAAATACCAGAGAATAGGGGTTAAATAACAAAAAGGTTTCCCATTCTTCTGGAGGCTGAAGGCCTGAGATGAGGGTGTTCATATGGTAGGGTTCTGATGATGATCCTCCAGTTGGCTTGAAGACACCTCTGTGTTTTTATATGGCAGAGAAAGTACAGGAGAGGGAGAGAAGGCCAGATCTCTCTCCCGTTAAAAAGTTTATGTCCTATCAGATTATCGCCCTGCCTCTTAACAGTATTCTCTCCAGATATAAATGCATTGAAAGGGCCCCAAACCAGAAATGTTGAGATGGGTGGGACACAATTTAGTCCTTAGCAAAGGGCAATAAAAGTCCTTAATTTCCACCAATGGGATGTCTTATCTGACAAGACAGTGTGGGATGCGGTGGTGAAGAGAATGGGCAGAGGGCAGAAGTGAACATGAGGGCTAGTGCGGAAGCGTCTCTAGTGGCTCAGTGTAATCCAGACAGCATTTCTGTTGGAGAGTAGAGCATTCCAGACTAATCCACAAGGTAAAATTGAGCAGATTCCATGTGAACCGGAAGGCACGAGAAGGACCTGGATGGTGCTTATGTTTTCACACTGCTTTCCTGAGTGAACAACAAAGGTATTCAGACAGGAACACTCCAAGATTAAGTGTAGGGGAAGGATCTAAACTCTTTTTTTTTTTAAATTTTATTTTACTTTTTTTAATTTACATTCCAAATCATTTCCCCTTTCCCGTTTCCTCCCTCCCCGAAAGTCCCATAAGCCCCCTTCCCTCCCTCTTTTCTCCATTCAACCCCCTCTCGCTTCTCTGTCCTGGCATTCCCCTACATCCAGTCTTTCCAGGACCAGGGGTCTCTCCTTCCATCTTCTTAGAAATCTATTGATAAACGAATTGTGTCTAGGGTATTCCGAGATTCTGGGTTAATATCCCCTTATCAGTGACTGCATACCATGTGTGTTCTTTTGTGATTGGGTTACCTCACTAAGGATGATATTTTCAAGTTCTGACCATTTGCCTAGGAATTTCATGAATTCATTGTTTTTAATTGCAGAGTAGTATTCCATTGTGGAAACATACCACATCTTCTGAATCCATTCCTCCATTGAGGGACACCTGGGTTCTTTCCAGCTTCTGGCTATTATAAATAAGGCTGCTATGAACATAGAGGAGCATGTGTCCTTATTGCATGCAGGTAAAGCCTCTGGGTATATGCCCAGGAGTGGTATAGCCGGATCCTCCGGGAGTGTCATGCCCAGTTTTCTGAGGAACCGCCAGACTGCTTTCCAGAGTGGTTGTACCAGCTTGCAATTCCACCAGCAGTGGAGGAGTGTTCCTCTTTCTCCACATCCTCGCCAACAACTGCTGTCTCCTGTGTTTTTGATCTTAGCCAAAATGAGCATCTTACTAAAAGTAATATACAGATTCAATGCAATCCCCATCAAAATCCCAACTCAATTCATCATAGAGTTAGAAAGAACAATTCAAAAATTTATCTGGAATAACAGAAAACCCAGAATAGCTAAAACTATTCTCAAGAGTAAAAGAACCTCTGGGGGAATCAGTATCCCGGACCTCAAGCTGTACTACAGAGCAATAGTGTTAAAAACCGCATGGTATTGGTACAGTGACAGGCATGTAGATCAATGGAACAGAATTGAAGACCCAGAAATGAATCCACACTCCTATGGTCACTTGATCTTTGACAAAGGAGCTAAAACCATCCAGTGGAAAAAAGATAGCCTTTTCAACAAATGATGCTGGCTCAGCTGGAGGTCAACATGCAGAAGAATGCAAATTGACCCATTCTTATCTCCTTGCACTAAGCTCAATTCCAAGTGGATCAAGGATCTCCACATAAAACCAGATACACTGAAACTAAAAGAAGGGAAACTAGGGAAGAACCTTGAACATATGGGCACAGGGGAGAATTTCCTGAACAGAACTCCAATAGCTTATGCTCTAAGATCAAGAATAGACAAATGGGACCTCATTAAATTACAAAGTTTTTGCAAGGCAAAAGACACTGTCAAAAAGACAAAGCGGCAACCAACTAACTGGGAAATGATCTTTACCAACCTTACATCCGACAGAGGGCTAATATCCAATATATACAAAGAACTCAAGAAGTTAAACTCCAGAGAGGCAAGTAACCCTATTAAAAAATGGGGTACAGAGCTAAACAAAGAGTTCTCACCTGAAGAATATCTAATGGCTGAGAAGCACCTAAAGAGATGTTCATCATCCTTAGTCATTAGGGAAATGCAAATCAAAACAACCCTGAGATTCCATCTCACACCAGTCAGAATGGCTAAGATCAAAAACACAGGATCTAAACTCTTGATAGCTAAACATTCCCGGAATGTTTGAGAGATAATTTAACCTTTTTGAATGATAATTTGTATTATTATAATAATTACCACTAAGTACTTAAACCATTATTTCCCAAATATCATTGGCTCCACACAATAAAAGCCCTAGTTCTTTGAGCTGACATGAGCAGATGTTAACAGTGTAACATGGTGTTAGGATTGGCCCTAGGCTGGAGTGCAGTCGAGGGAGGGCTGCCTGGTATGAGGCACTCTCTGGAAGACACCTAACATCTAGCACTTTTAAATAAGTCATTTTTTTTCCAGATGAAATATGATCTTTAGTTGCTGATCTGGCTCATAATGACATAATTAAATACTCAAGACAGGCTATTTAGGAAACAAAGTTACCCTCTTTTTGCCATATGGTTCTGGAGGTTCAAGTTGAAGACTAGGAGGTCCCATTGGTGTGAGTCTCTGGTGATGGGGCCACAGAATGGACAGAGTGTTTGGAGGAACAAAAAGTATTTACATCTCAAGCTAGAAAGCAAAGAGATACAATGAAACAAGAGTCTCATAGTTCTTTTCCAAAACAGGTCTCAGTGACATCTCTAGGACCAACTTCTTAAAGGGCACACCACCTTGGAATTGTGGCACATTCAGAAAGAAAGCTTTGAATGCTTGGACCTTTGGGGGACATTCTCCATGTGTCAAACCACATCTCTTGGTTAATAACACTGCCTTGACTGTTCCTGAGACCTTCCTCACCTTTTCTCCCTCCTTCCCTCTCTCCCAAAGTCTATCGAATTGTCATTTTATCTGAATTCTATCTGAGTCAAAGTCCTCCTAATTTCATTATCAGTGTGATTTCAACGACTTCCTCCTTGAAGCTTTTTCTCCCAACAAAATAACGTTTTATGTATTTGATAGCATTTAAAGAAAAATCCAAAAGAAAATGTCAAAATAAATAGTACTGTTTTATGATGTTGTGAATTCATTATTAGGTCTTGTTTCTCAAACATTCTTCTGTTCTTTACAATTCTCAACGCCGTTTCTCTTTTTCCTTTTCTTTGTCATTATTATTATTTTTAATGCGTCTTAGTCTTCTTTGGTGGAAGGCAGTTTAAGGGTGAGGCAAGAGAATCCCTAAATTGTGGCAAGCCTGAACTACAAAAAGCCCCACTCTCAAAAACAAACAAACAAACAAAACAAACACCATGTTCCCTATAGGTATTTGCCAATGCATATAACAAAGATTCTAAATTGATGAATAGATGTGTTTCCCAAATCCACTAAGTCAGCATTGTGGAGAGACAATAAATTTGGGGTGCAAAAGTTCTTTGTTCTAGGTCACCGTGCTCCCTTAGTAGACTCTCTGGCAATTGCATTCCTGAATCATGAGAGAACTACTTAGGATCAAGCTAGACTTTTGGATCAGAAGTTGTTTTCGAAGTCAATCAGGAATAAAAGACAACCAGGCACTGGTTGGATTTACTTTGATGTGGGACTTGGTTCCCATACATTTTGGCTGCCAGATTTTAAAACTCTCGAGTTGGCCCGGTGTACTTTGAAGCTTTCGGAACTTCACAGAATTCTAACTAAATCTCTAACCCAAGATCGAGCAGCGGATTGCACACGGTCTGGATCTTTTCTTTTGGTTCTATTTGTCCACCGAGAGGAAAGCGTCATTTTATCAGGTAAAACCTTTCCAGATGAGGCAGTTACCATGAGCTCAGACAACTTGTAGGACGGGTGACCTCTTCATTCCACAGTCCCCCGAGACTCTCGTCACTCGGCGGGGTCTGGGTCACCTGGCGCACCTGCTGGCAGGCCACGCCCTCAGGCCCTGCTCCTCCCGCTCCCCACAGGCGGCGGCTACACGCCCCGCCTCCGTCGTGCAGCGGCCTCCCGGCGCCTCGAGCTCTGGCCCCGCCCCCTCCAGCTCCCCAACGTCCTCGGCGTCGAGCCCAAGCCTGCGCCTGCGCCTGCGCCCTGAGGCTGAAGTCGGGGCGCGCCTTGGCTAGAACGCGGAGAGCGGCGGGCGGAGCAGCCAATGGGCGGCGGCGCTGCCTAGCTGCCGGGAGGCGGGGCCTGCGCGGGTGTTAGGTTAGCGCGAGGCGTGACCTAGTTGACAGGCTCTGAGGTGCTGCTGTGGCGGCGGCCGCCGGGCAGAGCGGGCGGGTTGAGGGAGGAGGGCGGCGACGGGCCAGCGGCTAGCGGCTAGCAGCGCGGGACGCAGAGCCTTTGCACTTTTCCCTCCCGAGTGTCCCCTCCATCCCCCCCACACTCCACACACCCTGTGTGCCCGTGAGCCTGGGGAACTTGCAGCTTAAAGCCAGCCACCCCCACGGCAGCATGTACCCCAGCAACAAGAAGAAAAAGGTGTGGAGAGAGGAGAAAGGTAACCGGCCCCGCGGCCCCGGGGACGGGCGACGGGTGGGTGGGGGCGGGGGTCCGGCGGGGCGGCGCGGCGCCCTCCGCCCGCAGCCTCCTCGCGCCCTCTCGGCCGGTGCCGCTCCTGCCCGCGGCCGCGTCCACGCGCGCGCACGCCGGCGGCCGCGCGCCGCCCCCGGGCACCTGCGGCTCGCGCACTTGTGGGCGCACACCCCCTCCGGGTGCGGGGTCACCTCCTAGCCCGCGTGCTCGCCTCCCGGCAGGCGCGCGCCCCCGGGGCAGGGCACAAGTTGGTCAGGACCCCAGCTCGGACTTTGCACCTCCCGCCGGGTGTCCCGCCGACAGATGCCGGCCAGTGTCAACTCTGGCTGCTGTTGCTGAGCGAGCATGGGAGCATCTGCACCTGCCTTCCTCCTGTCCCAGCCTCTGTCCTCCCTTCATCCCAAAGTGGATGGGGTCCCCGCTATGCTATGCTCAGCTGCAGTGTGACTTCTGAAATTTGGAGCCCATAAGGAGCATCTTGTCGGAGAGGCTGAGTGCCTTCGGAGGAGTCTGAATGGGCTTTCCTCGGCAATGTGTTTCTCGGTTACATCCCCATTCATAGTATGAAGTCGCACGGAGTAAGACTGCGTGCACTCTGTGAATGAACCCTTCTCTGAGTTTTGTGCACACCGAGGTTTAGCCAAATCTGTTAGATTGACAGCGGCACCGATTCCTTTGAGAAATAGAATTCTGCGTTCAGTTCTTTTTCTCCTCCTGTCTGTCTCATCTCAGTTTCATAGGTAATATTTTGATGTAATGCTTGAGTCTCTGGCATATATTTCTTCATTTTTTTCTTTTTTTTTTTAAACCTGTTTTCTTACCCTAACCCCCAACCTCAATTACAGAAAAAACTATTTGCATTTCTACTACCAACTTGCACCAGATTTACACATAAAGGATGGAGCTGAGCAAGGGTGTACAATTTTCTCAGGACTATTTTCCTACAGAGCAGGGATAAAGGGAGTGATTCTGTTGAAAGTTGATTTTCTTGCTGATAGCTTGTTAAACATTTTTGTTGCAAGTTCCTGTCCTTTGTGAACTTTTTGATCAAACAATGGAATTACTGTGAGAATTAGAAACAATTCTCTTAAGTAGTGCCTGCTTTATGAAAAAAAGTAGCGAGGAGGGAGGTATTCAAATCAACTGCAGGGTAGCATGAATATGTTACAGTATCCTTTAAATACTGAAAGATTCGCTTTAGAGTCATTGTTTCAATGAGTGTGAGTGCTGAGAGAACTAAAACTGTGCCACAGAACAAATACTGTTTATAGAACGAGAGCCTGACCACAGGGCTGGGGCATAGCTCACTGGTAGAGCACACCCGACCTACACCTGTGGCGCTGGCAAAAACTAAAGCAAACAAGAGGTCAGGAAAGAGCCAGGTATGTGAACTAAAGAGAAATTTTATGAGTGCTTAGCTTTTGTAGTAGCAATTTTAATTGAACACACTAATGTGAGCGTTGGAAAAGCACACCCATTTTTCTTCATGGTCTTGAAATGTTAGCTTTGCATCATTGATGGTAATAAAATATAGTGGAAAATCAATTTACATTGTGCTCAGTAACACGAACCATTGAAATTATAGTGAATGCCTAAGAACTATTTTTATTATATTAGATAAACCGCTCCTAAAGTAACATTTATACACATGGATTGAGATAAGCAGACATTTCAGAATCTTCAGTATCTTACTGTTTTTACCTTTCACTTCTTCTATAGGAAAAATATAACCAAGCTTTTTTCAATTAATTAATTAATTAACAATGTACCAACCAAAATTTCTCCTACATCCTCTCCCCACAGTCCTTCCCCCCTCCACCCATGACTCTACTTTTCTCTTCAGAAAAGGAGAGACCTCCCATTGATATTAACCAGCCTTGACATATTAAGTTGCAGTAAGACTGGGTATATCTTCTCCTACTGAGGCTAGACAAGGCAGCTCAGTAGGAGAAAACGGTCCCAAAGACAGGCAACAGAGTCAGAGATAGCCAGCCCCTGCTCCCACTGTTAGGAGTCCCACATAAAGACCAAGCTGCATAACTGTTACATATATGCAGAGGGCCTAGGTCAGTCCCATGCATGGCCCCTTGACCAAGTATTTTCTTTTTAATAAAGAAGCAAATGTATAAAGAAGGATTTTAGTAAAGTTATTTTCTTTTATCCCAAATTATGCTATTTTTGCATAAAACTTAAAGTTCAGGGGAAATATTATGGAATGAGTGCTTTGTATCTGTCTTCTAGGGATGTCTGTTTTTGGAACAGTCAAGTGTGAAATATCATGTTATTCCACCAAAAGGGAGTTCAGGACTTCTCGTACAATAAAGAAACCAATGGGATGCATGACCTTTTCTCTTTCATCCCACTGGAGAGTTGATGGCTTAGTACTTTTGCAGCTGTTATTGAAATCTAGATGAAGCCTTACCCAGTTCATTGAAATGTCAAGGCATTTTAGAAACATATTATAATTCGGTACACCATGTAGTAAGTAGAACTGTGTATATACTTGATTCACAGAAAAAGGGTTCATTGTAAAGATGAAACATTAATAGAACACCCAAGAAACCTTGTGTATGTCTTTTGCCTTTTGTATATCTCATTGCTTAAACAACTAACTGAGGTGTTCTTAAAAAGCACATATGTTAAATAAATATTGCTCTACTATTTTGTGGCCTAATTTAAAATCATTTAATGTGTATTTTCATTTCAAGTGTTGCTGTTTATCTCTTCGTTTTTATTGGATTATATTTGGGGGTGTTTTGTTGTAAGTATGTAGTTACTTCTAAATAAATAGAATGACAGTTTTGTTTCTGTCTATAACTTCTGACATTTACGTAAACATTTGCTTCATAATGTTTCTGAGCCTGATGTATAGCTGTAATAATTCCGCACAGTGATTTGAGCTTTTAAAGCAGTGCTTTAGCCACTGAAGGTCAGCCCCCTTTTCTGCTTTGTGAGCAAATATCCTATAATGAACAGGTGTCACTGCCTTTTAGATCATGGAGAAAAGCAAGTTTCACAGGACAGTAGCAGCCCTAGCATGTTCTCCAGGTTGTCATTGTTTTCTTTTGAATATATTTAATTTAGGATTTATTCCCATTGTAGAGGAAGCAGTTTTCTTGTTTGTTTATAAGATTAACCCTGTGCTCTTTATCCAGTCACTTATAGTCTTTGAGATCTTGTGCCATCATTTACTCATTCTTGGGTATGTTTAATTTCTCACCATCCTCTTCTTTTCTCTACTGTCTAAAACAGTGCTCTTTGTCTTTCCTGCCCACTCCCTCCCTCCCTTCTTCTCCTCCCCCACACTTTCTCAGACAGGCTCCAATTCTGTGTAGTTTAGGCTGGCCTAGAAATCATTCTCTAACCCAGGTTGGCCTTGAATGTGTGGCAGTTCTCTTGCTTCAACCTCTAAGTCCTGGGATTACAGGTGTACACCAGTGTAGCGGGCCTCACTTTCTTTTTTGTTTAATACCTTGTAGTCTCATGGATTTCATTTACGTTTTAATGAGACTAGTGTTTCTAAAGTCATTCAGTAATGATGATGAACATACTAAGATAGTCACTGAAGTCCTATCTTGTACTCTCTGCTGTTTTTAATCCCTTAGATGCATGCCACCTATGCTCACAACTCATAAAGGTAGAAAGTTGTATGAAGTAATGTAGGGTCAAGTTTTAAATCCAGTTGTCCCATTCCCAATCCTAGTTAGTACTGTTCTACCAGCTCTGGGATGTTATGTGAGTAATTTGACCTCTCTGCCTTAGTTGCTTTGCCCAGAAGTTGGGAATAATACCCGTCTAATTATCTCACAAAAAAATTGAAACATAAATAGATGAAAGTAATGTATTTAAGACCATATAGACTTATGTAATGATTTAGGTTATAGCCAAAACTCTATTAACCATTGCTGTCTTTTCTTTTTTTATTTACATACATAATATATATTCTTTTTTTATTGGATATTTTCTTTATTTACATTTCAAACGTTATCCCCTTTCAGTGCTGATGGTCACCCAGTTGATAAGGCACTGGCTTTGTAAAATCTTATTTTCTCTGACCTTTCCTGTAGAACTATATAGTATTTTTCTTCTTGTATTTATTAAACCTCTTCCATATATCACTTGGACTTTATAACCTTGCTAACAACTAAATTTTATCTCATTATTCTTTCTAACTTGTCAAATTTGACAAATTTTCTTTTTTTCTTTTCTGTTTTCTGTCCTCTCTTCTTCTAGGACCAAAGTTTTATATCTTATATTAAGAATAATTAGAATTACATATTTTATGCTTCCTAGTGTATCATTTTGTGTACCTACTAGAATATTCATGATCAACTTTAAATGAGTGGTTTTCTTTATAGAAGGAAGATTAACAGCTCAGCATCCCACCCAAGACCCTGTACAACTTTGTTTTCCTTTATTTTTTGCTGATTTTTTTTACTTCTGTGGTCCTTCTCTACCAGATAGCATCTTAATGTTTCACTAAGCTATTTATATCTTCATGTTTTTATTAGTTATGTTTGTTGAAACATCCTTACTTTTTACCTATTCATGGGAAGAATCTTAACTATGTTCATTAGTAATGACTTGTTATGAAAATTATTCTAGTGATACGAACATTGGAAATACCTAGCACCACTTGAGCTCTTTATAAATGGCACCAGCTATTCTAAGATGCTATTAGTTTTATATTTTAATCTTAAAACCAAGGTGTGTATATAAAGTACGTGTGTTCCAATATCACAATGCCATTGCCAAATTTAGAGTACACTTTTCACTGTCACCATTGATGACTTTGTAAAATTGAGGAAAAAGCTTTGTAGCTATGTTTCTTTGCTCTCACTGTTTGGACATGTCTGTTTCAGTAGTCTGTATTTTATTTAATTGATGCTACTTTGTATCTTACTTATTTGCTTCCTGAGTTTCGTAAATGTACACCTTGTAAGTACTCTGTGTTAGCAGATAATGATGGGAAGAGTAAATTACTCATTTCCTGAGCTGCCTTAGGAGTTTTGTCTTGACCAGCTTTGATTTTATGTTTCTTGCTCCTGTGGAATTAATTTGACCTCTTTTAACCCTCAAATATGAAATCATTGGATTGCATTTTGGTGTTCCGTAAGTCTTTGGTTAGTGTCGCATGATTAATATTTATAAATGTATTCAGTAATTCCAAAGATTAAAATTTAAATACAAATGGAGATTTTGCTTTTATTTTGCAAGAACGTTTGCTGAAGATGACCTTAGAGGAGAGACGCAAAGAATATGTAAGGGACTATGTTTCTCTGAGCACCATTCTATCCTGGAAGGAAGAGATGAAGAGCAAAGGCCAAAATGATGGTAAGTTTCTCAGAACAATTTTCTAGGCAGATGCTGCTCACATGTATTGATGGTTATTATAAGACAGTGGTTGACAGAAATGAATAACTAAATTTATGAATGAGGAATTTTTTAAATTATTACTTTGCTTTTGAAATTATCGTTTGCTTGCTTTTAGTTGCCTATCACATACTTTGTAAACTTAGGAATATATAGTAACATAAGTCGTGTTCTAAAATATAACACATGTATAGTATGTGACTTTTTTTACAGGTACCCTTTTATTCTTTAAAAACTATTCTGCAGCAGATCTTTACAGAAAATGCTATAGACATTTGCTCATTGGTAGTGTGGCATTCTGAGCTTGTATTAATTTCATTTCTATTGGATTTTCTTTAGGTTATTTTAAGAATTACATATGGCTAAGTGAGTATATTGCAATACAGAAAACCAATAACATTTCAGATAATTTAGACAGCTATGTTTTTTATGGTATTGTATTATGTCTATATGTAAAAACATTTGACAAAATTTACTTAGTCTTTTTGATTTGATGAAAGTTTGGATTATATTAGAGTATAAATGAATTTTTAAGCATTAAAAGGGTACATGAAAATTGGTTATTCAATATCAAATGGTCAGCCCAAAGTCAATTTTTTAATACACACAAACACACACAGACACACACACACACACACACACACACACAATCTTCAAAGAAATAGAGGCCATTAATTTGGCAGGGAGATGGAAGGGGTTGGAGGAGGGGAAAGGAAAGGAAGGAAATATTAATATTAAAAATTATATTTAATAAAAAATTTTAAAAGTTTCTAAACAGGAATTCCTGTATTTTACAGATGTTTGATATACTTTTCTAAAAATTAATAGTCATTGGTGTTAAGCTTGATGGAAAGTTTAGACAAACAGCACACTTCGGGGCACACTTGGGAGCAAGGGAATTAAGGAAGTGGACTTGAACAATTCATTTTACAGATTGCGCCCTTAGACTGGTGGCAGCATGCAGGATACAGATCAGATAATGAAAACCAAGTGTGGAACAAAATCTGTGGAGAAAAACAGCTGACTTAAGCTTTGGCATTTGTAAAACGAATGTAGTTAGGGTTGCGTTTTAGATACTCTCTTGAAAGGTAGAACAGGCATGGTGATATGTGCAGCTGAGGCAGGAGCGTTGCTACCAGTTCAGCAGCTTGGGTGCATAGTGACTTCAAGGCCAGCCTAGTGGATAGCCTCACTCTCCTTAAAAACAACAACAGCAACAACAAAGGTAAAGCTTGTTAGGCTGAGAGTGAGCAGATCTTTACAGTGAGTAGGTCGGGGAGTGACTTCACCTTGGGTTCGTGGACTCCTAGAGCCAGATACTCAGCATGGTCACATCTGACCTTCTGTTTATTATTTTCAATAAAGGTAAGTTGTTTTAGCAGTTGTCTCATTAGGACATTGAAAGAGGAGCTAGTGCTGTGTAATGCAAGAGCACAGGCCAGAAATCAGGAAAAGAACATTTCTGCTTCTTGTTCGGGGCTCAGTTCTCTCTTTCTTTTTATTATAAGCAACTGGAATTGGATACTTAGCTCCATGCCTAGCAAACCTCCCTTTAGTCTTTCTCTTTTCCTTCATCTGATTACCTTCATGGTCACTGCTATAGTTGGTCAGTTATCTAAGGATATGGTACATGATGTTCCTTTTAGCAGATTTGCTCTCTTGGGATAGAGTTAGAGTCCTGCTGTTGCTGGAATATTTCAAAGCTGATGCTCAGGCTGCTGTGCATGTTGGAACCACTTTCTTCTTTTTAGGAACTTGGTTTTTTATTGTATACTTCTGCACTCTTTATTTAATTTAATATTTATTCATTATTTATGTAGTTATGCACGTATGTGTGCATTTATCTGTTGTATATGTGTAGGGTAGGTGTATGGGTGTAGGGGGTGAGTTACATTAGTACATTAGTATCATAGCCCACATAAACAGGTCAGAGAACATCTTGCAGGAGTCAGATCCCCACTTCCACTGTGTATGTTCTTAGAATATATAGTTCAGGATGTCAGCCCTAGTGGCAAGCATCTTTATCTGCTGAGCCATCCCACTGACCCTGGCTACTTCTGTCTAAAGATTCAGCCAACAAGTAACTGTGTGGTAGAATTTTGTCAGAACTAAATATTTGGTGCATTCAGGAATACAAAATTCTAAAATATGTCTGCCAAATTAGGAAGTATACATTGAATAACTCCTAACATGTCTTTCCCTTACATGACACTGTATTTAATTCTGTGTGCCAAATATGAACTTATATAAGTGATTCAGTTATTTTATGCATTAATTTTTTTTCTGTTAAGCATTTTGAACCTGAAGGCATTCCATGGGGAGTTAGGTGATGTGACCTGAATTGTATTTTTATTAAGCAGTGATTTATCGTTTACATGTGACATCTAAAATGTTATTTGCCGTTGTTTTTTGTAACCTGAAAACTCGTAGCTGACCTCATCCTTGAAATATAATAGCTTTATTATGTAAGTGATGTTTGATAAGTTTTTACATTGTACACAGTTTACACATTCTTCATATATACTTTGTTCTTGTCATCGCTTTAGTACTAAGTCATAGCAGAATATTAGTCAGTTTTACTATTTTACTGCTTTAAAAGATATTTAGTTAACTGGTGAATATGATCATTATGTACATGCATGAGATGTCATAGTGAAATTTATTGTGTGTAATTAGACACAGTGGGCAGCTGCACACATGAACTCACAGTGATTGTGTCAGCATGCGCATGAACTGAACAAGCTGAAGCTGGATACGATTCCAGCATGGAAGTGGGCATGAATTCCTGTCCCTGGCTGAGGAATCATTGACTTTTGATAGCTGCTGAGAAAGATGGTCTTCTTTAATGGTGTAACTCCTGGGGTATTGACCACACACCAGGGCAGTTCCCACACCTACTAATTGTTGGCTAGTACAAACTGGATTGGATGGTTTTTAAAAAGAGTGAAGAAAACCAGAATTGGGTAAGCAGGGATATGAATCAGGGAGGAGCTAGGGAACCAATGTGATCAAAGTGCATTGTAAGACAGTCTCAGAGATTTTATAAAAGCATTTTTTAAAAATAAAAATATGTATAATTAATATATACTAATGAAATACTTTAGAAAAATCTTTATTGCTGAGAGCTATGGATGGCTTAATGGGACAATGTAGTGAACCTCTCTTTACATGTGTATGAATATATATATTCATATATATATATATATATATGCAATGATTCTCAGGCTATTTTGAAACAATTTATGTGTATTATATAGTTTTATATATAAATATGCTTATATATACATATTTAAAAGATATTATAGAAAATTAGCAATTCATTAATAAAAATATCCAATTAGAATGTTCATTTCCCTTCATCTTAGTTACTTTTCTGTTGCTGTGACAAAGCGTCTGGGCAAGATTTAGAGTCCATGATAATCATGGTGGGGATCATGACAGCAGACAGGCATGGTGCTGGAGCAGTAGTTGAGAGCCTGTATGTGACCCATAGCACGAAACAGAGCAAGCAGCAAGATGGGAGGGGAGGTGTGTGTGTGTGCGTGCGTGCGTGTGTGTGTGTGTGTGTGTGTGTGTGCATGTGTGTGTGTGTGTGCAGGTAGCTGTGGAGGCCAAAAGGAGGGGAAGGGAGTGAGAAAAGGAAAAAGGGGGAGAGGAGGGAGGAGGGGAAAGAGAGAGCATGTATTTGAAAGTGCTGACTCAGAGTAATCTCAAAGCCCATCCCCAGTGATGCACCTTTGTCAACAAGGCCACACCTAATCCTTGTTAAACAGTCTACCATCTAGAGAGGAAGTCTTTAAGCATATGATCCAATTGGGGTTCATTCCCATTTTACTACCCTAACCGTTGTTTTATAAAGGACTTGGATTTTTGAATTTATTGCTGGTTTACCTGAATAAATATGCAAACAAAAGTTGCTGAAAAGATGGTTCAGAAATTTAAGAGTGCTTGTTCTTTTTCAGAGAACTAGAGTTCTTCAAACCTCTTGTAATTTTAGCTCCAGGGGACATGATGGCCTCTTCTGGCTTCTGAAGGAACCTGCACATGCCAACACATATACATATACTCAAACCTCTCTCTGTATCACACATGCACATAAATTAAAATTAAATAAAATTTAAAAAGACCTTAACAAGGTCAATACACTGTATTTAATCTTAGTTAATTTTAATCTGTATTTAGTTCTATTTCTGTACTTTTCTTCCTGATTATAATTTATTTATTTATTTATTTTTTGATATACTAGAGCTTTTTTTGTATTGTGTGAGTTTTCCTCTTCACCCCATGCAGCCGAATCATTGTGATTTCCTAGCACTTGTTCTTCTTTGTATGTTTCTTGGTAGTTGTAGTTAAACTCTAGAGCAGTGCTTCTTAACCTTCCTAATGCTGCAGTCCTTCAGTACACTTCATGGTGTGATGACTCTAAGCATAAAATTACTTTTGTTGATACTTCGTAACTATAATTTTGCTACTGCTGTGAATCATAATGTAAATATCTTACATGCAGCTGCTCTTGGGAAACTCCTGTGAAAGGGTCATTTGATTCCTAAAAGAGTGGAGACCTACAGGTTGAGAACTGCTGCCCTAAAGGATAATTCAGATGTTTAAGCTTTTTTTAAAAATTTCATATCATTGTACCTTTTCATCAATCAGGTCACAGAGAAGATGGTATCTGACCCCCTCCCCCCTTGGTGACAATATTGGTCACTGGGCTCACATCTGGTGTAAAGTCCCCTGTAAATTTCTGATAGCAGCTGTTGATGATTGCTTCTTAGGTCTTTATTTTGTTAGTGGTTGTAAAACAGTGTTAACTAGATTTTATTGTTCTTTTCTGTGTTATTATTATGTATTATTATCATAGGACCTTGAATTTACTCTATAACCATTGGTGACCTTGAATTTCTGATTCCCTTGCCTTCACCTCCTAAGTGCTGTAATTGTAGGTATGCACCACCACACCTAGTGTATCTGATGCTGGAGATGACAGAGGTCTTCTATAATGCCAGAAAACTCTACCAATTGAGCTATACCTCTAGTCTATGAGTCATTATTTTGGATGTTTGAAGAGCAATTGAGAAAAAGAATAACAAATCTTTATAATTATTTTATTCAAATATCATGAAATATTCTTTGAAAATGGTTTGTTTAGAAGAAAATTTTAAATTTTTTGTCTTATATATGCTTACATTCAAATCTGATATATATATATATATATATATATATATATATATATATATGTATATATATGCCATTTAGCAAACACCTTTCTCTAAAATTCGGAGCTATGCAGTCTGTAAGTCTGAATTGCTAAGCCATTTTTTGAGGTAAATGGAAATGTTTTGACATGTATAGTTTGATTATAGAGTTGAGGCACTTTATAATCTTCAGTCTCTTCCATATTAAAATTGGTATGATTGCAAAAGTTCAGTATTATTAATTCTCCTTTCGTTTGAACTAATTTCTACTCTTGAAAATTATTTCTGTGGGAAGTGATGACATAGCAGAGGTGGTATGCTTCTCCCAAGTACTTGGGAGGCCAAAGCAGGAGGCTTTTAAGTTAGAGGTGTGTCTCAACAACAGTGTGAGAACTTTCTTCCATTTCTTTCTTTTTAAGGAGAAAGAGAGGAAAAAATTAAGCCCTAACTGCTGAGTTTTTCCCTCTCTTTACTTTGAGTGGGATTTAAAATCCTGGTCAGGGAATGGTTTTGTACCAAGCTGAAAAGTCATGTTTAAAAATCATCAAAACCATATCTTTCATTTGCATATGAGCTTTTATTTTATTTTTAAATACATATTGTTGGAAATTTTATATATGAATGTTTAATATATTTAGGTTTATATCCTCTCCCCACTAACCCACTACAACTCCTGCAAAGATCCCATCTCCATACTTTGTATTTTCTTTAAGTGTATTTTAATCATCTTTCAATATTAGTATATAGCACAATACTTTTATTTTAGTAGGCTTATAATAACTACTTTTGGTTATCAATATGTTTTTAATTATAAAGACTGAGGACATTATACTAATACTAATCTACAGAACAGTATATGGAGAAGGATGAGGGTAAGAGTTTTATTTTGTATGACATGGAATAGAGTTTTCCCTCACATAGTGTATCCTGATTACAATCTCCCTTCCCTTACTCTTCCCAGTTCCTTCCCACCTCCCCTCTTATGTGGATTCAGTCTCTTTCTGTCTCTTATTAGAAAACAGACAGGCTTCAAAGGGATGGTAGTAAAATAAGATATAATAAACTAGATAAAAAACTAACAGATTGGAATTCGACCAAACAAACAAACAAACAAGGAAACAAGGAAAAGACCCCACGAGAAGTACAAGAATCAGGGGTCCACTCCTTTGCACACCCAGAAACCCCTTCAAACACTAAACTGGAAGTCATAATATGTATACAAAGGACCTGCTTCTAACCTGTGCAGGCAAGCTCTGTGCATGCTGCCTTAGTCTCTGAGTTCTTAATGTACTTATAGATCATATTGATTTAGAGGGCTTTTCTTGGTGTCCTCCATCCCTCTGGCTCTTATACTTTTTCTGTTCTACAAAACAAAAACCAAAACCAAATGTAGCAATAAAATGATTCCTAATGGCATTCTCTTATACTTGTGATCAATACCTTGATAAGCCATCAACAGAGAAGCTTCCTCCTGCAGCAGATGAGAACAAATACAGAGACCCACAGCCAGATATTAGGCAGAGAGTGAGAGACCTTGGAACACTCAGCCACAAAACAATGAGATATGTCCATCAAATCCCTCTCCTAAGGGCTCAAGGAACCCTGAGGAAGAGGAGTAAGAATGAGTTTTGTTTTTAATTAAATACTGATAAAAATAGAAGTTGGAGCTGGAGTGGTGGTGGAAATGACTAGTGGATAAAGTTCTTGCTATACCATGTGTGAGGACCCAGAATTTGGATCTCCAGAAACCACCCGAAAGCTATGGTGGCTGGCTGTAATCCCAGTGTTTGGGAGACAGGTGCAGGGGGATCCTAGGGCAAACTGACTAGATTAGCTGGTCAGCAAGTTCTGGATACAATTGAGAGTCCTGGTTTCAGTAAATAAAGTGGAGAGGAATAGAGGCAGGCTCCCAATGTCAACGTTGAGCCTCTACTTGAATATATGTATATGCATCTCCAAACACATGCACTTGCATGCAAGCAAACATGTATGAATGCTGCCACACATGCATGTGCACCCACCCATACACAAAAAGATTTAAAAAATGAAATTTCAGGCTTTTATAGTATCAACTGCATTATGTTATCGAATGTTGGATATAGCTGAAGATGACCAAGTAGTTGGGAAAATGGTATTAAAACAGGATGATTTAACCCAGGCTATTAGAAGGGAGAGGCAGAGGCAGGTGGTACCTGTGAATTCAAGGTCAGCCTGATTGGAAAAATAAGTTGTAGGCCAACAAGTGCTATACAGTGAAATGTCTCAAAAACAACCTAAAAATATATAATATAATATATAAAATATATAGTATATATATTTAAAATAAAACAAAAACAGTTCTAAGTCTGAACATAAGCTTTGTTCTTCAAGCCTTTGCCTTCTGTGTTCTCTAGATCTTCACATTAGCCTTCTTCCTTTGTGTTTCTTGAGTGTATTGTGCTTTAGTACTGGGGCCCAGTAGTGGGGTGAAGCACTGACCGTCTTACTTGCATAATTATTGTCATCTTTAAAGTCTTGAAGTTGAAAGACTCCTCCCCTGACAAAGTATTTCTGTACTCGTTTTTCCCCTTCTTATTCCTGTGTCTTTTCTTCTTTCTTTCATCCTTGACCCCTCATCTTTTTCTTTTTAATTATAATCGTTCATAGATTTAACAAGCTCTAAAATATGTTGAACCCTAACAGTTTTTCAACTTTGGTCTACAGCTGTTTTGTCCACCTTAAATTTTCTTTTCTTTCTTTTTTTTTTTTTTTGGTTTTTCGAGACAGGGTTTCTCTGTGTTGCCTTGGCTGTTCTGGAACTCACTCTGTAGGCCAGGCTGGCCTTGAACTCAGAAATCCGCCTGCCTCTGCCTCCCAAGCGCTGGGATTAAAGGCATGTATCACCACTGCCCAGCTTAAATTTTCTTTTAAAGGTAAATCTAATTAATTCTTATCCTGCACACTACCTTGCTCTACTTCCCTCCCACTCTTAATCTTATTTTTTATTTGAATAAACTAGATTATTTTAAATGATGGTAAATATTTTGCATCTTTGTAATATAAAATTGTCTCTATTAAAATAGTTTCAAATGTTTTATAACAATGATAAATTTTGATAATAAAGATGTTTCTTAACTTTTATATACATATTTAAATAATTGACACAAGGATACAAATTCATAGGTTAGGTGCATTCTATATTGTTATTTTGTAGTATTTAATATTGTTACAACTTCAGCTTCTGTAAACCTAAATGATGACAAAGTTTAAGTTGAGGGAAAATATATACAGTTGAACTTATTGCATGGATTTTTAAGATGTTCAGTCATAACACTTTTAACATGTTTTTGTTCCAGATATATTTATTTCAGCATTATTGTTTCTTCATATTCAGTTGTAGGAAGTTATTTTAATACGACATCCTTTTAAAGTTCTTTGCAGAGTTAACTTGCTTCAAAGCCAGCTATGACTACAGACAGAATTTAGTTCTTGAGTCACCTTAAATAGCTTCTAAATATTTTGAAAATAAATGGTAACTGTATCTGAAAACACTCAGATTTCTGTGCAGTAATATTCTTGTGAATACTTGAGCATTCACTGAATCAAACGTTTATGAGGTATGATTATTTGACTTGTGAAGTGTAGAAGATAAAGAATATAAAGTTCCTCAGGAATTCATAAATCATGATATCTTTCTGCATTTCTTCTTTATTTTAAAATTTTTCTAGATGATTTTGACAACATATAAATGATGTTTACTGTGTACTGCAGATGTAGTTCACCAAGTAATAAATAGTTCTTATATTAAGCGTGTTAAAATGAAGAAACGAAACCAATAATATTAAATCTTATTTTACAAATTAAGGATAAGTTAGAATTATGGTTTTAAGATGAAAAGTTCTTCATATATATATATATATACATATATAAGTATATATACATACATATATATCATTCTATTTGTATTTTACTCACTAAATGAATTTTACAGTAAATGTGAGTTTTACTTAAATATTAGTTGCTCTGTGCAAATAAATACCCAGAGATTGGTACAGGTTGGTGGTACCAAAATCTGTAGAATTTTGTACAAAGAGAACAAATTTCCAGTTCCAGTATTCCATGCCCTATTTATTTATTTTAAATCTAAGAATTTCATGACTATCTTCTTCTGTGGAATATTTAATTGCTGAATTTTTTCTGTAAGTACTGAAAAAGGAACTGAAGTGCAGCTTATTTTCATACTTAAGTGTTTGATTTACAAGACTTTGAATTATTGATGTAACAGTATAAATAACAAGTGCAGTTTAAGATAAGTAGCCCAGTACATGCATGAGCAAAACATAGAAGGTTTTTAGACTGAGATGTACACAAAGAAACTTGAGTGTGATGAGGATAATTTTGTGACCATGCATATATATGAGAGCTCCATACACTTTCTGCTTCACATTAAAGTAACCCATTTCCCTCATTTTCTTGGAGATGTGTCTCTTCTTCCATATTTTTCCTGTGTCTGATATACACCCATTTCTTGTTTATCTCTGTATCCTTCAGTTTTTAATACAGCCATTCATTCTTGGATTAATTGACTGTGTGTGATAGTATGAGTGTGGTATGTGTGTGATGTTTGTGTATGTGTGTGTGTATGCATATGAGAGAGAGAGAGAGAGAGAGAGAGAGAGAGAGAGAGAGAGAGAGAGAGAGAGAGAGAGAGAGAATGTGTGTGTGTAAGTGTAAGTGTTAAATGTGTGTGCATCCAGGGATGGGGGAGGTTGCCAGCTTTCCAGTCCACTCTTATAAGATTTTAAACTATTTAATTTTTATTATATAATTTATCATTTTAATATTTTCAACACTGCTGGTGTCATAGTGCAAGATTCCCATTCAAAGTTCCTTTGAGTGTAGCATTTAATGGCATAAAGTGAATTTACAGTGTATATAGCCATCCCTATTTCCTAGTCTGTATTCTGTTTCTGATTTTGTTAGTTCGGGATATCTGGCTTGAGTAGAATTATATAGTATTTGTCTTTTGTGCCTGGCCTGTTACACTTAATACTCCATAGATTCATCCATGTTGTTGCATGTGTTTCAGAATTTTGGTTTTAGTGTCTTATCTTAGAAGTATCATGAAAATGTTCTTTTCTTTCTCCACCAGGTTTTATGGGATTTTGTCTTACATTTAGGTTTTGATGGACTTTGATTTAATTTTTAAGTAGTATAATGTCCAATTTTATTCTGCGTGTAGATATTCATTTTTCTAGTATCTTTTACTTTTGGCTAAGCCATGGTACTATTTTAGAAAATCAATTTTAAAATGTTCCACTGATCTATAAATTTGGACTAATGCCAAAATCACATTTCTTTGATTAGTGTAACTTTGTAGTAAGTTTTGAAATCATGAATGTGAGTCTTTTGCTTTGTCCCTTTTTTGGTCATGATTAGGTGTATTTGATATTTACTGAAATTCTGTGTGAATTTTGGGGATTGTTTCTCTTCACAAAAACACCTTTTTTGCCTTTCAGTATGTCTTTCTGTTTACTTACATTGTTTTTAGTTTTTAAAATAAATTATTTTAGTGTTCTTTGTAGAAACTCCTTAGTTAACTAGCTCCATTCTTTTAAAGGTCATTATAAATGGAATTGTTTTAATAATTTTCTTGTCTATCATTATTTTTTATAAATGTGACTAATATTTGTATTTAGTTTTATATCCTGCAGCTGTTCTGAATTCAAGCTAATGATTATGTTTTATATATATACACACACACACACACACACATATATATATGTATATATATATATATATATGTATATATATATAATCACTGTGAACAGAGAAACTTTTTCTTCTTTTCTACTTTGGATGTCTATTATTTCATTATCTGGTGTACTTATTCTGGCTAAAACTTTTAGTACCATGTTAATGAAAAGTAATGAAAGTGGACATCATTGTATTCTGATTTTAGGGAAAATGCTTCCATTTTTTCACTATTGGATGTGATGTTATTTGGATTTTTATGTTTTTCTTATGTTAATTTTCTGAAATTTTGAATATTTCTGTTATGTTTAGGACATTTTCATTTTACTCTTAGTTTATTGAGTATGTTTATTGTGTGAAAGATGATTGGATTCAGTCAAACATTTCTCTGTACCATTTGAAGTAAAGATGTAGTTGTTTCTCTTCATTTTCTAGCCCCCAAGTTTTAGTAGGTCATGTGTTCTAGGAATGTATCAATGTCATTTAGAGGTGTGGACCTGCCAGTGGTGCATGTGAGCTTCATTCACATTTTAGATCAAATATCAAGTCATATGGTCATATTTAATTAGTAGAAGTCTGAAAATTATGGTGTAGCACATGTTCAAGAAGAGCAAAACAGAAAACTATTTTGTAAGTAGCAATTATATAACATCACCACTCACATGGCTTCTTTAACAATCATAGTCTGTTGAAAACAGCAGTGGAATGCACTATTGCTCTGTATTCCATTAAAGAAGGAAAATTAGCATTGCTAATTAAACTATTGTGCATTATTCAAAAATTATTAGTTCTAATAAATATAAAAACCAAAACTTCCTCTTTGAATATATTCAAAACACTTTTGGATTTACTGAGGTATTTTTTATGACGTTTTCCTTGAATATATGTGACAACAATTGAAATAAATTGGTTAAGATACTCAGATGACTTGGCATTTAGAGTTCAGTTTATCTGAATGATTTTTTTCTCACCCAGTTGTTTATTTTCCCATAAAATATTGTTCTGTGGAGTTGAGAAAGTTGGTGATACAATACTACTTAAAAGCGTACTCTATTTTTATCTGAGGGTTTTTCTAAACCATTTATACATGTTCTTCAAGATTTAATGTTGGGATTTCCTCATATTTTCATATTGTTTTCAGCAAATTACTAGGTTTAATATCCTTTTCACAAATGATGATTAAATAAATTGTTGTCTGAAAAGTGAGAGTTTGCAGTTGATTTATTAGGTCACCAGAAATGATAACTTAAGTTATCACAGAAGCAAGGAAAACTCAATGCAACTCCAGTAGCAGCAATAATTGCCCTAATTGTGCTGTAGCACCTGCCACCATCAGAAGTGTTCATGTGCTTTAAAATAAGTCTTTGAATTGGAGATATATAGTAAATTTCGATCAAAATGTAAAATTGTGTGTGTATGTATGTATTAGAGACGGTTCTATTAGGCTGCTCTGACCAGCCTGGAACTTATGGTATCGACGGTCTAATCTTGAACTCATGGAGATGTAGTTGCCTCTACCTCCTGACTGTTGAAATTAAAGGCATGTGGCAAAATACCCGATGGCTCAGATTTTATATTTGAATGTTCTGGGATTTTTTTCCTCTAATAATGCCTAGTCTAATAAAGATACTGCTAATTAAAAGTTATTAGACTATACTTTAGCGCATCATAGTGTCTATTTTGGAAAATGATAATATATAGTTAAGATGCATGACTAGCTATTTTTTAAGGGCTCAAAGCAACATTTTGGAACATTTACTTGAATTTATGTATCTGATTTTAGAACAACAAAATAACAGTTTTAGAAAATTAACTTGTCTCACATGGAATTGACTCCTCAAAGTGCACTTTCTTTCTTTGGAAATAAATATTCTGAGGGGTTCAGGATGAAAATCAGTCAGGTTTAGTAAAAGCAATTTCTTTATGGTAGGTGATTGACAAAGTTGTAGAAAGTTCCTGAATTAACTGTAAGATTATTTTTCTAGGCTAATCTAACCTTATTTTTTTGTGCTGTTCCCTTTCTGACCATTGTTGGTATAACAGAGCAGTACCTCTTGGTGATCAAAACATTTGGGTGTCTATTCAAAGGCAACTTAGTGCAGACCAACATTTATTTTATTATGTTTACTAAATCGTTAAATACATTAAACCAGGCAGTTCTTTGCAACATTGATTGGTGTTGATTGGTACAGTGGGAAAGTGGAACTAAGCAAAGGTATTTTTTTTTCTTGACAGATTTGCTTGTAAAATACTGTGAACTGCACAGTCTATCTTTGGGTGGTTTTTTTAAGGATTTACTTGGTGATTCGACCATTGTGAATTTTATTCATATTAGCAATAAAGCAGTTTTAGGAAAATGACACACCTGTCTGTCTACACCTCACACACCTTAGCATTGTTTTTTGATTTCTTTAGATAGACTTCGACAGAACAGGACACATACTTCGTTCCTATCTGTAGACCTAGCATTGTGGCTTCTCATTGTTTTCACTTTGACTTTTCACTCCCCACCACTCCTTTTGTACTTTTTGGTTGAAATCTTCAACTACTGTTGTGACTTTATTTATGGATTGTGAGCTGTGATTTGAAGACATTGTCTTAAAAAAAACATGTTAGTTGGAGCTGGAAATGCCATTCAGGATAGGGTTCTCTCCTTGCAAGGCAAAACTGGGTTGTATCTCGTGGCAGTATAACAACAGCAACAACAACAGCAACACCAACAACAGATTAAAATAAATGAAAAACTAAGATATGTGTGAAGCATAAAAATGCAAAGCAATACTGTTTTATATATACATATATATGCATACATATACATATATAAAAACATGTAAATCCACCATCATGATAAACATCAAACCTTTTTTTTTTCTTCAGGAGGAAAAGAAAGGCATTTTTCTGTTATCCAGATTAAAATTTTCCTTATGCACAACAGTGAATTCATAGCTGCTTTGTGTATTTAAGTTGCTTTATAATATACTTTTTTTTTAAGTAGAGAGAGGCTGGAGATGTAACTCATTTAAAGATTGCTTACCTGTTATGAACTAGGGCCTTGGATTCTACCTGTAGCAAAGGGAGACAGTGAAAAGGGACATTGACAGTCAAACTGAATTTTCTTATAGAAAGTAGTAAAAATAGTTAAACATTATATGAACAGAGTTTAAATAGAGTAGATAATGTTGAATTATTAGGTGAGAAATAGCAGTGGGTAAAATTTTATTATTTTATGAAACTTTCCTGATGTGAAAGAATCCTTTAAATAAGGCACACTGGAGAAAACTTCTGGTAAAACCAAACTATTAATTTCAAGGACTACCAACAAAGAAAAATCAAGTTTCCAAGAAAAGTGAAAAAGACCTAACTAAAAATAAATCTGAGTATCATTTGTTTTTTTGGTATGCTGGAAAAATTTCAGTAAATTCCAAGATGATCCTAGAGTTCAGTGTATAGCAAAACTTTGTCAACTGTGAAGATACAGCTATACTTCTTCAAAAGGACTATAAACTAAAATACCAGATACACATAAATAGTATATTATTTAGAAATATTGAGCAAAATGAAATGAATCAGAGTGAAGAGCTCTTTACCAAAAGAGGAGTTACTTAATACTTAACAGTATTGGAAAAAGCAAAACTCTCAAGCTCACGCACTTTTTAAGGTTTAGTTAGTGTAAAAGAAGTACTTTTAATGAAATGGTAAGCATGGAAGAAAAATGACGACGAGGAATGAGATTACAGATGCTTTAGTACAGCTTTTGCTGCAGTGAATGGGAGTGGGTTGGAGGGAAGGAAGACTATGCTGTGTAGTGTGAAATGCAAAGAATCCCACGTACAGACTTCCAGAAGATACTTGTTGAAAATCTGAGGCGGCTTGTGGTAAAGGAAAACGAATGATTTGTCCATCCAGCCTCTCCATGTCTGTGTGAAAGCACTAATTGTATCTGAGGGCAAAGGAAAGGCATGGTGGCACACGGTTGTAGTTGTGGCACTTGCAGGACTTAGGCAGGAAGATGGGTAGTTAGCTCAAGGCTTTCTGAGCTGTATAGAATCAAACAAGGCAGAGAGGCACTGAGTAACAAGAACAGCACTGAATTGTAGAGGAAGATGCCATTAGTGTCACATGTTTTGAGAAAACCCCTTGATGATGCAAATAAGGTTGAATGAGAGAAACAGAGTAAACCATGATTAAAAGTGAAAAGGTTTTGAGGAAACCTCTGTTTGTGGTTACTAGAGTTCAGGGGTTCTACCCCCAGGCATGTTTACACTCTCAAGTATTAAAATATTCCATACCCACAAATAAACTAAACCTGAGGTGGGGGTTGGGTCTAACCTGGAGATAGGTGGCCACCTGGCATGCACCAGGCTTTGAATTAACAACCTCAAAATAAAAAGAATTTAAAAAGGGGAAAATACATCAAAGGTAATGAAAAATAGAAATAAAAATAATCAAACCAAATCAACAAAAATAACAGTCACTGAAACAAAACTCCAATTTTATTTTTAGTAGACTCAAAGAGTCAACTGAGGTGCTCATCAGATTAACAGATTTTAAAAGTGTATTGAAGTTTCTGCCATTGTCCTTTGTACAGAATGTTAGCAGGAATATCTGCAGAATAAGAATATCTGTAGCTTCAGATGTTCAGATGACGAATCTGGAGGCTTCTATCATGTGTTGAGATTATTCGTGAGTGGACTGAGTTGGACCTTAAACCTGTAACAAGCCTTTGGAGAATGACAGTGCTATAGATCTATGGGAGAAATCTAGTTAGATAGTTCTGGAACATTCTTAAGAGTTTTGGATAACATGGGTGACTAGAAAACCAATAATATAAAATATAAAATTAATTAATGGGAAAATTCATACCAGAAAGCCAACAATACCAAATAGAATGTTAACTAGGCAAAAAAAAAAAAAAAAAAAAAAAGAAAAAGATTCCTAGGAAATGGGAACAATACATAGAACTTAATATTTTTTTTCCAATATTGTTAGGATAAAATAGTCAAGTTTTTGGTTTGGTTTTGGTTTTTCAAGACAGGTTTCTCTATATAGTCTTGGCTGTCCTGGAACTCACTCTGGCTTCAAACTCACAGAGATCCACCTGCCTCTGCCTCCCAAGTGGAATTAAAGGTGTGGACTACCACTGCTCAGACAATCATGGTTTTTTTTTTAAAGATGCAAAATGCAGAGATCCCAGAAACTAAAAATCTGACTGTTAAAATTTTCAAAGGAAGGATTGGAAACTGAATTATGAATGTAGAAATAAAGATGAATTATATAAAAGGAACTTCAGCTACTTCAGTCTTTGAAGAGACAGGAACAGAGAAGTACAGAAAAATTTCTAGTGGTCAAGGAATTTACATGAAACTAACCAAAATAAGTGAATGATATTGATAATGTATTCATAAGAAAAGAATCTAGGATATACTGTGAAGAAGCAAGATGTGGAAACTGTGTGATAAGATGGTACTTATGGTCAGATATTATGTGCAAGTTCCTAAAATCACAAGAAGAAAAGGACATGAAATGTTAATAAAGGTTTCCCTTTGAGAGAAACAGTGGAGAAACAAGAGGAATATTTTTCCTTTTTCTTAATACAATTCTGTTCTGTAAGGAATGTTTTTAATTTAAAAATGGAAGTAAAAGTTATGTTAGCTGAAAAGCATCATGACAATGCTCAGGTAGCAGTAGTGATCCCAACCATGTTAACACTTGCCTGTAATCACAAACCTGCAGCTTCTTTATGAAGTAAGTTTTCCATTACTTTTTATAAAACCATCTTTTTGAGACTCTGACATGGTAACTTTTTTTTCTAGAGTAGTATTGTGAGGATGATCAATCGCTACCTTTTGTATATGAATTTTATGCATGTTATACATGTAAATAATACCTAACAAGTAAGGGTTTTTTCCTTCTTGGGGTAGGGTTTTATGTTGTAGTGCAGGCTGTCCTGTAGATTGAGCTTGTTGTGACAGTCCTTGTGTCTCAGCCTCTTGAGTGCTGGATTTGTGGGTGTGGCCTACTGTTTGCTCTCAAAGTATAGTCTCTAGCATCTTTTGTGGAAATAGAGTATATATGTTAAATAATGAATGATGAAGGACAAAATCCAAGAGAATTATATAGTCAGGATTCTGAGCATATTCTGGTGGGTTGTTTTGGGTTAAAGGTAGGACTTGCTCAGTATTAGGATAATAGTAATGAGAAAAATCATGGAGGTATGAAGGTGGTACCCTTGGCCACCTAAAAGGCTCCCCCCTTTTTGTGAAGAGATGGATGTAGTCCTTGGTCTCAATATGCTACATCTACTATAAACCTCTGAACCCTCCACCATCATTCAGGATGCATCCCTAATGGTTGGAGAAATGGTGGAGAATGTCATGGGAAAGAGGACCTGCGGATCCTGCCTGAGACAGTTATGGAAAGAAAGTCTTACAGGTATTCTTCTTCTTGTATGCTTTACTTGGTGGCTGTGCTTTATCTGGATAAAACAGTTATTTTTTTTAGGAAGGGGTGGGTACTGTGGGGGAAATTTGGGAGATGGGTCAGTGTTAGAATGGAGCAGTGGTCTTTTCCAAGAGTGGTAGAAAGTTTATGAAAAATAGCACCTATTTTTGTAGTGCTTATACTGTCTCCATAATAAAGGAAATTGTGTCAGAGTTCTTGAATTCCAAACTTGAATGGGTAATAAGATTTACCAGAAGCATTTCGATACAAAGCATGCAGATTCAATAATAATAACTATCAATAACTTTCAAAAACCAATGGAAAATGTTTAGAAATGTGACTTATATTGTTTTTTAAAAATTTTTGAATATGTACTTTAAAACTTATTTGTAGCAAGAATTTTTACTATGTTTCCTTTGGTTGTGTTAATTGGCTGCTTAACCATTTGACACCCTGATTTACTTCTCAGACATGACAATGTTTAACACAGCTCTGCATTTTAATTAAGTGGCTAATTAATTACTGCTTCTTAGGTCTTTCTTTCTCAATTTTTCCCTAGAGTAGTGGAGATTTAAGTTCCCAGAGTTCAGGAAATGGCTTTTATGATAGCTCTGGTCTCATTACATCTTAAAGTATTGCAAACTTTTTTGTTTGTTTGGTTTTTGTTTTTTGTTTGTTTTTTATTTTTTGACTGTGTGTTAGGGAATTTTGTAGAGATTTTCTACAAATTCTCTTCCAAGTTTTAATATCTGATCATTGGTAATTCTCTTATGCTTGTAGATGATAAGAAATACACGTGGTTATAGGGAAAGTTGCTTTTCAAACTTAGAGCAGTTGGAACTTATACCTATAACAACCTCTATGCATGTCTACTTAAACTTGCCAATGTAATATAAAAGCAAACACTAGTAAGAATTTCTTCAGTTTTTCTTTGTTTTCATTGAGAATAAGAAATATAGCTTTTAAAAGACAGAATTTTATATAATTTTCTTATTTATTTTTTTCTAGCTTGGGCAATAGGAAAAGAGGCCCTTTATCTGATCTTGTTTTCCAGTCCATTTTGAATCAAGAAAGACTCACTGAAGACTCCTTGAGAAGAGTGCTTTGAAGAAGACAGACAAAAAAGGGTGGGCAAGAAAGTGAACTTCCTGAAGGCAAACAGACGAGAAGGGTGGGAGACACATGCAGTTTTGTTGCATGACTAACACTGACCTTCCTGGAGCCAACATTGAGAACTGAGATGGTATTAAATTTAAAAATGACTGAATTTTGTGAGTTTTAAAGAAAAATGCAGGTTTTCTAGTGTGGACAGACAATTGGACTTCAGATCTAGGTCTGTGTCTCTCTACTGGCGGTAGTAATCAGTCTTGAACATTCAGAAGCAGTACTTTGACTTCATGAATGATGGCATCTAGCTATCTTTTCAGCAGAGCTTCCAAGTTGAATAAAAATAGTGTCAGCCAAAACCTGAAACATAAAGTCTGTGTGTTTATCACTAGACCTTTGTAATGTATTTCTCTTGCATTTTAAAATTTTATGCTGCTTAACCTTAATTGTGATTCTTTTTGGTCAATAAATAACTTTTCAAAAGAAGTATGGTTCCTGTTTATGCTTTGATCATTTCTCAAATTGTACCCATAGACAGCTTGAAAGAATTGATATTTTATTTTTTCTTCATAATGAGTTTATGGTATGTGATCTTACTGTTTGTTTTTCTTCAGATTTTTTTTTAGAGACTTTTGTACTTATTTCTTTGACAGTTTTATACATGTAACAGTGTATCTTGATCATATTCATTCCCACCTCCCCCGTCTCACTCTCCCTAAGTACCCACAGCTTGTCCTCTTTTCACGATGATGTCCTCTTATTCCTCCTGAATTTAATTATTACTGTGTATTGGGATGTTGACTGATGCTATTGGCTTACTCTTGTGCAAGTAGCCAGCTGCTCCAAGTTCATGCCTGCAGCACTTATGTCCTGTCTAGAGATAGCATTTCTCAGTATTCCTCTCCATCCCTGTCTTTCACCTTTCTTTCTTTCTTCTCTTCTGTGGTATTTCCTGAGCCTTGAGCTGGTATGTTGATATTGATGTCCCATTTAAGGCCGAGAGTCACTTACCCTCAGCACTTGGGCCAGTTACGAGCTTATGTATTACCGCTGACTTTTGCAGGGAAGCTTCTTTGACCAAGATTGAGGATAACACTAATGTATGGAATGTATTAATAAATGTTTAAAAGTCAGTTTAACAACTTGTTCACTTATAAAAAAAACGAAACAAAACAGTAGGTTTCCTGATAGACTATATGACCTTCGGAGCCATGGGCTTCTGACCAGTATATTCCTTCCTTGGAGCAAGCCTCAAGTTCAATCAAAACAATAGTTGGTTCTTTGATGACCTTCATAATACTACTGCACCATTGAGTACATCTTGCCTGGAAGGTTTTTACTGTGGCATGCAGGGTTCACAACTGGGTAATAAAATACTGTTGATGAATTTCTCACCCACCAACCTGTATAGCACCTTCTAGCATTATGAAAGCTAGCCAACAGGGAGGAAGTTTTCCGGTCGATTCAAGATTAATTTCAGCATGTCCTGTAACCAAGGTGTGTTGTGTCTTTAGCAATAGGATATTACCATCTAGTTCTGGTGAGCAAACAAGAGAAATGGTAGTAATTTGTTGCTTTGGGGGGGGTGTCTTTAACATTTCCTGTCTAGTAATTTATAGACAAGTATTCCACATCAAGTACTGAGAATTTCATTTAATATTCAGTTTTCCTTCCATGCATGTTAACTATGTTCAAATTTCTTTTTACAAAGAAATTATATTTTTAAATTAGCTTACAAAGTAGTGGGTTTCCTTAAGTTATTTTTTTCTTTTACATCCTTACTTTTGGTAACCTACTCCCAACCTTTCTTCTCTGTTTCCTACCCAGATCCTTGCTTAAACCATTAGCCCCCAATATTCCTCCACTCTATTTTATAACATGTGTATTCTATATCTGACCTCTTTAAAACCTTTTCTCCCCCAGAGAGAGGGATTGATTTTGTATTAATTTTATACTAAAATTTGACAAATTGATTTTGAATTTTTGAAATTAATATAAATGTATGGAAAGAATCTTATAAATTGATTTGTGTGGGCTATTTAAAAATAGTATTAACTTTTTATAGTCTATGATTATAATAATGTTAGGAAGCTTTTCTCCAGAAGAGAAGGATTTATGACTTTGTACTTATAATTAATTACTTTAATATGAATTCTGAATCCTGGCTTTTCATTCTTTGCCCTTTTATTTTAAGCACTTACAGAAAGAAGTTTTGGTCTAGTTTAGACCGTGACGAAATACCTGACAGAACCAACATAAGGGAGAACCAGACAGTACAGAGTAGCATGGCCGAGGACGCAGTCTTTGGCAGCAGGACCTTGAGACAGCTGGCAGAGCCAGCCTAAAACCCCAGATCCTGCTCCTATGGCTCTACATCTGTCAACTGGTCCTAAGCTCCAAAGGTTCTACGACTTCTCAAAACAGTGGCACCAATTTGGGACTAGGTGTTCAACTACAGATGCCTATGGGGGACATCCCACATTCAAACCATAAGTATATTTATATTACCTAAAATGTGTTATTTTTTGAATGAGGAGGTTTTCTTGAATGAAGATTCTCACGTGCTAAGGTCTTTATCTGGGTGGTTCTAATTAATTCAGAAAAAAGGATGAGGACATACATATGTAAAGGTGTGGCTTTGTTTTAGTCTACCCCAGTGAATTATGTAAACATGTTTGCTTATAGTGGCAGAAAGCTAGAAATAACCTTAATATGCATCAGAAGAATGAGTGGCCACCGTGGGGTATGCTCAGTCTTAGAAAATGGGTTTTCTCTCTTTTTCTGTGGAGGTTAAGGAATGTTTATGATATCTTAATAAATGATGAAAGCCTGTTCTAATTCACATATAACTATTTTCAAAGTCTCATATTTCTGTAAGGTGAATGTATTTGAGCCTAAATAAACTCATAACATATAGAATGGAAAATAAAGAATAAGATTTTTTCTTTTCAATTTTTTTTGTATATTTGATTTCAGTAAAAATAGTAGATTTTTTTAAAAAAAGATTTTCAAAGGAGTTGACTTAAAATACATAAAATATAGTTTTGTATCTTATAACTAAAATAAAATTTTAACTATAGAAAATACTTCTAGTGGTTAGTGAAGTACTTAAAATTCTCCCTTAAAATTCTTCTAAAAGACTCATTTAAGGGTCAGTTATGATGGGGAAGAACTTTGAAAACACATAACCTTGACTTCATCTTATTATGATGACTTCTAGCAAGTTTGGAAAATGACTCTGTTGTACTGTCATCCTGAGCACTTCATGTTTATGGTCTTTACCTGGCACACAGTATAGCTGCTGCTATAGTTGTCTCTCCAACTTCATCTCTCTCCACTGGCCTTTTACATATAGGATTATCCAAAGCACTTGTATTTATCTTAATTGTATGTTTACCTTCTCTTCTATTACACTGAAGGCTTATTTGGGTGGCATATGCTTATTTTTTTCTCTATAATTAGTATTACATTTAGTAATTGGTATGAATTGATATTTGTGGAAATAATTCTTGCAGTCCTTAAGTGATGGGAAGATAAAAGCTAAATTGTGAAAAACTGTTTTCTGCTTTGTATTTCTGAGGAATCTTTTAAAGTTGGCCTTCATTAGCCCAGTGCTTCACAGTTAGTAATACTTAGTAAATGAATAAGTTGATCAACTTGAAACATCGATGTAAATTTGAGTTAGTTTTGGAATGTAGTTGTTTTGGTAGAGGTGTTCACCATTATTATGTTTTGTTTCTATTGCTTTTGAGCACAGGAAATTCTACAGTGTATAACCTGGGTAGGTCAGAAGACAACTTGTAAGAGTCAGATTTCTCTTTCTACCATCTGGGCTCCCAGGATGGAACTTGGGTCATCAAGTTTGGCAGCAGCTGCCTTTATTAAGCACATTGTTGACTTGTTTTTTGTTTTTGTTTTAATTTTGAGTGGAGTCTGTCTTCCTTTGTTTTCCTTTCATTAGTAGTCATCCAATTTTGTTCTCTTTTCTAAACTAATACAAAGTTCTGTCTGTGAAGTGACTTGGCTTATGAATCCATTGTAGCCATAGAGATGTAGAAAAGAAAGGGTAATCACTGGAAGAAATCAAGAGCTCCTTCCTTTATACTGAAGACATTTCTGTTAAAAAATCAGTAAAAATTACCCACTTTGATGAATTGCCAATTAAGTATAATATTTAATTATTAGCCCATTTTCTGGGCTGAATAATAGATTCCATTAATCATTTAGAATTAGTCCCTGTGACTTGATGTTTGAAATGCTGAAGAGTTATTAATTGGTGGTTCTACATATTTTCATGTTATTTCTATGTGATACTAATTTCTAGTATGGTTTATTGATTAATTTCATCTTTCTTTAAGTGCTGACTGTAGATGTAGCTCAGTGGTAAGAGTACTTTCCAGTCCCATGAGACCTTGCACATTCCTAGTGTTGTAAAAGAAATAACAACAGTGATAAGCCAAGCAAGTAGAATATTGAACAATTTAACATTTCATCAAAGGTGTTAAAATAAGCAACACCAGTTCTGTAAGTGCTAAAATGTTTTATTCTGGTATCTACCTTACCGAGAAATCAAGATAAAGGATTTGATTTAGTAAAATTATGTTAACTACAAATCTGCTTTACAACAACAGCCTATTAAACTCTATTGCTCACCTTTTCATTATTTTGCAGGTAGCATTTGACTCTTGTTGAGAGAACGAATTCATCTTTGAATACTGCTCTTTCTAATTTTCATCCTCAGAGATTAGTTTCCAAATTACTCCTTGGTAGTTGTACAGATCTTTCTCTGTCAAAACAGTTCATTTATAGTTCTAAAGACTTTAACCTTGCATTCCTGTCCCACACACCATTAGGCATTTAAGCTATCAAAGACAGCAATCCTCCTACCTTGAAACTTGTTTAAAAAAGTCTCGTCAAATGATTTTTTTTTTAGTATGATGAATTTTCATTTTCCAGAAATAGCTCAAGGTGAATATTCCATTTTATAAATGCTTTCTAGCTGAATTATTAAGATTTTCCTCAAATAAAATCTCCAGCTTATCTCTTGAAAAAGGATTTTTAAGTTTAGCTTCATATGTTTACTTATTCTGACTTTTATTATACTGTAAAGACAAAAAAGGTATCTTTTTATTGCTTCCATGTGGAAATGAACCTGCCCCTAAATAGAAAACAGCAGTTTATTCTAGCAAGGCTGGCGTTGGCTTCTGCATCCCTGAGATCATTACCTGAAGGCTGTGCATTTGGGGAGTCAGACAAATCTTCACTTTCTAGAGTTACACGCTCTAGAAACAATTTCATTACAGCTGTCACAACATGTTGACCTGTCTCTGGAATCCATGTTGTGTACTAGATGCCTCCCTATGGAATATTCAGCATGTTATTGGCAGTGGGCTGGTCCCTGAAACATAATGTTCAAATTCTGATTCCCAGAGCCTATGGTGACCTAACAGCCAAAGGAGAAGGAGAACATTTGTGTTATCTGGTTAGGTCAATGACTAATGTCATAGTAAGAAACACTGGAAGAGCCAGGAACAGGACAGAAGAACATGGGGTACTATGGCCACAAGCCAGGAGACATTTGGAACCACCAGAAGGTGAGAGAGAGAGAGATGGGGAGGATCCTCCCCTAAAGGCCCTGATGAAAGTAAATCCAGTCTGAGTTTTGGAAAAGTAATTTGTTGTTTCCCCCATTTGTTGTGACTTGAATTACTGGTAGGTACAGTTGGTTGAGTTCAGGAGACTAAGTTGTGTCTGTTGGGGTAAAGCTCCTTTCAACATTTACTGGGAGCTCATGCTTAGCATATTAGAAGGCAAGATAGATCTTTCATGGAGGATGCTTGTAAAGAGTGATTTCCTCCAGTGATAAAAACTTTCAAGGGGGTGATTCTTAGAGACTGCCAAGAGTAGATGTAGAAGGTCGAAGAAAAATTCCCTGAGTAGGCAGTTAAGATCGGGTAGAGTGGATATCTGAAAAGAAGTGGACTCTGCAGAGGGTGTTGCTTCCAAGTGCACATTGTTACAGTAACAGCTCCTAGAAGACTGGATGTTGAAGATGAGTCTGCAAAACAAAGCATGGGTGGTTTAGTCACAAGAAGTCCTCTTGGCCTTGGATATCTTATCTTAGAGATAACAAAAACCATGAAAGTGTTTTTTTTTTGTATTTTGCATTTGAAAGGGAACATTACTATTAAGATTACAGAAAGGAATTGGAGGGACAAGATTTAAGACTTAAGCACAAGTCCAAATAATCAGCCTCAGTTTTCTTAAGAGATATAGAGGATAAGATGAACATGGGATGGGGTAGTGTTCTGACACTTGGGAGGGAGGCTGGTTCTGTAGAGAAAGAACACGAAGCATGTTTCTCTCACCCCAAGAAATTCACACTTGAAAATTTACATATCTGTGTCTTACAGTACCACTGAGATGAGAAGCTGGTCAAACTGAGGCAGTTGCTCTAGTACCAGAAAGAAAAAGTAAACTAGCATTTATGTCAGCTAGACTGGGCATTACCTACTAGGAGTAATCATACAGTTTTGAGGAAGAGTTAAGTTTGGCCATGCTATAGTGAGATATCCAGAGAATAAAGAAGTAGAGCTAGATAATGAGCAGGTCTAAGAAACTGTGTAGAGACTGAGATATGGAAAGCTCTCTATTAGGTCAGGTGTGAATATTTATAGGAAAAAATATCTCAATAAGACAAAAATATTATTCAACCACAGGAATACATTGTTAACAGTGGTTTGTAGTTCTGTGGAACCTCCTCCTTAAGCATCTTTTTAGAATAATCTTTGCAATGCTGCCCTCTAGTGATAGCTTTCTAACATGCATCATTTCTGAGAAGTGGCCCCATCTCCCTTGAGTTTCTTCCTTCTCACTCATCAGTTTTGTTCATTATGCCATAGCTTTTATTATTGAATGATATTAGGGAGATATCATGAGCTCTGAAACAAAAACTAAAATTAACCATGAATTGTCACATTTTCATGTATTAGCATGTACATTCCTTAATTATCAATTTTATTAATTTTAAAAATTTTACTCATTGAGTGTAGAATTTTTTATATTAGTCTCCTCCATAGGTGAATAAAGTCCTTTTATCAATGTCAACTTTATGCTTTAGAATTTTCTTTTCAAATATTTAATTAGATTAAAAATATGTATATATTATAGGCCATGTAATTTGTTTTGAATTGTTATTTTCTAACTCTCTAACTGAATAATCTGTTTCTTTCTGTTTTTTTTCTAATAATTTGTTTTTCCAGTCTACTTTTCTCTTTTCTTCCTCTCTATCTCTGTGGAAGTTTACTGTTTGCTTAGTACTGTTGGTTTAGTACAACTTTGACTAAATGCCATTTTACACACACACACACACACACACACACACACACACACACAATTTGTAATTTCAATAAAATGGACCTTTAATTTCTGTAATTTCCTTGACTTAGTTAGTTAGGGAGCAGGGATATGGGTTGGTTGGTAAAGTGCTTGAGAACTAATGTGAAGACCTAAGTTGGAATTCGAAGCACCTGTATAAAAGTTGGCCTTGTATTTGTAACTGCAGCACTGGAGCAAGGCAGAGCTCCAGAGCTGCCCAGCCAGTCAGTCTGGGCTCAGCGAGGGACTGTCTCAACAAATAAGGTCAAGAGTTACAGGAGAAGAGCATTGGACATTGACTTCTGGCCTCTTTGTGCGCAAGCCCATACATAAAAAACATACACATATATGCACAACAAAATAAAAACTATTTAAAATTATTTAGGGTATTTTAAAATTGTGAAATTTGTGTGTTTAAAATATTGGTAAAAGAATAAAGCATGTGTGATTTTTTTTCAAGAGTGCATTTTTCTTTTGGTGCATTTTAAGCAGCATCTGAATTGTTTCTCAGGCATTGAGGAACAAGGTGCACTCTCTGGGGTATAAGGTGATATATATGTATAACTCAGATATATGTTATTTATGACTACTTCAACCACTGTGCATTTAGGAGAGTTATATTAAAATTATGTATAACTTTGTTTATCATTTTCTCAGTTCTTAGCATGTTTTAGCTATACTTTATTTGATTCTTTTTTTCTTTTTTTCTTGGACATATTCTTTATTTACATTTCAAATATCCCCTTTCCCAGTCCCCCCTCCCCCCGTAAAAGTTCATTCTTGATACTTTCTTAGTGGGTTTTACTTTTGTTAACTAACAGTAACCTTTTCCAATAAATCTTGGAGGTCATTTGGCTATCCAAACTGGGGAGGTGGGGAGGGGGGAGAAAAGAAACTTGCCCCTGTTTCCCACTATGAACAATTACTGAAAATTTAAATGTGAAAAGTAAAATAATAAAGCCTCTAGATACTTTCTTTGTCTTCAAATAGGCTAACATTTTCTTCTTTTGAGTTACTCTCTAGTGAGGAGAGCACTGGAGTTCCTTTGGGCGTTTTTCCTGAAGAAAGGAAGCGTCAGTGTTTATTTTTAAAAATTAAGTCTATTTTCTTTATATCCCTGGGTCACGTGTATATTTCTGGCTATTGCTTTTCAGAATTGAATAACCTTTTCTGTATTTTTGACACATGCATACACATAATATATTATAAAGACTTTCAGCCTCCCTTATTACTCTCTATCACCCCCTTCCTTTCTCTGTTGACCCCTTCTTCTCACCTAGTCCCCTAATGGCTATGCAGTTAGAGAAAAGGACCCTTTCTTTCTCAGCACCCATTAACAGTTGTTGGCTTTTAGGAAGGGGTGGAGCCTCATGGTCACCTTTTCAGTGAGTTTGATGGAAAGCTGGAGGGCCAAGTCCTGGGCCAGTATCCACACCTGCTGTGTGTTCATGGCTGTAATGGCAGTGTTGCCTCTGGGTGGTAGCATTTCAGGACTGTCTCTGGAGTCATCCTCTGGCACATATTTTTTCTCCTCTTTCTTGTGTGGTGCTCCTTGGTCCTTGAATGGAGGAGTAGAACACTTGTTAGTCATGTATTCTCTCTGCTCTGACCAGATAGGAGTCTCTTAATTAACTATTACCTCTGTAGAAAGGAGCTTCTCTGCCCCTACCTGAGAACTGCACTAGTTTATGAACTTAAGTATGTAGAAGACAGTTTGATATGTTCACTTAGAGAAATGGTAGTCTGTTCTGCCTGGACCTATTCCCTCCCCTACTATAGGCTTTTGACAAGCTTTATAATATCAGACATGTACTATATCCCTTCAATCAGAATGGCTATATAAAACATAGCAGATACCGGTGAGGTTATGTGGAGAGGGGAACACATATTCAGTGTTGGTAGGAGTATAGAAGCATACAGTCACCATGGAACTCAGTGTGGCCAGCTTGTCAAAAAGCTAAACGTAGAATTTGTATATGATCCAGCTACTACTCCTGGACATGTACTTAAAGGAAATTATGTTCTGTGATGTATTTACCAGCATATCCATGTTCAGCAGGGGTCTGTGCACCATAGCTAGGACATGAATCCAGCCTAGAGTCCACCATCTGATGAATGATAATGAAAATGAGATACATAAATATAATAGAATTCTAGTCAGTCTTAAAGAAATGAAACTGAGAAATTTCCAGGGAAATTAATGAAACTGGAAAATACTATACTAATTGAGGTAAAACAAGGCACAGAGACACTGTTCTTCCTCATATGGATCCTAGCTTTGAATATTGAGTTCTGTATTCAAATTTAAGTCAGTATGTATAGAGGACAAAAAGCAAGAAAGGGGAGGTGAACAATTAATGAGGAAGATAGAGTAAAACACAGGGTATGAAAGTGTGTGTGTTGGGATAGATGGGAAGCTAGGTGTTAAAAGACTTATACAGGGTTAGATCAAGGGGATGAGGTAAGTGAAATTAGGAGAGGGTTAGCGAAACCTCAAGTTTGGTGCTAAAGCCATATACAAACCCGCTATTTTCTAGACATTGTATGTATGTATGTATGTATGTATGTATGTATGTATGTCATAGTATTAGCACTCATAGTGGCAGCATGTGCTATGCAGGCTGCTGGGAGACTTAACTCATCAAGTCTCATCTAGCTGAAGACCATGTATGATATAATGCCTACTTTCCAGGCATGCTATGCCCACTGGTGTAATAGTGACATGACTATTTGGGGTAACCAACTGCTTTTGTGATTGGATTTAGAGCTCAATCCACTGGAAGAAAACATACACATGATGCTAAAAATCTGGCTTAAAGTATTTCCACAATACCACAGAAAACAAAACTAAACAACCATCAATGGCATAAAGGAAAGGAATTATCACCTTTGAACATCGACAAGAACATGTGTTACAGAGGTTTCAATAAAAGATAAAACAAACCCAAGAATATTTGCAGTGTGTATGCTTGACAAATAATTTTTGTCTTTATTATGCAAATGTGTATTAATCAATTTGATAAAGACAGAAAATACAGCCAAAAAAATGGGAAAGAGAATTTAACAGGGGATACTTAAAGGATTTAGTGATTAGTTTTCATGGTCAGTTGGAGTTGACCTGGACATCTAGAGCTATGACTGTGTAGTTTAATTGTGGAAGGAAGACCCACTCTGAATGAGGGTGGCACCAGTCCATGGGCTGTGATCTCTGGCTCAATAAAATGGGACAGAACAGAGAGAGAACCGGGCACCAGCATTTATCTCTATGGGCTTCCTGATTGTGGGTGCATGTGATCTTCTGCTTCCATGACGTCCTGGAGATAAAAATGTTCGTTGTTAGTGAAACAGATACATTGTATCTTGCAGCCAATACTGTATAGCAATGAGAACAACAGTAAAACACAAATTATAGCTGCATATAGTAGCAAAGAAATTATGCATTTTGTTGATCATAGTAATCCCAGAAAGAGCATGCTGTGTATTATTTTATGTGTATGAAATGCAAACGCAGGAAAAACTAGAATGAGGACAGTGGTTACTTTCGGGGGAAAGGTGGTTCTGGAGTCTTATGTTTAGTGATGGGTTTCTTAACACAAGTGTTGGTTACATATGTGTATTGACTTTGAGATAGTGAGTTGTTTATGGCCTCTTGACTCTTCTGTGCATATATATGTGTGTGTGTGTGTGTGATTCTGTAAGAAAGACCATAGAAAAACAAAATGTTTCTTCAGTGAGAAGACATTCAATTAAAATTAACAATATAAGTCCATTACAGTGCAGCCCTATTTTTGTTACCCACTAAAGGTGCCAAAAATTAAAGCTCACTGCTAGCCTCACACCCAATCTCATCACTGTGTCCTGCTTGAGTGGCAGGGTACTTTAGAAACAGCTCCTCTCTCCCCACGTGCAATAAATGAAAACTACACAAATCATTGTGTTTTATTTCCTTCAACTTCAATTTTTAATTTTTTAAAATTTTTATTTGCTGGTAATACCTTTTACCTTTTTAAAATATTTTACTGCTTTCTTCATACTATTACTTTCCTTTTTTGAATGCTCATTTAGTAGCCTTTGAGCAGTTTGGCTCATTTTCATTTGTTGCAAATTGTTTTTACACTTAAGTTTTAATGCTTTCTTTCTATTATTATGCAGAATGAATTCTTTATATGTATATCTATCCTATTCCCCATTTATTTAAAATTTATTTTAAAATTTACTTTATATATATATACATATATATATGCATGATATGTATGTAGCCGGAGTGTGCACATGCCACAATGTGTGTGTGGAGGTCAGAGGACAACTTTGTGAGTTCCTAGTCTATAAATCAGGTTGTCAGGTTTCTGAGGCAAGCACCTTTACTTGCTGAACTGTCTTATTGGTCTTATACACACACTTTATTTATAATTTTACTGAAAATTATCTTTTAAAATTTCCAAATACTTGAGCATGTTTTTACTTATCAATATTAAGAATAAATTAAATTCTAAAAATTTTCATAGTTGAAGCAGGAAAGATATAACTTCTCTGTTCTTCTTCTCAGCCTTTTTAATTGATGCTGTTCATGATTCGGAGTAAACTTTAAGTCACTGTAAATTTTTGTATATTACTTAATCTCAGAAGTTAATCATGGTTGAAAAAAATACATCTGTTCCTTGGAGGAGTTAGTTGTAGGTCTGTCTTTAATTTTGTGACCCTGTTTACATTCATTTATTTACTCAGTCAGAACTTTATTGGATATCTGCTGAATATGAGACATTGCTCTAAGTACAGAGAGAGAGAGAGAGAGAGAGAGAGAGAGAGAGAGAGAGAGAGAGAGAGAGAGAGAGAGAATGAGAGAATGAGAATGAACCTCTCTTTCTTAGGAAGCTTTATGTTTGGGGGCAGGTGGCTGATAAATGACTAATACATTTTTGTATTTTGGAGGATAATTGGGAGAGAATAAATCAGATAATCAGATGAAGTAGTAGCAGGTAGCAGTTGGGACTGAGGATGTCTTAGGGTGATCAGAGAAGCATTTAAAGCAGTACTGTCTACTCTGAAAGCTGGAGAATTAGGGTAGAAAAGAACAGGAAAGCTGAAGACTAGAATAGTGAAGAGTAGTCCTGGCTTCAGCCAGTGTCCCGGTAAGGTAATAATAACTTTATCTTTTTGGGGATGGATTCTTCATTTTCATTTGCACTTCTCTGTGTGTTCATATGGAAGCCAGAGGTCTTCCTAAATCATCTTATGTTTTTGAGGCGTGGTCTCTCACTGAACATGGAGCATACAGATTTGACATAGCTGACTGTCTAGTGAGCTTCAGGAGTCCTCCTGTCTTCATCTCCTAGTGTTAGGTTTTCAGGCACTACCTGCCATATTCAACTTTCTACATAGACACTGAGGGTCTGAACCCAGGCTCTCATGCTTGAGCATCAAGTACTTTACCTACCGAGACATCCCAGCTCCAAGAACTTCCATCTATTAAAAAATGTTTATTTAATGTTCACTGAATTTTCTTTTCGTTTCTTTTGTTATGCTAGGGATTGAATATAAAGGGTCACACACGCAAGGCAAGTACTCTGGATTGAAGTATTCCCAGACTCTTATTTGATTTTTATTCTGGGATGGCAATCTCACTTTTCTGACCTTTGACTCATTTTCATTCTGCTTACCCTTCATAACTGCTGGAATTTATATAGGTTAGCATCACTAGCTTGCCTGCTTAATAACTTTTTTTTGGCAATATGTGAAATATTTGAAATATAGTCATGAACGAAAGAGGTAATGTTTTTGTTTTCATAGTCCTTATTGCTTTAATAAAAATGCCAGTTAGTTCAGGACCTCAAACAGAATAGAAGTTACTTTGTTATGAAAAGCTCAGTGTGAAGTTGGTACCTGACTCTTTTCTACAATGTGTCTAAAGATTCTAATTCCTTCTATTTTAGTCTTTAATTTACCTGATACAATGTTGTTATCTGTGTCTGTAGTTCATGATTCCCCAATGTTTACCTGTCCACAATTTTGAGCTTAGAAAAAGGAGAAAATGGATAGCAATTTTCTTTGAATCAGAACAGAAAGGAACAGATGTCTTTGGTGTGGGAATGAGGACCATTAATCCTTTTTCATAGTTTTGATGAACATAGTGCTGAAGATTAAATAAAAGGCCATCTTTTAAAGAGAACTGATACTCTTAAGAAACAGCTGAGTGTCCTTGAGGCCAAGAAGCTAAGGAGTCATTTAAAGGATATACTGAAGATATAATGGGATTTCTGGTCTCAGAAGTCACAGAAGCATGAACAACAAGAAGCATTTGAGAGAGGCTGGAGGATGGGAGAGGCTGAGCTTATACAAAAGGAGAATCAGTATTTTTGGTACTGCTTTTAGTGTGTACTGTCAATCCATTTATGTCATGACATTCTTGCTCAGGTTATTGTGACACATTTATGAGTTTACTTTTAAAAAAGTAATGTTTTAAGATATGTATACAGGTTGTTGAACTTTTGTGTGTCTTTTGTGTGTTTTGGTCAGTTAATTTGATATAACCTTTATTTCATTGATTCATATATTCAGATTATTTGACATATTTTAACAATATTCATTGTTTATGTCCTTGCTTAGATATCTGATACCTTAGTAATATAATCATGAAAACATTGCCTTATGCACTGACTAAAAAGCAGACAAATTATGTATTTCACCTGCTTTTGTTACTGTAAAACTATTGCATTTTTAAATTTTATTTTATTAGAGAAGCACAAGTATTCTTGTACAAAAAGGTTGGTAACTATTATGGGGTTTCCTTTGAGTTGTATTTTGTGTGGATACACTGTTGGTTTTATGTCACTGAAGTAAATTCCACTGCTAAAGAGTCTTACAATTCTTATTTGCTGCTACTTACTTCAGTTGTATGGATTTGTTTAAAGTTTGCTTTAAAAATTGTATATGAGTATGAGCAATGGTTTCAAAACAACTATACAATTTTACAAAACAAAATGAAACACCTAAAAAGTACATTGTTATTTTTTTAGTACTTGGTGGTTATCTAGAGATGCTTATGATCTTATGTATAATTTCTGAAAGCCTGATGCTACTCACACGCAGATCATTGAAGGAAAAGGCAGGGAGCACATTGGCCTAAAGATCTAGGAAGATAAATGTCTAGATACTCTATGAAAATTTATTTCTCTGAAATATCCTACAGTTTGGATCTTATAATATTCCTTTGTGCCTCAAGATGTACTTATTAACTCTAATCTGAATTCTCTAATAGCACTGATATCTAAGTGTGGTTATGTCGTCCAGCATCACCAGCATCTTGAGCCCAGCTATTCCTTCCTTGTTTGTAGGGAGGTTCAAGGTGATACTTTTGAGTTAGTAAGTTAATTGTTTTAACTTTGTATGGGCCTTTTTGTTTGAGACAAGGTCTTACTATACAACCCTGTCTTGGCTTGTCTGACTCTCCCTATGTGGATCCTGTTGGTGGTGAACTTGTAGCCACCTGACTGAGTTGTGAGATTATGGACATGCACTATCAAGTGCAGTAACTTATGTTTTATGAATGAACATGTTCTATTGTTGGAATTCTAGGCACAGTTAAAATTATGTCAGTGACTTGAAATGTAGATTAGTAATGCAGAAGAGTAGTCCTTTCTAGTATTGAAGAATCATCTAAATGCTTTGAGCCCTCCTCGAAGAGATTTTTGTCTGGTTCTTTGGAATATAGTGGCAAAACTATCTTAAAGATTACAGAACAATAGATAGAAGCTTTAAGTTCAGTGTTTTGTGAAGCAAGAAATTAAAAAACCATGTATATACTGTTACCATTTCTATATAGGAACTTGCATTAATTTGCTGTACTACTCTATTATTCACTAAAGTATTTTAAATTATTAACTTTAACATTTCTTTTATATTAATATGTTTATTTTGTTATCCCCGTATGCTGCATCCAATTTTCCTGGCTTCCTTCAGTAAATGAATATTTACTATGTGCCAGGAACTGAGCTATGGATCTGGAAGAAGTGAGTTATAGAGAAGTCAAAAATTTAGCCTGGAAGTTTTCCTCTACGAATTGAGAATCATTTCTAAAACAAGGATAGTCTGTATAACACATGGAGTGGAGAATTCACAAGTGCTCCACATTGATACTGGTTCCTAAAGGACACATAGGAGGTTGTAATAGGATGAGAATATTTGCAAACATGTGAAAACTTCAGGACTGATCTTGGAGGGCAGGGTGATGAGCAAATCATAAAAACAGATCAACAAGACAGACCTGGACCTGGGGATGGTATGTTTTGATTTCACTGATTTCTATGTGACAATTCAAGAAGAGAGGGTGAATTTGAGATAGCTTAAAGTAGAATTGGTAGGATTTGGATACTCAGTTGGATATGAGTTAGGAGAGTTTAAATTGTTCAAAATTGTAGGAATCGGGATGACTAATTGGAAGAATTGAGGAAGATACAGAATCGAATAAGCTGTGACTTCTGAAAAATCAGCCTTATTCAGATAAACAAGACCCTTCTAATCTGACGGTGTCTACGGGCCTTATCCTTTCTATAGACTTCTCAGCAAATGATCACTTCCTCACTGCTTGCTATTTTAAACCAAGTTTCTATATTTTTCCATTTTATTCCTATTTAAATAAAGCAGTATGGTTTTACATTCTGTATTACTTCTAATGTATGTAGGCAATATGTGACTTAAAAATTCTACATTAGTCGAAACGAAAGAATCAGTGATGCATTCAAGGTTTTATGTGAAAAAACATTTATATATTATTTTACAATAAAAATAGGAAATGATTGAATGCCTCTCAAAACAGGAATTTATTTGACAAATTAGGATATCCTTTTGCTGGGCAGGTAAATTAGGAAGATCCCATACTGTTGGAATAAAGGGTGATCCCATATTTTCAGCAAATGTGAACTTTATTGTTTATTTTACAAGAGAGGAGTTGAGGACAAACAACTGGAAATTTCACTTTGTGTGGTACCTTAGGGACACAGATTCTTTATACCTTATTTCTGTGTCATATTGAAGAGCATCTAGACTTAGCTGGAAACATGTCTATACTTTGGCTTTATTGAGACCCTTGGTGTTGCCATGATGGTTTTACCCAGAAGGACATTTTCTGCCTTCTTGTTTCTTGACTGTAACATGTGAAGCTGTTGATCACCTTTTCCTTTTTCCAAGTTACATTTTCTTTTCTGAGTCATTATGTCTTATGTGTACAAGTCGATGTTCTTCAGTGTTATGGCTTTGGTCCATTTTCATTTCAGTTCTACCCTTAATGGTCTCACTCAGGACCACTACCATTTGCCACTTCCTAAACCCAACTATCTAGCCTGAACTTCTGTCTTTTGAGCAAACAATTCATATTTATGAAGATTCTATAGGAAACTTGGAGCTAACATAATCAAGACTGACACAATTGTATTCCTTCCCAAATAACTTCTCACACCTGCATAGCTTCTCAACAGCGACCTAGGAGCCAACAAACCCAACCCAGAAGTTTTCTGGCATCTCTCCCCAGAGACCCTATTCTTCATAGATATGCTTCTGAGTTATTGTACCCATCCTTCTTCTCTCCTGTTTTCATCACCACAGTCTTAGTTCAGCCAAGGTTATTTTGAGACCTTCCTTACACATCTGTTTCTATTCCGGCTCCTTTCCAATCCTAGTTAATGATTAAATAGGCCATTGACTTTTCTTCTCCTGGCATTTGGTGAACACTGGTTGTATGTTTTAAGTTGTATAATATCTGTTGTGATTCCAAGTGCAATTCAGTTAGTAAATTATACTACTATTAATAAATGAGCATTTGTGAATAAAGAGAAACCAAGAATGATAATTGTACCATTTAAGTAATTATCACCATAATATTTAAGGAATTTGGAAGAAAATTAAATACTACTTTCACACAAGTAGGAGTATTGCACTGGAGAAAAAAGAAATAGGTTTTAGCATTTTCAGTGTTTAATTTAGCATACAGAGAACTGAGTCTAAGTAGTGAAATTAATGGTATTTGTTGCAAATATTAGTGCTGTGCAAAGAAAGCAAGAACAAAAAGTCTCTGAACAGTTGATTGATCTGTTCAACCTCTGCTCCTTTAATGTCGTTGGACTCCTTGGGCCCTGCCAAGGCTGCACATAGCAGAAGGCCTGGGAGACCACCCCTGTTCTGACAGTTTAGCTGAATACAGGTATGCCACTCACCTGTTTCATTCTCTTTCTGCTGGAGTTGGTTCTTCTTATGGCTATCCCTCATACTCCCCACATAATCAACCTGACACCTACTCAACTACCTCCCTGCCCCATCTATCTTCTGAGCACAGTTCAAACTTTATTTTGTTGGTTGCATCACTTCTGGGTTACCTGGTTAGGAGAGATGTTTGAGTATAGTACAATTTGCAAAATATTATCTAGATGGCATAGATGATACAGAGAAGGAATTCTGTCTAAACTTTTAGATTAGTAATAATCTCTTCTCACATATATTTGTGATAATGACTTAATTTCTGTTGCTGTAATTTTCCAACCCAATTGCCTGGTAAAAGAAATCTCAATTCAATCAATATCAGTACAAGCTATAAGCCTAGATTGGGTGGATCTCCCACTACACTACTCTATTCCCATCTATGTTATTCCATATAACTTGCAGTTTCTCCAGGCCACTGAGCTTCTCTCCCTCCTCTTGGACAATCCTCCGTAGCTCCTCCCCCTTCTCATTTATCCTTTTCTCCTCCCCCAAACTCTCAGCATCTCCTCCTTCCTCCTGCCCAGTCATTGGCTGTAGCCTTTATTCGAAAAGTTAAGGTGCGGAAAAGGTTCACAAGGCACTTGTATACATGATTAACATCTCTTCTGCAGCCCCTCCCAGGAGTGGAATTAGCATCAAAATAAAGCCCAGGGCTATCTGGAAAATTACAGCAACAAATTTCTGTTAATTTTATATATGATTGAGCCCAAGTGGTCAGTGGTAGGTCTCCTTTGTCTTGCATATACTCGTCCCTCCTGCCTTAGACTGCAGGAATCAGGAGGTGCCACATCTACCTCAGAAGATAGTAGAGCCCTATGAACTCTAGGACTATAATCCCTTTTTTAGGGAGGGTGATAAGCATAATAAATTTTTCTGTTCTCTTTTAAAATTACCCAGTATGCCCCTAGTCCCATAGCATGCTCACTCTCCTTGTTGCTGGGTATAACTTTCTTATCTACTTTTTGCTAAAGGTCTCAACTGGCAGATTGAAATTTTCTAAAGTTAAATAATGATAAAGAGGACAAAATTTAAAATATTGACTTTTCTGATTTTTTTTAGTTATTTTATATAATTGAAGAAAAGAACTTGGAGAAGAATTGAAGAAAAGAATTGGTTTTTATGCTTTTTATTAATCATTTTACTCATTTACATAAAAATATGGCACGCTTCACGAACTTGCGTGTCATCCTTGCGTAGGGGCCATGCTAATCTTCTCTGTATCATTCCAATTTTAGTATAGGTGCTGCTGAAGTGAGCACTTTTTTTTTTTTGTAGGATGGACTATTTAGACATTTTACTAAAAGGGCAAAAAGAATTATATTTTCCTCTCCTTTGGAGTATAGCCTTATGAATTTAACTGATTTTTAAGGTAGAGAATTATTTGAATTAGTTACCAGTATTACGTACAAGCTTTAAACTAAAAGAAAAGCCAAACTATATAGTCATGTCCCAATTAAAAGTATTTTTAGCAGATTGTAGCAATATGATAAAATACACATTTTAATGCCCAAGTTGTCATCTCAAGTTAGCACATGTTAATTAAATTTAAAAAAGCATGCATAAAACTTTTCTTCAAAGGTGTGTGTGTGTGTGTGTGTATGGCACATGTGCGATAGCCTACATGTGTAGGTAAGAAGAGAAACCTCTGGTGTTGGTGTAGGTTCTTACTTTCTACCTTGTTTGAGACAAGGTCTCTCTTGTTTACTGCTGTGTATACCAGGCAAGCTGGCAATTCTCCTGTCTCTAGTTCCCACCCTCCTAGGGCATTCTGGGATTATGGCTGCTTATACTACTGTGTCTCACTTTATGTAGATTCTAGGGATCTGAATTCAGATCATTACACTTATATGGTCAGTGCTTTACCCACTGAGCCAATCTGTAGTGGTTCCTTGTATATTTATAATGCTTTTAAGTGTAATGTCATGGAAGGATTCTTTTCTGGTCATGTTTATTTCTTATTCTAATTCTAAATGTCTGTTGTTTTTGGTTGTCTGTATCTCTTCCTTTAGGAAAATTTCTGATGTAACTTATTGACTTATAGCTACTCTATGCTTTTAGTTAAATCTTAACTTCTTGAATTCCTTAGATTCTTTTGTGTGTGTGTGTGTGTGTGTGTGTATGTGTGTGTGTGTGTTGTCTCTATGATACCCAAGATTTATTGGACATTGTAGTCTTGGTTTTCTTTTCTATTTTCCTTTTAATATTTGAATGTACTATGTCATTGACCTTGTTCCCTAATCCCTTATCCTTTATAATATTTCTTCTGCTTGGTCAAGTCTGTTGATCACACTTCACATCTTGTATTTCCATTCATTGAAAATTTTACCTCTAGTGTTTACATTTTTATTTTAGTTTATTTTTAAAATCACAATTTCTTTGCTGAATTTTTCCTCCATGTTGCCAACCTTTTCATTTATATTAATGATTCCGTCATCTATTTTGCTAGTGTTTCTTGCATTTTTCTGACTCTTCTTTTTTTGAATCCTAAATTAATTTCATCTGCTATTTTATCCTCTTTGAAGTCATAGATCATTTTTACCATAAGATTTTTGATTTCTATTCCTGGTGATTTATCTCTTTCAGATCTTTGGAAATAGTACTTGAGAAATAATATTATTTTGGAGGAGTTATGTTGCCTTATATTTTTTATGTTTCTATATTTTGTTAATTTAGATAACTCTTCTGGCTTTATTGAGAATGCTGTTTTTAAAAATTAATTCATTTGTTTATATCCCAAATCCCTCTCTGTCCTTCGTTCATGGAGTTTCTTCTTCCCAACCCCCGCCTCTTCTCCTCTGAGAGGGTGGTGGCCTCCTGGGTATCCATCCCCCCTCCCTGGCACATCAAGTCTCTTTTAGATTAGGCACATCCTCTCCCACTGAGTCCAGACAGTGCAGTCATGGAGATTGAGCTTCCTGTCAGCTACATATGTGCCATGGGGCCTGGTTCTAGACTGTGTATGTTCTTTGGTTGGTGGCTCAGACTCTGAGAGCTACCAGGGGTCCAGGTTTATTGACTCTGTTGGTCTTCCTGTGGGGTTCCCATCTACTTCTGGGCCTTCAGTCCTTCCCCCAACTTCTCCATAACTGTCATTGACCTCTGTCTAACATTTGGCTGTGGGTACCTGCTTCTGTTTCATTCTGCTCCTGGATAGAGCCTCTCCGAGGACAATTAAGCTGGACTCCTGTCTACAAGCATAACGGAGTATCCCATTAATAATGTCAGGGAATTGGTGCTTGCCCATGGGATGGGTTTCGAGTTGGGCAGGTTATTGGTTTGCCTTTCCATTGGTCTCTGCTCCATCCCTGCATTTCTTTTAGACATGACAAATTTTGGGTTGAATGTTTCCATTTTTCCACTGAGGGTATTGCCTGGCTACAGGAGGATACCTCTTTAGGTTCTATGTCCCTTAGGCATCTTGACTAAGGTCCCCCATGTTGACTCCTGGGAGCCTACTCTATCCCAGCTCTCTGGGAATTCCTAGAGATCCCTCCCATCCCAGGCAGCTGCAGATTTCCATTCATTCTCCTGGCTCACTGGGCCTCTCTCCTTTCTCTCCCTGCACCTGATCCTACTTCCCCATTACCCTTCCCCATTACCTCTTCCCACAGTTCCTTCCCTCCCTCTGCCTCCTATGACTATTTTGTTTCACCTTCTAAGTGTGATTCAATCATCCTTAATTGGGTCTTTCTTCTTGTTTAACTTCTTTAGGTTTGTGGGATGTATCATTCTGTACTTTATGGCTAATATCAATGAGTACATACAATGCCTGTCTTTTTGGGTCTGGGTTACTCACTCAGGATGATATTTTTTAGTTCCATCCATTTGTCTGCAAAATTCATGATATCTTTGTTTTTAATAGCTGTATAGTATTGCATTGTGTTAATGAATCACGTTTTCTGTATCCATTCTTTGGTTGAGGGACCATCTATGTTGTTTCCAATTTCTGGCTATTACAAATAAGGCTGCTATGAACATAGTGGAGCATGTGTGCTTGGGGTATGGTGGAACATCTTTTGGGTATATGCCCAGGAGTACTATAGGTGGGTCTTCAGGTAGAACTATTTACAATTTTCTGAGAAAAACTGCCAGATTGATTTCCAGAGTGGTTGTACAAGTTTGCATTCCTACTGGCAATGGAGGTTCTGCATTCCTACTGGCAATGGAGGTTCTCCATTCCGTATATCCCTGCCAGCATATGCTATCACTTGAATTTTTGATCTTAGCCATTCTAAGTATGGTATAAGGTGCAATCTCAGGGTGGTTTTGATTTGCATTTTCCTGATGTCTAAGGATGTCGAGCATTTCTTTTAGAGTTTCTCAGCTATTTGAGTTTTCTCTGTTGAGAATAGTTATGTGCCTCACTTTTTAATTGGGTTATTTGGTTTTTGGAGCTTAACTTCTTGGGTTCTTTATATATTTTGGATATTAACCCTCTGTCAGATGTAGGGTTAGTGAAGATTGTTGAGCAGTCTAATCATGGAGGTTCAGTCCATAGTACTATTAATAGTAGAAAGTCTGTTGTAATAAAACAACATTTTTCAAATGGAGTTTAGAAATACTCTTAAAATTAAATGGAAAAACGACTGAAGAATATACCAAAAAGCTAAAAAGTACTTGGGGGTAAAGAAGGGGATTAAATGAATAGGATAAAGGAAGGTAGGGAATGAGAAATAGAGAAGCAAGATTAAATGATAGAAAAGAAGAAGAATGAAGAAGATTGTTATCGAGGGGAAGTGAGAAGAGAAAGATGAAAAGAATTTTAAGAGGTAAAGGGACAGAAAGAGAGAAAGAAGGAAAGAAAGAAAGAAAGAGAGAAAGAAAGAAAGAGAGGAAGAAAGAAAGAAAGAAAAATTTCTGTGGCTAGAGAGACCCCAGTGAATGAGGACATTTGTTGTTTTTCACAAAGGACCTGAGTTTAGTTCTCAGCACTCACTTTAGGTGGCTTTGTAGCCATGTGCAACTACATTTCCAGGAGACCAGAGACTCTTTTCTAGCATCTGAGGGTACCCACAAACACATGCCATGAGCACAGACACATACACACAAACATGAATGAAATATTTACCAAAAATGGTTATCTAATAATGAAAAAGTTCAAAAACAAACTCAACCTATGGAATGGACTAGGAACATAGTCTTGCACCTGGACACCAATCTAACAGATAAAAATTATTAGGACTAGTATACTATAATGCAATCTCTTCTGAACACTGCAAATATCAGGAGTAAGAGTGGCAATGTAAAGTGGAGAAAAAAAACCACAATACTTTACTAAGAATTTAACCCCAGATGGCAGAAAAACACAAGTAACCTGAAAACTCAGGACAACATATTTCCTCCAGAAATGACCAATGTCTCAAAAATAGTCACTAATGAAAATGACTTAGGTGAAATTCTTAATTAAGGGTTAAATGAAACAGAATTAGAAATATGTTCAAATAACTCAAAGGAAATACAACTATACTCTAAGAGAATACAAACAGCTGATGAAATTATAAAGTCAATTGAAGGTATGAAAATAAAATTGTATAAAAAAGAAATAAGAAAAATCAAGCTGAAAACTGAAGATGTTGGAAATGGAGAGAAAACACAGTAGGTCAGATAAAAAGATGGCAGAAAGCTTTATCAGTAGGATTGTATGACGGATAGAATTACAGGATTTGAAGACAATACAAGAACTGGATCATTCAGGCAAGATCAGTGATAAATTAAAAATGTATGGATGGAACATTAAATAACCCTGGAGACATCATAAAAAGCAAAGTTTATGAATTGTGAGCATATAGAAGAATTTTATACCAAAGGCAATAAAATATTTTTCAATTAAATCATAGAAAATAAGTTCAAAATCTAGGTAAAGAGAATCCCATCCAAATATTCAGGAGCACAGAAGACCAAATAGATGTGTTCAGAAAAGGAAGCATTCTCTACATTATATCATGGTTAAAGCATTGCATATACAGAACAAAAATGTCTATTGAAAGCTGGAAGAGAGAAGGGCCAAGGAACATATAAAAACAGGCATAAGAATCACTTCTTACTTTTTCATTCAAAACCTTAGAACCAAGAAGAGTTTAGAAAGACTTCAAAATCTGAAAGATGGTAAACTACCAACCCAACTTAACATGGCCTGCACACTGACCTATCTTCACTGAAGGAGAAAGAAAAACTTTCCATGGTGATAGCAGGCTAAAGGAGTTTATAATCACCAAGGCAGCCCTATAAACCATATTGGAGCAAATACTTTATACTGAGGATAAAAATAAATGAAACCAATAGGCTACTGGGGAAAAAATAAACAATGCTAACACATTTGCTAAGCAAAAAGGATTAAAAAAATCAAATAATAAAAACAACAACAACAGCAAAATGACAAGAATAGATACCATTCCATAGAAACTCTGAATATTAATGATGCAATTCACTTATCAAAGAGCATGAACTACAAGGTTGGATCAGAAAGCAGGATCTTTTTTCTGTCTCTTAGATATACACCTCTCTCCATCTAAAGGAAATATTTCAGGTGAAAAGATGGAAGAAAAAACCATATCTTCCAAGGAAATGGGATCAACAAGCACACAATGCTATCCTAATCTCTCAAAGAACTGAATTCAATCTACATTTCATCAGCATAGATAAAGAATATCACTTCATAGTATTCACGGGAAAAGTCTCCAAGAGTATATAATTCTAAACAACCCACACTGAGCACAGGCTCATCCACCTTCAAAACAACATGTTCTACCAGATATCAAGACACAAATTAATTCACATGTAGTAATAGTGGCTTAATACCCTACTGTCACCATTAGATCAGCCATATTGCTCCCAACAAACACAAACAAACAAAAACATTGTAATTAAAAGACATCACAGATCAAATGGACCTTACAGGTATCTATAGAAGAGTCTGCCCAAACGCTAAGAATACATATTCTTCTCAGAAACCTATGGAACTTTCTCTAGAATTTGTCACAAATTAGGACACAAATCAAATCTCAACAAATACAGAAGAATTGGAATAATGTCTAGTATTTTATCAGACCACAGTTTAATAAGGCTAGAAATAAATAGCAAGAGAAACTATAGAAATATACAGACTCATGGGGATTAAATTATACCTTGTTAAATAATGAATGAGTCATTGAAGAAATCAAGAAGAGATTAAAAAATTCCAAGATTTAAATGCAAATGAGAACACAGTATACAAAAACTTAAAAATGAAGGCAACCCTAAGAGGGAAGTTTGTAGCTTTAAGTACAATCAAATGCCTGGAGAGATAGCTCCATAGTTTGAATGCTTATTGTTCTGAAGAAAGTCTTTTTTTTTTCTTTTTTTTTCTTTTTTTTATTTTTTTAATTTACATTCCAAATCACTTCCCCTTTCCCGTTTCCTCCCTCCCCGAAAGTCCCATAAGCCCCCTTCCCTCCCTCTCAAGAACTTTTAGTTTCCAGCAGGTTACAACCATCTGTGACTCCAGGTCTAGGAGACTGGGTGCCCTCTTCTGGTCTCTACCAGCATAACCATCACCACCACCACCACCACCACAACAACAACAAAAACAAAATTATCGGTTGATGAACATACATGCAAAGTTTTAATATAATACTTGCAAGTTAAATGCAAGAACACATCAGAACACCTTGATCAAGTTGACTTCATTCTAGACATATGATCATGGTTCAACATGTGAACATCAATAAGTATGATTCGTTACATAAGTAAACTCAAAGAAAGAAATCACATGATCATTTTTATAGATGCTGAAAAGGCTTTTGACTCTAATGTTCCTTCATAATAAAAGTCCCAGAGAGACTAGAAATGGGAGACTCTAATTCCACTTATTAAAATCTATAAATGACAAACTGATGGCAATTATGCAAAATGGAGAAACTCAGAACAGCCTTCTAACATTAGTAACAAGATGCCCATTCCTTCATCCTTACTCAGTACAGTGCTTGAAGTCTTTCCTAGAGCACCGGAAAGGAAATAAACCAGATACAAATTGGAAAGGAAGAAGTCAAAGAATTCATATTGATAGAAAATGTGATCCTATCCTTAAGAGACCCTCTCCTAGAGAATCCATTAGAAAAATTCCCAGAGCTTTCAAACATTTTCAGCAGTGTTAAACAACAAAATTAAAATACAAAAACCATAGCTTTCCAGTATTCCAAAGAAAAAAGGGGCCACTGCAAAGCAGTGCATCTTCTCAAGGCATGAGAGTGGACAGTTGTCAAAGACAGCATGGTTGAGCAGTGTATACTCCAAGTGGCAAACGTGACAATCTCTAAAGGATTTATTGTGCCAGGGTTTTTTTTTAGGCAGATTTAATATAGTTTTTTTTTCAGTTTCAAGTATTTAGATTTTAAAGTATCTAGAATAGGCAACTTTTATCCAAGGGACATTTTCGTATCCCGGAGGGGGTTCAGCCTCAGTGTCCTGAAATCCTGTCAATATTCAGCAACTTAATAGCATCACTACAAATGCCGTAGTGTATATAAAACACTCCATGAGGAAATAGGGTCTTAACTTTATGGACCCATTTCTGACAAGTAGAGAATAGGTTATGTTGTTGTGTCACCTCCCTAGACAAATACAATTTTGTTTTCTTTGTGAAGCCCTTGTTCATTTAATACCTTCTGACACCTGGCTTCAGTGAGGAGCCTTTTGTAATTTACAGATTTTCACTGATCCAGGTGCTTAAGAATTGTCTGCAAAAGCCATAAGATATTTATTGTTGTCTAGTAAACTTTAACTGAGAATCAAGATTTAAGAATTTTCAATCCTGCAAGCAGTGACTTATGGGATGTGGAACTCATAGCTTTGTTGTGTTAGGAATCTCAACTGAATTGACCTATGGACTTGTCTTTGGGGCCATTTTCTTGATTGATGATTAGTGTGGGAGGGCCCAGACCACTGTGAGTAGTGCTACTCCTAAGCAGGGAGCCTAGGCTGTTTAAGAAAAGTAGCTAAGGAAGCCAGAGAAAGCAGCCAAAATATTCCCCCATGGTCTCAGTTTTAGTTTCTGCCCCCACCCATGTTCCTGCTTTGAGTTCCAGTTCTGACCTTTCCTGATGGTAGACTGTAAGTGTAAGAGGAAATAAAACCTTTTCTCCTTGAGGCAAGATAGAAACCAAACCAGGACAGCCCCCAAAGACAATTTAGGTAGTTTAGGTACTTCAAAAGTTATCACTTCTTATCTCCCAAATACTTTAAAATTTCCTGCTCATCTAAGAATGTTCTAGTAAGTAGATTGCATTATAGTTCTCCCTAAAAATGTTCCTATTTCATAAATACTTATGTTAGAGTTTATAAATGTTTTAAAAATATGATAACTTTCTTTTTATATATAGTCTTTGTGTATTTTAAGACATCTATCCATATTTCTTTGTTAAGTAGGTTGACTGTCTTAGAATGAATGGCAATTGAAATTAGTATTTCTATCAATTGTGTGTCAGGTTTTAGAACAGCTTTCTGGCTCTGTGTGTTGGATGGAGCTATTTCTCTTGCATAGTGACATTGTCCTGTAAAGTGAAAGGGTAAATGCAATGTAGTAAAGCAAAGAGCACTTTCACAGATTTAGACTTTCTAAGGATGGGACATCTTTTTAGACAGAGCAGAGATGAAACTAAATGTTCAAGTAAATACATTTGAAAGATTCCTTTAAATAAGTGGAAAAAATAGAAATGATTCCTTTTTCTGTGCAATGTGTTTTCTCTCTGTAGATGCATATCTCTTTTCCGTATGAATATAATTGAACATAATTTCATCTTCATATGATATTATCATAATAAAATTGATAAGTGTTAGTTTTTAATGGCCAAGGATATTGATCAAAGTTATTAAAAACACCTAACTGACCACTGGTATAGACAGTGTATTTATATTTAAAATAGGATATATTTAACTGACCACTGGTATAGACAGTGCATTTATATTTAAAATAGTGACTAAACCACACCCCTGGTACTTAAATATATTTGAGATTTTCCTTTGTAACCCAGTGACTCATATTGGCTCTAATAGTTGTCCTGAGTAGAAAACAGTTGGTTAGTAATGGGAAAAATGTCTCAGTGGGTAAAAACTCTTGCTTTTGCAACATAATGACCTGAATTTGAATACCCCAACCCACATAAATACTCAGATGTGTCTGAGTGCCTGTAAGCCCAGTGCCCCTATGGGAATATGAAAGCAGAGACAAGAGAATATGCAGAAGCTGTGGTCCAATTCGCTTGACACATGCAGTGGCAGGGGACACTGTTTCAAAACAAGGTAGAAAATGAGGACAGATACCTAAGGTGGTCCTGTGACCTCCACACTTGCCCCACAGCACACTAATGCATCCACCAACATGAGCACACAGATGAATATACACAGGAAGTTACTGATTAAATTAGGAATATTTTTATTAATAAGTATTTCTTTTTATTACAGAAGAAAATACTCAGGAAGCTCCACAGATGAAGAAAAGCTTGAGTGAAAAGGTTTCTCTCTACAGAGGTGACATCACTCTGCTAGAGGTGGATGCAGTCGTCAATGCGGGTGAGTGCTTCACTGTGCTGTATTTTCTTTGCTGTGCTTTACAATCTTAAAACATTTTCTCTACTGCCTTGGTATAGAAATATTTTTCTTTGTGATTAAAAATATTGAGGTTTTATCTTATGTATCCAACTAAAAGCACTGGAGTACATGAGAAGTAGCAAACTGTTGTAAAAAGCTCTTTAGAAAGAGTATATTAGCTAAATGATTACTAGTTTCATGCTTGTGTAATGAGAAGTAGTAGTTCAGCAAGCTTTTCTTTTCTCTTGTATAAGTTCTAAAGATACAGTTAGATTATATCAGCCAAAAGGAAAATGTGGAGAACTTATTTCTCGGATTTCAAAACCTCAATTGTTTGTAAGTTTATATTTTATTATAAAATGCTATTTTACTGGCATATTTTAATGTTTAATTTTCTTCTTTGAACATCGAAGGAGATATGACAGCATGCTGTTGACATTGCTCTTGTCTCCCCTATATTTTCTTGTGAAGTTATATATGAAAAGAATATAACAGTTGTGATTCTATAAATATTAATAAAGGAAATTATGATTTACGTTTTAGAAAGGTAACCCCCCCTTTGTAGGTTGAAAGTGTTGAACAAAAGTAGGTGTAGACTTAAGTAATCTCAGTCTTTAATCTAAGGGCCTCCTTAAGCTAAGCAAGAGAATGGTGGGCCTGGAGAGATGAAGAGAATTTCTTTACGTAGTATCCCAAAGGTCAAGAAGTAAAGGGCTTTTCATTTACAGGAAAAGAATTAGAAATTATTCTAATAAATAGAACACATACAGAAAGAAGTGGCAGAAACACAGTAGGGAACTGAATGGTGGCATGAGACAGACGTGTGGTTGCTTGGAGGAGCCATGAGAGAGTTGTGTTTTTTTCATTAATCATGGTGACTCAAAACGCAGGAGTTTAGAACCAGGAGAGAAGATACACTTAAGTTTGAGGGGCGCGGGGAGGGGAGCGTCAAATACCCAACCTTAACCAACCAGAAGGAGAAATGGAGGCAGGAAATTCAGGTATGAGACAATGGGAGGAGAATTTAGACTGCCTGTGTCTTGACTCAGCAGAAGCTACAAGATGATCACTTTTGAGTTTTCTGTAAGCCAAGTAGGAGAGTGCTGATTTACTGTTAGCTGTCTCACAGAACATGAAAGGATGGGCAGGATATCCTGACTGCCATGGTTTTCCAAGAGTGCAGGGTTCAGATAAGTCTAGTACTGTCTCAGTTGATAAGTAAATTCACACAGAAAATGCTTTGGAGAGGAACATAATAAGGACTGGAAGATGTTTATTCCACACATGGGAGAATTCTTGGAGTCTAGGAAGAAGGCTGGAAGTCTACTGAGCTTGTTCTTCCTTGAGAATTGGGTGTCCTTTGCTCTGTAAAGTACCAACTCTGTCATAGTCAGTTTTCTTTTTCTTCTAATGGCTCTTTGCTTCCTCTCTCCTTGGATGCTTCTGTCACCCTTTTGAGATGTCATTTCCTATCAAAAAGGATGGTGGATTTTTATCTCTACACAATCTGGCTGTCTTCTTTTGGTTTGATTTTTGTCCTTTTGTCACCTTAAAGGCTCAGATCTTCCTTATACGTAGACTCCTTGTTTGTTTTTGGTGGCTCTCAGTTTCAAGTTGTTTTCCTCTAGTCTGTGAGGCCTATGAAGAAGTCAGGGCCTTAGAAAGTATCTCATGAACACCCTGGTTTTAGTTAGATATCCCTGTGGTTAGCAAGTGATCAATGACTTATTATGCTGGAATTTTTACAAATATAAGAACTTTAATTCTAAAATATTTAAGATTTAAAAGATTATTTATATAATTATTTTATTAATTGAAGGATTTAAAACTTTTAATAAAAGTACTACTAACATCCCAATGTTTTTGAATTTTTTAGCTGATTCTAGTTGCTGCTTTTTCTTCTTGTTAACATAACATTGAATTTGCCTGTTTACTTGATAGTAACAATGGCTTTTCTTGGATTTTGTTAACTGTGTACTTTCGTTCTTTCCCACAAAGCACATACCCCTTTTTATTTATTGTTGCACCACCCAAAGCAATGGCTTGATGTTCTGCTTATAAGAAATATTCAAGCTGTATGTATGTTAAATTGACTTTATGCAATTGATTTTTATCATACCTCTACCGAGGTCTTGATAAAGTGAATTGGTTTGGCTCTGGTTTTAAAATCATTTGTTCAATAATCAATAAAAATATTTATTAGGTAATTTTTATTGACATAAAATAAAGTACTGTTAGTCAGAAAATACATGCTTAACTCACTATTTTTCGCTTGTTCATTTTCTCTTGCCTTTCCCTGTATATGTAGATTTCTCATAGATATTGCATAGTGTACATGATTATGCAGATTTCTCATAGATATTGCATAGTGTACATGATTATGATGACTTAATCTGAAGATAAGAATCAAATTTTGTTCCCTCTAGCTCTCTGACTGTGATGATTGTAATTTGGCTGTGTTCACAGGGCTGGCTCGTCAGGTAGTTCCTGGGTGGATGGGAAATGTACAGGGAACAGCTCTATTTACAGCTTTCTGCTGTGCAGCTTGTTGGCCTGGTATGGAATATGAACAGAAGCACAACGGTTAGCTTTCTGGTGTATAAGGAAACATGACAGAACACTCCAGAGCCACCTCTGGAGAGAGGCAGGGCTTCTAGTCAAGGTGTCAGAGCTGCCGGGCCATCACTTTCTGCTAGACTGCCAACGTTCCTTTGTGACTACATTAATATCGAAACAATTGATCTTTATAGTTCTGAATGGAAGGATTCGATGTTTTAAACTTCTTAATTTAGTATTTGTTGAAATTCCTTAAACTTGTTTAAATGCTACCTGAGACAAGTTCCTCTTTATCCTTCCTTCTAGGAAGTTGGACATGTGTGTGCTCTAATTAGAGAGGTTGTGAAGGCGTCTTATTAGTTTCCAGGGGACCAGATTCTAAACCTACTAGAGTTGGTTTAGAGTCAGGCAGACATAGGTTCCAGTTCTCAAACTTAGGACTGGTTTATTTTTAAATATTAGTTTGAAGTAATTATAGTAAATTCCAGGAAAAGGAAGAAATCAGAGTTCTCAGTAACCTTTCCCAAACTTCCAGCAATGTGATACCATGTAATCTATACTATAATATGAGACCTAGGAAATGGATATTTATATAGTCTTAGCAGTATTGATGGAAATATCTTTGACATCACACACACACAAAAGTATCATTCAATTGAAATTTGTCAAGGCAAACTACTCTTGATCAAGAGTGTGTCACCGGAAGAGCAAACATACTGAGACAGTAAGTACTCTTGATTTTTATTCTAAGGAAGGTGGTGACTGTGTCTTTCCCCTATGGGGTCTGACCTCACGATCTATTCACTTGGCTAGCCTGAAAAGGATTGATGCACCAGAAATGAAGGAGGAAGGGGAAGACATTCACGCTTCAAGGAGAAAAGGGTCACTACTCCAGGCCATCAAATTCCCATAATAGAGCAGTGGCCTTCATGCAAGCAAATTTGGGTAAGGAGGGTTAAGACATTTGCATGAAACTCTTAAAAGGAGAGGGAAATAAGATTTTAATACCTTGTCCTAAACACAAGTTTTATAGTTTTCAATAGGAGAAACTCATGTTTGGTTTACAGGTACTGAAGATCACATTCAGTGTTTGAGCATTTAGTAAACACTTTACCAGTGAGGTACACCTGTGGTCTAGGAAATTGATACTTACATACTGTAATTATCTAAACTACAGACTTTAGTTTCTACTATTGGATAGTGTTAGGTACTTAACACCATTTGTAAGTGTACACATGTGTGTTGTTTTATCCCATGTATAGATTCAAGCAACCATCAACATAGTTCAGATCTAGAACTATTTTAATGAGAAAAATACTCTTCTATTTTATGGCTTTCTGTGCACTTTATTAATTACTTCCTTTTGTCTGATTTAGTTTAGTCTTCTTCCTTTAGTCTGGTTTTAGTCTGATGCCATCCTCTTGTCTCTTTTCACTTTTGTTGCCAAGAGAGTGAAAGCAGAACTGGAGAGTAGAATGATGTCCTGTAGAGACTGAGGCTTGGCCACGAAGGGAATGGGGGGTTGTTGATCAGAGGGACCTTTCCCAATCCACAGTAGAAATAGATTTGTGGTCTGTGGCACAGCTACATGATCATAAGCAATGATACTGTCTGTTTTCATAAAGAAGAGAGGAGGCTAAAGGTTTCACAGTAGAAGTGGAAAGCAAGATTTTAGAGATGTTAATTTGCTTACTTTTATGAATCTGTATTTCAGACATCAAAATATCATATAGTTTCTTATAAAAGCAATATGAATAATAAAATGTTATATGAGAGTAATAATCTATACTGCATGTAATCTTTTGGATTGGATTTCCCTCTAAGAAAAATGCCCTTTAGAGCTATCTATATATTGTTGCATGTTCCCTGGTACCAATAGTAGTTCCTTCTGGTTTTCTCCTCTTGGTGGTATACATAGACTTAGAAGAGTTTTTAGCCATTCACCCATTGATGGAATTTTGGTTTTCTTCAGCACTTTGCTCCTAACAATAAAGCCTCTATGAACTATGAGGATATTCTATGAGTATTCAAGTTTCTGTATGACTACAGGTTTCTGTTTCTGTGATATAAACAACCACATGTGTTGTGATAAATGCCTGTTTAATTAGGTAAGAAACTGTGATTTTCTATACTGTCTGTATTATTTTGTATTTTCACAGCAGTGTTTGAGCAACGCAGGTTTTTTTTTTTTTACTAGTATTTGGTGTTAGAATTATTTTATTTTTTCACTAGGTATATACTGGTATGTTATATTTTAATTTGCATTTTCCAAGAATTAACTGTGTTGAATACCTTTCCATTCCTTCTTAGTTGACATACTTGTTCATTTATAATGACTCTCAGAACCATCTTACGATCTTTTTGAGAATTGGTCATTCTTATTTTTAAGGTTCTGTTCTAAATCATATCTGATATATATTAACATATAATCAGCTATGACCCAGCTTTTCACCAGCATTTCTTGGATTCTTAGGCTTCCATGGAAACCATCTCACCAATAGTTACCATAACCTCTTCTTTTTCTCCTTATACTTGATTTTGTGAACTCCTTTCGGTTCTTGTTTTCTTTCTTTTCATTTTGGTGCAGTATTTATTTATGTGTGAGTATGTGTGTGTGCACGCACCTATGTATGTGCAGGTGTGAGTATGCATGAGCGGGTGTGAAGTCTAGAGCTGCCTGCCAGGCATCTTCCTCTTTTGTTCACCTTATACTTTGAGGCAGGGTCTTTTTTTGACCCTGAAGGCCAACAACTTGGCTGTACTAACTGGCCAACAAGCCTCCCAGTACTCCATATGCTTGCCTTCCCTACCATCCTGCTATGTAGATCTGAACTGAGGTCCTCCTGCTGACTCAGCAGACACTTTGGCAGCTGAGCCATCTTCCCAGACCCGCTCCTTGTATTCTTTGTATATAATATTGTCGGTCACTTCATTTTTGAATGTTGATTTTCTTTTTACTTCATTGGCATATATATGACCATCTCTTTGAGCTCGCATCCACGGTCTTCATTTCTTACCCAGAGTACCACAGTAGTGTCCTGAGTGCTTTGTTGGAAACCTCACTTGCTTTCCACATGCAGACAAAATGACCATTTTCATTCATGCTGCTTCTCTGTTTAGCCTGCCACCTTTAGTGTCTTTTTATAGCCCATAAGGTTAATGGTGAATATCCCAGTGTTTCAGATGTATCTTGCTTCAAAAACCTTTCCCAAAGATCTATAATTCATTCTCTCCCTCTTTTCTCATCTTCCTTCTCTTCCTTTCTTCCTCTTCCCCTCACTTCTTTATCTAGTTTTGTATAAGAAAAAAATGTGCTTGTCAGTCAGGCCTAGACAAATACAAGAGAAAACAAAAGTTAAATTTTTTTCCTGTGGACTTCGTAAATTTTACTTGTGATTGTTTGGACTGAGAGTGGAATAGAATCTTCTACGTGTAGAGGTGGGATAGATGTTGTAGAGAAGACAGGCTTGAATCCAGACAGACATGGTTCATTGTATAAAAGTATATAGTATGTATTCTTGTTGGAAATACAAAGAGAGTATGTAAAGCAAAATTGTAAATTTATTTTTGTTTCACTCCTGTGACAAATAAATTGAAAATTTGAGGTAAAAAGTGAAGATTTAGGATCCATAACTATGTTATTTTACTTTTAAAAACACTCTTTGGGGCAGGAGAGATGACTCAGAGGTTAAGAGCACTTATTGCTCTTCCAGAGGTCCTGAGTTTTATTCCTAGTAACTACATGGTGGCTCACAACCATCTGTAATGGGATCCAGTGCCCTCTTCTGGTGTGTCTGATGACAGCAACAGTGTACTCAATGTACATAAAATAAACAAGTCTTTTTTTTTTTTTTTTAAAAAAACTTCATATAGTGTGGACACAATTATTTGTACCTGTCATTTCTTCATTCATGAGGTGGAAGATATATTTGCTCCCCTGTTTTACCATAATTTTCACTTGATCTTAGCCAAAAGGATGAGAAGGGATTAGCATAATTTTCTGAGTTGTATTTTGAGAGAGGTTTAGAGATGTACCCATAAATCTTCAGTCTCCTGTCTTTCCTCCTCCTCCTCCTCCTCTTCCTCCTCCTCTTCTAGTTGTTGTTGTTGTTCTTCTTCTTCTTCTTCTTAATTTTCTTTATTTACATTTCAAATGTTATCCCCTTTCCTTGTTTCCTGTCCAAACCCCCCTATCCCATTCTCCCTTCCCCTGCTCACAAACCAACCCACTCCTGATTCCCTGTCCTGGCATTCCCCTATACTAAGACATCAAGCCTTCACAGGTCCAAGGACCTCTCCTCTCATTGATGTCTGACAAGGCCATCCTCTGAGATATATGCAGCTGGAGCCATTGGTCTCTCCATGTGTACTCTTTGGTTGGTGGTTTAGTCCCTGGGAGCGCTGGTTGGTCAATATTGTTGTTCCTCCTATGGAGCTGCAAACCACTTCAGCACCTTGGGTTCTTTCTTTAGCTCCTCCATTGGTAACCCTGTGCTCAGTCCATTGGTTGGCTGTGAGCATCCACTTCTATATTTGTCAGGCATTGGCAGAGCCTCCCTGGTGACAGCTATTGGCATCCACAATAGTATCTGGGTTTGGTAACTGTACATGAGATGGATACCCAGGTGGAACAGTATCTAAATGGCCTTTTATTCAGTCTCTGCTCCACACTTTGGCTCTGTATCTCTTCTCATGGGTATTTTGATCCCACTTCTAAGAAGGACCGAATTAATCACACTTAGTCTGGGTTACCTCACTCAGGATGATATTTTCTAGTTCCATCCATTTGCCTAAGAATTTCTTTTTTTTAAATATTTATTTATTTATTTATTTTTATTTTTTATTTACATTCCAAATGATTTCCCCTTCCCCGGTTCCCCCTTCCCCAAAAGCCCCATAAACCATCTTCCCTCTCCCTATAACCCAATCAATCCCCTCCCACTTCTCTGTCCTGGTATTCCCCTACACTGTTGCATCGAGCCTTTCCAGGACCAGGGGCCTCTCCTTCCTTCTTCTTGGGCATCATTTGATATGTGAATTTTGTATTGGGTATTCCAAGCTTCTGGGCTAATATCCACTTATCAGTGACTACATGCCATGTGTGTTCTTTTGTGATTGGGTTACCTCACTTAGGATGATATCTTCTAATTCCAAACATATGCCTAAGAATTTCATGAATTCATTGTTTTTAATTGCAGAGTAGTATTCTATTGTGTAAATATACCACATTTTCTGTATCCTCCATTGAGAGACATCTGGGTTCTTTCCAGCTTCTGGCTATTATAAATAAGGCTGCTATGAACATAGTGGAGCATGTGCCCTTATTGCATACTGGAGAATCCTCTGGGTATATGCCCAGGAGTGGTATAACGGGGTCCTCTGGAAGTGTCCTACCCAGTTTTCTGAGGAACCACCAGACTGCTTTCCAGAGTGGTTGTACCAGCTTGCAATCCCACCAGCAGTGGTGATCCTCTTTCTCCACATCCTTGCCAACACCTGTTGTCTCCTGAGTTTTTGGTCTTAGCCATCCTGACTGGTGTGAGGTGAAATCTCAGGGTTGTTTTGATTTGCATTTCCCTAATGACTAAGGATGTTGAACATTTCTTTAGGTGCTTCTCAGCCATTCGATGTTCTTCAGGTGAAAATTCTTTGTTTAGCTCTGTACCCCATTTTTAATAGGGTTATTTAGCTCTCTGGAGTCTAACTTCTTGAGTTCTTTGTATATATTGGATATTAGCCCTCTGTCGGATGTAGGGCTGGTAAAGATCTTTTCCCAATTTGCTGGTTGCCATTTTGTCTGATTGACAGTGTCCTTTACCTTATAGAAACTTTGTAATTTTATGAGGTCCCATTTGCCAATTCTTGATCTTAGAGCATAAGCTATTGGTGTTCTGTTCAGGAAATTTTCCCTGTGTCCATGTGCTCAAGGCTCTTCCCCAGTTACTTTTCTATTAGTTCCAGTGTGTCTGGTTTTATGTGGAGTTCCTTGATCCACTTAGAGTTGAGCTTAGTACAAGGAGATAAGAATGGATCAATTTGCATTCTTCTGCATGCTGACTGCCAGTTGACCCAGCACCATTTATTGAAAAGGCTATCTTTTTTCCACTGGATGGTTTTAGCTCCTTTGTGAAAGATCAAGTGACCATAGGTGTGTGAGTTCATTTCTGGGTCTTCAATTCTATTCCATTGATCTACCTGACTGTCACTGTACCAATACCATGCAGTTTTTAACACTATTGTTCTGTAATACAGATTGAGGTCCGGGATACTGATTCCCCCAGATGTTCTTTTACTGTTGAGAATAGTTTTTAGCTATCCTGGGTTATTTGTTCCAGATGAATTTGAGAATTGCTCTTTCTAACTCTATGAAAAATCGAGTGGGATTTTGATGGGGATTGCATTGAATCTATATATTGCTTTTGGTAAGATGGCCATTTTTACTATATTAATCCCGCCACTCCACGAGCATGGAGGATTTTTCCATCTTCTGTGGTCTTCTTCGATTTCTTTCTTCAGAGACTTGAAGTTCTCATCATACAGATCTTTCACTTGTTTGGTTAGAGTCACACCAAGATACTTTATATTGTTTGTGGCTATCGTGAAGGGTATCATTTCCCTAATTTCTTTCTCAGCCTGTTTATCCTTTAAGTAGAGGAAGGCTACTGATTTGCATGAGTTAATTTTATATCCGGCCACTTTGTTGAAGTTGTTTATCAGCTGTAGGAGTTCTCTGGTGGAGTTTTTTGTGTCCCTTAAATATACTATCATATCATCTGCAAATAGTGATAATTTGACTTCTTCCTTTCCAGTTTGTATCCCTTTGACCTCCTTATGTTGTCTAATTGCTCTAGCTAGAACTTCAAGTACTATATTGAAAAGATATGGAGAGATAGGGCAACCTTGTCTAGTCCCTGATTTTAGTGGGATTGCTTCAAGTTTCTCTCCATTTAGTTTGATGTTGGCTACGGGTTTGCTGTATATTGCTTTTACTATGTTTAGATATGGGCCTTGAATTCTTGATCTTTCTAAGACTTTTAGCATGCAAATACTTTTTCAGCAGCTAATGAAATGACCATGTGGTTTTTTTATTTGAGATTGTTTATGTAGTGAATTACATTGATGGATTTCTGTACATTGAACCATCCCTGCATCCCTGGGATGAAGCCTATTTGATCGTGGTGAATCGTATTGTTGGATTTGGTTAGCAAGAAATTTATTGAGTATTTTTGCATCTATATTCATAAGGGAAATTTGTCTGAAGTTCTCTTTCTTTGTTGGATCTTTGTGTGGTTTTGGTATCAGCATAATTGTGGCTTCATAGAACGAGTTGGGTAGTGTTCCTTCTGTTTCTATTTTGTGGAATAGTTTCAAGAGTATTGGTGTTAGGTCTTCTCTGAAAGTCTGATAGAATTCTGCACTAAAACCATCTGGTCCTGTGCTTTTTTTTTTTGGTTGGGAGACTTTCAATGACCGCTTATATCTCTTTAGGGGTTATGGGACTGTTTAGATGCTCTATTTGATCCTGATTTAATTTTGGTATTTGGTATCTCTCTAGGAAATTGTCGATTTTCTCCAGATTTTACAGTTGTGTTGAGTATAGGCTTTTGTAGTAGGATCTGATGATTTTTTCAATTTCCTCAGTTTCTGTTGTTATATCTCCCTTTTCATTTCTGATTTTGTTAATTTGAATACTGTCTCTGTGCCCTCTGGTTAGTCTGGCTAAAGATTTATCTATCTTGTTGATTTTCTCAAAGAACTAACTCCTGGTTTTGTTGATTCTTTGTATGGTGCTTCTTTTTGTCTCCACTTGGTTGATTTCAGTCCTGAGTTTGATGATTTCCTGCCTTCTACTCCTCTTGGGTATATTAGCCTCTTTTTGTTCCAGGGTTTTCAGGTGTGCAGTTAAGCTGCTAGTGTATGCTCTCTCCCGTTTCTTTTTGGAGGCACTCAGGGCTATGAGTTTTCCTCTTGGCACTTTTTTTTTTTTTTTGGTTTTTTCGAGACAGGGTTTCTCTGTGTAGCCCTGGCTGTCCTGGAACTCACTTTGTAGACCAGGCTGGCCTTGAACTCAGAAATCCTCCTGCCTCTGCCTCCCAAGTGCTGGGATTAAAGGCGTGCGCCACCACCGCCCTGCGGCACTTTTTTTTATTGTGTCCCATAAGTTAGGGTATGTTGTGCCTTCATTTTCATTAAATTCTAAAAAGTCTTTGATTTCTTTCTTTATTTCTTCCTTGACCAAGGTATCATTGAGTAGAGCATTGTATGTGGGCTTTCTATTGTTTTTGTTGCAATTGAAGACCATCCTTACTCCATAGTGATCTAAAAGGAGGCATGGGATTATTTCAATCTTCTTATATCTGTTGAGGTCTGTTTTGTGACCAAGTATATGGTCAGTTTTGGAGAAGGTACCATGAGGTGCTGAGAAGAAGGTATATTCTTTTGCTTTAGGATGAAATATTCTTTATATATCAGTTAAATCCATTTGGTCCAAAGCTTCAATTAGTTTCACTGTGTCCCTGTTCAGTTTCTGTTTTCCTGATTTGTGGTCCATTGACCAGAGTGGAGTATTGAAGTTACCCACAATTATTGTGTGAGGTGCAATGTGTTCTTTGAGCTTTAGTAAAGTTTATTTTACGATGAGGGTGCCCTTGCATTTGGAGCACTGATGTTCAGAATTGAGAGTTCTTCTTGGTGGATTTTTCCTCTGATGAATATGAAGTGTCCTTCCGTGTCTTTTTTGATGATTTTAGGTTGAAAGTCAATTTTATCCGATATTAGAATGGCTACTCTAGCTCGTTTCCTGGGACCATTTGCTTGTAAAATTGTTTTCCAGCCTTTTACTCTGAGGTGGTGTTTGTCTTTGACACTAAGGTGAGTTTCCTGTATGAATCAAAATGCTGGGTCCTATCTACATATTCAGTCTGTTAGTCTATGTCTTTTTATTGGAGAATTGAGACCATTGATGTTAAGAGATATTAAGGAATAGTGATTGTTGAGTCCTGTTATTTTTGATGTTATTTTTATGTTTGAGTAGTTATTTTCGTTTGGGTTTGATGAAAGAAGGTTACTATCTTGCTTTTTCAAGGGTGTAGTTTCCCTCCTTATATTGGCATTTTTCACCTATTATCCTTTGTAGGGCTGGATTTGTGGAAAGATATTGTGTAAATTTGGTTTTATCATGATTCGAATATCTTGGTTTCTCCATCTATGGTGATTGAGAGTTTTGCTGGGAATAGTAGTCTGGGCTGGCATTTGTGTTCTCTTAGGGTCTGTATGAGATCTTCCCAGAATCTTCTAGCTTTCATGGTCTCTGGTGAGAAGTCTGGTGTAATTCTGATTCGTTTGCCTTTATATGTTACTTAGCCTTTTTCTCTTACTGCTTTTAATACTCTTTCTTTGTTTAGTACATTTGATGTTTTGATTATTATGTGATGGGATGACTTTCTGGTCTGGTCCCATCTGTTTGGTGTTCTGTAGGCTTCTTGTATGTTCATGGCCATCTCTTTCTTTAGGTTAGGGAATTTTTCTTCTATAATTTTGTTGAAGATATTTGCTGACCCTTTAATTTGCAAATCTTCACTCTCATCTATACCTATAATCCTTAGATTTGGTCTTCTCATTGTGTCCTGGATTTCCTGAATGTTTTTGGTTACAACCTTTTTGCATTTTGCATATTCTTTGACTGTTGAGTCAATGCTTTCTATGGTATCTTTGGTACCTGAGATTCTTTCTTCTATCTCTTATATTCTGTTGTTGATGTTTGTATCTATGACCCCTGATTTCTTCCCAAGGCTTTCTATGTCCAAAATTGTCTTCCTTTGTGATTTCTTAGTTGTTTCTACTTCCATTTTTAGATCCTGGATGGTGTTGCTCAGTTACTTCAGTTGTTTGTGTTTTCCTGTAATTCTTTAAGAGATTTTTGTATTTCCACTTTTAAGAATTTTGCCTGTTGACCCAAGTTCTCCTGTATTTCTTCAAGTGATTTTTGTGTTTCCCCTTTGTGGACTTCTATCTGTTGACCCATACCTCCTGAATTTCTTTAAGCGATTTTTGTGTTTCCTTTGTAAGAGCTTCTACCTGTTGATTCATGTTCTCCTGTACTTCTTTAAGAGATTTATTTATGTCCTTCTTGAAATCCTCTAACAACTTCATGAGATATGATTTTAAATCCAAATCTTGCTTTTCTCGTGAGTTGTGGTATCCAGGACTTGCCGTTTTGGGAGAATTGGGTTAGGATGGTGCCATATTGCCTTGATTTCTGTTAGTAACATTCCTACGTTTGCCTTTTGCCATCTGGTTGTCTCTGGTGTTAGTTGGTCCTGCTGTCACTGGCTGGTGCTTGAACCTCCTGTGAGCCTGCAAGGCTATTTCTGCACTCCTGGGTGACCAGGTTTCCCCTGGCACAGATTGCTGAGGGGCTGCCCAGCTCCCGGGTGCCGGTAGAGCCCTGGTGGGCCTTGCCACAAGAGATGTTATACTAGGGTTATATATGTATACCTGGCTGCTCCTGTCTGATCAGTCACAAGAGCCAAGATGGCAGTGGCGGGATCCCCTTCAACCAAGGGACTCGCTGCAGGGCAAATGTCCCCCGGCATGGCTGGTGCACAGACGACCTCAGCTGCCCAGCTTTTGGGTGCAAGCAGAACCTGGTGGTCTGTGTCCCAAGCAATGTTATACTTGGGTTATCTTTGTGTACCTGGCTGTAGCTGTCTAATCAGTCACCAGAGCAAAGATGGCAGTGGATGCGGGACCTCCTCCAACCATGGGACTCGATGCAGGGCAAGCATCCCCCGGCAGGGCTAGTGCATGCCTAAGAATTTCATGAATTCATTGTTTTTAATAGCTGAGTAGTATTCCAGTGTGTAAATGTACCACATTTTCCATATCCATTCTTCTGTTGAGGGACATCTGTTTTCTTTCCAGCTTCTGGCTATTGTAAATAGGGCTGCTATGAACATAGTGGAGCATGTGTCCTTATTACATGCTGGGGAATGCCCAGGAGTGGTATAACAGAGTCCTCTTGTAGTATCATGCCCAGTTTTCTGAAGAACCGCAAAACTAATTTCCAGAGTGGTTGTACCAGCTTGCAATCCCACCATCAGTGGAGGAGTGTTCTTCTTTCTCCACATCCTTGTCAAGCATCTGCTGTCACCTGAGTTTTTAATCTTAGCCATTCTGACTGGTGTGAGGTGGAATCTCAGGGTTGTTTTGATTTGCATTTCCCTGATGATTAAGGATGTTGAACAGAAGGATGGTTCTTCTCAGCCATTCGGTATTCCTCAGTTGAGAATTCTTTGCTTAGCTCTGCACCCCATTTTTAATAGGGTTATTTGGTTCTCTGGAGTCTTCCCCCCCCCGCCCTGGAGTCTTACCTTCATGAATTCTTTGTATATATTGGATATTAGCCCTCTAATGGATGTAGGATTGGTAAAGATCTTTTCCCAATCTGTCAGTTGGCATTTTGTCCTATTGACAGTGTCCTTTGACTTACAGAAGCTTTGCAATTTTAGCAGGTCCCATTTGTCAATTCTTGATCTTAGAGCATAAGGTATTAGTGTTCTGTTCAGGAAATTTTCGTCTTCGTCCATGTGCTCGAGGCTCTTCCCCACTTTTGTTTTTTATATTAGTTTCAGTGTATCTGGTTTTATGTGGAGGTCTTTGATTTACTCGGACTTGAGTTTTGTACAAGGAGATAAGAATGTATTGATTTGCATTCTTCTACATGCTAACTGCCAGTTGAAACAGCACCGTTTGTTGAAAATACTGTCTTTTTTTCCACTGGATGATTTTTGCTCCTTTGTCAGAGATCAAGTGACCATGGGTGTGTGGGTTCATTTCTGGGTCTTCAATTTTATTCCATTGATCTACATGCCTGTCACTATACCAATACCATGCAGTTTTTATCACTATTGCTCTGTAGTACAGTTTGAGGTCAGGGATGTTGATTCCCCCAGAAATTCTTTTTATTGTTGAGAATAGTTTTAGCTATCCTGGGTTTTTTGTTTTTCCAGATGACTTTGGATATTGCTCTTTCTAACTCTATGAAGAATTGAGGTGGGATTTTGATGGGGATTGCATTGAATCTGCAGATTGCTTTTGGCAAGATGGTCATTTTTCCTATATTAACCCTGTCAATCCATGAGCATAGGAGATCTTTCCATCTTCTGAGACCTTCTTTGATTTCTTTTTTTAGAGACTTGAAGTTCTTGTCACACAGATCTTTCACTTGCTTGGTTATAGTCACACCCAGGTATTTTATATTATTTGTGACTATTGTGAAGGCTTTCATTTTCCTAATTTCTTTCTCAGCCTGTTTAACCTTTGAGTAGAGGAAGGCTACTGATTTGTTTGAGTTAATTTTATATCCAGGCACTTTGCTGAAGTTGTTTATCAGGTTTAGGAGTTCTCTGGTGGAATTTTTAGGGTCATTTAAGTATACTATCATATCATCTGCAAATAATGATATTTTGACTTCTTCTCTTCTAATTTGAATCCCTTTGACCTCCTGTTGTTGTCTAATTGCTCTGGCTAGGACTTCAAGTACTATATTGAACAGGTAGGGAGAGAGTGGGCAGCCTTGTCTAGTTCCTGATTTTAGTAGGATTGCTTCAAGTTTCTCTCCATTTAGTTTGATGTTGGCTATGGGTTTCCACTATATTGCTTTTACTATGTTTCGGTATGGCCCTTGAATTCCTGATCATTCCAAGACATTTATCATGAAGGGGTGTTGGATTTTGTCAAATTCTTTCTCAGCATCTGATGAAATGATCATGTGATTTTTTTTCTTTGAATTTGTTTATATAGTGGATTGGATTTCTGTATATTGAACCGTCCCTGTATCCCTGGGATGAAGCCTACTTCATCATGGTGGATGATCATTTTGATGTATTCTTGGATTCGGTTTGCGAGAATTTTACTATTTTTGCGTTGATATTCATAAGAGAAATTGGTGTGACATGCTTTTTCTTTGTTGGGTCTTTGTGTGGTTTAGATGGCAGAGTCTTTGTGACTTCATAGAACGAATTGGGTAATGTTCCTTCTGTTTCTAATTTGTGGAATAGTTTGAGGAGTATTTGTGTTAGGTCTTCTTTGAAGGTCTGATAGAACTCTTCACTAAACCTTCTGGTCCTGGGCTTTTTTTTGGTTGGGAGACAATTAATGACTGCTTCTAATTTTTTAGGGGTTATGGGCCTGTTTAGATCATTTATCTTATCCTGATTTAACTTTGGTACCTGGTATCTGTCTAGAAAATTGTGCATTTCATTCAGATTTTCCAGTTTTGTGGAGTATAGGCTTTTGTAGTAGAATCTGAAGATTTTTTGGATTTCCTCAGTATCTGTTGTTATGTCTCCCTTTTTATTTCTGATTTTGTTGATTTGGAGACTGCCTCTGGTTAGTTTGGCTAAGGGGTTATCTATCTTGTTGATTTTTCTCAAAGACCCAGCTCCTTGTTTGGTTGATTCTTTGTATAGTTCTTTTTTGTTTCTACTTGATTGATTTCAGCCCTGAGTTTGATTATTTCCTGCCATCTACTCCTCTTGGGTGTATTTGCTTCTCTTTGTTCTAGAGATTTCAGGTGTGCTCTTAAGTTGCTAGTGTATTTTTAGTTGTAGTGTTCTTTTTAGAGGCACTCAGGGCTATGAGTTTTCCTCTTAGCACAGTTTCATTGTGTCCCATAAGTTTGGCTATGTTGTGGCCTCATTTTCATTAAATTCTAAAAAGTTTTTAATTTCTTTCTTTCTTCCTTGACCAAGTTATCATTGAGTAGAGTGTTGTTTATCTTCCTTGTGTATGTGGATTTTCAGCCTTAGTCTATGTTGTTTACCTGTGTTCTCCTATATTTCTTTAAGGGAGTTATTTATGTCCTTCTTAAAGTCCTATCAGCATCATGAGATGCGATTTTATATCCAACTCTTGCTTTTCCAGTGTGTTGGGATATCAAGGAGATCTGGGTTCTGACGATGCCATGTAGCCTTGGTTTCTGTTGGTAAGGTTTTTGTGCTTGTCTTTCTCCATCTGGTTATCTCTGGTGTTAGCTGATCCCACTGTCTCTGGCTGGAGCTTGTCCCTCCTGTGGGCCTGTAAGCCTGTGTCAGCACTCCTGGGAGACCAGCTCTCTCCTGGTCGGGCCTGTGTACAGAGGGCTGTGGGAAAGCCCTAGCTCCTGGGCACAAATAGGGATTGGAAGGATCCTGTACCAGATGTTCCTTTGCCCTGTGTACTCCTCACTGGACCCACCTTGGACAGTCACTGGAGAAAAAATGGCCATCTTGCCTCCAAGTCCGGGAGTCAGAGCACTTCCTGGAGTGCTCTTCTCTTCTGGCAGTACCTGTGCGCAGAGGGCTGTGGGATAGCTCTAGCTTCCAGGTGCAGATGGCCCTGCCTTTCTTCTTTCTGTCATATTATTAAAAAGCAAAATATTGCCCTGTGAGATGTGTGCCCTTCCCAGATTTCTGAGGATTTCATTGAAAGAAGATTATATTTTCATGATCATCTTCTTCTCTAAAATATGCTTCTGGTAAATTCCTGGTAATTCCAATTGCTTTCTTATTTCCTCACCATGCTGCCTTCTTTCTTTCAGGCTTTAGCATCCATACAGATCCAGCTCAATTTTCCCTTGACCTTCCCAATTTTCATACACAAATTGTGGGTATGCCAGGAATGCTGACTGTAATTGGGTTTTACAAGCAAACCCACCATCTTAATGTAGTATCACATAGGATCATCTTTGTATACCAACTAGATTCAAATACAATCTTATGTTAAGACTATTGACTAAATAAGCAGTTTTTTTGTTGGCTAGATCTTGGGAGAAAATATAGACATATAATTTATGGTTCAGTGTCATTTCACTAGAGACAATTCTACTGGCTCCACAGACACAGAAAATTATTTTTATTGAGATACAATTTTGTAATAATTGTGCTTGCCTTTCTCCATCTGGTTATCTCTGATATTAGCTGATCCCACTGTCTCTGGCTGGAGCTTGTCCCTCCTGTGTAATAAAAACAGGACAGTGCTCCAACCATAAATGAGATGGCTTTAGTCAAAGATGAACGTTCACTAGTACAATAATAAAGTGAGGTAGGTTGATTTGTTTACTTTGCAGTTGTTCCTGCCTCTTCTCCAGCTTCTAAGGAGTGATACATTTATCTAGTTGATCATAGACTCTTGGATTCAGATCAGTCATGCTTTTTTGACTTCTGAATTTGGAAGCTTTGGAAAACTATTCAATAATTCTTAACATCTATTTGTTTTTGATTAGTTGGAAAAAGAGCATACTATAATGTCTGCTTCATCATGCTATTGTGAAAAGACAAAGATGGTGAAAATTGAGAGATAAAATGCTTTATACATTACCCATTACATAAAGCCAGTCATAGAAATGGTAGCAGATTATACTGCTTACCTTAAAATTCAGAAAAGTGACTTATGTTCTAGATCTTTTAAAATCTGATAGATAGCAAAATTTATAGTCAACAAAAAGTATATATTCTGTGTCCCATGGTTTTGGGTATAACAGTGTTTTACTTAAGTTATTTCCAAGAGATGCCATCAAATTCTGAATTTCTGCAATAAGAACTGTGGCAGTTTTTAATTATTTCATATGCATGTCCAATATGTGCAGCACATGTGTGACTGGTATCAGAGAAGGCCAAATCCACTAAAACTAAGGGAGTTGGTTGTAAGTCACAATGTGGTTGCTGGGAATTGAACCTGAGCCCTCTGTAAGAAAAAAAAAAGTTAACTGCTAAGGTCTGTGATGTGTTAAACCATCTTTTTTCATTGTTTTTATTTACATCTCAACATGTTTCTTATCTGGGCACAGCACTCCTTTGTTTTTATAATCTTTATTGTCTTTCTCTTAAGAAATTTGTGGAATCTAAATAAATATTAATTCCTCCAGATAGTTTAAAGATGATTCTTGGGAGAAAATAATTGCTACAGACTTGACTGCTAAGAAATTTCTCCCTTAAGTTTATTCTGTTTCTAACCATCACTATCTCTACTTTTGAGAGAGTATCTCTTGGAGTTAAGTAGTACACAGTCTTAGTATTTGTCATATTTTCTTAGAGGAACTGAATGAATACAATGATTATAGATTTAAAGGGGGAATTATGAGATTGGCTGAGACAGTATAATCAGAATGGTCCAGAAGTGGCTGGCTATACATGGTTGAATCCAAGAATCTGAGAGTTGCCTAGTCCATGAGGCTGAGTGTCTCAGTAGTCAGTCTGAGTCTAGTATTGAAGGTCTAGGGATTCCTGGTGAGCCTCTGGTCTTCATTTGAAGACTAAAGAACCTATGTGCACTTGGCAAAAGTTCTTCCACTGTGGAAATTTCCCTTTACCATTATCCTTCAGGGTTATCCTAGATAACTGGGATGCTGCAACTGTCTACTTTTGGGTGGTGTCTGCATAGTATGCAGAACCATTTGTGAGCTATGCCTGGATCTTCTCAGATTCAGTTATCTGATCACAGGCCATATCTATGAGGTCATAGATGCATGCTTTGGAACAAAAGAAGTAGAATCAGGAGTAGGAATTCTAGGCTATTGGGTAACTTCCTCATATAACTTACTTGTGCCCTCAGAACCTACACTTGCCTGAGCATATATGTGCCTCTTCATTTAATACTGGCTTGCTAGTCTGCACGTGTAGCTTCATGGCTTGGTGGATCCAATAATACCCAGCTTATGATGGAAGCTCAGCTGGCATGGTAACTTGACAGCTCAACGTCAGGCATTCAGTTTTCATTAAAGCCCAATCATAGGTTAAGAGCTGTCTCTCAAGTAGAAGTACTTTTCTTTAGACAATGGAAGGGCCTTAATTCAAACTCACAAGGGCCTCCATTGCGATTCAGCTATGGAGGCCTGTCAAAATCTCCAAACAGCACTTTTGTCTGCCACTTCCACAACAGATAGATTTGGGAGACTGAATCTTAGGGCCCAAGTGGCAGAGTAGACTGCACAGGAGTTTGGCTATGTTGAAGAGCTGTTTCCTGTTCTGGGCCTCTCTCAAAACTGTTATGTTTCCAAGTCACTTATAATTAAACCAAGTGAAGAATGCAGTGCTTCCAGAATCCTGTAGGTTCACTGCAAATTGTATTTCTTTCTTAGTGGGAAAGACCAGGTACAGCCACTTAGTATTTCACCTTGTAGGAATTATCTCAATATGCCTGACACCACTGGACTCCTAGAATTTCACTGATCTAGAAGGTTATTGAATTTTCATTGAATTTATTTCCCATCCTTTGATATGCAAATGCTTTACCAAGGAGTTCATAGTGGTTATTACTTTCTGCTTATTTGATCCAATCAGTTTGTAATGTTACTGATATAATGGACTGGCATCAAGCTTTGTGGAAGAAAAAAGCGGTCAGGATTCCTGTGAATCAAGTATTGACACAGGGCTGCAGAATTACTATAGGTTTGAGGTAAAGCCATAAAGATGTACTCCTGTCCTTGATGGCTGAAAGCAAAATGCCTGCTGGTTCTTATGGAAGGGTATAAAGAGAAAAGCATTTGTGAAGTTAATAGCTGCATACTGGGTTCCAGGAGACATGTCAGTCTGCTCAATAGGAAACCACATCTGGTATAGCAGCAGCAATTTGAGTTGCTACTTGATTAAAATGTTGAACTGCTGTCTTCTATGATCCATTGTTTTCTGCACAGGCATAATAGCAGAATTACAGGGGTATGTGGTAGGAACAACCACCATGCGCCTGTCAGGTCCCTCAAGGCACTAATTTCTGTATTCCTTCCAGGGAAGTGAGGCTGGTTTGGGTTTGCTATCTTCTCTCATGGAGACAGTTCCAGCAATTTCCATTTGTTCTATCCAACCATAATAGTTCCCATTCCACAGAAGAGGGAGCCAGTGTGGAGATCCTGCCAATTCTTAAGTGTAACTGTCCCAATTGTACATTCTGGAACTGGGAAAGTAACCACAGGATGCATTCAGTGACCCACAGGACCCACTGGACCCACTGTGAATAAGATTTTTACTAAAACTCCATTGATCATCTGCCTCCATAAGCCCATCTGTGAACCAGAGAGTCATAATTCTATTTGGAGTCACCTGGAATCAATACCAATTTAAAGCCATTGTGTAGTGACCTCCCTCTCCCCCGCTGTCAATCTTTATAATTTTCTTTACCCATAGAACAGGTAGTTATGCTATTAAAAGAACATACATTCCTCTGGGAAGTGGAACTTTGGAGAAGGAAAGCTCCTTGGTGTTGGAGCCTAGTACTCCCTCAAGGGGACCTGCTCTCCTTTTCTCTCAAAGAATTCTCTGTCTGTAAACTGACTCAGGTCGGCCAATGGAGGACTGTGATTCTCTCTCTTTTTTTAATCAATCAATCAATCAATCAATCAATCAATCAATCAATCAATTTTTTACACTCCATATTTTATTCCCCTCCTCCACCCTCCGACAGTTCCACATCCTATACCTCTTCCCCTCCCCCTATCTCCACGTGGATGTCCCCATTCCCCACCCCACCTGACCTCTAAACTCCCTGGGGCCTCCAGTCTCTTGAGGGTTAGGCACATCATCTCTGAATGATCACAGACCTGTCAGTCCTCTACTGTATGTGTGTACCTCGTGTCAGCTGGTGTATGCTGCCTGTTTGGTAGGCCAGTGTTTGAGGAATCTCATGGGTCCAGATTAATTGAGACTGCTGGTCCTCTTACAGGATTGCCCTTCTCCTCAGCTTCTTTCAGCCTTCCCTAATTCAACAACAGGGGTTAGCTGCTTCTGTCCATTGGTTGGGTGCAAATATCTGCATCTGACTCTTTCAGCTGCTTGATGGGTCTTCCGGAGTGCAGTCATGCTAGGCCCCTTTTTGTGAGTGTTCCATAGCCTCAGTAATAGTGTTAGGCCTTAGGATCTCCCCTTGAGCTGGATTCCACTTTGGGTCTGTCGCTGGACCTTCTTTTCCTCAGGCTCCTCTCTATTTCTATCCCTGTAATTCTTTCAGACAGGAACAATTATGGGTCAGAGTTTTGACTGTGGGATGGCCCCCTTCTCCCTCATTTGATGCCCTGTCTTTCTGCTGGAGGTGGGCTGTATAAGTTCCCTCTCCCTACTGTTGGGCATTTCATCTAAGGTCCCACTCTTTGAGTTCTGAGAGTCTCTCACCTCCCAGGTCTCTGGTGCATTCTGGAGGGTCCCCCCCTCAACCTCCTATCTCCTGAGATATCTATAGATTTTGTTGGTACTAGTAGTAACCAGTTTGGTGATGGTGTCAGGGGAGTTGGTGAGACTGGAATTCTTTGGGGCCTGGGGAGCAACTGTTGCTGAGTGTTTCTTAACTGAAAAATACAAGTTACCCAGTTTCTTTAAAAAAAGTATATTTGTATGTTCATTGGGCTGGGGCTTATGCCACAGTATGCATGTGGAGACAAGAGGACAACCTGTGGGAATTGATTCTCTCCTTCCACCAGGTTGGTTCTGGCTATGAAATGCAGGTCATCAGCCTCAGTGGCAGGTACCTTTACCCAGAGAGCCATCTAGCCATATTGGGCAAATGATGTACATGTCTACAAGTGTTTTTTTGGTGTGTGTGTGTGTGTGTGTGTGTGTGTGTGTGTGTGTGCATGTATGTATGTTCGTAAACTAATGGCTGATGTCAGGACTCTTTCTCCATCACTTTTCTACATTATTCATTGAGGCAGGTCTCTCAGTGAAAGTCAGAATGTGAAAGGTAGGGTTTATTCCTGCCTTCCAGAGCAGGAACTATAGGTGAGCCACAATGCCCATCATATTTACTTGTGTTGTCAAGATCCATACTCAAGTCCTCTTACTTGAAGGACAAGCACTTTAGCCACTCAGCCATCTCACCAGCTCCTGTTGCCTGGTATTTTATGAGTCCTAGAAGTAGTTTAAAGCTTGTGCACAATCTTGTTTAGAGTATACCATACCTTTGGCTGAATATTTTATTAACTATATAATGAAATGGAATTGTTGTAATGTTTCATTAATTTTAACCAAAAGATGGATTTATGTGTCCATATAAATCCATATATATGACATATATATGTCTTCTAAGTTTGTCTACTCAGCAGCCTCCAAAGCAATCTTATTGAGAGGTGGTACTTCTAACAGGTGATTAGGATTGTCCTCCTGAATAGATTCATGCAGCTATCAAGAGACTCATTTGGCATATCCTAGAGATGCCCCACCTGCCCACCACCGATTTCTGTTCTCTTTCCCCTGCTCTCCCTACATTTGATCCTCGCCACCCTGTTCCCCTCACCATTCCTTTTCCCTTCCAGTTCCCCCCTTCCATCCACCTCCAGTATCTATTTTATTTCCCTTTCTGAGAAAGATTTAAGCATCTTCCCTTGGGATCTCCTTGCTCTATTAGATTTAGTGTATCTACTCTTATATTGAGGTGTTTGATCCACTTGGACTTGGTTGTAATGAGAATGGGTTTCTGATTAAGAGTGAGTTTGGTTTACTGACTTTCGATTCTCTACTCTTGATCTCTTTATATAGTGTCTTTTGCATGTTATAAAATAGCAAGGAAATCTTTCCCAGATCTTATAATTCTGAATTTCCAGAATTGTGTGAAATACATTTTTATTTGTTATAAGTTACTGAGGCTCAGGTTCTCTATTATAAGAGAGTAAGAGATCTGAGTTGAAAATGAAGTTTTCTACTAACAAGTGTTGGACTTGTGTGATTACTGTCACTGAAAAATTTCCCCCAGGGTGCTGGAGAGATGACTCAGTGGTTAAGAGCACTGGTTGCTCTTTTAGAAGACCAGGTTCTATTCCTAGCACCTATCTAGGTGTGACTCACAATCACCAGTTACTCTAGTTCCAGAAAATCCAATACCCTCTTCTGGCCTCCACAGACACTGCATACATATGGTACATTGACATACATGGAGGCAAACACCCATACACATATAATATTTTTTCAAAGGAAGAAAGTTTACCCCAGTTATTTTCCTTCATTATTTGTAACTTATGTGGAGCTGCTATTTTTGTGACCCACAGAATTGGATGATATTAATTCTGCTGCTTTCTAGCTGAATAAAATTATATCATTTGCTAATTAATTTTCTGAAACACAACCATAGTTTATATGCATAGAGGAAGAAAATATGAAGAACTTGAAATGTAGTCTCCAGTTCATATAAAAATTAGGTTCTATGAATAGCAGCTAAGGAAGGCAGTGTGTCAGTAGCGTAGCACTTTTACATTTCATGCTGTGTGATCCATTACATTTGGGGATCTTCAGAGGAACTTACTGATTCTTTTTTATTAACTTTGTGTTTGGTAAAAAGCCCTTACATAAAATATTGTTATTTGTAGTTCAAATTTGGTGTTTTTTGATTGCCAATGGCTGATAAAATTTGGAGTTATATAAGGAACAGTATGGCCATTTTGGAAGAAAGGAAGACTAGTATTTTCATTATCTTCTCAAATTTACCTTGAGTTGTAGTATCACAGTATTTAGTTTATAAATACAGTTTTAAATTCATTATTTTGACAAACTATCAGTACAAAAGCAATGATCTTTCCATCATTCATTTAATTTTTCGAACCTCGAAGAAGCACTTATGTCATATGACGTCCTCATCTTCTTCTGACCTTTAGTGAGGTTTGATTTCCTTTGTAAACTTTATGATATAGTACATTTCTGTTGTATCCAAAATTCAACTAAAGACACATTTTTAAACCTGGGATTAAGACCAGAATAATGCACCAGAGAATTATGTTTAAATGAGTGTATAAGTAGAGGGATGCTGACTAGATCAGCTACACCATTCCTTATACATGGCTTGTTAATGTGCAATCAGTCACTGGAGTTGCCATGAATTTGGTGCTTAATGAACAGGTGGAGCAAGAGGATGAATCCCAGTCCGAAGTGAATCTGACAGTTTATCAGGCCATCGCACTGAACGCTAGTCCATTTCGTTTGGCAACTTAATTTATCACACAGTTAGAGTTTTCATCCCATGGGTTTCCAGGTGGAAATTAATTCAGAAACATGTCTGGCACCACTGGTTGAAAATCTCATGCTAAGCATTGTAAGGACACTTAGAAATAAGTATTTAAAATGCATACTTCTTATTCTACTTGTGTCTAATTCTCCTCTAAAAATATTTGGATGGTACTGGTGTTTGATGGTATAATTATGACACTGAGCTAAGTTTTATTTATTCATGTAAGAAGTTTTACTTAATAACCTATTAGTTTTAATTTCATTGGTAAAATAACTACAGAAAGTCCATATGATAGTCTTTTGACTATAATTTTGTCTTGACTTATAAAGAAATTGGTGGTCTTTAGTACATTTTGTGGCATCCATAGCAGAAATAATAAATTGAAGAACATTCCCTAAAGTTAATATCTTTATATCTTCTGAGTGTTTACTATTTTCCAAACAGGCTCATTATTTTACTTAAAAAGCATTGATTAAAGTAGTAGTTTCTGGAAGTAAGGAAGAATTTTTTCCTGACATTTAGCTTACATTCTGACTTTGGGATTCACAAAGATGAACTTCATTAAATGGACTTGTCTGAGGACCTGACTCTGTTTAAAATAACTTTGGAACAAGAAACACATTTTCTTTACTTTTTGAAGACTTGATTTATAGTGCATAAAAGTTAAATTGAATATTGATCCTTGAAAAGCAAATGTGTCCTGTAAAAAATGACAGAACAGAGGAACCCAACAGAAGATGGTAGAGTGACTGATGTCAGAGACCCCGATTGACACCTCCTTGTATGTCATTTTCCTTGGGCACCTGCAGCTTAAAGACGGTGTCAGGGGTGAAGTGTGAGGAGAGATTACTTGCACACTGGCATGAAGTGTTATATTTTATAAGAAGATTGAAGAAAGTTGGTAACAAATCACTTCTAAGAAGAAATTTGAGAAATGAAGATTGGGGTACAAGATCAATAAGATCTATGATATAACTCTAGGAAAGGACACAAGGAGATTTTTATAATTTCTCAAACCCTGAAGCACCTTCAAAAGAGTTTAAAGTCAGTGAAAAATAATCGAGATGACAGAAATCCACAAAGAGGCATGATGCTGTCATTGATTGGATATGTCTGCTAAATTGTGGCTATCATTCTTATGACCATGCTTATTAAGGTAATATCTCCATAATCTAAAGGGTCTCAGGGGTGAATCCTCCTGCCATAATTTCCAAACACCCTTTGATTCTTTGACACTTTCCTCCAGAACATAGTATAGACTTTCAACCTGTCATTGAAGAAATTGGACTTTCTCATTTACTTTTCAAGGGCGGTGGTCATCGAGTCCAGTGCTAACCCCTGGGAACTGAGCCAAAAGGAGAATTATGTAAGAGCAATACCTGCATCAGAGTTTTATATGTGTCAGAATCCAAGGCTGTTGCCACTGGTAGATATAGTAATGATTATAGGAATGAAGGAGGGGATCTCCCAAATGGAACCATTGTGCTTTTCATATTTTTTTTAAAAAAATAACTACTGATATAACTTTTTAGTAATTGATTGAGTGTCCTACTATGCAAAGTTCTTGTCCTCGAACTTACTTTGTAGACCAGGCTAACCTCAATTTCAGAGATCTGCCTGCATCTGAGTCCCAAGTGCTGTGATTAAAGGTGTGCGCTGCCACCACCACTTGGCCTTTGAGCATTTGGTTTTTCAATAAGCTTTTAGCTCAGAAAAAGAAACTTTTAATATGAAAACTATTTCAGAGCCCAAAAAACAATGTATTCAGCAGTTAGACGATCATACTGGTTTTAATTCCACTTCAAATAGTTTCAGGAGTTTAAGAGTAAAATTAAGGTTTTTATATAGTATTTCAGTGCTATATAATATGTTGCTTCATGGTAAGAACTGAGGAAAAAACAAGAAAAAAATTAAAAATAGAAATGCACATAGTGCAGTGATTCTAAATTTTCTTTACGAAATTCAAGATTAATAAGTTTATATGTCTGTTCGAATTACGGAACATGCAAGTATTATCCTTTAGGCACAGGCAGGCTTCCATGGTAGTGAGCCAATATGTGTATATGTAGATAATTGATCCCTATGTGGAGAGATGGCCCATGATGAAATCTGAGAATCAGGAAGGTCTGATTTGATAGCATGGTGTGACAGCTGCTTGCTAGCATGATAAGTCTTGTCCTCCTGGAGACGATAGACTTGAGGCAGTGAACTATTTTAAGTTTTGCAAGCTGAGGCCTCCACCCTCAAAAGAAAATAGTTAATCAAGAGGATTTTGTCTTCTCCACACTTATGAAAGTGCTGTTATCCAAACAACATATTCATGTCTCTTTGGTGAATTTTCTGAGGCTGGGGGCTGTGCTACCCGTTTAGGAATCTAACACATTGTGTTGTAACCCACAGGTAGCACTTAAGAGGTGCTTGTGGAATTATTGAATAAATTGTTTCCAGTAATTAGGGCTTTTGGTTATTTTGGTTAAAATGGTACTAAAGAGAATCAAATATAGAAGATTTTTACTTCTATTGGTTTAGCAGAACTCTCCTAATTTGTATATTTACTTAGTTTTGTTTCATTGGTTGAGTGTACATTTCTCTCTCTCTTTCTCTTTCTCTCTCTCTCTCTCTCTTTCTCTCTCTCTCTCTCTCTCTCTCTCTCTCTCTCTCTCTCTCTCTCTCTCTCTCCCTCTCCCTCTCCCTCTCCCTCTCCCTCTCCCTCCCTACCCCCCCTCTCTGTGTGTGTGTGTGTACACCTGTGCACATGTGTGTAGGCACATGTATGACTTGCAGCAATCAGTTCTCCTTTGCTAAACCATGTGGGCAGTAGAGATTGAACTCAGGTCATTAGATTTCATGACAAATACCTTTACTCTCTGAGCCACCTCACTGGTCCTAATTTACTATTATGGTTTGTTCATTTGGTTTTTTTTTTTTTTTTGAGAAGCCCTCATTATGTGCGGTAGACTGGCTTTAGCTCTTGGTTCTCCTGCTTTATCTTCTTAGTGCCAGAACTATAGGAATATGCTACCTTGCTAAGTGGTCTGATCATTTATCAAAGCAATATTTTCCCTCTTTGTTTATAGTTTTTTAGAAGCATGAACAATATAAACATAATAAAGTAGGAAAAGATTATTGATTACCTTTTACCATGTGTCTCTAAACAATTATATTATTTGCATTTTTTATGATTAAAGATCTGGCCTGATTTATTATGCCAAGTTTTCACTTAGCATCCACATGTTTTTTATATAGCTGTATGCAGCTAATAACTGTGGTTTTAACTAGTTAATGGTATACTCTTGGCTTTCCATTTTCCTGTGCCCTCCTTCATCTCTCTAGTAAATTTTCACTTGGCTTTCATGTTTCTGCTTAGCTTGCCAAATGTCCCTCATTTCTGGTGAGTTTTATGATTCTAGTGCTTTTGCATTTACATTTGCTACAGAATTCTTGATAGAATCTTTTCAGTTTTATGAACATCGTGACAAATGAGAAACATCTGAGTGTGGATTATACAACCCTGTATTCTTATCCTGGTGCCAACTCTCTGTCAGTCACCTAGTAGGCAGTGTGCTCGCAGGGTGCAGATGTCATTGTGAAGTCTAGGGATGGCAGGACAAATGAGGCTTGCTTTCTGGGTTTCAAACTTAAAACAGCAACACGGACACAATAGTGGTAGATATCACTCTCCCTCTGCCTTCTGTTACTCACTCAGTGGCTCAGGTTATCCTGGAACTCACTCCTGCTTTAGTCTCCTGAGTGCTATGGTCACAGGTTATTCCACCACATCTAGCTTGAACTCTTTTAGAGCTGTGAATGTGGTGCTAGGAAAGTCCGGATGACTATGAGCAGGTTTTTGCAGTCTCAACTTTTTATGTCATACTAGTTTTCATGTTTCCAGAAATGATGAGCTAAGGACTACTAATACATTTACAATGCTTAATTTTTCTTAGTAAATTATTTTCAAAAAGTTTCTTTTCATTCCTGCTAACACTGCTTTCCTTGGCTACTGCCTACTTCTGTTTAGTGACTTGAAAGTTATTTTTCACCAAATTGTATAAGTTTGTGTTGTAGGCAGAGTTCTTAAGATGCTCCTCAAGAGTATCTATATTTCTTCCCTCTGTGTACAGACTCCTAGAAGATGCTGGAATTATATACTTGATATCTTTATTCCCATGGCTAGTTTATATTATATGGCATTTAGGAAAGGAAGATAATCTTTCTACTATATCCCCTTAGAAGATGAGATTATGTTAGTTCTTCGAAGGCAGTTTTCTCTGTACTGTTGGCTATATTATTAATGTGAGCCAATGGATAAGTATTGTTTGAAGGCCAACTTTGCGATTGTTTGGTATATGTCAAAAAGTGAGTGCATTATCAATCACATGCTGTATTTGATATATGTATATATATATATATATACATATATATATATGTCTCTGCCTTCTTTTTGTTTTTCTGAGTTTTACTTGTATAAAATTTTGCTTTTTAATTTTCTTTTGAGTTAAAAATTATAAAAAATTGTATTTATTCTGTGTGTTTGCATTTATGCATGTACAGTGCTGTGTGTGTGAATGTCAGAGGACATGTGGGAGTGTGCTCTCTCCCACCATGTGGATACTGGAATTGAGCTCAGCACTATCAGGCTTGATAGTAGATTCCTTCACATGCTGAGCCATCTCACTAGCATTCCAGGTATGAGCCCCTACTCTGAGTTTTAGAATGCAGCAGGCATGGTTCCATGTGTAGGACTCTGAAGATTTGAGTTCGTGGCCAAAGAAGGGAGTCGTGGGCTCTTTCACTGAAGTCCTAACACTGACTCTGCTGCTGCTCAGCCAAGGAGATACAGGAAAAATTGTTTGGAAAACTTCAGGATTTCTGACTTCCAAAGTTCCCCCTTTTGATGTCTCAGTGGAAATGAATGATCTGATCCTTTAACACAGTACCTCAGTGGAGGATGGCACCCTGAAACCCTGCTATCACCCTCATTTCACCTGAATGCTTGAGGAGAAGGGGCCCCCCAGACTTTGTGGTTTATCCTACTCTTCTTCCAAAGTCTCTGGAAGGCATAGATGTAGTTGACAGTGGGTCAACATCAGTGCTGTTCTGGGCTAACATGGATTTCTATACAAGGAATCTATGAAAGCAAACATTTTCAGTTTTCATCCATGAGTTTAATATCAGACTCAAAAGCACTAGTATAACTGCTTATATCATAAGTTATAACTCCATGTTATTGATCATGGTTGATGCTTCGCACATTTCTATAACATTCCTAGACTGATGTTAAAAAAGGTCTTAGACAAGGAAATCCTAGTAAGGATGGACCATCTGTCCTTTTAACTTATAAAGTTAAGGACCTGCTATAACCTCTTTAGCTTTGCCTTTCATCAGGCCCTTTATGTTAAGAAAATCTTCAGTGTTAGAATTGAAAGTATATGTGTTCATTTTTCTTGTTTGGCTTAATAAAAACTCTTAGGTTGGAGATAAGTAAAAACTAGCAGTTCTAATGAATTTAGGACATTATTTTGATTTTTATAGTATGAATATGTGATACATTTCTTAAAATATGGAATCATTTCTGTGAGAGCTTAACTTGAGCACTGAGATAGTGTGAAAATGAGAAAACTCTAATTATGATCCTGTCAGGAGCATGTAGTCATTATGTATAGATTAGCAAGTTAAATGTGTCTGTCATAATTTTAAACACTGAAAGGAAACCAAGGACAGATACTTGACATTACAGACCGGGACCTAGCCGTACTGCGGGGAGGCAGCACATTCAGGAATACATAGGCCACATGCAGAACCCCAGGCCTCCTGACACTTCTGTTCTTCTGGTTTTTGTTCTGTGTGAAAATTTGCCATGCTTGATAATTTTGTAGAATTGTGACGTGTACTTCATAATAAGAAATTAATACGTGGTTGGACTTGAGAGAATTTCTTATACTTATTACTTATTCTTTAAGTCTGAGACTTCCACTAAAATAATTGGTGGACCTTCTTTCTTTTGAAGTCCCTGACTGGATGGTAACTGGAAGCTTAGAATGATGAGTTATATTTTGGCTAAATTGGGATATTTCGAAAATTTGAAAACTGGACTGATACTGAGTAATTGTGGTTTGTTCTTGAAAGTAGAAAGTATGGACTTTGGAGATACCTTTTCTTCTGCTAACCCTCTCCCCTGGTGCTGAGGAACTGAATTTGGGCTTGGTATATGTTCAGCGTGCATTATACCCATGTGCTCCATTCTTAGCCTCCCCACAGCTTCTTTGGAGGAGGCATTAATATATTTTAATAAAGAAGTATTGATCTTTAATTTGCATAAAATATTTTAGTTGTTAAATTCCTTCAATTTTATGTCATTCATTAGATGTCTTAAACATATACTTCTATTTTTCATTTGTTTTATATTGAAAATCTGAAGCTGCTATCACAATTACTTCAATTACTGTCTGTCCTTTTTTTTTTTTCTAAGTTTTTTAATTTACATTCCAAATCATTTCCCCTTTCCTGTTTCCTCCCTCCCCGAAAGTCCCATAAGCCCCCTTCCCTCCCTCTTTTCCCCATTCAACCCCCTCTCACTTCTCTGTCCTGGCGTTCCCCTACATCCAGTCTTTCCAGGACCAGGGACCTCTCCTTCCCTCTTCTTGGAAATCTATTGATATGCGAATTGTGTCTAGGGTATTCCAAGATTCTGGGTTAATATCCCCTTAACAGTGCTTGCATACCATGTGTGTTCTTTTGTGATTGGGTTACCTCACTAAGGATGATATTTTCAAGTTCTGACCATTTGCCTAGGAATTTCGTGAATTCATTGTTTTTAATTGCAGAGTAGTATTCCATTGTGTAAATATACCACATCTTCTGAATCCATTCCTCCGTTGAGGGACATCTGGGTTCTTTCCAGCTTTTGGCTATTATAAATAAGGCTGCTATGAACATAGTGGAGCATGTGTCCTTATTGCATGCAGGGGAAGCCTCTGGGTATATGCCCAGGAGTGGTATAGCAGGATCCTCCAGGAGAGTCATGCCCAGTTTTCTGAGAAACCACCAGACTGCTTTCCAGAGTGGTTGTACCAGCTTGCAATCCCACCGGCAGTGGAGGAGTGTTCCTCTTTCTCCACATCCTTGCCAACAACTGCTGTCTCCTGTGTTTTTGATCTTAGCCATTCTGATTGGTGTGAGATGGAATCTCAGGGTTGTTTTGATTTGCATTTCCCTAATGACTAAGGATGACGAACATCTCTTTAGGTGCTTCTTAGCCATTAGATATTCTTCAGGTGAGAACTCTTTGTGTAGTTCTGTACCCCATTTTTTAATAGGGTTACTTGGCTTTCTGGACTCTAATTTCTTGATTTCTTTGTATATATTGGATATTAGCCCTCTGTCGGATGTAGGGTTGGTAAAGATCATTTCCCAGTTAGTTGGTTGCTGCTTTGTCCTTTTGACAGTGTTCTTTGCCTTACAGAAACTTTGTAATTTTATAACATCCCATTTGTCAATTCTTGATCTTAGAGCTTAAGCTATTGGTGTTCTGTTCAGGAAATTTTCCCCTGTGCCCATATGTTCAAGGCTCTTCCCTAGTTTCCTTTCTATTAGTTTCAGTGTGTCTGATTTTATGTGGAGGTCCTTGATCCACTTGAAATTGAGCTTAGTGCAAGGAGATAAGAATGGATCGATTTGCATTCTTTTGCATGTTGACCTCCAGTTGAACCAGCACCATTTGTTGAAAAGGCTATCTTTTTTCCACTGGATGGTTTTAGTTCCTCTTTCAAAGAGCAAGTGACCATAGGATTGTGGATTCATTTCTGGGTCTTCAATTCTGTTCCATTGATCTACATGCCTGTCACTGTACCAATACCATGCAGTTTTTAACACTCTTGTTCTGTAGTACAGCTTGAGGTCTGGGATACTGATTCCCCCAGAAGTTCTTTTACTCTTGAGAATAATTTTAGCTATCCTGGGTTTTTTGTTATTCCAGATGAATTTTTGAGTTGCTCTTTCTAACTCTATGAAGAATTGAGTTGGGATTTTGATGGGGATTGCATTGAATCTGTATATTGCTTTTGGCAAGATAGACATTTTTACTATATTAATCCTGCCAATTCATGAGCATGGGTGATCTTTCCATCTTCTGAGATCTTCTTCAATTTCTTTCTTTAGAGACTTGAAGTTCTTGTCATACAGATCTTTCACTTGTTTGGTTAGAGTCACACCAAGTTACTTTATATTGTTTGTGGCTATCATGGAGGGTATTATTTCTCTTATTTCTTTCTCAGCCTGCTTATCCTTTGAGTATAGGAAGGCTACTGACTTGCTTGAGTTGATTGTATATCCGGCCACTTTGCTGAATTTGCTTATCAGCTGTAGGAGTTCTCTGGGTCGCTTAAGTATACTATCATATCGTCTGCAAATAGTGATAGTTTGACTTCTTCCTTTCCAATTTGTATCCCTTTGACCTCCTTTTGCTTTCTAATTGCTCTAGCTATAATTTCAAGTACTATATTGAAAAGATATGGAGAGAGAGGGCAATCTTGTCTAGTCCCTGATTTTAGTGGGATTGCTTCAAGTTTCTCTCCATTTAGATTGATGTTGGCTACCGGTTTGCTATAAATTGCTTTTACTATGTTTAGATATGGGCCTCGAATTCCTGATCTTTCCAAGACCTTTAACATGAAACGATGCTGAATTTTGTCAAATGCTTTCTCAGCATCTAATGAAATGATTATGTGGTTTTTTTTCTTTGAGATTGTTTATGTAGTGGATTACATTGATGGACTTCCTTATATTGAACCATCCCTGCATCCCTGGGTGAAGCCTACTTGATAGTGGTGAATGATCGTTTTGATGTGTTCTTGGATTCGGTTGGCATGAATTTTATTGAGTATTTTTGCATCAATATTCATAAGAGAGATTGGCCTGAGATTCTCTTTCTTTGTCAGATCTTTGTGTGCTTTTGGTATTAGCTTAATTGTGGCTTCATAGAACGAGTTGGGTAGTGTTCCTTCTGTTTCTATTTTGTGAAATAGTTTGAAGAGTATTGGTGTTAGGTCTTCTTTGAAGGTCTGATAGAATTGTGCACTAAAACCATCTGGACCTGTGCTTTTTTTGGTTGGAAGACTTCCAATGACCACTTCTATTTCTTCAGGGATTATAGGCCGGTTTAGATGGTCTATTTGATCCTGATTTAATTTTGGTATTTGGTATCTGTCAAGGAAATTGTCCATTTCCTCGAGATTTTCTAGCTGTGTTGAATACAGGCTTTTGTAGTAGGATCTGATGATTTTTTTGATTTCCTCAGTTTCTGTTGTTATCTCTCCGTTTTCGTTTCTGATTTTATTAATTTGGATACTGTCTCTGTGCCCTCTGGCTAGTCTGGCTAAGGGCTTATCTATCTTGTTGATTTTCTCTAAGAACCAACACCTAGTTTTGTTGATTCTTTGTATGGTTTTATTTGTTTCTACTTGATTGATTTCAGCCTTGAGTTTGATGATTTCCTGCCTTCTACTCCTCTTGGGTGTATTTGCTTCTTTCTGTTCCAGGGCTTTCAGGTGTGCCATTAAGCTGCTAGTGTATGCTTTCTCCCGTTTCTTTTTGGTGGCACTCAGGGCTATGAATTTTCTTCTTAGCACTGCTTTCATTGTGTCCCATAAATTAGGGTATGTTGTGCCTTCATTTTCATTAAATTTTAAAAAGTCTTTGATTTCTTTATTTCCTCCTTGACCAAGTTATCATTGAGGAGAGCATTGTTCAGCTTCCATGTGTATGTGGGCTTTCTGTTGTTTTTGTTGCCATTGAAGACCACCCTTATTCCATAGTGATCTGATAGGAGGCATGGGATTAGTTCTATCTTCTTGTATCGGTTGAGGTCTGTTTTGTGACCAATTATATGGTTGATTTTGGAGAAGGTACCATGAGGTGCTGAGAAGAAGGTGTATTCTTTTGCTTTAGGGTGAAATGTTCTATATATATCTGTTAGTTCCATTTGGTCCAAGGCTTCAATTAGATTCACTGTGTCCCTGTTTAGTTTCTGCTTTCCTGAAAGATTCTTTTACGAATGTGGGTGCCCTTGCGTTTGCAGCATAGATATTCAGAATTTTGCGTTCCTCTTGGTAGATTTTTCCTTTGATCAGTATGTAGTGTCCTTCTGTGTCTTTTTTGATGACTTTAGGTTGAAAGTCAATTTTATCTGATATTAGGATGGCTACTCCAGCCCGTTTCCTGGGACCTTTTGCTTGTAAAATTGTTTTCCAGCCTTTTACTCTGAGGTAGTGTTTGTCTTTGACACTGAGGTGCGTTTCCTGCACGCAGCAAAATGCTGGGTCCTGTTCATGTATCCAGTCTGTTAGTCTATGTCTTTTAATTAGGGAATTGAGACCATTGATATTAAGAGAGATTAAGGGATAGTGATTATTGCTACCTGCTATTCTTGACGCTATCTTTATGTTTGAGTGGTTATCTACTTTTGGGTTTGATGCAAGAAGGTTACTATCTCGTTTTTTCCAGGGTGTTGTTTCTTTCCTTGTATTGGCGGTTTCCACCTATTATCCTTTGTAGGACTGTGTTTGTGAAAAGATACTGTGTAAATTTGGTTTTATCATGGAATATCTTGGTCTCTCCATCTATGGTGATTGAGAGTTTTGCTGGGTATAATAGTCTAGGCTGGCATTTGTGTTCTCTTAGATTCTGCATGAGATCTGCCCAGGATCTTCTGGTTTTCATAGTCTCTGGTGAGAAGTCTGATGTGATTCGGATAGGTCTTCCTTTATATGTTACTTGGCCTTTTTCTCTTACTGCTTTTAATATTCTTTCTTTGTTTAGTACATTTGGTGTTTTGATTATTATGTGATGGGAGGTATTTCTGTTCTGGTCCAGTCTGTTTGGAGTTCTGTAGGCTTCTTGTACGTTAATCGGCATCTCTCTCTTTAGGTTAGGGAAGTTTTCCTCCATAATTTTGTTGAAGATATTTACTGGCCCTTTAAGTTGCAAATCTTCACTCTCATCCATACCTATAATCCTTAGGTTTGGGTTTCTCATTGTGTCCTGGATTTCCTGGATGTTTTGGGTTACACGTTTTTTGCATTTTGCATTTTCTTTGACTGTTGAGTTGATGCTTTCTATGGTATCTTCAGCACCTGAGATTCTTTCTTCCATCTCTTGTATTCTATTGTTGATGTTTGCATCTATGACTCCTGATTTCTTCCCAAGGTTTTCTATCTCCAGAGTTGTCTCCCTTTGTGATTTCTTAGTTATTTCTACTTTCTTTTTTAGATCCTGGATGAATTTGTTCTGTTCCTTCACTTGTTTTTTTGTATTTTCCTGTATTTCTTTAAGAATTTTTGCATTTCCTCTTTAAGGATTTCTGCCTGTTGACCCAAGTTCTCCTGTATTTCTCTAAGCGATTTTTGTGTTTCCTCCTCATGGGCTTCCATCTGTTGATCCATAATCTCCTGCATTTCTGTAATCAATTCTCGTATTTCCTTTGTAAGGGCATCTATCTGTTGATTCATTTCTTTAAGTGATTTTTTTTTTGTTGCCTCCCTATCGACCTCCATCTGTTGACTCATATTCTTCTGCATTTCTTTATGCAATTTTTGTGATTCCTTTGTAAGGGCATCTACCCATTGATTCATTTCTTTAAGTGATTTTTTGTTGCCTCCTTATGGGCCTCCATCAGTTGACCCATGTTTTCCTGCATTTCTCTAAGCGATTTTTGTGTTTCCTTTGTAAGGGCTTCTACCATTGATTCATGTTCTCCTGTATTTCTTTATCAGATTTATTTGTGTCCTTCTTGAAATCCTCTAATAGCATCATGAGAAATGATTTTAAATCCAGATCTTGCCTTTCCGGTGTGATGGGGTATCCAGGACTTGCTCCTGTTAGAGAGTTGGGTTCGGATGGTGCCGTATTGCTTTGATTTCTGGTAGTAACATTCCTACGTTTGCCTTTTGCCATCTGGTTACCTCTGGTGTTAGTTGGTCCTGCTGTCACTGGCTGTTGGTTGGACCTCCTATGAGCCTGCAAGGCTACTTCTCCACACCCCCCGCCCCGGATTACAGGGATTCCCCTGGCACAGATTTCTGGGGCCTGCCCTGCTCCTGAGTGACTTTGGAGTCCTAATGTGCCTTGCCCCAAGTGATGTTATATTGGGGAATCCCTGCCTATCCAAAGGCTCAGCGTAGTGGATCCGCAGAGCAGAGGTCACCACGGGGAGGCTGGTACACGTACGCTCCTGCCCTATGTGGGTGCGTTCTCTCCCAGAGCGGGGGGGGGGTCCCTCTGCAGGGCAGATGTCCCACAGCAGAGCTGGAGCATAGGTGACCGCAGACCTGCCCCGTTCGTGGGAGCAGGGAGCACACAAGCTGGCTGAGACCCAAGCGATATTATGCTTGATTTTCCCTGTGTCTGGAGGTCCGAGTTGCCCTGTTGCTGGAGCAAAGATCGCGGAGTGCACTTTGCACTCTCTTGGTGCAGATCACTCTCACTGCCTGTCTTAAGGTTGAATTTCATTGTAATTCAGGCACATGAATGGATCCTTTCCCCCTTTACTTTTTTTCTATTGTATAAGTAAAATATTTTACATGATATCAATAATGTTACAAAGGTCACAAAGTATTTTGTCTTCAGTAACTTGAGAAGGTTATAACTCTGTTGTTTTTGTCTACTTTCAGAAAATTTTCAAGTAATATAACTGTCTTTATGCTTGCAGTTACTGCAGTAGTTTAAATTTGGATTCTTTCTGTTTCTTTCATTTTGGTTCAGTGAAGATAACTTGTAATCTCTTTCACATTCTTCACATTTAACATGGAGATATTAAGAGTTGTAGAGCCATTGTTTAGATCTAGTCTGACAAAGCATGTATTCAGGGCCCAGGTTTTCTGAACAGGTTGTAGAATTACTGTGCCTAAGGCAACAGCAGGGAAGTGTTCTGAGATGTTATTCTTGTTGGCCACTGACCTGTTAAGCCCCTTTAGCTCCTGTATCGATTTTTAGCCCCCCTTTCCTTATTCCATAGATATGGAACTGTCTCACTGGAAGGGATCTGTTCCAAGGTCCCCAGGAGTAAGCCACTTAGAGCATGTTAATTTCCCTGTGAGGAAACATGAGATGAGCTTCTCAGCTCTCAGTGATGTTAGAACACATGCCGAAAGTTTTCCTTCTGGCAAGGATTCTTCTCTGATCTTGGGAATAGAACATATTTGGACAGAACAAATGCCTGGGTGGAAACGTGTAGAAATTATGTACAACTATTTAATAATCCCATCTGTTCAAATTTTTCACCTCTGTAGTTTCACTCCTTCATCATAGGTTCCTGGGGTGGTCAGGTACTGTGTGATTTTTGGCTATGATATTTCTGTTCTAGTTCAACTTTCTTTGCTCAAAGAACCCCCTCATTGTTAGTATTGCAGCAGCTTGACACCGTTCTCTGCTTGCCTAACACCTTTATAGTCTCTTACAGTTACTTTTTGCTAGAGAGTCTTTCTGTTTCCTCAGAAACCTTCCTATTGAAAGTTTTCTAAAACAGTAGGATTAAAATCAAAGCAAACAATCAAAGCAAACATCTGATTTAGAAGGTAGAGGCATTCTTTTTTTTTGTTTTTGTTGTTGTTGTTGTTAGAAGTATTCATCAGTAGCTGAGAAGGGCTATATTCTCAGCTGCAGACTACACTGCCAAGTCTGGTCAGTGGTGGCGGGTATTTGTGGCAGGTCTATGATTAAGCAAGAGAGGGAAAGAAAGGGGGAGGTAAGGAAGAAAGGAATTTGAAAAGAAGATGTCCTTGTTTGCTTCTATGGTTGTGATAAGCACCATGACTAAAAACAGTTTGAGGAGGAAAAGGGTTTATTTGGCTTACATATCCTGAGTCACAGAACACCGAGGGAAGCCAAGGCAGGAACTCACAATGGGCAGAAATCTGGAGGCAGGAGCTGATGTTTACTGGTTTGATCTTCATGGCATGGTCAGGTACTTTCTTATAATACACAGGACTACCAGCCTGGGGTGGTAGCACCCACAGTGAGATGGGCCCTCCCGATCTATCATCAACCAAGAAAATTCCCCCACTGGCCTGTCTTATTGAGGTATTTTCACAGTTGAGGCTTCTTCTTCCAAGATGGCCCTAACTTGTATCAGTTGGAAAACACCTAAACAGAACAGCTGTACAACCTAAGAGATGAAATGTTATGTTCTTGGGTGGCAGTGGTAAATTTATTATAGGTTAACAGTTGCCTGAAAGGGTGCTTACCTTTCTATAGTGGTATCTAAAACATATCTTCCCTCTCTCCAGAGAGCTTTAACTTTATTACTTTTTCACATATATAATTTTTGAGAAAAAAATAAGAGATGCATTTTAGTTTCATCTTCTTCCCTTTTTGTCTTGCATTTTGCTTTCTTTGTTAGAAAGCAAACAACAGTCCTTACAGTATGCTCTGTTTCCACCATTTGTATGAACTGAACTTACACTCCATTTCAGGTCTGCATGTGTAGCTGAGATGAGGCCACAACAGAACATTTATTAAATGCTTTTTGGGACAAGTATCAAACTTTTCACTTCATTTTTTAAAATTTTGTATTGGTTATTTTATTTATTTTCGTTTCAAATGTTATCCCCCTTCCCAGTTTCCCCTCTGCAAACCTCCTATCTCATCCCTACTCCTGCCTGCTCCTTTGAGGTTGCTTTATCCTCTTCCCCCACCTCACTACCCTAGCATTTCCCTACACTGGAACATCAAGCCTTCACAGGACCAAGGACCTCTCCTTACACTGATGGCCAACAAGGCCATCCTCTGCTGAATGTATACGCAGGTGGCGCCATGGGTCCCTCCATGTGTACTCTTTGGTTGGTAGTTTAGTCCCTGGGAGCTCTGGGGGCTCTGGTTGGTTGATATTTTGGTTCTTCATATAGGGTTGCAAACCCCTTTGACTCAGTCCTTCCCCTAATTTCTCCATTGTGATCCCAATACTCAATCTGATGGTTGGTATCCATAAGCATCTGCATCTGTATTTTAAGGCTCTGGCAGAGCCTCTCAGGAGATAGCTATATCAGGCTTCTATCAGCAAGCACTTCTTGGCATCAGTAATAGTGTCTGGGTTTGGTTTCTGCATGTGGGATGGATCTCCAGGTGGAACAGTCTCTGGATGGCCTTTCCTTCAGTCTCTGCTCTACTCTTTGTTCCTGTATTTCCTTTAGACAGGAGCAATTCTGGGTTAATATTTTTGAGATGTGTGAGCTGTCCTCTCCCTCAGCTGGATATGGTCTCTACAGTTTCTATCTCCCTTTTGTTGGATATTTCAGCTAATGTCATCCCCGTTGGGCCTGGGAGCCTCTTGCTTTCCTGGCATCTAGGACTTTCTGGTGGCTACACCTAGTTCCCCATACACTATTGCTACACACCTCTGTTCAATTTCCTGACCTTCTGTACATCTCCCCGTCCCACACCTGATCCTGCCCCTCTTTTTTTTCCTCCTCCCTCTCCTCTCCTCCTCCCAAGTCCCTCTCACCCCCTACCTCCCATGATTATTTTGTTCCCCCTTCTAAGTAGTGCTGAAGCATTCACACTTTGTTCCTCCTTCTTTTTGAGCTTCATATGGTCTGTGGGTTTTATCATGGGTATTCTGAGGTTGTTTTCTAATATCCACTTATCAGTGAGTACATACCATGTGTGTTCTTTGTGATCGTGTTACCTCACTCAGGATTGCATTTTCTAGATCCATCCATTTGCCCGTGAAGTTCATGAAGTAATTGATTTTAGTAGCTGAGTAGTACTCCATTGTGTAAATGTACCACATTTTCTGTATCCATTCTTCTGTTGAGGTACATCTGGGTCATTTCCAGCTTCTGGCTATTATAAATAAGGCTGCAAAACGTCAACCTATAGATTGGGAAAAGATCTTTACCAATCCTACATCTGATAGAGGGCTAATATCCAATATATACAAAGAACTCAAGAAGTTAGACTCCAGAGAACCAATTAAGCCTATTAAATATTAAGCCTATTAAATATTTAATAGAACCCTATTAAAAATGGAATACAGAGCTAAGTAAAGAATTCTCAACTGAGGAATATCGAATGACCAAGAAGCACCTAAATAAATGTTCAACATCCTTAGTCATTAGGGAAATGAAAATCAAAACGACCCTGAGATTCCACCTCACACCAGTAGAATGGCTAAGATAAAAAACTCAGGTAACAACAGATTCTGGTGAGGATGTGGAGAAAGAGGAACACTCCTCCATTGCTGGAGGGATTGCAAGCTGGTACAACCACTCTGGAAATCAGTGTGGCAGTACCTTAGAAAATTGGACATAGTACTACCTGAGGACCAAGCTATACCACTCCTGGGAACATACCCAAAAGATGCTCCAACATATATTAAGAACACATGTTCCACTATGTTCACTTCATTTTTTTTTGAAAGATTGATTGGTTTGAAAGTTTGTAAGTTTGACTTGACCAGATAGCCACTAGGGAATAGAATGAGTTAATGTGTTCCTCTTTTGGTACCTATGTCTTATATGTTAACATTAGCTGCACTGACTTACTAAAAAACTTCTACTCTTGTTTTTGTTCTTATATTATCATATTTTAAAACTCCATTTCCTGATTTGCTACATGTTAGGAATTATTTTTTTGGGCCTTAGAACTAAAATATTAGGTGTGTGTGTGTGTGTGTGTGTGTGTGTGTGTGTGTGTGTGTTTGTGTGTGTGTGTGTGTGTGTGTGTGTGTGTGTGTGTGTGATTATCACATCAGCACCAGTTATAATTTGATACTGCTGCACATACTCTAGGATGAAAAGGGGATGGAGGTAGAACAGTAAGTGTTGGGTTAAACAACAACAGAACAAAATAAAAGTAACTCATTTTAACTGAAAAATGATGTGGTAATGGATGAGAGAAATATTACTATATGAACATAATTCTGCTAGGTCACTGAGGGAACTGAGGTCAAGAAAATTCCATAGGATAAGCAGTATATTTCTACTGTTTTGATAACCTGAGTGAAATAATACTATTTTAGGCGGTTCATGACTAATGCATTAGCAATGCTTCTCAATTATTATCCTATAGAAAGTAAGACGGTTGATGTCCTACATTTTCATTTGAGCTAAATAGGAACAAACTGGGATAAATCATGTTTGGAGATAAGTATGCATACTTTGAGAGAACATTCTTTCTTTACAGTTTTATTTTTAGTTATGTGCTTTTCTATTTGTTTTTATGTGGAGCACTTGTACGCAGGTGCTGATGGCAGCCAGAAGAGGGCATTGGATTCTCTGAAACTGGTAGATCCAGGTAGCTGTGAGCAGCTCAATGTGGGTACTGCAACTGCATCAGGTTCTCTTCAAGAGTAGTAAGTTCTCCTAGCTTACATAACTGTATCTCTAGCTCCAAGGAGAATCTTCCTACTGGGAAGTTTTCTTTAAAGAATTAAATGGTTTTCAAATTTATCTTTAAGGTCTGTAAGTATGAGAACCAAGAAACTATATGTCAGTTTTAATGTTTCCACCTTTGATAGTATTTATGGCTTCCTTAAAGTGTATGTACTGTTCCTTTGGCCAGGAAACAAATTGTTGCTTTTATAAACATATATTTGTCTTTTAAAATCTAAACTGTGGCATGTTTGAAGCAAAACATATTTTTTTACCTTGCTTAAAATAAAAACATTTTAAAATCTTTATAAGTTGGCCATCAGTCAGATAGCAAAACCATGTAAATTCACTGAAAGCAAGGGAGATTAGTTTATGTGTATCTTTATGTAAGTTAAATGGCATTTGCCTATGAGTACTCATTCAAATGCAGATTTGCAGTTGTATGCAACATTTCTGTCTCAGTGATTTGGTGAAATAATACTAGGAAATGTAAATTTAAGTATTGCACTTTAAGCCCAGTTAGGTTTTAATTATTCACACTCAGAAGGAGAACAACATATGTAGACTCCTAAGAGCTTGCTGAACCAAATTCAATTCTTTGCATATGAGGTTTCTTGTCGCTACCTTTGGATAGCTATACACTTCATGCCCTTTGATTTTATTGTCAGCATTTGAATTTTAAGTAAATATTGAAATGTATTTTGTTGACTCATTTGTCTGTGTGTACTTCTCTGTCTCTCTGTCTCTGTCTCTCTTTATGTATGTAAGTAAGTATGTATGTATGTATCTGTGATTTTATTCTTACTATTTTAGATTTTTAGGTTTCCTTCTCTTAAGACAAAGAGCTCTTTAATAGACCCTTTGCTTTTCAAACATGGCTGTCATAAGAAACAACTCATTCGAGGGCTGAAGAGATGGCTCTAAGGTTAAGAGCACTTGTTACTTTCACAGAGGATTTGGGTTCAGTTTCCTGCATTCACATAGTGGCTTACAACTATCATAACTCCAGTTCAAGGAATCTAGTACCCTATTCTGCCCTTTAAAGGTACCAGGCACAACTATAGTTCAGTTATACATGCAGGCAAAGCACTCATACATAGAAAATATAAAATATTAAAAAATAAACAACTATTTAAACATATATGTTCCTGCTGATAGTTCATGTACTTTGAAGAGCGTAAAAAGACACATCTGTTAGTGAGGACACCACTACATTTTACTTTTAAAAGGAGAAACTTGTGAGAGGTTGGGTCAGTATGTAAAATGCTTGTTGTGAAAATATCAGAACTAGAGTTTGGATCTTTAGCACTCATGTAAAAAAACTGAGCAAGGTGTGTCTATAATCTCAGATCTGGTGAAGTGGAAATGGGCAGGTCCTATGGACTTCCTGGCCAAACAGTGAGTTCCAGGATCAACAAGAGTCCCTGTTTATGAAAAAATTATAAGACACTTGATGTAGCCCTCTGCTTTCATGTGATCATGCTGGCAAGTGTAACCCCACACATACACAACACATACATATATTATACATACTCAGACAGGAAATACTTTCAAGCATGATGATTATATTAGTTAGGGCTCTTTATATTCAGAGATAATACACATGTGTATCTCTGGATTCACTATAAGGAACTGGCTAATATGATTGTGGAGGGTGACAGGCTTAAAGATCAGAGGTTATAAAGGTCGGAGACTCTGGAGAGTCCGTGATACAGTTCTAATGCAAAGGCTGTTAGGCTTGAGAGCCAGAGAGAACTTGCTTTAGTTTGAATCTGAAGGCAATCAAGTAAGGAATCAGTCTATTATTTCAGGGAGGTTAGCCTTTTTTACTCAATCTTTCAGCTGATTGGATGAGGCTTCTCCTCCCTAGGGAGGGCAGTCTGATTTACTCAATCTATCACTGTCAATGCTAACATCACGTTAAAAAGCATCTTCACAGCAATGCCTAGAGCAACTCTTGACTATGTCTTGTAGACCCATCAAATTGATTTGTAAAATTACCCATCACAGTTATCTACTTAAAAATTCTTAATTGCATAGTTTACATGGCCTTATGCTGCTATAATCTTTGACAAATAATAAATAACAATATAATTACAGTTATCCATGATGAAAAAATCACTGAATCTTATAATACAAATACTCAGTGAATTCTGATTATTTATAAATTTATAAATATACCCCCACTCTGGAATTTTAAAATGCAAACTGCTCCAAAATCTAAAAGTTTTTGAGTGCTGAGATGATATAGTAAGATTATATAAAATTATTTTGAGCATGTAATGTATATAAGGCAGATGTGAAATATAAATGAATTTTATACTTAAATTTTGGTCCCATTTCCAAAGACACCTCATAATATGTATAAAATATTATAAAGTTTTAAAAAATTCAACCATTCTGACAAATTTCTGATCTTAAGCATTCAGATAAAGGGCAATGTCCTGGTTATTGTAGATCCTGGGGGGAATGGGGTAAGCAAGATAAAGTTGCTCACCTCCTATAATTTCCTGTCTAATGGCAATGACAGATAATATCCAAGAGATGAAGATGTTAAAGTATCAGATAATATTTTTTAATTATTTTCTAATTTTTTTTATTTACATTCCAAATCATTTCCCCTTTCCCGTTTCCTCCCTCCCCGAAAGTCCCATAAGCCCCCTTACCTCCATCTGTTCCCCATTCAACCCCCTGTCTCTTCTCTGTCCTGGTATTCCCCTACATCCAGTCTTTCCAGGACCTGGGGTCTCTCCTTCCATCTTCTTGGAAATCTATTGATATGTGAATTGCGTCTTGGGTATTCCGAGATTCTGGGTTAATATCCCCTTATCAGTGACTGCATACCATGTGTGTCCTTTTGTGATTGGGTTACCTCACTAAGGATGATATTTTCCAGTTCTGACCATTTGCCTAAGAATTTTGTGAATTCATTGTTTTTAATTGCAGAGTAGTATTCCATTGTGCAAATATACCACACCTTCTGAATCCATTCCTCTGTTGAGGGACATCTAGGTTCTTTCCAGCTTCTGGCTATTTTAAAATAAGGCTGCTATGAACATAGTGGAGCATGTGTCCTTATTGCATGCAGGGGAAGCCTCTGGGTATATGCCCAGGAGTGGTATAACAGGATCCTCCGGGAGTGTCATGCCCAGTTTTCCGAGGAACCGCCAGACTGCTTTCCAGAGTGGTTGTACCAGCTTGCAATCCCACCGGCAGTGGAGGAGTATTCCTCTTTCTCCACATCCTTGCCAACAACTGCTGTCTCCTGTGTTTTTGATCTTAGCCATTCTGACTGGTGTGAGGTGGAATCTCAGGGTTGTTTTGATTTGCATTTCCCTAATGACTAAAGATGTTGAACATCTCTTTAGGTGCTTCTCAGCCATTAGATATTCTTCAGAGAGAACTCTTTGTTTAGCTCTGTACTCCATTTTTTAATAGGGTTATTTGGCTCTCTGGAGTCTAACTTCTTGAGTTCTTTGTATATATTGGATATTAGCCCTCTGTTGGATGTAGGGTTGGTAAAGATCTTTTCCCAGTTTGTTGGTTGCCGTTTTGTCTGATTGACAGTGTCCTTTGCCTTACAGAAACTTTGTAATTTTATGAGGTCCGATTTGTCAATTCTTGATCTTAGAGCATAAGCTATTGGTGTTCTGTTCAGGAAATTTTCCCCTGTGCCCATATGTTCAAGGCTCTTCCCTAGTTTCCTTTCTATTAGTTTCAGTGTGTCTGGTTTTATGTGGAGGTCCTTGATCCACTTGGAATTGAGTTTAGTGCAAGGAGATAAGAATGTGTGGGCCTCCGTGCAGAGGCCCCGCCGAAAGCCGGTGTGAAGGTTCTGGCTCTTTGTGATAAAACCTCCCAGATGGCAGAGCAATCTTCAAACACCCTTTATTGTTCTATAGGATCCAGGTTGGGATTTATATATGAGTTGGGGGTGTTTCGCGGTTTGGCAGCAGGTACTTCTCATTGGCTTGGATTGAGAGTTTAGGGAAACCTTATTTACATGTGGGGAGGGCTTGGGGCTGCAACTAAGTGACTGGTAGCCACACATCTCTCCTATGGGGGCTTGCAACTGCGTCAGGAGCTAGGTTCCAGGGGGCGCTGACTGAACTCCTCCCGTCCCATGCAGGTGGAAGCTCTGCCCACAAGATTGTAGGTAGAAGCCACTCCCTACCAGGTCCTGGGGTTCAAAGTCCTTGCTCTACCTGAGAACCAGGTTGCCTGTGCACAGACCACTTCCCAACAAGAATGGATCAATTTGCATTCTTCTGCATGCTGAACTCCAGTTGACCCAGCACCATTTGTTGAAAAGGCTATCGTTTTTTCCACTGGATGGTTTTAGCTCCTTTGTCAGTGATCAAGTGACCAAAGGAGTGTGGATTCATTTCTGGGTCTTCAATTCTGTTCCATTGATCTACATGCCTGTCACTGTACCAATACCATGCGGTTTTTAACACTCTTGTTCTGTAGTACAGCTTGAGGTCTGGAATACTGATTCCCCCAGAGGTTCTTTTACTCTTGAGAATAGTTTTAGCTATTCTGGGTTTTCTGTTATTCCAGATGAATTTTTGAATTGCTCTTTCTAACTCTATGAAGAATTGAGTTGGGATTTTGATGGGGATTGCATTGAATCTGTATATTACTTTTGGTAAGATGCTCATTTTTACTATATTAATCCTGCCAATCCATGAGCATGGCAGATTTTTCCATCTTCTGAGGTCTTCTTCAATTTCTCTCTTCAGAGACTTGAAGTTCTTGTCATACAGATCTTTCACTTGTTTGGTTAGAGTCACACCAAGATACTTTATATGGTTTGTGGCTATCGTGAAGGGTATCATTTCTCTTACTTCTTTCTCAGCCTGCTTATCCTTTGAGTATAGGAAGGCTACTGACTTGCTTGAGTTGATTTTATATCCAGCCACTTTGCTGAAGTTGTTTATCAGCTGTAGGAGTTCTCTGGTGGAGTTCTTTGGGTCGCTTAAGTATACTATCATATCGTCTGCAAATAGTGATAGTTTGACTTCTTCCTTTCCAATTTGTATCCCTTTGACCTCTTTTTGTTGTCTAATTGCTCTAGCTAGAACTTCAAGTACTATATTGAAAAGATATGGAGAGAGAGGGCAGCCTTGTCTAGTCCCTGATTTTAGTGGGATTGCTTCAAGTTTCTCTCCATTTAGATTGATGCTGGCTACCGGTTTGCTGTAAATTGCTTTTACTATGTTTAGATATGGGCCTTGAATTCCTGATCTTTCCAAGACCTTTAGCATGAAAGGATGCTGAATTTTGCCAAATGCTTTCTCAGCATCTAATGAGATGACCAAGTAGTTTTTTTCTTTGAGATTGTTTATGTAGTGGATTACATTGATGGATTTCCTTATATTGAACCATCCCTGCATCCCTGGGATGAAGCGTACTTAATCATGGTGAATGATCGTTTTGATGTGTTCTTGGATTCGGTTGGCAAGAATTTTATTGAGTATTTTTGCATCGATATTCATAAGAGAGATTGGCCTGAGATTCTCTTTCTTTGTCGGATCTTTGTGTGCTTTTGGTATTAGTGTAATTGTGGCTTCATAGAACGAGTTGGGTAGTGTTCCTTCTGTTTCTATTTTGTGGAACAGTTTGAAGAGTATTGGTGTTAGGTCTTCTTTGAAGGTCTGATAGAATTCTGCACTAAAACCATCTGGACCTGTGCTTTTTTTAGTTGGAAGACTTCCAATGACAACTTCTATTTCTTCAGGGGTTATAGGACGGTTTAGATGGTCTATTTGATCCTGATTTAATTTTGGTACTTGGTATCTGTCAAGGAAATTGTCCATTTCCTCAAGATTTTCTAGTTGTGTTGAATACAGGTTTTTGTAGTAGGATCTGATGATTTTTTGAATTTCCTCAGTTTCTGTTGTTATCTCTCCCTTTTCGTTTCTGATTTTATTAATTTGGATACTGTTTCTGTGCCCTCTGGTTTGTCTGGCTAAGGGCTTATATATCTTGTTGATTTTCTCAAAGAACCAACTCCTCGTTTTGTTGATTCTTTGTATGGTTTTATTTGTTTCTACTTGATTGATTTCAGCCCTGAGTTTGATGATTTCCTGCCTTCTACTCCTCTTTGGTGTATTTGCTTCTTTTTGTTCCAGGGCTTTCAGGTGTGCCATTAAGCTGTTAGTGTATGCTGTCTCCCATTTCTTTTTGCCAGCACTCAGGGATATGAATTTTCCTCTTAGCACTGCTTTCATTGTGTCCCATAAATTAGGGTATGTTGTGCCTTCATTTTCATTAAATTTCAAAAAGTCTTTGATTTCTTTCTTTATTTCCACCTTGACCAAGTTATCATTGAGTAGAGCATTGTTCAGCCTCCATGTGTACGTGGGTTTTCTTTTGTCTTTGTTGCTGTTGAAGACCACCCTTATTCCATAGTGATCTGATAGGAGGCATGGGATTAGTTCTATCTTCTTATATCTGTTGAGGTCTGATTTGTGACCAATTATATGGTCAACGTTGGAGAAGGTACCATGAGGTGCTGAGAAGAAGGTGTATTCTTTAGCTCTAGGATGAAATGTTCTATATATATCTGTTAGTTCCATTTGGTCCAAGGCTTCAATTAGATTCACTGTGTCCCTGTTTAGTTTCTGCTTTCCTGAACGATCCATTTCAGAGAGCGGGGTATTGAAGTCACCTACTATTATTGTGTGCGGTGCGATGTGTGCTTTGAGCTTTAGTAAAGTTTCTTTTACGAATGAGGGTGCCCTTGCATTTGGAGCATAGATATTCAGAATTGAGAGTTTTTGATGGTGGATTTTTCCCTTGATCAGTGTTTAGTGTCCTTCTGTGTCTTTTTTGATGACTTTAGGTTGAAAATCAATTTTATCTGATATTAGGATGGCTACTCCACCTCGTTTCTTGGGGCCATTTGCTTGTAAAATTGTTTTCCAGCCTTTTACTCTGAGGTAGAGTTTGTCTTTGACACTGAGGTGCATTTCCTGCATGCAGCAAAATGCTGGGTCCTGTTTAAGTATCCAGTCTGCTAGTCTATGTCTTTTTATTGGGGAATTGAGACCATTGATATTAAGAGAGATTAAGGCATAGTGATTATTGCCATCTGCCATTCTTGACGCTATCTTTATGTTTGAGTGGTTATCTACTTTTGGGTTTGATTCCAGAAGGTTATTATCTCATTTTTTCCAGGGTGTTGTTTCTCTCCCTGTATTGGAGGTTTCCACCTATTATCCGTTGCAGGGCTGGATTTGTGGAAAGATATTGTGAAAATTTGGTTTTATCATGGAATATCTTGGTCTCTCCATCTATGGTGATTGAGAGTTTTGCTGGGTATAGTAGTCTAGGCTGGCATTTGTGCTCTCTTAGTGTCTGCATGAGATCTGCCCAGGATCTTCTGGCTTTCATAGTCTCTGGTGAGAAGTCTGATGTGATTTGGATAGGTCTTCCTTTGTATGTTACTTGGCCCTTTTCACTTACTGCTTTTAATATTCTTTCTTTGTTTAGAACATTTGGTGTTTTGATTATTATGTGATGGGAAGTATTTCTGTTCTGGTCCAGTCTGTTTGGAGTTCTGTAGGCTTCTTGTACGTTAATCGGCATCTCTCTCTTTAGGTTAGGGAAGTTTTCCTCCATAATTTTGTTGAAGATGTTTACTGGCCCTTTAAGTTGCAAATCTTCACTCTCATCTATGCCTATAATCCTTAGGTTTGGTCTTCTCATTGTGTCCTGGATTTCCTGGATGTTTTGGTTTACACGTTTTTTGCATTTTGCATTTTCTTTGACTGTTGAGTTGATGCTTTCTATGGAATCTTCAGCACCTGAGATTCTTTCTTCCATCTCTTGTATTCTATTGTTGATGTTTGCATCTATGACTCCTGATTTCTTCCCAAGGTTTTCTATCTCCAAAGTTGTCTCCCTTTGTGATTTCTTAGTTGTTTCTACTTCCTGTTTTAGATCCTGGATGGATTTGCTGAGATCCTTCACTTGTTTGTTTGTATTTTCCTGTATTTCTTTAAGGTACTTTTGCATTACCTCTTTCAGGATTTCTGCCTGTTGACCCACGTTCTCCTGCATTTCTCTGAGCAATTTTTGTGTTTCCTCCTCATGGGAATCCATGTGTTGATCCATCGTCTCCTGCATTTCTTTAAGCAGTTCTTGTGTTTCCTTTGTAAGGGCATCTAACCGTTGATTCATTTCTTTAAGCGATTTTTGTGTTGCCTCCTTATGGGCATCCGTCTGTTGACCCATATTCTTCTGCATTTCTTTATGCAATTTTTGTGATTCCTTTGTGAGTACATCTACCCATTGATTCATCTCGTTAAGCGATTTTTGTGTTGTCTCCTTGTGCGCCTCCATCTTTTGATCCATGTTCTCCCGCATTTCTCTAAGCGAGTTTTGTGTTTCCTTTGTAAGGGCTTCTAACCGTTGATTCATGGGCTCCTGTAATTCTTTATTAGATTTATTTGTGTCCTTCTTGTGATCCTCTAATAGCATCATGAGAAGTGATTTTAAATCCAGATCTTGTCTTTCGGGTGTGGTGGGGTATCCAGGACTTGCTGCTGTTGGAGAGTTGGGTTCGGATGGTGCCATATTACTTTGATTTCTGTTAGTAACGTTCCTACGTTTGCCTTTTGCCATCTGGTTACCTCTGATGTTAGTTGGTCCTGCTGTCAATGGCTGTTGGTTGGACCTCCTGTGAGCCTGCAAAGCTATTTCTGCCCCCCCCCCGGTTTACCAGGATTCCCCTGGCACAGATTTCTGGGGACTGCCCTGCTCCTGAGTGACTTTGGAACCCTGATGTGCCTTGCCCCAAGTGATGTTATATTGGGGAGTCCTTGCACATCCAAAGGCTCATCATAGTGGATTCCGGGAGCAGAGGTCGCCAAAGGGAGGCTGGTAGGCTCCTGCCCTGTGCAGGGGTGTGTGATCTCTCCTAGAGTGGGGGGGAGGGGGCGTCGGGGGCGTCCCTCTGCCAGGCAGAAGTCCCACAGCAGAGCTAGCACGCTGGTTACTGCAGATCTGCCCAGCTCTTGGGAGCCATGTACACACAAGCCGCCCGAGACCCAAGTGATATTATGCCTGTCTGTCTCAGAGCCTGGCAGTCCCAACTTCCCGGCCACTGGAGCAAAGATGGCGGAGTGCACTCTGCACACTCTCCATGGCACTGGTCACCCTGCAGAGGCGATGGCTTGCAGATCTGGCACCCAGACGACCACCACGCTGTCCAGTTCTTGGGCGCAGGCCGAAGCCCCAACAGGCCATGTCCCAAGCGATGTTATATTGGGGAGTGGGGAGAGCCTGGGTACCTGTCTCTTCAGTGCAGTCTACCGGAACAGAGGTCGCGGAAGGGAAGATGGTAGGCTCCCGCCCAGTGCGGGGTCCCTCTGCCAGGCAGAAGTCCCACAGCAGAGCTGGCGCGCTGGTTACTGCAGATCAGCCCAGCACTTGGGAGCCGCATACACACAAGCCGCCCGAGACCCAAGGTTTATTATGCTTGTCTGTCTCAGAGCCTGGCAGTCCCAACTTCCCGGCCACTGGAGCAAAGATGGCGGAGTGCACTCTGCACACTCTCCATGGCACTGGTCACCCTGCAGAGGCGATGGCCTGCAGATCTGGCACCCAGACGACCACCGCGCTGTCCCGTTCTTGGGTGCAGGCGGAAGCCCCAACAGGCCGTGTCCCAAGCGATGTTATATTGGGGAGAGCCTGGGTACCTGTCTCTTCAGTGCAGTCTACCGGAACAGAGCTATAATTGTTTTTCTATGTATTTAAATCACAGAAGAATGGTATAGTTTTGAAATTCAGTGGTACAAGGTGCACCACTAAAATTTCTTTGACTTTGGTCTCTTCTTTTCTTGCATGAGGGCTATACTGTGTAGACATCTGTCTTAGTTCAGGTTTCTGTTGCTGTGAAGAGACCATGACCATGGCAATTCTTATAAAGGAAAACATTTAATTGGCTCAGACTTACAGTTCAGAGATTTAGACCATTATCTTCATGGCATGAAGTATGGTGGCATGCAGGCAGACATGGTGCTGGAGAGGTAGCTGAGATTTCTACATTTGGATCCCCAGGCAGTAGGAATGAGCCTCTAGGACTTGTTTAAGCTTCTGAAACCTCAAAGCCCACCCTGCAGTAACAGGCTTCCTCCAATAAGATGACACCTCTAATAACACTGCTCCCTATGAGTCTATGGGAGCCATTTTCATTCAGACCAGCACAACAGCTAATGACTTTCATGCAACAAATGAAGTTTTCCTGCATGTTTCCATAAGGTATACCATTCCCATTCATGTGTTAGGGCTTTTTATTATATATGATGATGCTATTTCCAAATGACTTCAATACAGGTGGAACCAGTTTAACTCTCCAAAATTTTCTTTCTTTCCTTACTGTTGGTTTGGTTGGAAGTGTAGGCGGTAGTCTGGAACCTTATGGTGCCTTGCCAGGTAGACCGAGAGCATAGACTGGAGTGCAAGCTTGAAGCTGAACCACTTTCAAAGGCCCAGCTTAAATGATGTTAAAGGCTTGACATCATTGTCATACGTTCAAGTTCGTTCCTTCTATTTTACAACGTAACATGCTGGGATTTGCTGTGTTGGCTTAGAATCTCTACTTTGTCATATTGTGAGCTCCCAGGGCATCTTCCTCTGACTACCTTCTCATTGGCAAATTTCCTCTGGCTGCATGAGCATCTGGCCTTGCTTCTAGATAGTTGCCAGGCATTAGCCTGTGCCAAGATATATATATATATTTTAATTTCTGAATTCATTATAGTAGATGTAGGCAGTCCCCACCTTATGATGCTTCAACTTATGTTTCTTAATTTATGATAGTGTGAAAGTAATACAATTTAGCAGAAACTTAAGTTTTAGAGTTTGGTCTTTTCCAGGACTAGCAGTATGTGGTATAGTACTTCTCTCCATCACTAGCAGAAGCAGTGAGCTGAACTTTCAGTCATCTATACAAGCACAAATAAAGAATACCAGAGAGTCCACAGAATGTCTAAGTCAGAGCGTTTAGTAGGATAGGTATATCAAGTCCATTTTTGGCTTATTGTATTTTTAAGTTGTAATTGTGTTGGGTTTTTGTGTGTGTGTGTGTGTGTGTGTGTGTGTGTGTGTGTGTGTGTGTGTGTATGTGATATGGACTTTCTGGCAGTCATAGAACATCTGGGATAATCAAGTCCCACTCTGTTTCCCTTTCTTGGAGCTTTTGTCTTTACTGCTGAGAATACAGCATGAGGGGTTGACTTGGCTGCTAAGATGCTGCATGATGAGTATAACCTCTTTCCCAGTTTGGCCCACTATCGTCACTGATTGTGATGTGACTATTATGGTCTAGCTATCTTGGCTTGATTAGCAACAACTATGAGGGCAATCTACATCCTGTGTTTCGATGACATCACCCAGGAATTTTTCTAGGTGTGTGTCACAGTTTGACTTTTTCTCTATCCAGACTTCCTGCCTTCCTTTCCCTTTCCATAGGTTTGATCCCAAAGTTAATCCTAAGTTAAAATTTTGCATGCTCATCTTGGGGGAACAGGTCTGCTTTCCCAAGAATTGTGTGTTGGCTATGCAGTTTTCTGAACAGACCTCATTTATGATCCTAACAATACTTGACAGCCTATTTTATATCAAGCCAGAGTTGGAGTTTGACAGAACTTTATACATTGATTTAGACTTTAATTTTCTGAATAATAATCTGGAAATAGACTTTTGACTTAAAACACACATTGGAAGTTGTTGAAGAGATTATATTTTCCCCAAACACTTAGCTCTTATTATTTTGCTGAGAGAAACGTGCTCTTTTAGCAGCAGCAGTTGGTCATCATGTTCCAAGAATGATAGGAGTCTAATATGTTCAATTATATTTAACTAGAGTCTGGTCAGCAGTAACTTCTTTTTCACTTATGAGGAGAATGACAAAAATTCATATCAATAAGTAGAGGGTTTTAAATGACTTCCATGCTGTGAAATGGAGAAATCATTTTATAATTTATTCTATTGATGCTGTTCATCAAGTAGGTAAGAAATACAAAATTCCCATGGGAACAAGAATAACAGTTACACATAAAATTAATGAAGAGGTGAGGCAACTGTGTTTCATTATTTCATTGTTTCATATGATAAAAAATGACATGTGATATAAAGTTTTATTTACTGTATAATTGATACTATTCATGATTTATCTGTGTTCTTTCTGCATTGAGAAAGATATGAGTTTTTTTTAACTTACATGATTCATGTATATCACAATTAGTACTTCTCAAATCTAATTACAAAGGGATTATAAGAAAATACATACTCAATATGCCATGGACATGGAGCTGTAGAGAAGATGCACAGCTCAGTGAAACTGAAAAATAACTCATGAACAAATCCAGAAACTCTAAAAAGGAGAATGAAATTAGTAATATGAAAACTCCAAATGGAAATTCTGGGTGAAGAGCACAGTGTGAAATGAAAGAAATACTTAAGAGAGCTGCCATCAGGCTTGTCAAATTGAGGAATCTGAAGAGAACTCATGAGAAAATGTCTATGTAGAAGAGAGAACAGAGTAGGGATGGCAGATGCCCGTGGGACACTGGTCACACTATCAGGAGAACTAGCATGCCCATTATGAGAGTTTTAGAGGAGCGAGACCTCACTCCTGTAAAACTAGGGGAAAGTGTATTTAAAGAAATAATGGCTGAAATTTTTCCAAATCTGAAGGTAGATATTGGACATGATGAAGGGACAGTAGCATGCAGCTCTGGCAGGAATCGCCCTTCTCCCCAGTTCCCTCTGCCTTGCTAAAAACTATTAAATCACATTCCTAACACTAGCCACCACTGTCTATTCCTTTATTTGGCTACTTCCTCCTCCTGAGACTGACTACTAAGATCCAGTTATCAAAGTATTGAAGTCCAGAAATCAGAAGCCCCTTTTGGCTCACCTAATTAACATGTTCAATTAAAATTCATCACCTTTTCTTAACTCAGAGGTTCCCCTTTTACTTTTATAAATTGCCATTTGGCTATGGGTCACATCTCTCTTGTCTTAATTCTTTGTCCCCTAGGAGAAATACTTTTACAGCTCTTTGCCACTTTTCTCACCTCTCCCTCTCCCTTGTTCCCTTCACCTTCTTCCTCATCCTCTATTTCCTGTCTTTGTCTCTTCTTTTCTCTTTTCTTTTTTTTTTTTTTGGTTTTTCAAGACAGTGTTTCTCCTGTAGCCCTGGCTGTCCTGGAACTCACTCTGTAGACCAGGCTGGCCTCGAACTCAGAAATCCACCTGTCTCTACCTCCCAAGTGCTGGGATTAAAGGCGTGCGCCACCACTGCCAGGTGTGTCTTTTGTCTCTTATTAGCTGCCCTTTGTCCCTCTGAGGCAAGTAAGTCTTTGAACTGAGAACTTGGTCTTGGGGTTCCTGAGTCAAACCAATCCTTACACATCCATGAAAGTTAAAGATCTTTAGCCAGATCCTACCTAAAGATGTCACCAAGATGTATTACAACCGAATTATAAAGTCTCAAGATACAGGAGACACAGAAGGCTATTGGTTTATATTTTTCAACAGAAAACTTGTAGAACAGGAGTGTGACAGTTTTTTAAAATGCTGAGAGAAAAATAGTACTGACCAAGAATACCCAGATGTCACTCAAAAGTGATAAAAACATGAAGAATTTCTGAAAGAAATATTCAGAGAGTTCATAATTAGCTCTTTCTAGAATGGCTAAAGGGAAGTCTTCCAGATAAAATGGATGGATACTAGTTCATAAGACGAAAACATATAGATACACATAAGGTTCACCAATATGCAGTTCAATTTAGAGAGTTCTAATGCTCTAATGTTGGTATGTAAATTATTTATTTTAGCATGTAAGTTGAGAGGCAAACTTTTCGAATAACTGTCACTATAGCAATTTGTTAATGAGCAAGCAACATAACACAGTATGTTATATAAATTGTGACATCAAAAATGTCAAGGGTAAATTTTTGTGCATGGTTTGTCAGAAGCATAGATGGATACCGCTTTATCTTTTTACAGGCTCACAGTTTATTGAACAGTCAATACATTTAAAAACAACATCAGTTTCATTGGTTGTAATTTACCAAATAGTCCTGATTTCCTTTGATAGCAGCTGTTGACAAACACAGGGTTTTATTACAATATTAATTACTAGTAACATTAATTATCAGATGACATATTACATATCACACACTAATATACAAAGGATTTTAAAACAAGGTGAAACAACAAGGTGTTCCAAGAGGTAAAACATTTCACCCTCCAAGGAAGCTCATTAAGACAAGAAGTAAACAACTAGAAAGCTTCAGGAATTCCCTGAAACTGACCAGATTCACTAGGTTATCTCTTCCCCCAACTTCTTTTTCTAAGTATATATAAGTAATAAGTAATGCTCAGGGACATTTTCAGACAATTTGAGGTACGTGGAAGAAATATGAACCAGCTAAGTTTCCTAGAGTAGGCTCAGACCAATTGAACTATCTGAAAAGAACATGAGTCTCCAGCCTGTTTAGCTGCCTACTGGCTATACTTAGCACTCCAAGTTTCTAGCTTAGTGAGCTGCTACCCACGCTGATGTATCTTTCAGTTTTATAGCCATGTTTATTTTGTTTCTGCCACTGTAAATAACTCCTTACATATGTTCCTATAAGTTACCCCAGTAAAATGCTTTGGTTTGTCAATTTGTGCTTTGATTATATCTCTGCCCTGTCATTCCCTATCTGGGATGAGTAAACATATATTCACAGCTGAATGAGATGCCACCCATATTCTTGGGCATTGGAATACTTCATTTCTAGTTGCTGACCCTGTTTGGGCAGGCATAGGAGGTATGGCCTTGATGGAGAACTTAAAAATGTGCCATTTTGAGTTTGCTTCCTCCTTGCATCATGAGATATGAGCTCTCAGTTGTTTCTGCCTCCATGCCTTCTTGAGTTTGCTGCCATATATACCTACCATAATGCACTACTATCCCTCTGAAAACTAATTAAATTTATCCTTCTAAGAGTTCTGTTGGTGGTGGTATAATATCACAGCAATATTAACTAAGACAACATCTCACTAGGAGTATTGTCACATGTCATTTGGTCTTAGCATATTCCTTTTATAAATCCAGGTGAGGGCATTTCATCTGGTATGATTGATAGGCTCATACATCTGTTTATTACGTGATTTGGTGTATATTCCAGTGTCATCCTTTGTTGGCATACATAAGTGATCAGTTTGTACCGGCAGAGTGCTGGCAGATGGTGGTTACTCACTTGCATAAACAAGATGTGCAGAGTCATTCTTTCTTGGCACTTACACTCTTGGTGGAATAACTCTGGTCAAAGCTGTTAGTTTATAAAAAAATCATTCTTGGCTAGTTTGAAAACTGCATTTCCATACAACATAAGAAAAACATAGAGCAGGCTCAATCTGGTTTACTCAGTGAAACTGTAAAACTTCTGTATGTAATCAAAGTTAAATTATTATTTCAAAATTGATTACTGTGAGCAATAATTTTATAAACCTCCTGGGAAATAGGAACTAAAAAGTCTATGGCTGTTATGCAAACAATAAGGGAGACAAACACCCTCTACAGAAAATCATATCACAAAGGGAAACTAAATGGGTTTTTAATACTTACTTAATTAGCATACTACAATGTAGTAACCATGATAATCTTAATTTTACAACCTGACTGGATTTTAGGGCTTGGAGAGCATGCCTCTGGATGTGATGTGTCTTTGATGGTCCTTTCCCTGCTCTTTCATTGCCGTGATGTATGTGACTTCTCTTCTCTACCATATCCTACCACGATGGGCAGGCAGACACCTTGAGCCCAAATAAGTCCTTCTTTCTGGAAATTGTTTTAGGTAATTATTTTGTTAGATGTAATTAATGTGGCAGTTGTAGCTAATAATACAGCATTCATTATTTACTGAAATTTTGTTAAGGGAATTTACATATATCCCACCTTGCCCTTGGGTGAGGATCAAAGCCAAGACCTCTGAGTGCTGAGGAAGCTATATCTGCAGCCCATGTCTTTTCACTGTGTATCTACACACAGAAGTTAATGCAAAAATGTGGTTATGCTAACCTGCTTGGTTATAGTAATATTTCTTAATATATATGTGTATTAAAACCCTTAAATATGTTTACTTTATTCATATTAAACTATTCATATATTATTTATAAAGTATATACCCTTATGTATATTTATTATTCACCAATACAGATTAAAAATACTTTTTGATATTCTGAAGTAAATATGAATACTGTACTTTTCAGAACAAACAAGAAATTTCCTTTATTTCTCTTCAAAAAAGAAAAATGTTCTTTCTACTAATATCAAGTAATCAAGAAAATATTTGATACTCTAAATGATTCTATAAAACCATTTATGATGAATAGAGATTGTTAACATTTAAACTATTACTAGATTTGAATATAATGTCCATACTTAAATATGTTTTATATGGAAATGAAAAATCTTAGGATGGCATGAGGTGGTTATTAATTACTACTTTGTGTCTTTGTTCTATTGATAGTTACTATGTTAATACTGTTATATAGTCTAAGAATGTATTGTTCAGAGATACTATCATGTATAAAATCAAATCTACAAAGTGAAAGAAAAGCATTTTATAATAGAGGAATATGCTTTGTCTTGAACATGCATTTGTTGTTTGGAAGGAAAAATTACACTGTTTACATTTCAATATCTATAAAAGAAGTTAAAATGGAAGCCTGTGAAATTTAAATAGGCATTTTTGTTTTATAAGTTGTGTTAGCAAGTACTTGAAAATCTAGTCATAAAGAAGACACAAAAATAATGTTTATCTTTTGGCTTAGCATAGAATTTAATCTAGATATTCAGTTCATCTGGAAAGAAGCACATTCATTTTTGTGCAGTGCCGAGGCCCTAAACTAGAGTTGTTAATGTGCCTTGTGATACTACTTGTATTTTCAGTATTCCTTCATATTTTCACTGTTGGTATAATATATCTGCTTTTTTGGTACAGAGGGTGGTTATATAGTACCTGCATGACCTTTGCTCCAGTTGCTGAGAGATGACTTCTAGACAAACCTTGGATGGGGAGCTGCCTGCCTTTTCTTTCCTTTCCATCCTGGGCATGGTCAAGTGGAATGCACCTTTAGAAAGTTCTTTTCATCAGTCACCAATTAGCCAGGATAGGTGGCTAGTGGGCTCCTGTATTGACCTGGAACTTCTCATTCACCTTCCCTTCTGTGGTGGAGAAACAAAGAAACTTGGACATGCTTTCCTTGGGTGGATATCTGACCTTTCTGCTTTCTGTCATAGAAAGAAGAAGAGTACCTTTCCTTAGTTTAGTTAGTATTTGGGATGTGTTGTGGGTAAGGAGGTGTTTTTTGTTTTTTGTTTTTTGCTTTTTTTCTAATTAAAAGACTGTGATTCCAGAGATGATACCCAGTGACAGTGGAATTTTATATCTATCGAGTTGTATGGGACAGAGGATTATAGCATTTTCCCAGTACACTAGATAATTTACTTCTCTATTAATCCATGAGCCTTGGCCAGGCCTTTAACTGAGATACTTCAGGTTCCTCAACCATGAAATAGGACCAGAGCCTGGGGATGCAACTTAATTAGGAGGCACTCTTGTCTAGCATTTAGAAGTTTTCATTTTGAACCCCAGCTCTGTATAAATCAAGCTTGTGGCTAAGATCTATAAATCCAGCACTTAGAAGGTAGAGCTTCAAGGTTATCCTTAGCTACATCTTTGGCAAATTGGAGGACAGCCTTGTCTAAAGGAGATGTTGCCTCATTATGAACAACACCAGAGGATTAAAGTCAGTGTCTGCAACTCACTGAGTCTGGGGTTAGTGATATCTGGGTCTGAGTCTTGGCTATACCACTGCATATCCTTTCCTGTCCCTCACCTTTTCTCTCTCTTTCTCACAGAGTTAGATATGCTCTCTACTGCTGAGTTGCACTTCACAGTTTTGTTTTGGGCTCAATATTTGGTCTTGCTTATAAAAGGACACAATTTTGGTATAAAAACTGAAAGGGATTTTGTGTATAAAGAGCATGCTAGAGGACACATCCCATGCCCTAAACAGAATATTTTTGAATATTATTCATTTTGAATAGAAAGACTTCCTTTTAGCCTAATCTTATCTTTACATTAGACTCATCCATTCATTTGCATAACGAGTCTGTATAGTTCTTTCTGTTTACTAGGCTCTGTACCAAGCATGTTTCAAGTATTTTCTCTGATTCTTTAAAGATACTTCATAAAGTGAGGACTTAATTTTTAATTTTTTTAAATGTGAAATTGAGTTACAAACAACCTAAAAGTTTCCCCAAGGCCATGCTGCTGGGAAGTAACAGCTGGCTGGCTTCAGAACCATTGCATTTGTGTCCCATGTCTGCTTTGGTTTTCCCAGTCACTGTCTTGTTTCTTCTCAGGAAAATGGAAGAAGACTGCATTTAGCTGGGGCTTCAGGCCAGCCAGAGGTAGCATGTTTTTGTCACCAGGGTGTGCTGTGATTCCAGCAATCAGAACTCACTGCAGGTGCTGTGACGCTGGCTGGAATCTCCCCATGTCTCTGCTGCTGCTTAGCGACCATAGTTTTTTCAGTTTAGAGCTTTCTTATCACCTGGGCAACTGCTGGCGACCCCCAAGTCATTTTCTTTCTGTCCTACCACCCGTCCATGCTCACTGGCATCCTCCTGTGAAGGAGGGCACTGGTGTGTCTTGCCTGGCAATGGCTGTAGCATGCGTCAGTGTTTCCAAAGAGCTCTGTCTTATTACATCGTGCTGTATCAGCCACACTCGTTATCTTACTAAGAAAACTGATGGGTTAAAAAGTCTGATGTCAGTAACATAATGTGATGTTGGCAACTGCTGCTACTTCTAGAACTTGCATCTTTTACCTGCTAAATTCATGATAAATTTGGAATTGATCAGAGCTTCATTGAAATGCTTGTGTATTTAATAGACGTTTTTATAAAATAGGAAAAATTCTATAATAGAAAACTTCATTGCTATGTGTAAATAGTATCTGAAATTCGTATTTCACAGTTCCATTTTATATTCACTTGTGGGTTAGAATAATACTCAGAATGTCTTTATAGTGAGGATTATAAAAGCATAAATTGAGCAATCCTTAGGGTGGGTACATTTAACATACATTCCTCTGGGAGACTAATACAGCATTATATAATAAATTAGTACAACTCTTTCCTTCCTTCCTTCTTTCCTTCCTTCCTTCCTTCCTTCCTTCCTTCCTTCCTTCCTTCCTTCCTTCCTTCCTTCCGTTTTTCTGTCCTTTCTTCCTCTCTATTTGTTTGAATCCCTACATCCTTTGAAAGTAACAAAACTGAATTTGATGAGGGAGAAGCTTGTACAGCAACTCATGGGAATCACACTATTCTCATGGTAGTGTAACCGTAGGAGCTGGTCTTGTACATTTTCAGTATATTAATTACTAGGTAGTTTTCCTTGAAAGGGCACTTGTTTTCACACTGTTAAAGGAATTTATCAAGAGTCTGGGGTGTTCTGGGAGATATTCTGGGAAACGCTTTACATTACTTTGTCAAAGAGACTCCTATTTCCTGATAATCCTGTCTTTGAGCAAGCAGAGTTTGTGTAGCTACCTAGAAGCAAAATTCAGTTTGAAGATAGCATTTCACATGCTTGATAAAATAGTGAAATCACCGACTAGCAGGATTCTTAAGTGAGGCTGACATTTTACAACACTGATAATTTTGTTAAATGTGAACATTTTTTCACTGTCTAATATGTGTGGAATTTGTGTTCAATGACCATTTGTGTGAAGAAAAGAAACATCAATTTGAAAAATTCCAGTTTGGTAAAAACAGTTTTTACCTTTTTCCCCCCTTAATGTGATCACTGAATACTGCCTACGCTCATGTACACATATTTTTTATTTTTTTTTAATTTTCTATATATTTTTTTATTTACATTTCCAATGATTTCCCCTTTCCCGAGTCCTCCCTCCTGGAAAGTCCTATAAGCCCTCTTCCCTCCTCCTGTTCCCCATTCAACCCACTTTCACTTCTTTGTCCTGGTATTCCCCTACATCCAGTCTTTCCAGGACCAGGGGACTCTCCTTCCATTTTCTTGGAAATCTATTGATATGTGAATTGTGTCTCGGGTATTCCGAGTTTCTGGGTTAATATCCCCTTATCAGTGACTGCATACCATGTGTGTTCTTTTGTGATTGGATTACCTCACTAAGGATGATGTTTTCCAGTTCTGACCATTTGCCTAAGAATTTTGTGAATTCATTGTTTTTAATTGCAAAGTAGTATTCCATTGTATAAATATACCACATCTTCTGAATCCATTCCTCCATTGAGGGACATCTGGGTTCTTTCCAGCTTCTGACTATTATAAATAAGGCTGCTATGAACATAGTGGAGCATGTGTCCTTATTGCCTGCAGGTAAAGCCTCTGGGTATATGCCCAGGAGTGGTATAACAGGATCTTCCAGGAGTGCCATGCCCAGTTTTCTGAGGAACCGCCAGACTGCTTTCCAGAGTGGTTGTACCAGCTTGCAATCCCACTAGCCATGGAGGAGTCTTCCTCTTTCTCCACATCCTCGCCAACAACTGCTGTCTCCTGTGTTTTTGACCATAGTCATTTTGACTGGTGTGAGGTGGAATCTCAGGGTTGTTTTGATTTGCATTTCCCTAATGACTAAGGATGTTGAACATTTCTTTAGGTGCTTCTCAGCCATTAGATATTCTTCAGGTGAGAACTCTTTGTTTAGCTCTGTACCCCATTTTTTAATAGGGTTACTTGCCTCTCTGGAGTTTAACTTCTTGAGTTCTTTGTATATATTGGATATTAGCCCTCTGTTGGATGTAGGGTTGGTAAAGATCATTTCCCAGTTTGTTGGTTGCCGCTTTATCCTTTTGACAGTGTCCTTTGCCTTACAGAAGCCTTGTAATTTTATGAGGTCCCATTTGTCAATTCTTGATCTTAGAGCATAAGGTATTGGTGTTCTGTTCAGGAAATTCTCCCCTGTGCCCATATGTTCAAGGTTCTTCCCTAGTTTCCTTTCTATTAGTTTCAGTGTGTCTGGTTTTATGTGGAGGTCCTTGATCTACTTGAAATTGAGCTTAGTACAAGGAGATTAGATTGGATTGATTTGCATTCTTCTGCATGCTGACCTCCAGTTGAACCAGCACCATTTGTTGAAAAGGCTATCTTTTTTCCATTGGATGGTTTTAATTCCTTTGTCAAAGATCAAGTGACCATAGGAGTATGGATTCATTTCTGGGTCTTCAATTCTGTTCCATTGATCTACATGCCTGTCACTATACCAATACCATGCAGTTTTTAACACTCTTGCTCTGTAGTACAGTTTGAGGTCCGGGATACTGATTCCCCCAGAAGTTCTTTTACTCTTAAGAATAGTTTTAGCTATCCTGGGCTTTTTGTTATTCCAGATGAATTTTTGAATTGCTCTTTCTAACTCTATGAAGAATTGAGTTGGGATTTTGATGGGGATTGCATTGAATCTGTATATTGCTTTTGGTAAGATGCTCATTTTTACTATATTAATCCTGCCAATTCATGAGCATGGGTGATCTTTCCATCTTCTGAGATCTTCTTCAATTTCTTTCTTCAGAGACTTGAAGTTCTTGTCATACAGATCTTTTACTTGTTTGGTTAGAGTCACACCAAGATACTTTATATTGTTTGTGGCTATTGTGAAGGGTATCATTTCTCTTATTTCTTTCTCAGGCTGCTTATCCTTTGAGTATAGGAAGGCTACTGACTTGCTTGAGTTGATTTTATATCCGGCCACTTTGCTGAATTTGCTTATCAGCTGTAGGAGTTCTCTGGTGGAGTTCTTTGAGTCGCTTAAGTATACTATCATATTGTCTGCAAATAGTGATAGTTTGACTTCTTCCCTTCCAATTTGTATCCCTTTGACCTCCTTTTGCTTTCTAATTGCTCTAGCTAGAACTTCAAGTACTATATTGAAAAGATATGGAGAGAGAGGGCAACCTTGTCTAGTCCCTGATTTTAGTGGGATTGCTTCAAGTTTCTCTCCATTTAGATTGATGTTGGCTACCGGTTTGCTGTAAATTGCTTTTACTATGGTTAGATATGGGCCTCGAATTCCTGATCTTTCCAAGACCTTTAACATGAAATGATGCTGAATTTTGTCAAATGCTTTCTCAGCATCTAATGAAATGACCATGTGGTTTTTTTCTTTGAGATTGTTTATGTAGTGGATTACATTGATGGACTTCCTTACATTGAACCATCCCTGCATCCCTGGGATGAAGCCTACTTGATCGTGGTGAATGATCATTTTGATGTGTTCTTGGATTTGGTTGGCAAGAATTTTATTGAGTATTTTTGCATCGATATTCAAATATCATCCTTAGTGAGGTAACCCAATCACAAAAGAGCACACATGGTATGCAAGCACTGTTAAGGGGATATTAACCCAGAATCTTGGAATACCCTAGACACAATTCGCATATCAATAGATTTCCAAGAAGATGGAAGGAGAGACCCCTGGTCCTGGAAAGACTGGAGGTAGGGGAATGCCAGGACGGAGAAGTGAGAGGGTTTTGAATAGGGATAAGAGGGAGGGAATGGGGCTTATGGGACTTTCGGCGAGGGAGGGAACGGGTAATCATTTGAAATATAAATAAAAAATATAGAAAATAATCATAATAAAGTAAAAAACAAAACAATCCTAATAGCCTGAAATAAGAGAAGCATGATTTCAAGACCATTATGTGGTACACAGCAAGACACTGTCACATACAAACAAGTAGAAAGTATATATGGATTGTACAGTATTGGACATATCTCTCCAGTTACCAAAATAGAGCTATCACTGGGTATCAGCCAACAAATTTCTAATTCCTCTTATCTTTGAATTTCAATCGATTAGGATACGTTGGTAATATTAATTTTCTTTTTTTTTTTTTGAGGATGACCCCAACCAATTCTGAGGCAGAGGCAGGTTTATTTTTTCCAATCTACTTTCATACCATTTCAATTACATGCAAATAATAAGGTCAAGCAGTATAATAAACACAAATAGTCAAGGAACAAGCAAGGCAGTAAACAAAGTCCTGGGATTACTCCCCGGATCACTGATTCTAAGGGTTTATCAGGATGACCAAAATATCTGAGCCTACTTCCCTGTCCTAGCCCAAAGTCATATTCATGCCTGAAGCCTAATTCTTTGTTCTAGCCTAAAATCAGATTCCTGCCTGAGCTTACTTCCCTCTTCTAGTCTAAAATTAGATTCCTGCCAAGCTGCCCCGCTAAGATCTCCACATTGTCTCATTTCTGTTTTAAAGCGAGATCCTGGGATTGGAATGCTGAGCATGAGGATATCATAGAAGTCATATTCCATGACTCCTTAAGGGCAGCCTTATGTTATTGACACCTTAGGGCCTTTAGTGGCTTCGCTTGGGGTCTTGTCTCAGGGTGAACAAGGTGCAGGGGCAGTGGGAAGCCCTGCAGAATTCCCACTTGAGACTTGAACATATTCTTAGGACAAGTGCTGAGCTTGCTTGTAGGCCAAAGATTTGTGTGGAGGTATGGAGGTGGCATTTCTGGTATGCACTTGCATGTCAGGTCTGTGGGGTGCCTGTCAGCTACCTTACAATATAATACGTAGCTACACATGAGGAGTGGTCTGTATATTCCATGGAGTCTAGGAGCCCTCAGATCTTACAAATTTTCTGGTGGGTTTATAATTTTAGAGTTCACACTGCTCATTTTTGTACAATTGCATGTTTTTACAGCAGTGTATTTAATCCCCATTACTTAACACTGCTACCTTACCATTAGCTATCTACCTACTGTATACCTATCTACTTACTACCCCATTGATATAGATTAAATGCTTCAAATAACCCTTGATAATGACTGCTAAGGGTTCCTTAGCTTCAAATGAAAACACTGTCATCCACAGCAGACCACGGTGTTGTAAAAAGCCTTAGATCCATCCTAAAGTCATACAGGACTGTAGAGACACATTTGTACTTAGTGGAAGATGTTTTTGTTACTGCTCAGAGAAGAAACCTTCCTTAATCTTGGGAATAATCAGAAATCACAGAAGGACAAATGGCAATGGGACTTCTGGTCTCATTGGTCCCAAACTGACAGTGTGTTTGCATTTGAGCTCATGCACACAGGAAGCTGAGCGCATGGATGCAGGAGGTAACACCGCTCATCCTTTTCCCTTGCATTTTGCAGTTGTCCTTAAAACAAGAGAACGTGCTTAAGATGCATTTGAGACAGTGGTTCTCAACATTTCTAATGATGACAAATCTTTTTTTTTATATATATATATATTTTTTTTATTTTCTAATTTTTTTTATTTACATTCCAAATCATTTCCCCTTTCCCGTTTCCTCCCTCCCCGAAAGTCCCATAAGCCCCCTTCCCTCCCTCTTTTCTCCATTCAACCCCCTCTCATTTCTCTGTCCTGGCGTTCCCCTACATCCAGTCTTTCCCCTTATCAGTGACTGAATACCATCTGTGTTCTTTTGGGATTGGGTTACCTCACTAAGGATGATATTTTCAAGTTCTGACCATTTGCCTAGGATTTTCGTGAATTCATTGTTTTTAATTGCAGAGTAGTATTCCATTGTGTAGATATACCACATCTTCTGAATCCATTCCTCCATTGAGGGACATCTGGGTTCTTTCCAGCTTCTGGCTATTATAAATAAGGCTGCTATGAACATAGTGGAGCATGTGTCCTTATTGCATGCAGGTAGAGCCTCTGGGTATATGCCCAGGAGTGGTATAGCCGGATCCTCCGGGAGTGTCATGCCCAGTTTTTTGAGGAACCGCCAGACTGCTTTCCAGAGTGGTTGTACCAGCTTGCAATTCCACCAGCAGTGGAGGAGTGTTCCTCTTTCTCCATCTTATTAAGAGATATTAAGGGAAAGTGATTGTTACTTCCTGTTATTTTTGTTGATAAACAGACTTTTTGTTAATCTTCAAAGAATAATCAAAACCAAAATAATTGTTGCGTGAAGATACAAGTATTGCAAATGATATATTACACACTTTTCCCATTTTCTTATAACCTGGACTGACATTCACTGCTTTTCATAAATTATATTTTTAGTAAAAGCACTTTGCTGAATTTTAACATCTTAATTGGGATTTAGGTCTGGCCACCATAGAGTTTTCTTAGTCTTTTGGCCCAGTCTTTCTTTTGACCTGTTTTTATTCCATTCACTTATTTTTTTATATTTTACTGCACCTTCATTCACTTTTATCCATCGCTAACAGGCACTCCCCACATGCTCTCCCTTGTTTGGTGCTGGGATTAGGCACTGGATGTAAGAAGGCAGGGTCCTGGGCTAGGAACATCTTCATAGAGATTATGGCAGGGCCATGGACCAAATAACTGAATTAATAGTTAAATACATTAAGTTCTGTATTTTTGTAATTCTGTGGATGAAACTGAGAACTTCGTGTGCACTAGGCAAGTGGTTTGCCACTGCAGTGTATTCCAGTCCTATAATATTGTTAGCTAGCCAGAGTTTTATATTTTTACACTAGAAAAAATTTCCTATTGGTTCAGTGACCTTTAGAAATAACCTACATGTTTTGTTGATGAAGACGGTTGAGAGCAGGGAGAGACAACTGCACCGGTGTGTTCTTTGTGTGAGCACAGCTTCAGTGGCACAGAAGTATGGGAACATTGCCCACTGGACGGTCTCACTTTTGCCTACAGACTATATCTGATTTCCACACATTCTCACAGGGCTCATATGGTTAGTCTTCCTGTGTCTCAGCTTGCAACTGTTTCTACGGCTTTATTTTCACTAAAAGTAAATACAGTATGTCTTAAGTCTTTGCCTTGTTTCTTGGCTGTAGTGTTCTCTATCTTCCCTTGGTTCCCTTCCACATTTTATTAGATACAAGTAAACATTCGCTGATGTCACGCTTAGTTTTTGCTTATGACCCAGTTCAGAGTTGGTGTTCAAATGTAGTTAATTTATGTGTTTATTTTCATAGATGTTGAAAGATAAATCTTTGAGGAAAAATTGACTTGTTAACTTGTGTTTACTGTATATACAGTTATTAACAGTAGCTTACAGATGTATACTAGAGAATTTTAGAAATACCAGTTTCTAATGTTTTCTTATCAATAGATTCCCAGGTAACAGAGTTTGATAACAGGGATACTTAGAAATTCATGGTGAAGTTCTTTACATTTTTAAAATTAATTTTTACAGTAATTAATATTTACCAAATTGGTAATTTAAAAACTACATACAGTATTCCTATTGTCCTTTGCCTTATAGAAACTTTGTAATGTTATGAGACCCCATTTGTCAATTCTTGATCTTAAAGCATAAGCTATTGGTCTTCTGTTCAAGAAATTTCCCCTGTGGCCATGTGCTCACGTCTTTTTCCCAGTTTCTTTTCTGTTAGTTTCAGTGTGTCTGGTTTTATGTGGAGGTCCTTGATCCACTTGGACTTGAACTTAGTACAAAGAGATAAGAATGGATCAATTTGCCTTCTTCTGCATACTAGCCGCCAGTTGAACCAGCACCATTTGTTGAAAAGGCTATCTTTTTTCCACTGGATGGTTTTAGCTCCTTTGTGGAAGATCAAATGACCATAGGTATGTGGGTTCATTTCTGGATCTTCAATTCTATTCCGTTGATCTACCTGCCTGTCACTGTACCAGTATCATGCAGTTTTTATCATGATTGCTCTGTAGTATAGCTTGATATCAGGGATGGTGATTCCCCCAGAAGTTCTTTTATTGTTGAGAATAGTTTTAGCTATCCTGTTTTTGTTGTTATTCCAGATGAATTTGAGAATTGCTCTTTATAACTCTTTGAAGAATTGAGTTGGGATTTTGATGGAGATTGCATAGAATCTGTATATTAGTTTTGGCAAGATGACCATTTTTACTATATTAATCCTGCCAATCCATGAGCATGGAAGATTTTTCCATCTTCTGAGGTCTTCTTCCATTTCCATCTTTCACTTGTTTGGTTAGAGTCATAGCAAGATACTTTATATTGTTTGTGGCTATCCTGAAGAGTGTCATTTCCCTAATTTCTTTCTCAGCCTGTTTATCCTTTGAATAGAGGAAGGCTACTGATTTGCTTGAGTTAATTTTATATCCGGTCACTTTGCTTAAGTTGTTTATCAGCTGTAGGAGTTCTCTGGTGGAGTTTTTTGGGTTGCCTAAGTATACTATCATATCATCTGCAAATAGTGATAATTTGACTTCTTCTTTTCCAATTTGTATCTCCTCTTAACCTCCTTTTGTTGTCTAATTGCTGTAGCTAGAAATATTTTCGATTTTGTGGAATAGTTTGCAGAGTATTGGTGTTAGGTCTTCTTTGAAGGTCTGATAGAATTCTGCACTAAAACCATCTGGACCTGTGCTTTTTTTGGTTGGAAGACTTCCAATGACCATTTCTATTTCTTCAAGAGTTATAGGATGGTTTAGATGGTCTATTTGATCCTGATTTAATTTTGGTATTTGGTATCTGTCTAGGAAATTATCCATTTCCTCCAGATTTTCTAGTCTCTGGTGAGAAATCTGGTGTAATTCTGATAGGTCTACCTTTATATGTTACTTGACCTTTTTCCCTTACTGCTTTTAATATTCTTTCTTTGTCTAGTACATTTGGTGTTTTAATTATTATGTGATGGGAGGAATTTCTTTTCTGGTCTAATCTATTTGGGGTTCTGTAGGCTTCTTGTATGTTCATGGGCATCTCTTTCTTTAGGATAGGGAAGTTTTCTTCTATAATTTTGTTCAAGACATTTACTGGCCCTTTAAGTTGGAAATCCTTACACTCTTCTATACCTATAATCCTTAGGTTTGGTCTTATTTTGTCCTGGATTTCCTAGATGTTTTGGGTCTGGTGTTTGCTGCATTTTGCATTTTCTTTGACTGTTGTGGTATCTTCTATGCTTTCTATGGTATTTTCTGCATCTGAGATTCTTTCTTCTATCTCTTGTATTCTGTTGTTGATGCTTGGATCCATGATTCCTGCCTTTTTTCCTAGGTTTTCCATGTCCAGAGTTGTTTCCCTTTGTGACTTCTTTATTGTTTCTACCTCCATTTTTAAATCCCAGATGGTTTTGTTCAATTCCTTCACCTGTTTTGTTGTGTTTTCCTGTAGTTTTTTAAAGGACTTCTCCCTGTTTACTTGTGTTCTCCTGTATTTCTTTAAGGGAGTTATTTATGTCCTTCTTGAAGCTTTCTGTCAGCATCATGAGCTGTAATTTTAAGTCAAAATCTTGCTTTTCTGGTGTGTTGGGGTATTCAGGACTTGTTGTTATGGGAGAATTGGATTCGGATTGTGACATATTGCCTTGATTTCTGTTAGTAATGTTCCTACGTTTGCCTTTTACCATCTTGTTATTTCTGGTGTTAGTTGGTCCTGCTGTCACTGGCTGGTGCTTGTCCCTCCTGTGTGCCTGCAAGCTTATCTTATCACCCCTGGCACAGAGTGCTCTGGGGCTGCCCAGCTCCAGGGTACATGTAGGGCACTGGCAGACCAAGTCCCAAGTGATCTTTTTCTCTGTGTTCCTGGCTGTAACAGCCTGCTCAGTTGCAGGAGTGAAGATGATGGCCTCACCTCTAACCACGGGTCTCCCTGCAGAGCAGATGTCCCCTAGCAGGACAGGTTCACAGATGGCTGTGGAGGTGCTGCCCAGAGCCTGAGTGCAGGTGGGGCCCTGCCCTAAGCGATCTTACACTCAGGTGTTCCCTGCATACCTGGCTGTACCTGTCTGCTCAGTCACAGGAGCAAAGATGGAGGCCTCACCTCTAAATGTAGGTCTCCCTCTAACTGAGGGACTCCCTGCAGTGCAGATGTCCCCGGGCAGGTTAGGTGCACAGATGGCTGTGGTGCTGCCCAGCTCCCAGGTACAGCTTGGGCCCTGGTGGTCCGAGTCCCAAGTGATGTTAAACTCCGGTGTTTTCTATGTTCCTGGCTGTAACATTCCGCTCAATCACAGGAGTCTCTATTGTGCTTTCTCAAATTTAAATTCTCTGTTAGAATTCTCGTGGAAAGTTTGGGCTTCTGAGGATTTATTGTAAATTTGTGTGATTTTCGTGATACCTTCCACCAGAGACAGAGATTTGTGTCTGGAAGGTAGGACCTGTAAAGGTCCAATAAAAAGTGATGTTCATTTTGTTGTTGTTGTTGAAGATTATAGTTTTATGAATTCCATTTGGAAATTGGGGCTAGCAAAGTGTCAGGATTCAACTTTACTAAGTTGTCTTCTGATCTGTACATGAGCTCATCTCCCACAATAATGATGAATAAATACATTAAGATTTAGCCACTTGTTTGAATGTGTTAAAAACATATCTTCAATGTGAAAATGAATTTACCAGTACAATATTTTGGATCAGTAAGATGGGTCAGGATGGTAAAACTGTTTACCACCAACCCTTAAGCCCTGAGTTTCATCCCTGGACCCTATATGGCAAAGGAGAGAGCTGAGATCTGACCCCTCTAATTTACCTTCTGACCTCTACAAGAGTGCCACAACATGCCCTCTTGTGCAGATAACAAGTTTGTGTTTACTGAAAGTAAGAGTCATAATACACCAAAATATGGATTAATTTTCTGAAAAATTTGGAACCTGATTTCAAAACCCACATGTCAACTTCAAAAGGAAAGCTCCATATTATTTTAGCAAACATGTTGAAATGCATAAAGTTCTTTGCCTTAGTTTGGGTTTCACTTGGAATACCTATGGTTTCGAGTTCTGTTACCATTTGAAACATTGTATCAATAAGTTGGTTTTTCACTCTGAAGACACTTAACTCATTAAACAAGTCGTTAAATCTACTAAGTCTCAAGTCTGTTAGACTGTTTTCACCCTCAGGTTCTGCCGCAAATTTTGTTTTTGATACAGTAAATGATTTGTTAATATGCCTCAAGTCATAAAGTTCTTTAAACATTTGGCCTTTCCTTAAATATATGCTTTAGTGGTTCAGCTAAACCTTGTGATTGAGTTTTATCTTTTAATGGTATGAAGCAGCCAGTTCTCCAGTAACATTGTATTCATCATCAACACCTCGAACAACAGTGGCAGCTGCACTGGGTTTACATCATCCCTGCTAACCTCCATTGCCAAAGTACACATTTAATTAGCACGTCTGCTCTCCTGACTTTTTTCTATAGATGTTTTTTCCCAGTTTATTTAATTTATGGCTCAAGTCTGGTGAGATAAACTGAGTTTATAAATATCTCTCCTGCTTTTTTTTTTCCCAGGCATATCATATCTGTCATGTTCCCTATGTGATGCTTAATAAAATTACCATAGTTAAATGGCTTTGATGATTTTTGCAAATAAATATGCTACTACATAACAATCATTTTTACAATAGGATTGTAATTTTAACAAAATCATTTTTTTGAGAAGACAGTTTTTAAAAATTTTGTTCATATAACACAATCCTTGGTATACACGAATTTGGTATAAAGTTTTAACATTTAATGACTTTTCAAATTATAGTCTTTAAAACCATGTACAGATTTTCTATAAATTAAGCAGAGCCTGGTTGCATCAGCACAAAAGTTATCATCTGCCTAGTCACCTTGAACAGTTTAACTTCATCCCTGCTTTTTATCTAGACTGTTCTCTTATATAGAATCAATACTAGGATTTAAAAGCAATAATTGATAAGAAACTATAGTTACTTTTATTATGAAGTTAAATTGAAAACAGAAAGTGAGGTCAAGGCCCATCTGCATCTTAGCTGAAGATTCAGTTTGAAACAGAGGGCTAGTTGTAAATTGTCGTGGATGATGCAGTGCCAGGGTGTAGAGATGCTCTTAATAATCAAATAAAATACTTAATTGTCTCCTAAATGACATTTGAACACCTGCTCTTTGAAGTGGCAGGCTATATAATGTTATTGATAATCTCTGGAATTCACATGCCAAGTCACCATGTTCACATATAAGATCTGATAGTTTCAATTCAACTGATTGCCTAGAAGATAATACAGGAAGCTAGATATGGAAGTACAATGGAAGCATTCATGTGAACAAACATACATACATTTATATTGAATGATATTGTAATGTGATACTATCATCTATGAAGTTCATGCCTGAGAGCCATGCTGTCGAGCTACAAAATCAAACAATATGTCTTAGTTAATATTTTAATGCTATGAAGAGACACCATGACTAAAGCAATTTATATAGAATGAAGCATATAATTGGAGTCTTGCTTACAGTTTCAGAGGATTAGTCCACAAACATCGTGGTCAGGAGCATTACTGCAGGCACACAGGCATGGTGCTAGATGTTAGTACAGTAGCTGAGACCTCACATCTATCTGATCCAGGTAGAGAGAGGAAGGGAGAGGGAGGAAGGGAGGGAGGAGAGAAGAGAGGAGAAGAGAGAAGAGAGAAGAGAGAAGAGAGGGAGAGGAAGATGGAGATACAGGACCAGATGGGATGAAATGAGATGGCTTTGTGTGGGCTTTTGAAACCTCAAAGACTACCCTCAGTGATATATTTCTTCCAAAAAGATCACACCTCTTTATACTTTCTAAATAGTTTAACTGGGAGCCAAACATATGAACCTATGGGGCCACTCTCCTCACTCAAACCACTACATAAAATAAAACTAAAATCTCAAAACATTTCCATACTGTTTAAATTCCGTTAGATTTAATTCAGCATAAGAGTTGTGTTTCATTTATAGCTATAGTTGGCTGCATGCTACTGCAAGCTGCTTGGCTTAAAGGAGTATAGTACCTCTTCTGGTTGTCCTTGATAAAATGTGAGCGAAGCAAGGAACAATGAAGTATACAGAATGCAGAGATGGAGCTGGTGGGGCTTATGCAGAGGCCCAAGGGTAGGCTTCCTACACTCCAGCTTCCACCAAGTGCATTCAACCTTGTGCCTCAGGGAAACTTCTTTTATTTTGATTTTGTTTTTGTTTTTGTTTTTTGAGACAGTGTTTCTCTGTATAGCCCTTTCTGTCCTGGAATTCACTCTGCAGACTGGGTTGGCCTCGAACTCAGAAATCCACCTACCTTGGCCTCCCAAGTGCTGGAAGGACATGCGCCAACACTGCCCGGCTCAACAGGGAAACCTCTTATTGTTGAATGTGTGTATCTTCAGACTTAAATAAAATTAAACCTTGAGCATTTAGGGTTTGCTGTATTCTTTCTATCAAACCCATTTTAAAAAGTCTTGTGCTAATCTCATTTTAATGGAAATATTACATGAGTGTGATAATATTTTTATAGAGTGACTACTATGTACAGTGAAAAGTGATTCTTTCCACATTAGTGGAGCTTCCAGATTTTTTGAGTGTCTTGTTGGTAGCAATTTTTCATCATTTCTTATAATGTATATACAAATTTTATAGGTATAAGAAAAGTTGAATATGAGATTAGTTAAGTTTTATTGCTTCCAGATACTAGAACTAAGATGATAATAATATAGTTCAAATTGAACTTTTTGGATAAGTTAAAGTTTTAGAAGTTTTTTTTAATGAAAAAGGAAGTAAAAACATTTTATGATAAAATTAAAGATTTACATGGAAAATGTTTCTGACAAAATTGAAGAAGCATATAGAAAAACACATTAAGATTGACAATTTTCATGGAAAATTAATGAGTAAAATGGTAGATACAAAAACATTACTAAATTAATTGAAAAAGGAAGTAGAAACATTTTATGATAGAACTGAAGATTTCAATGGGAAATATTTCTAATAAAATTGTAGAAAAAGAAGTTTTTGACACTTGGAGTCTATATTATATCATTGCTCCCAAGATTCACTTTTGGAATCTTACCGCCAATTTCTTCTTGTTTATCCACATGGCCTCTAAGTATTAGCAGAACCATGTCTGACGTCAAACATGAATATGTTTACATGAATGCTCAAATGAGAACAGAGAGAACATGTAATTTAGCAAGTGGAGTTTTGTGCTCTCCTGTGATGCTGGGTAAATTACTTTGAAAGGCATTCATGCATGAGGATCTGGGGAGCAAGTCTGTGTTATCTAACTAAGTAGTTGTACGTCTTCTTGTAAACTTACTAGTTCTTTGAGAGTTTTGTGCATGTTTTGATCATACTCTTCTTTCCTCCTAGTTCTTCTTAGATCCAAACCTCCTTCCAAACTATCCAACTTTCTGTACCTGCTTTTTATTTTTTTTCTTTTTAACCTCTCAGGTCCAATTTGTGCTTGGATGTGTAGTCTTCCCCTGGAGTGTGGTCAACTCTTCCAGGGCTTACACTCTTAGAGAAAACCGTTCTTTTCTTCTCCTAGCAGCCCACAGTAGCTTTATGACTGGGGGTGGTGCTGCGTGAGTAACTCCTCTCTCCAGGCTGACATTTGCTCTTGTGTTGTCTTGCACAGGTTTTTGTGTATGCTGTCACAACCACTGAGTTCATGTGTGCCACTGCCCTGCTGTGTCCAGAGATGGTGTTTCCATGTAGTAACCTGCCACTTCTGGCTCTTAGATCTTTTTGCCCCCTCTTCCCAACGATTGCTGAGCCTTGGGAGCAGTGATATAATATAGATGTTCCAGTTAGGGCTGTGAATTCTGAAATCTCTTGTTCTTTGCATCTTGCCCATTTGTGGGCCTCATATCTATGGCAAAACGACTTCTCAAGTATGAGTTGCACCAATCTGTAGATATAATGATATTATTAGGAGTGGAATACTACTTTGTCTATTTAGTAGAATAATAGTCATAGGTTCTTCCCTAAGGTATATAACCTGTCTAGACATAGGTTCCTGACCCTATAGAAGTGCCAGTTTTGTTTTTTTGTCTTGTGGAGCATGACTTAAATACAGTCAGAAAATGGTTAGTTATTCCAGTGCTGTTCTTCTCATTATTAAATAAGTTGACCCATCTTGCTGGGTCAGTCATTTTTGTAGCTTTCAGGGTTCAGGGATCTGAATGACTAGTGATTATTTTTCTAATCTGACTGCCCGTGCAATATCTTCAAGCCCCATGAAAACTTGTCAGAAGGGATGAAGCTTCCAGGTCCATATCATCTCACTTTCACTGTAATCCAGTATGTGTTATATTCAACAATAGGGCCTTACTGTCTGTAATCTTTGAGTTGGACAGGGTCTATAGGACTTCAAATGCCCAAACTCCAAAAGATGTAACCCATTCCTACTACTGGGCTTTTTATATTTATCTTGTGGTGTATAGTTAGGTACATTGTTGCCCCGTAATAGAATAACTGTTTTGTTTTTTTCATGTTTATGCATATGTAATTTAGGAAGCTTCTGTGGTAGTCGATTTCCATATGACTGCTTCAAAAAAGTTGGCTATATTTAAATTTGTTGATTTTAAATACCCAAAATTAAAAATCTTATAAAAAATAAACAATAGTTCCATTTAAACTGGTGAAAAAAAATTGTCTTCGGTTTGAATTATTTTCTGACTTCTTGACTGGATTCCAAGTAGCCCGTTACTTAATCTAATTATTTGTAAGAATTTGTCTAATCATGTCTTTTTTGATGTTCTTTGCTCGGCAAATAGTTTGAACAGGTTGGCCTTCTCCTATGGGCTTTCTTACATACTGCTATCAATCCCTGGCAGTTTTCATTGAGTCAAGGATGGTGCGGTGTCATGTAGTCCCTTGAAATCAATGTTTGGAGAGCATACTGCTCACAGTTTCTTTTCACTTAAACCACTCACCTATGGTGAAAAAGGTTTTCATGTAAGCAGAAAGATTTGCATTTGTATTGCCTGAATTTCATTTGACTGTGTCTGGGAATATATTTTATAGAGAAACATCAGTTTAGAGGGGCAGAGAAAACTTAGGTTTTTGTTTTACTGTTTGGTGTTTATTATTCTATGTATTCTACTGAAATTATTTTCTATGCTTTTATTTATTTTACTTATTTATTTTATTCCAGGTACAAAAGCACTCTGAGGGAAGATTATGTGCGGCTGGTTGTTGTTCTTGGTGTAGTTTTGCACTGAAGTGACCAATTTTAAGTAAATGAGTCAGTATAAAGTTTTAGTTTTCCTTCTATGCAGGTGCCTATTTTTATTTTTTCAGGAGAATAAAATTGAAATTTGATATTTTTCTATATATGTATCAGATTTAAAGTCTGATAAAATACTATAATTTTTTATATTTTATTTCTAGATTATGAATGAACATCTTGTGCATATAAAGCTTGTCTCTTACCATCCAACAGCTAAGCACTAGCTCTGGGTTCTCCCATCTCTGTACTCAGTCCTCTCATAGTCTTGTTTCCTCTCCTCCCACTTCTTCCTGGTAGCCTCTTCCTCTCTCTGCCCCTCTGCACACTCTGATTTCACTACTTATTCCTCACCAACCATGTCCAAAGAAGTTAGCAACTGAGAACTGAGGCTGGGATTTGTAAAAATTATTTATTTGAAAAATTAAAGGGAAAATATAATTATCTTACTTCCCCCTTCCCTCTCTAACTACTCCTATGTTCCTTCCCATTCCATCTCAAATTGATCACCTTTATATTCTCCATTATTGTTATATATACATAAATATGCATGAATAAATATATAAATAAAACTTGCTGAGTTCATTTAGTGTGGCTTGGGTGTATATGATTTCAGGGCTGATCAACTTGGTTGTGGATAATAAGTTAGGGGCTCATCCCTGGGAGAAACTGTCTGTCTTTCTCTTAGCTGTTAGTTGCCCTTAGTGCCTTTAGTTCTTTATCTAGGAGTGGGACTCATAATTTCTTATTTTGGATCATATCTGTTGATATTATTACTGTTTTTTATATTGTTTAGGCAGCTATATTATTAAAGTATTATTACTGTATCTTCCCTGTAATTTCTAGGAGACACAATCTCTCGGTGTGAAGCCTGGATCTTATTCATGACAGACAACTCTTCATCTAGATATTTTTCTTTAAATAAAAAATATTACTGCTGTTAGATTACAATTAAAAGTATTGTGTTTAAAAAATGGGTTTCTGGGTCTGTAGAGATAGCTCAGAGTTAAGAAGGTTGGTTTTCTTACAGAGGACCCTGGATTTCCAGCATCCTTATTGGGTAGTTCACAATCATCTGCTTGTAACTACAGCTCCAAGAGATCTTACATCTTGTTCTGGTATCTTTGGGCACCAAGATACATGTGCAAATACACAGAGATATACACATACACACACAGACACACACACATGCACATGAACACACACACACACACACACACACACACACACACACACACACACACACACACACACACTGGTTCTTACCAGAGAGTTTGAATCAGGAACACACACACACTGGTTCTTACCAGAGAGTTTGAATCAGGAAGTTGGGTGGATGTTGTCACATGACTTTATTATCTTCCTAGCAGTGGGCTCTTTTGCCTACATTTAGTGGGTAAAAAACAAACTCTGCCTTAAAAATCTTACCAAGTAATCAGAGGAAACGATACTTCTCACAATGAGTGTTACATAGAGCAGCTCAATGTTGCCTGCTTACCTTGAAATTCCCTTTCCACTCTAACTAAAGAGAACACCGAAGTACCACCAGGAAGAACACCTTTATGTTCTCTCCCCAGCCCTCCCCTTCCCAGCTTAGATTCATAGCCTCGGGGGCTTGGCTCTTTCTGAGCTTTCACCTCCATTTGGGTTCTGTCTTCACTTTCTTTTGAAGAAAAAGTCATCTTAGGTGGAGTCATTAGTATTGTTAAGCTTGTCTTTTTTGTCAGAAAGAACAGTTCTTTACTAGTAAAAGCACTGCACAAGAGAGAAAAGAAAAACAATGGAGATTTCACTCAGTTATGAATTCATCAGAAGAGAGATGTGAGTATGGAAATTACAGTGGTGATGGAAATTTTATTTCCAAAGCAGTGATTAGGACTGGTAAGTAGCTGCGAATATAAATCTAGCACAGGGTGCAAGGTGAGCCAGAGTAGCAGAAACCTCACTGTCTTACATAAGAAAAGCACATTATTCCTACATTTTCTTTCTAAAAGTAATTAATTCTGTATAGGAACATTCTATATTTTATATGATGTTCCTACTAAATATTACAACTTAACACATAAATAGAAAATGAATATGTATTAGAAAAAAGTAGAAATATAGGACCAGTGGTGAAGGTGCTTGCTGCCAGGCTTGATAACATGGGTTGGATTACTGGAACTCACATAGAAGGGAAAAAACAACTCTTAAAAGTTGTCCTCTGACCTCATGTGTATGCTCTGGTACCCACAGAACCTCCCAAATATACAAATCCATATAATAAAATTTTTAAATTAGAAAATGCAGAGAAACAATTTTGACAGAATTAGTGATTTCAACAATTTTATGACATGAATAATTATGGTTCCATTTTAGTGTGTATGTTTTCAAGCCGTTTTGCATTTGATTTGACTTTTAAAGAATGGGGCCATGGGGGCTAGAAAGATGTCTCAGTGGTTAAAAACACTTGCTGCTCTTCCACAGGACCCAGGCTCAGTTCCCAGTACCCACTTGGCAGCTCACAACATCTCACAACTTTGTAGATCCAGTTTCTGGGGATTTGATGCCCTCTTTTGGACTCTGCTGGCACTAGGTATGCATGTGATATACTTACATATGTGCAAGTAGAACACTCATACACATAAAACAAAAACAAATCTTTTTTAAATGAGATAATACTCTGCCTAGTGTCTTTTCCCCGATTTCCCAGTATATCACAAATAGTTTATAAAACAGATTTTTCAATAACCACATAGATAGACAACATGTTAGTGTTTTAATCATCTACTGTACATTTAAGCATTTAAAGAGTTTTGTTACAAATTGTATAGTTATCATTTTTTATAGGGAACTCTGACTTACACAATGTTATTATGTATCAGCATTATGAGAATTCTTCTGTATAGGGTTCTCTGGTTTTATACTTATACCTAATAAAGACTAGGTCTGTGCTTTTAGACCAGGAAAGAGCTTGGCTTTTAAGTGCAAACCAGGAAATAAAAACTATGCCATTTTCATACACTTAGCCACGAAACTGGGCCTTAGATTGTAGCTACTTCTGTAAGTATTATGCTTTCTATAAGTATTATGTTCTGACTTAGATTCATGTATATTTTTAGTGCAATTTCATAGTTATTATCAAAGCGGGAAGCAAAAGAATTATTTTTTAAAAATTTGTTTATTTTATGTATATGAGTACATTGTGGCTATCTTCAATCAGCACCAGAAGAGGGCATCAAATCCCATTACAGATGGTCGTGAGTCACCATGTGCTTGCTGGGAACTGATCTCAGGACCTCTGGAAGAGCAGCCAGTGCTCTTAATCCCTGAGTCATCATCTCTCTAGCCCAAAATAATTATTTTAAAAGCTGGTTTTAGTATAAAAATTAATCTATCTTCAATCATACCTTTGGAAACACTTTGATAATTAAGCTGTTAATTAATTTTACGTTCTCCTATGTTAGTATTCAAGTTGTTTATTCATTAGGCTCCATAATTCATGTATGTGTCTACAAGTGGCAAACATTTTTGACTCATTGTATTAGATGAATGATAAGACACCAGAGAAAACCACACCATAAGGGATGTGTCTGTAGAGGGGAGGTGTTCACTATGGCTCCTGCTTCCAGAGATTTCAGCCTTGGCATGGCTCAGGGAAGTAGCTCACCTCACAGTGGTCAGGAAGCAGAAAGACAGATGCCTGTGCTGTGGGAGTTTCCTTCCCTCCTTCTGTTCTGGGTCCCAGCTTCTAGAATGGTGCCCATTGCAGGGTGAAGCTTTCTCCTCGAGCTGATCCTCTCTGGACATTCTCTCACAGCTAATCTAAGGGCATAATTTCCTACTGTAGATCCTTCTCAATGCAGTCAAATTAAAGGCAACATTAACCCACATTCAATAAAAGTAGTTTTCAAAAACCTCATGTCTTTATTTTTTTCCCTTTCTAACTTTATAAGCAAATGAAAAAATATAAGGCATATCAAGCATAATTTATCATCCTGTTAACATAAACAGTTCTGCTGTCTTTGACAATAGACTTCCTAATGCCTTGAATAAATTAAATTGCTTGACTTTGAATGATTTTTCTCCTTTTTGTCCTATATAAGTTTACTTTGGTATTGACTACTTTTAATCAGACTGGACTGTAATTTATGAGTGGTAAGTGTATAATCTTTTTAACTCTCATATTTCTGTTATTGAAAACATCAATGGTCAATGATACTTATTGTGTGCCTACATTTTTCATTCTGAATTGATAACCATTGCACTACTATCTTTCAGGTTAACATAACAACTTAATTTCTTTTTATCATCAGTTAAAATTAGCATGGATGAGTATGTAGATAAAGCACAGATATCATTATACATGTTAGACAACTCTTAATTTTCTGATCTAGTTTAAATGAAGTATTAAAGGTATGATTAGAAAAACAAACATAATGCACACAATTTTTTCTTGGTATCCGGTGATGCCTGAGAAGAAAGATTTAGGACTAGTAAGAGGAGAAATGATGGATTTAGCAAGCCTTTAATTAGTGGGAAGATGTGATTACTGAGGGGTAAAAAGTCTTCATGTGAGAAACAAAAAAAAAGTACCTCACTATTGCATCCTGTGGACCTGGTGGTGGTATGGGGTTAGTGGCCACCAGTTCCAAGAGTATATTTTGAATCCTGTCAGACATAATCAATATGTAGATAGTAGTGCAAACATATGCGATTAACATTATTTTATCAATCTCAAAGTAATCCATGCAAATGTATCAGCAAGTAGTTTCAGAGTTTATAAAACTGAAAAACAATTAAATAGAAAATGATCAAGGAGATCATCCCCAAGAAAACACATGGTATATATGTTCTGTGATTATAAAAACAATGTATTAAACAGAAAAAAATAGGTCTTTGATTTTACAAAAATCTCTGTACCATCAAAAAATTCCCCGGAATTTGATTATAATGTGCTTTAGTTGTTAGTAAATCTAGTTCATATATCAAAGAGAGGCCAAATGTTTTAGTGATGTATTTATGTAAGATGGAAGAGTAAGAAGCCACCTCCTTGCTATCTTTCTATGCTGACTCTGTTTAAATTCTGGTTTCTACACTTTGCCAGTTTGGAGAAATGATTTGTCAGCGGCTCTGTAAAGAACTCTAAATGCGTTAAAGATACTTTAAATGCATAAGTATTGAGAGGAAAAAGCAGGGCTGTTTCCCAAGCCTTTGAATTAATGCTACCTTCTTTCTTAGTAGTGTTAGATCTAGTAAATATTTAAAAGGCTTTTAAAGATAGATGGCCCTTTTTCATCCCCACAGTGATGATGTCTCGGTTGTGTCTGATTTTGGACTGATGTCATCAGTATTGACTTGAAACATTTTCGTGGGTCCTGCTTTCCGTATGCCAGATGGGTGTACCAGCCAGCTTCTGTTTCAGAATGAGAGCTTTCTATATTGTGAAAATACTAGCAACAAATTGAAATTCCATAGGCTTTGAAAATGGAAACTGTCAGAGTAGATTCTGGATGAAATTTAGTAATACTTTTTAAGTTCTTATCAGCTGGTTGGCTAAAGCCTTCCTTGGAAAACCCTCTCTCTGCTTTTCACTGTAGATGTTCAACTTCCCCAGGGCCAGAAGTCTTCACAGCAACTCATTTCGGTGTGCACTTAAAAAGCATTATGTAGAGCCTATATTAGTGTTTTTCATGACTCTCATAATTGCTTGTGGACATGATATTCTCTCCTGCTAGAGTGTGAACCCCCTTAAAGATGGGAGCTAAGAGCAGTTCATCTTTTAATCTCTACAGCACACATTACTGAGTGAAGTGAATAGAGACTCTGGGGAGTCTTGTGACCGTAAGTCTCACCGTTAAAATCTCTTACTGTGTGTTAGAATAACTGCATTGTGAAATGAGAAGCCTAGTAAGATTTAGTCCTCAATTTAAAAAAGTATATATACATCTATCACAGGTCTATATAAAATGTAGAAATGTGTGATCTATAAAATACATGTAGTATTTGAAATTATGATTGCAAATATTCAGGTTGAAGAAAGGCAGTTGCCTAGCCAGAGTCAGGAGCTTTTGAAGATTTTGCCCTTCTAGCAGCTTGGGAGGCTGCACTAGACCACCAGCCCCCTAAAGAGTAACAATTAAAAATGTCTCCCAGGGTTTCCTCTCCTTTTTTAAAATTTATTTTTTATTAATTAATTAATTTACATGCCAAGCACTGCCCCCTCCTGGTGTCCCCTCACTGACACCCTGTACCCATTACCCTCCCCTTCTTCTCTGAGAGGGTAAACCCCCTTATTCCCCCCAGAGACATCAAGTCTCTGCCAGATTTCATGTGTCCTCTCCCACTGAGACCAGACAAGGCAGCCCTGTGGTATCTGCTTTCCAACCCGGTTTCTTACTCTTGTATGCTGTATCTTTTTATGTATTTTTCTTTTCAATTATGCAACACTGTAGACACCTTCTTATTAGTGTGGCATTGTACATACAAACTGTGGTGTATAGACTACTGTAAAATTTAAAACCTCACTTTGTCCTCTCTTGGGAAGTCTTTTCTCTAGGGCATCTGCACAGAGGCTGATGGAAACAGGAAATCAGTTTTCATCTTAACATGAGCGAGCCTCCATTCAAGATGAATGTGTTCCCGACTATGAATTCTTAGGCAGGAGGTGCTGCTGTAGTCTGTTCAGTAATCTGTATCATAATACCCCTTTCTGTCTCATTAGTTTCAAAATCTTTTAAAATCTATGATGCCCTTTTCTAGTATTAAGGAAAATAACATTTATTGTTAGTATGAGGCCTTTAAAAGTTTCCTATTATTTTTAGCAATTCAGTATCCTAATTTTAAACTTCATAATCTAATTTACAGCTTCCATATCAGTGTCTGATTTAAAATAACGTTTTGAAGATATTTTGTTTTAATAAATGGTTACATCCTTTTTTTACATTTAAGTCAGAATTTTTTTTTTTTAGTTTTCATGAAATCTATTGCTAGTTTGATTATAATCTTTGTTATATTTTTGTTCTTTTTCCAAATAAGCAAAAATATTTTTAGAAAATGGGTTACCTACTTGGTTTTCTTGCCATGTCTTTTAAAGTTATTTGTATTTATAGGTTTTTGGTTTTTGAAGACAGGGTTTCTCTGTAAAGCCTTGGGTGTCCTGGAACTTGCTCTGTAGACCATGTTGTCCTTGAACTCAGAAATCAGCTTGCCTCTGCCTCCCGAATGCTGGGATTAAAATTATGTACCACCACCACCACCAAACTAGGATTTCTTAACTAGAGAACATTGACATTTTTATTTATATTATTGTTGGATTTCCCAATTTCCTACATTTACATTTATTTTATATTACTAGCTTTGTACCCTGAACAAAGAAAAACAAGTTCTTGTATGCTATAGTGGCATTGTCCATAGATAACCTACAAATGAAATTATTTGTTCCATATCAATTTTAATCATAAGGGGCAAACCTAGTTAATTCATAGCATTCAAAAAGATCACCTTGCAAAGTTTTAACACTTACATTTCTTGCCCATTTTTATTATTACTTTTTTTTAAATATATATTTCAGGTTGTTTTCTATGTGAGTCACATGTAATTGCCTTTCAAGTTGAAATGAATCTCTTTGTAATGCCTGCTTTCCTGAAACATTTTCTTTTGAAAATTGGGTATTATATGATTGGTGAAATTGCTGATTGCCAACCTCTAAGAGGCAGGGTCCAAAGCACAGTTTCAGACTTGATGTGCAACAGTTGGTGTAACTCTCTCTAGAAGGGTCGTCATGGACAGATGGTTCTCCATCTTTCCTGAAAGCTTTTAAATCTTGAATTCTGCAATTTGATATTTTATATATTATCACAATTCCCATACCAAAGTTGCTAAGATATGGATTCTAAATGATACTGAGTTCTTTTTAAGTTTAATTAGAATATTAGTTTATGCTTTTTAATGCTCCAGTTTCTTTTTAAAGAAATTTCCATTAAGATGTGATTAAACTGACTGGTTCTCAGAGTTAACTTAATTAAACCACACAGGATAGATTAGAAGAAATGAGGCTACTTATTCATAGTAAAAGAACCTCTTCTAGATTTTCAGAGGAAGGTGTAACAGACTTATATTTCTTTGCCAGTGCCACCTTCCATCTGATAGATATGCAAAATAGGCTTCTTTGAATAAGTAATATTTTCCTTTCTCTTTTTACAGTGTTCTAACATGTCCTAGATAATGACAGTAGTGCTTGGGAAGCAACGATGTGGCTTTTCCATTCTGGTCTTCTTAATGCTCCATACACCATAGCTAGTCAGTCATTCAATGGATACATAAGTGAATGATTGCTAGATAAGTAGAATGCCTGTAGTTACAAATGGGAATTGGGAATTTCAAATGTATTAGTCCAGTTATCCTGCCTGTCTAGCCCTGTAGACAGATATTCTTTTTCTGCGAGGATATTAAGTTCTAGATTCTCATTTCTGATGCTACCTACTGACATGATTTTTTTTAAGAAAGCAATTTATGTTCTCCCCCAATAAAGACATACTAGTGGATGATAGCCTTTTAACTATTATTTCTGATTCAAGCCATATACCCCTTTTTTCATTTTTGTTTGTTAGTGAACGATATTCCAAAAGTAAATGGCTTATTGTAAATAAATGGTAGCATATAATTGCCATGGGTTATCCATGGAGGCCTAGTATCTTTTTGTACAGAAGAAAATAAAAGAATGTTGTAAAAGCCTGTGATGGCAGGGTATGAATTAAGAGGAAACTTTCTATGATCTTTTGGAAGAGAGCAATACGTTTCCTCAGTTTTTGTGATGGCCTCTTCTGTTTGGTTGTTCCTTCTGTGAATACACCAGCCATGTGTGTGTGGCCCTTGCCTTTGTGCTGTACTGGTATGTTTCTCTGTCTAGATTCTCACTGGGATGTCTCATTTTCAGTTGGTCTTACCTTTGTTTCCTGTAGACTATTTTCTCCTAGAAGACTAAAATCATTTTCAGACCTTCAAAACACTTCTTTTTGAGGCTGGTTTCAGACTATTTCCTTCTATTTTAGATTCACAGCTGAGCTCAAATCCAACATTACTACAGTATCTAGCATACATTTGTCCTTGCAGATCTTCCAGATGAGTGAAACTCAACATGCCTGAAACCATTTGAAAATTTACTTCCATTTCCCCTAGCTTTGGGAATTAGACTCATTTCTCACTTTTCCTTCCTGGTTTTTGTATGTTTATTGCACACATGATTGGATTTGTATCATTTACATTCCCCTTGTCTACCTAATTCAGGTACTTACTCTATCATAGCATTGAACTACCTTCCCAGTCTAATATGAGCTGCATACAACTGCTTCCTTGCTCATCATATTGATTTATTTTAATCTATTTTAGTTCCTTAGATCACCCGCAGTTAATATCTAGACTCATTAGCCTGGAATTCAAGATGGCCTTTCATTTTGCCCTACCCTGTCTTTATGGCTCTAGTACTTCAACCTTTGAAAGAAGCTAGTCATGCAGGGCTAACAGTCTTAAGTTTTTCCTTATACCCCTTCAAGACCTTATTTTTCAAACATGAAGTTAGCCTATTTCAGCCTACAGTTTTGTTTTTGTTTTTTAATCTTCTCAGAATCCCTTTAGCACTTCTCTAAGCCATTTATTTACCTTAATGTGATCATATATGCCCATAATCATAGCACTTGGAAGGCAGAGGCAGGAGGATTGAAAATTAGAGGCCATAGAAAGATTATATCTTTAGAAAAGAAGTGTGTAAGGCAAGAAAATAGTGGGCATATTTTCTTATTAACAGATTATATTTTGAAGAACTTTTAAACTTGTAGAAACATTGAGTGCATCTCCTGACACACATATGCAGCAACAGTTTACTACATCTGCAGTGATACAGATTGTTACAAATGATGGACCAGTAATTACATGTTTTTATTACCTAAAGCCCATTGTTACTTAAGTTTTGTTATTTGTGCTAAACAACCTTGCTTTGCCAAACAATACAAACTAATAGTGTAATATACTTAACATTCTTCCCACCACAGTATCAGTCTTTTAGCACACTATAAGTCTCCAGTGCCCCAGTTAGTTTGCTTTTGATTTTCTATGGATTCAACTCTTTTGGGTAGCTCGTGTAAATAGAACGGTGTTGTTTGGGATTTCTGCATGTGTCTCTCTTATTTTACTTAGCATAATATCTTCAAGGTTCACTTATATCATACTTTGCCTTCTATATCTCTCCTCCTTTGTTCGATGCTCTTATCTGCATATTGAATAGTACAACAATTTTTAGAATTTAATTTGACACCAAAGCTTTATAACTTGAATTTCTACATTTTAATATGTTAAGGATTTTTTTGAATATATCTTTTTTTAAAGATTTATTTATTTATTTATTATATGTGAGTACACTGTAGCTGTCTTCAGACACCCCAGAAGAGGGTGTCAGATCTCATTACAGATGGTTGTGAGCCACCATGTGGTTGCTGGGATTTGAACTCAGGACCTTCAGAAGAGCAGTCAGTGCTCTTAACCGCTGAACCACCTCTCCAGCCCAATATGTTAAGTTTTTATAGTGACTATTATGCAATTTCACTCTGTATGAATGCTTAGATACACCTAACCCTTGAGAGACTTGAGGCCCCAGGGAGTGGGGAGGCCAGATGGGGTGGGTGTGGGGTGGGGACATCCTCTTGGAGACAGGGGTGGTGGTGGGATGTGGGGGCAGAATGGGATGAGGAACTGTTGAAGGGTGGACTGAATGGGGGATAACAACTGGACTGTAAAAAAAAGATTAAAGATAATTTAAAAAATACCTAGAAAGCATTCATATTTCATTTTTGTTATTTGTTGATGTAGGATCTCTGTTGTTTAGGCTGTACTGGAGCTTATATCTACCCTTCTGCTTCCCAAGAACTGATGTTATAGGCATGTGACACATGCAAGATGATATTCCACGTCTACTTCCTTGAGTATATTTCCAGAAGTGGCATTTAGAGATGATTTGTGTGTGTATACTTAGTTCTTTGAGGGCCCAACAATTTTTGTGCTCCCTGCAAGAAGGAATAGTTCTTACCTTCTTTGCTGTTGGCTGAGATTTTTGTTTTATGTAATTGTCTTACCATTTTTAGTTATCATTTTAGCTTTTGAAATTTATTTTTTTCTTTTGATTTTCATTTTGGGGTGTCATAACATATCTTTAAGTTCATAGATCCTTTTATTGAGCATGCCCTAGTTATGATGACCCTGTACAGGAAATTCTTTCTTTCTGTTGCAGAGGAAGTTTCAAATTTCTAACACTCCCTTTTGATTCTTTCCTAGCATTTGTATTTCACCTTATATTCTTTGCATATTGTATAGATTTTCCCTGAGGACTTTTAACATGTTAATATTATTTTACATTTCTACTCTAGTAGTTCAAAAATGTGAGTTACATCTAAGTTAGGTTCTGATACTTTTTTGTCTCCTTGGACTGGGATTTTAATTTTAATACATTTTGTAATTTTAGGGTTGAATCCCATAATGTCCACTGAATTAGATAGGCTTTAAATGAGAAATTTAATCTTTATCTTGTTTGGAGTTGGGTTATGTTTACTGGTTGCTGTTGCTCTAAGAATCTGAAACTATAATTTCTTCAACTCTCCTTGTTTTTGTTATCTTGTCTTGGCCTTCCTAAATAGTCAGTGACTGAGAGATGTAGTTGTGATCCACTGATAATAGGGAAGAGCCTAATTGCCCAGGGAGGGAAAGTGTTCTGATGTCCTACAATTAGTCTCTTTTTTATGCAAGCCAGTTTTCCCGATCAGTATCCATCACATGTGTGGCTGTTCCTTCCTCCCTGGGTGAGACAGGGAGGCTGGAGGAAACTGAAGTTGGACCTTGCTACAAGGGAAAAGCAGGGAGACATACTTGTATAACTTCCTGCTTCCTGGTCAGATATGTTCCTCTGAAAATCTCAAGTGTTTATTCTTAAGCAAAAAATATATTATTGAGTTTGGTTTACATAATGATTAGCTATGTGAAACCTATAGTAACTTATTTAGATTATACTTGAAAGTAGACAAGTAGACACTGGGCAAGAACTTAAAAAATTCTTCTCTGTAATATATATGTAAACTTAGCTAGACTATACTTTGAACATCTGTTAGGCAATATCTAGCATCTGGGCATTTAATGGATGACATTACCATCCTAATATTTTATAGGCAAGTGGAATTTTGTCTCATTGCTGCAATATTTGATGAGTTACTTTTTTACACTAAATACACATGTATTATGAGTTCAGTAGAGACTAGGGAGGCATGTCTCCATTAGAATTATGTCTCCATAAAAATCACCAAGTTTGCTTGTCATATTTGCAGGCTAAGGTTGATTGTAGATTCTTCAGTGCAGCCCCTAAAGTAGCAAGTATAGAGGGAATCAAGTGTGAGTCTATTCCCACTAGTTATTAGTTTATTGAATAAATTACAATAAATCATAGGACTGTGAGATATTCTTTGGTGACAGAAGGCATTTTTAAATGTAGAGCTTCTTCAAGTCTCCCAAATAATTAAAATGCATGAAACACATGCAACAGATGGCAAAGGGTTTGAACTAAATATGTACAACTCTTCAACTACTTAGTTTTACATAATAATGTGTTTGTGCAAATAAGGTGATGACCTTTCCATGATAACTTCTACAAATACATGGAGCCGAATGTGCTCGCTGGAGTTGCTAAAATCTGGCAATGATAGAATAGACAGTACTGTTCTAAATCTTCAGTTATAATTTTGCCATTGTGCTACAAAGTAGCAAACTCCTGTCATCTGGAATTTCTTTTTTCTGTATTTTATTTTTCTGCTTCCCCTACAGAAACTAATGCTATGTTTTTATAGCATGTGGTTTCTCTTATTAAACCTGAAAAGCTATATATTTGAGTATAAGCATAGATGTTGTGTCTATAATATCATCTTGTTTCTAGGTCTCTTAATCCAGTTCTCTTATTCCCTTTATTTGGAAACAGTCTGGTCATGTTTTTGCCTTAGTGTTTGGTAGTTAGACATGGAGTTTTGATAGTTCATCTGTCAGTGTTGGATGCAGAACATCCCTAAATTTAGTTACTTGAATTAGTGACCATTTTAGTTGTGATGAGGAAGATTAAATTACCTTAAGAATAGATCCAATGGCAGATGTGCAATACCCATACCAGGAAAAAATGTGAACAGCTCTGAGTAAAGCTGGCAAACAGACTTCACTGCACTCTGATTAAACCAGGTAACATTCATATTTGGATTTACCGCGGGCCATTTGAATAGGATAAAATGTCCGTAATTAAGTACATACTCAAATACTTGTAGAAATTTAGTGTATGATAAATACAGGGTCTTAAAATGATTGGGCTAGACTTCTTAATAAGCAATTCTGGGATAATTGGGTGGCCACTCAGAAAGATTTCTTACATAATATATTATACCCCAAAATAATGGCTTCCAGTTCTAAATGGAAAACCACAATAATGACAACAAACCTGTGGGTGTGCACACTCATGAGGCCCGGAAGGTGATGCATGGTATTTTTAAACCATATATAAAACTCAGAGAATAATTATGAAGATGTTGATAAATTTGACTGTATAAAAGATTTTTATAGACAACATATCGTAAAAAATAAACCACAAGAAAAATACCATCTACTAAAGACAGAAGGCTGATATCCTTAATATCTAAATAACTTAAATCCAAGAGTCAAACTAGGTAAGGTGTTTTCCAGGGTAGAATGGCCAGGGCAAATGGAGAGGGCAAAGAAGAGGGAGAAGGAAGGAGAGGAAGAGTGGAGGAAGGGTGTAAGAAAAGAGGGGAGGAGATGAGAGAGGATGTGGGTTAGCCCACTGGTGAGAACTAAACAGCTGCATTTAGCAGCAAGAAAAAGAGAAGAGAATAAAAGAAAAGAAAAGAGAAAATAAAAAAAAGAGAAGAGAATAAAACCAAGAACTGAAAAGTTTATAGAAAAAGAGAAAGATGTGGGCATTCATCAGAGAGGGGTAAGTAAAGCTGACCTCACTCATGGCAAGTGCTTATTAGACTCACCAATAGTCACACATTTTATATACAATAATTAAATAGTGTTCCTCAACCTTTAAAATGGCAATGTTAAATGTGTGTGATGAATTCCATGGGTGACCCTGAAGAGAAATAGTCACTCTGATTCCTGTAGGAATTCAAACCAACTACCACTTAAGAGAGAAAGCTGCCAAATACTTGAGAGATACTTGCTTACCTTCTTACCCAGAAATCCCTCTTCTATGAATTTGTCACACCATCTTGAAAATTCACATTTATGAAAATATGCATGAAAAGATAGTATGTATAATTGTAAAATAGTAGAAATACCTTAACTAGAGAATATGTGGTTAAATGGAAGATATTTTTATTCACCTAGTAGAACATGGAAGGTACAAACAAAGAAATACTGTGAACTTTCTTGAAATTATTTCTAGTAAATTCTAGAAAATGCAAAACCATATCTTTAGGAAGAAATGAGATAGTAGAAAATACCTTTGTGCTCTGCTCATTTGAATGTGAATATTGAAGTGAGGACTAGGGGTGTACCTCAGTAGCAGGGTGTTTATGTAACATGTACAAGGCCTGGAGTTTGATATTCTAGCACCACAAAACTAACCCTGAAACCTAAACAAACAAACGAACAAACAAACAAACAACAAATAAGCCTCCCAAAACCATGTGGGAGTGATGAGTAAGAATCATAGTTAGTTAGATACCAAGAGGGAGTAGTAAGTATAGTGGAAAGAATAGAGGTTGTCATCAGAATAGTAAAGAAAAGCATGCAGCTTTTGTATCACTTTAATTGTTAGAATTAACTAGGATTCTGTGCAGGATCGACATGAAATGAATATACATAGTGACAAATGAAACTACCTAAAGTACAAATGAGTCATATAAGCAAACTGAAGGGGATGGGAACCCAAAGAACTAATCTTGAGCAACTTTTGAAAACAGAGCCTTGCCGGGCAGTGGTGGCACACACCTTTAATTCTAGCACTTGGGAGGCAGAGGCAGGCGGATTTCTGAGTTTGAGGCCAACCTGGTCTACAGAGTGAGTTCCAGAACAGCCAGGGCTATACAGAGAAACCCTGTCTCAAAAAACCAAAACCAAAAAAAAAAAAAAAAAAAAAAGCCAAAACAGAGCTTTGACTCTAGCAAATACTGTATTGTTTTTATAAGTATGACCATTGAAACTAACTCTATTAGTTCATGATCATGTAATTACCTTTTGTGTTTGCTAGGACTGAACAAATAAGTAAATGAACTATAGAGAATGACAACTGAGTTTCTGTTGAAAAAGAAGTTATGGATTAGAAAAAAGGTACTGTAATATACCTTGTAATAAATTGAAATTAGAGGTATCAATATGAACACTTCTTATATATGTACATTTATATAATGGTTGTTTATATACATATAGAGTTGTGTGTATGTGTATTTTTATATGTATATATATATATATATATATATATATACACACATACATATACACATACACACACACACACACACACACACACATACATATTCCTCTTAACTCTGCCTGCTGGATGGGCCCAGGAACAGTGGTACCTTAGTAGCAATGAGGTTATGGTACCTGACTTGATTTTCCATTTTATTCTCCAATTTAAAAACAAAAACTAAACCGAACTAAACTAAAACAAACCCAAACAAAATCCCCCAAATTTTTATTGGTCTAGGACTAAGGCAGAGAAAATGCAGTATGATCCTGAGAGCACCTTAGTGTGTTACAAAAATGCAAAAAAATGCTTAAAAAAGAATGGCAGCCAATATAAAACACACAGCAGCCAATGTGAAGGGTCTCCTCCTGCCAAAGGGAAGGGCCTCCTCCTGCCTATGCTGGAACAGCTTGAGGAATAGAGCTAGTGAGGACATTGAATTAAATCCTATAGAATAAATAGTCATACTTGTCTATACAAATATTACATAGATGTGAACAAATAACCCTTTCTTTAAAAGAATTTTAATCTATATATTTGGATAGTATTAAAAAAAAAAACACCAACGCATCCCTCATCTGCTGCCTGTCCCTGTTCCGATGTTGTAGACCTGTGCTAGGTCTGCTACGGGGGAAGGCCCCATTTCCTGGTACTTTTTAGAGATTCAACAGCAGTGGGCATTCGAGATCCAGAAGCAGCAGGGCATTCGGCCTGTGCCAGGTCTGCAGGGGGGAAACCCACATTTCCTGAGATCCAGCAGCAGCGGGCATTCAAGAATCAACAGTTTGCAGGATATTCAACCCTTGCCAAGTCTGCCACAGGGAAGACCCCATTTCCTGATACTTCCTGGAAAACCAGCTGTATGCAGGGCATTTGAGAGAAAGGGAATCCCAGGAGTACAGATATGCAGGCCTGCAGGACAGCGAAGTGACAGTCAGAGACAGCAAAACCAGCTAACACTGGAGATAACTAGATGGCCAAAGGCAAATGCAAGATCATTACCAACAGAAACCAAGGCAACATGGCACATCAGAACCCAGTTCTTCCACAACAACAAATCCAGGATACTCCATCACATTGGAAAAGCAAGAGCTGGATTTAAAATCACATCTCATAATGTTATTAGAGGAATTCAAGAAGGACATAAATAACTACTTTAAAGAAATACATGAAAACATGGGTCAACGGGTAGAAGCCCTTAAAGAGGAAACACAAAAATCTCTTAAAGAAATTCAGGAGAATATGGGTCAACAGGTAAAAGCCCTTAAAGAGGAAACACAAAAATCCCTTAAAGAAATATGGGAGAACATGGGTCAAGAGGTAAAAACCCTTAAAGAGGCAACATAAAAATCCCGTAGGTAACTATGGGAGAACATGGGTCAACATGCAGAAGCCCTTAAAGAGGAATCACAAAAATCTGTAAAAGAAACACAGGAGAACATGGGTGAGCAGGTGGAAGCCCTTGAAGAGGATACACAAAAATCCCTTAAAGAATTTCAGGAAAACACAAACAAACAAGTGAAGGAACTGAACAAAACTATCCAAGATCTAAAAATGGATGTAGAAACTATAAAGAAATCGCAAAGTGAGATGTCTCTGGAGGTAGAAAACCTTGGAAAGAATTCAAGAGTCATAGATGCAAGCATTGACAATAGAATACAAGGGATAGAATAAAGAATCTCCGATGCTGAAGATTCCATAGAAAACATTGACTCAACAGTCAAAGAAAATACAAAATGCAAAAAGCTGGTAACCCAAAATATCCAGGAAATCCAGGACACAATGAGAAGACCCAACCTTAGGATTATAGGTATAGAAGAGAGCGAGGATTTACATCTTAAAGGACCAGTAAACATCATCAACAAAATTATGGAAGAAAACTTCCCTAACCTAAAGAAAGAGATGCCCATGAACATACTAGAAGCCTATAGAACTCCAACCAGACTGGACTACAGCAGAAATTCCTCCCATCACATCAAAACACCAAATGCATTAAACAAAGAAAGAATATTAAAAGCAGTAAGTGAAAAAGGTCAAGTAACATATAAAGGCAGACCTATCAAAATTACACCAGACTTCTCACCAGAAACTATGAAAGCCAGAAGATCCTGGGCAGATGTCATACAGACCCTAACAGAACATAAATGCCAACCCAGACTGCTATACCCAACAAAACTTTTAATTATCATAGATGGAGAAAACAAGACGTTCCATGACAAAAGCAAATTTACACAATATCTTTCCACAAATCCAGCTCTACAAAGGATAATGTGTGGAAAATACCAACACAAGGCAGGAAGCCACACCATAGAAAAAGCAATAAAGTAATCTTTCAACAAACCCAATAGAAGATAGCTACACAAACAGAATTTTACCTTTAACAAAGAAGATAACAGTAAGCAACAATCACTTTTCTTTAATATCTCTTAACATCAATGATCTCAATTCCCCAATAAAAAGACATAGACTAACAGACTGGATATGTAAGCAGGATCCAACATTTTGCTGCATACAAGAAACTCACCTAAGTAACAAAGGCAGTCACTACTTCAGAGTGAAAGGTTGGAAAACAATTTTCCAAGCAAATGGTCCCAGGAAACAAGCCAGAGTAGCCATTCTTATATCAGATAAAATTGACTTTCAACCAAAAGTTGTCAAAAAAGATAAGGAGGGTCACTTCATTCTGCTCAAAGGAAAAATCTACAAAGATGAGCTCTCAATTCTGAACATCTATGCTCCCAACTCAAGGGCATCCACAGTCATAAAAGAAACTTTACTAAAGCTCAAAGCACACATTGCACCCCACAAAATAATGGTGGGAGACTTCAACACCCCACTCTCAACAATCACAAATCATGGAAACAGAAACTAAACAGAGACACAGTGAAACTAACTGAAGTTATGGACCAAATGGACCTAACATATTTATAGAACATTCTACCCTAAAGCAAAAGAATATACCTTCTTCTCGGCACCTCATGGCACCTTCTCCAAACTTGATCATATAATTGGTCACAAAACAGACCTCAACAGATACAGGAATATTGAAATTATTCCATGCACCTTATTAGATCACCACGCCCTAAGGCTAGTCTTAAGCGCAAACAAAAACAGTGGAAAACACACATACACATGAACTTTGAATAATGCTTTTCTCACCGATAGCTTGGTCAAAGAAGAAATAAAGAAAGAAATTAAAGACTTTTTAGAATTCAATGAAAATGAATACACATAATACCAAAACTTATGGGACACAATGAAAGCATTGCTAAGAGGAAAACTCATAGCTCTGCGTGCCTCCAAAAAGAAAATGGAGAGAGCCTACACTAACAGCTTGACAGAGCACTTGAAAGCTCTAGAACAAAAAGAAGCAATTACATCCAAGAAGAGTAGGGGGCTTTTCGGGAGGGGGGAAACTGGTAAAGGTATTACCACTTGAAATGTAAATGAAGATTATATTTAATTAAAAAAAATCTCTTGCATGAGGCTGAAAAAAAAAGCAAACAACAACAACAAAACACGAAAGCATTATTAACTCTCATACCATAGTAATGAAGTTATAACCCTTTATCAAGCCATGAGTTGGCTAAGTCATCTGAGAACACGTGAAGGGGGAGCAAGATGTTTCTAATCTCACATGTCTCATGCAAGGCGATTATTGTTATAAAAGAGAAAACAGTGAAATTTCTGTATGCAAGTGATAGCAAAACCACTTGTTAAGCTGGATATATTCGTGTGTGCCTATGGTCCTAGACACATGGCAGGTTGCAGCAGGATGATTTTTGACCCTAAGAAATTGAGTTCTGTCTGGACAATATATTGATAGTCCATCTCAAACAACAGCAAAGACTTACTACCTACATCATTCCTATATTATCCCCATGCACTGTCAAGAATATAACATCACATTTATTCAGCACAAATTCAGATCCCTGATGTAACCATGACAAAGCATCAGCAGAACCCAATGCTAAGAGTTGTGAGAATATAAATCATCAATTATTATCAAGTCCTGTGGTCCTGGTACTTCAAAGAAGTCCTATATGACCATCACAGGTTGCAGAGCACTCTAAGTACAATAATCCTGTGTTAGATTCTGAAAAGGGATATTAGAAGTATAAGTAAACTTGATGTTTGAGTATGTCTGTGGTCTAGTTCAGGGCTGAATAGCAACCCCTTTCTTCCCAAGAACTTACATGACACCAGTCATAAAGTATGAGCACTGGACTAACACTGTGCAGATCATGCACAGATAACAAATCATAACCTTATTTTAAAACAATTCTTTGGTATATAACTTTACTATTTATTAAAAACAAGAACAAATGTGTATAATAGTAAGGAATGTGCTTGGTTTTTTTATATATAGAATTAAGTCTTGGTTGAATATTTTACTATAGGATATAAAGTATCTTCAGTGTTTTTCTGATTTAATTGATATCTAATTTTATGATCATCAAAGCAGAGAATGTCTCTTCATATAAGCACACAGTACAAAGTGACAGTAGTATGTTTGGGACCATTTCAGAAATTGTTGAAAATTCTGTTCTCAAGTCAAAATTTATATGCCATTTTTAAAAAATGAAACTCATTTTAGCAATACAGACAGCAGTTTTTGAAAAGGATTCTAACACAATACAGGAATAAAGACAGAAAACCTAAAAGTCTGTTTTCATAGTTAAACCATTATGTTTCTGTAAAAGAGAAAGCTTTGAAGTACAGTGAAACCCTGCAGTTCGTAACAAGTATCAGTGTTGAGTGTGAGCTGAGATGTCTCAGATGGCATTCCTGCATACACTTTGCAAAGTATGAGTGTGTGTGCTTAGAACCAAAGCTCCAGTGAAGTTCTGTGATACAGAACAGAGAGAATCATGCCCAAAACCCTTTGTTTCATATGGCATCTGATTCTGTATTTCTTTTTGGTTATTCTGCATTCAGAAGCTTGTTACTGTTGCCATATTATTTCACAGTCTTCACTGACACATGTAACCCCCTTATGTGGTTAAGGCCTTTAGTTTAAGAAGCAAGGTATTGACTTAATCATATTGATACAAGCACACTTTTCAGTCTCTGGTAATTGTACTTTGGTTATATAGGTTAACATTCGGGGATGTTAGATAAAGAGGATATTCATATTTTCTCAACTGAAATCTAAACTTATTTCCAAATTTAAAAAAATGCCCACACTAGTACTTTATTTTCTTTTGTGTTTTTTTTTTTCTTTCTTTTTTGGGGGTGGGATGGGGTAGGGGTAAGTTGAGGATTTCTTTTGCTTTTACTTTTGTTAGACAGTGGTTAAGGCCAAAGTCATCTGGCCTTAGATGTAGAGACAGTGGTGGTAATGGTAGTAGATGTCGGGGCAGCTTTTTATGGAACTGTAGAGGCTTTCCACTGTTTTCCTCACCTCCCTCTACCATGTTCTTATATGTGTCCATATTCCAAGAGTGCCAACACAGAAGCTACCAAGTGCTTTGTGTATGTATATCTGCATATGGTGTGTGTGTGTGTGTGTGTGTGTAAATTTGAATGTGCAGGTGAAGGTGCACAGGCACTGTCAGTGAAGGCTAGGAGAGGGTATCCTTGTCCCACTCTATCACTTTCTGTCTTATTCCCTTGAGACAGGAGCTGTCACTGAAGCTAGAGCTCACTGGTTGAGACCTTTTCTGGTTTCTCTCATCTAAATCTCTTAAACTCAAAACTTTATTTTGTTTTGTTTGCCCTATTGAAGTCTTTGCTCTCTTTCCTCTGTACTTTTAAAACACATTGTCAGTGTTAGTGTGTATTGAAACTGGCACAGACTTATCTTAGGGAAAACTACTTTTATGATCAGTACTCATGGCTCACTGTGTGTCACTGTTTTAAGACAATGACAATGATTGGGCTGAGCTTTATTTTCATTCTATTTGTGTATGAAGACATTGAGAAAAAGAGAGTTTGTTTTGGTCCCAGGGGTCTCTGAGGCTTCCAGTTGCTGAAAATCATTCTTTTTAGTAAAGTGTGAATTCTATCCTCTACAGTACTCTGTACTTATCTTATTCCTTAATTAAATGATATACCCAGATCATTTTTCTCATTGTAGAGTACATATATGATTATACAAAGTGAATTTTTCATTTTAACTATGTTAAGTGTACAACTCAGAGACATTAAAAGAAAGCTCCAATGTACCTAGTCACAAGGATGCCTTTTTTATTCAGGGAGAAACAGGGAGTCATTTTGAAAGTGAATATATACATAAAATTCAATTTAATAAAATTAGGAAGAAAACTATGATGAAAACATTCTATAAGAGGGATTGTACAATAATATGAATATAGTTAATGCCTCTAAATCATGTCCTTGCTAAGTTTTCTTCTTAAAACAATTTATTTTATCTTATGTTTATGGATGTTTTGCCTGCATATATGTCTGTGTACCAAGTGTATGCCTGGTGCCCACAGAGGTCAGAAGGTGGCACCAGATCCTCTGGGATTGGAGTTACAAAGAGTGTTATGAGCTGCCATGTGGGTTCTGGAAATAGAACATAGGTCCTTCACAGTATGTCTGAGTCACCTTTCCAGTCCCAATGTTTTATTATTTTTATGTATTTTCAACCATTCTTCAATATCATTTGCATACAAATTATCTCTCTTGCTTGTCTCTTTTTTGGACATTTCTCTTTAATTATTATTGATTGATTGATTTGTTCATTTGATGAATGTTTGATTGTATTATAAATGTAAAAATGAAATGACCTCACTTTTGCATAAAAAATAAATAGTCCATTTGTGTTTAAGCTAAAGCAACATATGTTCTAAATTAATGAGAAACTACTTTCTTGAAGTTTTCCCAAATATGTTATAGAACACTTTAAGAAAACTAAATGGGTCTGGGGTCTGCACATGTGTCAGACATTTCGGGGATGTTCAAACCACTATTGAGTCAGATTTTTCTTTTTTAGTTTTTAATAAGTTTCAGCAAAACATACATAATGAAATGTATTATTCCATCCCCTTAACACGTATAATGCAGTATATTCTGTTATGCAATCACACCAGTATCTGTAGAACTCCCTTACTATCTAGAGCTAAAACTACACCCAATAAATGATTGCTCTCTGTTAGCCTCTTTCCAGCCTCTCTGGTGACTACTAGTCACCTTGCTCTGTGAATCAAACCACCAATGCAGTAGGTTAGTAGTTGTCTTCATCAGGAAAAAAAGATGGAGCTTTGGCTACTTACTGTAACTAAGTCTCACCATTTGAATGGAAGCATGTGACCCAAGTTTAAAGTGGAGAGCACATTTCAGAAGTTAAGTATGTTGTTCATAATGTAAATATATTTGTTCATTTCAGATTTATTTGTGGGGTATATTTTATGATGCGAGAATTGTATAGTCATTCCCACAACAGCCGCTGCTTAACTGGATCAATGCTTTTGTTGTTGTTGTTGTTGTTACGTTATTTCTGTTTTTGTTTGTTTGTTTGTTTTTTGAGACAGGGTTTCTCTGTATAGCACTGGCTTTCCTGGAACTTACTCTTTAGACCAGGCTGGCATCAAACTCAGAAATCTGCCTACCTCTGCCTCCCAAGTGCTGGGATTAAAGGCATGTGCCACCACTGCCTGACTTATTTCCCTATTTTTGTTACCCTCACACTGGTTTATCTACATAAGGTGGAGAACAGTGGTGGAATGAAAGTTCTAATTGAATGTCGGTTTACTTAAGAATGAGAATATTACCTTTCTTGAATACCATGGACAGTGCAAAGAAAATGATTTGTGTGATAGTTTAAGGCTATTTTTTAAACAAATATTTGTTTTAAATAGACTATCAGTTCTGTGTGGCTATTATATGTTAATCATAAACATGTTTAGCCGGGCGGTGGTGGCGCACGCCTTTATCCTAGCACTTGGGAGGCAGAGGCAGGCGGATTTCTGAGTTCGAGGCCAGCCTGGTCTACAGAGCGAGTTCCAGGACAGCCAGGGCTATACAGAGAAACCCTGTCTTGAAAAACCAAATAAATAAGTAAATAAATAAATAAACATGTTTAGATCGGCTCATATTTTGGTTTAATATTGACTTTTTTTGTTGTACATGTTCAGTTACTTCTGTTAGTAATTCATTATCTGTCATTTCTTGACTATTTCTTTATCAAACTAGACTAAAGGAAACCCTGGAGAACTGGTCTGATTGTTTCATTCATAGTTTAAAAAGTAATCAAGATGTAATTCATGCATCATAAACCCATTACAAGTTGCAGATTTTAATGGTTTAGAATATTTTTAATAGCATACAACCATCTTCAGTATCTAATTCCAGAACATTTTTGTTAGTCTAGAAGAAATCTTAGCTGTCATCTCTTTTTGGTTTCCTCCAGGCCCTCCTATCTACTAACCTACTTTCTTTCACAAAGAATTTGCTACCGGGCATTTTATATAAATATCTGAACTGGTCTGTGTCATTATGTCTGTCTTTCACATAGTACAATACTTTAAAGATTCCTCCATATTGTGGCATGTATTAATACTTTATTCTGGTTTTTTTTAATCAAATACTATTTCATTGTTTAGATAAGTAGCTTTGTTTATTCTTTCATTTATTGATTGAAATTTGTATCATTTTGTCATCAATTATTTTTCTGTGAATATTTTTGTGCAAGTATTTGTATGAATATATGTTTTTGAGTCTCTGTTAAATATTTATGAGTGAATCAAACAACCTTCAGTATATTTGTTGCTGATTTGTTGCTGTGATCAAATACCATGACTCAAAGTAACTTACAAAAGAGACTTTTGTTGTTGACTTAATGGTTCTAATGGGCTAGAGTCCATATTGGCAGGGAAGGCATGCTGTGCTACAGGCTTAGGAAGCTGGCTACTTGTGTCTTATCCACACACAGTAAGCAGAAAGAATGAACAAAAAGTAGAGTAAGGCTACAGAGCCTCAAAGCCTGACCCCAGTGGTGCATTTCCTCTAGCAAGGCTGCACCTCCTAAAGTTCCATAACCTTCCCAAACAGCACCACCAGCTGGGTACCAAGTGTGCAAATACTCGAGCCTGCGGGGGACATTTTTTTATTCAACCACTGCTCGGGGTCATTCATTCATAAATTATTTAATGTTTTTGCAGATCGTCAAATAGTTTTCTACAGAGACCATTTTATATTCCCAGCATTTGAGTATAATGGTTTCAGTCTCTTCTGAGTCTCATCAACAACTGTAAATTTTCATCTAAAAAATGCCATCACCCTTATGACATGGTATCACCCTGGATTTGATTTCCCTACACTTTCCCTTTTTGGTGTTTATGAGATTTTGCCATACAAAATTTCAAAGTGATATCTACTTACCAACATTTGGCTTATTAACAATTTTAAAAAATACCACTCCTGACTTTATTCTGAAGATTTATAAACATGTTTCATGTGTTAATTTTATATATGAAATAATTTGAAGGCATGCTTTCAGGATATTTTTCATAAGCACAGATTTTCTTCGAAAGTGTCATCTAAATCTTTTCCGTCTCTTCACATGGAGGCTCATGCTGTTGTACAACACTAAAATAACAAATTGTTTTCACCCATTAAAATATCACTGGACGATATTGTGAATTGGCTCATTTGCCTTAATTTTTTTTTTTTAACAAAAAAGGCAGTGTTTTGAGTTATGCCAGATGTACACATGAGAGATTTGAGTGCACTTGCAGAATTTAAATTGAAATGCTAATGAGATTCTGACAGCCACAAAAAACAACACAGCCTACATTTTCATCTGTTTTATTAAAGTCATTATTTAACTGGAAAAACACATTATTTAGAGCTGTTTATTTGTGTGGCATTTGTAATTCAGCACTTAAATTTTATCCAATTAAAGTGCTTCTCATTCCATTTCACTTAATGTAGCAGACTGTATTGTGCATTCATCTTTCTCTCCATTTCATTCAGTCTCGGAGTGACAGTAACTCGGTTGCATGAATGCATTGGTTTTTCTCTCCAAGTGTTTACATGTATTACTTCATGCTGAAGTGATGCTACGTTGACATCTTTATTTTTCACTTGTAGTAAATCCAATGAAATTTCATGGTAGATTATCACACAAGACTATTTATTGTTATTTCACGCTTTGGCTATGTTGGTTATTACTCCAGGATTCCTAAAATGTGATAGTAAAGAAAAAAAATCAAAATGTTACAAATTTTATAGAAGATGAATAGATCTTGAGGGTGATTGAACAAAAGACTCTAAATCTTAAGTTATTATTCCAACAAAGTTCCTCAATGCCTTACGATACAGGCTGCCTTTTAAAAAGGCGTGTTTATTATCTATTTGCACGTTTTTCTCTCTAGTTTTCTCACAGCTCCTTTGAACAAAGACTTTTTGTGCATGTTTGAGGTTTTCCAATTAGAGCTGCCTTTGCTGTTCTACTTTTTTTCTATCTCCTTCTCAGATGACATAAATGTATTTGAAGTGATTGAGATGTAAATTTTTATTTATGCATGTGAAACTCAGTACAATTAGAGAAAGATATAGTCCAGGAGAATTTCAGGATTGCATGCTGCTGGCTAAAATCAAGCCTGTGTTGGAATGTAAATGCTGAGGGAGGGTCTGGAAGACAGTGCGCCTTCTTGAGAAGTCAACTTCTAGGGCGAGAGTGAAATATGTGAGCCCAAAACTGGACAGACGTCATCCTGAATATCAAATCCTTGTTTGAAGTGTCTTATATTATTAGGTTGCTTTTGTGTTTAACTTTCCTGATGATGCTTTTATGAAAATCTGTAGTAAAATAAACTCTCCTACTATAAAAATACTTAGTTAATATTCTATGAATAAATCTCTGTACTAACTCGAAACTGAGTCAGTGACTTCTGGTTTTCAGATATTAGTATAAAGATTCTCTCAAGGGTGTTCCATTAAGCAGCATTGAGTGATTTCAAATACAGAACCTTATCTTATTCTCCAGTATGTCTTCTAAGAAGCAGATACTGCATGTCTCAGAATGGACTCAGAGTCCAAAGGCAGAGTTTGTACTAACTCTGGCACTTAGCAATGCTTGGCTATGGCACTGAACTTCTTTAGGTTCAATTCCCTCTCTACAAATGCAGAGGTTTGTGATAACCTACCTCTAAGACACTACTGCCTTTGTAGGATATGCAATTGTAATTTTTTGACTTATCAGGGAAGCCAGGACACATAGTTTTTAGTGAGATTCCGTTTAGCTTGTTTTCATATCTTAATGTTGTGTCCCTGAATAATTTTGAAGATGTAACACTTGTGCTGACCATAGAAAGATTCAGTATGCTTACAGAAGCCACTTTCTTATCCATGCTAACTTAAGTATGTGGAATCTCTACCCTCTCCTGACTTCATCTTTAAGTTTGTCACCTTGTAATGAACATCTAAGTAGAGCTGCTGAAAAATACTGGGTTTGACTCCCACTATCAGCCTGGAAGGGAACTTCCTCTAGCACCTTGTGTGTTTTCCTCACTGCCTCATGTTCCTATTGAAAAGTTAGAATGTATTAGTTCATAGGAAGGAGTCTCATTTCATCCTGATGGTTTTATTTAACTTTTAAATATAAAGTTGAGAGAGATGATTCAGTGGTTAAGAACATGTACTGCTCCTGCAGAGGACTGGCTGGAGTTTGGTATGCATGATTGTCTTAATTTTAAAATGGAATAGAAGTAAATGATTCAGCAACTAGTTAAATAGTGATAATATATATAAGAGAACAAAATAGACAAAAGCCTCATTGTGTTCTCAAATAACCTACATTCTAGTCAAGATAGGTAAGTGATTTAAACATCAATAGAAGATTAGACATGGTGAGGGCAGAGTGGAAGAGGAGAGAAGGCAGAAAGTGGAAGAATAGTAAGGTTTGAGTTGTTAAGGGAATATCTGGAAAGGGCTTACTGAGAAGGAAGGGCCTGGCTATTCCGGAGGAAAGAACTTTCCAGCCTAAGGGGAATGTCAAGTGCAAAGTCTCTGAAGTGGATATGTACTAGGCATGTCTGAGGAATGTCAGGAACTAGTTGGTGAGTACAGATTAATTGAGTGGAGTAATTACAGGGCACCATGTAAAATGCTTTCACTTCTGAGTCAGGATGATGTTTCTGAGTGAGATGGAACCATCTGGGGTTTGCGTAGAGAAGTTACATTATTGGACTTGTCTTATACCTTTTGTGAGTATTGACTGGCTGCTGGACAGTTAGGGCATGTGGAGGCAAATATAAGTATTCAATGAAGCTGACTCTACTGAAAGATCTCTCTGAGCAGTAGTATGACCATTAGTAGCTACATATATTTGTGCCTTCCTTCTCCCATTATTCTTTCTAATATCCATAGCCATACATACTGACAAAAATGAATAGAGAGACTGAAGAAGCCCATAATACTCTGGACTTAAAGTGGTGATAAAGCTATAGGTGTAATTAATACACAGCAGATGTGCGGCTTTGTCTTCATGTGGGTCCTAAACAACTGGAGCTGTTCCCAAAACTGTTGCATATACATGGAGACTTGATGTGCCAGGATGGGTGGGATACCCAAAGGGCCCCACCTGCTCAGAGAAGAAGGGATGGGGCAATGGGGAAGGGACCATGGGAGGAGATGATTGGCAGGGGATAGTGAGTGGGATATAAAGTAAATAAGTAAAATAATAATGATAATAATAATAGTAATAATAATTTTAAAAAGCTATAGGTATAGGTAAGGCCAGAAAAATATAACCCATGCATACTACTCTGGATGGGTATATGAGAAGAAATGACAGACAGTTCAGTGGGCTCTATCTGATATGGACTTGTGCTGCTGGCAGATTGCTTGTGATTGGAGCCCAGTGAGCAGTAATATATTACCAGTGTCTTGATCTGCTTTGCCTTACCAAAATGGAATATCATGGACTGGAAAATTTACCAAAATATTTACTACTACTATTCTGGAGACTGGGAAGTCAAAGATTGAGTGCTGAATTTGAGCAAAGCCTTTTTATTCCATCATCCATGGCAGAAGGACAAGAGAGAATATATAAGAGAGAAAGCAAGTGGGAAAATTTCAGTTTTTAACTCTCATGGCAAACCTACTCCTACCTTAAATGACACTGTTCCATTGATGAGGGCCTAACAAGAGGTCAATACCATGTCACTGGAGATTAAATTTTCAGCACATGAACTTTGGGGAACATATTTCAACTAAAGCACATGTGTGGATACAGGAAAATAGAAGACATATAGTTGGTGTGTCTTAGGATATGCAAAGAAATGGTTAGAGCCTTAATTTTAGTAAGTAGGATGGATTCAGGAAGAGGTCTTGGTACTGACAGTACTGTAGCAGATGCTAACATGCTGTTGCTTCCAGCTAAGCATGTTGTTGCTGTTTTGTCATCTTTACTTGTGAACCATGAAAACACAAAGCTAGGATCTGAAGTGACAGTGAGGCCCACAACAGTCATATGATGCCAGCATACAGATTCTCATGAGACATACTTAAAGGATTATGAGAACTGTTTTGCAACATCTCAGGTGCTGGGGACCAGCCCAGCAATGGCTGGCTGTAAGAGTGCTTCTTTATTTATACAGAACTTAGTAGGCAAGGATAAATTCATGTTGTTCCAAAACATAGATCATATCATTTTATGTTAACACAAATGTTTTAACTTCCTCTTGGTTATAAGTTTAGCCATCATTGATAAACAGTTATAGAACAGTTATGTTTTACATTTTCCCTCATTAGCCCCACAACCCAGCTTTTAAGAATCTTGTGGCATATTTTATCAAAGCATAACAGCCCATTCTTAGGCTGGTAGCTCTTGCAGTTTCAAGGGCACTAGCTAGAAAATCTCCAAGCCTTGCCATGTCCCAAGCAGTGTATTATCAACTTTTATTGGTCAGAGTGTTAACTGTCATTAGGTCCAAGAAAAATCTTCAGACCAAAGTGGCTGCAGTTATTCAATTTCTGGCACAATACAATGTTTATATCATTATAGGATTTATTTATATGACCAAGACACCACAATGTTCCTTCACAAACTAACTTTTCTAAGAAAGGGAATCTTGATACTTTATTCTTTTATCATTTTTCCATACCATCCTTTGTTCATCAGTATAAGGCCATGTGTAGGATAGCCAACCTACCTTTGTTGCTGTATCTTTTCCTCAAGGAGCATACCTTATTCGGCCACTAATCTTATGTGCTACATAATTGCCTGAGCATATAATAACACAAGGTTTTTAATCTGATCAGCTGCCAATTTCTCTGGCCCACCCAATCTTGTTTACCTTTTTAAGGTTACTTTGTTCTGATTTTGTTCCTGTTCCTGAGCGAGTACAGGTGCAGATGTACCAAGACTATCTTGGAGTCAGAGCCCCATAAGGAGATCTCTGGTGTCTTTATTTGAGTCACAACCTCCAGGGCATAATGAATACTTTCAAGTAGGGCTAGAAATGGATATCTCTCTAAAAGCGGGAGGAGTGGCCTGCCTGAGACTTTGTTGAGGAAGTTTTGAAGCAGTGCTCCTGGGACAAGAGGTAAATGATTCACGAAAAAATTCCCATCAATCAAATATCCCCAAGTTGTACAGATATTAAAAGCCCCACAGATATGCATCATGGAGAGATCAAGAACAAAAGTGGATGACCACATGATTGCAATTCCATCATTCGGCTCAGCTTTGCTGGGTGTTTGTCAAGCAGCTGTGCTGACTTTCTGACTTTCAAGGTACCCATTAAATATGGCTGTGTCACTCAAGAATCTAGGTGCATGTATCCAGGTGATTGCATTCATAGGGTGGTTGAGGTAGACTTGAGAAATTTCTAAATTGAACTTGGGATGGTGCTATATTGTTTAGGATTTTTGTTTATAAAAGTAGATAAATACCCACTCCAAGGAACAGAAGCAAAAATGCTGTCTTGGCTTATCTGACTGAAACTTTGGTAGGAAATTATTTTCTCATAAGCTTGATCCATCCATTTAATTGATACCACTAAGGATCTAGATTTTTAGTCATTCTGAGTTGTCTTTCCTAATATGAACCTCATCTATCCTGTGGCTTCTGGTATCTTCAGTTTGAAACATTTCAATCATATCATTCACATGAGTTCATCTGATAAAACATGCCTGCTTTCTTGACCAACAGAAACACTGATTTCAGCGTGATAAGGCATTCTAAATCATACACTCATCACTAACCACTAACTCAATTGCGGTGAGTCCTGACTAGCCTAGTGAGTGTAAGTCTGGTACCTCAGATGAAGTAATCCAAGTCAGTTATGGAAACAGTGACCCCCAAAACATGGGACTCTATAGGGCAGGAGTAACTTGAATAAAAATCCGCTATAGATAGTTCAATGAAAAGACATAGTGAAGGGACCATTCACAGGGCTGTGTGTAAGACTGGGGATCTAAAACAATTCTGGTGGGTAACCTAGAGACCAATGTCAGAAGGATGGTACTGTCACTCCAGGATTGAGGATTCTAGGAGAGAAAATATCCTTGCCAGAGTAAGAGTCTAGGCCCTGGAGGAGAGAAGCTCTAGCTATGAAGGAGTGGAGCTTTACTCAGAATTGCTGCATTGAAGTGAGGAAGAAAAAGGAACCCTCTCTCTCTCTCTCTCTCTCTCTCTCTCTCTCTCTCTCTCTTTCTTACCTTCTAGTCTTCCGCTGGCAGTTGTCATTGTCGCAACAAAAATGCTGGCAACAAGGGAATCTATATAATACAGTCCTTAGGGATCAGCTTCCTGAGACAGAGGCAGGTATCATATGGATCATAGTGGAGACTAAGCCAGAAGCTAGGAGGGAAAACAACAGTCTCACTCTAGTAATAAGGAAGTGTACCTGGAAGGAAGGTGGAGTTTAGAGATACAACTTTAGGGGCTAGGATGCCATTCCCACAGAAGGCGAAGTGAAGAAGGGATGATGTAACTCACAGCACAGGAAAAGAGCTCAGTGACTACTAAAGGGATGCTGAGCTCCCAGTCAGCCCATAATTTGATTGCAGTCATTCTCTTTGGTGGAATTAGATAACTACTCAGTGTCTCAAGTAAGAATTTGTCTCCAGTGGGCATGTGACAGACTCCCTCTCAGTCTGATGGGCTGGAGATAAGTTTGTCTAATGTAAAGTTAGAAACTTGAGGAGGAGCTGGCTGAGCAATAAAACTCCTGGCAGAGACTAAAATGGCTTCAAAGCAGAACAAGGGTGGGGCCATTTAGCAATGCAAAAGAAAGCTCCAGTGCCTGGAGACAATCACAGGATAGTAACAAAAAGACATTGTTTATTACATAACCAAGCAATGTAAACATATCAACAATCTTGAGACAGTCTCATTTGCAATTATTAGATTTGTAATTTAGATGAGAGAATATTGCCAATCTAACCAGCTAATCAGCCTTTATATGAGAGAATACTGAGTGATAATGTATTTAATCTTCAATGAAGACCTGTAATAGACTCACAGCCCCCCCCCCCACTTGTGTATGCCTGAGCCTAAATTTAACATGTATTCCTTTCTGAAGAATTATTTTTAGTCCATTTAAAATGAAAAAAAATGACTGTTAATTGGAATCAATGCATTTTCTTATTCAAATGAGTTTCCTTTTGGATTAGTTTGAGAGTGCGAAGAGGAGAAACTAGTTGTAAAAAGGTATGTAAAAAGAAAGCTCTCAAATGGGTAAAGATAGAGGAGAATATATAAGTTCCCACAAACCCCCACCAGTCCCCACCATCCCACCAGCCCCCACCAGCCTCCACCAGTCCCCACAGCCATCTGCCCAGGAAGCATAGCTTGTCTTGGATTTGCTTTCATATGCATCCACTGATTTTGGGTCAGTTGCTTATGATGTCTTTCCTTTCCCTTCCCTGAGGCCACCCTCTCCTTTGTCCCTCAAGATGCTACACAATCTAGGTCCCACACCTTTCTACACCCTACTCTGATGCCCTCTCAAATTAACTGTTGTTTCACAAATCTCTCACTGGTATTGATAGAATTTTCTATTTTGTACTTTTATTATACTCAACCATTTGAAGGATTGAGCCAGCGAAGTATAAGGTTCTTATATATCTAGAATTGTCTTAAATTTATGTTTATTATAATGAAGCAGTTTCTCTGCTTTCTCCCTTTTACTTGCCATCAGATTCCTCTGGAATGTTTTAAATACTGGTTTGAACACTGAAACTCTTGCTTGGAAACCTAAGTCCAAATAGCTTAAGTAAAATTGAGAACTTGGACGTACAAGTTTAAGAAGAGAAACAACCTTTTCAGATAAGGTAGTCATCTAACCAAAATTATAGACATGATGTAAAGTATACCCTGATTTTAAACTGTAAGAAACAAAAACAGTAGAATTAGCAAAGTTCTATTGTATCTAGGGCTGTTTTTGAAAATTGGTTTCTCAGTCATCATCTAGCAAGAGAAGGTTAACATTTGTAATTAATTAATTAATTTTTTACACTCCATATTTTGCCCCCCCCACACACACCTCTAAACTCCCTGGGGCCTTCCGTCTCTTGAGGGTTAGGTGCATCATCTCTGAATGAACACAGACCCGGCAGTCCTCTGCTGTATATGTGTTGGGGGCCTCATATCAGCTGGTGTATGCTGCCTGTTTGGTGGTCCAGTGTTTGAGAAATCTCGGGGTTCCTGATTAAATGAGACTGCTGGTCCTCCTACAGGATTGCCCATCACTTCAGCTTCTTTCAGCCTTCTCTAATTCAACAACAGGGGTCAGCTGCTTCTTTCCATTGGTTGGGTGCAAATATCTGCATCTGAGTCTTTCAGCTGCTTGTTGGGTCTTCTATAGTGCGGTTATGCTCAGTTGCTTTTTGTGAGCGCTCCATAGCCCAAGAGAACATTCTTGAGTGACATCTTTAAAAACTGCTTTGATGCAACTTGGTTACTATTCTGCATCAGAAAGCAGGTGTAGGACATTTACATTATACATGTACTGCAGTCCTGGCCTGCACTGATAGTACTGCAATTTACAAGGTGATATTTGAGACCTGGTTCTATTTTTCTAGCGTGCTAAAGAATGGCATGACTCAGCTCTGTAGAGAAATGCCCTTTCTTGTGATTTTGGTGCACTAGCATCACAGTTCTAAGTATTCATTCTCTTTATAAATATTATCTAAAAAACATTATATATTAAAAACCAAAAAAGTTTCCCCAAACAAAAAAATTCCACATCCATTAAATCCATACAACAATGATCCAAGCTAATTAGTATTTTCCCAAAATTACATTATTTACTCAAATTATTATTATTTACAATGTTGTTGTTTTGTGTGGGTATGTACACATGTGCTTGAGGATATGCATGTACATGTGTGTCTCTATGTGGATGGCAGCTACTGATATTGGATATTTCCTTCAATTTCTTGCCACATAATTTTTTGAGAGAGGCTCTCACTAAACCTAGAACTGATTTGGCAAGGCAAGCTCCAGAGATTTGCCTGTTTCTGTACCCCAGCACTGGGATCATAAAGTATGTGCTTCCATAGTCAACTCTAAATGTGGACCGAGGGTCTGAACAATGCAGGTTCTCATGCAGTCCTGACAGGCACTTTACTGACTAAGTCATCTTGTCCCTCCATGAAAGTATTAGTTTTCTTTTTGGAGATTTATTTCAATAAATCTTTGATATATTTTCTACTGACTAGCATTGAGATGTGCTCATTTGTTCTTAAGCTTATAAGAGCATCAGTGGGAGAGAGACTCTGGAGAATGAGACAAAGTACACTTGGGAGCAAACTATGTGCTGGTTAACCATAGGTGTTGGTGAAAAGCGCAAACAGTTTTAGTGTAGTTTTCCAAAGGTATTGCAAACATTTTGCAGTTAAAATTTTAAATGTCCCTTTCAACAACATTTTTTTAAAAACAATTTGTTCTACTTCACTCAGGGGATGACTGACATTAAAGTAAGAGACACTGGCATCCTGATACTGGGTGAAAATGTGCTTATAAGCCCTTTGAAAAGAATTCAGCTCACAGAATTAAAATAGCTGATTATGGAGGGCTAATCCTAGATGTAAGACAAATGAACAGGATTTCAGAAGTGAAAGATTACAAGAGAAGGTAGATTGGTAATCACAGAATTACCTTGATATGTCACAGGATAGAAGTGTGAGTGGTGATCCCTGGTTTCAGGGCAATGTCCTGCCAACATTATAAAAGCCTTGTTAGGGATTGTGTGTGGGTGGGGTGGGGGTGATTAGAATGTTTGGTTTAGTTACTGGGGAGGAGACTCTAGAAGTCCAATACTAATAAGTTTATAGACTCTCCCATGTTTATACACATGCTATATATAAAGCAAACAATGAGAAATGATGTGAGGTGGATGATGTAACTAAGAATCTATTTCAAATTCAAATTGATAAACCTCTGAGGCCAGTGTTTGGTTGATGGACCAGTAATATAGATTTGTTATTGCTGAGCCAGATATTGGGTTTCTTCTATTTAGTTGAATTCTTGATCATATCTCTGAGAACATAAAACTATGACTGTAGTCATCCCTCTAAAACAACCCCCAAATATTGAAAGAAATGAACCTTTCCTAATCTATTAGTGAACCCAATCAGTATGGCCTTTGACCATACCTCTTGTATAATCAGTCTCCCTGGTGGAGTAGTTACTTCTCTTCCTGGGTAGACAAGAGAGGACACTCAGCCTCACCTTTTTGCTTCCCTTCTTCCTTCTATTATCTCTCCTTTTCTCTGCTTCCTCTATCTATGTCTTCTTCTTGAAGATATACTTATTGGTAAGAATTCATGATGCCAAGCTGAGGATAGGCTCAGGGATTAAGAATTACTTGTTGCTCCTTCAGAGGACCAGAGTTCAGTTCTAAGCACTAGTGTTCAGGGAACCCAATGCCCTCTTCTGGTCTCTATCGGCACTTACATGCATGCATACACACATGTGCACAAAATATGGTGCCAAAATATTCTTTGTATTACCTTTGTAAGTTACTTAAATGAAAATCTTTCTATGGTGATGGGAACTGCTGACATCAAATATGATCAATTTTATGTAGACGCTGGAAGCTAATCAAAATGCAGTTTGAATTTCTTTATTTTTTGCTTGTGTTTGCTCTTTCTGGCTTTCTTTTCTTTTTTTGTCTTTCTTTTTGTCTCTCTTTTCTTCCCTTCACCCTTCAATTCTTCTTACACATGCACATGTACAAGCACATACACGTACAATACCACACAATACACACACACACACACACACACATGCATGCACACACATTTACACACACGCTTACTCCAGTACTTGGCCCTTGATTGGTACTGAAACTTATCTTCAGGAAAAAAAGTGTGACTTGGGAAATCAGTTACCATAAATCAAATACAAACAACCTTTGCTAAATAAAGTAGATGATTCTCTTCAGAAGCTATTGGTTCCAGCCTGCTAAGAGTTGCAGAGCTTACTACCACAATTATGCTGTTGTTTGTAGGTGAGGGACAGGGCTTTGCACTTAGAGATTTTACTAGAAAGCTTGAATAGCAGCCAGTGGATAGCTCTGTAATAGACTTTAAGAAATTGGTACCTGCATAATGTGTTCCAGGAAAAAAAGTTTTCAGTGAGCACAGTTGCCTACTTGGTAATTATTAACTCCAGAAGACTGATAATTAGCTCTAGTCAAACAAACTTCCAGCTTTATGCCAGGGAAGATAACTCATATTGCTAAATTGCAGTCATGTCTTGGTTTATGATACCCTATTCCTTGGCAGGGTTTTTGGCTTGTTTTCCTTTTCATTGTTGACTGTTTGGTATATTTTCTTTTCCTGGTTGGCATACTGCTATGTGGAAATGTATTGTAAACTTTTTCTATGTTCTTAATTTATGAATGATTACATATAATTTTAAGACTAGTAATGTATAGGAAAATTTGTTACTTCCCTATATCAGCATCACAAAATGAATACTATTATTTATCTTATTTAAATTTGAAAAACAAAAACTGAAATACAAGATAAGTACATGTGCTCTTGAAGCTTTCAGTGCCAATTTATGGAAGATATTGAGATATTGAGTCTGCTATAGTTTATCATCCTTCTAGTCTATCCATTCTTTTTAGTTATTCATTTGTTATATTATTTTATATATATATATAAAACAACAAAAAATATCACGACTAAGGAAGTGTTCCATTTTCTTCAGTGTTTAGGATTTTTTTCCTACCTGGGACAAATCTCCAGATTTATATTTATATAAAATACCAAATAAAAGTTTAATCAAAGTTTAAACAGTTTAAGGCTATACACATTAATTTAATAGCTTCCATAATAGTTGGTTATACTTTTATGATAATTTATATATTCAATTATTACCATCTTTTGATGTTATATTTTTAGATTTCTGATAATTCAACAGCCAATAGTGGACTTATTTATTTATTTATTTTTATTTTGTTGTTGCTTTTGCACATTTTAGTGGTAGGTGTTAATTATTTTCTTTCTTTATATTTTGATTTACTGATGAGTGAATTACTCATGTGCCTTAGTCTGTTTTTTTCTCATCAAGTTCTATTTTTATTGTTTATAAATGTTCTATCCACCTGTGTTATATTTGTTATAAATATTCTAAGTTACTTGTCTCTTATTTTCAAGCATTCTTCTTTACTACCATATTATTTTTGCATTGCTATGAACAAATACCTGATAGAATGACTTAAAGCAGAAAGAATTTTGACTCATAGTTTCAAATGACATAGTAATTGTCACTTGGCTCCATGAATTTGGGGACATCATGGTGGCCAAATATAGAGCTGTTCACATCATGGAAGACAGAAATCAGAACCACAGGAAAGGATCTGGGACAAAAAGGCCCACTTTCAGTGGCTTTTATCTTCCAGTAAGTTCTATTTTCACAAATTGACAGAATCTTCCAAATAGCCCAGCCAGCAGGGGTCAGGCATTTTGTATTCTAGTCTAGAGATAAGACCTGAAGTCCTCATACCTGAAGTGGTGTTTCTGTGTGCTTCCCCCTTGTAACAAATGGTATAACTCTTTATTTCGGCTAAACAAATAGTAGCTATCTGTGGCATAAATCCTATATCCCCAAATGAGACTAAGCACCTGGTGCTGTGGTGTCGGTTTCTGGGTTAGTCACCGTCCCTTGACATTTACAATTAGAATATTATCACAAGCCTACCTGAATATTCTTGAATAAATAGCAAAGTTAAGAACATAACTCACAGAGCTGAGGTTGCAGAATTGCTGTAATCTACAAGACCCAGAGAGAGAGACGTGCCCCTCATTTATTTGCTGGCAACAAACTAAATAAAACCACTAACCGTCAGAAGTTCTCAACACTTACCTCAAGACAGACAGATAGACAAATAGGCAGATACACACACATGCACACACACAAACACACACATACACACCCATGTGCTTATGTACTTAGGATAGATTTCATACTAGAATATGGTCTAACGAGTGCTACATTCCTCCAAAATGTTCTCTAAGAAAAGGACAGTTGTTATTGGTCCATAAAGGCAATATTTTATTGTTTAATTATATATATATCACTATATTTTCAGTTAATGGGTAGTCTTTATGAAAGCTACTGTTTGCATAAAAGTTGCATTATTGAATAAGACTAAAATTATTATTTCAAAATGTAAGAACACAGACAAATATGAAAATGCATGTGTATTATAGAACGTAACAATTTACTTGCCTTAAGATCTTACTGCTTAGACTGTTGGCAACCTGACATACAAATGCTTCAGGTTGCAGAGGCACGCTGTTTCTTGATGACTTATAACTGATAGTTTCCCAAAACATTTGATTTCAATGTGTGTGTGTGTGTGTGTGTGTGTGTGTGTGTGTGTGTGTGTCCTGTCTGTGTGTATATGCAAACAAAAGTCAGGTCAAAAAGTCTTTCAGAACCAGCTCTGTAACTGTGTACATTTGAAGACCCGAAGCTCAATTTTCACCCTTGAATAACTAGTGCCATTAGATATGTTTAGCATCCATTATACATCTGTCTCAAAAACAGAATGGCTGTGAAGTTTTACATTTCTTTACTAGGAAACATTAGAGTAATAATCACTGCTGAGATACCTAATGACTCTATGCTTGCAGGCACTCTGGAATCATATTTAAAAGCAATCCAGTTCAGTTTTTAGTCTTTAAGAATACCTTTGCTTTAATGGGTTTTGTGTTGCCATTTTTATCTTCCTCATAATTGTCTGGTCCCCCTTATTCCCAGCATAGTCTCACATTTCCATCACCTTCCTTCACATAACACACCTAATCTTTAACTCCTGCTATTTCATTTTCAGAATCCACCAGAAGCTCTGATTTTCTATTATGAAACTATTCTCTCTCTCTCTCTCTCTCTCTCTCTCTCTCTCTCTCTTTCTCTCTCTCTCTCTCTCTTTCTCTCTCTCTTTTTCTCCCCCTCTATCCTAGCTGTTCCCCTGCTTGTAAGCAGCTACATTAATCCCAAATTTTTGCTGTGCTGAATAAAGCAGTGATAAACCTAGAGGTACAAATATCTCTGTTGTATGGTATGGAGTTTTCGTGGTATACACCTAGGACTCAAATATGATGGTTATATGGTAGTTCTAATTTTAATTTTTTTAAGAAATTTCCAAACTGATCTCCACAATGACTATATTAATTCAGTCCTACCAACAGTGAGTAAGGCTTCCTTTCTGTGCACATCCTCTCCAACATTTGCTACCTGGTTTCTTGGTAATAGTTATTCTGAATGGGATGAGGTGGTATCACAAAGTAGTTTTAGTTTGCATTTCCCTGATTCTAGAGATATTGAATAATGAAGTGATTGAAACATAGAATAAACATCCACAAACTACATACATAATCAAATTTTAAATTCATAATTAACTTTTAAGATATTATTTGAAAGACTCTCCTTGTGGATTAGAAATTAAGAATTGATTTACATCATTTTGATTAATATCTAAATTGAGTAAATAATTGTTTATGCTTTTTTATTCTATGAGGGTATGTATGCTTCACAGAGAGTAGTGTACCATTTCTAGACTTCTACTTCTTATAGTGTTATTTTAAGTGCAATCCCTTAACTTGTTTTATAAGGATTATGTTTTTATTAGTGTAAGTATTACCTGTATATACTTATTTTTACCATGCTTATATCTGGTGCCTCAAAGGCTAGAAGAGGGTGTCAGAATTACCAAGAACAAGATATACAGACCATTGCCAAGATGCCATGCAGTGCTGGGAACCAAATGTGGATCCTCTGCAAGGTAGCAAGTACTTGTAAGCCCTCAACTGTTACTTACTCTAACCCATGTAAAATGCATTTTTCACCTGATAGATTTTTTGTAAGATATCCTGATAAATTTAAAGGGCTTTCTGATAGAGATTAAACAGTACCCTACATGCCACAGATATTTTTCCTATATTAAAAAATTATTTTATGTGTCTGAGTTACCTCATTCAGGATGATTTTTTTCTAGATCCATCCATTTGCCAGCAAATTTTATGATGTCATTGTCTTTAACATCTGAGGCTGAGTAATATTCCATTGTGTAAATTACCACATTTTCTTTGTCTATTCTTCAGTTGAGACATCTAGGTTGTATCTAGTTTCTGGCTGTTATAAATAAAGCTGCTATGAACATAATTGAGCAAATTGGATGAATAGCTGATGTTTGTGTGGGAACCCTAACAATGAGAGCAGGGGATATCCCTGACTCTTTCTGTCTACTTGTGAAACCCCCTTTCTCTTACTGGGTTACCTTTTTCATTCAGTCTTCATGTGATTGTAAGTGCCTGGTCTTAGTGTAGCTTGTTCTACAGTGTTTACTTGACATTCCTAGGAGGAGGTGGTAGGGAGGTGGATCTGAGAGAGAGGGGAAGTTGAGGGTAGACTTGATTGAGGGGAGAAGGGCAAACTGTGGTCAGGATGTAATATGTCAGAGAAGAATAAAAAGTTATTTTATATATAAGTGCATATGTGAGTTTGAGTGCGTGTTTGTCTGTGTGTCTATGGGTGTATACACATGACAAAGCATGTGGAGATCAGAGGACAACTTTTGAGATTCAGTTCTCCCACTAATGGGAGTTCTAGAGGATCAAATCTGCGTAGTCAGGCTTAGGGGTCAGCGCTTTCACTGTGGAAAATTCTTAACAGCCCTTGTGAAGTGTACTTTTGGTAGCTATTTCATTTGCCACTTGACAGCACTATAAGAAAGGTATTGAATGATTAGAAAGCAGTCAAGGGACTAAAAATTGTCTGGCTGTTATTAGAAAATTAATGTATTAGCCAGGTGTAGTGATACACACCTTTAATGTTAAAAATTGGGAGGCAGAGGCAGGTAGATCTCTGTGAGTTCAAGGTTATACTGGTCTACAAAGAGAGTTCCAGGACAGCCTGAGCTACACATTAAGAACCTATCTTGACTAAACAAAGAAATAAAACAGATAAGCAAACAAACAAATTTAATGTGTTGGAAACCACTTTTTAAAAAAATAGATGGAAATATATACTCGATTCATGTAGTAGTATACCAAATGCACATATTGATAATAATTTGTGACTAATCATTTCAAGAAAATCCTGGCTCAATAAAAACATTTATCAAAATATTTGATCATGTAGGCCTGAAAGATATCTCAGTGGGTGAAAATGTTCCTGCTGACCTGAGTTTCATTCCTCAAGCCCACCAAAACTCTGAATGCTGTGGGTGTGGATGTGGTGCACGCATCTATAACCCAGCACTCCTGTGCTGAGATGGAAGGCAAGTACAGCAGCAGCACCAGGAGGCTCACCAGGTTTAACCTGGTGTTCATTTTTTGCAGCATCACAAATAAGAGAGACTCTAAAAGTAAGAACAGATGCTTAAAAGTTGTCTTCTCTCTACATGAGCACAGTGCATGTGTGTGCCCACATTCACACATTCCACCCAAATAAATAAATAGTAGATAAATAGATAAACACTAAAATATTTGACCATAATAACAAGACTCCAAAATAAAACCATATACATATTGCTGTTCATTAATTGCTAACATTTGTTTGCATCCTGGTATATAGCAAATCACTGGCAAACCAATTTAAATACAATAAATTGGTAGTCTAAAATAAAGCTTTCCTTTTTTCTACCCAAACAGAAATGTTGGTTTTTCTATATTTCATGACCCCTTTCTCAGAGTTGTCTATAACTCACATTCATTAATGTTGAAGCTGGATGTTACACATGGTTTGATCCACACCCAATTTTTTCAGTGTTTTTGAAGTACAGGAATGTGGGAATTGTATGAGATGAGAAAAAAAGTGCTTCTGTTTTGTAGCTTATTCCTACTTTGGTTATTTTTAGTCCATGAAAATTTTTCATTAAAAATAATTGCAGTTCTTGGCACATTGAAGGCAATATGATTACTGAATGAATTTACATAATTATGTCTCTTTCACAACTTATTCTTGCTTATTTTTTATTGTTTTAAAACAATACAGTAGTTAGAATGGAGACATAACCTCCAAATCTGAAGGTCAAAGGATTGCAGGGAACAAGAATAAAGTAGCAAAGGCTGGGAGAGCTTCAGTGATGTCGGTCTTCTCAGGATAAATAATTACTCTATTTGCTCCCGACAAGACCCTGGAACCGATGAAGAGACCCATAAGCACTGGGCTATTCTCTACAACATTGTTTTCATAATAGAAATGTGTCTAATACATATTTTTTCTGTTAGAAATGTGTGGACTCCTAAAGGCATACGTAATCATAACAGGAGCCACATCTTCCTGAACTGAGGAAACTTACTTTTTAGGTAGTAGGAATTGTAGAGAATGTTGAATAAAGGAATTAATTTAACACAGAGATGTTTATAAGACCAGATTTCAAAATACTTAAGGAAAATATAAATATGATTGCCCATCTGTTAGAGGAATCCAGCTGTGCATTACATATTTTTCCATAGGAGACATTGTTGAGTGATCTCAATATTCATTCCTATATTGCCTGTAATCCTTTCTGGATCCTTGAGAGGACACTGTATGTGGTTATCATAACTTGATTGTTTTCACAAGAAATAGACCTTATTTGGGGAAAACCAGGTAAAAAAGAAATACAGGTTGGCTTGAGTAGTCTTTCTCTGTATTATATGTACATGAATCAAAACCCTTAGCATTCGAAGTCTAATTCTCTTTGTATCTAGTTGACATTTTTCTATTTCATCTAGAGGATAACTTGTAAAATGTTATGACGTATCCCTCTTGAATCTAAGTCTAGATGACAGTGTCTATGGGGGAAGGTAGGTTTATTAGTAGTTAACCTCTAAAACAGGTAGTCTGTGTAATCTAGAACTCTAGTTCTGCTCTTCTGAGCATTTTGCAATTTGGGGATCACTATACACTACTTATATATTTTTAAAAAAAAGATATGAGAGATGTGATAAACTATTATAGTACACATGTTAGCTCTCCACAGGGGACAATCTGGTTTAAAGGGTCAGTCATTTCACTGTTGAGAACTGTGGTTCAGACCAGTAGTTATTGAACAAAACTTGTTAGGAATATAACTTACTGGGTCTCAATTCAGAATGGATGGCTCAGAAACTGTGGGGGTGGAGCAAGTAGCCATTTAACCAGTCCTAGAACATTCAAGAAGTATTCACTGAACATGAAGCTTTGGCCAGGTACCTGTATACTTTCCTAGAGACATGTCTTGCCATAAATCAGTCTGCTTTTGTTATTTTATGTAGATGAGTCTTGTTTCCTCCTATGATTCCAAATTCTTCTTTTGTCCAATATTGTCTGATACACTGTTTTTTAACTTTTACTTTTCTTATTATTTTATGTGTCTGGATGTTTTAGCTGCATGTAAATCTGTGTACCATATGTATGCCTGCCTGGTGACTGTGGAGGCCAGAGAGGGTTTCTGATCCTCTGGAACTGGACTTAGAGATCTCTGAGGGCTGACATGGGTTTTGGGAATCAAATCCTGGTCCTCTGGAAGAGCAATATGTATTCTTAATTACTGAGTCAACTCTTAGTCCCTATGGGCATTCTTACAATGTTTGTAATCATCATGGTGGTCAAAGATTTAGTTGTCACTGATAAGTATTTGTCAACTGATAAAATTTAAAATTTTAAATGTTTTAAAATTAAAATTAACACATTTTCTCTCCAGTGACTCGGCAGGCGGGTACAGCCAGGAGCACAGGGAACACAGGATTGGCAGAGCAGCTGGGACAGGATCGTTCCAGGCTCCACCTGCACCGAGGAGTTGGGCAACACCACAGCAGTCTGTGCATGATCCTGCCAGGGGAGAACTGCTTGGCAGGGAGTGATTTTACTCTCAGGTTTGGGGAGATGAGACTGCCATTACTCTCCAGTGACTGATTAGGCAGTTACAGCCAGGAACACAGGGAACACAGGAGTGGCAGAGCAGCAGTGACAGAGTTCTTCTAGGCTTCACTTGCATGCAGGAGTTGGGCAGTGCCACAGCCTTCTGTGCACAATCCTGCCAGGGGAGAACTGGTCTACAGGGAGTGATTTGAATCCTGGGTTTGGAGGTAAGGCTGCCATTTTCTCTCCAGTGACTCAGCAGGCTGGTACAGCCAGGAGCACAGGGAACACAGGAGTGGCAGAGCAGCTGTGACAGGGTCCTTCCTGGCTCCATCTGCACCCAGGAGCAGGACTGAGCCACAACACTCTGTGACAGGAGAGAGACGGCCACTCAGGGGTGCTGAGCTAGGCTTGCAGGCCCACAGGAGGGATATACACCAGCCAGAGACAGCAGGGCCAACTAAAACCAGAGATAACCATGGCGAATGGCAAAAGTAGGAACGTTACCAACAGAAATCAAGGCAACATGGCACCATCTGGACCCAATTCTCCCACAACATCAAGTCCTGGATACACCAACATACCAGAAAAGCAAGATGCGGATTTAAAAATCACAGCTCATGATGAACAAGAAGAATATAAATAACTCCCTTAAAGAAATACAGGAGAACACAGGTAAACAGGTAGAAGCCCTTAAAGAATTACAGGAAAGCACAACAAAACAGGTGAAGGAATTGAACAAAACCATCCAGGATTTAAAAATGGAGGTACAAACAATAAAGAAGTCACAAAGGGAAACAACTCTGGGCATAGAAAACCTAGGAAAGAAGTCAGGAGTCATGGATCCAAGCATCAACAACAGAATACAAGAGATAGAAGAGAGAATCTCAGATGCAAAAGATATCATAGAAAGCATTGACACAACAGTCAAAGAAAATGCAAAAAAGCTCCTAACCCAAAACATCCAGGAAATTCAGGACAAAATGTGAAGACCAAACCTAAAGATTATAGGTATAGAAGAGAGTGAAGATTTCCAACTTAAAAGGCCAGTAAATGTCTTCAATAAAATTATAGAAGAAAACTTCCCTAACCTAAAGAAAGAGATGCCCATGAATATACAAGAAACCTACAGAATTCCAAATAGATTTGACCAGAAAAGAAATTCCTCCTGTCACATAATAATTAAAATACCAAATGCACTGAACAAAGAAAGAATATTAAAAGGAGTAAGGGAAAATGGTCAAGTAACATATAGAGGCAGGCCTATCAGAATTACACCAGACTTCTCACCAGAGACTATGAAAGCCAGATCCTGAGCAGATGTCATACAGACCCTAAAAGAACACAAATGCCAGCCCAGGCTATTACACCCAGCAAAACTCTCAATCACCATAGATGGAGAAACCAAGGTATTCCATGACAAAAACAAATTTGCACAATATCTTTCCACAAATCCAGCCCTTCAAAGGACAATGAATGGAAAACGCCCACAAAAGGAGGGAAACGACACACTAGAGAAAGCAAGAAATTAGACTTTTAACAAAGCAAAAAGAAAAGAGCCACACAAACATAACGCCACCTCTAATTAAAAAAAAATAACAGGAAGCAAAAATCACTTCTCCTTAACATCTCTTAATATCAACGGACTCAATTCTACAGCAAAAAAACATAGACTAATAGACTAGATACATAATCAGGGCCCAACATTTTGCTGTATACAGGAAACCCACTTCAGGCACAAAGACAGAAACTACCTCAGAGTAAAAGACTGGAAAACAATTTTCCAAGCAAATGGTCCCAAGAAACAAGTTGGTGTAGTCATCCTAAAATTGAGTAAAATCGACATTCAACCTAAAGTAATCAAAAAAGATAAGGAAAGACACTTCATACTCATCAAAGGAAAAATCTACCAAGACGAACTCTCAATTTTGAACATATATGCTCCAAATACAAGGGAAACCACATTCATAAAAGAAGCTTTATTAAAGCTCAAAGCACACATTGCACCCCACACAATGATAGAGTGGGAGACTTCGACACCCCAATCTCACCAATGGACAGTTCAGGGAAACACAAACTAAACAGAGAAACAGTGAAAGTAACAGCAGTTATGAATCAAAAGGATTCAACAGATATCTATAGAACATTTTATCCTAAAACAAAAGAATATATCTTCTTCTCAGCACCTCACGGTTCCTTCTCCAAAATTGATCATATTCTTGGTCACAAAACAGATGTCAGCAGATATAAGAAGATTGAAATAATTCCATGCATCCTATCAGATCATCATGGACTAAGGCTGGTCTTCAGTAACAACAAAAACAACAGAAAGCCCACATACACATGGAGACTAAACAACATTCTACTCAAAGATAACTTGATCAAGGAAGAAATAAAGAAAGAAATTGAAAACGTTTTAGAATTTAATGAAAATGAAGGCACAACATACCCAAACTTATGGGACACAATGAAAGCAGTACTAAGAGGAAAATTCATAGCACTGAGTGCCTCCAAAAAGAAACTGGAAAAACATATACTAACAGCTTGACGGTACAACTGAAGGCTCTAGAATAAAACAAAGCAAATACACCCAAGAGGAGTAGACAGCAGGAAATAATTAAACTCAGGGTTGAAATTAGCCAAGTAGAAACAAAAAGAACTATACAAAGAATCAACCAAACCAGTAGCTGATTCTTTGAAAAACCAACAAGATAGATAAACCCTTAGCCAACCTAACCAGAGAACACAGAGGAAGTATCTAAATCAACAAAATCAGAAATGAAAAGGGAGACATAACAACAGATACTGAGGAAATCCAAAAAAAAAAAAATCATCAGATCCTACTATAAAAGCCTATACTCAACAAAACTGGAAAATCTAGATGAAATGGACAATTTTCTAGACAAATAACAGGTACCAAAATTAAATTAGGATAGATAAATAATCTAAACGATCCCATAACCCCTAAAGAAATTGAAGCAATCATTAATAGTCTCCCAACTAAAGTAAGCCCATGCAGGACCAGATGGGTTTAATGCAGAGTTCTATCAGACCTTCAAAGAAGACCTAATAACAATACTCTTCAAAATATTCCACAAAATAGAAACAGATGGAACACTACCCAACATGTTTTATGAAGTCACAATTACTCTGATACCTAAATCACACGAAGACATAACAAAGTAAATATTGATGCAAAAATACACAATAAAATTCTTGCCAACTGAATCCAAGAACACATGAAAATAATCATCCACCATGATCAAGTAGGCTTCATCCCAGGGATGCAGAGATGGTTCAATGTACAGAAATCCATCAATGTAATCCACTATATAAACAAACTCAAAAAAAAAAAGAACCACATGAACATTTCATCAGATGCTGAGAAAGCATTTGACAAAATCCAACACTTCTTCATGATAAAAGTCTTGGAAAGATCAGGAATTCAAGGCCCATACCTAAACATAGTAAAAGCACTATACAGGAAAGCAGTAGCCAACATCAAACTAAATGGAGAGAAACTTGAGGCAATCCCACTGAAATCAGGGACTAGACAAGGCTGTCCACTCTCTCCCTACCTGTTCAATATAGTACTTGAAGTCCTAGCCAGAGCACTTAGACAACAAAAGGAGGTCAAAAGGATTCAAATGTAAAGGAACAAGTCAAAGTATAACTATTTGCAGATTATATGATATTATACTTAAGTGACCCCCCAAAATTCCACTAGAGAACTCCTAAACCTGATAAACAACTTCAACAAAGTGGCTGGATATAAAATTAACTCAAAGAAATCAGTAGCCTTCCTCTACTCAAAGGATAAACAGGCTGAGAAAGAAATTAGGGAAATGACGCCCTTTACAATAGTCACAAATAATATAAAATACCTTGGTGTGACTCTAACCAAGCAAGTGAAAGATCTGTATGACAAGAACTTCAAGTCTCTGAAGAAAGAAATTGAAGAAGATATCAGAAGATGGAAAGATCTCCTATGCTCATGGATTGGCAGGGTTAATATAGTAAAAATGTCCATCTTGCCAAAAGCAATCTAGAGATTCAGTGCAACCCCCATCAAAATTCCAACTCAATTCTTCATAGAGTTAGAGCAATTTCCAAATTTGTCTGGAATAACAAAAAACCCAGGATAGTGAAAACTATTCTCAACAATAAAAGAACTTCTGGAGGAATCACCATCTCTGACCTCAAGCTATACTACAGAGCAACATTGATAATAACTGCATGGTATTGGTACAGTGACATGCAAGTAGATCAGTGGAATAGAATTGAAGACTCCGAAATGAACCCACACACCTATGGTCACTTGATCTTTGACAAAGGAGCTAAAACCATCCAGTGCGGGGGCGGGGGGTGGAACAGCATTTTCAACAAATGGTGATGGGTCAACTGGCAATCAACATGTAGAAGGATACAATTTGTTCCATTCTTATCTCCCTGTACAAAGCTCAAGTCCAAGTGAATCACGACTTCCACATAAAACCAGATACACTGAATCTAATAGAAGAGAAAGTGGGGAAGAATGTGGAGCACATGGGTGCAGGGGAAAATTTCCTGAATAAAACACCAATAGCTTACTTATGCTCTAAGATCAAGAATTGACAAATGGGACCTCATAAAATTGCAAAGCTTCTTTAAGGCAAAGGATACTGTCAATATGACAAAACTGCAGCCAACAGATTGGGAAAAGATCTTTACCAATCCTTCATCCTTTAGAGGGCTAATATCCAATATATACAAAGAATTCATGAAGTTAGACTCCAGAGAACCAAAAAACCCTACTAAAAATGGGACATAGAGCTAAACAAAGAATTCTCAACTGAGGAATATCAGTTGGCTGAGAAACACCTAAAGAAATGTTCAACATCCTTAATCATCAGGGAAATACAAATCAAAACAACCCTGAGATTCCACGTTATACCAGTTCGAACAGCCAAGATTAAAAACTCAGGGGAAGAGGAGATGCTGGAGAAGATGTGGAGAAAGAGAAACACTTCCATTTTTGGTGGGATTGCAAGCTGGTATAACTACTCTGGAAGCCAGTTTGCCAATTCCTCAGAAAATTGGACATAGCATTACCTGAGGATCCAACTATACCACTCCTGGGAATATACCCAGAAGATGCTCAAATATGTAGTAAGGACACATGCTCCACTATGTTTTTATCAGCCGTATTTGTAATAGCCAGAAGCTGGAAAGAACCCAGATGTCCTTCAACAGAGGAATGGATACAGGAAATGTGGTACATTTACACAATGGAGTACTTCTCAGCTATTCAAAACAATGAATTCACGAAATTCTTAGGCAAATGGACGGAACTAGAAAATATCATCCTGAGTGAGGTAACCCAATCACAAAAGAACACACATGGTATGCACGCACTGATAAGTGGATTTTAGCTAAAAAGCTTGGGATACCCAAGATATATTCACAGACCACATGAAACTCAAGAAGAAGGAAGACCAATGTATGGATACCTTGATCTTTATTGGAAGGTGAATCAAAATACCCATGGCTCACAGCCACCCAATAGACTGAGCATAGGGTCCCTAATGGAGTATCTAGAGAAAGGACCCAAGGAGCTGAAGAGGTTTGCACTCCTGCTGAATGAACAATAATATGTATCAACCAGTACCCCCAGAGTTCCCAGGGACTAAACCACCAACTAAAGAGTACACATGGAGTGACTGATGACTCCAGCTACATATGTAGCGGAAGATGGCCAGTCTGGCGGTTCCTCAGAAAACTGGGCATGATACTCCTGGAGGATCCTGCTATACCACTCCTGGGCATATACCCAGAGGCTTCCCCTGCATGCAGTAAGGACACATGCTCCACTATGTTCATAGCAGTCTTATTTATAATAGCCAGAAGCTGGAAAGAACCCAGATGTCCCTCAATGGAGGAATGGATTCAGAAGATATGGTATATTTACACAATGGAATACTACTCTGCAATTAAAAACAATGAATTCACGAAATTCCTAGGCAAATGGTCAAATGGAACTGGAAAATATCATCCTTAGTGAGGCAACCCAATCACAAAAGAACACACATGGTATGCAGTCACTGATAAGGGGATATTAACCCAGAAACTCAGAATACCCAAGACACAATTCACATATCAATAGATTTCCAAGAAGATGGAAGGAGAGACCCCAGGTCCTGGAAAGACTGGATGTAGGGGAATGCCAGGACAGAGAAGTGAGAGGGGGTTGAATGGGGAAAAGAGGGAGGCAAGGGGGCTTATAGGACTTTCAGGGAGGGAGGAAAAAGGAAAGGGGAAATCATTTGGAATGTAAATAAAAAAACTTAGAAAAAAAGACATCAATGAGAGGAGAGGCCATTGGTCCTATGAAGGCTTGATCCTGCAGAATAGGGTAGTACAAGTCAGGAAATGGGAGAGGGGGTGAGCAGTGGAAGGGGAGATGAGAAAAGGAGTTTTCGAAGGGGTAATCTGTAAAGGGGATACCATTTGAAATGTAAATAAAGCAATTATCTAATAAAGCAAGGATGTGGAGAAAGAGGAACACTCTTCCACTGCTGGTGGGATTGCAAGCTGGTACAACCACTCTGGAAATCAGTCTGGTGGTTCCTCAGAAAACTGGGTATAATAATACCAGAGGACCCTGCTATACCACTCCTGGGCATATACCCAGAGGATTCTCCAGCATGCAATAAGGACACATGCTCCACTATGTTCATAACAGCCTTATTTATAATAGCCAGAAGCTGAAAAGAACCCAGATGTCCCTCAATGGAGGAATGGATTCAGAAAATGTGGTATTACACTATGGAATACTGCTTAGCTATTAAAAACAATGAATTCATGAAATTCTTAGGCAAGTGAGTGGAACTGGAGAATGTCATCCTGAGTGAGGTGACCCATTCACAAAAAACACATATGGTATGTACTCACTGATAAGCAGATATTAGCCCAGAAGCTTGGAATACCCAATACACAATTCACATATCAAATGATGCCCAAGAAGAAGGAAGGGGAGGCCCCTGGTCCTGGAAAGGCTCGATGCAACAGTGTAGGGGAATACCAGGACAGGGAAGCGGGGGGGGGGTTGATTGGGGAACAGGGGGAGGGGAGAGGGCTTATGGGACTTTTGGGGATGGGGGGTATCCAGGAAAGGGGAAATAATTTGAAATGTAAGTAAAGACTATATCTAATAAAAAAATAAATGCATCAATGGACACATGGAAAAAATTAAAATTAACATGCTTTTAGGCCACACAAAAGTTTTAGAGATGATGTGTAAAACCAATGTTTTTCATTGATTTAATTAATTAATTTTTTTTTGAGACATAGCCTTATTCACTTGTCCAGGATGGCCTGAAGTTCACACTAGTTTGTATTTGTGGCAATTCAGCTTTAACCTCTGGGGATACTGTAATTACAGGGTGTAGGCACCATGCCTGGTTGACAATTCTTTATTGTATTTTTATAGATTGCAATTAATATGGTTATATTTGTGAGGTCCTACTTTCTCATCCTATCAAGAAGTTCCTGATAGTCAGAATTCATAGTGTTCTTATTAATTGAGTGCATTGTATGATGAGAAGAGATTTTCAGTATTTGTTGAAGTGAATCTGAGTTTCTTGGTGACTTTGAATGAATAGTAATAGGAAGAGGGAGCACTTTGAGAAAGATGTGCTAAATTGTCTTGCACTTAGTGACTTCCAGGCACTTAAACGCAGTCAGGTAAAAATATTCAACCTGCAAGTATAAACCAAAAACATTCTTCCTCCCATAAGATGCTTTTGGTCCGAATGTCTTATCACAGTTACAGAAAGAAAACCAGATCGCTAACTCACAGCAAATATCAGTGTTTCTAGAAAAGCATGATTTATGATATGTATCTTGGTCTTCCTCCATTTTTAGTATAAAATCCCAAAAATTCTTGAAATTTCTGGACATGATATTTTATATGATAATTAGTTGACTGGAAGATCTTGTTAGCTTTGGGATCGAGCCTTGCTACAGAAGGCTTGAAGCAGGGTTAGAGGTCTTAGATTTTCAGGCTTAGCCCTCACACTCTAGGACAGTGGTTCTTGGCCTTCCTATCTCAGACCCTTTAATATACTCCTCATATACAATGACTCCCCTCCATAAAATTATTTGATTACTACTAATAACTATAATTTTACTGCTGTTAAGAATTGTACTGTAAGTTCCTAATATGCAGTGGTCTTAGGCAACCTCCGTGAGAGGCTTGCTAGATCTCCAATCAAGTTGTGGCCCAGAGGTTGAGAACCGTTGAGGTAGACAGAGGAGATGATCTAAAGTATAAATTGTCCCCAAAGCCAATGATGTGATCTATAGTGCCTATGTAACGAAGTCTACATTAGAGTTTCAAAAGATAGAATTCATATAGCCGAGAATGTGCCAATTCTTGCAACATGGTCACTGGAAGATGGTGAGGAAGCCGCCTGCCCTCTTGTCTACATCCCTTCATCAGCATCCCATGTAATGTCCTTCATCATGAACCAGTAAACCATCATGTTTCTTTGCTCTCTAGCAAGTTTACTAAACCTGAAAACTGGGACTAGGCTATAGAGCAGCAGAGAGGGAAACATCATGCCTACAATTTACACCCAGAGCTAGGGGGTCAGGAGCAGGCTTGGGGACTGCGGTCTCAAAAATGTGGGCTCTGACTCAATCCAGAATTGACTTGGAGGCCTTCAGCTGATGTCTTGAGCTACAGCATTGGTTGCATGGTGTATGTCTGCAAAATCGCACACCTGGTGTCTCATGTGTGTTGTGAGAAACTGAGTTTGAGGGTTTGTTTCTTTGTATCTTCAAATATGGTAATTGTGGTTATATCAATTGAATGACATAAGAAGTGGCTTGGGCACAGTGTAATATTACTGAAAAGGCAAGGAGGTTACTAGGTGACCATTCTCCTGCAGGTCACTTAGAAACTCAAATGGGGAGACTTGCCATCTTTTGCAAGTGGCTTTCAGCATCACCCTGGGCTCTTTTCCCAGCACAGTCAGACGGGAAGAAAGGCAGTAGGGAAGTTTTGGCCCAATAAGTGCCTATTACTCCTATTAACTTTCAGTTGGCTGGGGTTCAGTTTCATAGCCTGAGGGAGGCTGCGAAGTATCTACTTTGTGTCCAGGAAAATAAAAACAGAAACAAAAACAAAACAAAAAACAAAACAAAAAACCCAAGCCTATATTTGGAATGAGTGATAGTCTCAGTTTCCTGTGGCTACTCACTGTTACCTGACTTGACTCTCAGAATTCTGATGAATATGTTTATTTAAGGAGAAAAGAAAAAAGTTCCTGGTGCCTTTCCCTTCTTCACAGGTATTAGAGTCAAATAATTGAAGTCTATGCATGCATGTCTTTGGCACATATTCAGGATTCCTAGACACAGTTTCCATGTCTAGTACTTGTAATCAAAATATAAATTCCTAAGCTAACATATAATTAAAAAACAATTCTAGAGCCAAGAAAAATAAGCTTGGATGTCACATTGGAGTAAGTCCTAAATTGGGTTTGAGGAAGTAACAGGAAACTGGAAGCTGGAAAATGGCAGGGGTAGAATTTAGAAGGGAACTGAGATTTAGAACCAATGCCAAATGTCAAATGCTATTGTACATGTACTTTAAATCCATTTCCTGTACAGCAGCAATGCCCATGGCATGGGCAGCTAATGGAGACAGAATTGGGATAGATTTATCTCCTGTAAAGAGTTTTGAAGGGAGGTATCAAGCTCTTGCATAGAAAGTAGAAGAATTTTATTCTAACTTCAGGTTAGCCAAGTCTGTACCTGATTGTGTTAGACTTGAAGGTACTGTGTTGAAAAGTCGGTAACATCAGTGAGGATACACTCAACCATAAAACGCACTTGTGGGTTCATAATTTATGTTATGTGATGGTTGAAATTGGGTTGCAATTAAGGTTTCACATATATAAAATGAAATTAAAATTATATAATGTGTGCCTAGTCAGACGAGTAACAGTGAAAAGAGCAGTCAAAAGAAAAGATGTTTCAAACTTTAGTGCTGCCTCTGGGTGACAAATATACAAGTGTTTTTCCAATCGATTGGACTATGGGATACAGACTTCTGAGAACACTTGAGTACAGCTTATCTTGTCAGGAGGGGGAAATGGCTGTGATGCTTAACTAGAACTTTTCAGATGAAACTTGGAAACAGTAAGCATGGTTTTTGTGTTGTGGATTATCAATACTGAGCTGTTCCACTTTGTTGAGTTTCATATGTCAGCAACCACAAGTGCCGAAGAAGATAGAGAGTTAGCAACTCAGGTTCGGCTCAGATTTGGAATTTTTCAGTTTTGTGACTTTGAGATTTGTCTCTTTACAAATTCTTGCCACAACTTCAAAACTTATATAACCAACCATATCCAAAGGCTAGTGTTTATTTCGTCATTGCTGTTTTCACTAATACACAGGGTGGGAACACCTGAGGTGGCATAAAAAGAAGCTATAGTCTATCTTTAGTCATTTATCGTTTATCTTGTGTATTTTGTGGTACAAATACTAATAAGCTCAGTTACTAAAAACTACCCCTCATCCTACTTTAGTGAATGATGGATGGTTTCTATTTTTATCTAGGTTTATTCCATTTTTCTATATTTTTCTATGCACTTGAGAGTCCAGCTATCTATAATCTATGTTTGCAGATTCCTTTATAGTCTGTCTTTCTTCCTTCAGTATAAGTGATTAGTTTAAAAATTGGAGTCAGTAAGAAGAGTAGGGATCCCTTCAAGAAGTGGAATCCAAGTATATCTCTGAACTGGAGATCCTAATATCTGGTCTTAGCTTCCCAACCTCTTAGTTTAGATTTTTGATGTAGCGCCTATAAAAGTGATTATAGTCACCACAATGGTAACTTCATGTTCTGATCCTTTTTGTGTGTGTGTGCTTCCTGTGATACATCTAGATAAATACTACCTTCATTAATATTTCATCCAGTTACCTGAATTGGACATATCTTCTGGTTCCTTCTAGAACCCCCAAAGCTACCGAAAGTTATTTAATTTATGAAATATCTACTGAGTTTCTTTCTAAAGAAACATAACACTGATAGACATATTTAATCCAAATTCTGGAAGCATCTCACCCCAAAGGATTAGATATAGGATTGTGGATTAGTCTTTAACAGTTTTAGTAGAGAAGTTGTACCATACTTCATAAATCTTTCCTGTTCAAAAATCTTACTAATAATCAGCTGAACATGTAAAATTTAGATGGTCTCAAATGACACTAGTAATGCCAATGAAAATTGTCATGGGGATGCTAATTTAAATGAATCTCCAAAGTATATACAGCTTCTGTATGGGTTCTCAATTATTATACACTTGCATTTACTGCTTTTCTGTTAGATCTCTATTCTACTTTATTACCTTTTCATTAACAAAAGTAACTTCTTACTACATTTCAAGATATCCTAGGATGGAAAGCCTATTCAGTAGTAGTAACAGTATTCATAGCCCCTCAATTCTTTTATAAAAATAAATTCAGATTTTGAATTTTTGCCAGCGTGTGCATTGCTCAAGCTGTGTTGATAGGAAGACTTGGAGTATTTCTCAATCCTGAGTATTTTTATGAGTGCAGCTGCCCAGGAGAAGATGGTACATTCCCTGGGGCTGATCAATAGTGACCTGATGACTACAGCTCTGCCATCTAGGCTTCTCACAAACTGACTAGAATTGATGTGTAGAAACCATGCTCATTAGAGCAGTGCACAGCACAAGAGTGGCAGATAAAGTGTGGAGAGTTTTGGGTGAATTTGCCAGAGAAGTATGGACCTAACAGAGTATATGATAGGGGCTTGGATCATGCATTTAGTTTATGTGCCTACTAGTTCACAGACATTGTATTGAGCAGACTTGGATAACTGCTAATAGCACCTTTTTCTATAAATGCATACCTTATAAATACAGTATTTTTTAAGCCATATGAAAACATTCAGTCTGTAATGATAAAATTCCCTAACACTCCCCACTCTTAACAAATCATAAAATTAGCATGAAAAACTCCATACCATCAGGCTATTCAGTTCTGTAGATGGGTGCCAGAGGCAACTTTGGGTTTGTAGTAGCTAACATAGAAAGGAGGGGTTAGAGATGAGTCACATAGATGACTCAGTGGAGGGTGTGGGCAGTTGTAGAAGCCAACTACAGGATATCTAAGATTTGTAGTTGCATTCTGGTACAAAGATTTTAGAATCAGTGTATATCTTCCTCATTTTACTTTTTAAGGTTTAATTTATTTTATTTATATGTATGTGTGTGTATGCGCACATGAGTACCCACAGAGACCAGAGAATAATGTTAGATTCCCTAGTACTGGAGTTGCAGGTGGCTTTGAGCTGCATGCTGTGGGTGCAGAGAACTGTTCTCTCATCCTCAATCAGAGCTGTAAGTGTTCTTCACCACTGAACCATCTCTCTAGCTCCTCACAAAAATTTAAATCCAAGTATCTCAAGCATCTTTATACCAAATAGTACTGTAAAAGTTAGCATATCTCACTAGGAAAACACTACAACAGTGATTACATAATGATAAAATAATTGCCTCCTTGCCTCATTTTTACTTATTATGAAATTCAGTAGTCTATTCCTGGTGGGTTTGGAAAGCTCACGGGTAATACAGCTTTTAAAAGTTTTTCGTTGGGAATCAAAATAAAACATGACATTCAAAATTAATTGAAATCCATGCTTGTGACTACTGAGGTAAAATTATTTCAAAATTAAATTAAAAGTGTCCTTTATTTTATTATAATGATCATTCTTCTCCTCCAATGGTTATTCGATCTGAGAGACCTGAAGTCTGCAGATGAAAAGTAGTCATTTATCAGAACATTTAGTGGAAGAACATTTAATGGGAATGTGGTTATCAACAGGGAAAACATCATTGCACTGTCTGCTATACGCAGGTTTGCATGGCTACTTATATGTCCTATTTTGAGGTAGTTTTAGGAGAAGTACAAAAGGACAAGGTGTACACTTATGACTGAAGATAGGCCAAACTTATAGTTAAACAAATCAGTGTAATTGAAGCATGTGCGTCAGGTGTCTGTAAAATGATTTTTTTTAGTTGTTTCATTTTTATTTTGAGTCAGGATCTCAATATAGTTCAGCCTGGTCTCAAACTGGTGTGTAGCTAGGCTGGCCTTGAATTTCTATTTCTTTTGCTTCCACATCTCAAGTGCTGGGATTATAGGCAGTCACCACCATGCCTGGTTTAAAAGTGTATATATTGAAGTCCTTATTACTTTTAGGAAGAGTGTCCCAAGTTTCCCGAGATTGATAAGACATGGTTAGTCCTATCTCTATGAGTTAAAGGTTTGAAGAAGTGTTGCCAGACGAAGTTGTACTTCCCATCTATACTTTGGTCTTACATTCCTTCCATCACAGCCAATCAAATCCGAGCGGCCACACGTACCAGCCGCCCCTCCCTTAGAGCTCTCAGACGATTGTTTTGGTCTTTTCTTCACAGTTTATTGTTGTTATTCATTGACTATAGTTAAGGTAGGCACTTTACATCTGTCTACACTATTAAATGCTTTTGAAGTGAAGACATTTAATTTTAATTTAATCTTATGTATTCTTTTTTTTTCTTTTCTATATTTTTTTTATTTACATTTCGAATGATTTCCCCTTTCCCAGTTCCTCCCTCCCCGAAAGTCCAATAAGTCTTCTTCCCTTTCCCTGTTCCCCATTCAACCCCCTCTCCCTTCTCTGTCCTGGTATTCCCCTACATCCAGTCTTTCCAGGACCAGGAAATCTTTCCATCTTCTTGGAAATCTATTGATATGTGAATTGTGTCTTGGGTATTCTGAGTTTCTGGGTTAATATCCCCTTATCAGTGACTGCATACCATGTGTGTTCTTTTGTGATTGGGTTACCTCACTAAGGATGATATTTTCAAGTTCTGACCATTTGCCTAGGAATTTCGTGAATTCATTGTTTTTAATTGCAGAGTAGTAGTCCATTGTGTAGATATACCACATCTTCTGAATCCATTCCTCTGTTGAGGGACATCTGGGTTCTTTCCAGCTTCTGGCTATTATAAATAAGGCTGCTATGAACATAGTGGAGCATGTGTCCTTCTTGCATGCAGGGAAAGCCTCTGGGTATATGCCCAGGAGTGGTATAGCCAGATCCTCCAGGAGTGTCATGCCCAGTTTTCTGAGGAACCGCCAGACTGCTTTCCAGAGTGGTTGTACCAGCTTGCAATCCCACCAGCAGTGGAGGAGTGTTCTTCTTTCTCCACATCCTCGCCAACAACTGCTGTCTCCTGTGTTTTTGATTTTAGCCATTCTGACTGGTGTGAGGTGGAATCTCAGGGTTGTATTGATTTGCATTTCCCTAATTATTAGAATAAATTATGAAGCTATGTTCTGATGAACTTTGTAATCTCTTTAGATGCTGTAGATTGAATCACTATAAGACATTATTTTAGTTTCTAAAAAGTGATATGTTTTCACTCATTTCATCATTTATTAGGAATAATTTTTATTGCAAATTTATTTATTATACAGCATAACTGAGAGTTGGATTCAGAGTTTTGATTCTAATTTTTTAAAGTAATTAATTACCATATTTTTACAGATTTTAAAAAAGTAATATATCATTACTTCTCTCTACTCTTCTCAACCTTTCTCAAAGCCCTCAGTCCCTCTCAAATTCATGGCCTTTTCTTTAATTTTTATTGTTACATATCTATGTAATATATAAATATATAAATAAAATCTTCTAAATCCACTTAGTGCTGCTTGTATGTATATAATTTCAAAGGGGCAATTGGTAGTGAATAACCAATTAGGGGGCTCTCTGTAAGGAGGACTATTTCCTCTCTTTGTAGTTGTTAATTGGCTAAAGTTCTATGTTTAGGTGTGGGATCCAGTGAGACTTCCCCTTCCATGTTAGCATGTCTACTTGTGTTATCATTGTTAAGGGCTTGTTTAGAGAGCCATATTGTTAGAGTATCATAGTTTCTATGTCATTTCTAGGAAACACAATATTATAGCAGATTTCCTGGTCTTCTGGCTCTTACAGTCTTCCCTTATGTTCCCTCGGCCTTTGGTGTGGGGATGATGTAGTTGTATTACCTGGACTGAGCATCCTATAATCAGTTTCTTCTTTTCATTTTGACCAGTTGTGGCTTCTGTAGTGCTCTCTGACTTCTGTAAGGAGAAGTTTCTTCAATGTGTGGTGAGAGCTACATTTATCTGTGGATATAGAAATATATATTTAGAATGCAGTTAAGAACTATACTGGTTTAGGAAAGTGGCAGTCACAGGGATTCTCCTACTAGGCATGATTTGCCTCCTGTTTCAGGCCTTACTTCCAATTGGGCAGCTGCTAATTACCACCAATATATGAATTATTCTGCCATGTGAACTTAAACTTTCAGCTTTAGATTCTTTGTAAAGCATAGCAACAATCCTTAGGTTATAATACATTTAAGTGCATGTACATTAAAGGAACTAACAAGAATGGGTCGATTTGCATTCTTCTACATGCTGACCTCCAGTTGAACCAGCATCATTTGTTGAAAATGCTGTCTTATTTTCCACTGGATGGTTTTAGCTCCTTTGTCAAAGACTGAGTGACCATAGGTATGTGGGTTCATTTCTAGGTCTTCAATTCTATTCCATTGATCTACATGCCTGTCTCTGTACCAGTACCATGCAGTTTTTATCACTATTGCTCTGTAATACAGCTTGAGGTCAGGGATGGTGATTCCTCCAAAAATTCAGTTACTGTTGAGAATAGTTTGTGCTATCCTAGGTTTTTTGTTAGTCCAAATGAATTTGAGAATTGCTCTTTCTAACTCTAAGAATAGAGTTGGAATTTTGATGGGGATTGCCTTGAATCTGTAGATTATTTTTGGCAAGATGATCATTTTTACTATATTAATCCTGCCAATCCATGAGCATGGGAGATCTTTCCATCTTCTGAGATCATCTTCGATTTCTTTCTTCAGAGACTTGAAGTTCTTGTCATACAGATCTTTTTCTTGCTTGGTTAGAGTCACACCAAGGTATTTTATATTATTTGTGACTATTGTGAAGAGTGTTGTTTCCCTAATTTCTCTCTCAGACTGGTGGGAGTGTGTGGGTGGCTGGGGGAACATCCTCATAGAAGCAGGAGAGGGAAGATGGGATAGAGGGTTTGGGGGGTACCGGAAATGGGATAACATTTGAAATGTAAATAAAGAAAATATCCAATAAAAATTTTAAAAAAATCTAGAGAAAGGGAAATGATATAAAAAAAATGAAGGTGCTAACAAATACTTAGCAGACAAAAAGGAAATTGAAGTGGCTTAGAATTCAGATTAGAGTTTACCTCTGAAGAACTAAATTGTATCTTCAGAATGATTAAAAAGTAATTTATTGTTCAGAGTTTGCCATAAGAAAGAACAGGGACAAGTGGTATTAATTTAGGTGCAAATATTTGAATAAGCTTGGTGTGCCCACATAAAGAATGGGTGGGAGTATTAGCATTGTGTACAATCTTGAAGCAAGTGTATATCAGCAGTATCTTAATCTTAAACTCAGATATGTTTAAAGGGGCTTATTGATTAGGTACACTATGCTAAGCTCTATGTAGATAGGATTCTGGAGGCATCTGTGGTGCTACCTAAATCCCAGGGCCTTATGCACACTAGGCAAGCACTCCTACCTTTGATCTCAGACAATTCAGCAGTAGCTAGAAAATTTTTCCTGTGAGCGGGGTAATCTGAAACAAGAGAGGATCTCTTCAAAGTCTTTGTAATGGGACTCTGTTGGTCAGTGTTCTCCAATAAGCAGTGCCTGAATAGAGACATTAATTTTAAAGAATTAGCTTACATTATCATGGAGGTTTGACAAATCCACAATCTACAGGGAGTGCCAGAGCCTGCAGGAAGTGGTCTGTTGGAAAAATCCCACTTTTCAAGGGTAAGCAAGTCTTTTCCAGAGGTCTTTGACTGGTACAATGAGGCTCACTGATACATCATAACTAAGGGTTTTTTTTTCCACTCAAAATCTATTGATTTAAATGATTCTAAAAACAGTACTGTTACAGAAATACTTTTTGAACACACTTATATGTATATTGGCCTATTTGTTGTGTCACATTAAACTTGACATCCCAGAAACTTGTCGTGGGAACTCGTCTTGGTCAGCATAGCATACATAGGTCTCATGTGTTGGATGGCATACAGTACATAGGCCTGATTCTGTTCTTGACTATTGTTTTAAGCTTACTTTGATGTCTATGACTACTAGTACTTTGTGTCCACCTAATCACACAGTCTTTATGTTTATATTCTTTGTCTGTACTTTTACTTTGAGGGCTCCTCCTGCCAGCCCATGTAGCACCATGACCTTAGCCTTCTGAGATCATCTCCTTTAGCCTTCTGAACAGGAAACCTAGCTTCCACATTCCTGATTTAAGGTAAACTCACATGGAGCCATTAGTGTGTTGAAATCTAATCTCTTCCATTTATCTTTGTATATTTCTACAAGTTATTGGTTTCCCTAGGATTTTCATGACATAATTCAGATCCTCTGAGTCTTCAGCAACAATGCCCACCGAGCATCAGATCTGACATGTCATGTCTCTCTGCTCTTTAATTTGTACACATTTATTTTCACGCTATTCCTGCCCCTTTGCATTCTTCCCACTGTTTTATGTGGACGACTACTTATTAGATATGGTGTCTTTTTTAGTAATTGAATATGTGTGATGTTTATGACCTTCAGACCAGCATTCCTATTTTGTTTCATTGTGGCTTTTCTTCTCAGGGGCCCGTGGTTTTCATATGCCATTATTTTGAGCAGCTGCTTGCAGAGTTGTTTCTGTTGTGCTTAGACCCTGCAAGCTAGCCATCCTGCCTGATACTGCATTATAGCAAGTGCTGTGCTAGCTCTCCAGCCTTTCAGATCAGACATGATTTCCTGGGATCAAATTCCAGACATGACTTTACAGTTTACCATTTGCCTGGTTGGGATGGCTTCAGGTTTTTCGTCAGATATGTCTTCATTGACACTTTTAAATTTTACTGTATGTCTACTTGTTGATACTTTCCTCTAATGGCAGGATACATTTTTTGTCTGTAGAATAATTTTAAGACCCAAATACATAACTGTAGCTTTAAAATTACTTCAAGTAATTTCTTTGGTAATATTTCAGTAGCTTGGAACATTACAAAAAAAGGAGCACCCATTTTCTTGTGATTTGAAAGGAGAAATTTAAACCAAGAGGCTTTTACATTGTGAAGATAACAGTTTTACAAATGCTACCAGGATTATGGGGACAATAAGGTCTGATTCATGGAATAGCTTTCTCTGACATTTATTCTTGTCTTTCTATGATAGATACATATTAACATATAGTTTTTCTCTTTGAAAAAGTATATTCTTTTCTTTTAAAATGTATGTGGCTTTTCAAATACAAATTCCACAACCTCCTGTGTATTATAAAACATGATTTCTGAAATAGTTTTACTTTGAAGTACAGTATTTATAATCTTCTGATCAATAGCACATTTCAAGCCTTTAATACAACCTGATTTATGTCTATCAAATCATAGATCTAGTTTGCTATGGTAGAGACTACTTGATTTTAGTTCTGTTGTAGCAGACTAATCAATCAATATTTCAAAACAGAGACTTTTGTAACGAGAGTCTATATGAGTATTGATTTCAGTTTCTATATTAACATAGAGAGCAAGCGTTCTCAAACTTAGGCAATTCAAAATACTATTCTTAAGGAAGATGTTTGAAAGTTACAATGCTTTTACTAAAGAACTTTTGTAATAAATCACAAGCTACCCAGCCCACTCACATAAGTCTGCTCCTACCATGGCTAGACATATTGTTCTACTGGGGGTTGTGACCTCCACATTTACTGAAACACATATGAAAACGGGATAGAATCTGAAACGTATAAAAACATCCTAAAATCCCACAACAAGAAAACAATCCAGTTAAAAAGCTGATAAGTGATCTAAATAGACATTTTAGCACAAGAGATGTACATGGGAAATATGCATATGACTGCAGACTTGCTGTCATGTCATTAGCAGTTTTCTGTTTTAAAGTCATGAACTTCTGCTGTATTGCTATCACAGTGGCGGTCATACTGCTGTCCTAATGGCTAAACATTGACAGGGTTAAATACCAGCAGAGATGTGGAGCAAGAAAAGCTCTTGTTCATTGCTGGTTGAAAGGTTTTCATATAAAATGGAACATAATCTTCCTGCATAATCCAGCAGAAGTGCTTCTGAGTATTGACTTAAATGAGCTTAACAGTGTCTACAGAGAAGCTTTCACAAGAACGTCTGTAGACGCTTTGGTCATGATTGTTGAAAAGTAGCAGCAGTTGGAATTTCCTCTAATAGGAGACTCAATAAACAAATCTTGATACATTCATAACACAGGCTCTTATTTAGTGATAAAAATTGATCTTTTTAGATTTGGGAAGATGTCTGGAAAAGTCTTAGCAAGTATTAACAGCTGAAACTAAGCCAGTGGCAAGAGGCCGTATACACTGAGTGCAACCCTAGTGTGTGATAGTGAGACAATGCAGACGGTGAGAAGGGCTCTGGAGTGAGGATGAATGTCAAGCACAAGGCATTGGTCAGGCACCGAGGCTGCTCGGCATCATACTATAACGCTAGGTCTGCACCATTATAGGTATAGCAAAGCCCGTAGAGATGTGTGATACAATAAACGAATCTACCTGAAACAGCTCAATATATTTCAGTGTATATCACTTACATAAACTACCATGCCAACCAATGTTAACAGTTGTGGCAATTTTGGGCCAAGGAAAGGAAATAAATGTTTTGATTATTATTGATTTTTCTTTGTAAACATAAAACTGCATTACTGAAAAATAGTAACAAAACTCATTCTGAAATGCTTAGAAAAAATGAAGCAACATGTAACACCCCCCTAAAACAACAGGTTAATGGTGAGTTGCTCTTTCCATGGTTAGTGTAATCAGTTCTTTCCTATTTCATAGTTCTTTCAAAAATGTATTTTTCTGTTCATTCTCTCTTTTTGATATTATTTGAATTATTACATATTTTAGTCTTAGGAAACTGAGAAAAGGGAGATTATTAAAAGACAATTTTGCTATTATAGTAATATATGTTCTTATTTTGCCCTAATTTATTCAAAAATACCAAATATATGTTCTGAACACATGGCTCCAGTGGTAAACTAAAATCTTAGAGTCTAGTGGCAGGTAAAATATAAATAAAAATACTTCTGTGATTTGGCAATGTCTTTTAAGTTTATGGTAAATATTAAGAGGAAGCAATTGGAAAGGTTGGATCAGGGATATTGTAACTGATATGCATTTTAGAAAGACATTCTCCATTGCCGTATAGAAACCCAACAAACGTGAGTAGACAGTGAGAACAGGAACTGAAAATGGAAAGTGGCTAATGTCTCCAGATAAGGCACAGTGGTCATTTTGCTTAGGCTGCTCTGCTCCTCTTCCTTCTTGCTCTTGTTTTCCTCATGTGCTAAGTGATGGCCAACAGCTGGAACTGCGTAGTCAGGCTGTCAGGGTTGACCTTCTGATGCCATCCTTGCCTAGCACAGAGACGGAAGCCTGGTATTAAATCTACTCAAATCTCAGTAGTTAGATTCACATAATAGTGGCTACATCTAAGAAGTGTGAGAATCATATACACCAACTCACTGGAAGTGTGGGGTAAGTGGAGCCTGCTACAGAGTAAGTGGTGGGCATTTGTTCTTGACTATATTGATCATAGAGTGTTAGTGAGAATTTCATCACTCCAAAGGTATTGGCACAGTGCACTGTGACAGAGTGAGCTTTGAAAGCTTGCTAGGGGTGAGCCTACTGTGGACCGTGATCTATCTCTTTCATATTGCAGCTGTATTGCTAAAACTCTTAATAAAAACTGTACTCAGTTCTAGAGTACGGTCTCTGCATGCTGGCTTCTGGACTTCTTATGGGTATGCAATTTTCCTTTATTTTATGTTATTTCAATCCCAGTTCATATTTTCCTGAAGGTAAATAGTTATACTTTCAAAAAAGTAACTGTTTATTATTATAAATTATGTAACATATTACACTTTATTAAGATTCAGATTTCAGCACCTGTTTTGTATGGATTTTGTTTGCAGTTTGAATGTGATGTCTATTTTTCTAGGTTTTCCCCTTTCCATCATCATGCCTGTCTACACACACACACACACACACACACACACACACACACCCACAAACACTCATATGTCCCATTGTTCCTACATAGCCAAATGTAAACACATAGAGACTTCCAGTTCTTAGAGGTGAGTTAAGGACCAACATGCTCAGAATATATGCAATTTCCTCTCCCTTTTTTCTTACCTCAGACATTATTGCTTTTGCTTCTTGCTCATTGTTTTAGATATGTAAAACATTTAAATAGTTCCTATTTTAATAAATAATAATGAGCTCATTATGTTTTGAAAGTCAAACATAGGTCAAAGCTGCTGATTTTTTTAAATTAACTTTTAATATATATATATGTAATTGGAACTTACCAAAAGGGCAGTATAAATAGAGACTCAAGTCAAATTGCCCTGGGCAGATTAGAAGAGCTATGTAGCTATATACTCCATATACTATTTGTCTCATTTCCAAGCTTATATTTTCAAATAGGGAAAAGATAAAATCTATATTGTTAATAACTAACTATAGATTTGACGTAATAAAGCCAAAACTCATACTAGAAAAATTTTTAATTATGTCTCTTAAAATATCAAAAAGACATTGATTGATCATTTAAATATTTTGCATAATGACATTTATTTTCTATGCACACATTCTCATTCCTTTGTAGCACAACATTGTTAAAAAAAAAACCATACTCATAAGCTTTAGCAACCTGCAGTATTATGTAAGTCTATCTTGAGTACTGCTCTGAACTGCTAACCTGTACTGCCTCCCAGCAGCAGTAGAGTACCCATTTCCCCACCTGAAAATGCCTTGAAAGATAGAGAGAAATACCTCATCCATCTGCAAAGAAACAACTAGCTACATTTATTTTTGGAAATAAGGGAGGGAGTTGTTTTGCTCTATACATAGACTCTACAAGTAGAGCAGTTGTATAACATGGTCTATCTGTGTAAATTACACTTTCTCCACGGTTCATTTAACTACTTGAATTTGGTACATTTCCTTTCAACCCGAAGCACATCTGATGCAGATTTCTTGGGATGCTTACGCTCTATCTGGGTTTTAGAAGCCACAGACCTCATTTACAGGTGCATGCACAATATGAACTTTTGGAACCATCCCAGCCTCTATAAGTTTAACTTTTCTTTTTCACTGGGAAAGAAAATAATATATGAAAACATGTATTGTACTTTTTATTGTTATTATTGTAACTTATTGCTCATGGAGGTACTGTGAGTCATTTAACTCACTGATGTGTAAAGTTCTAAACTGACAGGTTGAGAAGCAGATAGAACCAAGTGTCTTAGCTTATGCAACCAAGTTCCAAGTGGACTGTTCCTTTTGAAAATACTCACTTCATCGGTTTTTTTCCCCCCTTTAGAAAGGAGGAAATGCTTGTGTATTTTTCAAGTCAAATGCAGCCTACTTTGATATCTGGTGCTGAAATGTTATAGTTTCAAGGTGTGTAAAATCAGTCATTCTTTGTAAGGTAGTCAAATATTAAGAAATGACTTGATTTCATAACCTTTTAAAATTAAGTGAGAAACTAACCAATTCTTTCAGTTCTCACAATTCTTGAGAAAAACATTTTTATATTCTTTGTCCAAAACCCTGCTTACTCTGATACAGTGGTTTTCAACCTGTGCATCGTGACCCCTTCTGGTGTTGCAATTAAGATACTCTGCATATCAGATATTTACATCGAGGTTCATAACAGTAGCAAAATTACAGTTATGAGGTAGCAACAGAATAACTTCATTGTTGTAGGTCACTATTACATGAGGAACTGTATTGATGGGTTCAACATTAAGAAGATTGAGAATCACTATTCTAATAACTAAACTTTATATCCATAGTCTTATGTATCACATCTAAAACAGAATAAAACAACAATAATATTACCAAATGTTTGCTTAGACAAAAAAAATAATAGTTTAGCTCATTCTTTTTGAGATTAAAAGCATGATGTTAAATGTGGATTTCTGTCATCTTTGCTTCCCCATTAAATCTTGATGTTTAGTAAAATAAATGAGTTTTGCTTTATGCTAAATCACTGTAGATAATTTCCATTTATACTACCTATGGATTTTTAATTGAAAAATATAGCTCTCTTAGAACGGTATATGTTATTCATCATACTATGATCTTTACTATCTTGGAAAATATACATTTCATATAAAGAATTAAAAATCATGTTTAATATGCCTTTTTATATGTCTAAAATACTAAAGGCAAATATTTCCTATCTTAGTTTGGGCCTCTCTTAGGCACATGAACAACTGAAGTGGGAGATGCAATTCATCGCACTGGTCTCAGTTTCTAGACAGTATGATGATTGAATGAATGAATCTGTTAATTAGTAGGTGGACACGGAGAAGATAGAACAAGGATTAAAGTAGTGCCCTCTGTCACAATGATATGCTTGTCCTGTATTTTATCTGGCCTACCTGTATGTTTAAAAAGTGTTTTATAATGCTTTGTTTACTTCTTTTGTATATGACAAACTAAAGTTTTATATTCATTTATTCTTTCAACAGATATCTGTTAAATACTTAAATTTTTGGCCAGTTACCACTTTAAACATGGGTACAGCAGTATTCAATGCATTTGCTTTAATAAAACAATATTCTGATTGTGTGTGAGTGGAATAGCAGAGAATCAGTTAATAAAGCAAGAAATGTAGCACTTACCTGGCTTTTAAACTGCAATGAAGGATATTAAAGCAGGACCACAGGGATGGAGAGAAGGAATATTGTACAACATTCTCTGGGTACCAGTGAACATCTATCCAATAAAGGGTAATGTGCTGCAAATAGAGATCATGTAAACTGAACTCACAATCCATGTGTGTGTCAGTACAAGATCATTATAAGCAGCAGTTTTGAAGGATCACACTTACTGTACTGGAAGAATGCAGAAAATGGAGCGAATAAAGGATATGGCAGAAAAGGGTGGATGGGGAGCAGAGGACAGCTTCTGTGAGTTCACTTTGATCTTGAATGAGATGGAAAGCCCAGATGATTTCATATAGTGGGGTGACATGATCTGCTTATGATTTAAAGAGAACATGAACTCTTTTAGCCCCATGGAAACATTAAGTATATGAAGGTAAGAGTATAGAAAACCATATAAACAGAACCAGAACTTTCTCACAACACATATAATTAAAACGCTAAATGTATAAAACAAAGAAAAGGTATCAAAGGCTGCAAAGGAGAAATACCATGTCACATATAGAGGCAGACCCATTAGAATAACACTTAACTATTGGAGTTCTGTTCAGGAAATTCTCCCCTGTGCCCATATGTTCAAGGTTCTTCCCTAGTTTCCTTTCTATTAGTTTCAGTGTGTCTGGTTTTATGTGGAGATCCTTGATCCACTTGGAATTGAGCTTAGTGCAAGGAGATAAGAATGGGTCAATTTGCATTCTTCTGCATGCTGACCTCCAGTTGAGCCAGCACCATTTGTTGAAAAGGCTATCTTTTTTCCACTGGATGGTTTTAGCTCCTTTGTCAAAGATCAAGTGACCATAGGAGTGTGGATTCATTTCTGGGACTTCAATTCTGTTCCATTGATCTACATGCTTGTCACTGTACCAATACCATGCAGTTTTTAACACTATTGCTCTGTAGTACAGCTTGAGGTCCGGGATACTAATAGAAAGGAAACTAGGGAAGAACCTTGAACATATGGGCACAGGGGAGAATTTCCTGAACAGAACTCCAATAGCTTATACTCTAAGATCAAGAATAGACAAATGGGACCTCATTAAATTACAAAGTTTTTGCAAGGCAAAAGACACTGTCAAAAAGACAAAGCGGCAACCAACTAACTGGGAAATGATTTTTACCAACCCTACATCCGACAGAGGGCTAATATCCAATATATACAAAGAACTCAAGAAGTTAAACTCCGGAGAGGCAAGTAACCCTATTAAAAAATGGGGTACAGAGCTAAACAAAGAGTTCTCTTGACCTAAAGAATATCTAATGGCTGAGAAGCACCTAAAGAGATGTTCATCATCCTTAGTCATTAGGGAAATGCAAATCAAAACAACCCTGAGATTCCATCTCACACCAGTCAGAATGGCTAAGATCAAAAACACAGGAGACAGCAGTTGTTGGCGAGGATGTGGAGAAAGAGGAACACTCCTCCACTGCTGATGGAATTGCAGGCTGGTACAACCACTCTGGAAAGCAGTCTGGCGGTTCCTCAGAAAACTGGGCATGACACTCCCGGAGGATCCGGCTATACCACTCCTGGGCATATACCCAGAGGCTTTACCTGCATGCAATAAGGACACATGCTCCACTATGTTCATAGCAGCCTTATTTATAATAGCCAGAAGCTGGAAAGAACCCAGATGTCCCTCAATGGAGGAATGGATTCAGAAGATGTGGTATATCTACACAATGGAATACTACTCTGCAATTAAAAACAATGAATTCACGAAATTCCTAGGCAAATGGTCAGAACTTGAAAATATCATCCTTAGTGAGGTAACCCAATCACAAAAGAACACACATGGTATGCAGTCACTGATAAGGGGATATTGACCCAGAATCTCAGAATACCCTAGACACAATTCGCATATCAATAGATTTCTAAGAAGATGGAAGGAGAGACCCCTGGTCCTGGAAAGACTGGATGTAGGGGAACGCCAGGACAGAGTAATGAGAGGGGGTTGAATGGAGAAAAGAGGGAGGGAAGGGGGCTTATGGGACTTTCGGGGAGGGAGGAAATGGGAAAGGGGAAATGATTTGGAATGTAAATTAAAATAAATAAATAAATAATTAAAAAAAAAGAAGTAATGGAATGAAGAGTTGAATATTTGAGATTGACAAACCCTTAGCCAACCCAACTAAAAGACACAGAAGGAAGATTCAAAAATAATAAAATTTGGGGTGAAAGAGGCTATATAATAACAGACAACAAGGAAATTCTGACAATCATAAGTATATATTTTAGAATCTGTACTCTTCAAACCTGGAAAAACTAAAAGAAATGGATGAATTTCTTTATATGTATATGTGTATATATATTATATACAGACCATATATATGCATATATATACATGTATACACACATATATACATATACATATACATATACATATATATATATATGGTCTACCAAAGTTAAATTAAGACCAAATAAGCAATATAAATGACCCATAATCCCCAGTGAAAATAGAAGCAGTAATTAAAAGTTACTAAACAAAAAAAATTCCCAGGTCCAGATGGATTCAATGCAGAACTCTACAAGAAGTTAAAAGAAAAATTTTTCTAATGCTCCATAAATTATTTCACAAACTACACACTGAAGCAATATTTCCTAATCCTTTCTAGGAAGCAACTCTTAGTCTAATACTAAGCCATGCAAAGACTCAACAATAAAAGAAAATTATAGATGCAAAAATCTCAACAAAGCAGTTATAAAATCAAAGGATACAAATAGATTATACACTATGATCAAGTAGACTTTATCTCAGAGATTTGTGGGGTAGGTTCAACATAAATTAATAAACATAGTACATCACATCAACAGACTGAAAGATAATAAACACTTGATCATCTCAGTAAATGCAGAAAAGGCCCTTGACCAAACCCAACTTTCTGATAAAAGTTGAACAAACCTCAGCATAATAAAGGCAGTTTGCAGCAAGCCCACAGCCAACATCCTAAATGGAAAGAAACTCTAAGAGTTTCCTCTAAAATGACAAACAAGTCAAGATTATCCACTGTTTGCATACCCATTCAATATAATATTGAAGTCTTAGAGAAATAAGACAACTGGAGAACAAGGGGATATATATATATATATATATATATATATATATATATATATATGTGTGTGTGTGTGTGTGTGTGTGTGATATGACATAATTGTATCCATACAAGGCCCTCAGCACTGTAACAGGAAACATCTGAAAGTGATAAATACTTCCAACAAAACAACAACAAAAAATTAACTTACAAAAATCAATATCAAATGCCATGCATACTGAGAATTAGAGAAACAGCATCTTTCATAATATCTCCTCCTACACATACACATGTGTATGTATGTTTGTGTGTGTGTATATATGTGTGTGTGTGTGTGCGTGTTTGTGTGTGTTTAAATGTCTATATACATGTATTATATATGTGCATATATGTGTGTGTGTGCGCGTGCATGCGCATGTATTTTTGGATAACTCTAACCAAGCAGTGAAAGACTTATACAGTATAAATTTTAAGACCCTGAAGGAAGAACCTGAGGAAGACACCAGAAAATGGAAATATCTCCAATGTTCATGCACTAGTAGGATTCATATTATGAAAATAAAGGGAAAGTGACCAAAATAGCATTAGTCTCCTAGGGCAGTATATAAGGAAGGAATATATGTGGAAAAGAGAAAACTTGAAGCTTGTTTTCTGCCACTGTCTGGAACTCAGATGAATGTCAACTGACTAGAAATGGATACTGAGAAGAATTTACCAGTAAGACCGGGAAAGAACCAAGAAAGATGAGAATTAATGGACTCTTCAATGCTGTGAAGAAAATGATATAAGAAACTGGAAGAGTGATTGACTTGTCAAGTATTTTTTTGAATTCTTCCATGAGGTGCTGAATTAAAATGGAGTTTGAGACATGGCAGACATTGACTTCTTTATTATATCTGGGATGATAAAATATAGCATCATAGACAATCTGGATAGCTTACAAGTTATTCCACTTAATGGATGTATTGATCAGCATTTCTCCTATGACAGTCTCTTGCTTTCACAATGTGTATGTATGATTGTGAAATAATTAGGTGTCCAAAAAAGATATCCTGGCATGGATAATTCCTCAGCATTTTGGTGTCTCCTTGAAATCTGTGCTGTGAAACTGTTTCTGTGGCCCCTGGTTCAGGCTTTTTTTCAGAACTGTTTTTTTAAGCCACACAAAAGACCCATAGGATTTGCAATTAGAGTGCTAGTCATGTTTAAAAACCTTTTCCCTGAGGCTTTGGGAATAATTCCAACATCAAACATTAATTCAAAATGTAATACCTGCCATTATTGATATGTTCTAAAATAAAGGATGCAGACTGTGGTGGTTTGAATGAGAATGGCTCTCATAGGCTCATAAGTTTGAAGGCTTTATCCCCAGCTCATGGAATCCTTTGGGAAGAATTAGGAGGTGTGGTATTATTGATGTAGCTATGTCAACATGGGTGAGAATTAGGGTTTCAAAAGTCTTGAACAATTCCCAGTGTCCTTTTGCTGCCTCCTACTTGGAATCCATATGTGAGCACTTAACTGTTACTGCCACCATGCCTTTGTTCTGCTGTAAGTGATTCTAACCCTCTCGAGCCATAGACCAATTAAACAATGTCTTTTAAATGTTCTCTTGGTCATGGTGTTTGTCATAGAAATAGGAAAGTAACTAAAATCTTGGCTCTGAAGGAAGAAATGTGAAAGAATTTCATCACCCACACTATAAATAGGATAAAGATCGTTCTCTCTTTTTGTAAAGATACTTTTCTTCAGTGAAAAGTTCTGAGGCATATATATATATATATATATATATATATATATATATGCCTCATATATATATATATGCCATATATATATATATATATATATATATGAGGCAAAACCGTAATATTTCTCCAACATTACATTTCCTCAAGATGCATGATTATATCGTTATTGGTTCACATTACTATCTTCTCGGAGATTAATATTTATTATACTTTTGTTAGTTGGCATGGATTATCACCAACAACCTATACATTTCCAGTTAGTAAAGAAAGGCTTCCAGCTAATTCAGAGTTTAAAGATTAAGCCAAGAACATCTGTCAAGTATTCTTTTCCACAGAAGGAGTCTAGAAATTAGACATCCATGTTCTCTTTCGAATTCTCTGGGAATGGTAATAATTTAATGCCAAAACAATATCATTACTCAAATGAGAAGTGAAATGAAACCGGTTTTAATCCTATATTGAAGAATTAGTACATAAAATCATTTTGATGTTCCTTTTGTAAAATACAATGATGTAATGTTTATTAGTATGCCAGCTTTCTGTTAGTATAGTAAAGTATCTGAGCTAACCAACTTGAGAATTAGAGAACTTTATTTTGACTCAATTTCAGAGTATCCAGTATGTGATCATTTGGGTTTGATGCTTTCAGCCTGTGAACAGGCACACATTATGCTAGGAAGCTTGTGATAGGATGACTCATCTACTTCATGCTGGTAGGAAATGAGGAGTAAGAAAGAAGAGGGACAAGGTACTCCATTTCTACCTCTGTCTCTATTGCATCATGAATGAAACTATTAAGATATAGGCAAATGGATAGAACTAGAAAATAATCAACCTGAGTGAGGTAACCCAATCACAAAAGAACACACATGGTTTGCACTCACTGATAAGCAGATATTAGCCCCAAAGTTCTGAATACCCAAGATACAGTTCACAGACCACATGAAGCTCAAGAAGAAGGAAGACCAAAGTGTGGGTGCTTCCGTCCTTCTTATAAGGGGTAACAAAATATTCACGGGAGCAAATAAGGAGAAAAAATGTGAAACAGAGCCTGAAGGAAAGGCCATCTAGAGACTGCCCTACCTGGGGATCCATCGCATATACAGTCACCAAACGCAGACACTATTGTGGATGCCAAGAAGTACTTGCTGACAGGAGCCTGATATAGCTGTCTCCTGAGAGGCTCTGCCAGAGCCTAACATATACAGAGGTGAATGTGGATGCTCGCCAACCATTGTACTGATCACAGAGTCCCCAATTGAGGAGTTAGAGAAAGGACTGAAGGAGCTGAAGGGGTTTGCAACCCCATAGGAAGAACAACAATGTCAACCAACCAGAGCTTCCTGGGTCTAAACCACCAACAAGGAGTGCACATGGAGGGACCCATGGCTCCAGCCTTATATGTAGCAGAAGATGGCCTTGTCTGCCATCAGTGGGAAAAGAGACCCTTGGTCCTGTGAAAGCTTGATGCTCCAGTGTAGGGGAATTCAAGGGTGGGGAGGTAGGAGTGGGTAGGTGTGTGGGGGCACACCCTCATAGAAGCAGGAGGAGGGGGGATGGGATAGGGGGTTTCTGTGGGGGGGGAAGTGGGAAAGGGGATAACCTTTGAAATGTAAATAAAGAAAATATCCAATAAAAATGCCTAAGCATAAAAAAGATTTTCTCATATATTTTCTCTTTGAATATACTTGTTAAAGTTAAAAATGAATGGTTAAGTATTAATTATAGTTGAGTTCACTGGAAGTATTCTGTGGTAAGGGCAGACTCAGAATGATAGATCAGAAATGTAACTGAAGAAATTTGCAATATAGTGCCAGGAGGTAGTTGGCAATTATCAAAGGAAAGTAGTGGTGATACATAGCACAGATGATGTGATTTACCAAAAAGTAGCAGATTTCATTATTTAAGTTATAATTTTTAGCATCCAAAGTAGCCTCAAAGAGATAAAGTTGGTAGAATTTCCCCAAATATCCCCTTTCTACTTCTGAGTGTATGGGCCGATATTGGAATGCAGATGAGCATCTGGAGAAGGGAAGGAAGCAGAAAGCAAAGGACTGGGTCATCAGTTACCAAATGAACCAGGAGTTAGCTGAGTGTGTTTCTAAACTTCACATATTTGTTTGTCGTCATACATCTGGGGACTGGAAATGGTTCATCTCACATCCTTCATGAATTTTGATAATATTGGTAGATTAGTAAATGTTTCTCATAAGATCATCATTTGTGTCTCTGCCATAACTCCTGTACTAGATGATCCAACCTTTTCTTTTGATCTCTACAGACACATAAAATATGCATGCATCCAGGCAAGAAACTCATGCCCATAAAAATAAATATTTAAAAATGAAAAATTTATAAAAGTATTCGTTTTGATAAGATGTCATAGAAGCTGAGCAATTAAGAAAGTGCCGCAGATGTCTCTGGATCTGGCATGAAGAAGGCAGAAATGAAGCCAGACTGTAGATTACCACTGAAGACAGAAGCATGAGGTTGAGGTCAGTTATGTACAAAGTCAGACAATGTGAGTACTCTAGAAAAATGAAGAAAAGCTAGGAAAGGAGTTGGAGCAAAAACAGTGATTACCTTTTCAAAAAACTAATGAATATTTGAAGGAAAAATAGTTTATGAAGAAGCTAAACATGAAGTAAAAACACAGACCATCAATAAGAAAGTATGCAATGACTCTCTAAGCCAACTGGGAGCTTCATAGCTGAGAAGCTGACTTTGCAAGGGACCAGAGTCACTTCTTGAGGAGAGGAGATTTTCAAAGGGAGGGTAAGAAAAATGGTACAACCAATACCATATATTTGGAGCTACTTAGTGAGAATTTTTTTGCGGAATGATAATAAAATGGGAATAAGATTCCATAGTATTAGACTGTTAGACAGAGTCTTAGGGAACCATTAGAATTTAAGCTCATAGAATACCTTGCAGGAGAGAATGACCCTATCTTAAAAACAATCAACAAAAATCCTGATAAAGATCTTTTGATATGATAAAAAGTCTGCTACAAACAGCCTTAAAATAAGTGTTAATATAGTTTATAGTTGTTTGTTTAGAACAAAGAACTGATTACACTGACTCAAGGCTGAAATTTAAGGAGAGGCCATGATTAGCAAAAGTTTGAGGTCAGCCTGGGATACATTCTAAGATCTTGTCTCAAAAACAACCAATAAATAAACAAATGAACAAAGAAATGAAAGCTAAATCCATACTTATTATTTAAACTGATAATGTTGGATGGTCCCAAGAGCATCCAGAGAAATTAAATAGGAAATTAATAGATAGAAAGTAAATTAGGCTATTAGATAGCTATAGAGTAGCAAATTATTTAGAGAAAAAAATATTTGAAATTTTAAATTCTATTTCAGAGCCACCACAAAAGAAACAAAATCTAAATGATATTGAGAAAAATATTTTTATTCAGTGTGAAAGACAAGTGGTTACTATATTTCTTTATAAAAATTCTGATGTTGTGCTCGCTTCGGCAGCATATATACTAAAATTGGAACGATACAGAGAAGATTAGCATGACCCCTGCACAAGGATGACATGCAAATTTGTGAAGCATTCCATGTTTTTTAGATAACCACTCAAACATAAAGATAACGTCAAGAACAGCAGGTGGCAATAATCACTATGCCTTAATCTCTCTTAATATCAATGGTCTCAATTCCCCAATAAAAAGACATAGACTAACAGACTGGATAAGTAAACAGGACCCAGCATTTTGTTGCGTGCAGGAAACGCACCTCAGTGTCAAAGACAAGCACTACCTCAGAGTAAAAGGCTGGAAAACAATTTTACAAGCAAATGGTCCCAGGAAACGAGCCGGAGTAGCCATCCTAATATCAGATAAAATTGACTTTCAACCTAAAGTCATCAAAAAAGACACAGAAGGACACTACATACTGATCAAAGGAAAAATCCACCAACAAGAACTCTCAATTCTGAATATCTATGCTCCAAATGCAAGGGCACCCTCATTCGTAAAAGAAACTTTACTAAAGCTCAAAGCACACATCGCACCGCACACAATAATAGTGGGTGACTTCAACACCCTGCTCTCTGAAATGGATCGTTCAGGAAAGCAGAAACTAAACAGGGACACAGTGAATCTAATTGAAGCCTTGGACCAAATGGAACTAACATATATATATATATATATATATATATATATAAAACATTTCATCCTAGAGCAAAAGAATACACCTTCTTCTCAGCACCTCATGGTACCTTCTCCAAAATCGATCATATAATTGGTCACAAATCAGACCTCAACAGATATAAGAAGATCGAACTAATCCCATGCCTCCTATCAGATCACTATGGAATAAGGGTGGTCTTCAATGGCAACAAAATCAACAGAAAACCCATATACACATGGAGGCTGAACAATGCTCTACTCAATGATAACTTGGTCAAGGAGGAAATAAAGAAATCAAAGACTTTTTAAAATTTAATGAAAATGAAGGCACAACATACCCTAATTTATGGGACACAATGAAAGCGGTGCTAAGAGGAAAATTCATAGCCCTGAGTGCTGGCAAAAAGAAATGGGAGACAGCATACACTAACAGCTTAATGGCACACCTGAAAGCCCTGGAACAAAAAGAAGCAAATACACCCAAGAGGAGTAGAAGGCAGAAAATCATCAAACTCAGGACTGACATCAATCAAGTAGAAACAAATAAAACCATATAAAGAATCAACAAAACTAGGAGTTGGTTCTTTGAGAAAATCAACAAGATAGATAAGCCCTTAGCCAGACTAGCCAGAGTGCACAGAGACAGTATACAAATTAATAAAATCAGAAACGAAAAGGGAGAGATAACAACAGAAACTGAGGAAATTCAAAAAATCATCAGATCCTACTACAAAAGCCTGTATTCAACACAACTAGAAAATCTCGAGGAAATGGACAATTTCCTAGACAGATACCAAATACCAAAATTAAATCAGGATCAAATAGACCATCTAAACCGTCCTATAACCCCTGAAGAAATAGAAGCCGTCATTGGAAGTCTTCCAACCAAAAAAAGCACAGGTCCAGATGGTTTTAGTGCACAATTCTATCAGACCTTTAAAGAAGACCTAACACCAATACTCTTCAAACTGTTCCACAAAATAGAAACAGAAGGAACACTTCATCGAACAACTCGTTCTATGAAGCCACAATTACGCTAATACCAAAATCACACAAAGCTCTGACAAAGAAAGAGAATCTCAGGCCAATCTCTCTTATGAATATCGATGCAAAAATACTCAATAAAATTCTTGCCACCCGAATCCAAGAACACATCAAAACGATCTTTCACCATGATCAAGTAGGCTTCATCCCAGTGATGCAGGGATGGTTCAATATAAGGAAGTCCATCAATGTAATCCACTACATAAACAATCTCCAAGAAAAAAACCGCATGGTCATTTCATTAGATACTGAGAGAGCATTTGACAAAATTCAGCATCCTTTCATGCTAAAGGTCTTGGAAAGAACAGGAATTTGAGGCCCATATTTAAACAGTAAAAGCAATTTACAGCAAACCGGTAGCCAGCATCAATCTAAATGGAGAGAAACTTGAAGCAATCCCACTAAAATCAGGGACTAGACAAGGCTGCCCTCTCTCTCCATATCTTTTCAATATAGTACTTGAAGTTCTAGCTAGAGCAATTAGACAACAAAAGGACGTCAAAGGAATACAAATTGGAAAGGAAGAAGTCAAACTATCACTATTTGCAGACGATATGATAGTATACTTAAGTGACCCCAAGAACTCCACCAGAGAACTCCTACAGCTGATAAACAACTTCAGCAAAGTGGCTGGATATAAAATCAACTCAAGCAAGTCAGTAGCCTTCCTATACTCAAAGGATAAGCAGGTTGAGAAAGAAGTAAGAGAAATGATACCCTTCACGATAGCCACAAACAATATAAAGTATTTTGGTGTGACTCTAACCAAACAAGTGAAAGATCTGTATGACAAGAACTTCAAGTCTCTGAAGAAAGAAATTGAAGAAGACCTAAGAAGATGGAAAAATCTGCCATGCTCATGGATTGGCAGGATTAATATAGTCAAAATGACCATCTTGCCAAAAGCAATATACAGATTCAATGCAATCCCCATCAAAATCCCAACTCAATTCTTCATAGAGTTAGAAAGAGCAATTCAATAATTCATCTGGGATAACAGAAAACCCAGGATAGCTAAAACTATTCTCAAGAGTAAAAGAACTTCTGGGGGAATCAATATCCCAGACCTCAAGCTGTACTACAGAGCAATAGTGTTAAAAACTGCATGGTATTGGTACAGTGACAGGCATGTAGATCAATGGAACAGAATTGAAGACCCAGAAATGAATCCACACTCCTATGGTCACTTGATCTTTGACAAAGGAGCTAAAACCATCCAGTGGAAAAAAGATAGCCTTTTCAACAAATGGTGCTGGCTCAACTGGAGGTCAACATGCAGAAGAATGCAAATTGACCCATTCTTATCTCCTTGCACTAAGCTCAATTCCAAGTGCATCAGTGACCTCCACATAAAACCAGACACACTGAAACTAATAGAAAGGAAACTAGGGAAGAACCTTGAACATATGGGCACAGGGGAGAATTTCTTGAATAGAACTCCAATAGCTTATGCTCTAAGATCAAGAATTGACAAATGGGACCTCATTAAATTACAAAGTTTTTGCAAGGCAAAAGACACTGTCAAAAAGACAAAATTGCAACCAACTAACTGGGAAATGATCTCTACCAACCCTACATCTGACAGAGGGCTAATATCCAATATATACAAAGAACTCAAAAAGTTAAACTCCAGAGAGGCAAGTAACCCTATTAAAAAATGGGGTACAGAGCTAAACAAAGAGTTCTCACCTGAAGAATATCTAATGGCTGAGAAGCACCTAAAGAGATGTTCATCATCCTTAGTCATTAGGGAAATGCAAATCAAAACAACCCTGAGATTCCATCTCACTCCAGTCAGAATGGCTAAGATCAAAAGCACAGGAGACAGCAGTTTTTGGCGAGGATGTGGAGAAAGAGGAACACTCCTCCACTGCTGGTGGGATTGCAAGCTGGTACAACCACTCTGGAAAGCAGTCTGGAGGTTCCTCAGAAAACTGGGCATGACACTCCCAGAGGATCTGGCTATACCACTCCTGGGCATATACCCAGAGGCTTTACCTTCATGCAATAAGGACACATGCTCCACTATGTTCATAGCAGCCTTATTTATAATAGCCAGAAGCTGGAAAGAACCCAGATGCCCCTCAATGGAGGAATGGATTCAGAAGATGTGGTATATTTACACAATGGAATACTACTCTGCAATTAAAAACAATGAATTCACGAAATTCCTAGGCCAGAACTTGAAAATATCATCCTTAGTGAGGTAACCCAATCACAAAAGAACACACATGGTATACAGTCACTGATAAGGGGATATTAACCCAGAATCTTGGAATACCCTAGACACAATTCGCATATCAATAGATTTCCAAGAAGATGGAAGGAGAGACCCCTGGTCCTGGAAAGACGGGATGTAGGGCAATGCTAGGACAGAGAAGCGAGAGGGTGTTGAATGGGGAAAAGAGGGATGGAAGGGGACTTGTGGGACTTTCGGAGAGGGAGGAAACTGGAAAGGGGAAATGATTTTGTATGTAAATAAAAAAAACTTAGAAAATAAAATAAAATTAAAAAAAAATTCTGATGTTTAGGAAACTAAGTTATCACCAAATAAGTGGAAACAGGACATAAACTAGTTTATTTCAAAAGAGAATCAAATAGATGTTAATTAAAAAGAATAAAAAATCTCATATTACCTAAAATATGTTAACACGTCGGTACTTTGGGGGTGAATTGTTGGGTAAGGTTTCATATATATCGTCTATGCTGGACTTGACCTCAGATGTTTATTATCATGAACAGCATAAGTACTTTAAAATGTTTTTTAAAGTAGCTTAAAGACTTCAAACTGTCATCTAAATGTACATATTTATGCTCATAGATTAGTGCAGCTCAGTCCTCATCAGAGAGGTTTCTTTGTGAAATAGATGGAGGTTTAAATAGAAATCTACAGCTAAGCCAGTTGCTGAGGATAAATGTGGGTCGAGTACTCTGTACCACATGGGATATCACACCCTTCCCCAAATCTCATGGTCCATCTTGGAAAATGCTTACAAAGGAGTGAAAATGCCAGAGATTTGAAAGTATAAGACTGAATTGGGGTGCTGTACCATGAGCTCATGGCGCCTGTGGTTGCCTGTGAATGACCTGCACAAGGTCAAGCTAGTGAATATTCTAGCATGAATAGGTAGGAGACATTAATAGCTTCCTCTACCTAACTGAAGAACAATGGATAAATGATGATTTCCAGGTGAGGGAGATCAGTTTCAAGGATATAATCCAAATTACTTCCATTTACAAGGATAAAACAGATATATACCTGAAAAGTTTATAATATGCTCTGAGTTAAATTATAAGGTCAGTATAATTTAATTAAAAATTTTAAATGAATTATTACTAGTAGTAATAATTCATAGTAATAATTCATGTCTTACAAATTAAAAGTGCAAGTCATATCACTATTTTAAATGTTGGCATTTGATATTATTTTTGTGAGTGGGGATAGTAAAATATTCTTTGCGATAAGTTAACATGACTAATGCTGGGAATTCAATGGGTTAGAAATGCATACCCATAGTACACACAATTGCTTGTTCATGCAATCTTAAGTGCAAGTAAACAGTCACCAATTACATAGACATTAGTAATATTGTGACTATGACCCCTGTCGTCCTTAAAGGAGCATGTTGATATGAATCCTTATAGTAGGGAATTTTCTAGTCTAGAAAGTCAAGAGAGGCCTCAGAGTCCCTGAACAACTAATGGTTGAAATCTGACCTGTGGGATGATGTTTTGGTGCTTTCTGGGGAGCTTAGAGAGACCTGGCATCAGGAGAAAAAGCACAGAAATGACTGTCTTGTACTTAAAGCCTATCTCTGAATTTTACCAATGCTTGTGCTAATACCATTTCAAATGATATTTGCACAAATTTCAAACTTAGTGGAGATAATTCTCTTGGTTTCTGTAGGAAATGAGGACTCACTAGAATTAATTTGAAAATTGTAATTCCTTAAAATGACACAAGAACATTTTTCTTAAAATGAGAGAACACTGTTATAAGTCACATTACAGAATATTTGACTAGAATTCTATACTGGATACTGAAGAAAAAAGTATTTCTTGAATATTCTTTTGCTCTTTTAGTTTATTTTTTAATTTATTTTTTCATATGGATATGTGTTTATATGTAATTTGATTATATACCTTCTGATCCCTTCTCATTCCTTTCCTCTCACTGAACCCCTTCTTCCCAACAAGTCCCTCTCCTATGTTCTTATCTTTGTGTGAGTATGTGTGACTCACTATATTCAGCTATGGTTACTTGCATAAGCACAAGTTTGGATTATTTACATTAGCAGTGGCTAAACTATGCAAGAATATTGCACCCCTCCACTAGCAGCCATTAATTGTCCCTCAGGTCCTCATGATCCCCTCCCACATCATGATGGCATGTTGATTGCCCAAATAATGGGTGGCTGTGTACAGGTAGCTACTATAACTATGAGTTCATGACTGCAATAGCTGTGTTAAAATACAATATTTGATAGTACTCTTGGTGTCTTGTTCTTACATTGTTTCTGTCATGATGTTCCCAAGGCTTGGAGGGTTTGGGGGTTGGTAGATGAAATATATCCTATGTAGGGATGACACTCAGTAGTTACTTTTCCTTAGCATGTTGACCAGTTATGAATCTTTCTAGTAATTGTTGCCCACTGCAAAGAAAAGCTTCTATGACAGCCAAGAGGCATAGTAGTCTATGGATATAAAAATAAATATTTAAAGGTCAATGTGACATTATGTCTACCTAGAAAAAAAACTGGCACTAGATTCTGCCCTAGGGCCTCTTTAACAGTGGTCTTATGACCATGTTTATAGTACCAGTTTTGAATTTCTCCCATGGGGTAAGAATAAAACTCAATGAGAATGCAATTAGTTATCATCCCTAACAGCCAGGCCACAGTTGTAGCAGTAGGCATCTCTTCCTGATAGACTGATGTTGTAGTCTGTATATACCTAAGACCTTTGATGGCTTTTTCACCCTCTGGAACCTGTGTATCACTGTCTGGTAATATGAAAGATATATAGCAGCAAGCTTTTCAGCTCAGTTTTAGCTTTGTTTCTCTATGTTGTATATTGGAAGCATGTAGTGTCTTCAGCAATAGAACCTTGTCATCTAGTTTTGGCGGACAGTTGATAACAATAGCAATGCTTTATTACAAAGTTCCATGTATCATTTGTCTCATTTAAAATTACCAAGTTAGCCTTCCCATCTGATAACAGCTTTTCAGTCTTTATATTTAGTAATTTAAATAAAATCACAGATTTCAAGTTAACACATAAGTATTCTAGAGAATCACAAAAATATATGAACTGAGACGTTACACTGGGGATTTTTCTCATCATTTATTTCACATATAACATTTGAAATGCATATTTCTTTGATTTTAATATTGGATCAGAATGATCTTTGCATATAATATCCATATGCAAAGTATAAGTATGCATGTCTATAATAGAGATGCTGAGAAAAAGGTCAAAAAGGAGACTTTGGGCCAAGTGTAGTCATAATATAAATCCTTACATTAAAATAGTTTTATTCATTTGTATTTTAAACTATTCTATTGGATGACAGACAGTATCTTATGAATTAGTCAATTATTTTTCTTTAAAAGCACTCAATTTTATATGTGTGAAAAATTAAGAAATGGACTTATTTACTTACACTCAATTTTAACTTCATATCGTTGTTGGGTAGAGGAAGCTTAATTATATAATTTTCTTATAACAAGAATCTCTGGGCACTGAAAATCTTTTGTTAATTTGAGTATGTATGAGCTCATATGGTTTTAATTATGATTACATACTGATTGTTCAAATCTTTTGTTTCAGAAAAAGGATTTTTGTCCATTATTTTAATTTTTATGAATTTATCAAATAAAAATGATGTCATCAAATAAAAGCAGTCTCCTCTCATTTCCTTTCTACTAATTACTTCTCAGAAAGATAATCCCCTTTTAACTTAAAGATACTATTCATGAATCTAAATAAAGTTCCTTAGCCTTTGTATGATTTGTTGAGTGCTTGGCTCATCAGTGGGTCACCCAGAGCACGGATTTATTTTTAGCTTTGGAGTCTGCCAAGTCAGCTTTTCAGCTTACCGTGCAAACTGAATTTTATGTACAGACCATAAACTATATGTTGAATCTATTCAGATAAAATTTGTCAGTTTTTATGCTCTTTTACATAGGGTATAATATTAACTTCCCACATCCACACACACTTAGTTTGATGCATTGTGAGGTTAGCTGGTAGTTTAATGGTTCCCTTGCTTTATGTCTTCCCAGCTGAGCATTAAGCTGTCTCTATCTAGTATTTTATTTTTTCATATACAACTTCACTAGAAATATTGTGTCAGTTGGCTAATTTGATTGAAATCAAGTGCCATAGCTGTGTTAAGAAAGCAATTCCTCTTTGTTTAGACCCTATCATTCCATGAGTGAGTGTGTGTACATGTATGTATGTTTGTATGTATGTATCTTTATTTTCCCTTTTTCGTGAGTTGAAGTTAGGATTCGTAATCCATGTCTTGGATTGCTGTAAGGTTCAGTCATTCACTTGTCTGCGAGAGTTCCTGGGAATTTCTGACATTGGGGGAAAAACCCAGATATAATGGCTAAACTGTTAGCTCAAAAGTGACAAAATTATACTCAAAAAATAGAGTATACCCTATCCCATATTACTGCTTTCATGAGAAGTCAAGGCTAAGTTAAACATATGACAGATAGTGACAACATTTGCGCTGACAATGAAGCATATTTCTAATCTCTTTATTCTAAGTGTTAGGGAAATTGCTGTGCATTTGTTATTTCATAGAAGCTCTGAGAACACACAGTATGCTCTTATTCCATGCATCTTTCTCTATGGTAACCAGTTCCATGACAAGCTGTGCTAACCAGGCAAGGGAGAAAACTTTGTTTGTTTGGACATCTTACTAGCTATGTAAAAGGCCAGATTAGACTGCAAGCATCAGTGTGTCCTCACTAAAATATATTTTTAATTGAAATCTGCTATTTATTACTACATGTAAGTCCTTTCTAAGTGCTTTACATATAGTAACACATTTGTTTTCATAGCTCTTTGAGATTCTGATGTCACCTCCCATTGAAGAAGATGAAGCACAGAGAAATTCTGTGAAGCTTTCTTAAGGTAGCACAAGAACAGAGTTTGACTGTAGGTTGCCTTGTGCAAACTATGTTTGATCCCTGTGGTATGCTCCCTCATGGGCTGAGAATGAGGTATAAACCTGATGTATTTGTTCAAAAGAAGAGAATGGTTTGTGAACGTCAAAATTTAAGAGTGCATGCTACCCAAAGGGTCATCATGGTTCTGACAGACTACTCTTGGTTGCCGTAGCTGCCTGAACATGGGAAACCCTTTGCATGCCCCCTTACTTGGATCTTTATGATGGTTCTCAATAAATATGAAATTATCCCAATTTTTTATTTAAAATGTGAATCTTGTTTTCAGCCATCAATGCTAATATAACATTCTTGTAGCTTCAAATAAAATCCAGAGAACATTTGTTTAGTAAATATTTTGTTTTTCCAACCTAATTTTTCTTCTTTTAGCAGTGAAGATATTTAATCTCCCTCCTCTCTCTGTCTCTCTGTCTCTCTCTGTCTCTGTCTCTCTGTTTCTCTCTCTCTCTCTCCATCTCCATCTCCATATATCTTACATATAATCTATATATCTATATCTGTATCTGTATCTCATATATATACAGTATATTACTTTGTGTAAATGGGAGAACACACCAAAACCTTGGGTTATCAAAGCTAACAGTTTCAAATGTCCTATATTTTACCATTTCATCCTCATATCAACAAATGTTATTTGAATGAGAGTGGTCTCAAATAGACCCATATATTTGAATGTTTGATCTTAGTTGGTGAACAGTTTGGGGAAGGATTAGGAGGTATGGTGTTATTAGAGAAGGTGTGTCACTCACTGATAGTCATATTTGAGATTTCAAAAGCCCACACAGGGCCCAGTCTTGCTCTCTCTGCATTCAATTTGCAGATCTGGATGTAAGGTCTTAGTGATCCACCTCCATGGCTCCCTGCCTGATAATATCCTATCTGATATGGTTGTGCACTCATCCCTTTGAATCTGTGAGCACACTCCCAATTAAATGCTTTCTTTCATTGGTTTCCTTGGTCATGGTGTCTCTTCACAGCAGCAGAAAAGGAACTGAGATAGCTATGGTAACTAAAATGTATTTATCTCCATTTTTCAGAGGTGAAAATGGAAGCCCAGAGAGGTGGAGTCACTTGTACAAAGTTCCAGAGCTAGGAAACATTAAATGAGTGATTACACATCAGGACTGCTGAATGCCCCCATTACTATTGTGGTTTTATATTTAATTACTCATGAAATATAAGTAACATTTCAAAGGAAAAAAACTGTAAAATTCACTAGCTTCCTTTTGTATAGCAAAGGGCTATCACATGCTCATTAGAGAATGTGCCTAAAGTAGTCAGTGGACTATGGCTGGTGCCAATACGAAAATAATGGGATCCCTTTCCTGTTACCACTGTCATCTCCCCTACAATGCCATGTACACTTTATCCTGAGAACTGAAGGTCTCCACACCATTCCGTTCCTCCCATTCCTTCCTAGTTGCTCAGGCTTACATCCAAACACACACCCTTGCCTTCCCCATCTCAAAGGCTGCAATCTCAGGTTCTGCATTTCAGTCAAAGTAAATATAGTTCTAATGCAAGTATTGCTGTGTATTTTCTCAGGCTAACCTGTGTGTTTAAAGATGTGGGCAGCCATGTTGATAGTGTCTGTGAATGTCATCACCATTAAGCATAAATCCTAGCTTATAATTATCTCTAACTACCATCTCCCATAAAGGCAAGATTAAATGGAATTTTTCTCATACAAGATATCTTGGCAAGTAAGTTTTGCTACTATATGTATACAAAAATATATCTCTATTTGCTTAAGGTCATACTGTTCCCTCTAAGAATGCTATTATACCCACTTGTAACATTTATGTATGCTCTGAGGATAATCAAGGTGCCAACATATTCTGTACTGTGATAGAATTCTATCTTTTTCCTTTTCCCCATTGGAAACACAGTCTTATTGCATAACCCAGGCATCCCTTCCTCATGAATTTGCATTAAAGGTGCATGTCATCTTTCCCAGCTTCTTTCAGTTATTGAATCAAGATAAGACAGGATAAATTCCTCTGTGAATCAATAGTGCTAATTCTTTCACACTGGGAAATCCTTTTCTGTAGTTAATGTCTGAGAAGTATCCAGTCATCTGAGTCTAGCCCAGGCATCAATATGTTTTGGAAGGCTTTTCTAATTCCAACTTAGAATTCAATCATCTATTTTTTTAAATCTCTGGGACCTTAGATCTTGGAAGAGACCACGACTGTTAATCTCATCCTGCTTCTGTTTCTAGGTGGTTCTCAGCCTTCCAGAGCACTAGACAGTAAGGGCAATGGATGAAACAGGTGGAACAAGAAGTAATTTCCTTTATGTACTCTGGTTCTGGTCAAACTAGATTAATTAGAATTATAAACTTTGTGACACTAAGATTTGGCTTAACCTGTTTATAGATGGTGGAGAAAAAAACCCTTTTATTCTGCTGTACAAATGTATTCCAAACTGACCCAGCTTTTAAAGTTCTGGTTTAGATGTGAAGATGGTTTAGATACTTCACCTGTATGGGTCCATTTACATTGTAGCATAGCAATCAAAAGGTAGGGTGCTTGGTTCTTGGAGTGAAGATCTGCCTTTATTAAAATCTTAGTTAAAAAACAGTCCTAGCTTTCTTTGTTTAACCATAAGGCTTTCCAGGATTGTGCATTTGTCCATATAATTACTGTCAGTCTCTGCTGTTAGCCTAACTTAGATGCTTCTGGGAAGAAGTGCTGAACAGGATGGTGGTACATGCCAGCATTCGCAGCATGTGGAGGATGGCCCTATGCTTATCCTCAGAATATGGCTTGGACTAAGAGTGAGGAAGGACTTGAAGTTGTATTTGATGACATTTTCTTAATTCTGTTAGTCAGGCTATTCAGATTTGTTTGGAGGTAGAATGTTAAATATGTATGTTTACCTGTATTACTTTATATAAAATTTCACATCTATTATTTAATTATCAATATTCTTAAATATGAGACTACATTTTAGAATGCTTGTTCCTTAATTATAACACCTTGATTCATAACCTTTTGTATTATAAAGTCAATTTTAAAAAGCACCAATTATTGCATGCAGGTAAAGTCTCTGGGTATATGCCCAGGAGTGGTATAGCCGGATCCTCCGGAAGTGTCATGCCCAGTTTTCTGAGGAGCCGCCAGACTGCTTTCCAGAGTGGTTGTACCAGCCTGCAATTCCACCAGCAGTGGAGGAGTGTTCCTCTTTCTCCACATCCTCGCCAACAACTGCTGTCTCCTGTGTTTTTGATCTTAGCCATCCTGACTGGTGTGAGATGGAATCTCAGGGTTGTTTTGATTTGCATTTCCCTAATGACTAAGGATGATGAACATCTCTTTAGGTGCTTCTCAGCCATTAGATATTCTTCAGGTGAGAACTCTTTGTGGAGCTCTGTACCCCATTTTTTAATAGGGTTACTTGCCTCTCTGGAGTTTAACTTCTTGAGTTCTTTGTATATCTTGGATATTAGCCCTCTGTCGGATGTAAGGTTGGTAAAGATCATTTCCCAGTTAGTTGGTTGCCGCTTTGTCTTTTTGACGGTGTCTTTTGCCTTGCAAAAACTTTGTAATTTAATGAGGTCCCATTTGTCTATTCTACATGCTCCACTATATTCATAGCAGCCTTATTTATAATAGCCAGAAGCTGGAAAGAACCTAGATGTCCCTCAATGGAGGAATGGATTCAGAAGATGTGGTATATTTACACAATGGAATACTACTCTGCAATTAAAAACAATGAATTCACGAAATTCCTAGGCAAATGGTCAGAACTTGAAAATATCATCCTTAGTGAGGTAACCCAATCACAAAAGATCACACATGGTATGAAGTCACTGATAAGGGGATATTGACCCAGAATCTCAGAATACCCTAGACACAATCAGCATATCAATAGATTTCTAAAAAGATGGAAGGAGAGACCCCTGGTCCTGGAAAGACTGGATGTAGGGGAACGCCAGGACAGAGTAATGAGAGGGGGTTGAACGGAGAAAAGAGGGAGGGAAGGGGGCTTATGGGACTTTCGGGGAGGGAGGAAACGGGAAAGGGGAAGTGATTTGGAATGTAAATTAAAAAAATAAAATTAAATTAAATTAAAAAAAAAAAGCACCAATTAGCTGAATGGCCATTTTAAGTTGTTCTTAGTTCCCTAATTTATTAACCAATGGAAGTGGGTTTTTAGGGACAAGATCTTATGAAGACAATTGGAGGGTTGCCCTTTGTGGCTTCTTTGCTTTACTTGAATTTTCTTTTTTATGATTTTAGTAGATGAGTCAACATTTTAGTTTGTTCTACTATGTGTCTGAAATGATTTTTCCAGGAATTAAGTCTAATAAAGCAGCTTTAATTCATTCCAGTTGTCTGAATGGTGGCAGGGAAGATGTTAAGAAAATCTCCAATTCATCCAGAGATTGGTTTTCCCATGGTTGACTCAGAAGCAATTTGTGTTCTTAGGATAAGGAAAGAAACAGGACTCAATAGAGGAGGCTTCAGCACAATGCCATGCATACCTGGGAGTTGTACAATGGAGTTGGCTCTTCAATGAAGAAACAGGTTAGCCTTGTTTGTCTGCCTACAGCTCTGTCACAGTTTGTGAAGGAGGGCAGTTCTCCAGAGAAGGGAGCAGGTGGAAGCCACTAGCAGTCACTGTGTATCAGAGCTTTCATTCATTGTTAGATAAAGTGTAACTATTAGTTATAGGACTAGACAGGAAAGCAAAGCACAGGCAGATCTTTTGCCCAGAGGGAGAAAAACCTGGGGGAATTATTGTGTTGGGATAAATTCACATGGGCAATAAGGACCAACAAGAAGGCATAGCTATTATCTGAGTGTTAGAAATGAAAATCTTTCTAAGCACAGGGTATGAGTTTGTAAATACAGGGAGGATGGCATGTGGTAGGGGTGGACACTAAGACTGGATGAAAGTGTCTGCCCTTATGAGTTGAGAGAAACACAAAGGCAAACAAGTCTAGGTCACAATCCATCTTCAAATTGCAAGAGATAGAGTTCTTGTCATCATCAATAGAAACAAACTCTACTAATGTGAGCAAAAGTAACTACCAAAGATTATATATGTGTTTACAATTTCCAGACTTAAAGAAAAATAAGCAAGGCACTAGCTTAGGTAGAGGCAAGAACTAGGCATATATGTTGGTGGGTGAGCTGAACGGCCTCAGAATGGATATGCCATTAGGGTATAATTAGAATCTTTCAGTCAGAGCTTCATGCAGTTGGGCTCAAGAGTTTTATCCTAAAGGACAACTTGTTGAAAATCTTATCAAAAGCGAATATACCATGATTGATGCTCCTGACAAGATACTAACCAAGGAAATGGTACTGAAGTCCAAGAAATATTAGGGTGCTGTTACTAAAACATGGGAATTTGTGTGGATGCTTGAGAAACAAAACATCTATGTTCCTACTATAGAGGGTGTCATTGCACTTTGATTTTATTCTACTTATGACATGATGAGATAACATCGTGTGTGGGACCAGGATAAACAAGTATACTCAGCGACAGGAAAGTCTCTAAAAGTTAACTAGGAAAGGGATCTAACAGGCAAGGAGTGGCAGGGGCAGTAAGCCAGGTCTAGATTGGTATCACGAGGAGAGCCTAGATAGAAGCAGGACAGACAAGTGTCCTGGAGATCAAGAACAGGAAGACGCCAGGTAAAACCAAGTCAGGCATGAAGCATAAAGTGGCTCCGAGGCAAGGCCAGAGACAGTGCAATCATATACAGTTTGGAATGAATAGCAAAAGCTAAAGCAAAGGTGAGGGCAGTGGGGATGGAGGAAAAGGCAGAGATTTCTAAAAGGCAGCTACTTTCTGTAACTGCAGGAGCGAGATCAGAGAGCATCAGAATGACAGACACTTAAGCCAGCGTTTGATTTCTACAGGTTTGATGTTCTCCTGTGAGATCTGTATTGGTACTCTGATTGTTGTGGTGAATTAGCTTTCCTATCAAACTGTTATCAACTTCTTTCTTATGGAGCTTGGTTTTTACACTTCATAGTGATTTTGAAGTGTATTTGTGGTGAAATGTGTCTGCTACCACCTTTGGGAGGTACACAGTGTACAAAGAAAGCATGAGGCTCCAGGCTTAGATACAGATCATAGGAGGAAACTAATAATGGGCAAACTCTCTAGCCAACCAGATAGAGGAGGAACAGAGACTAAAGTGACGATTAACCAAGATCAAGTCTGAAATGAGTGATAAATTTAGGACTTTGCACAGGGACTTCATGGCACTCTGTCACACATGCCCCCGCCTGCACACATATCTCCTTACTAAAGAGTGGCATGGGCAGGCTCCATAAACAAGGCAACCAACCTTCCCTGTGTTTAGAAAGAGAGTAATAGAAGCAGACAAGATTCACCTTTTCCCTCATTTAGACCTTTCTCTATGCTTTAGACTTTCCCTCTTCCTCTCCCTGTCTCCCTCTCCCTCCCTCCTCTCTCTCACACATACCTCTCATATCTCTCTCTCTCCCTCTCTCTCTCTCTCTCTCTCTCTCTCTCTCTCTCTCTCTCTCTCTCTCTCTCTCTCTCACACACACACACACACACACACACACACATACTCTCTCCCCCTCTCTCCTCTTCCCCCCCACACACATATGCACTCAGACACACATATGAACCAACCCCGATGATTTCTGTTGTGTTCTCTCTCACTGCTTTCACTAGTTGGAGAGAATTCTCTGGGATTAGTTCTGCCTTTAGGGCATAACCAAGAGCACCTCATTTGCAAGCCTAGTGACCTGGATTCGAACTCCATCACCTACATGAAAAGCTGGGTAGGAATATATGTGTCTGTAATCCTAGCAAGGTGGGGTGGGCTCTAAGCTAGCTGATCCTGAGAGTTCCTTCATGTGCCAGCTTAGCCACAACAGTGACATACATGTTGGTTCAATGAGAAATCCTGTCTCGAGGAAACAAAGCAGAGAATAAGGTACCAGATGTCCTGCTCTGGCCTCTGTGTACAAGGCCATGCAAACACACTACACACACAACACAAATGAAGGAGAGAGAGAGAGAGAGAGAGAGAGAGAGAGAGAGAGAGAGAGTCATTCAACTTAACCTATGGCCTTTACCTTCACCACACCAGCATAGACTCGTGCACACAAGTGCATATACATAAATCAGAAAGAGAGAAAATGCCTTTGAGTTAGATTCACATATCCTCAGGGCAGTGGCAGTTTACCCATGAAGTTCTTGATTAAGGAATTATAGACAGATAAGGCATTGTTTAGGCTTTTATATGTGTTTCTGCCTACCTAATCATCTATATTACTGCGTTTTCAATTATTTCAAATTGTCCTAAATACATAACATTTATTTTTGCTAGGTCCCAAATTGGTTGTAATGCTGAAATGATAGCAATAATGACTATAATAATTCCAACATTTTAGTGAGAATTTGAATATGAAAAATACAGTAAGTACAGTTGAAAATATGCCTTTAAAAGAGATATGATTTAAAGTCACAAATTGCCTTGGTATTTTAAGATTAGTTTTCCTGTTTCCTTGTGGAGTTCTAGTTGACTGTCAGAAAATACTGTGATTAAAGTTGGTGTTTATTACCTAATTGGAAAAAAAAATAACATTTTGTACTATCTGGATAGCATCGTATGCAGAGTTTGAAAGCTATTCTTATTTTACTCCTGCTATTCAAGATTCATGAAATTAAGTGACAGATGCACTCAAGTGCATTTGAAGACCAATGTGCTGTCAGATCTCCACAGAATTGCATCAAGCAGCACAGTGAGAAGTAGACTCAGTGTAAGCCATCTGTCTGACTGCACTGTGCAGGACTCCCCTTCCTTCACTCTAATGGTTTGCCTGCTTTTTCTCTTATAGAACATTTGCTAAAGGAACTTGAAATATGCTTGAAATTGAATGTTGGCAGTTAGAAAGTGTTTGTTATATCCTGTTATACAAATCCATTTGGATTTTTACCTTTAAAAATTTAGACTTGTATTACATTCTTGTGTGTTTTGTTTTCATTTTTAGTTAATTTTCCAATAGTCATCTCATCTCAGCTTTACATTTCCCTCATGTCTGTAACATTACATATTTGCTAAAACAACCAAGGACTGGGGTTTCCAAAAATACTTTGTCACTTCTTTAGTTCTCTTTGTCCTCCCTCCCTCCCTTCATCCCACCTTCCCTTCTCTGACCCTTAGGTACAAGAGCACCATTGAAACTGGGCTCTGTAACTTTGTGTTTTAATTGTTTGTGGTTTTCTGAAAAGCTATCCATATGTCCCCAAAAGAAGTTCCTTAATGATGTAAAGACTGCACTTATCTGTGGGCATAAGGATAAATATTTGGAATTATGCAGTTTTAGTAAAGTGGCAGATTCTCTCCCAAGATCCATGACTACTAGATATGATTTCCCTCTTGTTGAGTGAGTCTTTAATCCAATTAGAGAGCTGTTGGTTAGTGCCAAGGTATGATTGGCACTATGCATCCTTAGGTTACTGTGTCATGCTGGTTGTTGTGATGGTCCATGGTTATAGCTGGGTAGGACTGGTGAGTGCTTCCCTCCTTTGAAAACTTGTGTGACAAAGTCTGGTACTATGAAAGCTAACCTTCAAGGAGGACATGGTCAGCTCAAGGTTCCAGGTCAGGGGCCTCTGGACCCTGCATCTACGTGCACAGTGTCTTTAGTAATTGGTATTTCCCTTCAACCAAGGACAATAGCAATTGCCTCTATGTTTTGGCAGTCTCTTGGACAACACTGACCAACAACTCAAAAGAGGATGTCTTGTGCCTGGTTTTGGGGGTTTTGTTAGCTTTGGTGTTTTTGGTTCTTGGAGGAAGCATTATCACCCACATGAGACAACTTCATTTAAAATATATGTGTATACATGGGCTTACATGTATTATAGGGTGAGGATTTTTGGTAAAATGTTAATATTTGGTTACTTGTAACTTTTTCAAACATCCTTATTATTACTTTACCTCCTTTCTCCCTTTTCTGTGTAAATTTCTCTACCCTTTCCTAATTAAGGGTACCCTTTCCTTCTTTTTCACACTTGTCCAGTCAGATCACTTGTACCTGCCATTCACCTCTGTATCTCCACGCCTACTCAATGGTTGGTTCTGTTTTATATCAGTGGTTTCTGCAGTTACTCCAAGATGTGTCCTCACATCTGAAGATTTGGAACTTAGGAGTCTCCAGTGAGAGAGAATATGCAGCACTTACCTTTCTGTTCCTGAATCATCTCTCTGTATTTTCTAGATTCACACATTTAACTACAAAGTTCATGATTTCATTTATCCTTCAAGTTAAATAGTATTCCATGGTATTTATACTGTGTTTTCATTACTCACTTGTCATTTGAAGAACATTAAGGTTGTTTATTTTTCCTGATTTCCTAGGTAGTATGAATGGAGAAGCAATGGCCATGGCACCTATCTATTGGAGAAAGTGGGGTAATGAAATCTCCTGCTATTGATAGGTTGATGTTTATCTATGTTTTAAAATACAGTAGTACCTTTTATAGTGAAATTGAGTGCCCTGGAGTTTGATGCATATGTGTTTAGGATAGTAATATTTTTCTTTGTTAGCTGACCCCTTTATTAGAATGAAGTCTTTTTCTTTATCTCCTAATTAGTTTTGGTTTTAAGTCTATTTAGTCAGCTATTAGGTTATTGACACCTTCTTGTTTTTCTTTTCTTTCTTTCTTTTTTAATCACCTTTGACTGGAGTACTTTTGTCCATGCTTTTATTCTTAGGTGGTTCCTAGCATTAAAACTAAGGTGAGTTTCTTCTAGACAACAGATATATGGTCTTTGTTGTTTGATTCATTCAGTCAGCTTGGGGTTTAGATTGGAGAATTGAAGTCAGTGATATTTAAAATTCTTATTGTAATGTGTGTGCTAATTATGGTTATCATGCTGTTGAGTTTTTATATTGTTGTTTGTTTTCAGTGGTACTTTCTGTTTTAATAATTACCATTGTATATTTCTTTCCACAAGCTTTCTGCTAGTCTTGTTACTCTCTTCAGCCCAAAACGCCTATATTTTCTTTAGGTTAGGTTTGTTGTATATAAAATTTTAGAGTGTTTATATAAATTTTCTTTTTCCTTTAGTGATGATGGATAGTATGTTCTGGGCTTATTAGTCTAGGCTTTCCTTCATAATCTTTTAGGAATTAAAATACATTACTTTAAGGTTTCTTGGCTTTCAAAGCTTCTATTGTGAAATCAGCTGTTAGTCTGACCAATTTTCCTTTAGACGTGGATTATTATTTTTTTTTATATTTCTTTGTTAGGTTATCCTTAGTGTCTTTAGCGATGTGTCAGGAGGATTTTATTTTCTGCTTTTGTCTTGTTGGTGCTTTGTGTTCCTCTTTTCTCATACGGATTTGTCTTTCCTTAGTTAGGGTAGGTATTCTATGACCTCGTCTGTGCCATTGACTTAGGATTTTTCTCCTTTACCTATGCCTTTAATGTGAAGGTTGGATTTTTTTTATTATGGTATGCCACATTTCTTGTGTGTTTCGTGTGTGTGTGTGTGTGTGTGTGTGTGTGTGTGTGTTTGTGTAAGAGAGAGGGGGAGAAGGGAGAGAGTGTTTAAACTTCATATTCCTTACTTATGTGGTCTAGCTCCAATATTTTATTTCTGAGTCCTGATTCCTATTATCTTTTGCTTGATAAATTTTACTTGTGAGCCTTTCCTTTGAGTTTTCTTGTGGAATTATTGGGGTTTTCAGCTCCATCTTCATTTGAACTTGAGTCTTCTTTGATGTTTCTGTTTCCTTATTGAGCTGCATTCTCAAGTTCTGAATTTTCTTCTCATTTTGATCAGCCTTATATTTCAGTTTTCTAGGGCATCACTCAGACATTTATTCTCTAAAATTTTATTCATTTATTTCTTCGTTTCTTCTTTAAACTCATTGAATTCTTTGATGAAGCTTATGATTGCTCTTTTAAATTCTGTGTCCTGGGGTTCTTATAGGTAATTGAAATTGACAACATTTCTACAAGATTAGTAGATTTTTGCCAAAATACTACTGGCTTGACTTTGCATGTTAATATTTTGGCAATGAGATCTGGCCTGTCTGTCTCTTTTGTTAGTTCTGTTTCTGTTATTGACTGAGAAGTTTGGGGCACAGATGCATGATTGAGTTCCTCCTAAAGGTTTGAAGTGGCTTGAGTGGAAGGAAGTCAGGTGGACATAGGGAAGTCAGGGCTGGTGTACAAGATATTCTTCCTGGTCTGAAACTAGAGTGTGGCAGTGGATAGATCTGATTTGATGTGACTTGGCAGGGGTTTGTGGGTTATGGAATAGCTAGAGAGGGTCCTGACAGAAGCCTACAGATTGGTTGGTTATGGGTAGTGAAGTAGGATTTCACTGGGTATTGGACCCAAGCTAAATATGAAAGATTTTGGAGAAAAGGTATAGATTGATTAGTCAGAAAGACACACCAGGCCTGACCCTGCAGAAGGACATGGGAGTTCTAGCTAGGTGGAGAAGTTTGATGCAGTGCAGTACAGGCCTGTGCTTTGTAGTAAGTAGGGCAGGACCAGGTGGAAACTAGAGATTGGTTATGACACAGGTTGGGTGGATGGACTGTGTAGAGTATAGATCTGGCTGGTTGTAGAGGAGATGTGCATTAGGTGGCCAAAGAGACTGACTGGGCTAGACCCTGGAAAAGAACGTCTATGTCTTTATATCTTTAAATGTGGCTAAATCTTACATAAGGAATTGTTTTGTTTTTCCAGGAAACTGTTCCCAAAGGGCTAGTGTTCAAGAATCACCTTAATGTCATCAAGGTTGGAGATTACTGGAAGTACCCTTTCATTTCTTGAGATGGAAGTCTATTTCAGATTAATTTCGTTCCAAATTTCCTGATCAAATGTGTGTTTTGACTAGTTCCTTCCTGTTTGTTTGACCGTACATTTTAGCTTTCTACCACTGGAAGTCCTGGATTGAAGTTCTTTTATTTCCTCATCTCACAGCTGTCATTCCAAAGTCTAAGCCCTGTGATTGGCATCCTGGATTAAGTTACCTTTTCTATCCCATTCCTTTAAAATACATTTCCGTCTGGGTATTTTCTGTTATCTTCAGACTGTTATTTTTTTTTTATTATTATTTATTTTATTTTATTTTTTTAATTTACATTCCAAATCACTTCCCCTTTCCCGTTTCCTCCCTCCCCGAAAGTCCCATTGGCCCCCTTCCCTCCCTCTTTTCTCCATTCAACCCCCTCTCGTTACTCTGTCCTGGCGTTCCCCTACATCCAGTCTTTCCAGGACCAGGGGTCTCTCCTTCCATCTTTTTAGAAATCTATTGATATGCGGATTGTGTCTAGGGTATTCCGAGATTCTGGGTCAATATCCCCTTATCAGTGACTGCATACCATGTGTGTTCTTTTGTGATTGGGTTACCTCACTAAGGATGATATTTTCAAGATCTGACCATTTGCCTAGGAATTTCGTGAATTCATTGTTTTTAATTGCAGAGTAGTATTCCATTGTGTAGATATACCACATCTTCTGAATCCATTCCTCCGTTGAGGGACATCTGGGTTCTTTCCAGCTTCTGGCTATTATAAATAAGGCTGCTATGAATATAGTGGAGCATGTGTCCTTATTGCATGCAGGTAAAGTCTCTGGGTATATGCCCAGGAGTGGTATAGCCGGATCCTCCGGGAGTGTCATGCCCAGTTTTCTGAGGAACCGCCAGACTGCTTTCCAGAGTGGTTGTACCAGCCTGCAATTCCACCAGCAGTCCATGATCATCTAATTGGTTTTAGTACTATGTTCGATCTCATATAATCTTGCCAATCATTGACAAAGGCATGAATGAAGACCCAGTTTGCTACTAGGAATTTGAAAAAGAAAAACAAAACAAATAAACAAAATACCTCAAATACAGTGGGTGTTTTTCTGAGTTTAAAAGAAACCATTAATGTGAACATTTCATGAAAGATGATTGAAACCTACTATAAAAGTTTAATTGAAAACTTCTGTTTTCATGGCCAGGAGCCATGCCTTAGAAAATAATATTAGATTACTGCCTTCCTGGGGAATAGTTAATTCATTACACCCCATAGCTATTAGAATAGTAAAAACTGATTTCTTTGAATCTTTATATCTTTTTAACCCTCATAATTTAAAAAAACATTCTAAATATAGTGTTGGGGTTGTAGGGATGGCTCAATGGTAAAGAGTACTGGATGCTCTTGCAGAGGATCTGGGTTCAAGTTCCAGAACATACGAGGAAACTAATAAGCATCTGTGGCTCCAGTCCCAGAGAGTCCGATACCCTTTGTCGCATCTGCGGCTCCAGTCCCAGAGAGTCCGATACCCTTTGTCGCATCTGCGGCTCCAGTCCCAGAGAGTCCGATACCCTTTGTCGCATCTGCGGCTCCAGTCCCAGAGAGTCCGATACCCTTTGTCGCATCTGTAGCTCCAGTCCCAGAGAGTCCGATACCCTTTGTCGCATCTGTGGATAATAGGCACAGAGACGGTACATACTCATGCCTGCAGGGAGACCACAGTTACACATGCAATAAAAATGATAAGGCTTTTAAATTTAGATAGGAATTCATTTATCATGTTCTATTTTGAGTAATTTAAAAGTGCATACTATGTGAAAACTAAACTATAATTTAATACAGAGGAAGAATTCTTAGTATTCTACCATTTCTTGTTTAGATTTCTTAACAATATAAGGGTAAGAAAAGTTCTTCATAACTTTATATTTTAATATATAAAAGCTCTACAATTTATTGATGATTTATAAATCAAGAAAATTTTTATTTTATTATACATATAATTATCTATTTTGAGATTTCATATAATTAAATTTGACAGCTAATTATAAACTAATCAGAATCAATGATTTTTACATTTTATTTCAAATCTATATATTAAAAATATTTTAGTATCTTAGTATAAAGGTATAAAATATCTTTATACACTTAAAATATTTTGAAATTGAAATTATGTATGTGATAAATTAAAACTGTGTGTGTATAATGATCAAAATAGTTTAATTTATGTCAATTTCCCTTTACTTGCATGGTCAAAATGGTTTGAAAAACAATGAAAAAAAATGAAAATTTTAAACTGTAGCAGTGTATGAAAATTCCAATAGTTCGTTCCTTTTATATTTTATAATTTCAAAATTGAATTATTCTTTTTGTGAGATTTGTGATATTTAGAGTTCTATCTTTTTAGATTTTCCTTTATATCATTTAAATACTTATATTTTTCTGAAAATATGGTACAAATTTCAGGATATTCCCATATACTTTCACATAACTGGTGGAAACAGAAAATGAGTATCTTTCTTATGTTTATTCATGCACCATTAACCAAATATTTATTAAATAGGATTATATCTAGAAGCTGAGGACATAGAAATGAACCAAACCTTGTTTTCCTCAGGGGGCTGCTACCCTGACAGGGCTGAAAACAAGGGAAAGACAGTCTTTGATGGCAAGCCAAAGTGCAGCTCTAGACTTAAATAGAGCATGTCATGGAACCGCACCCTTCTAACCCTGTGGCATAGTGGCTTGGGTATGTGGAGAAGTAGGGGCTCTTCTATCTGCCCTTTGTTTGTAAGGAGCTGGAGAGAGGCAGTGGGGGAAAACTCATGAATCAATCAACTGTGTAGAACAGCATTCCAATGAGTTGCATAAAAGAGTTGGAAAGAGACTGAAGTTCCTTAATTCGTGAATCTCTAAAAAACGGCTGAGGACATGACTGCCTTGCTATTGCCTAACCAGTTCATGAAAGATAGCTTGACATTTTACTGCCTTGTGTCCATCCTCAAATTAAGTTACTCACTGGTTCATATTAGATCTTAGAAATGCATAAAAGAATGTTATTGTGAATACATGTGTGTAGAAATAGGGGAACAGATGGACATGGATTTCTGTAAAAATATTCATAGTGTATTCATATGCAGAGGAACGTAACAACAGCAAAAAAAACCTTAGCTAAATGTATTCATGGCAAAATGATATGGGTAGTGTCAGTAGGGGATGTCAGAAATTACTATGTAGGATATTTTTAGTGCAAAGGAGCACCATCATAATGGCATGGCCCCCCTTTGTTGCTCTGGATAACCCTAAAAACCATTTGGATAGGCACTAGGATGCAGGGATTAAGGGCACACAGACTGTACTGAGGCTGCCTGGGTTAGGTAGTATTTATACTACTTATTATTTTAGATACAGTATTTCTTTGTGCCTCACTTTTTGTATCTGCAATTGGTGACAGTATCAATACCTGTCTTGTAGTGTTATTGGGAACATCGAATGTATGTATCAAGTTTTGAGGTGAATATTGGGCACATAACCAGGACTGCATTAGTAATTAAAGGCTGCCTGTAGCAGACTGCATCAGACTGGGAATTGACTGTGGCTATTTAGATCACTTTAAGATGTCCTTTCTTGCCCCTTTTCTTTTGTAATGTATGAACAAGTATTTGGTTTAAGAGTGCTTAGGGCAGTACTTGGGGATGTCTTCAGAGCAACATCATAATGAGATGACCATTAGTTGGAAGTCAAAGGTCTGTGTTACCGTGTCCATCATGTTCTGGGGGCTGAAGGATTTAGAGTAGTGGCAAACAGGTCTGGTGTTTGAGAGGTTGTTTGGTCTTCTGCCAAGTGTTTCCATTGACCAGAAAGTGCAGAAATGTTTAGGTGACAAGAAGAGACTGCAGAATCTGTTATAAAATAAAGTTGGGAGTGACCTTGGGATATTAGGAAGTGAAACACTTTTTGCTTCATTGTAGAAGACATGGAATACACTGAATATTTGTAGCTTGTAACAAAGTCTCTTCTGTTATTATAATGTTTACATGTACAACCAAAATCTATCCTGTTTTTTGTTTTGCCTTTTGTAGGTTTCTCTTATCCTGCTTATAATGTCAGAAAAACTTGTTTTATATATTTTATTAATATTATTTATCAATAAATGTTATTTAATGTTTATAGTTTCCAGCATAGTGTACTGATGCTTGCCCTTAATTCCAAAACTTGAGATGCAGAGGCAGAGGTGGAGGAGGAGGCAGGAGGCAGGAGGCAGGAGGCAGGAGGCAGGAGGCAGGAGGCAGGAGGCAGGAGGCAGGAGGCAGGTGAACCTCTATAAGTTTAGTCATCATGGTTAACATAGTGAGTTCCAGGAGAGTCAGAGTTGCATAGTAAGACCCTGTTTAAAAAAAAAAAAAACAAATAAAAATATAGTTCCAAGTAGCTAATCTCAATATATGTGTGTGTGTGTGTGTGTGTGTATGTGTGTGTGTGTGTGTGTGTGTATTCGTGTGTATATAATCAGAGTTAAGATAATAGAACTGAGTCAGTAAACCTACTTTCTAGCCTTTTTTTTTAAGATTTATTTATTATTATATGTAAGTACACTGTAGCTGTCTTCAGACACACCAGAAGAGGGCATCAGATCTCTTTTTTTTTTCACATACCCAAGTCAGACAAAATGCCACATAGAGAGGGGACATGGGCATTAAGTCCCACTTTATTTATTTATTTATTTATTTATTGTTTTTTTTATTATTATTTATTTTATTTTATTTTTTAATTTACATTCCAAATCACTTCCCCCTTCCCGTTTCCTCCCTCCCCGAAAGTCCCATAAGCCCCCTTCCCTCCCTCTTTTCTCCATTCAACCCCCTCTCGTTACTCTGTCCTGGTGTTCCCCTACATCCAGTCTTTCCAGGACCAGGGGTCTCTCCTACCATCTTTTTAGAAATCTATTGATATGCGGATTGTGTCTAGGGTATTCCGAGATTCTGGGTCAATATCCCCTTATCAGTGACTGCATACCATGTGTGTTCTTTTGTGATTGGGTTACCTCACTAAGGATGATATTTTCAAGATCTGACCATTTGCCTAGGAATTTTGTGAATTCATTGTTTTTAATTGCAGAGTAGTATTCCATTGTGTAGATATACCACATCTTCTGAATCCATTCCTCCGTTGAGGGACATCTGGGTTCTTTCCAGCTTCTGGCTATTATAAATAAGGCTGCTATGAACATAGTGGAGCATGTGTCCTTATTGCATGCAGGTAAAGTCTCTGGGTATATGCCCAGGAGTGGTATCAGAGCTCTTTTTACGGATGGTTGTGAGCCACCATGTGGTTGCTGGGATTTGAACTCAGGACCTCTGGAAGAGCAGTCAGTGCTCTTAACCACTGAGCCATCTCTCCAGCCCCTACTTTCTAGCCTTAATTCTTCTCTCCTATACTGTTTGCATGAATTCAACCAGAACTCTATTATTTATAACTAATTCTTTCCCTTCCCCTTCTCTCCCATTTTTTCCTTTCCCTCCTGTCCCCAAAAGATGAGACCAAATGTTTCTTTACTGATAGAGAGGTGGGAGAGTGGAGGCTTTTCCAGGTAAAGGAAGTACTGCAAGCCCAGAAGCCAAGAAATGGAAAGATAGAAAACAAATTGATGCTTTGAATAAACTGTAAGATGTGCATAACCTTCAAAGTAGTGAAAGAAACAAACTAGGCAGATGCAAAGGTATCTGGGAGGCTCCTGTAATCTTGCAGGAAGTGGAGAGCCCTGGAAGTACTTTGAATTCTGATAGTAGGAGAATAGAATGTACACAGTAAAGACTAAGTAGGTTAGATAATAAGATAGATCAGGGCTAGGATGGCTCCAAGGTTTCTGATTTGGGTGTCTGAATCCATTGTGTTATTATTAAAAAGATATTCCAATGGGAATAAGGAGTAAAGACAATCATTGTAATTTTAAGCAACAGGATTACAGTTCATTTGGAATATCTACCTGTAACTGTTGCCATAATGTATTTATGTCTCTGAAGATTAGAAGACTTTTTGGTAAGCATCCCAGGTTGTTAGCTCTTGATATAGATGTAGAAATGATTTATTATTTAGGAAGTACAAATGTTCTATAAGAGAAATTAACTGGTAGGAGACATAGTTTATGAATGTGAAACCAAAGTAATTCTCAGTATTAGCAAGGCTCATGAAAACACATGTTAGAGTAGCTCAGATGTTGGAGAGGTCAGAGATCTTACATAGTACATTGTTGACAAGTCAACCATGTGGGAGCAGGCCTCAGTGATAAGTATATCAGAGATATACTTATGTGATAGATTCCTAGGAAGAGAGAAGAAGAATAGCAAGATACCAAGGGATGCAGCTTTGTGATGTGTACCTCTTAGACTGAGGAGGATTTTAGGGGGTGGGATTGTAATATAATTACATCATTCCTCCCTTACGTTTCTTTCCTCCTTCCAAACTGCCTCATATATTCTCTTTGCTCTTTGCTCTCTGTCAAATTCCTGAGTTCTTTTTTAATTTGCTGATATATTTATATTCCTACATACATACATAAATGTGTTCAGTCGATCCAGTGTTGTATGTGTGTTTTTAGAACTGACCATTTGGTATTGGATAACCACTTAGTGTGCTCTTCCCTGGCAAGACTTTCTCCAGGGATCAGCATTCCTTCTGCTGTAGCGCCTCTGTAGGGTAAGGCCTCCTTGGTTTTCCCTTATCCATGTTAGTGAATCTTTTGTTGTCCTTCTTCAGTTCAAGCACATGTTGCAACATAAATAATTTTACAGTGACCCCCTATGTAAGTATCCCTGGACTCAGAGATCAGCAAGTCCTTCCTCACTGTCTCATCAGGTTTCTTTCTTGTCAATACTGAAGCATTTGAATCAATTCTAGATTCCATGTTCCTTCTCCCTTTGGACATCACTAGACATTTCTTTCTTGGATGTAATAATAGTATCTTAGCTGATTAAATCAACAGCGATGCCTTAATATTATCCAATAGTGATTATAATCAGACTTCATTTGTCTTAAAAAGGTTTTCCATATATTTGAATCGGTATACACCCCAAAAAGCCCACACATCGCTGTCAGTTTTGAAGGTTCCCCACTCTTGTACCCTCCTTCCCCCCCTTGAAGCAAACCAGAGCTATTTCTTTACTCCCCTGTGTGCTTTCTTCGCTGTGACATCAGCTAACGTGGTTCTCAGTCCTCTGTGGCCATTTTAAGCGAGTGTGTTGTAAGGCTCAGCACCATTTGTTTTCTTGCTCTTTTTTATTTTTAGGAGAATTTTCAGGTCAGATGCTAAATATCTCATAGATGATGTTGAAATAGTGACATTTCAATTTAAGAATTGTTGATAATCTGAAATTATTCCTTTAATAATAGAAACACAGTGAATCCTTCTTTTAAAAGGACCCGCCCCCACAGTGTCAGTGGTATGTTCACAAATTTCTTAGGTCTTCAGAATGTTACAATGAATATTAAATATTCATTTAAAATTACAGTGTCGAATAGATTTCCCTGTGATATCAATTAACTTAAATTATTACATAGCACATGTACTTTCAATTATTGTTTCCTCTCTCTCTCCTGTGTCCTTTATTCCATTCCTTCAAAAACAAGCTATCTGTTCCCATGGAAGCCTTTACCAAGACAGATAAATATCAACATCATGGCTGAAATACCAAAGCACAGTGCCAGCAATTATCCCACAATGTGTGTGTTGGCGTAATAATACACAGGATCTTGAGCGTATTGCTAATAGCCATCAAGGGTAGCAAGCTAGTCTCTAAACAAATTAAAGTGCCCCAGAGGACTTCTTCAGCACAGTATAATCAAGATTTGGTGATACGAGCTGCTTTGTTAGGGCTTGTTGTGAATTTTGCATTGCCCTATTGTATGTGAAAATTAATGCCAACCTTCTAAATTGGCCTATATAATATGTAGATCAACCAAGAAGACATTGAACTTGCCAAAGGAAGCATAAGGCACATCACTGAGAAAGGACATTATGTAGTGAATTCCAATGTAGAAGTGAGAATGTAAGAACTTTGAGTTTAGTTGGGACTTGACAAGAAAAATGTCCTGGTATCTGTCATCTCAGAGCTTAAATGTTTTGATTTGCATTACTGAGGAGAAGGGTACTCCAAGGAATCAAGGAGTCTTTGGCTTAAATAAATCGAAAAGCTGACTTACTCTCACTTTTATTCTTTTTAAAGATAACATTGACAAAATAGGTCTTATCATTCCTCTCCAAACAAATAAGAAAGATAAAGGGGATAAAGAATATATTAGAAAGTTCAGGGCTTTTAAAATTAAATTTTGTTTTTAAGAAAAATTATATGAAAATGCTTTTTTTCCCACAGTTCCCCTGTGACTTATTTTATACAACAGATATTAATGAAGTAAGAGTAATGAGTATTTTTCACACTTCGTAATGCTGAATCCATTCTTTAAATATGCTGGAATTCAAAGGTCAGATTATCTTCAGCCTCATAGACAAAATAATTTATTTTTAATGGCATATTTTAATAATTTTTATTATAGTTGTAGTTTGTTGTAATGAAATCCTCCTTTGCACCTGCTAATTCCAATCATGGAAAATATTCCTATAGGTGGTACTCTCATTCCTATAGATCAATATTATATAAGCATCTCATCTTCTAGTAGGAATTAATGTGTACTATATCCATGAAGAAATCATGAGGCAGGGCATTAAAAGGTGATACACATAAAATAATTTGTTTTGTACCATCTGCATTATAGAAAAAAACATGAAACAAATTTGAAATCATACACGAACCATAAAGATGTTAAGTTTACTATTAGGACATATGCAAATTTTTCTCAAAAGCAGCACATACAACTGAATGTGGCAGTACATACTTGTACTTCTAGAGCTTGAGAGACTGAAGGACAAACTCAAGGACAGCCAGGAGTGATACCCTGTTAAGAAAAAATAAGTGTGTACACACACACACACACAAACACACACACACACACACACACCACGCACATCTTACACATCTCAACAGAGTCATTACTTTCCCAGGTGGGTTTTGAATATGTCCTCGAACTTGAAATAAAATATTTTCACTGGAATTTCCACTGTCTCTCTTCTTGGTTGTAATGATTACTTTTTCTTTAAATTAGAATTATAATTGGTTAATTTTTTGGATATTTTATTTATTCACATTTCAAATGTTATCCTCTTTCCCAATCTACCCTCCAGAAACCTCCTATCCTATCCCCCCTCCTCCTGCTTCTGAGGGTGAGCCCCCACCCACCCACCCACTCCTGCCTCTTTTTTATTTATTTATTTATTTTTTTTTGGTTTTTCGAGACAGGGTTTCTCTGTATAGCCCTGGCTGTCCTGGAACTCGCTCTGTAAACCAGGCTGGCCTCAAACTCAGAAATCCTCCTGCCTCTGCCTCCCAAGTGCTAGGATTAAAGGCGTGCGCCACCACCGCCCTTCCTGCCTCTTCTCCCTTGCATTCCCCTACCCTGGGGCATTGAGGCTTCACAGGGCCAAGGGCCTCTTCTCCCATTGATGTCCAACAAGGCTATCCTCTGCTACATATATGGCTGGAGCCGTGGGTCCCTACATGTGTACAACTTGTTTAGTGGTGTAGACCCTGGAAGATCTGGTTGGTTGATACTATTGTTCTTCCTATAGGGTTGCAAACCCCTTCAGCTCTTTCAGTCAGTCTTCAAGTAAATGTACTTGTATTTAGGAATAAACACAAGGTTGCAATATAGGACACACAGGTAGTATTGGCTATGGTATCACCAAGAAAAGAAGGGAAGGTTAGAGTTTTCCTGGGAAAAATAGAAAAGGTGACCAGGAAGATGGTTCATTGAGTAAAGGCATTAACCACTCAATTTATTTGATAAAGGTGATATACATCTATATTTCCAGCACTCCTATACTGAGATGGGAGGTGGAAACAGGAGAATTGCTCAGAAATTTGAGCACCAGATAGCATAGAAAATGCAGCATGTGGCAGAAACAAGAGCTTTTTGACCCCAATGAAGCAGAAGGTGACATAACTCACAGATGTTTTCTGACTTCCACATGTGTGTTATGGTGTACATCCTCCCAAAAGAGAAGAAAGGGTCGGAGAAGGGGAGGTGTTTTGAAAGAATTTTATTGGTACCTGTGGCAAGTGTGAGTGCTGGTGAGCTCCAGTTGTTAACGAGCTTCAGATACCAAGTAAATGCAATCTAAAACTCACAGCATACTATTTCCTTGAGTAGGTTCAGAAGACTGTGAACTAAGAAAGTCCCCCTGTAAAAGAAAATCACTGTCTTTATAATATATGTCATTAATTGGTTTTCTGGTTGCTGTGACAAAATATCTATCAAAAGCCACTTGTGAAAGGAAGGGTTTATTTTGGTCCCCAGGCTCAAGTCATGGGCTATCATAACAATGAAAATATAGTCAGGGCCACAAGATCTCTGCTCATACCTCCAACATGGTTGGGAGAATGGGACAAATGAATTTGGGTGTTCAACTCATGCTTTGTTTTGTGTTCTCTTCTGGACCCCAGTCCATGGAAAGAAGACACCAACTTTCAGGGTGGGTCTTTCCGTCTCAGCCTAATCTAGAAATTCCATGGAGACACTCAGAGTTTTGTCTTCTCTGTGATTTTGGATCCTATCGAGTTGATAATCAATACTAAACATCATGTGATGTCAGGTAAATCATATTCAAATACTCTCCCTTCATCTATCAGGATTTGACCTTGGTAACTCCATTTTGAAACTGACAACTATGCAACCCAACTGTTTTCAGGCCCTGTTCTTAATAACATTTGCTAGTTTTTAATCTTGAATGAAATAAAATTTGCCTTTTTGCTTTACCAAAGAAGACACATTCATTCTGAGATCCAAGATCTATATATTTCTGTTCATCTTTCTGAAATTAAGTAAAATCAGAAACTGTGAAGATGATTCATGCCTAAAGCTCATTAATATCATGTATGGCCAAAATAATATGGTTCAAATTTCCTGTTTATTTTCATACCACTTATACCTTTATTTTTCCTATGCAGTTCATAAATTTTTGTAAGATGGTACTGCAGATTCAGAATTTTCCCAAGATAGTGAAATGTCTAAAGATACTTGAGTACATTCTTGTATCTATGGAACTTTATCTGAGAACTATTTCATTTCTTCCAGGGGGTAGCTTTGACTGAGAAGCTCTTGGGACTACTTGGAAAGGACTAGCATGGTTATATAAGCTTCTTTTTACTTTACAGTTTAAGTGTCATCATCTGTTTTTCGTGACTATTATGTGTTAAATTGACAATAGAAGCTATCTCAGGTACCTTATTCCTAATTTGTTGGAACTTTTCAAAATTAACACATCTTCTGTGAGATAAAATTCTATGCTGGGTTGAATTAATGTTACTTATGAGGCACTATTTATGTTCCTGGTTTCATGGGTGACAGTTGTTTAACCAGGAAGGAGCTTGCTTACATCAGAGACTTTAAAGAAGAAAATTAATTTGTAATGGTAATGCTGAGCTGATATAGACTGAGAAATAGACATGGAGCTCAAGTGGCAGTAGTGATACTTATGAAATCCTGGTAAAGCTTTTACACACTGAGGACACAGACTTTCTCAAGGAGCAACTTACTGAATGAACATATTCAAAGTGTTGTTTAAGAGGTTTCCAAAGAAATAGTTTATGTGTTTTGATGTTTCTGGGAGACTGAGACGTGCCGTAATGGCTTAACTAGGCATCTGGTGGTTAGTTACACACCTGAGTTGGAAGGTCTTTAAGGAAAGGAGTAGAGACTGTTGTTTAACTCTCATTTATTTACTTATTCATCAGCTGTTTCTTTGACATCACTTCAGTGCCAGGCATTGTACTCTTAAAGAAAAATAAGAGAAAAGAGACAGAGAATCTACCCTAATCAGATGGAGAAAGCAGTGGGGAAGGCATAAGGTGAGGTAAGGTGAGCCCCCCACTGATGTGTTCTCTCACTCTCTGACACTTCTATACTGCAGGAAAGATACAGAATGCCCAGAAGTGGGGAAGGCATAAGGTGAGGTAAGGTGAGCCCCCACTGATGTGTTCTCTCACTCTCTGACACTTCCATACTGCAGGGAAGATACAGAATGCCCGTAGGATGAACTAAAATCTACAGAATTATTTGTGTTCAGCATCAAGCTAATTAAAATCAAAGCAAGCAACTGAACAATTTCTAGGCTGCACAATTACATTGCTTCCTTGAAGGGAACCTGATGCTTGGTTTTCCCGCAAAGGGTGAAGTTTAGGAAGTGTTTTCAACTTTTTCCTGTGACAAATGAGATATGGTTTGGGCCTTCTGGGCTGGTATAAGGTCATGTTCAGAAATATCTTAGGGATAGTTAATGAACAGTGAATTTTCATTTTCTCTCATATGGATTTTGTTTTTAAGTAACCTTGAACTCACTCCATAGGTCAGGTTGGTCTCAAACTCAACAGTGATAAAGAGCTGTCTGCCTTCACCTTAATTTACATGAATTTAAAACATTACCTTTGTGCTCATCAATTTCCAAAGGGTTCACAATATCATTACAGTAAATATTGTTTATTTGTGATTATTCAAACACATACTCAGGCATCTGTTTATCCACCTACCCTTTTTTCTGTCTCTACCCTTTTTTCTGTAAATGGACCATTCAGTTTAGAACTGAACTAGGCTGTAGAGAGGGGATTGGTTACCTAGTAGTAGAAAAGCAACGATAATTAAGTTTTAAGAAATTGGAGTTAATTAGTATGCTGTATAGTGTATACGTGAAACAGCTTGCAGACTTGCTTGGAAACAATGTTTCTTGTACTCTCCAACCATTTCTTTCTAGTGTGCTTTATCACTTCTTAATCTAGTTGTATTTTATTATATGGCAGTTGTCACAATAAATATGTTTGCACAATATAAATTTGACTCTAATTAAATATGAAGAAAATGAAGTGGAATTTACTTCATGTTCACTATGTTAAAGTTGGTTAAATTGTGCATTAAGTATCCTGGTGCTTACAGTATTATCATTTTGAATAAGAAACTGTTGCATTCAGTGTCTTCTGCCTTTGAATGCATCAGAAAATTTAGAGAGCTTTAAATAATAGCTACTATTATTTTTATGATATATTTTGTGTCTCTTTTGAATGGCACAATTATATTTATGAACTATAGTATAAATTTTGATATGTGTTATGATATGTAATAACAAAGCAGAGTAAGCAACTTATCTGTTATCTCAAACATGTATCATTTTTTAATGGGAAAATTTAAAAATTTTTCTTTTACTGAGAAATAGACACAACTAGGATTTGGGAGATGGCTCAGTGGCTAAGAACACTTGCTATATGATCATAAAGACTAAATTTAAGATCCCAGTACCCACATAATAAGCCAGGTATCCTGCAGATGCCTGCAGCTCCCAGAGCTCTGACTCCCACTATGACTGCCATACATGTAAGGGCATATGGATACCCCACACACACAGGTGGGAAACTTTTAAATATATATATATATATATATATATATATATATATATATATATATATATGATATAATTAGGTTGAATTCCTAGTGTTCTGTGACATAGTAGATAATCTAATAGATGAGATGATACTGTAAGCATTCTGAAATTTAAGCAAGACTCCATTCTTTACTTTTTGTCCCCTTCTAACTTTCTGCCTCCTCTCCCTCTCTTTCTTGTTTCCTTCCTTCCTTCCTTCCTTCCTTCCTTCCTTCCTTCCTTCCTTCCTTTCTTCCTCCCTCCCTCCCTCCCTCCCTCCCTCCCTCCCTCCCTCCCTCCCTCCCTCCCTTCTTTCTTTCTTTCTTTCTTTCTTTCTTTCTTTCTTTCTTTCTTTCTTTCTTTCTTTCTTTCTTTCTTTCTTTCCCTCCCTCCCTCCCTCCCTCCCTTCCCTCTCCTCCTCCTTCTTCTTCCTCTCTCTCTCTCTCTCTCTCTCTCTCTCTCTCTCTCTCTCTCTCTCTCTCTCTCTCTCTCTTTCGTTCCCTGGGCCTTGCTTGCTAAGCAAACACTTTACCACCAACCCACTTGCCTAGCCAGGAACTCATTTCTAAACCCAGCTTTTGTTAGTATGATACTAAGTTGCTGTGTTGTGAAGTTTATGGTTAGTGGAGTCTTAGGGTGAGGATAGTGTTGGATATAGCAGGACTCTGTGAGTCTTCCTGCTTCAGTTCTGGGTAAAGAGGATAACAAAATGATGCCTAAGCAAGGTGATTCTAATTAATAATGTGGCATACCTTAGATACTTAGATATATGGCACAACTAGGTGCTGGAGTGCCAAGTGAGAGATACAATTTTGTAGTTTGAACAAAAGATATTTCTTCAGTCAGATTTCTTACAATGAAAGTAAAACATGGTTTTCAGTCACAGGATATATTCATTCTTCCTTAGAATAAAACAAACAAATAAACAAGAAACAACCCCCACCCCCACCATCTTCACTTTTACATACAACTGCAACAAAACAATCACTGGGTACCTCCCTGACCAGCTTACATCTAGTCAGTCAGACGGGTTCCTCCATCACATGCTTGCTCTTGAGGTTTCCTCATAGCCATTCTGTTCCACACTGCAGTGAATTTCCTGTTAGACGTTTGTCAGGCTGAGTATTTTTACTGTGATGACAGCAATCGCAACTGTAACAGAGTACAGCAGTGTGAGCTTCATTGTATTATCAGTCAGTTCACATGCTTCTTGATGGTTGGCAAAGATGATATATTTCCTTCAGCAGATGAGAAACATCCTGCTCCTTTGAGAAGACTGATGCATCTCTTGTTCATAAAGACATGTCAAATTTGAACTCAAAATTATTTAGCTTTCAATGCTTCTCCAATGATACCTGAATGTAGCATGTCTTTTCTTTTAGAGAATTTGTACTAAAAATCTGCAGCATAGATTTATTGCTTTCCTCTGTACATATTTTATTGAATGATATAGCATGTGTCAGTCTCCACAACATTTGCAAGGCATTGGCATTAATGAGGAAACATTTCGAAATCAGTGTGTCTCCGGGGAATTCAATCAGGAATAATTGGGTGATCTTTGAGAAATTAAAGGTCTACTGTCAGGAGGAAATGTCTATCTTCTGCATGACTTAGCCATCAAGTAAAAGAGGATTTTACTTCTAGTTCTCTGAAAAGATTGGGGGGAGATGTTCTGCCTTTGTACTTATCATTGAATTTAGTTCTTTTGGGAGACAATAGTAACTTGTCCTGTTTGGGGAGCTTCTGGGGCCTCACTGGACAAGAACTTGTATCCCACACCTGACTCTGGGATTTTCTCTTCTCTTCTCTTCTCTTCTCTTCTCTTCTCTTCTCTTCTCTTCTCTTCTCTTCTCCTCTCCTCTCCTCTCCTCTCCTCTCCTCTCCTCTCCTCTCCTCTCCTCTCCTCTCCTCTCCTCTCCTCTCCTCTCCTCTCTTTTCTTTCTTCCTTCCTTTCCTTTCCTTTTCTTTCCTTTTTGTGGTTTCTCAAGATAGGGTTTCTCTATGTAATGGCTCTGGGTGTCCTGGACTCCCTTGGTAGGTCATGCTGGCCTCAAACTCACAGAGATAGTCCTGCCTTTACTTTCTGAGTGCTGGGATTAAAGGCGTGTGCAATATGCCATGCTGGGATTTTCATCCAATGTCACGGAGCTTCTGGGAGAAGCATCCTCCATTCATGGAGGGTTCCTCCACCCAAGAACACTAATATGTTTTAAATAACCTATAAATAGTATATTTACATTGGGGTTTCAATATATCCTTAGCTTTGGTTACTTATTTCCCACTGTGTCCCTATCTTCTTACCTACCATCTCCTTAGACCTTTCTACCTGGTGTTTCCTTCTTCCCAGCCCCGTGTGTCTTTCTGGTTTTTACTAGCTTTCAGTGTTAATGGCACTACTTTAAAAATTCATAGCTAGGATCAGCCTCAAATGGAGAACATGTGGTACCTGTCTTTCTGAACCTGGGTTACCTCAAGAACTTTCTATAAAATTCATAATTCCATTCTTTTTTCCCCACATAAAAGTTGTATTGGGCATATGTACAACATCTTCATTAGTCATTACCCTGTCAATGGACATCTTGCTACTGTGAGTAGGGCCACAATGAATGCAGAAGTGTATTTCCGTTGTAGGATATAGAGTCCTTTAGTATATACTGAGCAATGCTATAACTGGGTCATATTGCAACCTTACAGTTATCTTTAATTTCTTGAGTATCTTCCACACTGTTTTCAACAACAATTATACCAGTTTCTATTCCTAACAAAAGCAAGTGTTTCCACTTGCTTTCACTCACCAGTATTTCTAGTTTGGTGTTTTCTTTATAATAGCCATTTTGACTGAATAGCCATTTTAAATAGAGTAGAATCTCAATTTTTTTTCCATTTTCATTTTCCTGGTGGTCAAAGATATACACTTTAAAAATATTTATTTGCTATCTCTTTTTCTTCTTTGAGACCTCTCTATTCAGACTCTTAGTCCATTTATTAAGTGGGTTATCTGTATTCTTAGTGGGTTTTTTTTAGTTATAAGTAGATTCTACATATTAGTCATGTGTAAGATGGCAAAGACCTGGTCAACAATTTCCATTATAGAACAAAAGATTTTTAATTTTATGAGATACTACTTGTTCATTGTTGGTCTATTTCATGAATGATCAGAGTCCTGTTCATGGAGTCCTTACCTGTGTCTGTGTCTTTTTTAAAGACTTTTTTGTTTGTTTGTTTATGAGTACATGTGACTATCTGTTTGAGGGTCTGTGACGTTAATGCATATAACCCTGGAAGCCAGAAAAGTGTATCAGATCCCCTAGAGCTGGAATTATAGACAATTGTAATCTATCTGATGTGTGTGCTTGGAATTAAACTCAGATCCTCTGGAAAAGCATTCTTAACCACTGAGTACACTCTTCAGCCCTTGTACCTATACCTTTAAGTGCACTCCATACTTGGTCTTCTAGTAGTTTCAGGACTACCATTTAAGGCTTTGGCCTATTTAAAATTGATTTCTGTGCAGGATGAGGGATAAAGATCAACTTGCATTTTCCTAAATGTCAGTATCCTTAGCATCATTTGTTGATAATCCTATTTTCCACTATACATATTTGGGTCCTTTGTCAAAAGTCATGTGGCAATAGTTGTGTGGACTTCTGTCTGGGTTCTCTATTTTGTTCCATTGATCTATCCGTTCTTGTAACAGTCCTATGCTGATTTTATTAAAATTTCCCTGTAGTATAGCTTGACATAGGGTATTCTGACATCTCCAGCAGTGTTCTGACTGTTGGCTGAATATTGTTTTGGTTATTTAAGGTCTTTTGTCTTCCTTATGAAATTTAAGATTTTTTAAAAAAAACTCTTTTAAAATTAAGTTGTAATTTTGACTAGGAGTGCATTGAATTTGTAGATTGCTTTTAATTAGATGATATTTTTCAAATCCATGAATAGGAGGGAGTTTTCCATCTTTATCTTCTTCAGTGTTTTAAGTTTTTCACTGTATATTTATTTCACTTCCTTGGTTAGGTTTATTTCAAGGTATTTCTGTCTTCTTTTGTTTTGTTGAAGCTTTTGTTATGGGGATATTTTTATGATTTCTTTTCCAGCATGGTTGCTGTTGGTATAGAGGAACCTATTGATTTTGTATGTTAGTTTTGTAATCTACACTTTGCTAGAAGTGTTTATCAACTCCAAGAGTTTCCTGGCCAAAGTCTTTGGGGTTCATTTTGTATAGAACCATGTCAACTACAATTAGAGATACAAAAACTTCTTGGTTTCCTATTTGCATTCTTCTCATTGCTTTTTCTTGCCTTGTTCTTAACTATAACTAAGACTTTAACCTCTATATTGGACAAGATGTGGAGAGTGGGAATCCTTTCTTTGTTTCTGGTCTTAGTGGGAATCTTGTGAATTTTTTTTCTCTACTTAGTATGATGTTAACCATACCTTTGTCATACATAGTCTTTTTATATTAAGTTGACATATGTTTCGTTTAAACCCTAGTCTCTTGAGGGCTTTTATCATAAAAAGATTTTAAATTTTGTCAATGACCTTTTCTCTCAAAGACCTATTGATATAGTGATGTGTTCTTGAATGTGGTTTGCGTATATTTTTATTGAGAATTTTTGTATCTATGTTAAACAAGGAGATTGGGTCTGTAATTATCTTTCTTTTCTCTCTCTTTATTTCTTTTGTTGTGTATTTGTCTAGTTTTGGAATCAGGATAATACAGACTTCATAAACACAAATGGAAGTGTTACAGAATAATTTGAGAATTATTTGTGCTGATTTTTCTTGGAAGTCTTCAGTGACTCCATCTGGATCTGGCTTTCATTTAGTTTAGAGATTTTTAATTACTGCCAGTCTTGCTTGTTATAGATCTGTTGAAGTTGTTTATTTTATCTTGGAATAAATTTGGTTACTCATGTGCTTCTAGAAATTCATCTATTTCTTTCATATTTTATAGTTTACTGTAATTTATAAGGTATGTTCTATAAATATTCTGGACTTCTTTACAATCTGTAACAATGTCTTCCTTTTTTGCTCTTCTATTAACTTGGGAATTTTCTTGTGGTGAATTTGACTAAAGATCTGTCAATCTTGTTTGTCTTTTCAAACAAAAAGCTTTCTGTCTCACTGGTTCTTGGTACTTTTTTGTTTGCTTATGTTTCATTGCTTATGTTTTGATTTTAGTTACTTCTTCCTGACTACTGATTGGTCTTTTGCTTTTTCTTGTTTTCCCAGTGCCTTGAGACATCATTACCTTGTTTGTTTGCTATCTCACTGATTTATTTTTTTTTAAACTATGTACTTTAAACTTTCTTCTAAGGACTACCTTCATTGTATCCCATGGGCTTAGGTATGCTATGTTTTTGTCTTCATTTAATTCTGGGAATATTTTGGTTTCAGTTTTTATTTCTTCTGTAACCCATCGGTATCAATTTGTAGTCTTCTTCAGTTGTGTTCATATAGAATACATGAAATTACTTGAGTTCTTATTTGTTGAAACTTACTCATGGTATAATATATGATCCTGAGAAAAATGTATATCATGTGTGTTTGGGTAGAATATTTTTTAGTTGTCTGTCAGGTTCATTTGAGCTATGGAGTCTTTAATAAAAATTTTTAACTTGTTTATTATTGGCCTTTATTATGAGCTTAGACAATTTCAAGTATTATTAATTTAAATTTTTTAGAAACATCATCTCTATTTTATATATAAAAAGTTCTCTTAAATTACTTAAGTTTCTAAACAATTCTCTTAAACATGCTTGATTTCTACTATTACATTTTTATGTACTGACAGAACTCCAGTTTACATATTTTGGAAGTATGTTATGTGAAACTTCCTGTCCCCTTTCCAAATCCTTCCATGCCCTGCTTCCCCCTCAAATTATGGCCTCTTATTGTATAATTTTTACGGTTCTTATGCACACACATATATATACAAAAACACACATAGATACACCCACACAGATATACACACACACACACATAGATACACACACACACACACAAATGCTTGCTTAGTTCCTTTATGTTGTACATATGTTTTTAAGGCTGGCTATGTCTGGCCATTTGTGGTTGGATAACTAGAGGGCTCTTTCCAATATTGATTCTTTCTCAGTGATTATTAATTGACTATGTTTCCTCATCAAGGAGCAGGAACTTTTGGGCGTTCCTACAACCACATTGATATGATAATTGTTCAGCTCTTGTTTAGGCAATCATACGATTTGTTTGTTTGGCTTGGTTTTTCAAGACAAGATTCCTCCATATAGCCCTGGCTGTCCTGGAACTTAGTCTGTAGACCAGATCTCTAACTCTGGGGTCTACCTGCTTCTGCCTCTCAAGTGTTGGGATTAAAGTCTTGTGCCACCATGCCTGGCTTGACAACCATATTATTGAGAGTTCACAGGTGCCAGATTCCTGTCCCACATAGAAACCACTATCTTAGAGTAGATTTCCATGTCCTTTCATTCTCACAATCTTCCTCCTCCCCTTTCTATAATGCTCACTGAGATTTAGGTATACAGTTTGTGCTATAGATGTATCAGCTGAGGCTGGGCACCCTAAAGTCTGTTCTCTCCATTTTGAACAGTTGTAGTTTTCTGTAATAGTCTCTGTTTGCTGCAAAATGAAGGTTCTTTGTTGAGGGATGAGAGCTACACATATTGATGAATATAGACATAGAAAGGAAGTTGGAAACAATCCTAGTTTATGAAAGTGGCAGAAGTAGGCTCACCTCTAGGGTCCATGGCCTCATCAGCCATGGGTAGTTTTAACTAGATTTACAGTAACAAGCATGGATTTTCTGCTAAGGAGTGAGCTATACATTCAATTAGACATCTATTGGTTACCTCCAAGATACAAGTGCCAGTATTGCACCTATAGAAATAAGCCTGTACTTGACAAAGGCATGGCAATTTTTAAATAACTACTTTTTTGAAATAAAAGAGCACTACAAAGAAAATCAGTATGTCCTCAAAGACACAAATGTAATTAAATTATGGAAACTGAGTTCTGACATGCATATTCAATTTTTTTAGATTTTTAGCACATGGCCACTCTTTCCATGGCTATAAAAATAGAACAACCCCTTATTTCATATATATGTAGAAAGAAAAAAAAATGAAGTAAAAGAAATTTAAGTCACAGTTATTTGTTCTGTGATTTTTAAATACGATTCAAAAACATGCTTTTATGAATATCACTTATTATTTTTTCTTATGGTCTATGTTTTAAAGATAGACATTTATTAATATTTATTCTGAGTATATTGCTTTTGCAGAAAATATTATAACATGATGGCATAATTGATTCATTTTAAATGTAAATAAATATATTATGTGAAAAAAAAAAAGAAAAACCTTGCCATGCTGGTCAATGTGGTGGTTGGTAGGCATTACACATGGACAGAACTGCTGATTCTTTTCTTCCCTTTTCAGCTTTCATAACACTTTCTGACACTCAGTATGAAAGCTACTCCTCAGGGAGGAAACTTCTAAATCAAGTCTAGCTCAATTCCTTCAACTCATGTATGTGGTGTCTTCAGTAATAGGGGCTTATGTTCAATAACTGGGAAGTAACCAAGGGTAACAGCAATAGATTATATTATTTGAGAGTCAGGTTGTCATGATCAACAACTTGAAGGATGGTTTCCCATGTCTAACACTAGGTCTTTTGTTATATAGTCTCTGTCACTTTGGGGAACATTTTTATGCCATTTCATAACTTCGAGTCTGTGTGTGTGTGTGTGCACATATATTTACATGTATTTTATATAACTTATGTGTCATTTAATCCCAGTGTTTTTCTGTTTATCATTGTCCAATAGATTTGTCTAATGGTAACAGGTGTTAAAGTCACAAACTTTTGTTTTGTTGGAATTAATCTGTGACTCTACACTTAGTAGTATTTTTTTAATCAAATTGGGTGTATTTAATGTATATTGATTTAGAACACTTAATTTTTTCTTTATGGATTGTTCCTTTGATCATAAAGTGACCTCCACTCTTTTATCTTTTATGACTAGATTTGAAGTTTTTAAAATTATTATATTAGAAATATATTAGAATAGCAATGCCTGCTTGTTTATTGTTGTTCCCGTTTGGTTGGAAGACCTCTTTTCCATTCTTTACCCTAAGAAAACATTTGTTTTTTTTTACCCTAGAGGCAGTAAAATTAAACAACTTGCTTTCGTTTTTTCTCAAGATTTATTTTATTTTAAATGATTTGCATGCTTTTGGCTCTGTACTGGTGTGTGCATGTTAGTGTAGGTGTCGGTGGAGTCTGTAAGACATCACAGACCCCTGGATTTGAAGTTACAGAAAACCATCAGCCATTTGACATAGGTGCTCAGAATTGTACTTAAAGGTGATCTTTCTTTCTTGCTTGCTTGCTTTCTTACTTACTTACTTTTTAAAAAAATCTAGTCTGTTAGTCATATCTTTTTATAAGGGAATTGAAACTATTAGTAGACTGTATTATTACAAAAAATGTATTGATCCCTCTCTTTGTTGATGTTTAGTTTGGGGGTATTTTCTTATTTCTATTTTGTCTAATATCTCTTCTAGCCTTGTTTATTATTTTCCCTGTAGCCTGTGGGTCTATTATCTTTTTCCAAAATATTCTTTTTAGTGTGTACTGCAATGCTGACTTGATGGTTAGCACTTTCCTTACTTCAACTATAATAGTTTTTCTAGCTATACTGGGTTGATTTTGACAATGTTATCTTTCAGAATCAGAAATACACCTTTCCAAGCCCTTCTGGTTTCTAGGGTTTCCACTGAGAAGCAGCAGTTATTCTGATGGACTTACTTTTATATGTGACTTGTCCCTTATCTCTCATATATTTCAATATATTTTCTTTGTTCTATTTATTTAGTGTTTTAACTATGTTGTGATAGGAGAGTTTCTTTTATGATCTCTGGTGTTCCTGTGAGCCACTTGTGTTTGGATGGGAATCTCTTCTAGATTTGGAGAATTTTCTTTTGGGGTTTTATTGAAAGCATTTTCTATTCCCTTGACACAATTTAGTTTTGTTTTGCTTTTACTTCTATAACTATGGTTTTAAAATTTTTGCCTAAGTATCATATATGTTTTTTCATAAACTTTTAAAACATATCATTGACCTTTACTCTGCAATCCAGTTCATCTACCCTGTCTTCAAGCTCTGGGATACTGTTCTCCATACAATCCATTGTATTTATGAGGATTTATACAGAACTTCTTTGATGCATTATCTATCTCATCTCAATCATCTCAATTTGTTTTTATTTAGGGTTTCTATCTCTTAATTTATCTTTTGATTTCACAAATTGACTTCTCTTATCCAGATGTTTATCATATTCCTTTAGAATTTATTTCGGCATTTTTGAAATAGTTGAATATAATCATAATCATACATTTGGGTTGTGTGTCTAGGATTTTGTCTGTTTCATTATTGGGAGTTATTATTATGGGATTAGTTAATTTTGATGGAGACAAGTTTTTTTTATGTTTTTGTCGTGTGTGTGTGTGTGTGTGTGTGTGTGTGTGTGAGAGAGAGAGAGAGAGAGAGAGAGAGAGAGAGAGAGAAATAGGTAATTAGATCATTGGTTAAAGTTTTATTGTGTTTTAAATCAAGATCTTTTTTGACTTTTGGTGGCAGTGTTTGCAATGTTCTGCAAACACTAGGTTGTAGTTGGGTCTGTGCGATGGTCTCACCTTTTAGACAGGTCAGTGTATTAGGTTCTGTCTCTACACTTGCCATTGCAAATTCAGTAGCTGCCCAGCTGTAAAGCCTACTTTGAAATTATGGTGTTAGCTGTCTACAAAAGTGTTCCTTAAGTATCGATTATTCGGAAGGAAAAAGGGGTACCAGCTGTACTATGTGCACTACTATAAATCGTCCAAAAATCTTTAAACCCGTGAATATCAATTCCTCTCAATTAAGATTTAAAGGAAATTTTAGAAAATAGTTATTTTTATATTTCCCTGAATAGAAAAAGTAGAAGTATTTTTCTACAGTAGTAGTCTTAAAATTATTGGTTTTAGTGCCCAATGCACTTTTGAATTGGGACACAAAAGGTAAGTTTTAAGTGTCTTTTATAATGCATTTATAGCTTGGAAATATTTGAAATGTTCACCAGTCAATGTAAAATTATATTACTTTGTACCAGAGGTGATTGTTAGGATAGCTTGCAAAAAGCCTGTACATGAGTGTCACAGTTATAACAGCCACATTGCAGAGAACCAAGGATAAATAAAACCAGCCGTTTCTGTATCATGAAATGTACCATTAAAATGAATGCTGTACTCTTCCATAGCATGATGCCAAATAAAAAAAAAAAGCCAGAAACGAAAGTCCACATATTTTATGATTATAAGCAAGTACTAGATAGTAACAGAAGTAGATAAATCACTTCCAGGGGCTGGAAAGTGAGAAAACGGGAAGCAAGCATGAATGGATACATAGTTTCTATGTTAAATTTGATAATGGTAATGCGTGATTTTGTGAATATACTTAACATCATTAGATTGCGTCTTCATAATGCTGAACTTTATAGTATTGAGTTTTAACTCAATAAGCATATAGACATTTTTCATTTAAATATAAATTATGTTTTTATTAAAAATTACTGTGTTTCTGACAAAAAAAAACCCACAGGCATTTTGCTCCACATTTCATTTTGTAAATCTATTTTATACTTAACTGAATACAATTGGATTCTTTTGCTCATATCTGCATTAAATCTATTATATTTATGCCATTTTTGTTGATTTATAAAAACAACAGACCTCATAAAGTAATTTAGTTGGAAAATAGAGGAGCACTATAATGGATTATTCATACAATTGTGGGATATTTTCTCTGACACATTAATATTTGGCATGTGGTGATTCTTAAGTGTAGTTGACATTTATAGTCTCACATCTCTAAGGGACTTTGATTTAGCTACAACTATTCATAGGCTGAACTGGACAGGAGAAGGAAGACAGATCGCTCCCTTGCAATGACTGGCAGCAGAAAGAGAGTCCACTATATCTCAGCTGTCTAGAGCACCTTAATTTTCTTTGGAGGACCTCTCCATGTGCCCTTACTTTCTCATAGGGTGCTAGATAGATTCCAGAAAGAAAGTTCTCCAACAACAAGGGGAAATCTGTAGAAACTTAAAGGCCTAACATCAGGAGTTAGTGTTAATTTCCCTGCATTCTGTTCAACAGAATGGTAACATTTGCCTAGATTTGTGGGCAGAACAAATATACTCCACATTTGAAAACTGAGAAATTGTCAAGTCATATGCAGTTATGCTCCACTGTAAACCTCTTCTGACATTTCAAATGCTAAGAGCATGTGGGCGCTTGGTAAATATTATGATTAGATGTTGTTTTTATACTGTTGCAACTTATGCTTTGAAATTAAAAACATCTCTAATTGGACTTTGTTTGAATTATTTAAAGTTTATTGCTAAACAGATAAATGTAATGAGAATGGAGTGTTTTACAGCATTTTATTATCCACCCATTCCTTTTAATTTATGACATTATAGTTTAGTTTTGTTGTTTATATTTAATTACCTAAGAACAGTTTCTTTCAATGTAATAATAAAAAGTACAATATAAATAGAATATTGAGTATGTGTCCCAATATCAGTGTGTTGTGTCTAGAATAAACATCTCCACTCCCCGCAGTGCTGATTCTGTAAGAGAGACTTGGCTTTGCTTTTAAAAGTTATCTATCAGCAATAGTTATAGGGAGATACACAAGGGCTTAATTCATGTAGCAAGTTAATTATAACTATTGGAAGACATTAAAGATACAATATATTAAAGAAAATGTGTTTCATAACTTGGAGACCTCAAAGGGTGAGAAAAAAATCTTTCAAACCAGTTATAATCTTCACATTGCTTTTCATGCATCCTGAACTTAAAATGCCTATGAAATGCCTTCCCATTTCCTGTAAGGGTCTCTGGAATAGGTGATATTGTATGAAGGCCCAGGTTAGAAATTCTTGTTATTAAGAATTTCTGTAATTTGGAGATTTTGATGGTTATCAAAGCATGCTAAAAGCATCATTCTTTCAGCTGCCCTTACAAGTTGCTTCTGGAAATCTGCTTTGAAATTGCTTTCTGAAAGGCCTATTCAGGAAGTATTGAAAATTAAGGTTTTTCTCCATAGCAAAATGGCAATGTGTCTGATAGTGGATGTGTTAGGCTAGATGTACCTGCTGTTACTGATCAGGGCAAGTAATGCACTGTGCTTCTTCACATAAGCAAAATCAGGAAACTAAAACTTGATTGACAGATTGTCATATTGAAAATTTTAAAGCTACATTCACTTAAAATTATTTGGTGGAATGACATTATGTAACTTGGAATCTATTGTAGAAAACCTTACCTATAGCACTGCTGTCAGCTCACGGTACCACAGCATAATTAGACTTTGAGACAGCAAATTACCTTACTGTAGGGTAATGAGTGCCCCTTAGGAGCCCTCTGGCTATTTTAGTCACATATGACAACCCAGGATATAGATTTTCATTATTCTTAAGAGGATGCTACAGAATGATAAGGCAACATTTCAGCTAAACATTTACTGGCAACGAATTCCTCATTAGATAAGTTTACAGATTAGGTTTGAGCACACCCCATGCCCTATCAAGTATAAAAAGAAGCAGCTCTAGTGATTCACAGGCTCTTTGAAGACTGTAATATTTCCATAAAGCTAGTACCAAACGCCATTTGGTTCTTTGGTTCTCTGAGTGCCCAGGTCTCCTTCCATCGTATTTTGACCTAGCTATATAATTTGCCTTTACTGGTTAGTTTTAGTTGCCAGTCTCTTGGGAGAGTTCATACTTCAGTGATAGCACTCTGTAGGTTTTCTCATATGAAAATGTGAGAAAATAATCTCATGAAGCTTAGTTACATGGGATTTAGGGAAGGTCACCCCCACTTAGAAGACAGACTGGGTCATTTTCACTCTGGTTTTGGCATTCTATTGATTCCCTCGTACCAAACTTTTAAGCAATACTTAAAAGATCCTTTACCCATCCTTTGCCAATTTTCAGTTCTCAGCTCATGCCAAAACTAACTTCTGTTTATCTCCTTCTGCTTTATATTCCTGGAGCAACTAGACTTAATTAGTATGTAATCGGGCATTAATCATTCCGTTCTTTTTTTCTACACATTCAGTCATTTATTGATTCTCCTATTCAACAAGCATTTGTGCATCTTTCATAATTCTTAATGCAAGATCTTTAATCTCATGATAGAGATGAGAATTCAATTTTGACCATATCAGCAAGGCACATAAAAAACATAATCATCACACAAAGCACCATATACAAAGCAGTGCCCCTGGAGATCACTAATGTAAGTTTTTTCAAATGAACTCTGTTCCATAAAAAGATATTTTTATGTGTATATTGAATGAAGCTGTGGGAAATAGGGATCTAGCTTGGTGGCTGGACATAGTTTTCCAATGTGCAAAAAAAAAAAAATGGTGCAGAATTTCTTTTGTGGTAAAAGGAAGTAACTTAGGAAAACACAAAGATAATTGAGTTTAGAGGATTTCAACAGAGTTCATTTTAAGATTAAGAAACAATAGAAAAATTTTATTTGATTAAAAAATATGTCAGCATCTCCAGATACAGAAAACTGTCTTGATTTGTCTGCCCTCATAAATGTTTGTTCTGATTTCCCTTTGGATACTGAGCTATTTGCTGAAGTCCATCGGGGCTGCTTTTCCACTATATTATATTTTTTCTACAATAGTACATAAAAATTATCATAAGAATCTCTTGATTATATTACACCAAATAAGCTTGTTTATGGATTGATTATAAAACCTAGTGACAACTCAAATGCTTAGGAGTCATCAAAAATGCAAATTAAATAAAAATGCACATTAAACGAGGTCTGATATTTGGAGCTTCATAATAACTAATAAGCTCCACCTTTTCTCTACTGCATTGTGGGCATATAATTTGCCTCCGAAGAAAACATTTTATTAAAAGAACTAATGTACTGGTTTTTAGTTCTTGTTTAGCGTGTATGGTTGTATGGTGTATTGAGTTCAATCTCCAATACCACCCACACAAATATATTCCTGTGTCTCGTAATTGTTACGTTCAAGTTAACATTTATCATTGCCCCAGAATTTAATCTACCAGAAAGACTAACCCATGATTGTTAGCATTCTGTCTGGACTCCGCCCGCACAGTTACCTAGCAACAGCCAGATAGGCCTGACCCCCTATAAAAGGGGCTGCTTGCCCCCTCCTTCCTCTCTTACTCTTGCTTCCAGCTTGCTTCTGTCTTGCCCTGTTGGACTGTTCCCTTACCCCTTCCCTTCCCCTTCTCTCCACATGGCCAGCCTCTATTTCTCTACTCTTTCCCTCTCTCTGTCTTTCTGTGCCTTTACTACCCTCTTAACTTCTCTCCCCATGCCCTGAATAAACTCAATTTTATACTATACCTTCATGTGGTGGTCCCTCAGGGGGAAGGGATACCTTGGCATGGTCCCGCCGAGGCACCCCCTTCCCCCATACTTCACCACACACCCCATAGAACATATCTTCTTTTCTTTGTTTTATTTGATATTTTCTTTATTTACATTTCAAATGTTATCCCCTTTCCTGTTTCCCCTCCGAAAGTGCCCTATCTCATCCTCCCTTCCCCTGCTCACTAACCCACCCACTCCTGCTTCCTTATCCTGGTATTCCCCTATACTAGGTCATCAAGCCATCTCAGGACCAAGGGTCTCTCCTCTTATTGATGTCTGATAAGGCCATTCTCTGCTAAATATGTGGCTGGAGCCATGGGTCCCTCCATGTGTACTCTTTGGTTGGTGGTTTAGTCCCTGGGAGCTCTGGGCGGGTACTGGTTGGTTCATATTGGTGTTTCTCCTATGCAGCTGCAAACCCCTTTAGCTCCTTGGGTCCTTTCTCTAGCTCCTCTGTTGGGAACCATGCACTCAGTCCAATGGATGGCTGTGAGCATCTGCTTCTGTATTTATCAGGCACTGGCGGAGCCTCTCAGGAGACAGCTATATCAGACTCCTGTCAGTAAGTACTTGTTGGCATTCACAATAGTGTCTCGGTTTGGTAACTATATATGGGATGGATCCCCAGATGAATGGCCTTTCCTTCAGTCTCTGCTCCACACTTTGTCTCTGTAAATCTTCCCATGGATATTTTGATCCCCTTCTAAGAAGAACCGAAGTATCCACACTTTGGTCTTCCTTCTTCTTGAGCTTCATGTAGTCTGTGAATTGTATCTTGGATATTCCAAGCTTCTGGACTAATATCCACTTATAAGTGAGTGCATACCATGTGTGTTCATTTGTGATTGGGTTACCTCACTCAGGATATTTTCTAGTTCCATCCATTTGCCTAGGAATTTCATGAATTCATTGTTTTTAATAGCTGAGTAGTACTCCATTGTGTAAATGTACCACATTTCCTGTATTCATTCCTCTGTTGAGGGACATCTGGGTTCTTTCTAGCTTCTGGCTCTTATAAATAAGACTGCTATGAACATAGTGGAGCATGTGTCCTTATTACATATTGGAGCATCTTCTGCATATATGCCCAGGAGAGGTATAGCTGGGTCCTCAAGTAATACTATGTCCAATTTTCTGAGGAACCACCAGACTGATTTCCAGAGTGGTTGCAGCAGCTTGCAATCACACCAACAATGGAGGAGTGTTCCTCTTTGTCTACATTCTCACCAGCATTTGCTGTCACCTGAGTTTTTGATCTTAACCATTCTGACTGGTGTGAGATGGAATCTCAGGGTTGTTTTGATTTGTATTTCCCTGATGATTAAGGATGTTGAACACTTCCTTAGGTGCTTCTCATCCATTATCATTTTATAAACACATCAATAATTGGTCAGATGTCTTCTAGAGTGGTGGCAGAGAATGTCAGGACACTAATGTACTTGCTCCTGAATTTATAAGTCATCTGGTTTTGTATAAATCTAACCTTACACTATGAAGGAATTTGCTCATCACTAATGTTAGAAATAAGGACAAATTCTGAAAGAAACCTAAAAACAAAACAAAACAACACAAAAACAATCAAGAAAACAAATTAAACAAACTAAATAAACATATAAACAAACAAACAACCAACAACAAACCCACAAAGCATTTCTTTTGTTTACAAATGGAGTTTTGTACATGGAAATAACAGGAAAGTGTTTTCCTTTCCCATTTACCAGTGTCTTGACAGTAAGCCCATGGTGTTTGTGGAATTGGAGTTTGAACAGAGGAAAAAAGACATAAATTCTTCAAAGGATTTAAAAGTCAATGGTGACATTGTGATCCTAAAGAAATTGCATAATTATCCTCTTGTCTTCCAATAGTTCGAGTCATTCAATTTCTTGGATAAATCTTTCTTACTTTTAGTACTTCTGTGCTTTAGAGTTTCATTATTTTGAAGCGTTATTTTCTCCATGTAAAGTAACCTGTTTTACATTATTTTTAATATAAAAAGAAACATAAGCAAAAATCACAATAGGTCTGCAGCTTAATAGCTATCTTCCTCAAGTTCTTTCAAAGATCCTCGGGTTGCTATAAACCCAGAATGAAATCCATTATTAGAATGCTCCCTCTGCTAGGTTTTTATTTCTAATATGTTGTTTATTTTTTAATCATCTTTTGAATTATTGACTATTTTATGGTGTCTTATAACAGCAATTTCTATTTGTTTTATGTACTTTGTATGGCAGATTTCATTTTCTACCTCACTCCATTATATGTAATGGCTTAGCTTTGAAGTTTTTGCTTGATATAGGGGGGTGTTAATTTGCTTTAACACATTATTGTCTAAAATAGTTCAGGTTCTGTAAAAGCTTTATCTTGAAACACTCTGAAAGGTCCTTTCGTTTTTATTCTCATGTTCATAAAAAATGCGTGTAATTCCCCCTTGTATTCTCCACACATGCTGAGATATTAAGGGACCGCTGACTGTCTCTGCTAGATAATGTTGAAATGCATAGACTTAGATTTTAAAGCAATTGTTACATTTCCTTTGGACAGTCTTCTTCCAATATTTTATTACCACTTCAGACTTTTTAACTAGAGCCTTCTAGCATTTGTTTTGCTTCTAATTGTCTCCTAATTGTTTCTTCCCCCACCCCCACCTTGACTCCCAAGAATGACCTATCTACTTCCTCTGAACTTTCCTGCAAATTTTAACTGATGCCCTAGAGTACTGTGTCCTTTCTTATCCTTGTCAGTTCTTCTCCAATGAGGCATGACCAGAAGACTGCTGTATTCTTGAGAGGCATGTTCTTAGAATGGAGTGCCAGGTGGATGGGCAGGAGTCAACAGTGCAGTGACAGCAGTAATTCCACTCCAATTAGATTTTAAAATGGGTCGCTTCATAGGCTAGCAGGGATGTGTGTCCCACTGGGATTTTATTTCTCAGTAGTAGGTTGCTGGAGGAGGTGATCTAAGCAGGAGAAACCCAAGGATAGGAAAATTAATATGATTTTGGTGGTTCTTAAGATGGTGACAGTGTAAATATTAATCTATTTTTGCCAAACATTTATCATACATCATGTGCAAAGTTAAAACTTCTATACAGTACCTGCCTTGAGTCTGTGCCAGTTGATTTCATTGTTAGTATATTGGCTTCCTTTTTCTTCAAACGACCACAAACAAAGTATCTTCTTATAATATATCTTTATTTTCTTTGCTTCTGTGAGTCAAAAGTTTTAACCAAGTGTCTCACAGGCTATGGTGAAGGTTTCAATCAAGGTTATATTTTCCTGTGGAGGCAGACCTTGGTGATGGTGTGCTATTTTGTTTCTGTCGTTTGGTTTTGGTTTTCTTGATGGACCTATTCAGTTACTTGTGATTGTTAGACTGAGATTGCTGACTGGCTGCTCTCCAGAGTTGCTCTCCATCTTAAGGCTGCCTCCGCTCCTTGTCACATGTATTCTCCAATATTGTTACATGCTTCCCTCAAGCCATCAGTGTGTGACAAAAAGACTCCTGAAACCCAGATTCTACAAATGTACATAATGAACACCTGCTTTCCTGATTTCCAATCATCTATGACCTATCATTTTTGCAATACTCTGTTGCTTAGAAGCAAATAATAGATGCTTCCTATGCTCAACAGGAGAGGAACCTGTAAGAAATGGAGGTAGGAGTCCTGTGAGGGAGTCTTCGGAAGCATTTCTCTATGGGCTCATATTGCTATTTGTCTTCCAATACCTTCTCCCCCTTTCTGTTCAAAAGTAGATTATTAGTTGGACACAGATCACCCAAAATAAAGACTTTATTACTCAGCTTCTCTTCTAGGTTTGGCTATGCAGTGAGGCATGGAGTTGAGTAAAGGGATCCGGATGGCTGGGGTTTCAGTTTCTCCACCATCCTCCTCACTTCTTAAGTGTGAGAGGAAAAGAAAGCTTTTTAACCTTTATGTTTTATTGTTTTAAGAAAGCATTTGTACATGAATGTGTTTTCCATTAAACTTGCCCCTACCCTGTATCTACCTAAAATCCTTTTTTGTCCCTCTACTTCCCATTGTTCCCTTTGTTCTCCATACAGTTTCACTTCTGCTTTAATGTTATATATGATTTCATGTGGCTGTATGAAATCTAGAGACCACAAATGAAAGAAACACATATTTGTTTTTATGAAAGTGTTTAAATTGCTTAATACAGTCACCCCAATTGCCTTCATTTTATTGCAAGCAATGTAACTCTATTCTTTGCTGTTGAAAACTTCCATTGTGTACACATACCACATTTTCTTTGTCCATTCTTCTGTTGATAGCCAATGAGATTGGTTCTGTATTGTAAATAGTCCTGCGATAAGCATAGATACACAAGTATCTCTATGATGTGTTGACTAGTCCTTTGGGTGACTGCTGAGGAGTAGTATAGCTGCAGCATATGGCAGGTCTGTTCTCAACTTTTTAAGAAACCTCATCACTGAATTCCATAGAGGCTGGAGTAGTTCACATTCTCACTGGGAGTGTATACTTAACCTTTTTGTTAACATGTCAACCAGTAGGTTTGTCTTCTTGATGACTGACATTCAAGCGTTATTACTCCTGACTACTTTTGTCAGACATTTCCTTGAGTTCCTCATCTGATGGCCAGATTCATGACAGTGCTGTCTTGTCCAGGATCCATCAACCTGGGAGGCAAGAGCTGGCCTCTTCAGCTCCCTATCTCCATCAGAACAAGTTTGCTTCATAACCATGTGGCTACAAACAGTTTTTCTTACCATTTTTCAGTGGAAGAGGTTTTTAAGGAATTTGAAGTAACCTCTAAGTGCTGGCACACCCTGTTCTCTGACTCAAGGGTGTTAAGTATGGTGTTTGCCAGTCTAATAACAGTGAATTAAAAACTTGCTGAGAAACTTCCCTTGTTTATAGCAATATTTCTTTGGGATTGATGTTTTCCAGTCTAGCTTTGATCTTATCCTAAGGAGAAACAGTCTTTATCTAATACTTTATCTGACCTGTGTGAGCACTCTGCAGCCCAGCCCTGACTCACTTTATCTGACTGCTGGGCAGCAGTCACCTCACAGAGTATATAACCGAATTTAATTGCTTCAATATATCACTCACTATTTAAACAATGGTTTAGAGTAGCCATGTACCCTAAATTGAGAAATTATTTATTATAGGAAGACCATGAGGGGTCCATGACTGTGTCTCCTTAACTGTGACTCCTAATTCATGTGAGGCTGGATGGTTATAGCCAGTATAAAGCCCAAAGACCATCTCATTGTGGTAGGAATTGGTGTCCCCATGTGAATTCATATGAATTTCACAAAAGATTGGAATGTTAAAGTGAGCTATATTTAAGGAGGAGACTGTTTCTAAATTGTTCATTAAACTCCATACCTGTAGTGTGTGTTTCATGGTAGTGTGGTAATGAACTTTTATTATTAATTTTTAAGATCACAGAGTAACCCTTTCTCATTTCATAAGTTGCGCAATGCAGAGGTACAGTTCTGCTTTCTCAGGACATCCCCAGCCTCTGTTCTCCTTTCACATGTTTCTTGTGACCTGACACTCGTGGAATGCTCTCTTCTTAAAGCCTGGTGAGATGAAAGCACTCATTTTCTGTTTTTCAAGTATCACAAGGTTTTAAAACCTTTTTTTGCCTAAATTGATAATAATATATTCAACCTCTATTAGATAAAACCGCCCAGCATCTTTAGAATGGAATGAAAGTAAGGATCTATTTGCTTTTCCAAGCAGGAACTATGCCTGTGTGAGGGAGTTAAGTGTAGAACATGAATAAAATCAAAGAAAACATTGACAGTCTGGTTTTGGTTGGGTTGTGGACACTGTCGGTGGTCTTAAATGCTGTGTATGCAGAAAGGAAAGGCATACTGTTTGAGAAGCCTCTGAAAATAATGACATGGTATTTAAGTTGGGCCTTTGCTAGAGAGGGGAAGACAGAGAGAATCCTGATTACTTTGAGAACCTCTTGGCATTAAGGACAGCAGTTCTTCCTAGACCTGTCTGAACTTTGCAGCCTGCCCCAGACCTGAAGGGGAAGGACATCAGAAGATAGGCTGAAGTACCTAAGTGAGCTCTGGAGGGCTGGTGTTCAAGGGTCTCTAAAACAGGTGTGTCCCACTATTAGCACAGCTGCTTCTGACTTAATGTGAGAACATACTTTATGGCTAAAATTCTTATAAAAATCAATTGAAAGCCACTCTCATAATAGTTGGGCATAATTGTTATATTTCTTATTTTGAAAACCACTTGTTTGTACTTGAGTTGCTATCCTCTTAATTCTCTTAAGATATTTGGAGTCATTTATTTATAAGTTTTATCAAAAAGGAAAGCAAGTAAAAGCCCTCAGAAATGCTTTTTAGCACTCACTAATTCTTTATTCATTTATTTATTCCTCTGGCAAACATTAGGTAAAGCTATATTTAAAGAAAGTGAATATTAGTGTAGGACATTAATCTAGCCTGCGGGTATGTTGAATGTGGATTTAACTAAATACACAAGCACAGGCATGCGCACATGTGAGCACCTGCAAATGCAATGTAAGGAAAAACTGCCCGTAGAGGAATTTTTTAGTTGTGACAATTTGAAGCATTTTGAATGTCAAGTTTGACACAAAAATATGGGTAAAATTTGGATGTTTTGGCAGAAATAAAAGATATTCCAGATATAAGATTCAGTGTTGAAGAAAGCCTCTGCTGGGAATTATGGGGGTTTCATATGGTGAAGTGGAGAAGGTATAGTCACATGAATTTGTAAGCTTGATAAATATTATACATTCAACATGGGGGCAGAAACTGGGTCTTATATCTTCCTAATAAACATGGTAAAAATGTTGGAGGGCAGAACATGGTAGCAGAAATATAATTCTATCTCTACCCTCACAGGCCATCCACATCCAATTTACACAGTGTGTAAATAAGAATCACATGAGGTCTTACCTTCTAACAACTCTACTGATTGGTTTTTGTTATCTCAACATAAGCTAGTATCATCTAGGAAGAGGGAACCTGACTTAAGAGTATGTTTCCATAAGACTAGTCTGTGAAGGTCTACTGTGAGCTTTGCCTTCTTGGAACAAGTGGTCCTGGGTTGTATAAAAAAAAGCAAGCTGAGTGAACCATAGAAAGCTAGCCAGTAAGCAGCATTCCTCCATGGCTTCTGTTTTAGTTCCTGCCTCTGTTGTGGGATATCCACCAGAGACTACTTGGACATGGGTTTAAGCTAGTAGAAAATCTTTATTAGTCAACCAGCAATGACATTGGGCATTTGGGATCCCAGTGTAGCACCAATCCTTTCTCAGGAGCCTGTACAAACACACACACACACACACACACACACTCACTCCATGTTCTGAGTTGATATATTTCATTTAACAAGAATAGTTAACCAGAAGTGGAATTGCAGAAGTCAGAAAGCAAGGTTAGTGCATGTAGGGACTTTCACAGAACTATGAACTTTGATGGATTAGGTCTTTGTTTTTTTGGCAGGTGGTTCTATTTGCATGCTGAATTTTGTGGTCTGAACAGTACTTCTGTCATGGAGTCAGTTGTGCTAAGGTCTGAGGGCCTGTTTTATCTCTAGATTCTTTCTTTGAGTTCATGCCTGACTTTTCTTCCTGATGGACTAAAAGCTGTAAGATAAAATAGCCCCTTTCCTTCCCAGTTTGCTTTATGGCATGGTGTTTAAACAATTGGCTCCGACAATGACGACTATCAGTAGGAACCAAGCTAAGAAATAACTTCAATACAATCTATCTCTGAAGCGTTGGGGTGGAATTTCTATCCTTGTCTGAGCATTATTTGTTTTCTCCTTAACTGTTTTCTTAGGCTCTGTTCCCTAGAAACAGGTACCAAGATGGAAGTATTTTTATGTAAGAACTTCATTGTCAGTGCTTTCAGGAGAGCCAGATCAGAGAATACTGAGGGAAGTCGAGAGGAAAGGCATGAGGTAGATGTATATCCAGTTTCCCCGGAAGTTTGTATATCCAGTTTCCCCAGAAGTTTAGCCTTGGTCAAGAGCATTTCATAGCTATCACACCCATGGGCATCCTTTGTTCTTCTCTTTCAGGAATTATTCACTAACTCAATCTATCTTCAGAAGATGTAGAACTTCCCAGATGTTTCTGCAGAGGCCACTCCCAGATGCTGAGGACATTTCTTAGTAGGAAATACAGTTCCTAGCAGCCAGTGCTCACAGCAGCTGAGAGACAGAGGCACTGCAGGAAAGGGGCAGCTGTTTTGGTGTAGGAGTAATTTTGCCCCTGGGGGAACTTTGACACAATAATTGAGGAAGTTTTTGCTTAGTTTGAGTCAGAGAGTGTTGATTTGAGTTATTGCTACTGGTGTTTAATAAACCGAGGCCAGGAATAGTCCTAAAGAGCCCACAATTCACAGAATACCCTGTCTGTGACAAAGAGCTAGTCAGGCTAAACTGTGATTATAAGTATGACACACACTAGGTAATGAGAAGCTGAGCAGGGCTCTGACAATGACTACTATACCTTCTTCTCCATGCATGCCTAAACTGTATTTGTATGTTGTTGATGTAAGAAACATTTGTAAAGCTTGGATCAATCTGGTTAAAAAATAAAATCTAAGCCCTCACCCATCTTTACATCCATAGATGTATTCAATACCATGTTTTATTAAGTGATCATTGACTACATCTTACATACTAAGGTACTAGGCTAGGTAGTAGGAATGTAGGCATAGGCATAGCATGGCATGCGTTTCCAAGAAGCTTACAAATTAAGTGCAAGACATCATAGTCCAGTTGCTTTTCCAAGTTTGAAAGACAAAATATGTATTAACACTGGCTGACCTTATTAAATATAAGAATAGAGAATAGCAAGTGGTTGGTCCAGGAATGGAGATGGCATGACATGTAATTGTCTTTTGGGAATGGACTTTATTAGGGGAAAGGCTGACAGGGACGTTAGAATTGGAACAGTATAGTTATATTTAAAAGAGGATAACAGAGCTTTGAAGGGAAAGAGAGGCTTTGCTATATAAGCTGAAGAAGAACTGTGTGTGTGTGCATGTGTGCATGTGTGTGTGATTGAGACAGAGACAGAGACAGAAAGACAGAAGACAGAAAGACAGAGAGACACAGAGAGTGACAGAAATAGAGACGGAGAGAATGAGATAGAGAGCAAGCCACTGTGAGAGGGATAAAGAGGCCCAGAGGAAACTTCAGAGAAATTAAACAATAGCAACAAAAATCTAACCTTTAGAAGTATGAGGATGAGGTGGGGTACTCATGGGAAGTTTCATACCACATTATTTAGTTCAACATAACATATGTGATAAACAGCATGGAAATGTCAGAGACTGGTAAGGACCATAAATTAGGGGCTACTGTGAGGCCACAGCACAGGCAACTTCTTCTATTTTAAATCTGCTTTGTGAATTCTTTAACTTTCTGGAGATTATACTATCATTATATTATTTCCCCCTCTTCCCCTCTTCCTTTTTGCTGTCCAGTTCTTCCAATGTAGCTCCCTCTTGCCCTCTTCAAATTCATAGCCTCTTTTTCTTTCAGTGTGTGTGTGTGTGTGTGTGTGTGTGTGTGTGTGTGTGTGTCTGTGTGTTCCTAAATATAAATAAAACATCTTCAATTCATATACTGTTAATTATATGTATGTTTCTCTGGGCTGACATTCCACTTAGTATTGGATAAGCAACTAACACGTTCCTCCAAGGAGAAAGCCATTTCTCCTGCTCTCAACATCCCTTAGTTGCATGTATTCTTTTTCTGGGGTGTAGGCATTGGTAGTTTTCCCTCTTTCAGAAGAGCAAGTCTATTGGTGTCATCCTTGTTCAAGTCATATACAGCCCTTTTGGTGAGATCTTGTGGGTGAATCTATTCTGACATTTCTTTTTTTATTAGATATATTCTTTATTTACATTTCAAATATTGTCCCCTTTCCTGGTTACCCCCTCCCCTGAAAATCCCATAAGCCATCTCCCCTTCCCCAATCAACCCTCTCCCACTTCCCTGTCCTGGGATTCCTCTACACTATGGCATCAAGTCTTTCCAGAACCAAGGACCTCTCCTCCCTTTGGTGTCTAGCAAAGCCATCCTCTGCTGCCTATGTGTCCGGAGTCATGGGTAACTCCATGTGCACTCTCTGGTTGATGCTTTTGTCCCTGGGAGCTCTAGGAGTACTGGGTGCCTCATATTGTTGTTCCTCCTATGGTGCTGCAAACACCTTCAGCTCCTTGGGTCCTTTCTCTAGCTCCTCCATTGGGAACCCTGTGTTCAGGTCAATGGCTGGCTGAGAGTGTCCCTCTATGTATTTGTCATGTACTAGCAGAGCCTCCCAGGTGACAGCTATATCCGGCTTCAGTCAGCAAGCACTTGTGGGCATTGGTAATAGTGCCTGGTTTTTGTAATTGTATATGGGATGGATCCTTAGGTAAGGTAGTCTCTGGATAGTCTTTCCCTCACACTGTTCCACCCTTTGTCTCTATATCTCCTTCTGTGGGTATTTTGTTCCCCCTTCTAAGAAGGACCAGAGTATCAAGACTTGGTTCTTCCTCCTTCTTTGGCATTATTTGATATGTAAAATGTGTCTTGGATATGCCAAGCTTCTGGGCTAATATCCACTTATCAGTGAGTGCATACCTTGTGTGTTCTTTCATGATTGGGTTACCTCACTCAGGATGATATTTTCCAGTTCCATCCATTTGACTAAGAATTTTATGAATTCATTGTTTTTAGTAGCTGAATAGTACTCCATTGTGTATATATACCACATTTTCTGTGTCCATTCCTCTGTTGAGGGACATCTGGATTCTTTCCAGCTTCTGGCTATTATAAATAGGGCTGCAATGAACATAGTAGAGCATGTGTCTTTATTACATGCTGGAGAATCCTCTGGGTATATGCCAGAGGTGTAGCAGGGTCCTCCGATAGTATTGTGCTCAGTTTTATGAGGAACTGCCAAACTGATTTCCAGAGTAGTTGTACCAGGTTGCAATCCCACCAGCAGTGGAGGCGTGTTCCTCTTTCTCCACATCCTCCCCAGCACCTGCTGTTGCCTGAGTTTTTATCTTAGTCATTCTGACCAGTATGAGGTGAAATCTCAGGTTGTTTTGATTTGTATTTCCCTGATAACTAAGGATGCTGAACATTTCTTTAGGTGCTTCTCAGCCATTCAATATTCCTCAGGTAAAAATTCATTTTTAGTTCTGTATCCCATTTTTTAATAGGGTTATTTGGTTCTCTGGAGTTTAACTTCTTGAGTTCTTTGTCCTCAATGGACTGAACAGGGAAACACATACTAAACAGAGACACAGTGAAATTAATTGAAGTTTTGGACCAAATGGTTTTAACAGATATATATAAACATTTCATCCTAAATCAAAAGAATATACTTTCTTCTCAGCACCTCATGGTACCTTCTTTAAAATTGACGATATAATTGGTCACAAAACAGACCTCAACAGATATAAGAAGATTGAAATAATCCCATGCCTCCTATCAGATCACTATGGAGTAAGGGTTATCTTCAATAACAACAAAAACAACAGAAAGCCCACATACACATGGAAGTTGAACAATGCTCTACTCAATTATACCTTGGTCAAGGAAGAAAGAAGGAAAGAAATCAAAGACTTTTTATAATTTAATGAAAATGAAGGCACAACATACCCAAATTTATGGGACACAATGAAAACAGTGCTTAGAGGAAAACTCATAGCTCTCAGTGCCTCCAAAAAGAAACTGGAGAGAGCATACACTAGCAGCTTAACAGCACACCTGAAAGCTCTAGAACAGAAAGAAGCTAATATACCCAAGAGAAATAGAAGGCAGGAAATTATCATACTCAAGGCTGAAATCAACCAAGTAGAAACAAAAAGAACTATACAAAGAATCAACCAAACCAGGAGCTGGTTCTTTGAGAAAATCAACAAGATAGATAAACCCTTAGCCAGACTAACCAGAGGGAACAGAGCCAGTATCCAAATTAACAAAATCAGAAATGAAAAGGGAGATATAGCAACAGAAACTGAAGAAATTCAAAAAGTCATCAGATCCTACTACAAAAGCCTATACTCAACACAACTGGAAAATCTGGAGGAAATGGACAATTTGCTAGACAGATACCAACTACCAAAGTTTAATGAGGATCAGATAGACCATCTAAATAGCCCCATAACCCCTAAAGAAATAGAAGCGGTCATTGAAAGTCTCCCAACTAAAAAAGAGCACAGGACCAGGTGGTTTTAGTGCAGAATTCTATCAGACCTTCAAAGAAGTCCTAATACCAATACTCTTCAAACTATTTCACAAAATAGAAATGGAAGGAACACTACCCAACTCATTCTATGAAGCTACAGTTTCGCTGATACCAAAACCACACAAAGATCTGACAAAGAAAGAGAACTTCAGACCAAATTCCCTTATAAATATCGATGCAAAAATATTCAATAAAATTCTTGCCAACCGAATCCAAGAATACATCAAAACAATCATTCACTATGATCAAGTAGGCTTCATTCCAGGGATGCTGGGATGGTTCAATATAAGGAAGTCCATCAATGTAATCCACTACATAAACAAACTTAAAGAAAAAAAACCACATGGTCATTTCATTAGATGCAGAAAAAGCATTTGAAAAAAATCAGCATCTTTTTATGTTAAAAATCTTGGAAAGGTCAGGAATTCAAGGCCCATACCTAAACACAGTAAAAGTAATATACAGCAAACCAGTAGCCAACATCAAACTAAATGGAGAGAAACTTGAAGCAATCCCACTAAAATCAGGGACTAGACAACGCTGCCTTCTCTCCCCATATCTATTCAATATAGTACTTGAAGTTCTAGCTAGACCAGTTAGACAACAAAATGATGTTAAAGGTATACAAATTGGAAAGGAAGAAGTCAAATTATCACTATTTGCAGATGATATGATAGTATACTTAAGCAACCCAAAAAATTCCACCAGTGAACTCCTACAACCGATAAACAACTTTGGCAAAGTGGCCAGATATAAAATTAACTCAAACAAATCAGTAGCTTTCCTCTACTCAAAGGATAAACAGGCTGAGAAAGAAATTAGGGAAATGACACCCTTCACAATAGCCACAAACAATATAAAGTATCTTCGTGTGACTCTAACCCAACAAGTGAAAGATCTTTATGACAAGAACTTCAAGTCTCTGAAGAAAGAAATCGAAGAAGACCTCAGAAAATGGCAAAATCTCCCATGCTCATGGATGGGCAGGATTAATATAGTAAAAATGTCCATCTTGCCAAAAGCAATATACAGATTCAATGCAATCCCCATCAAAATTCCAACTCAATTCTTCATAGAGTTAGAAAGAGCAATTCTCAAATTCATGTGGAATAACAGAAAACCCAGGATAGTTAAAACTATTCTCAACATTAAAAGAACTTCTGGGGGAATCAGTATCCCAGACCTCAAGCAGTACTACAGAAAATCAGTGTTAAAAACTGCATGGTACTGATATAGTGACAGGCAGGTAGATCAATGGAATAGAATTGAAGACCCAGAAATGAACCCACAGACCTATGGTCACTTGATCTTTGACAAAAGAGCTAAAACCATCCAGTGGAAAAAAAGCCTTTCAACAAATGGTGCTGGTTCAACTGGCGGCTAGCATGCAGAAGAATGCAAATTGATCCATTCTCATCTGCTTGTACTAAGCTCAACTCCAAGTGGATCAAAGACCTCCACATAAAACCAGACACACTGAAACTGATAGAAAAGAAAGTGGGGAAGAGCCTTGAACACATGGGCACAGGGGATAATTTCCTGAACAGAACACCAATAGCCTATGCTCTAAGATCAAGAATTGACAAATGGGACCTCATAAAATTGCAAAGTTTCTGAAAGGCAAAGGACACTGTCAATAGGACAAAATGGCAACCAACAAATTGGGAAAAAGATCTGACCTTTCTAAGAGATCCAATTTCAAAGCAAACTTCCTGTTTCCGTGACTTTTAAAATCTTGACAATCCCTTTCCTATGATGATCCTTGAGCCATCAGGGCCAGAGTTGTGTTATAGATGTATCCACTAGGACTGGGCTCCACAACTCTGAATTTTGATTGGTTGTTCTTTTCTGTAATGATCTCTGTGTTACAACAAGATTTTCCCTTGATTTGGTGTGAGGATTATACTTATCTGTGGGTATAAGGCTAAATATTTAGAGTGTAGTCAGGGATTATGCTGATTTATTAAAGTGGTAATTTTAAGTTTTTCTCAACAAGTGTTAGTATAGGATAGACTTGAGTTTGAATGATACTATTTGTTTATGTAAACTGAGTTCTTTTTATGTGTTATAATTCTTTTGTGCATAATAGCTAATGACATTTTTGATATATTATTAGGGAGCTTAACACAAGCCTAAATGAACTTATTTAGTTTATGGAGATATTGTATAGGCAAGTAGTTTATTTGAAAATTAATTACTACATGGAATGCATATATCACAGAGACAATCCAGCGTCATTTCAATAGTGAAGAGTAGACATCAAGAGACTCTTTTGTTATACACCTCCTCCTGAATACTCTTCTCCAAGGTTCATAGGTATGTGTTTATCAAAGGTGGGGCTTTAAAGTTGATTTTAAAAGACACCAGATATTAGCTGGATTTACAATTGTGTTAAATATTCCCTAATGAACCAAAACAAGTGAATTTTCTTTGTAACTGTCCTATGAGATCATATTAATGCCTTGGTATGTTAAAGACAGTATCAACTATTCATAATTCTGTCATTTATGACTGTTTATTTTAAATTCATGATATAACAGACTGTCTCTTGTGAGAAATAGGAGTTACATTATGATTCCCATGTATGTGACACTGCAGTCATCACACAGATTTTACTCACAGCAGCTGTCTGACTGCTGATACTTAATGAATGTGTAGATATAGAAGACTGTATTTGCATGAATGGGTTATATTATCTATGTGCACTGTGCTTAGTGTGGTTAATTTTGAATAAGGCAAATATTATGGCCTAATTTTAAAACACAGTAATTTGGTTAACAGCAAAATTGTGACATGGTGATAAATCCTTTCTTTTGCTGAGCAGACCAGTTCATTTAGAGTTAACCACTGCTTCTCCAAGTTGAATGATAGTAAATATTCTTTAAATTGTCGCAGTTGTTCTATGGGTACCATACTGCACATATGTGCTTGCAAAATCATAATGTAAATAATCTTTTATGGCATGTCCCTTCTTCCCACTGATGTGCTATGAGGTGACAAAGTTTCATCACACATGAGAATGTCTCCTACTAGATTCTAATAGTCAAGAAGTATGACAACTTACTTATTGGGTATATTGGGCTCTGGTCTCAAGTCACAGCAGAATTTTAAGTTGCTACTCTTGTTCTGTAAATTATGCAGACTGATTTTACTGAAACATCCATAGGACAGCTTTATGACATATTCTCATGGAATTGTCCATGAGCATCGAAACATAAGTAGAATGTCATGCGAATGAACATGGTTTTCCATATCATTCTATTAATCTGATTTATGGATATAGTCATGGTATTTTCTGAAACTACGTTTTTAGCCTTTGTTGTAGACTCTAGCTCACTTTGAACAAAAATTTCTTCTACATATATTATTAAAATATATTACCTATAGAATGACCTTGAAGAAATTGGTCTATTTTCTTTCTTGAGATAGGATCTTACTATGTAGCCAAAAATGCCCTACAGTAACTCACTATTAATGTAGGCTGGCCCCAAATAACCTTGAAGTCCTCTGTTTTAGCCTTCTGCAGCTGGGGTTATAGGTTTCTACTGCATAACCAGATCATCTGCTGATATTTCAGATTGAAAATATAAACCCTCAGAAATATACAATATAGGTGTGTAAACTTAGACATGCATATGAGGTTCAGAGGTAAATTCTTCACAATAGCACAAGACTAAAAAAAGACCTAGATACCTGCTAACTGGATGATATATAATTATATTTGGTGGATTCATGCATTGTGACAGTATATAGCATTGAAAGAAGCACACATCTATCAATATGAATAACACAAGTGTATTGCTTGTGTGAAAGAAGACGCACACATACACAAATACATGATGGGTGATTCCATTTAAATAAAGTTGATAAACAGAGTTATAGTGTGAAGAGATATAAATAAAGATTAATGATTATGCAAATGAAGCAAATGGTTACTATAAGAAGGCAATTGGAATCTCCTTGATCATTGTGGTTATGAAAGGTGCTGAATGGTGCTTTACAAGAATTTCTAGTGCTCTATTTCTTCACATAGATGCTGGTGTTCAAGCATTTACAGTAAATTTTATGTACAATATGTTAACTATGTTTCTCAAAACTTAAAAGAGCACTTATTCTACCTACTTAACTCTAGAACTCTTCTGGGGATTGGTATTTGTAAAAGTACTTTTCAGAATAAAAGGGATAATGGTACTTGTGGAAACCTTTGAACAAAGGAAAAGCATGAGACTCAAGGTTTCTTACATAGCCAAAGACTTCTTTTCGCTATGCACAGACAAATATTGGTTGACTGAGATTCTCAGATCCTGAATTTTACATTCTGTTTAAAAAAAAATCCCTCAATGCATAATGGATTGTAGTACTATGAGAATGTGTATCTGTATCCTATTTCTGGGTCATGCCTGGACCTGACAGAGCAGTGTGCCCATACCCCAACACATAGACCTTTTTAAGCTTCTCTTAAGTCACTTATAAAAGTATGACTGCTGATTAATTGGCAGAGGGCTAAACCTCTCACAGCTCTTTGTATGATATAAACTTATTTTTTCTAGAAGTACTCATTTACTAATAATGATGTTAGAAAATGCTGCCATAGTATCTTTTTGTGAAAATTTATTACATGTGGCATGCTGCTATGTGCAAATGTGCTATGTGAATCTCATAATATATCATGACATCTCATGATAATACCAAAAGTTTTAGTGATTATGAATCACAGACTCAGAATTATTTTCACAAAATAATTCTGTGTAACTCTAAACCCACTATTCTTTGTTGGCAGAACATGCATGTCATGGTAGCTTCATTTAGTTCTAGTATGTTAAGTAATGAATAGTAGTGAATGTCTTTATTTGTTGCATATCTTGGTCTATCTTCTGTAGTTATGACAGAAACTACAAAGTGGAGTTTGTAAGAAAATAAATTTCCATTACGAGTGAGAGGACAAATCCCTCTCTTTTCTTGCAAAGCCAATAATAGCATCATAGGGTTCCACCTGCATTACTTCATCTTCCTCTAAGTGTATCTGTGAAGGTCTCACATATCATCAACATGCAGAATGGGGAGTGTGTTTCCAAAGCATGAGCTTTGAGAAACATATTTAAGTTTTAATGGAACATTTGTATAGAATAAGAACAATAGACTATTTATTCTTGTTCTATTGATTTTTTTATATGATTTGGAACTTTCTTTGGCCAGACACTTATTTTGAATCAGTATTAAAGGCAGAGATTGTCAAATCACTTATTTTAATGACTGCATCAGCTCTGCACTAATTTCTGAAACTCAGTTTGGCCAGATTCAAATCCAGTTTTCTGTTTTCAGTTTCTCTCTGACATATAGGAAACTATTGAGTAGAAGATCCTGGCTGATAAGCATGAATGATATGCAGTTAATGCATGTGATATAAATGAGGCAGAAGCACAACTGTGGGCAAGGCACATCATTTTTGTACAGGACTTTTGATAGAAAGATAAATCAATTGCTAGGATATGTAATTTTTAATTTTAGTCAACATTTCTAGATCATATAATTTTAAATTTATAAGGAAAGTTTTAGTTAACTTAATAAGAGATCAGTATCATCACATTTTATATATCTGTATTATCTTGTTATACTTTTGGTAAGGCATATACTTATAAGAATTTATCCATTTCTTCTCTTTTCTCTTATTTGAGAATCTAGGTTTTCAAATATTTATAATGATTCTCTCTTCTGTCTCTTCATATCTTTTCAAATATTCCATAATGATTCCTTCTGTTGTCTCTTCATATCTATATGATTCTGTTGTTTCTGTTACTATTGACTTCCAGTTTTATTCCACTATTGCTAACAATTAACTTTCTATTATTTTGGAAAAGGTTTCATGGGCTGTTGAAAAGACTTGTAGTCCATAGCTTTGAGTAGAATATTGTACAGATTTACATTAGATCAATTTAGTAAATGACAATCTCTAGGTTTCCTTTATTGATTCTTTTTCCTGAATGTTCTATCCACTGATGAGCTAAGTTACCTCCTATTATAAATGGACCTATCTGTCCATGTAAACAGGACTGCTTGTTTATATTATATATGTAAATTGTCTCATATATATGAATACATACTTTGTGTATTTTATGGATTGCTTTCTTTATTAATATGTATGCATTAATGTGAAGTGCTCTTCTCTTATGTTATTTGTTGTATACTATATCAGACATAGCAGAGACAATTTTTGGTTGGTTTTGACTTCTGTTTGGTATGTTGACTTTTATCTTTTCACTCTTAATTGTATCCTTTTCTAGTGTACTAGAAACTTTTTAGTTGGGTGTTGTTCATTTGTTTTCTTCTTGACAAAGCCCTATGTAACCCAGACTGCCCTCAAACTCTGAATAAGTAAGCCTTTAATATCTGTTCCTTCTGCTTCTGTCATCCAAGATTGGGGATTACAGGCAGGTGACTCCACATCCAGTTTATATGGTGCTGGGGACTGAGTCCAGGGCTTTGTGTATACTACTGAGGCACTCTATCTAATAGGCTGTAGCAACAAATCATTGAATATTGTGTTAAGTCCAGTCATCTAGTCTATGTCTTTCATTGGAGAATTAATAGCCTTTACACAAAGATTCCATTGAAAGGGATGCTGGTAATTGCTGTAATTTTGTTGGTGTGGTTGTAGTTGATTCAATTATTGTTTGTTCATCATTTCTGCTCTCTTATTCATATACATTTGTCTGCTTTATTGTGTTGGATGCAGTTTATTCATTTGTAAAAGTACCTTTTATTTGCCAGAGGTAATTGTTGCCTTGGAGGCTTACTGCCTTTGTCTGCTAACCTATACCTAGTCCTGTCAGTGTCCTACCAATCTAGTCTAGGTCTAGAATGTTTTCTGCCTCTGAGACTTATTGTTGAATAAGCTCACCCCTTCCTAGTTCTTTCTGAACTCTTGCTGACTGAACTCCTCTCCTCTCCTAGCTAACTAATTCAATCTGCCCACAGCCCTCCCCCTCCCCCATTCTACTGAATTGCTCTACTTGGCCTCAAACTAACTCTGGCAATCTCTTCTAATCTTCTGACTCCTCTTTCTCTCTCTCTCATTCTGGTTTTACCTGTATCTAGCTTGTTCTCTCTTCAACCTGTCTCTGGAAAACTCTCCCAGTAAAACTGCCTCCTACTTCTCTGCCTGCACTGCTCTCTTAAGTAGCTTCCTTTTCTTCTCTGTTATGACAGTGGTGCATAGCCTATTCTCCCAAACCTTTCTGATTCATCACTTTGCCACTCAATTAGACTTCACTTCCAAACATAGCTGCTTCTTTCTACAAACTAACTTTGTTTTTATTGTTTGGGATTAAAGGTATGTACTAAGAGAATGTTTGTATTCCAGCCAGAGGGTTTAAAGGAATGTGGTAAGGAATGAGCCACACAACTAGGAACAGCTTTTTTTTCCAGAAAATAACACAATCTGAGGATTACAGTGTGATCTAATATCCTGCAGCATTCTTTCCTAGATATTCTTTTTTTTTTAAATTTTATTTTCTAAGTTATTTTTTTATTTACATTCAAAATCATTTCCCCTTTCCTGTTTCCTCCCTCCCCGAAAGTCCCATAAGCCCCCTTCCCTCCCTCTTTTCTCCATTTAACCCCCTCTCGTTACTCTGTCCTGGCGTTCCCCTACATCCAGTCTTTCCAGGACCAGGGGTCTCTCCTTCCATCTTTTTAGAAATCTATTGATATGCGGATTGTGTCTAGGGTATTCCGAGATTCTGGGTCAATATCCCCTTATCAGTGACTGCATACCATGTGTGTTCTTTTGTGATTGGGTTACCTCACTAAGGATGATATTTTCAAGTTCTGACCATTTGCCTAGGAATTTCATGAATTCATTGTTTTTAATTGCAGAGTAGTATTCCATTGTGTAAATATACCACATCTTCTGAATCCATTCCTCCATTGAGGGACATCTGGGTTCTTTCCAGCTTTTGGCTATTACAAATAAGGCTGCTATGAACATAGTGGAGCATGTGTCCTTATTGCATGCAGGTAAAGTCTCTGGGTATATGCCCAGGAGTGGTATAGCCGGATCCTCCGGGAGTGTCATGCCCAGTTTTCTGAGGAACCACCAGACTGCTTTCCAGAGTGGTTGTACCAGCTTGCACTTCCACCAGCAGTGGAGGAGTGTTCCTCTTTCTCCACATCCTCGCCAACAACTGCTGTCTCCTGTGTTTTTGATCTTAGCCATTCTGACTGGTGTGAGATGGAATCTCAGGGTTGTTTTGATTTGCATTTCCCTAATGACTAAGGATGATGAACATCTCTTTAGGTGCTTCTCAGCCATTAGATATTCTTCAGGTGAGAACTCTTTGTTTAGCTCTGTACCCCATTTTTTAATAGGGTTACTTGCCTCTCTGGTTTTTAACTTCTTGAGTTCTTTGTATATATTGGATATTAGCCCTCTGTCGGATGTAGGGTTGGTAAAGATCATTTCCCAGTTAGTTGGTTGCCGCTTTGTCTTTTTGACAGTGTCTTTTGCCTTGCAAAAACTTTGTAATTTAATGAGGTCCCATTTGTCTATTCTTGATCTTAGAGTATAAGCTATTGGAGTTCTGTTCAGGAAATTCTCCCCTGTGCCCATATGTTCAAGGTTCTTCCCTAATTTCCTTTCTATTACTTTCAGTGTGTCTGGTTTTATGTGGAGGTCCTTGATCCACTTGGAATTGTACTTAGTGCAAGGAGATAAGAATGGGTCAATTTGCATTCTTCTGCATGTTGACCTCCAGTTGAGCCAGCACCATTTGTTGAAAAGGCTATCTTTTTTCCACTGGATGGTTTTAGCTCCTTTGTCAAAGATCAAGTGACCATAGGAGTGTGGATTCATTTCTGGGTCTTCAATTCTGTTCCATTGATCTACATGCCTGTCACTGTACCAATACCATGCGGTTTTTAACACTATTGCTCTGTAGTACAGCTTGAGGTCCGGGATACTGATTTCCCCAGAGGTTCTTTTACTCTCTTGAGAATAGTTTTAGCTATTCTGGGTTTTCTGTTATTCCAGATGAATTTTTGAATTGCTCTTTCTAACTCTGTGAAGAATTGAGTTGGGATTTTGATGGGGATTGCATTGAATCTGTATATTACTTTTGGTAAGATGGTCATTTTTACTATATTAATCCTGCCAATCCATGAGCATGGCAGATTTTTCCATCTTCTGAGGTCATCTTCAATTTCTTTTTTCAGAGACTTGAAGTTCTTGTCATACAGATCTTTCACTTGTTTGGTTAGAGTCATGCCAAGATACTTTATATGGTTTGTGGCTATCGTGAAGGGTATTATTTCTCTTACTTCTTTCTCAGCCTGCTTATCCTTTGAATATAGGAAGGCTACTGACTTGCTTGAGTTGATTTTATATCCGGCCACTTTGCTGAAGTTGTTTATCAGCTGTAGGAGCTCTCTGGTGGAGTTCTTTGGGTCGCTTAAGTATACTATCATATCGTCTGCAAATAGTGATAGTTTGACTTCTTCTTTTCCAATTTGTATCCCTTTGACCTTTTTTTGTTGTCTAATTGCTCTAGCTAGAACTTCAAGTACTATATTGAAAAGATATGGAGAGAGAGGGCAGCCTTGTCTAGTCCCTGATTTTAGTGGGATTGCTTCAAGTTTCTCTCCATTTAGATTGATGCTGGCTACCGGTTTGCTGTAAATTGCTTTTACTATGTTTAGATATGGGCCTCGAATTCCTGATCTTTCCAAGACCTTTAGTATGAAAGGATGCTGAATTTTGTCAAATGCTTTCTCAGCATCTAATGAGATGACCATGTGGTTTTTTTCTTTGAGATTGTTTATATAGTGAATTACATTGATGGATTTCCTTATATTGAACCATCCCTGCATCCCTGAGATGAAGCCTACTTGATCGTAGTGAATGATCGTTTTGATGTGTTCTTGGATTCGGTTGGCAAGAATTTTATTGAGTATTTTTGCATCGATATTCATAAGAGAGATTGGCCTGAGATTCTCTTTCTTTGTCGGATCTTTGTGTGATTTTGGTATTAGCATAATTGTGGCTTCATAGAACGAGTTGTTCAATGAAGTGTTCCTTCTGTTTCTATTTTGTGGACCAGTTTGAAGAGTATTGGTGTTAGGTCTTCTTTGAAGGTCTGATAGAATTCTACACTAAAACCATCTGGACCTGTGCTTTTTTTGGTTTGAAGACTTCCAATGACAACCTCTATTTCTTCAGGGGTTATAGGACGGTTTAGATTGTCTATTTGATCCTGATTTAATTTTCGTATTTGATATCTGTCTAGGAAATTGTCCATTTCCTCGAGATTTTCTAGTTGTGTTGAATACAGGCTTTTGTAGTAGGATCTGATGATTTTTTTAATTTCCTCAGTTTCTGTTGTTATCTCTCCCTTTTCGTTTCTGATTTTATTAATTTGTATACTGTCTCTGTGCCCTCTGGTTAATCTGGCTAAGGGCTTATCTATCTTGTTGATTTTCTCAAAGGACCAACTCCTCGTTTTGTTGATTCTTTGTATGGTTTTATTTGTTTCTATTTGATTGATTTCAGCCCTGAGTTTGATGATTTCCTGCCTTCTACTCCTCTTTGGTGTATTTGCTTCTTTTTGTTCCAGGGCTTTCAGGTGTGCCATTAAGCTGCTAGTGTATGCTCTCTCCCATTTCTTTTTGGCGGCACTCAGGGCTATGAATTTTCCTCTTAGCACTGCTTTCATTGTGTCCCATAAATTAGGGTATGTTGTGCCTTCATTTTCATTGAATTTCAAGAAGTCTTTGATTTCTTTCTTTATTTCCACCTTGACCAAGTTATCATTGAGTAGAGCACTGTTCAGCCTCCATGTGTATGTGGGTTTTCTTTTGTTTTTGTTGCCATTGAAGACCACCCTTATTCCATAGTGATCTGATAGGAGGCATGGGATTAGTTCTATCTTCTTATATCTGTTGAGGTCTGATTCGTGACCAATTATATGGTCAATTTTGGAGAAGGTACCATGAGGAGCTGAGAAGAAGGTGTATTCTTTAGCTCTAGGATGAAATGTTCTATATATATCTGTTAGTTCCATTTGGTCCAAGGCTTCAATTAGATTCACTGTGTCCCTGTTTAGTTTCTGCTTTCCTGAACGATCCATTTCAGAGAGCGGGGTGTTGAAGTCACCCACTATTATTGTGTGAGGTGCGGTGTGTGCTTTGAGCTTTAGTAAAGTTTCTTTTACGAATGAGGGTGCCCTTGCATTTGGAGCATAGATATTCAGAATTGAGAGTTCTTGTTGGTGGATTTTTCCCTTGATCAGTATGTAGTGTCCTTCTGTGTCTTTTTTGATGTCTTTAGGTTGAAAATCAATTTTATCTGATATTAGGATGGCTACTCCGGCTCGTTTCTTGGGGCCATTTGCTTGTAAAATTGTTTTCCATCCTTTTACTCTGAGGTAGTGTTTGTCTAAGACACTGAGGTGCATTTCCTGCATGCAGCAAAATGCTGGGTCCTGTTTACATATCCAGTCTGCTAGTCTATGTCTTTTTATTGGGGAATTGAGACCATTGATATTAAGAGAGATTAAGGCATAGTCATTATTGCCACCTGCTATTCTTGATGCTATCTTTATGTTTGAGTGGTTATCTACTTTTGGGTTTGAAGCAAGAAGGTTACTATCTTGTTTTTTCCAGGGTGTTGTTTCTCTCCCTGTATTGGCGGTTTCCACCTATTATCCTTTGCAGGGCTGGATTTGTGGAAAGATATTGTGAAAATTTGGTTTTATCATGGAATATCTTGGTCTCTCCATCTATGGTGATTGAGAGTTTTGCTGGGTATAGTAGTCTAGGCTGGCATTTGTGCTCTCTTAGTGTCTGCATGAGATCTGCCCAGGATCTTCTGGCTTTCATAGTCTCTGGTGAGAAGTCTGATGTGATTCGGATAGGTCTTCTTTGTATGTTACTTGGCCCTTTTCTCTTACTGCTTTTAATATTCTTTCTTTGTTTAGTACATTTGGTGTTTTGATTATTATGTGACAGGAGGTATTTCTGTTCTGGTCCAGTCTGTTTGGAGTTCTGTAGGCTTCTTGTATGTTCATTGGCATCTCTCTCTTTAGGTTAGGGAAGTTTTCCTCCATAATTTTGTTGAAGATGTTTACTGGCCCTTTAAGTTGCAAATCTTCACACTCATCTATGCCTATAATCCTTAGGTTTGGTCTTCTCATTGTGTCCTGGATTTCCTGGATGTTTTGGGTTACGCGTTTTTTGCATTTTGCATTTTCTTTGACTGTTGAGTCGATGCTTTCTATGGTATCTTCAGCACCTGAGATTCTTTCTTCCATCTCTTGTATTCTATTGTTGATGTTTGCATCTATGACTCCTGATTTCTTCCCAAGGTTTTCTATCTCCAAAGTTGTCTCCCTTTGTGATTTCTTAGTTGTTTCTACTTCCTTTTTTAGATGCTGGATGGATTTGCTGAGATCCTTCACATGTTTGTTTGTATTTTCCTGTATTTCTTTAAGGTATTTTTGCATTACCTCTTTCAGGATTTCTGCCTGTTGACCCAAGTTCTCCTGAATTTCTCTGAGTGATTTTTGTGTTTCCTTCTCATGGGATTCCATCTGTTGATCCATCATCTCCTGCATTTCTTTAAGCAGTTCTCGTGTTTCCTTTGTAAGGGCATCTATCTGATGATTCATTTCTTTAAGCACTTTTTGTGTTGCCTCCCTATGGGCATCCGTCTGTTGACCCATATTCTTCTGCATTTCTTTATGCAATTTTTGTGATTCCTTTGAAAGTGCATCTATCCATTGATTCATTTCTTCAAGCGATTTTTGTGTTGTCTCCTTGTGGGCCTCCATCTTTTCATCCATGTTCTCCTGCATTTCTCTCAGCGATTTTTGTGTTTCCTTTGTAAGGGCTTCTAACCGTTGATTCATGGTCTCCTGTAATTCTTTATTAGATTTATTTGTGTCCTTCTTGTGATCCTCTAATAGCATCATGAGAAGTGATTTTAAATCCAGATCTTGTCTTTCGGGTGTGGTGACCCCACCCAGGACTTGCTGCTGTTGGAGAGTTAGGTTCGGATGGTCCCATATTACTTTGATTTCTGTTAGTAACGTTCCTACATTTTCCTTTTGCCATCTGGTTACCTCTGATGTCAGTTGGTCCTGCTGTCACTGGGTGTTGGTTGGACCTCCTGTGAGCCTGCAAAGCTATTTCTGGCCCCCCTGGATTACCAGGATTCCCCTGGCATTGATTTCTGGGGCCTGCCCTGCTCCTGAGTGACTTTGGAGCCCTGATGTGCCTTGCTCCAAGTGATGTTATATTGGGGAGTCCCTACACATCCAAAGGCTCAGCGTAATGGATTCCCGGAGCAGAGGTCGCCAAAGGGAGGCCCCTGCCCTGTGCAGGGGTGTGTGATCTCTCCCAGAGTGGGGGGGAGGGGGCGTCCCTCTGCAAGGCAGAAGTCCTACAGCAGAGCTGTGGCGGTGGCACAGGTCACTCTGCAGGGGAGATGGCCCACAACAGAGCTGTCACCCAGATGACCACAGCGCTGTCCCGTTCTTGGGAGCAGACGGAAGCCCCAACAGGCCGTGTCCCAAGAGATGTTATATTGGGGAAAACCTGGGTACCTGTCTCTTCAGTGCAGTCTACCGGAACAGAGGTTGCCAAAGGGAAGCTGGTAGGCTCCCGCCCAGTGCAGGGGGTCCCTTTGCCAGGCAGAAGTCCCACAGCAGAGCTGGCGCGCTGGTTACTGCAGATCAGCCCAGCTCTTGGGAGCAGCGTACACACAAGCCGCCCGAGACCCAAGCGATATTATGCCTGTCTGTCTCTGAACCTGGAGGTCCCAACTGCCCTGATGCTGGAGCAAAGATGGCAGAGTGCCTTTCCTAGATATTCTTTGTTCACACATTCCTCTTGTGTAGCTCATTCTTCTCTATATTCTTTTGTGATTGGGACTGTCTTTTTTTCCTTTTATATGTAATATTCCTTTAAGTATCTTCTACAGTCCTGGCTTGGGGGACAAGGACTGCTCAAATTTGTGATCATATTAAAAAATCATTCATCTGTTGTTTTGGAAGAGAGATTTTTCTGTATACAGTAACCTTTGTTGATGGTTCTTTTCCTGGGAGTTTATCCAGCTAAGGGATAAGAGTGCAGAGGTTGAAGACTCACGCTGGAGCTCGCCATTCTGTCTTTCTGACAGTAACCCTCACTGCACATACAGGACTGTGGAGAGAATCGCCTTTACTTTTCATCAGCATTCTTGCTTCCCTTTTGGACAAGGCTTCTCCTTCACCCTCTGTGAAGTGTGGTGGTTAGAGCCATGGTGATTGTCTTATGGGTTTGTCATTTTATTATTATTTTGTCCAAAAATGATCTTTGTATCCACCAATTCCATATCTCCTAGTAAACTTGGTATTTTATTTACCAAAGATGTAAATTGGAATATATATGTATCTTTACAAATATGAATCTATATTCTAAATATTCATACTTCATATACATAAATACACACACAATCTCTTCAAACCTGTTTGTATATGTGTACATTTGGGCATTAGAATATATGAATATTGATTTGTCATTGTCCTCTTTGACACAGATTTAGAATACTTCTAATGGATACAACATAGTATTCTAAAATCAATTTATATATACTTATAAACTATGAATTTTAATTTGAAACCTTTGGGTTAATCTTGATCTCTTTAGAATACACATTTTTTGAGCAACAACAACGATTCCATTTCCTGCCTCTATTTATTCACATACATGAAATAAAAGTATGTATAGACAGTATGTTAGTTTTCTCTTGCTTTGTAAATACCATAAAGCTCACAATGTATTATAGTGTAGGTACATCAGAAGTCTAGCTGGCTCTTCTCACAAGGCTGAAATCAAGGTGTCAGCCTCTTAGAATCTTATCTGGAGGATTGGAGAAAATATTGTTTTCTAAGAGCATTCAATTAATTAAGACTATTTCATTCTTTATGACTGTTGTAGTATGACTTGTAATTTATGTTGACCATCAACAGAGAGCCTTTTGCATTTCCATATCTCTCTTCCACCTTCAAAGGCAGCTATATCCTGATTAATATTTTCATGTTTACAGGCTCTCTGACTTCAATGCTACCCACATTTGAAGGAGAAAATATTGTAGAAGGGGAAAAATCATTCTTAGAATTCTGCCTACCACAGATAGATAGTGGGGTATTTATGATTATGGAATTTCTTCAAGATTGTTGTTGATAAGGCATCTGACATAGGAACCTAGCTTTACTTGATTATTTAATAGTATCATACTTATTAATTAATTAGTGAAAATGCATTTTATATTGATCTTTTAAATTTGTTATCTTCTTTATGTTAGGGATTGTCTTGAAGGTCATCTTAAAATTGGTAAACAAAAATCTTGATTTTTTTATACATTCATTTGAAGATTATTAAATTTTTATTAAGAGCATCATCAGTAACCTGATCCTTACTCCAAAGGCCTTTCCTTCTGATGTGCCAGCATAGAGATGGAGTGAGTTACTGAGGCCTGCACAGAGGAGGGTGAAGGCAGCATGTGTTGAGATTAAGATAAATTTCACAAAGAATGTCCTGAGTAACAGGGTTATGTGGCTCTGTAATGGTGATTTTCCCAACTATTCCTATCTGTTCTTATGCCTTTCTTAAGTCCTGTTCTACCAGCCATTGCCCAATCGCCAATGCTGAAGCTCTTGGGAAACAAACAACTGAAAGGCTGATTACCATTTACCACTGTTTGACTTTGGCTACAGAAACCTAAAAAGTAGCCACTGTATGCCCAGAAAGTTTGTTTTCCTCAGGTAGAATGACGGCATGCACAGTAGTCACATCTCTTATGTTCTCTTCTTAAAAAGCCACATTCACATCCTATGCCCTTAGGAAAAGCCACCATGTGTTTTCCTCAGTTCATCTTTGCCATATTTGACTTTCATTCATTGAAGAAGTAAGTTCCAGGCAGGATATACATCTTTGTTGTACTTTCTAATGACTACATTACCCTCTGGCTGACACCACCATTTGAGGAGCCCTTTGACTGATCCATTTCCTTTATAACTGGTACTTAATATGCATCAAATTTGTGTCTTTTCTAAAGCTTATAGTCTTCCATTCAACATCGTTCCAAATATGTCTTTTAATGAGTCAAGCCCCTCTGACATCCCTCCCTATTCTCACCCCACAGCCCCCCATACATTTAAAGTTACATTCAGCAGAGCAGAGTTTCTCAATACAGTCACATTCATACAGTGGCTTATTCATAGAGTGTGCTGGGAATCATATGATGAAGGACAGGGGGCAGCAATGTCATAGTCCCTTCTATGATTCTTTTGTGTGAATTCAACATCTACATTGATGCCCCTTGAAATGGTTTGACCTCAGCTCTGGGACCCCATCTTTTAATCACTTACCAGGATGAACACATTTTGAGTCTCTTGACTATTCACTACGACTTGACATCTAAGATAAAAAAATGGAAATTTCTATATCATTGAGACCTTTTCTATTTTCTTGTTATTTATGAGTATGAATTTTGCTGTCATACTGTCGTGGTAAGAAGAGCTGTCATTATATTTAATAGCTTGACTTCTGGATTACTTTTCACCATAGAAGCAAGTCACTGGAAATTTTATGTTCATTGCAGACTCTTTTTTTCAAAGCTCTATGTGAACTGAGTTCCAGAACCTACTAGTTCAACTCCGTTCTGCCCAGTTTAGGGTAGACTATGCTGTTCTCCCCCTTGATGCTTATGTTATGCTTTTCAAAGTTCCTTAGTGTCCATTCTCTAGCCAAAATAGACATTGGTGATTGTGTGGTGAAGGATAACCGCTACTCTTAAAGACTAGAGAAGAAGCCAGATATTACTTTCGAGTGCTTCTGAGACATGGCTTGCTTCTGGCTCAGGTTCAAATCATGTTCACTGAACTTTGAAGGTGACCTTGCTTGGCTTGTTCTTTTATTCTGTTATACACTACACTGTCAATTTCTCACTAATATTTTATTTCCTTCTTGCTTCAACAGAAACTTAATGCATCTTTAGTCTGTTACTTCAGGAGTTCTTGTCTTCCTTCACCCTCCAGACTCCCAATTGCATCAATCTAGCCATCCATCTCTTTTTCTCTTACCCACAATACTGCTTGTGACAATGATGTAGCTTTTTTAAAATTTTGTTTTGTTTTCTTCTGTTTTGTCTATAAAAGATTTAGTAGTTCTGATGGTCCTTAGAACCATGATACAAATCTACATGTGGTTAGCAAACTCATATTTTTTATTTAGACCCCATGCTCCATGTTCATGACCTTTGCACCTGTGATTTTGTGTCTCAGCTCTTCCACTATACTAGAAAACTTCACTTTTTGTTATATGTAGTCTAATGTATGGTCATGGCATACGTCCTTTAGATCCTGTAAAGATACATCTTTTATATTTTTATTTTGATTGATTTTCAAGCTCAAATTATCACCAGTTTAGAGTTTCTCCATTTACTCTGTTTAAAATATGGGGTTCATAAAGGGAAATTGAGCGGGGGGGGGGAGGAGGGAGTGGATTGGGTGGAGGCAGGGGGTGGGAGAAGGGGTTGGGGTTTCTGGGGAGGGGGAACTGGGAAAGGTTTTACCATTTAAAATGTAAATGAAGATTATATTCAATTAGAAAAACTTTAAAAAATAAATAAAATATGGGACTATGTCATGTTGTAGTCCCTTCCCTTGTCCTTATTTTATTTTCTGTCACAGGACTTATGTATTCACTAGAAAAAATATCTCTTGTTTACTCTTTTATTATCTGCCTAATTCATACAAAATGTGAGAGTTGTTGTTGCTTAAATATACAGCTAAATATCACCTAATGATGGGGATAAATTCTAAGAAATGTTCATTAGGCACCATAGCATCTGCTTATACAAGCCTTAAGAGTTGTATAACCCCATTACACCTTTAGGCTATATAGTATAGCCTGTGACTTTAAGAGTACAAACCTGTACAGCATATTTGTATACTGCATATTGTCAGAAACTATAATAAAATATAAGTATTTATGCATTTAAATTTAGAAAGTGTTCAGTCAAATGTTGTATAGAAGATCAAAAAACAGTACTCTTAAATAGGGTATGTGTCAGAAATGGAGCTTGGAGGTCTAGAAGTTTCTATGGGTGAGTCAGTGAGTGAGTAGTGGGTGGCTGTGAAGGTCGGGGACATTGCTGTCCACTACTGTGGAGTCTATAAACACCATACTCTTAACTATACTAAATTTATTTTTTCCTATTTAAAGAACATAACTTTAGCTTACTATAACATTTTCATTTAAAAATGTTTAATTTAAAAAATTTGTTGACTCTTGTAGTAACATATTAAAAAACAAGTACATGTAGCTATGCAAAAGTGCTTTTTTATATTCTAATTCTATAAGCTTTTTCTGTTTTATTTTAACTTAAAGTTTTTCTCTTGTTGAAAACTTAGATACACATGCAATATTAGTTTAAACCTGAACATGTCCAGCACCATCATTACCACTATCTTCCTGCTTCATAGCTTGCATTCCTCAGGTATGAGGGAAGACATTAATACAATGGAGGTGCCATCTCTTATGATGCCATTGCTGCCTTCCAGACTGTACCCTGGGGACCTGCCAAAATTGTGTTGTAGTTACTTGTTTGATGAGAAACTAATAAAACATATAAACAGCAATATGGTATGCTATTATTATTAACAAGTATTGTATATGATACATAATTGCATGTGATGCACTTTTTCGAGGCTAGCAGGACAATAGATTTGCTCATGCCAGTTTGATCACAAACAAATGAGGATTGTATCACACTAAGATGTTACAGTGTTTACTATACTACTGTGCAATAGGCATTTTTGAGCCCCATTACAGTTTTATGAGATCACTGTAGAGATATGGTCTATTGTTGACTGAAGTGTTATTATGTGGCATGTGACGTGTGTGTATGTGTATTATAATATGTATGTGTATATATATCCATATATACATTATAGAATGTATAATATAGGAATTGCAAAACACAAAGTGAGATTTCTAAGAAAAGTATTTATATAGAGGACTTAGAACAAATTCTAAGGGATTGCAAAATTTAAGGAGTCAGTAGCATTGCTATATTTTTAGTTGTTTTTATTAAGTGTTGTAGTTCAACATCTTAATAGGACCTGGCATATAATTCAATAAAACTCTTAAAGTATATTTTTCACTATTTGAAAGTTATTTTTGCCTCTAAAATTGCAGTAAAACATAGACTGTCTGACATAAAGTCTTTGACTTTCTGAGTGCTAAACAAACTTATAGGAATGCAAATTGTTTTTTATGTGTACTTCAGAAAATTGATATTCCTGGTAGTTGTATATAAAAGTGTGAAACTTTATTCTACATCTGTCTTGTTGATCCTAAGAACTTAAGCAGTTTGCTTCTTCTCCTATATTAGCACATGATTGAAATAAATAGTTCCTCTACAATTCAAGTTGGAATTTAATTACCAATGGGACAGTACAAAGAGATGGAAATATTCAGAGGTGATTTTCATGAAGGTACTGTCATTATTGTGAATTATGTAAGAGCGAGTAATCATGAAAATGGATTTGAGATTTTTTTTGAAAAATTAGTTTTGATATATTGCTTCTGTCTGTTATGTATACTCATTTGCTTTGTGATATCTTAGTTACTTTCCTATTGCTATGAAGAGATACCATAAACAAGGCATTCTATAAAAGAAAATGTTTATTGAGCCTCATAGTTCCAAAGAGTTAGAATGTGTGGTGGGTAGAATGGCAGCAGGCAAGTAGGAACAGCACTAGAACTGTAGGTCAGAATTTACAACTAATCCACAAGCACAAGGCAAAAGGAGGAGAGAGAGAGAGAGAGAGAGAGAGAGAGAGAGAGAGAGAGAGAGAGAGAGAGAGAGAGAGGGAGAAGGAAAAAGAGAGAATGTGAGTGCATAGTCTTTTGAAATCTAAAAGCCTAATGATGTCTGGCCTCGTCCAACAAAGCTACACCTCCTAATCCTTCCCAAATAGTTCCATAAAAACCACCAGAAGACTTTAAAACACATGCTGATGCAGCATGAAAGCCCTCCCCTGTTATCAGCACATTGCTTGTAAATTTATTTCTAGCCTTCTACAACATTGAGTCATTGATGATAGATAGATAGATAGATAGATAGATAGATAGATAGATAGATAGATAGATAGATAGATGCAGATGTAGATGTAGATATAGATATAGATATGACTCCTTAAATTAATTAAAAATCACTATGGAAAATGTATCAATCAGCAATACAATGCTGAGGCAACAATATAAGGGTGAGAAAACAAAAGTCAGGAAATACTACCTTCAGATTTCAATCATGAAAAAACCAAAAAGGCCTGACTATGACTGTCAAGAGTTCCAGGAAGTGGTTGGATAAAAAAAATCAGGAAGAAGAAACTGAGATACAAAGCAAGGTATGCAAAACCTATGTGAGACACTGGAGAGATTGCTGGGTGGTTAAGAGCACTGGGTGCTCTTCCAGAAGTCCTGTGTTCAATTCCCAGTACATACATGAAGACTCACAACCATCTGTGACTACAGTACTAGAAGATCCAATGATCCCTTCTCTTCTATCCTGTGTGGGTTCCAGGCATACAAGTGGTACATAGACATACATGCAGGCAAAGTATCGCACACATGAAAAAAAAAACTACTCAACAAAAGAATAGCAGAAATATTACCAAATATTACTCAAGAGAAATTCACGGAATCCAAATATACAAGACCTTGAAAACTCAAAATATGTATGTACAGATAAAAACTCTCCATGCTGCAACAAACCATATAGTGAAAGTAATGAAAAAAATATACACTTATAAAGGTTAAATGAATTAATAAATTATTAAATAAATGAAAACACATGAAATAATAAAACAGTATATGGATAAACTTCTAAGATTAATAATGGTGAAAGAAAAATCATAGTACTTGAATCAACTAGGGAAAAACAATAATGATCACTCAGTACTTCTCAGTCATAAGACTAGACATAAACAGTCTTAACTGTCCAATTAAAAGATGAAGACTAGGCTGGACAGAGATGGTGCACACCTTTAATTCCAACACTTGAGAGGCAGAGGTAGAGGCAGAGGCAGGTAGATCTTTGTGAGTTTGGGCCCAGCCTGGTCTATAGAGCCAGTCCCAGGACATCCAAAGCTGCATAAAGAAATCCTGTCTCAAACAAAAAAAAATGATGAAGACTAGCTGATTGGAATAAAATACAGTCCCCAAGTTTTGTTGTTTGTGTGAAGCATACCTACTGGCAAACATACACAGATTGAAAGTGAAAGTCTGGAAAGCAACATACCAAGCAACTAGAATCTGAGACTAGCTATGCACATATTTTAAGTGCTGACTCATCCCAAATTCGTTGCATTATTATTTATAATTAAAATATTTTATTGCAACAAATATAAATCATAGTGTCTACAGGAATTTTAGAAAGCACTTTGTGGTCTAGAAAGATAAAATGAAAGAAGCATCTGTCACACGTTTACCAAGAAGGTAACCAGCAACCTCCCAATACACAAATAAGTGAGATAATGAACATATGATAATGTAATAATAAATAGTCTTGGGAATTCTGATACATTGATTGTAAGAGGTCCTTAAGGAAATCTGCAAATGAGAAAAAAATTAGAGAAATAGTAAAAGTCCAAGCTGTATAAGAGCTTGCATTTAACTGGTTATGGTGACATATGCCTGTAGTCCCAGTGTTTAAGAAACTGAAGCAGGAGGATGATGAACTCCTGACCATCTTGGGACTACAATGTGAGAATCTGCCTCAAAACATCTCTAGGACTTGTCAAATTCCAAGATGCATAAGTGAACAAAAATCTCTAATCATGTCCTAGTGATATTTTTTAGATGTGAAATTAAAAAAAGTATACCTGGTTTCCAGGCACAAAGAGGCTTACCTACAAAGAAAAATGACTCAAAGTCTGTTAGTATATTTCTGGGAGAAAGCCTTTTGCACTCTAACTAGGGCTTTAAATAGATTCAACCAGGAAAGTGATAGTCATGAGCTCCAGTAAGATGAGAAGGACAGCCACTACTTGGGAATGTGAATATTTGAACAGTTGTTATTAACTCAGAAGCCATGATAATAACATAGCTAGAATCCTGGTGTTGGTGTTGTTTAAAAAAGAAAAATCACTACATTTAATAGAAGATACAGTCCATCTAACAATATAGTAATCATACCAAATGTTTGTATATCCCAATTTGATAAAACAAATATTGGGCATGAGGAATAAACTTACATATAACAATAATGAGTAGCTTTAATACCCCACTTTCATCAATATATATTTTTTTAGGGTTTCTACTGCTATGGAGAGATACCATGACCATGGCAACTCTCATAAAGGAAAACATTTAATTTGGATTGACTTACGAGTTCAGAGGTTTAGTCTATTATTGTCATGGCAGTGTTGCTGGTGAAGTTGCTTAGAGTTCTACACTTGGATCAACATACAGCAAAAAGAAAGAGTGATACTGGGCTTCTCTTGAGCTTCTGAAACCTCAAAGCCCACCCCCAGTAACACATTTCCTCCAACAAGCCATAGCTCCTAATAGTGTCATTCCTTGTGGGTCTATGGAGGCCATTTTTATTCTAACCACCCCAATATTTATAGATCTGACGAACTAATATCCTACCCAACAAAAAGAGAGGAAAGATATTCATTTTCAAATTAGGGCAAAGGCAGTCATTGAAATCTAGGACTATTAGAGAATGTATACCCTCCCACCAAAAAAAAAAATTCCTAGAAATACCTAAAATTGAGTTAATTTCTATCATGTATTGCTTATTAAAATTGGACCAAGTTATAAATAGCAAACATATCTATAATAAGGAATTAATTTGAAGTGACCTCAATAAAAATAAATCAAACTTAGAATTATGTAGATTCACTGCCCAACTATATCAGATAATTTAAAATTGAAACAAAAAGCTCCTCAAATCCTCTACAGAGTGAGTGGAAGGGGGAGAGATACTACCAAATGTAAAGACACAACAAAATAAAGAATGGGAAAACCAATTTCCTTGATACAGATAGGCACAATTCTTTCAGTCAATCAACAAAACATTAAAAAAGATCATATACCATGTTTAAGTTGACTTCATTCTATGGCTGCAAGAACAGTTCAGTATGTGCACTCTAAGGATCACAATACAGCAGATATATAGGTTCAGCTTACTTATGAAACTGAAAATTCATATGATAATCTTAACAAATGCAGATTCTTTGAATAAATTCAACATTTCTTATGTTAAAAGCTCTGAATGTTAAAAGCTTTAAACAAACTTAAGTGGTGAGGACATTATACATAAAAAAAAGGACATGTGTGACAAATTTAAAGCTGATGTTATCCTTAATGAAGAAAAACTAAGGACATTTTCTTTATATCAGAAACAAAACAATGACAGCAGCCCTCACCACTCTTACTCAGCGTCGTGCTTACATGCTTAGACAAGGTGATGAAATGAGACCAATGGGGGCACAAAGAGAAAAGGAAAAATTTTAAATGTCCCTTCTCATAAATGGCACAATGCTCTAGTTAAAAGATGGTAAGAACTCTATCAAATCAAAATATCCTTAGATATCATAAACACTTGCTATAGTGGAGCATACTATCAGGATACAAAAATCAGAAGATTTTCCAACAATAATTTTATTGAAAAAGATATCAGAAAAATTATTTATGAAAGACTAGAAAGTAGAAAAATCAACCAACCAAACAAGCAAATAAAAAAATTAAAAAGCCTAAAAAGGAGGTGAAAGACTGCTACAATAAAAAGTATAAAGCACTGAAGGAAGAAAATGTAAAACAGCAGAAAATGGTTTATGGATTCATGGACAAGTTGAATTAACACTGGAGAACACTATGCTACTGAAATCAATCACAGATACAAGACAGTTTCCATCAACATCCATAGAAATATTCATAGAAAAAGAAAAAAGTCCTAAAACTCATGGAAGCACAGAAGACTCTTACTACCTGTGTCTTACCTGCCAATTCATGGGATTAAGCGTAACTTTGGAATCGAATCCCTGGATCTGTCTCTGAGGGACTATGTTAATAATATGGGAAGACCTATACTAAACATAATCAGTGCCATTCCATCTGCTGGGCTTCAGGACTGAGGCTGGTGGAGGAAGGCAGCTGAGCATGAGCATTATTGACTCTGTGCTGCCAGTCTGAGAATGAGCACCCAGCAGCCTCATGCTCCCTCCAACATGACCTCCCTGGCATGATGGACTGTACTGTTGAATACTGAGTCAAAATGAGAACTTTCCCTTAAATTATCCTTCTTAAGTACTTTTTTCCAATAATGTTCAAATTAACACAATAGTTTAAGGGACCCTAGTAACAAAAACATTATGGTACTGACATAAACACAGAAATACATATTAATGGAATAGAATGTAAGACCTTGGTATAAACTATAGGACTATAGGCATCTGGTTCTTGAAAAAAAGGTACCAATAGCATACTGGAGAAAGGCGACCTTTTCGTCACATGGTGCTGAGATGACAGGATATACACATGCACATGGCCGAAATTAGATTGTTACCTTAGAACAAAACTCAGCCCAAGATGGATCAAGGGTATGAATATGAGATGTCACACAACAAAACTACTAGAGGAGACAGAGAGAAAACAACTCAAAACATGGTAGGAGGACCCCAGAGCTCAGAAATAATGACTTGGATTGGCAAGTATACAGCATGGGATTTTAAAACTCCTTCCCAGTAAAGGGTCCAATTGGCAGTGTCGAGATAGTCTACAGAACATGCAGATGTTTTCCAACTAGCTGATGTGTATTTATTGTGTTTAACACTCAAGTAGCAACAACATAAAAAGCACTGAAAGAATAAGTGATCCAATTAAAAAAGGGCAAATGAAATAAACAGATTTTCTCAAAAGACGCACAAATGGGCAATAATTATACGGAAAAAATGTTCATATCTGCTATCAGGAAAATCAACCCCAAACTTCACTGAGATTTCAACTCATCCCAATGTGAATGGGTGTCATTAAGAAAACAGCTGCATATGCTGGTACATCTATTTAGCTTCAGCAACTTGGGTGGGGGCAGAAATAGGTGCATCTCAGTGAGTTCAAGGGCAGCTTGGTCTATATAGCAACTTCCAGATCATCCAGTGCTACATTGTCACATAAATAAATAAGCAAACAAGTAAATACATAAACAACAAAGCAAATATCAACAAATGCTTGTAAGAAAGGGAGGGTAAAGGAAGTCTTATATACTGATGGTGGGAATATAAATTCATACTGTCACTATGGAAATCAGTATATAGTTTCTTCAAGTAAGAATAATAGAATAATAATAATAATAATAAATAATAATAAATTTCCACCTTTACAACTATGGCTTCCCTTTCTCCTACTTCTGTTTGGAGGATTAGAAAGTGAATTAGTTTATAGTCAGAAATTTGAAATGCAGTAAGTCACCTATGTTAATTGGAAGCTTGTCTTCCCCAGCCAAGGAGAAGCCCCTCGAGAGTGCATAAGGAAACAAGAGGCTGGAATAGAACCAAAGGAGTGTACCATTTGAAGAATCGCTGTGGTTGTGTCTCCCCATCCTCATCACCATCCTCCTCTTCCTCCTCTTAGTTTTAGTGACCTTTCTCTCTATACACAGGTCTTAGATGTTATTGTTCCCCTAGATTCCACCTCTGACTTTGAACTGTATTTCACCTATGGACTGGGGCACATACCTACATGAAGTTGATATGTTTTTAATTACTCATATGGTATCTTTTCCTTCACATTTCAGATCCTCCTGTACTGTTAAGGTGAGTGTCAGTTCATACTGCTTGCCCCCAGAGTCAAGTGTAGTTTCTTCTATTACAGCATTCTTCATATTGAGACATTTATTCTTCTTGTTTCATGAAGTCTGTAGCATTTTGAGGTCACACCCTTTTTCATTTATGTATTCCCCAAGATTTGCCACCTGGAATGTGGTAATCACCCATTAATTTTTTCTCATATGTGGATGTGTAAATCCTTCCTGGATGTTATGAATGTTACTCAGGTCATTTTCAAGTAAACCTTATCATTTTCATTGGCTTGAGGAATTATGTCATGTATACAAGTCTTGAATAAAGATTGTCAAGCTCTGAACTTTAAGTTAGTGTGTCAGAATATCATAAAACAGTAAGGTAGAAAGAGAGCTAAGATTTCCCAGCTCTCAGAAGGTACTCTATTAGCTCTGTTTGTCCCACGTACTCAGTACTCAGAACCTTCAGCATTGCCTATGACATCTGAAGTTTAGGGCATAAAAACCCAAACCAAATAGCAAACAGAAAGACTCCATAACCCCCAGGGATCTTTGTCTTCACTTTGTTTCTGTGTTTCATTTTGGTATATTGTTTCATGATTTTCATCCATTTCTGGTTCTTTTCTTTTGTAGATATTCAGTTATAATGTCAAAGAACATCATCAATGGTGGAAGAATAGTGATTATACTAGGCAATAAAGTAGTGTGGGTGATTTTTGTAAACACTGAAGGTGACAGTATTCATCCAGAAGATAAACAGTTAGGACAAGTCATACAAGAAAATGTCTTATATAGTTTTTCCAGCTATATTATGATTGGAGTCATTCTGTATAGTGTCAGCACAAGCCCTTTGTAGTGCTTAGAGAGAAAATTTGTATCTACTATCACAATGTAATGATTGCTACAGCTTGCCCAGAGCAAAACTTGTGGTAATAAAAACTTCTAGATTGGAACATAGTGATGTCATTTGTGTTACTGGCTGCCTAAGTTGTCTCTGTGCTGTGTCAACCCTAAGCAAACATATCTCAGTTTGGGCACCTCAGTAAGCTCTGTCATTGGATATTGCTGAATTATGGTACCAATTCTTTTTAAGAGTGTATCAACTGAAGTCTCAGAGAGAAGTGGAGTCTAGATTTTAAGCAACTTAAGGCATAAGATTAAAATGGTTTCTATCTACTGACTTTGTATTGAACTCACTTTGAGAAATGCCTTTCTGTGACACTGATATTAGTTTTAAAGACTCAGTGAGTTGTTTGTCTTATGGATTCTACTGCCTCCTACAACAGTATTAAATAAGGAAGATGGGCTGATCATGGTACTCAAGAAATATGAAAAAGTCTCGAAAGCAGTGACTATACCCATCTCATAAATGTTTAGTACACTTTAGCAAATCACTTGTGGGTTTGCTGTAGGAAGTGGCTATGCAGATGGCTGCATAAATCTCTATAAATCCTAGTGCACTTCTAGAGTTTTCCCATTTTAAATTCATAGAGTCATCACTGGGAATAGCCTCTGTCTTGGTTGTGGAGATGTACCAATAATATAGAAAGAATAGAAAATAAGGTAAAGATGAGGAATGAAAGTCCTACATCAGTTGTCTCATCTCAGCGTGAAGGCAGTGGCTCTTCCCTACTGGGAAGGGTATGCATTCTTCATTTGTCAGCCTTGCACCACTGTTTTCCCAGCACTGCCCTAAACTGCTGGTGCCCTTAGTTCACAGGACTCTGTAGCATCCTTCTCAAGACCTAAATTTGGAAGTCGTACTTGGAACTTTAGTCATTCTGTTGTTTTGTTCTTGAATTATTTCTTAATTGAATGAAATGACAAGAACTTAAAACAAATTTTCTTTGCCAAAAAGCCTCCTTGCTTCTTTAAGATAAGTTTTTATGTGACCTTGCTGTAACATTAAAAATAATAACAATAAAATAAAGAAAGAAAGAAAGAAAGAAAGAAAGAAAGAAAGAAAGAAAGAAAGAAAGAAAGAAAGAAGCATTGGGTAATTTACTTAAAGAAAAGTATAATTTTTCCTAATCATACAAAGAATACAGTATTTTTATTAAGAGAGTCTTGAAGTAAGAAAAAAATGTAATGAAAAAAAGTGCACCTAACACTATACTAATAACCTATTGGGGATAGATATATCAGCTCTAAGTGGCCCTTAATTTTCCTAACTCTTGGGACAGTGGGTAAATGAATATGTGGATGTTTTGTGCTTGTTCTCTGGACCATACTTTAGGTAATACCTATTAGTTGATTTATTTAGCACTTGTGCCTAAGAACCTGTACAAGCTGTAAAACTGAGTGCCTATCATGACTGCATTATATTCTGTTCCAAATCTGCAGATACAGCAGGTAACTCTCTACCAAGAAATTGGCAAGGACTGGCTAATTATTTTATTGTTTCACCTGATGATTTCATTGCCCTACTTTGGATCCTAAGCTGTAATTTGTATATATGCATATTATACATTACATATATATATATATCTCACTATATCATACATATATACATATATAACATATATATTACATGCAACATATATATATGTATTACAAAAAAAAGATAAACTTCTTGACACAGTAGCTCATGAAATTCATAATTGTCTATATTAAAAATTAAGCACATGTTATGTGCACTTCATTCAGTGGATGCTGTTTATGGTTTTATTGCACCTGTTTCTTTACATAAACTTTTTGGTGTGTTTCTGCTAGTTTTTAGGTGTCTCGGTTATTGGGTATGCTTTGGGGTATAGACTGTTCATATATGGGTATGTTTCAGGGTATAGGATGTTCATGTATGAGGTATGTTTGAGGGTGTAGGTTGCTTATGTATAGCATATATTTTGGGATAAGTTTGGTGTCTTGGGATAGAAGCTTGTTTCCTTTTATCTTTTATTTTCAAAATTTCTTGTTCACACATGCTAATTTTACTGAAACTCTTTTCTTTTTGAATACTAATATTCAAAAGGATCAAGGGGAAAGAATGGTTATAGCCCTTAATTGTTTTTGTAGTGAATTTGTTATTTGAATATTCACAAAGTTTTAGCATTTTTAGTCAGTTAGCAATGGCAGCAGCATTATAAATAACCATAATACACTTCTCAAATAACCAGCACTCCTGGCCACTGGACCCTTCTTCCTCTATGTCCTCTGGCCAAGTAACATAACTGTGTATCTGCTGCTTCTCATGCTCTGCTATTCTCAACTTCCCAGTAATTTTTATATCAAAGAAGATTGTTTTTCAATTAACTTTTACATGCTCTGAGTTACATTTTAACATAGGCTCAATCCATGCCCCCCCCCAGTATTTGTTACTGAGAAACAATAAAATACTTGTGACTAAAAAATCATTATGACATTCCCATATACATAAATGTCTAAGAGAACAATTCTTTTAGGTGGATGAAATCTCTAGGTATTCCCTGGTTATCTAGTTGGTCAAAGCTTCAACTTGCTCAGGAATTCCAAGCCAGTCTACCTTCCAGAGTCACTGGGAAGCTAAATATGCACAAAGATCAAAGCCCCACCCAGGACTTGCTAGGTCACAATAACTGGATAATTTGTTATCACCAGGCAAGTCTGAGAAACTTGAAACCAGCAAGACTACATGCAAGCCTGACGATTTGTTACTGCATTTTGCTCTACATGGAAGATTTATGGATGTATTGAGTTGATAGTGTTTATTTGTTTTTAATGCTACCCAATTAAAAAAGAACACAAGTAAGGCTGGGCGTGGTGGGGACCATCTTTAATCCCAGCATTGGGAGGTAGGTGATTCTCTATGAGTTTCAGGCCAGCTTGGTCTACATCAAGTTCTAGGACATCTAGAGCTCCAAGAGATATTGTATCAACAAACAAACTCACATCAAACAAACAAGCAAGCAGACAAGAGAAGCAGCTGAGTGCAGTGGTTCATGTATTTAATCCCAACACCCAGGAGACAAGCGGCAGAGGTAGGCAGGTCTCTGCTTATTCACTTTTAACTCACTCGCCAGTATTCTAAGCTAAAATGGAAGGAGGCAGAGTCAGAGCTGTCACTTCCTCAACTTGTCCTGCTGGCAGTGCATGTGCTAATGTCTCTCCTCCCATGTTTCACACATTCCGAGCAGTTCCGGGGGGGGGGGGAAGTTTCTAAAGGGAGCTGTGTCATAATGTAAGCTCTACGTTTAAAATCTATATTAAAACACTGTACTATCTACACTGAATCTTAGAAGACATTCTAAAATCGACTGTAGAATCTATTGTCCCAGAAATGTTCTGAAGGAACAAATTGGTCACTCTGTTGTCTGTCATGGAATAGCTGAAAGAGAAAAGCAAAGGAATAGCATACTTGTAGAGAATTCTACATCCTGCATTTCTTTCAGGACAGCATAGTTATTGAATATGCATGACTTTCTCACCTTTCACTGAGTGGGTATGCTTCGTGTCACTGCGCATGACATATTCCACAGGTGCTTTATCACAGTAAGTTTCCCCCTTAACTTTAAGATGATTTATCAACTTACTTTCATGTATTTATTAACAACCTAGTTTGACCCATGTCTCCATGTCCTTGTCCCCAAATGAAGTGAAGGGTTAATTGCTTTACCGGGCTGCTCCTATCCCATCTCAGTCTGGGACTTCTAAGGAAAGGCGAAACTGTAGGTGAGAATGTGCGGTTTGTCTGCAGAGGTGAAAATGCTTAATGTGCTTGTGAATTAATGCATTTCTCCTAGCAAGATTATTGCGCTCTGATGAATATTGAAATCTAATCTTCACTCGTAGGCTAATCTTTTTAAAAGTATTACTTATGATCCCTAGAGATTCATGTGTTTTCAGTGCTGGGACAGAAAGAAGGCTGAGCCTCTTGCTAGAGAAGTGCTCCTAACACTGAGTTACATGCCCAGTATGAGGAATTTTTTTTTTTTTTGAGAAAAATGCTAACTAGAGTCTTGTGGCTGGGAAAGACCAGCAGCAGATAAACTAATGTAATAGGTTTAAATGTGAGCACAAAACAAGAGATTCTATCCTTATGACACCAAGGGAATGCGGATTTGGGCTCACCACCGGAAGAGAATGCCAGTTTGCTGTTGGACTTAAACAAAGACTGTCGTCAATAAGATTACAGTCTTCCCACCAGCAGGAGCTAATTCATCTGAAATAGTGTCTATAGTGCTTAAACATAGATCTGTCAATAATCCAGTGACTTTGATTTAACAAGTAACCATCTAGATAGGTGTTCTTTTCTTAAAAGAAGAAATATCCAGATTCTGCAAAATGCAAAGAAAAAAATTTATTTTACCATTCCTACTGTTTTCCAATATTGAATCTTTAAGAAGAAATTATTATTCCTTCTTCTCCTTCTTGAAATTCCCACTCATGCTTTTATCAGAAGCTCAGAGAGTTTCATGATGAGCAGAACCCTGTGCTGGGAGAAGACAGGGCACATGCTATTGCTGGCAGTTGCCTCTGTAAAATCAGTGCATGGCATAGAGGGAGAACAGAATAATATAGTCCGTCAATGTTTTTGTCTACTTTCCACTTTTTTAGCACCCTCCATTTTAATGTCCATTTGGACCTAGGGAAATGTTTCTATATCATCGAAGGTAAAACCCGTCTAGCACTTACTAAGATCCAAATATGACTTAAATGTTCCGCTTAAAGTATATAATTTATTCCTAACAATTACAGAGACATTATTTTCCAGTTTCGTAGAAGGTGAAATTGTGGCTTACAGAAGCTGGCCAAAGTACACAGAACCATATCCCAAGTAAATGACAGAAGCTGGATATGACCCCAGGTCTGTCTATTTAGAAAACAATGTTACTCATCCTCTTCAATATCAACTGTTCATGTGACTTATTGGGATGCTAGGTGCATTGTTTTACACACTTTGGGTAAGTGTAAATTTACTCAGGAGAGAACAAGAGAAGAAGAAAAGACAGGAATCATCAAGTTGGGATGCTTGAATTTGGAGTCAACTTTTTTGTTGGAAATCTTAGTTTGTTGTAGATGCCAAGAAATATTGAGGGAGTTACATTATGCATTTGAACTTCTTGGTTTCTTTTGTGAAATAAGAATGAAACAAGCAATGGCTGTGAGATATTTAGTAAATAGTCTTCATTAGTTATGGTGCAAGTAGCTACAGAATAATTTACATTTTAAAAAGAAAGTTTGCCGAAGTTGTCACAGATGATGCTGTCATGGAAGTTACATTCATTCATATCCTCATTCATCCACCTGTTGGATTAGGCCATGCATGACGTGCATCCACACATTAGACAATAACAATAAGAGTACCATTGAATTCATTTTAATGAACTCTAGTTAGCACAGTAGCTAGACACATAGACTAAATGATAGATTACCTACTTATTTTTCTAATATGAACCTTCTAAAAGTCCTGTAGTTATAATTCAAATATATTTTCCCACACTTTCCTCAGACAAAGACTTTTTTTTAAAATTTTATTTTCTAAGTTTTTTTTTATTTACATTCCAAATCATTTCCCCTTTCCCGTTTCCTCCCTCCCCAAAAGTCCCATAAGCCCCCTTCCCTCCCTCTTTTCCCCATTCAACCCCCTCTCGTTTCTCTGTCCTGGTATTCCCCTACATCCAGTCTTTCCAGGACCAGCGGTCTCTCCTTCCATCTTCTTAGAAATCTATTGATATGCGAAATGTGTCTAGGGTATTCCGAGATTCTGGGTCAAAATCCCCTTATCAGTGACTGCATACCATGTGTGTTCTTTTGTGATTGGGTTACCTCACTAAGGATATTTTTCAAGTTCTGACCATTTGCCTAGGAATTTTGTGAATTCATTGTTTTTAATTGCAGAGTAGTATTCCATTGTGTAAATATACCACATCTTCTGAATCCATTCCTCTGTTGAGGGACATCTGGGTTCTTTCCAGCTTCTGGCTATTATAAATAAGGCTGCTATGAACATAGTGGAGCATGTGTCCTTATTTCATGCAGGTAAAGCCTCTGGGTATATGCCCAGGAGTGGTATAGCCGGATCCTCCGGGAGTGTCATGCCCAGTTTTCTGAGGAAAATTTTACATTTTAAAAAGACTGCTTTCCAGAGTGGTTGTACCAGCTTGCACTTCCACCAGCAGTGGAGGAGTGTTCCTCTTTCTCCACATCCTCGCCAACAACTGCTGTCTCCTTGTGTTTTTGATCTTAGCCATTCTGACTGGTGTGAGATGGAATCTCAGGGTTGTTTTGATTTGCATTTCCCTAATGACTAAGGATGATGAACATCTCTTTAGGTGCTTCTCAGCCATTAGATATTCTTCAGGTGAGAACTCTTTGTTTAGCTCTGTACCCCATTTTTTAATAGGGTTACTTGCCTCTCTGGAGTTTGACTTCTTGAGTTCTTTGTATATATTGGATATTAGCCCTCTGTCAGATGTAGGGTTGGTAAAGATCATTTCCCAGTTAGTTGGTTGCCGCTTTGTCTTTTTGACAGTGTCTTTTGCCTTGTAAAAACTTCGTAATTTAATGAGGTCCCATTTGTCTATTCTTGATCTTAGAGCATAAGCTATTGGAGTTCTGTTCAGGAAATTCTCCCCTGTGCCCATATGTTCAAGGTTCTTCCCTAGTTTCCTTTCTATTAGTTTCAGTGTGTCTGGTTTTATGTGGAGGTCCTTGATCCACTTGGAATTGAGCTTAGTGCAAGGAGATAAGAATGGGTCAATTTGCATTCTTCTGCATGTTGACCTCCAGTTGAGCCAGCACCATTTGTTGAAAAGGCTATTTTTTTTCCACTGGATGGTTTTAGCTCCTTTGTCAAAGATCAAGTGACCATAGGCGTGTGGATTCATTTCTGGGTCTTCAATTCTGTTCCATTGATCTACATGCCTGTCACTGTACCAATACCATGCGGTTTTTAACACTATTGCTCTGTAGTACAGCTTGAGGTCCGGGATACTGATTCCCCCAGAGGTTCTTTTACTCTTGAGAATAGTTTTAGCTATTCTGGGTTTTCTGTTATTCCAGATGAATTTTTGAATTGCTCTTTCTAACTCTATGAAGAATTGAGTTGGGATTTTGATGGGGATTGCATTGAATCTGTATATTACTTTTGGTAAGATGGTCATTTTTACTATATTAATCCTGCCAATCCATGAGCATGGCAGATTTTTCCATCTTCTGAGGTCTTCTTCAATTTCTTTCTTCAGAGACTTGAAGTTCTTGTCATACAGATCTTTCACTTGTTTGGTTAGAGTCACACCAAGATACTTTATATGGTTTGTGGCTATCGTGAAGGGTATCATTTGTCTTACTTCTTTCTCAGCCTGCTTATCCTTTGAGTATAGGAAGGCTACCGACTTGCTTGAGTTGATTTTATACCCGGCCACTTTGCTGAAGTCGTTTATCAGCTGTAGGAGTTCTCTGGTGGAGTTCTTTGGGTTGCTTAAGTATACTATCATATCGTCTGCAAATAGTGATAGTTTGACTTCTTCCTTTCCAATTTGTATCCCTTTGACCTCTTTTTGTTGTCTAATTGCTCTAGCTAGAACTTCAAGTACTATATTGAAAAGATATGGAGAGAGAGGGCAGCCTTAAAGGTCTTGGAAAGATCAGGAATTCGAGGCCCATATCTAAACATAGTAAAAGCAATTTACAGCAAACCGGTAGCCAGCATCAATCTAAATGGAGAGAAACTTGAAGACAAAGACATTTTTAAAATTTGATAGCCCATTTACTTTACCACCCTTGGTGAAGTGTCTTCTAGCTTGAGGCTCTGAAACATGTAACATTGTGAAACAAATGTCTGCTTTTAATACCTTTCTATGTTTATGTGTGTCTATAAAATGTTCTCTGAATAAGGCATTTCAGAAATTCAAGTTTCAAAATTCTTATTGAATAATTTTGGCATTCTTTCTTATCAGCAGTAGTACTAGGATAGTGGTTGTGTCTTTAACACTAAGCCTGGAGAAAGTCCCAGGTATGATGCTTCTCTTCTTTTATATGAGCATTGTGAACTCAGACATTAAAGTTTGCTTAAGATCCAAGTTTAAATTCATTGAAAACTGAAAGAAGATAAATGCCATTGAGAATACTGAAGCAGTTTGTATCCATACACCAACAGTGACTGGAAGTTGTCAGTCAGCTTGCTGACAGAGAGGTCTGTAAAGAGAGGAAAAAGTTTCCCTTGGCCCACCAAATGTTTAACAAAACCATCCTAAAATTGGTGGTTGCTGTTATCTTAGAACAGCCTTCTCCTCCCTCAGCTAAAACTCCATTAGAAAGGTACTTTTGTGTCTTTGTTCACTGTCTAAGAGAGTAGTCAGCAGTTCAAGATTTAGGGACAGGCAGGCTCCTTAATCTGTTACCTACTAATTACATACATGTAATAAGTATTCTACCAAAACTATAATGTATCCTGAACAGCTTTTCCCTTCTCTCTGCTTACCACCAAGTTCCACAAGTACAAATTCCTCATATAGCAGAGAGGGTGACCTTGTTCTTCAAGCAATCAGAGTGATTTTTTTTTTGAAACACACACTAGACATGGCTGATGTCGGGGCCTGTTTACCTCATTTATTCCCTCCTTCCTCCTCCATTCCTCCTCCCTTCCTTCTCTCTTCCACCCAAGTGCTTCATCTTCTTCTGTTCTCATTCTTGCTACCCTCATTCCCCTTTTCTTCCTTATCTCCCTCTATTCCTTATGTTTCTCCTCTCCCCTCCCCTGCCCTCCTCTTCCCTCCTCTCCCCTCCTCTCTTCTCTTTTCCCTTCTTCTCTCTTCTTCCCTCCCTGCCTCCCCTCTTCCTTCCTCTCCCTCCTCTCCTCTCCTCTCCTCTCCTCTCCTCTCCTCTCCTCTCCTCTCCTCTCCTCTCCTCTCCTCTCCCCTCCCCTCCCCTCCCCTCCCCTCCCCTCCCCTCCCCTCCCCTCCCCTCCCCTCCCCTCCCCTCCCCTCCTCTCCTCTCCTCTCCTCTCCTCTCCTCTCCCTTCCCCTTCGTTCTCCTCCTCTCCTATCCTCTCCTCTCTTCTCCCTTCCCCCCTTCTCCTATCTTCTCCCCTCCCCTCATCTTCTCTCCTCCTCCTCTTCCTTTCTTCCTCCTCCTCTTTCTTGTGGCCTGTCTCATCAACCCTCAGAGGATTTCATTTAAATCAACTTGAGATCCCATCTGTTTTCTCCTCTTCCCTTCAGATCTCCTGTTTTCATTACTGAGTGTGAATCCCTCTGACATTCCTTCAATCATTAGACACTCTAAGCCGACTCTCTTCACGAAGTTTAGTTTCCTGTGGTCAGAATACTGTTTATATCCATTTCACATGGCTGCCTGCCCCCCCCCAACCCACCCCCACCCCGTGCTTCCAGTCTTACGCTTTCCCTTAATTACACAATATATATTCTCTAGTCACATTTACCCACAGTAGTGATTTCCAAAAGCACCTTCCACACACTTTCATTTTAAATGCATTAAGTTTTTACTTAATATATGAATTTCTGCACTTTGCTCCTCCCTAGAATATCTACATTGGTTTTGTTTTGTATATCCAACACCAGAAGTAGTTATTGAGGAGGTACTTAGTAAATACTTGTTGAATGTAGGCATATTTCTGTAAGTCTTAGTTTGCTCGTCTGAAAAACAGGGGCAAAAATTTTTATGTGTAGATTTATTGTGAATTAAAAGGATTAAATATATATGTGACAGAATTCTTAACAAATGTTACTGTCATCACCATCAGAAACATAATCAACAATGCTTGTGCCCATCTATGTATAAAAGATCACTAATATGTATACAAAAATACTTTAATAAAAGACCTTTGCTAGAATTTTGTTTCACCCAAACTTCCCTGAATGTATATTTTAACACTAATCCCCACTTCAAGGACATAAAAATGAAAGTTGCATCAGTGCTATGAACTGGGTTCAGCTTTGCAGTGTCAGAATTGCCCAAGCCAGGGTGTACACATTCACCAGGGTAATTACTTTGGGTAGTAATTGTCTAGACAGTCCTCCCTCCCCTCTAGCCAACTGGCATTGAAAACCAAGTACTGCTTTTGTGTGTGCACACAATTAGGCTGTAAAATCCTATTATCCCCATTTCCACACCCCTGTGGCTGCTTGCTTTCTTTTGAAGCTCTTATGGGGGGTTGGGGGGTGTAGAAGAAGAAAAGAAAGAAAAAAAGAAAGAATGAGGAAAAAAGCTTTCTAGATAACCCGAAGGTTTATTTGTAATCTCATTGTGCTCAGGTAATGTAAAAGATGGAGGGGCACATACGCGACTTTCATATACCTTCAACTAGAGTCCCATGATACTTGTGGGAAAGCCCATGAAAGTTTTTTGGGGGAGTGACTAGAAATACTTCTGTGTGGGGTTTGAAATGAAGTTGAATGTAATTCTGTTCTGATGCTCACAAAGGAGAGCAAGATCAACTTTCTCTCTTGAGTACTCTGCTCAGAATGCACAGCCTGCTTAAGACTTGTGCGATTTCTCCCCAGCTGCAGACACTGTGCCCTGCTCAACTCCCCTTGTTGGTTCGTGTCTCTTTACACCTAGTCTTTCTCCTACCCTCTTCTACTGGGTCATGCCAATCTTTTTTGGGAGGTGGTTGTTCTAGTTTTCCAGGTGACTGAAATTTTCCTTAACATTCTTTCTGTACCTTGACTAATTGACACCTGTTCCCTGAGGATAACACCTCTGTTTTCTGCCAAATCTCTCACTACCACTGTGTAATGGTGATGGAAAGGGCTGAGGTTGGGGTATGGAATGTAAGCAGCCAGTGTTAACAAGTTTTTCTAGACTCTTTGATCTGTTTTGTCACTATTCATTCTTTTAACATCATATCTTACCTAATTCCATCTCCCTCTCTGTTTTCCTTATCTTTGGAACATAGCCCCATCTTCAGATTGAGTCTTCAACAGCTCCGCATTATACCCACACTTCACATTGCTCTGAGGGACTGACTTGCTCCTTGCTAGACTCTTCCCTAGACTGCCAAGTTTCTCCATCATGGCCTTCACCCTGATCCAAGTCATATCCCTGACTTAGGTATCTCTTGAGCTTTTTCAATTTTCTTTCCTATTCAGTTGACCTCACTGTAAGTTCTGATCTCTACATGTCCCTTATTCCTGAGTTCCTCAATAAATCACTTCATTGGTATTTGGTGAAATCCCCCTTGCCCTCACCCTGACCTACCTAAACCCCTTCACTCTCCTAGCTCTCTAGAAGAATTATCTTAATCATTGTTTTTATTTTCTTTATTTTTCATTAACTTGTTGATCCCTTTGAGACTTCTGCCCTATTACTCTGCAAATGGATATTGGGGTGGGGAGGGAGGAGGCTCTTTTCTCATATTAAGTAGTATCATCTAATATAATGGTGTCATACATACATCTTTTTACAACCTCTAAGATAATTCTAGTTCTTTGACTTCATATTTTCTTACCATAATTATTTTCCTCCTCTGTAACTAACTTTCTTTCTTTCTTTCTTTCTTTCTTTCTTTCTTTCTTTCTTTCTTTCTTTCTTTCTTTCTATCTTTTCTTTCTTTCTTTCTTTCTTTCTTTCTTTCTTTCTTTCTTTCTTTCTTTCTTTCTTTCTTTCTTTCTTTCTTTCTTTCTTCTTTTCTCCTTCCTTTATTCCTTTCTTCTGTGTGTTTGGGCGTGGGTGGATATGGTGTGCATGTGAATTGTATGTTTGTATTCGTGTATCTTGTATGCTTGTGAATGTGTGGGTGTTTGTCCCTATGCCCTTGGATGTGAAGGTCAGAGGAAGATGTTACATGTCTTCCTTTCTCTCTGTTCAGCCTTGTTCCTTTAAGAAGTCTTGAACTGAAGGTGCTTGTCATTTGGCTTGTCTGGTTGGCCAGGGAACTCTCAGGATCTGAAAACTGAGTCTCCCTCCCAGTGATTTGGCTACAGTCACATGTATCCATGGCAAGCTTTTTACATGGATGCTGGAGATTTGAACTCAGCTCCTCATGTTTGCAAAGCAAGTATTCCTAGTCATGAAGCCATTTTCCTAGCTTTTCTCTTTTCTTTTGTTTAATATTTGGTTTAATTGTTTTTTCTTTTGTATTCTTACAGAAGAGGGACATTTCTTTGACTCAGGTTTTGTGTCTCTGTTATCTTCCTGTGGGCTGTCCCATCCACCCTCTCAACTTTAATAACAATCTCTGATCATATAGGTTTCCTCTCCTATGCTGGCCATTTGTTTTCTTGACCTTGTTTCTTATAGACATTACCAGAGTACTAACTTTAAAATACTTTGAACTTAAGGTGATTTTAAATGACCACCTGACATGCTCTTGAGGGTTAAATGAACAATATTAAAAATCAGAAGACAAACCTGTGCCATCCACTCAAGACAACAGATACAAAAGTCTTACAAATTGCATCACCAAATCAATTTTTTTCCATTAGCCTGAATTGTCTTACCAAATGTGGCTCACTTGTGCTGAACAATACCTGCTGTTTACCGAGCTGCACTCAGTTCTTTTTTTATTAACCCTCCATTTTCACCTTGCTCCAACCCTTATCTCTCTTAACTGCAACACTGTTGTTCTGACAGTCCATCTGCTGCTGGAGTTTCCTCCCTCACCTACAATATCCTCTATGAACCAATTGTTCTTCAGTGTATTGACTTTTTAAACACTTGCTTAAAAACCATGTCCCCATTCCCACCTCAATTGCTTAAAAACAATGACCTGAAATCATCAGGGCAGATGTCATGACTTGAAAGTCAACACACCACAATGCCTGGCATAACAAACTAACCACCCAATGAACAGAAAACAGCAACAAAACCAAACTCCACACTTTGGGTCTAGCTCCTCCGCAGAGTGTAGTTTATCTACACCGTTACCTTTTCTCCAAACACCTTACAAATCAGTGACAGCGGTCCTCACCCACACCAGTCTGTGCCTGGGAGATTTTAATTCTGCAAGTCTGTCCTGGGGCATAGTTGTCTTAATAAAATCATTCCCTCTTGATTCTGACCCATGCCAGGGTTCAGGCTATTGATTATTTTGTCTCTGTGATTTTGCTCAACACTTTCCCTCTATGGCAAATGTCTTTCTTTTCTTACATTTCTTCAATCCTCAACCCTAGTTTTACCTTATTCCTGAGGTGTTCTCTGATCTATTCAAATATGTAATTGATTTTTTTTCTATAGTGAATGATGAACTTTTTTTCCTGCTAATGCTATGAACCATAAACCTGCAGCCAAAAGGTACAGTAGTTTCAAGTAATTTCAAGATTGCAACATTTGCTAATCATGCTAAGTGGAAGAAAGGAATGTTAAACATCACTATTGTTTTCAACAACAGATGAGCTCATTAAAATAATTCAACATTGGATGCATTTTTCCAACACCCACCCTCTAAGTTGCTTTAGAACATCGACAGATCTCTAGAGATTCCTTCTGGACTGTCCTGATGCATGAGCCATAAAATGTGCTTCGGTCAGACACTGTGGTAGGGAAAGCATTGTTTTTCACTAGTTCCCCTGACCCAGGGGAATACTTTTAATAAGTGAGCCCTGCTGACAGGCAGAGAACAGTGCTGTCTTTGATGGGGAGCTAGAGTCGGTGCAGTAATTTCATGCAGTTACAAGTTACTGCATCTAAAAGCAATTTCTAATTTTCGTCAAACATTTGGCAAAAGAGTGATCTTTTCTTTTAATTTTACCAGCAAAAAAGCAGGTTGAACATTTCATTCAGGACATTTAGAATACATATATAATTAGGTAATCTCTTGCCTTTGAAGGTGGAGGCTTGAAGCTAAGTAAATAACAAATTTTTATCTACTTGGTGCTGTGTATATTGTTTATGTAGAACATGTTTGGATTTATTTTACATGAAATTATAAAAATGAGTGTGAAATATACATAAAATTTTTGTGCTTATTAAGTAATTGGAAAACAGTTGATATAATCCATTTTTTTTTTACTTTTTATAACCCATAGGTTTATTGTGTCTTCATAAACTACTTAGTCCTTTTTCCCTGACTTCAGCAGACCTGTAGTTGAATCCCTCAAAACCTTGAGAAGCTAAGTCAAACTCCCTTTGGAAAATGTTCCCTATATTTAGCGTCAAATGTACTTTTCAGTCATTCATAGCAAATCCTCTGTAGCAGGAAGTCAAAAGAGAAATTGTTGGGTAACATTTTGAAGATGTCAAATAAGAAAAGAAGTAAGGTTTCCAAGTTGGTTGTGTGTCAGTAGGGGAGAAGGCACAGTATCTAGGAGGCCTCTGGGAACACAGTCGCTTTCTCAGAGATAACAGAAGTAACAAACAGAGCAGAATGCAGTGTAGCTTCTCATTGCATCTGAGCTGCACAATGTCCCTGAGCTGCTGTTTTAGTTGTCCACTCTATACAGAGATAGCCAGAGCCACAAGCCTTTTGATTAGACAGTGTACCTATTAACAGCAGATAGCAGATTTCAAATATTTTGATGCCACCTCACTCTCCCAAAAGGATATTTAAAACCATCTTTTCCAAGACCACCTTTAAAGCATCAGCTCAGACAATGGCAGCAGTGCTCCTGAGACAAAGACATTGAAACCACTCTAGTGTTTTTCCTCTACTGAGTGAATATTTGTCCACAAAACACCGACTCTTTGAAGTAAAAATGATGCACATCCTCAAGATACCACTACTTCTTTTATTTGTACCCAACTTTTATTTTTATGCCTAGAAAAATACATGGGGTTGTTTAGGGCTCATGTGCTGGCAATTTTCTACTTTTAGTGATGGTAACATAGTCCCGAAAGCAAGCACAATTATTCTGTTTTTCTTAAGTTTTATTCAGCAATAAGACCATAATTTTTCATATTTAAGGAAGTATGAAAAATTTGTCGAATTTCAAAAGCTGAATACATGTAGCGTTGGATCAAGGCACATACAAGACTGGCCAAAGGGCGTACAGTGCACTTTGGTTTTTTTTTTTTTCCGTTGTTGAAAAAAAATCATGGCAACAAAAAGTGGTATGTTTTTTTAAACAAGTAATAGCTCACAATTCAGTAGGAAGCTGTAAAGAAATGTTACATTACAAGTCTATTATGTAATATCTGGAAAATTGTGACAGTAATGGGCAGTATTCTCCACCATGATGAAAGTAAATTGAATATTTATGTACAGTGTTCAAGCATCTCATATAAGCCAGATCTAAATTTGATATCTAGTGTTTAGTTTTCTCTGAAATTCTCACTTACTTAAAGCATTACTTCCTCTAGATCTCTGAGAGGAATTGTTGATGGTTGTTTTCGGACATCCTTTACAATAAAAGCATCATAAACACTAACAATTCTGTGTTTAGGATTCAACTTTTTCAGGAGCCTGGATGGTCCAGGCAAAAAACAAGATGCAGTTCTAGTATATATATTGATTACACTACAGAAGTCTAAGTTGTCATGGTTTTTTTAAGTACACATACTCCCTGCACTTACATGATGATTCTCGTGAAGCTCTGCTACAGTGGCTTTAACAGCCGACTCCTTCACATTGTCTTTATGCCAGCTGATGTATTCAGTTCAGAGACGATGCTTAACCTCCTCAAGGATATTAATTTGCCTAGGATAAAATGAGAGGTGCGGCAAGTTTGATACTGCCCGTTATGTCACCACAGACTTTGATTTATTGAATACCACTGGGATAGTACAAATTTAACCATTGGAACATTATTTCATAGCTAGTTTTTAAATTTTATTTTGTTATCCAGCCAGGTTTCTTTTTTTTTTCTTTTTTTCTTTTTTTTTTACATCGTATTAATACCAAAGTGAAAAAAACGGCCTGTGCTTATACTACAAGGGTCTCATGTGAACGCAGTCCTGATTGTTCAACACAGCGGGAAAATTCACTTTCACAGTCAACAAGTCATCTTACTCAGTAGAACACAAAGTAAATGGTTTATAACTTCAATATCTGCAAGGAAAATACAGTACAAATTACTAAAAAATACTAAAATATAGAATTGTGTTCAGGCATCCCCACTACATCAACCGCAGCAGCAACCTGAAATCTGAAACTTTTAATAAAAAGTCTTAAATATAAATTATATGGCAAATGTACAGTACATTGCTTTTCTCAGTCTCTTTTCCAGTGTTTTGCAGTAGAACAGAGTTCCTACCATCACCTTTCTTAGGTTTTAAAAAAAAACCTGGGAACAGTCTGGTGTGGGACCTCCTTGCATCATGAGTGTGAGTGGTCCGAGTCTGGAATCCCACTGTCTCTGTAGCTTCGGTTACTACTGCTCTCACTGAGATTGTTTTTGTACAGATTCATCCCATTCGGAGGAAATATGGTGTGTATTACAAACTCCTCCTTGGAGATGGGTTCATTGCTTATCGGTAGCATCTGGAAAGAAGTTTCCCTGATTTCCAGGATGGAGTTGTCTTTCTTAGTACCAGCTTCTGCATAGTCATCCTTTCTCCTCCTCCCTTTGCTGTATGCACAGTTCCGTGAAAACAGTGACCCGTTCCTATGCACATACCAACACACCAAAGCAAGGAGGGCGATGCTTACTAGGGCCACAGCCCCACCAATGATGGCGGCCAAAGGTAAATTTGGATTTTTGTAAGGTTCTTTCTCTTGCTCTCGATTGAGGGTGGTTGTGGGGTTGTACATTCGAAGAGGGGCAGTTTGGGTCTCAATACAAACAGGCGTTTCATCAAACAGGTAAAGGTTACTGGTTTCCATGGGAACCATGCATACTCTATAGGGTGATTCAGGTTCTAGGGCTGTGACCAAGTATTCACTGCGATCTCCTGTTACGATTGTTTCTGTTATAGATCCAAAGGCTGGGCTATGGCCCAGTTTAAGCCAGCTGAGTCGCAGAGCAGTCATAGGCAGAGCAAGTCTCCAGGATATGTGGATTGTGTCAGGGGTGACAGACTTCACAGTAATTAAAATTGTTTTTCGTGAGGGGCTACCTGTAGTTCGCTGATCCTTAATGAGCTTGGGGTTTTTAATATCTGGTTGTTTGGTCACCGGAGCTGGCCACTGTCCTTGAGCAGGATATGCTGTGTTAGGTATTGCAGTGGTTATCTGAATGGTGCTCACAATCCCACTGTCTTTACAATCAAACAGTTCTGCACTGAGGTCTTTAATAGCCATTCCACGGACCTTTTCTGGGGCTTGGCACATGAGCCCACGCACATTGACCTTCACGGGTAGCGACTGTAACCAGTCTCGTACCCATTTCATCTTGCACCCACAATACCAAGGATTGTTGCGAAGAATCAGTTGGGTTATATTGTCCAAGTCATCAAAGATACCCTGAGGTAAATTGCTTAGGTTATTATTAGACATATCGAGTCGATACAGCTGCCTTAAATAAGAAAAAGCATTTGGGGGTACCCGGTTGATATGGTTGTCTTGAAGGTAAAGCTTCCTCAGGCTTGTGCCAGGAAGGTTCACCGGTGCTGCCGTCAAGGAATTCCTCACCAGAGACAATTCTGTTAAGTTTACTAAATTGAAGAAGACTTTGTCACCCAAACCATGGTTGTTCAACAAGTTTCCATCTAAAACCAGGCGTTTCAGGCTTGTGAGACCGTGAAGTGATGGGGAAGAGATAGTTGATATGCGATTGTCATCCAGGCGTAATTCCTCAATAGTCCTGGGCAAGCCCCCTGGGATTGTGCTAAGGTGGTTACGGGACAGAAAAAGCAGCCGCAGATAGTTGCTGTCTCGAAATGCTCCCTCTTCGATGCTAACAGCCGAGACTGAGTTATCATCCAAGTGTAACTCTTCCAGATACGGAATTTTCGAAAGTGAATCATACGTGATAGTTCTTATGTTATTCTCCTGCAAATGTAACTCTTTCACATACTTTGGAAGGTTGGTAGGAAATTCATCTAAACTGTTGTGGTATAGGTATATTCTTTGTACTTTCAGCAAGTTCTTCAAATCTGAAGGAATTCCAACATTGTTTATTTGGTTGTTCTGAAGGTAGAGTGTTGTAGCATCCTCTGGAATTCCCACCGGAATGGATGTCAGAGAGCGATCGTTACAGTAAATGAAACCCGCATCACAACGACATACAGATGGACAGGATTTAGCCATAACTGACAGAGGTGCCACTTGGAAGAACAGCCCAATTTTAGTCCCGATGAGGAAGAGGCTCCAGGCTGGGCTGATCATGGTCAGCAGTGTTGAGGTCTTTATTATAGAAGGCAGCTTCTGTTACTACAAGAAAGAAACAAGAGAAAACAATTAGGCCAGAATACTGAAGTGTCTTAAGAACAGATGTTGGAAACGAAGATATCTATAACCAATTTCAGTATTTTAATTTTCAGAGAGGAGCATTCCATTTTCTGCCCACAAGCACACTTATATAATTTCTTTACCCTGAATGTCTCTGGAATAGCAGTTTATTAACATGTTTAAATCTACTTTTTTCTAAAATAAATATAATTAAATAGTAAAAATATTTTCAAGTCTAATTTATATTCAATTCAGCTAGTCATGAAGGTTATCAAATTTCTAACTTTTAATATTTATAGAAACTACTTAGAGAAATGTGTGTGTGTGTGTGTGTGTGTGTGTGTGCATGCCAGTATTTTCTGTCTCCTTTGGCAAATATCATAAAGTACAGAAATATGTAATGAAAAACATCTATGCTTTTACTTTTCTGGAATAATTAACTACACATATCTTGAGTTCTTTAATCTCAGTAAAGCCAAGCATTTGCTTTGGTTATTAATATTATTTAATATTAATATTAAATATTGTTTCAAAGGCAGTTCTGGGAAGAAAATAAGAAGGAATAGTTCACTTTAGGGAAAGAATTGTAAAACTCATATGTGGAGTTGATGAAAATGGAAAATTTCATTTTATGTTAATCTTTTCTCCCAGTACCTATTTTGTCATATTTAATGTTGCATAGTTTAATAACTTGATCCAGTTTTTGTTTTCTGTCTCAAAACATGTTTTAACAGTGCATTTATCTGTCTTCTAATTCTAAACTAGAATGATTCCCATGGGCTAAAGAATTCTAGATTGATGTAGGTATACTATGTGTTACTCTCTATTCTATAAGTCTAGGTGTTAATAGGCCTTTATAACTTTAGGCATGAAAATAAAATAGCTTAATATTTTTCCTACCTTATTGAACGATGTAAGTAATTTGGGTGACAGTCCAATGCACATATGTTACTTGGTGAGGGGCTGGGACTTTAAAACTCTTTAGTCCTTGGCAATGTTCTTCACTGTTTATTCAGGTAATTCTATGCCGCACACACCTCCAGGCCAGGCTCGCTGCTGCCAATGAACATTCCAGCCGTGGTTCAGCATGGTGGGCAAGAGCATTAAAGAGGGGGGCAGAAACAATTCAGCCTCCAGCCACTATGTAGGACACATGGTTTCCTATTTGTTTTTTTTTTTCTTTCTTTCTTTTTGATAGTTTCAATGTGATGGCTCTTTTTGTATAGCTTAATTCCCTCAGTGGAAATCGCCCTCTTTGAAATTCTTATTGACTCTTCTGTGCAATGTGGTCAGAGATAGTAACTTCAGATCCTCATGAAGAAAGACATTCATGATGCTAAGGCCTGTGTAGTATTAGGTTTTCCAGGCAGTTACCCCCTCCCTTTATTCCCATCCAGGATTATCCAAGTATAAACTCTGTACAGTAGCTACATCCTGAGGTGTGATTACCTGCTGTGAAATAGCTATTTCTTCTGCTTCTTCCTGCTTTCTCAGAATTTCTCTTTTAGTCCCCTTCTACTAGAATGGGTGGAGTCTCTTTTAAGAAACAAAGGGCACAGTACAAGCAGTCTTCATGGAAGGAGAGGGAAGCACACTAAATTCCCTTTATGTTTCTCGTCCTTAAAATGGGCCAGGACTGAGCACCTCCTGTGAAAGAAAAAAAAAAAGTAACACCGTTGATGGTGAAATGGTGAAACGTAGTATACCAGAGGGACTCCTACAGCTTTAACATCAATTAGTTCTTTGAAGCAATGAATTGTTCCTCATCCATCGAAAGTGGTAAACCTACCTTGCTGTTCGTATTTCCTACTTAACTATAAAAATTAAGTTGTGGCCAAAGATGAGATGTCATGCCACTGATACCTCCCATTGCTAAGTGATTCTTAGGGACACACACTTGAGTTCAGACACTGAGGCAAAATTTCATTTACGAAGCAGTAAGACCCTTTTAGGACTTTCAAATTCAGGCTAATGTCTTAAAGTTCATTTTCTGGTGCCTGGGCATGCTATGTTTAAAAAACATATGCCACAGAAAGGAGCAGATACATGGCGAAATTTTGGATAAAAAGGCACAGTAAGTGCTCGGAACTTTTGAATAAATACTGCTTTACAAATTACACCATCTACTGTTTTCTTTTAGCACATTGAACTTGTCATCGTTTTGTTCCATATCTTTTCAGAGGTGCTGCAGAAGGAATAGGAACCCGAGGCATCTCTCTTGCTCGGTTTAAATACAAACATGCTGGCCCCCCACAATTTGTAGTTTTCATTCCTGAAAAGGGACTTTAGGCTTAATTTAAAAACACCAGTCACTGAACTGGTGACGGCTTTGCTGGGCAAGGGGATAAGTGTGAGCATAGGTTACACAGGTCCCCCATTCAGTACCTTCTTCCATGTAGAAAACAATGGGTATATGAAAATATTTGACCGCAAGATTAAGGACTAAAGGAATCATTCATTCGCTTCTCTGCCAGTTACTTCCTAGCATCCAACAAGGATAGCATCTGTTCCAGAATTTCCTGAGAGTGTATGTTAACCAAGATGTTCCTATCTTTTGTTGCAAAATTCCCATTTCTTTTAGTTTGTCAATAGACACCAATGCTGTCATAGAATATACTTATACTAAATGAACTTGAAAATGGCAGATACACAGTTTTTGTTTTTTGGGTTTTTTTTTTTTGTTGTTTTTGTTTTTTTTATTTAAGCAACCTAAAAATAGCAGTTGGGAAACAGATAGAGCAGACTCCTGTGTGCTGCAAAGTGCCCACAGTGGAAAGTTTAAATGGTTTATGTTTACTGTGAGAGCATTTCACATTACTACTGGATTTCAATCGTGTGTTTGCTTATACAGTGTTGCCTTCTAAGTGAGAGTGGGAGAACCAAGCTGCTGAAATTATAACTCTAAAGTTACTTTTGCTGTAAATGTTTTCTAACCCTGAAAGCAATCCAGCATATAAAATAATGTAGTTATTTTGAGGCAAGGAAACAATCACTTCAGTTAACTTACATTAGAAATTAATTTAAAACTATTATGCTACTAGCAAGTGAAAACGTGCGTAAAATAACCAGTCATCAAGTATTTCTTATGTTCCAGGGGCATTGGTAAGGCAGGGCATACTTCAGAGGTCAGATGATGAATCCACTGAATGGGACTTGAAATAAGTGATTGTTCTGAGTCGGGGCAAACCACAGTGTGATACTCATAATGAGAACTGGGGATAAAATAGATTCAGTAGCTGCTTTAAAAAGAAAAATGGAAAAAAGAAAAATCTCAATTATATCTATTTTGCTGAATTGGGCTTTAAGAATATATGCACTGATTTTTCTATCTTTTTTTTTTAAGCCAGAGATGGAATAAATGTTAACGTGAAACAAAGATTATTTAAATTAATCTTTTCCACGCTTACAAAATTGCTAGCATTGCTGTTTGATATACAATCTCAACATTCACTGTTCATACAAAAGTGCAAAGAGGGTGAACTGACAGAAAACCTTAAGCTTCACTAAATCAAGAGAAAAATGCCATTCACTCCTCCTTAAACTTCATTAAAATTCAAAGCAAAGGCATAGAAGTAAATGCCTTCTTAGAGAAGGGTAGTCTCACAGATGGACTCCCAGGTCAAAACTGTTCAACTTATGGTTCAGCTTATGACTGCATTTTATATGATTTTATAGCCTCTTCATATTGCAAAGTATAGAGCTAAATAGGGATTTTTGGCATATTTAATGTTATAATGATCTCTCCGTCATAAGCAATCCAACTTCCGAACCTACACTTGGTATCTGAGCTGGATCACCGCAGTCACAGGCAGGCACCTTGTAGTTAAATGGAAATGGCAAAAAGCAGAAGTCACAGTTGTGAATGTTGTGGCCAGCTCCACAGCACTGGCTTCAGAACTCTCTGTCTGCATAGGCTTGAAAAAGGCCGTCACTTCTAAACACAAAGCAGTCCATCCTCTACAAAATTATTACTACTGGGGTAACTTGGGGAAAATGGAGCCTTGGTACTTAGTGGCATGTTCTGAAATTACTTTTAATGCAATCATTTATTATATCACACTTAAGCCTCTGCGAAAGGAAATGTACTCTCACCTTAATCGTAAAATAAATTTTTAACAGACATGTTTTGATTGTTTTCAAAATAATAATATGAAAAGTTCTTTTTTAAATGGCTTGTAACCTCAACCCAGTCTGGTCTCTATTTTTATAATATATCTAAGAAGCTACATGAATCGATAAAGATGTTGTTCTCTGGAGACACTTTATAAAAACTAATAAATATTAATAAGTTGTTTCTCACTAAGATACTGACATGTAAATAAAATCAAGAACTCGATGCAGTGTACTTGCTTACATGATTTCTTCTCTTAGTGGACGAAGACTTTGAGTGGGGATGTATTTCTTAGGTTTGGAGAATATTAGCTTAAAGTAAAGTTATATGGCATAATGATAACTTCCTAAATCTTGAATTTATTGTCTCTTACTCAAGTTGATTTTGATTTAACTTGTTTGATCAAAGAAAATTTACATGGAGTTACTGTTGCGAGATATGAGTTCTGATTTATTGATTTGCCTTCACAGAATGACTTCTTAATGGCAGAAACTTTTTAAAAATATTAACTTTAAAAATACAATGGCATTTAGAATTTGTACTCAAAATTTGTTGCATTACATATAAATCTTGATAATGAAGAAAACACATGCTTGCTCAAATCTGTGTCTGTGAATGTTTTGGACTAAATTGCAATGCACACGAACAGCATCTAGCATATTAGGAAAGTAATTTACTTATGAAGGTGAAAATTGCTCACCTAATGAGCAACCTGTGAATACTGAGGTTCTACAACAACAAACAATATCTCAAGTGAACTGTGTATGTCGTGAAACTGGAAAACCGGACTCCATCAGGTTAGTTAAGAGTGATGGCAAAATGCTTTCTAAGCAGCCTGTCTGGTAGTTAGATTTTCCACGATCATCAGATTTCAGGAAGGTCCCAATTCTTTTGTTTAATGCAGGCAAGCAGAAGGACCTCCAGCTCTCCTCCTGAGAGTCAGGAAGTCTGCAGGGTTTGCAGAGAAGCAAGTGTGCCTTTTTATACTTGGTTTTGTCAAGACTCTCCTCTAACAAGAAGAAGGTTTTGTTTCATTTATGGAAACCAGAAGATGAAAAGGTTCCAAAACAAAAGGACCGCCCCACTGACTTTCTCGTGAAGGAATCTTAATTCTGCGTTTGCTTCATTTCATGTGTTGGTAAAATGAAATCAAGCACCTTTAAGACAAAAGGATGATGTGTTACCTTGCATCCCACCACAGGCTCTTCCTTTCATGATAATCAAGCCAGACTAAATGACTTAGAGACCTAAGACCTGGATGAAGAAGGGAACTCTGAGAGAGGAACTAAGTGACTCAGGGCTCCAGGCCCAGGCTGGGCTTTAAGTTTGTGCTGACATTTGGGCAGCTGTAGTGAAAGGTGCGCCTGCCTGTATTAAACCAGAAATGCTCTGACACTGCAAACCTAAAATTCCTCTTCCAGGGTATGAATTCAACCTCCCTTTACATTGCTGGCCTTTAAAATGTCATGCATTAGTTCGACAACTCTTTGAGTGCCTTGTGTGGCAGCCTCTGTTCCAGTTAGTGAAACCATCTAAAAATCATAAAAAGCAATGCTTCTTCATGTCTGAGTAAGGTATGTATTGATTTAAAGTGGATGAATAGGAAGAAAACCAGCAACACATAAATCTAATCAATCCATACTCCAGTGACACACTTTAAAAAGTGGTGCTTAACCAAATGTGGTCTGCTGGTGTTCTCTTCAAAGTTGCCAAGGTAACTCGTGCAGGGAAGCAAAAGAACAAAAGCTGTCATTGTCTCATCAAGTGAAAGCAATTTCTTACTCTCCTCCTTGAGCAGACCTGGAAAGAGCTTTTCATACATCCCTGACACTTGATTTTAGGGTGGGAACGAGATTATACATATGCAAAGCATGGAAACATGTTACCTATTGACTAAATTGTACTGTAAGCCTTGTTCCTTAACGTCTACTCTGTGGATTTGTGCTAATGGTTAAAACTCCCTCTTCTGCAGTATAAGATAGATTTCAAAAGTGTCAAGTTTATTGTGATGTTTATACAAATTTATTGATGTTGATCTGCGTTTTGAAAGTGCTTTCTGAAAGGAATATACCTATTTTGGTTTTTAAAAAAAGAAGGATTATTTTCCAGAAAACAGTTTACCAGCCAGCCATCTCTTGGTTGCAAACTGGTCTGTTGACTTTCTGAAAGTCTGAAGCAGTGGCACGTTAGAAGAAGCTGAGGAACATCCCTTTTCTGCTCTGGAGAGAGAACGCCATTCTGCGGGCTGATATTGCTGAGAGATTTACTGTTGAGTTTTGCCCGCTGGGGGGTGGTACACTCTACCAGAACACTGCTTGCCGAAGCCGCAAGTCAGATGTTGGCTGCTGCTGGCCAGTTTTTCCCCCGGTTTAATTACAACAAAGCCTCCCGTTGAGAAGAACTGTGAAGGCCTCTGGGGCAAAAGGTGGGGGTGGGAGGGATGGGGATTTGGGGAGGAGGAAGAGGAATCAAAGCTTTTGAAAAATTCACCAAATCCTATTTCCCTCCTTGACTTCATTTTATCGTTCTCTTCATTGACATGAAACAACTATTTATAATGTCTTTTACTGAACTGGTATGAATACGAGAATGCAGAAAAGGGTTTATACAGAAATTTTAATTTAGCTTTAGGTTTTGCCATTAATCATATTCTTTGTTAAGTAGCCCACCCACCTTTAAAAGGGAGGAGGGTTGAGACCGACTGAAACGGCAACTCTACACTAAATATTTTTAAATGACTAGATTCATATGAGCATCGGCCTATTATAACTAAAATGCAAGGAAGAAACATTCATATCATATTAAAATAAGGCATACTCTCAGCCACTAATATTTGTTGGGTTTAAAACTGTTCGAAATATCCAGAAAATGGCCAATAATCTTGGCCTTGGGAATGTGTGGCCAAGAAAAGCACAGGGGAGAATCTGCATTGCTTGAGCTTGCCTGTTTAAAACTGATAATTGTATTTTTCATCTGGAGGGACTGACTGTTCATTAGGGTCTTGTGTCCCTAGGCAGGAGACGCTGAGTATAATTGGAGTTTCTATTTGATTGGGCAATATAGCCAGAGAAGAAACTGGGGTAAAGATAATTAATAGCTCACTAACAAAGTCTGACAGCCACAAGATTTCAACCAAATTTATTTCACACTGCTTCATTTAGCTCTGAAAAAGTTTTGATAGAATTGGAGGCTCCTTAATTAACACTTGAAAGCAAAAGAAACATAGCTTCTATTAGCTGCTACATTTAGTTATGACAAATTTCCTGTTTTGTTTTGTAATTTTCTGTAATTTTTGTAAAAAAAAAAAAACCACTCTATTTGCCGTATCTCATAAGCATTGGATTCAGGAATTGTTTAATTGGGCATTTTGAACCTAACCAGAATTGATTTTCAAAAGGGTATGCAGAGAAACAAAAAGTCCAATTAATAACTGATCGATGCCACTATTAGAATACCCTATTAATGAATTCACTATGTTTATTCATTTGCTAATATAGTCTCTGATCCTTGGGAATTCTTTAGTAAAAGGATAAACTGGTTTGTCTTGTTAGTTTGCTTTTTAGTTGAACACATGTAATGACATTTTTAACCCTTTTCCTCATTTTAGGCTGATAAATATATAGACATATATGTATCCATATACACATATATTTGAAGCTAAGTGGAATAACCAGTCTTTGCACAGTCATAACACTATGCCTGTTAATATTTGTAGTAATAATAATATTTTATGACACTTTAAAAGAATAACCTTCTTTACTCATTTCCAAAGAGATGAGTGTCAGTCACCTGTCACTCTGAGTCAAGCTTAAGTGATTGTAGCCTGGAAGCTGACAGGTTCATCCTTTCTGTTTATACTGGTCAGGGTGTTCTTATGCAGTTAGGGATGGATAAAGGAATAGCTACAGCTGAAGCACTTTTCATGGCTTTGACCATGTTGTTTCATCCTAATAAAACAGAAAATGTGCGCATTTTGAAACTTAGATTTATTGAGAACAACCAAAATAACTAATTATTAAAACCATTTGATTTTGTAATTGGGAAAACACCAACATTTTCTATCTCCTTTAATTTTAAATAAATAAGCCCCCTCCTAATGTTGAGAAAAGAGGGCCTGTTGCACTCTTTACCTTTATGCAACCATTTTGTTTCAGACATAATTTACTGAAAAACATTTTTTTTAAATTAGATACATTTAAATACCTCTTGGAAGCTTTGTGGGCTACACGCATTTGTATTAATACAAGATTTTCCACTGTGTGTTGCAAGTGAAGGGACACTCTGCCTTTGCCATCTGATGAGGACTCCAGTCTTCCCTCCCCTGCTCCCTTCACTGCATACATCAAGCAAGGCTTCCAGGGTGAGCTTTGTTAGTTTTTCTGAGTGGACTACCCAGTTACTATGCTAGTCACATTCTACACTCGCCCAAGCGATAGGCTTTGACATTCTCCTGGGCTGGGAATATGGTTTGGCCCGAGATTCTGAGGTGGATTTACTAGTTGAGATTCCGGAGCCTGAAATGCCTGAAGGAGCTGGGGTTGGATAAGCTGTGCAAGCTCTCAAACCTAGGTGTAGCTGTTAAACCTCTATAGAGGCATCTCAGTCTCCCAGCGCAGCTTCGCTGGCTGCGAGCAAGATGTATGCGTACTCATGTACTGCGTACTCATGGGCTGAGGGATTATTGATTTCTTTCACAGTTATAGAAACAGCGATTGGTGATCATACCACACATACAGTACACACCAAGTTAGCAACCTTTCGCTTTTGTAGCCGAGAAAAATCTGCCTCTCCTATCTCAAACACTGAACTTTCCAACTTGCAGTTTTCCGTGAAGCTCTGCGTGGGTAGCAATTGCTTGAAACAGAGAGGAGCTATTTATTATTATTTTTTAAATGATTCAAGTCTGTAAGAAACTTCTCACATTCACCTATTTTGTCAGACTTTCCCTAGCTGGCTTGCACGCACATCTTTGACCCGTCCTGCTGACAGAGCAAACGTGGCTACATATCCCTCAAGGAACTAAGCTAGTCATTTCTTTCTAGAGAGTAAAAGCAAGCGAAGTTTCTGGGACAATGATAAGAAAAAGCATGGAAAACACTTACCAGGAAGACGAGGAAAAAAGCAATCCTTTAAACCCTGCTGCTACAGCTGTAATTCCATTGCCTGTGAGTTGAAGGAAAAACCCTCCCCCGTCTCCGGAGCGCGGCATCCAGTGCACACAAAGCCACAGCAGCTGCAGCCTGAGCCCGTCCTGCTTCAGAACACTCCAGCGCCTGAGGACTGCGCGCGAGAGCATCCAGTTCACTGCGCGCAGCCCACCTCCAAGTCTGAAGTTTAAAGCTTCACCTCGCAGTGGTTGAGGAAGGGGGTGATGTCATAGGTGGGCAGGACTTAGCCCAGCTCTTGTTTAGTGAGGTAACTGGATAATCAGACAGATGAGCTTTGCCAACGCTAGAGGGGGTGAGAGAAGCCGAAATGAGCCTCTCAGCTTGCCAAAGTCGAGATGCCATTTGGTTTGTAGGCAGCAACTCTAGAATCTCCGCGCTCCTTAAAGTTTACTACTACAAGGTAGTGGTAGCACACTCGGAAAAACACGAGCATACTAGAAGGATATTTATAAGATCACAATAGAGAAACAGGTGTCTGATGCCCAAGCCATCTGTACTGAAAATAAGTTAACAAAAGTCAGATTATTTTTATTACATTACAATCATATTATAACTGTGGAGAATGGAGGATGGCAATCCCAACTAATACTGATTTGGCAAATGAAGAGAAAGCAGGGTCAAATGATGATTTACTTAGGAGAAAGGAAAACATAGGAGAATGTTAAAAAATATTGAAGAAAGCAGTCTTATTGGGAAGTTGAAAGGTTGTTTTTTTCCCATATGTATTTTCACATAATGAAGAACGTTTCATGTATACTACTAGAGAGACCACCTACATGTGTGCATAAGGGCATACCTCTACTTTAGAACTAGGTAGATACAATCACTCATATTTCACAGCCTTCCCTAAAGTTAAAAGGATCGAGATTAGCTAGATTCTTTTTTTTTAACTGTTTTTGCTGCCACGAGCATGGCTTCAGTCGTCAATATCTTAAAATGTCTGTTAGAGATGGTTCTTCCAGGGTTAAAGTACAGGAATAAATATTGACAGTCGCAAGACACTGAGATTTCTCTGCCTAATTAACACGATTTTAAGACTTTAATTTCCAGGTATAATTTTATCATCAGTTTTCTGTTATTTGGACTTGTGAGTTTTCTCCGAAGTAAGTGAATTTAAGTGACAAGTCTTGTTCTACATTTATCCAAATAGCAATTTCCTTTAAATTCTTTATTTGCTTGATTCTAACAAACCCATGACTTTATCCTTTCTAGGAAATGTTCCTTTTGCCTCTGAAGGCTAGTTGTCTATCTTAGGAGTATGTGGTTATTCTCTCTTCGTTAGCCTCCTGTAGGTATTAACTTGGGTTTGGCAGCTGTTTGACCTTTAGAATTCCCCTCCTAGGATGGGTGCTCTTGGGAGTGGCAGGTGACCCCTTGCTAGGAGAAGCTCTGACACCTATTCTTCTGTGCTTGCTCTCTTGCTGACTTCTGAGGAGTGGTCCACTGAATGAAAGCAGGACTTTAGCATTTTAACATCTATTGAAAAGCCAGTTTCTTAGAAGTGTTCAGTAGTGCAGGTTACACTGGGAGGTGTCCGCCAGATTTCTGATGGAAAAAAGTAGGTGTAACTGATAACCTCTCAGGAAAGGAGTGCTTTCAGTTACTGAAAATCAAACACCTGGATTAAATTATTTCTTGAAATAATTCTTTCTAGAAGCCATTTTCAAATGAGAGTTGATTCTATTTAAAAAGGAAAATTTTTCCTGACCAAATTCCTGTGGGCTTGTATCCATATTTAATCAGTTCTGTCTCCATTCAGCTGCCTGAAAGCCTTCAACAGAAAAGAAAGATAAGTAGAAAATTTGGGTTATAGGTATCTCAAAGGAAAGCTGGCTGGCCTGTGAGGGAGGTGCTCTGAGGATCCCATTCCCTACTCCGCCATTTGCTATATGACCTCACATTACTTGCTCCTTGCTTTGGTTTCGTTACATGGGAGATAAAGACAGTAAGAATTTATTGAAGCCAGCTATGTAGTCTGCCCTGCCTCCAAGCGGTGAATTGAAAATGTAGCACGTGCAAGAAATTGTCAAAAAACGTCATCTATCTGAAAGGTACGAACTTTAGAGGCAAATCTTAACAGAGCCTTCATTATCATCTTTCCTTTTACAAACATATATACTCCTTTTAAAAACTAAATTACATTTATCTGTATGTGTGGGTTGGGAGAGACCCACAAGCCAAGACCTAAGTGTTAGAAGACAACTTAGAGGAATCAGGTTTTTCCTTCTACCATGTGGGTGCCAGAGTCCAAACTCACGTTATGTCTCCAGGCTTAGCGCTCTCAGAGGCACTGTTTGGTTTTGGACCGGGGACTAGGGACTGAGGTACATATTTTACACATCAAAGCAGCCCCAGCATTCCTCAGTCTCGACCTGGTATTCCCTGCCCCCAGCTCTGAACTTTGGAGCTGGGCTGCCCTTCCCCCAGACGCTCTTTCTTATATACTCCAGACATTTTGGTTTCCTCTGCCTTCTCTCTCTCTCTCTTCTCTTCTCTTCTCTTCTCTTCTCTTCAGTTCAGGAGAGTTCAGGAGAGACTTTTCTTTTTCTCCCCGCCCCCTCCCCCTTCTCTCTCCCATGGAAACTTCCCTGGCCTCTGTCCTTGGGTCCAGTAAACTCACCCCAGAGCAGCTTCCCAACAAACCTGCATTTAATGTAATCCAATGTGGCTTGAATTGGCTTATTTCACAAGTGGAGAAATAACTTATTAGGTACCAGTCATCTATACTCAGGGGTTGGAGAGGAGGTGGGTGGGGGCTCCACTTCTTGCTGTTATCAGACACCTGGAACTCTGTTACTTGAAGGTGAACTTCACATGTACTCTCTGCACCACTTCTAGCAAGGTTAAAAGGCCACGAGTTGCTTCAGATTGTTTTCCTACTATGTTTTTTAAAAGAGACTAACAGAAAGGATGGTTGTTCTAGTTGAAGGAGGGAAGACTGGCAGTTTTCTTTATGATACTCTCTAGGCTGCTATGTGTAGTCTCACAGCAGGAAGGACTCAAAGTCTGTGTGCAGTGTGGGGGGCAGCACATGGGCTTCAGAGTCTTCTGTTTATCTAGGCTCTCTCTTGGGCCTTGCCTCATGACTATAGACAAGTCACTTAATATTTCTGAGTCATTACCTTGGAGCATGACTCCTCGTAACTGCCCAACAAAGTGATAGCTGCTTTTACTAACATAGGGACATGTGGCATGTGGGAATGGCAGTATTATTCAGTGGTGGTAGGAGAGGGCCAATAGCATGGTTTTCAACTTCTTTTTGCAGTTGTTCTATAGGCAGGGGATGGAGGTGTAGTGCAGGTGGGAGATTGTCTTATGTGTTTCCTGTCTTCCTATGTCACATGGCTTTATGTTCCCATGTTAAATTCTGACTGAGCCCTAGACGACTGACAGGGTGAAAGATTATTTGTTGTTACTTTGCATTTCCTTGTGTTTTGTAAGATGTCCACGAAGCTCACATTGTCACTGAGAAAATGTCTTCCAGAAAGAAAACAGCCAGCTTGGGAATGGACTACTTTGATAGAATCATCTTAGGTGAGAGCTCGAAGATGATTTGTGCTTTTTCCACCCTCTGATGTGAGAAGAGGTGTTTCCTTGTCAAAATTAGGGGACATTAGACTTGTAACCAGGTTTTCCAGGCTCTGCCATTTTCTTGTGTATCAGGTAGAAAAAAATGAAATCTTGCAGATGGATTTTAAGTCCCAGGTAAAGCCACAATCACTAGTGATTACACAGCGGGTCATTGAATCCCAGTCTCCTAACTTGCCTGTGTGTAGGCTTTCTCATTCATCTTCATCAACACCCATTGACTACCTTGTAAAAGACACTGCTAGTGTAGATGATTCCAGGCCACCCCCGCCTGTGACGTTCTGAGATTAAATCTTAGGGCACATCAAAATTTATTTAAGTTGGAAACATTGCTGATGATCTCTGTCCCTCAGACACTACTGATGAGAATATAAAATCTTTACAGCTCTAGGAAGAAGAATAGGTAGCTCTGTCTTTGGTATGTTAAACATCTAGACCTGCTATCAGCTGAGACTCTGGATTGCAAGCCACTGAAAGTCTGAGCTGTACTATAGTTAACAGTTGGGATGGACAGGTTTCTGTGAGAACTTCAAACTTACTGAATGGCTTCAGGTAGAGCTTAATAGAAGTCACCTATCAGCATGGACACAGTTTCCTCTGCCCTCTGTTTTGGCCTTTTCAGTGTCAGCTGACTCCTCTGTTTTGTACACCAGCCCTTTGGGAGCCCTCGCTTTCCCTTCAGGTAGCACCAGGTGTAAATACTGCATCCCCCATTAGCACAGTGATTCAGGGAGCAGAAGGCTATTGCTAGAAGCTCCTGCACTCATTTATTTAAACTTGGATAGATTCTCATTCCAGAAGCTATTGTATAAGAACAGAGTGATAAGTTGGTGAGCTACTGTCCCATAGGAGCTGTACTTAAAGTGGATCCTTCTTACAAACAGACTGGGCATGCCAAAGAAAACGGTCTTTAAGTTAGAGAAGGAAGCAAAAGATGTTAGAAATTATAGCCTGTACAAACTCACTCTCTCTCTCTCTCTCTCTGTCTGTCTTTCTCTCTTCCTCTCCCTCACTCTTCCTCTCCCTTTCCGTGTCCCCCCCCTTCTCTCCCCTAAAGTTTCTTTTAAAGTTGCCTAAACATCTTTGAAAGATTTTTCTGTCTGCAGACCCTTGAGTCTAGCCCATTTTTTCCTGTCAACAGGTAGAGATGCATGCCAGGGCACATGAGTCCTGCATCTAAACATGAGCCTATGCGATGTTAATAAAATAGAGTGCATATTCAGGTATCTGGAATTCTGTGAAGTCAGGCTAGATGCTTAATGCACCAGTTAGAAACTGTACCACATCTTTCTGAACAATTCCACAGAGCATTGGAAAAATAATTAGATTTTAGCAGGTCACAAATGCCATAGAATACTAAGAAGGGTTTTAAAATTCTATATTAAACAGTTCTTCTGTTCTATATTTGCCTTTCAGTCAACATTTAAAATGTACCTTAAAACAATCATATATTCCTTTTAACTATATTTCCAAAACATACTGCATTATAGTGAAATCCGTTATTAACCGGACTTGAAGCAGAAACCAAAGCAGAATCATTGTCCTATTTCCTTGCTCACCTACCCACTCCTTGCCCTTCCCCAGTAGCCAAGTTAGAGTGCTGTGCTCCTGAGACTGGGAGAAAGAAAAGGAGGTGGGGCAGGATAGTAAAAGAAATACTCAAAATGTTATTGATTGGTTCCATCAAAGAAAGGAATAATTGTGATTCAGAACAGATTCCTAGTTCCATACCCACACAGCACAGGGGCTGGGTGAAGCAGTAACCTAGGGAGGATGGAAGGCTCGAAGGGCTTCATTTCCCCCCTATTTAGGGCTCTCCTGAATGGCTATGCAGATGGATTGAAGGGGGATTCCAGCTTTGTGGGAACCTGCCTCTGACTGCTTTTGATTCTCACAGCATGATCCTTCTTGCTTTCTTTTAAAATGGAGAAATGAAAACAAACAAACGAAAAACAAAGACTTTGAAATGAACCTTGAAGACTGAAGAAGACTGGGCGAAAGCTGGGCAGACTCAGCCCAGTGCAGCTTTCCATTTGGCTCTAGGAAAAGTTTGTGGTTTAGCTTTCTGAGCCTCTGCTTTCTCACATATTAAGATGGTCCCCACATAAACTGGCTGTTACAGGGACTTCCAAAACCTGTTAAGGGTTCACTGTTAAACTCAAGAACATTTGTTTGGAGGCAGCTGGAACCTGTCTAGATAGATGCTTTTCTTCTTGGTTAGGAATGAGTGGGGCCTGGATTGTTCCAAAAACAATCTACTGATGTTAAATTGAACTATAAATTTTATCATTTTGTCTTTGGGAATAGAATAGTTTTAACACTGTTTCTGTTGGTTGTCTTGAACCTTCAGAGGTAGAGAAAAACTTCACCGAAGGCTGGCTTGAGACTTAACAAATCAGAGAGCCAAGTCTTTATCTCTGGCAGTGATTAGTTTATGGCAGGAATAGCTAATAATATTGGGAAGCATGAAAACTAGACATCATACAAGTGGCCAACCCAAGCCCTGTGGCTATATATATCCAGCTACCGCTGCCTGAACTGAAGTCATCATAGCTTGCAAATCATCCCATTATTTCCCTATTTCTGACACTTTGGTCTGATTTTATGGACACAGCTTGCTGAGAGATTATGAATTTTTCCCTTTTTTTTTTTTCCTGAAAACTGGTTCTGTTGTTTCCCAGTGCTTGAGACTGCCTCCTTTTTAGAGATTATGACTTCCCTGCAGATAAATTCCTTAGGTTAAATCAACGTATTATTGAAAGAAACACATTTGAAGTAGAATTAAAGATCATCTATTTATAAATTGTGAAACCTTTCACTGGTACTGTCTAGACAAAGCAGATTTATGTCAACAGTATTTTTCTTCTTTACAAACTGGTATGAGTTGAATGTTCACAAAAAAAATTGAAAAGAAAAATTGTTTCCAGCTCATTTGGTTTCATGTAATTCAGTGTTCTACAATGACATCTATTCTAAATAATAGTAAATTAAAAATTAAGACATGTTACCATTGGGAATTTTTCTGTGATGTAAAAGCACTTCAGTATTTGAACACCATTCATGGCAGGCCTGTTACAAAGTTATGAAACTTGTTTAATTCATTTTGAAGTCTTTAGTGCTCAACCTAAAAGCATTTTAAAATTTACTAGATAAATTTTTAATTTCATTTTTGACATTAAGTTATATTATTACTGTATATTCATGAATAGTCTTTAAGGTTCATGTGCTTAAAAATTAAGTTCTAGATTGACAATTTTAAGTGTATATATTGCCAAAATTCATCTATTCTTGTATGAATTTTTTCTTACTTTAAAATATTTAAAAAATTTAGAATTGAAAATGCTTCTTTTTAAACTTGTTCATTTTTATTTGGGAAAATTTCAAGGTGCTTTCTCATGGGTTTTAAATTCCCATTTTTGCACAGAAGAAACATATTATTAAGAGTCACGTGGAAGAGGTCCTTTGTCTTCATGGGGGTTGGGGGCAAGGAGCAGACAACACTGGGAAGTGTTTACATACAACTCTGCCTTTCTCTTTCTCCCCAGGGCAAGTCAGAAATCAGTTGAACAGACCACATCTTATTGTTGCTTTACTGAGAATGAGGATAGGTCAGTTACTGTATACAAGTTGTAAGTCTGTTGGTCTGAATCCTAGGCTGACAGTATTATTTTTTGGGTTCCCAAACTATTTTAAAAGGAGGGCTTATATATGTAGACTTTTTAGGTATTTTATTTTATGTAGAATCTTAGGTGCTGTAAAACTTCAGTAGTGGCATTAGTCATCCACGGTAGTTATGCAACATTGTTGCTATCTCCATTGCTATTGTTATCACACTTAGTATTTGTTCTCCCAGGCAATCTTTCTTTTATTTCAGAAAAGTTAGAGGGGACTCATCTGCAAGTCGTGTACATTCGGTACAGTTTTCAAACACAACAGAACTATCCTTTCTGCTAGAAAGTAGGAATAAATTATTAGAAACCATAATGATCCTAAGGAACTTTATGTAATCTTTGCATCTTCTTGGATATTTTTTTACTCAAACATTTGTTTCTCTTTAGAGAGATAGGGCTATTGCATTGATAGGAAATCATTTAGAAATTTAAGAGAGTGGTTCTATTTAACTCAGACTCAGGCCAGTGAGGATGGCTCAGAGGATAAGGGCATATGCCATTAAGCCCGACAGCTACAGTTTGATTTCCAGGACCCACACTGTGGAAGGAAACCACAGACTCCTGTAAGTTGTCTTCTGACCAAATTTAATTAAAATGAAAGGAAACTCAGACTTATTTTTGTTCATATTTGTACTTTAAAATAACCCAAATATACCATAAAATTACAATCTCACATATATTTTGGGTAGAGAAATGTTTAGGTGACCAAGATCCACTTTAAGTAGCAAAAAATATAAGCACTATAAAGTACATATGACTGTCATCCCTCACCCAGCTCCTGTAGAGTTCCTAGACATTCATAGTCTACAATTTGTATTTTGGACCCTCTTTCTCTTCATTTCTTGCTGCTATGAGAGTTCTTTATGTTTAGGGAAGACCCCTGAGTGAAGAATAGCTACTTCCATCTCCATTCTGAAAGGAACTTCTATCTAGCAGATAATAAGTCTATGAAGTGTTTTGTAGAGACTGACGATAAAAAAGGGAAATTTTGTTGGTGGCTACCTACCTGTCTGTCTGTCTGTCTGTCTATCTATCTATCTATCTTCTATCATATATATATATGATATATATATATATATCATATATATATATGGAAGAGCTATTTGTATACAGATTGCTTACAGGTATACATTTAATGTTTGTACTTTTTCTAACTCTCTAGCATTTTATTTGCTTAGATCAGTGGTTCTCAACCCTCCTAACACTGTCACCCTTTAATACAGTTCCTCATGTTGTAGTGACCCCCAACTATAAAATTATTTTCATCTCTACTTTATAATTATAATTTTGCTACAGAGCCATGTCTCAGTTCCTAAGACCATCAGAAATATATGTTTTCTGATGGTCTTTCCAATGATCATGACCCACAGGTTAAGAACCACTGGCTTAGGTTGATTTGTCTCTAAATCTTTGTCCTGGGAATAGGTGGTGGATCTTGTCAAATTTCTTACTTTTGAGAGTGTTCCACAGAAATTCAGAGGAAAAAGAGTTGGGTAGGGGGAGTGTGGGGGAGTGAAGGAGAGAAGACAGTAGAGAAGAGAAGGGGAGGGGAGGGAGAAGAGGAATACAGCAAGACTAGAAGGGAAGCAAAGGGAAGGGAAGGGAAGGGAAGGGAAGAAGGGAAGGGAGGGGAGGGGAGGGGAGGAAGGGGAAGGGAAGGGAAAGGGAAGGGAAAGGGGAGGGGAGGGGAGGGGGAGGGGAGGGGAGGAAGGGGAAGGGAAGGGAAAGGGAAGGGGAGGGGAGGGGAGGGGAGGGGGAGGGGAGGGGAGGAAGGGGAAGGGAAGGGAAAGGGAAGGGGAGGGGAGGGGGAGGGGAGGGGAAGGGAGGGGAGGGGAGGGGAGGGGAGGGAAGGGGAGGGAAGGGGAGGGAAGGGAAGTTACAGTTACAGTAGGGTACTTTACCAAAGCCCTTTCGGTTTGATCCCCATTTCTTCTTTGTCTACTCTGGGCCAACATATCAACAAAAATTCATTGACTGTCAAGCTATGTGTCATAAGTCTGGTCACTTTGGTTGAGCTCAGCATTATCCAGAGACTTGGATACAATCCACTAAATATAGATTGTTGGCAGCCACCAAACCATCCCATAACAGATGGATAAACAGGCTTTTAAAGAATCCTCCCAGTCTGTGGATTGTGACCAATCTCCCCATCTGCTGAGATGTGACCAATGCACTTTGGGCAGTTCAAACATTTGAAGTGAGACTGAAACAGCTTAGACGGAAAATCCCTGAAGAGATCAAAAAGAGAAAGTCAGAGATGCCAAAATAGCAAGCAGTGTACTACTGTGTGGTGAGAAGAGCTTCAGTTTATAGATGGCAGAGTCCTTATCAGTTACTCTGATGGTATGTGCAAAAGGAAGAAAAGGAGAATTTTTCAAGAATGTTGGCAACATTTCTTCCCTTCACTTATGCTGGTAGCGAATTTTGGGTGACAGTAGGAGAGACTGAAAAACTACAACAACTAATGGGGAAGATGATTTATAGATTTAAAGAAAATGATAATGCCAGCGTAACAAGACAGGCTTTCCATTAATGATAATCGTGTGATTGCAATGTTAGGAAGCTGAGAGTAAACTCACTTAGCAATGTTGGTGAAGAGGAGGGCTTAGGCAACATAGACATGGAGCTGTGTTCTTGTAGCTCATGCTCTACTTAGGGAAAAACTCTTCTTGAGTCTTTCCCAACATTGCTAGTTTCAAAATTACAGGAGACCTGGGATCCTCAAGTCATTAATCAGTTCTGTGCCCAGGAATGTATGCCTCCACTGAGAAAGGGCCTGCTCTATCTGGAAAGGAGGCTTTTTGTTTTAGGAGGGTGAAAGCTGACACTTGTCAAGAAAATCATCATTAAGCCGTGGCTACTAACAGGAGTGTGTTCATGAGGATAAGTCACAGCAAAATCATCTGCTGCTCCTGGAGTACAGGGCAGCTTTCAGAGACTTCTGGTTTGTGTCCAGATTAATATCTATCTGGTCTACCATTCCAGGGTTGGCAGAGTCAACAGAATTGGTAAGATACAAAGTCAGACAAATGTATACATCTTAGAACAAAGAATAAAAACACTACAACACAAAGGTTCATCTCCATCTCTGTCGCAAAGTACATGAGAGCAAATATTAAAAAAGAAAGCTCTATTCATTGGGGGTATACTCTCCTTTGAATATACCAGAACCTGAATATACATTTCTTTTGCGCTTGGCTCTTCTGAATTTCATTCTTTTTCTTTTCAGTGAAGATCATCCTTTTGTAGTAGACAACACCGATTATCCTTTTAATTTCAAGATTTGATTCTCTTGTTTTGTGGGATATTCCTTAATTGTAGTTTTCCCTTCACTATCTGTAGTAAAATTAAGTCACATGTTTTAAGAGAGGAGGCATAGTGCCTTAGATGTTTTCAAGAGCTATAAAGACTTTATTTTTAAACAAAAATAAAATGAATTGACTCCTATTGTTTACATTACACTTATTTCAGTTAACTCTATATTCCTTCTGAACTTACTAGTGATAGTGTTGGAAAATAATGACTATGGTAAAAGACAGACAAATGTAAGCTGAATTTCCACCATCTAGGGTCTTTTTACAACTTATCCCTGTAGAGCAAGTATTACAAGTATTTTAATTGATAATTATCCATACATTGAAGTTAATTCAAATTACCATTTCTTGATAACTAAATTATTCTTTAATGAACTGTAAGAATCTGTTCTTAGCAACATTCCTTCATAAATCTTCTACTGAAGTAGTGAGAGTGGCTTCTATGCCTGAAAATTCAAGTTCAGGGCTTTATCAGTTAACTTTTTAAATTTTATTTTTTTTAAAAAAAAATTCACTACTTGTCTGTCAGGTAAGTGTGACTTTTTGCATGTGAATGCAAGTACCCATAGAGATGAGAAGAGGTTGTCAGGCCCCTGGAGCTGGAGTTACAGGAGGTTAAAAGACTTGGGTGGCATGGGTGTCAGAAACCTAACTCAAGTCCTCTCCAAAAGTAACTCATGCTTCTAATCACAGCCATACTTCCACACTCAAGGAATGGCAATTAAAAAAAAAGTATATTGCAAAATTATTTTCCTTTCATTAGATTGCTTTTAATTGTGAGATTTTTATTTAAGGGCTGCTCTAGATTTGGCTAATTTCCTGACTTAGTGGCTTGCTTTGCTTAAGGAAAAGCAGTTTCCCCTGAAGAAATCACCCACAAAAAAATAGCCAAGGGCATTGTGTCTCTGTGGTTTTTGAAGGGCAGGGAAACATTGCCTGCTACCTTTGCTGACCTGACCCTTCTTCATATCTTCTGGCTAACACTGGATCAGACACCAGTGACCATACTTTATGAGTGGCTGGCAGAGGGGAACAGTTTCCCTGGAAGAATGTCAGCACCAGTCTAAGAGGAACAGGATACCTGGAAGGAGAAGGTGGAGAATGTGTGGGTAGTCAACCATTTCTGATAATCCTTCAAAGTGGTTCCCAGGTACCTAGCAATAGGATTGAGTTCTTACTTGCTGAGTCTCTTGCTGGATTTGCTAATCTAATTAGTATGATGTTGTATCCTTGATGTCTTTCTACTGAAATGCAATATGTATGTTTTTTGCTTCCTTTGTTATTTGAATTTTTCTTGATAAAATTTAGCAGATAATTATATATTCTGAGTAATAATTATCTCTCTGTGTATCTCACTGGTGGCTTTATCTGCCAGTGTATGATCTTTGTGCTTGCTTTGTTGTTTTAATAAAAAACAATGTTTCTGGGGCTGAGATGTTATTCAGAATACTTGCTTAGCATTTGTAAATCTATGTGTCAATCCCTAACACTGAAACAACTACAACAACTTTATAACTTAAATGTTTATGTTTGTTTCATCTCCTTCACAGGGGTCATTCCTGACACCAGGATTATCCATCTGGATAGTAAAAAATTCTCTTTCTATTGAAGGGATGTCTTATAACAATGGTAGCATGTTACTGTGTTTACATACTCGCTCATATAGTTTCCCAGGGGCTTGTATCAGCATTTGATGCCAAAACAGAAGAGGGCACTTAGCTGTCCAGTACAGTCTGGGATGAATGTGATTTGTGGACTTGTAACACAATGATACTTTATGAGTAAATGTTGGTTTGGGAAAGCATACTAATTTATATAACCATATATTATGCTTATTGTTTTTATGTGAATGTATATTTAAACTTTATCTATTTCAAAGTCTTATTTAATAAACAGAAGAAGTAAAACTTTAATAAAAGCTCTGGGAGTGGTCTCCATAGTTTGTAAACCTTTCAGCTTCAATAGTTGAGAACCACTGCTGTGTATGAATACCAATGTGTGATTCATTAATTATTTTATTTAGACTTGAATGTTCAAAAATTAACCGTTTATTTAGTTGTCCTTGGGAAATTGCAATTGGAAGACAGTTCTGTTCCCATATACATTTATGTGTTAGTAAGGTGGAACCAAAACAAGGAATCTGACTTCTCTCCTCTTTGCATTACCTTCTTACTTCAGTCAGTCATTGACACAGTGAGCATTGTAACAGAGCATACATAACCAGAATTCTAAGTGGAGCTAGATTTAGATCCCAGCAGGGATACTCATTTAGGATAATGATTCAATTTCTATATACCTAGTCTTCACTGAGTTTTGTTTTAGAATTTTTACAAATCTAACTTTTAGTATTTTTGTGCAAATTAAATGTAAATGGGGGCTACATAGACTCTACTAACATTAGCATTTTGTTTTATATTTTTCACTATGCTGTTTTATATAAAATCCTCTGAGGCTATACACTCGGAAAAATGAAAGTGAATAGACCAGACTTACAACCTATCAAATTACAATGAGATATTTTAAATGCCAATTAAGGTAGGACAGAGTGCTATACAAGCTGGACAGAATGTGTAATGGTACCTTCTGTACATGTGTACCCATGGGCTCAACAGTGCATTTTCCTCCCTAACTTAGTAATGTCTTCTCCAGGGAGAACCTGTGAGAAAGATGTTCATTTAAGAGTTCTTTATACAGTAAAAGACAATGGAAGCAATTAAGTATCCACCTGTAAGAGCCATACTGTACCTATAGAGACAATACTTTTGCTGCCATTTGAAATGTGTTGGTTATATGATTGGGAGAAACCAGAATGTGAAACTATGAGCTTTATAATTTCAATGATATTAAAAGCAAAACTTTAATATGGAAAGGGCAGGAGACACATCAGTGTTAACGGCTTCACCTCTGAATACTATCATGGCTTTCTTGTATACTTACTTTGCAATTTTTCATTAACAACTCTGTACTATTTTCAGTCTTAAAATTCTCCCTTATACAAATCTTTGGAAAAAATTGGTTATTTTTCATTATCCCTTCAGGCTACCAAAGATAGAAAGAGCGCCTAAATGAAAGTAGAGACTAATCAAAGTTGACAAGGGGGCACATCTGATCATATGTCTTTCTTACCAGGAAGAATGGGGTGTAGCTGAGCATTTCTTAGGGATGCAGGACTTCAAAAACCACTGTCTGGATTCATATTTAGTAGGCTCTGTGTCTGGCTGATCAATGTATGCTAAGGGGCATATGTTAAGGGCAGACACCTCATTCACTACACATGCTGAATTCATATATGAAGGATTGCTTGAACAGTGAGTGTCCTTGGCTATGTCCATATGTACCCTAGGAATAATAATGTTCTCTGTGCTGTAAGTATTGTGAAGTTCTACTCTCAACAAACAGTGTTAATAGATTCAAAATTATTATCACAGTGTCGGCACATAGTAATCTCTTACTGAAACTTCAATTGTAGTGGATCTATTAAGAATTTAATCATTTAGGAGGCAAAAACAGGAGGATCATGAGATCTAAGCCAGTCTGGCTTGTAGAGACTGTCTCAGGAAATAACCTAGGGTCAACAGCAAAGGAATCTGTCTATTGCTCCACGACAAGCACCCTGAGATCAGTGTTCCCAAGTAACAGCAATATCAGTTTCTGTTTATGAGGCTCAGTAGTTACAGTTCCTCTCTGCTCCATAGGCTTTGGATTCAGTGTTCCTGGCAGTGGGAGGATGTGCTTCTGAAAGTCTTCACTTCGAGGCTGCGCTGAGCTGGACTATGCTATGGTGTTCTCTTCTAGTCCGGATAGGCTTTTTTCTTTTAGCACAGTGGCTGGACTTTAAGTGCAAACATCTTAAGGAGACCTGGCAGAATGCCTTGCAGTTTTATAACTTGTCCTCAGTAGTGACTTAGTATTACCTCTATCATAGTCAACAATTCATATAACCCTAAGGAGAACTCATGGATATAAGCCTGTGTTTAAGATAGAAGTCACGTGCCAAGACTAGCATAAAGGATTGTTGCAGGCTTGATTGAGAGATGCAGTTGCCATGATAGCACTTAATTGATCTGTAGACAACACAATATTCTCGATATCCTCATCCATCAGTTGTAAAAGTCCCAAACTTTGTTAGAATTGTCATAATTTTGTAAAGAAGTATAGATTTATCTTTTGCTATTTCCTTCCCTCCAACTCCTAATCTATCCTCCACTGCCTCTTTTTGTCCCCCAATTTTATGTGCTCCCTTTAAACTCTTTGAGTCCATTCTGTGCTGCCAGTGTGAGCATGGGTGTAGGACCACCTACTAGAGTATGGCTAACCAATCAGGGGCTGCATGCCCAAAGATTTCCCTCATCCAGTAGATTTCTATGGCCAACAGCTGCTCAGCTAGGGGTGGGAAAGCTTCTTGAACCCCTTATCCATCCATGCTGGGGTTTTGGCAGCTTGCTTTTTGTGTAGGTCTTGTGCATGTAGTCACAGCTGCTGCTGCATGTGCGGGCATTGAGTTTGTTACCTTTGGAAAACATGGGAAAGATTCCTTTTTATATTATCTGTATCTTTGCTTTCTTTACTAAATGATCATTTACTACTAGGAAAAAAGTATCATGCGAAAGGAAAGAAAGCACAACTCTTATTATACATAGAATATGCAGTCTCTGAGCACAGAAGTTCTAAGTATAATTCCCTGAGCATGAGAACCTTTTTCTCTCTTTGGTTGTGTCAAGTGTTGGGATCTTTACAATCCAAGAAAGAGAAGGAAGAAAGGAAACACATCGTATTCACAAATACTTCTAGATTAAATGTGGAGGTTCCTTAGTGCCAGCCTCGGATGCCAAAAGTAGCAAATGAAATGGTAGCATGCCACCATCAGGACCTGGTCTTTAATACTGTGGTTGCAAGCCACTTATGAGCCAGTGCTGGTGAGTCTTTTGGGAATGAGTCTGAACAGAGAGCAAGCTCAGCTTGTCTGTCAAGAAAGGCAGATGCAGGGAAATATGCCTGTGCATTTAATACTGATAAGACCCATGCAAATATCCTCGCAAATGAGGCAGAACTCTCCAGATTTGGAGAAATGAACAAAGAAGCTCTATCACCAAAAAAAAAAAAAAAAAAAAAAATGCTTTGGCATTAGCCTGATCTTGTGCAAAGCCATCTCTTTTGAATTAAACATGTCTTATTCTGAAAGATGCCAGGCCTGGCCCTTTGGAACATTAACTTATCTTTGCAGCTGTAATTCATTTCTTCCCTTCAAATGGAAACACTTCATTTTCAAAAGGAAAGAGGGTTTCAGGTTTGAAGTGAGAATAGAATGAAATATGGAAGGGAAGGATTAATTTCAAAGAGGAGGAGGGCTTTACAGCAGCTCAGTTCACCTTCAAGTGCACATGTTGCTTTGTAGATTGAGGATGCCATGCGTGAAGTACCTGGTAGTGATGCAGGATGGAGTGGCATCTGATGACCCGAAGGAGTTAATGCAACTTCTCAAGTGTATTAATTTACTGCTGGGAGCAGTTTATAGGACAGTAGGTTTTTTCCTTTTTTCCCTTAATGTAACTTTCACTATTGAGTAAATCCTATGTTTTAGTCTAAGCTCTAAGTGCATTAGTTGTATTTAGTCATTTGATGCTCTGACTTCCCAATCAGGAAGTTACTACCATTCTCTTTCCTTTTGACAGACAAGAACAAAGTGTTTCAGAGACTTGCCAAGGGTCACACAGGATCTCAGCAGGGGTTCACACCTGAGCAGAGCTTTGCCCCAAAGCTCCAGATTCCCTTATAGGTTTTTTATTTTTTTTAAAGTGACAGTAGTTAGAAATTTCGCACTAGATAACTTCAAATACCTAGATCCAGACACTATAAGTAGACATCTGCTTGAAATTCTGTCAAAATTCACACATAAAACCCAAGAGTAGTCCTGAGTGTGCTGGAAGCAGGAAGTAGAGAATGAAGTCAGCCTGGGCTACATAGCAAGTTTGAAATGAGCAGGGGCTACAAAGCAAGAGCTTCTGAAGTGAAACAATACAAAACAGCACCATAAACCCTCTGACTAGGTCTGTGTGCAAAGGAAATAAAATCAGAATATCCAAGAGATACCTGTACTCCTGTGTTCTCTGCAGCATTATTCAACAAGGCTGAGATAAGGAATCTGCTTACTTCTCCATCAGTGGAAAATGGATATTCACATGCTGGAAGTTTATTCTTATAAAGAGAGAGAAGTCTTATCATTTGGACACCATGAAGAAACTTTAAGGACATTATATTAAGTGAAACAAGGCAGTCACAGACATCCACATGGCCTCATGCATAGGTGAAATCTTTAAAAAAAGCTGAATTATGAGGAGCAGAGATTGGAATGGGGGTTTCACTGGCTTGGGGGTTGAAGGAGGTTTACAGTGACCATCATCAAAGGATAGAATGTTGCAGTTAGTGCCTTATTTGCCATTAATGAGCATCTACTTGACACAGCCTAGAATCACCCAGAAAGACTCTCAACTGTGAGTAGTTAATTGTCTTTGCTAAGTTGATCTGTGGTCATGTCTGGGAGGGACTGTATGATTGTTAGCTGACATGGAAGAACCCAGTCCACCATGGGAGGTACTAGTCTCTGGACAGTTAGTTGTGTACTGTATAAAGAAGCTAGCTGAGTATGAGCTTGAGCTAGCCAGTAAGTCTTCAGGATTCCTGCCTTCAGTTCCTGCCCAGATTTCCCTCAAGGATGCATCTACTTGGAAGTAGATGCTAACTTAACCATCTCCTTCCCAGTTTGCTTATGGTTAGGATGTTATTATAGCAACAGAAATAGTCAGAGATGGGGAGTAAGTTCATAGGTATTTTATGTTTTGTGGTGACTGTAATTAATATCAACATATTGTGTATGTAGTAATCCCTAGAAGAGTAGATTTTAAATGTTCTCAGTAAAACATATGTGAGGTAATTCAGATGTTAATTAGCTCAATTTATATATGTCTTAAAGAGTTATGTTATACACAATAAGAATAAGTGTATACAATTTATGCTTTCCAATTAAGAAAATAAATGAAAACTACAAGGAAAAGAAGATTGAAGAGAAAGCACAAGTAATTCATTATTGTTTCAGACTCTTTGCTCCTCTCTTTTTACTTCTGGAAGCTGAGTTTTGTGGGTTTGGGTTTGGGACACAATGTGCAGTGTTGTTTGTAAGAGTTGGCGTGACTTCATCTCTCTTAGAGTAATTGCTCTGCTAGCTTAAGGCAATTGTTGGAAGGAGCAAATGAATTACCCTGCTGTCAAATCCTACCACTAGATCTAAAGTCTCCATTTACTGTTTGCTACTACTGTGGCCATGCATCTCTTCTCTTAGAAAGGTATTTCAAGAATGCTTACCTTTAAGACACCCCTTGTCTTCTGTTCATTCGTCTCTCCATTTCTCACCATGTAATTAGAGGAGACAACAGATACCAGGTGTTTAGCATATGGTAATACCCAGTGGACTATGATCACTATGATTTCATTCAGAGCAAATGCACTGGGTTGAAAAAGCAATAAAAGGAACTATCTCTTGGAGACGACAGAAGCCATCAAGCTAAGTAGAAAATAGAATGTTCTAGTTATTCTTGGTTGTCAGTGGCCACAGATGCTGAACAGAACTGGGAAGTCAAATGTCTACCTTAAGATTTAATTTTTAATGTTAGTAAAACAGCTTTGTGTGTGTGCATGTGTGTGTCCTATCTATGTGCTTATGTGCCACGTTGGATCAGTTCTTGGGGCTATCTTACAAGGCCTATTACTGTTTGATGAGATGGAGTGCTATGGTTACTCTCTCTAGGAGAGAGCTGTATTGGTCATTTCTAAATTATTCTATAATGATTCTGAGATCTTGTTTTATTTCCAAATCTTACCTTACTGCAATGATCTGTCAGAGCATAGTGTGGTCCTCTGAGACACAGGAAGTGCCCTTCTACTGTGGCTTTTCTCCCAAGAGCTTGATTTCATTGTCTGCAGCCTCAGCTCCAAGCTACTCTCTAACATTTAGATGGGTCCTATGAAAGGTGAGCCATATGCTCGTGCAGATTTAAAGTTTATTAACTTAAAATTTCACTCTTAAATGAATGACGGAAACTTAAAGATAAACCATCATACCTTAAACATGAAGCTACTGATTCTTCCCACATTCTTCCCAAATACCAGATACATGTTAATATTTTGTAAGCATTCTACTTCAGTAGTCTGAAAATTTGCTTTGGATGGGTCTTGAGTCTTATGATGTTGTTAGAATAGTTAGTGAACCAGACAGCTCTTCAGAAACCATGATGGTTAGTGGGGAGGATGTGACAGATAAACAGGAAGGGACAAAAGACAACAAAGAAGAGGAGTGACCACCACTTCTCCTGCCGGTTCCTGCTGGCATTTAGGCTTCTCCTCTTTTATCCAGAGGCCACTTTAACCTTTTATTTCTTTTGTGCGTGTCCTGTACATGTTTATTTTCTAGTTCCCATTTATTGACATCTCCAGTTATCTGAACATTTCATATCCTTCTGTAGCTGTTTAATAAAGGTCATGTTTATAGTTTCAGTACCGATGGTATGCCCCACTGGGCCAGGTGTCAGCTTCTGTAACATCCAATAGCATCCCAGGGCAGAGAGCAAAAATCCTGTGATTCTACCCTAGTGCCGCTTGACCTATAGACAACTCTGCAAATTTACAAAGTGATAATAATAGTAACTAGCTAATTCTGATCTCTGTGGCTTTGGCTTCTGTAATCTTCATGCTAACTGTTAGAGATAGGTGATTTCATGAAAACAGGAAGAGTAAAAGTCCAGAGGTGGGTCCATAAATCACGTAGTGGGTTCCTGGAGTCATATGCTCTGCTATTAACCCAGGTGTGGTGTATAAACCATGTAAGGCATAGATTCTTGGTAGCTAGTAGACTTTTGAGCTAAGCATAACAGATAAATGTTTATCCTCTTGAGTTTTATTTAAGGGTTTGCTCAAACCCCAACCCTGTTATTTATGTCTTAATGGAGATAGCATTTGTTTGCTTATCTGTTTCTCTTTTGAGTCAGGGTCCCACTGTGTAGTCCCAACTGGTCTTTAACTCACTGTATTGACCAGGCTGGCTTTGAACTTGTACTCATCCTCTGGCCTCTGCTTCTCTAATATTAGGATTACAGGCACGTGCCACCATACCGGGTTCCTGAGATAATTTTTAATTATTTTATTTCTTTGAGATAACATCTCATTATATAACCCTCCCTGGCCTGGAACTTACTATGTAGACCAGGCTGGCCTTAAACTCATAGAGATCCGTCAGCCTCTGCCTCCCAAGTGCTGAGATTAGAGGTGAGATAGCTTTTAGGTGAAAAAGAGTTTCAGAGCTCCAAATGAACGTTGCATAAACTAAATTAATTCTTGTAGGTAGGTACATTTTAGATACTTAGAAAAATCAAATTTGCATTTTCAGGATTCTGTTATTTCCTGGGCTGGAGGGAAAATGCAACAGGAGAATTTGCAGTAAACTTGGTCTTCTTAAAACAAAGATTTAGCAATTGTGAGCAAGAAACAGATATTGCAATGAATTGTCTCTTTCATTTACTAAAGGTATGTAAGATATCTAATCAATCTGAAGAACACAGACATAAAATATGTAAAAAACAATTAGGAAGTGATACCTTTTGAATGCTTATTTTATTTATCTTGTAACTTAAGATTTAAGAGTGTATGGTATTTGATTTTTAGTATTTGTTTTTTGATTATTAGTAACTTGATTATTAGTAACTTGATTATTAGTAATTTGATTATTAGTAATGACTGTGCTTAATAACCAGCTCAGGAAATTCCTGAAAATTTAACAGTTGGCTTTTGAGAAACAGTAGGAACCACCTGACACCAGCTTATTTATATAGACACCGAAATTCCTTTAGCACTTTCCTAAGGACTACTCCCTTGTCTCAGCTCCACCTCTGCATGCAATGTTTGTAAATCTCATTCTTGGGTCTGACTCTCAGCCTACGTTGTAATAAAATCGTGATATTAGGTAAGTCACTCCATCTGAATGTCGCTTTTTATTACCTATAAATAATAATATTAATTTTGTACTTCATGCCATGTCAATCCATCTTCACAACAGGGAATGACAGCAATTGCTCATTTTATAGTGGTGGAAAGAAAAAATCCGGAGTCTACCACTTGCCTGACCAGTAAATGGCAGAAGTGATGGATAAAGAAGGGCACTTTGGTCCTCTAACCTGCCACATTACCTCAATACACTGCCTACTGAAGTCCTTCCAACCATGGAACAACAGGGCATATGTTATGTACTAGCTCAGGATAATCATAAGAATACCAGGAACTGTTGGAAATGAGTCTGTAAAGGGGAACTCTGTGATCTAGCTTGTTCAGAACTGTGACTGCACAAGACAAAAAAAAAAAATCTCCTGGGGAGCTTTTAAAAACAAAATCAAATTTAAATGTTAGACAGTAGCATGAGATGCATATTGTAGTCATCAAGCATCAAACAAAAACTTAGATGTCACCATCACATCCCATAGTAATAACCAGAACTGGATGGGATTGAGTATGGATAAATGTGTTTAGTTTTGTTTCATTAAATTTCTCAAGTAATTAAAATTTCTTACCTTTGTGGAAGAACTGGAAACTTACCCATTGTTACTAGAACTCTCCTTTTTATAGATCTGTTTGTTTTCTTTTACTTACAAAGATTACCACCACCAGTGTGTCTACAAAGGAATAGGGTGAGGTGGAGATGGAGGTGGGGTGGGGGTGAGGGGGTAGGGTCCGAATCCAAACAGAAACCTTGGTTTTAATGGCTTTCACAGGTTCCTGCCCAGGCTGTAGGGTCATTAGTAGGGAACTCCAGTTTATGCAGGCAACTTCCTGCTGCTGATGTGACCCAATGTCCTTCTTTTTCTGGGATTCAGCCCCAACCTCAGAGGCACTATTATAGGGAAAGTTCTATGGATGGTTAATTCTGTTTACTGCACTATGATTTGTATACTTTGGCTCCATGATTGGTTGTATGATACAGCTGAAAAAATCATATCCTGAAATTTGTATACCATAAAGCTAACCCTTTAAAAATATTTAGTTGCAATTAGTACATCCACAGTGTATAACCACCACGTGGAATCTCAAGATATTTTCATTACCCCAAAAGAAACCCTGTATCCTCCCTACTTTGTCTTCCTGTCCTTTTTCCCCTAGCTCTTGGCAGCCAGCAATGTACTTTCAGATTCTCAAGGTTTGCTGGCCTAGATATTTCACAAGAATATAATTATATAGTGTGTAACCATTTCCTGGTTCAAAGTACCTTCACATTATAACATGACAATACTCTATTCTTTTTTGCAATTGAGTAATATTCTTCCCGATGTATATATGTATACATACATATATACCTATATATGAATTTCATATGTATGTTACTTAATTTTTCATAGGTATCTTTACAGTTGGGTATCTTTACAGTTTGGGTAGTATGACTAGCATTGCTATAAACTTAATTTTCTGTATATAAGCATTTGTGTGTGTGTGTGTGTGTGTGTTAATACTTTTGTCTTAGTTTTCTTAGCTATATTCTGCTTAAGTCTTTTTTTCCCTTCTTTCTTTTCCTTTCTTTTCTTTTTGTATTTTTGAGACAGGATGTTTCGGTTACTGTTCTGGTGGTCTGAAAAGACATCATGCCCAAGGTGTCTTCTTACAAAAGAAAGCATTTAACTGGGGACTTGCTTCCAGTTTCAGATGGAGAGTCCATGTTCATCATGGCGAGGAGCAAGCAGACATGGGACACTGAAGAAGCAGCTGAGCTCCATGCCCTGATCTGGAAGCAGCAAGCAGGGTTAATAACACTGAGATTGGCTGGGGTTTTTGAAGTCTCCAAGCCAACAATCCCAGTTACATACCTCCTCCAACAAGGACACACTTCCTAATTCTTCCCAAATAATTCTACTAACAGGGGACCAAGTATTCAAACATATGAGCCTATGGGGGTTATTGTTAGTCAAACCACCACACAGGGTCTCTCTATTATGAATGTTAAGCTGTCCTGGAAAACACAATGTAGACCAAGCTAGCCTCAGACTTTAAGAGATCCACCTGCCTGTGCTTCTCAAGGGCTGGGGATAAAGGCAAGCACTGTCATACTTGGCTACTTAAATTTTTGGGTTAAGTAAACCACAGAAGTGCCAACATTCTACACTAGCACCAGAGATATACAAGTATTCCAACTTTGTTATATCATTGTGAACATTTGTAATGCCCCATTTTATTATACATATAGTACTGAGTATAAAATAGTTTTATGATGTTTTGCTTTGTATCTCATTGGTCACTATGAGTGTCTTTTTACCTGCCTATTGAGTTCACTATTCATATATCTCTCTGAAGAAATGACTGTTCGAGGCCTCTGACCTTTTTCAATATTTATCAATGTTTATCTTTTTGTTGTGACATTTGTTTATATGTCTTGATATTCAACACTTATGAGATACATGATTACAGATATTTAACTTTACTCTCAGTTATATTTTCACTGTCTCTGTAGTTATTTTATGCTGAAAAGCTCTTAGCTTTAAAGAAATTAAATTTATATATTCAGTTTTTCTTGCTTATGCTTTTGGTATTGTGTCTCCAAGGTCATGAAAGATCCATTTATTTTTCTTCTAACAGCCTTATGGTTTTATCTCTTCTACCTCAGTTTATTATCTATTTGAAGTTTAAAATCTACATATGGAATTAGGTGTGTAGACATCAGTTATCATAGTATTCTCTATTAAAGAGACTTGTGTCTCACTAGTGAGTAGTTTTGGTGCTCACATTAAAATTCAACTGGCCAGAGATGTTTGCTTTTAATTGTTCACTGTCTGTTCTCTCCCTCATTGTCCATTTCTCCAGACGTACCATCTGTTTTGATTACTGATGCTTAGTAGTAAGTTTTGAAATTATAAGTGTGGGTCCTCCTGCTTTCTTTTCTATGTATTCTTATTATTTAGGACATAATACCAGTATCAACCACATCTTTTTGCATCGAATTCATCAGGTGTATTGCTCTGTAGTTCTTGTTTTGTTTTGTGTACTGTCTGGCTTTGGTTCAGATCCCTAAAGGACATAACAAGCATTTCTTCCTCCTATATCATCCAAAAGAGGCTGAGAAGGGTAGATGTTAATTCTTGACATGTTTGGTATAGCTTGTTACTTTTCTTTATTGGGATATTTTTGATTACTGATTTTGTCGTATGTCTGTTGAGTTTTTTTTTTTTTCTTGTTAGTTTGGTGGTTTTTGTCTTTCTAGGAAGGGTTAATTTTACCTAATTTGTTTTGTACAATTATTCACAGTATTCCCTTAAAAATAGTGTTTTGTTTCTCTAAGAGTGGTAATAATAGTGTCAGTTTTATTTCTGACTTTCTTTACTTTAGTAATATACTTACTTTAGTCAAACTAAAAACTTATTAATTCTGTTGATATTTTAAAATGTTTCCTCGGACTTTGTTGCTTCCTAGTCTGTGTTCCATTTATCTCTGGTGACCTTTGTTCTTTCCCTATCCTACTAGCTTTGGGCTTAGTTTACTCTCTTCTGAAGGACTACAGTTAACTTTAACATTAACTTTAAATGGTTCCTTCCTTATTTAAAGTCCATGCTTTCTTCTAAACAATGATTCTGTTGCGTGCTATAATTTTAGCATGTTGTATTTATTTCCATTTTCCTTTGTCTCATGATCTTTTCTAACTTAACTTGTCATCCTAAAATGTATTTGAGACTTGTTAGTGACTTAATATGTAGCCACCCTGAAGATGGTCTAGGGGCACATATGTATAATGTTCATTTCTTCTGACTGTGTTGGGCCTTTATCTTTATGTGGTGTCTTTCTTTGTTATTCATAAGATTTTTGGACTCAAAGTCTTTCTCTTTTAATGTTAATGTAGCTTCTATTACTGTAGCTTGGGCCAGTTCTGGAGTTGGGACAAAGGTGTTTCAGATGGGTCCCAGGATGTGATCACTTGTTCCCATATGCACACTGCATTGATTCCACAGGACCCTTACCAGATTTAAGCCTGTGGTAGTGCTATATCCTTGAGTGCCTCAAACATTGCTGCTACTATGACTGCTATGCCTTCTTCCTTCTCCTCTGCTACTTCTGCTGCTTCTGCCAACCTGGCTCAAATATTTTGTTGTAGTAACAAGCAATAACAAAAGCCTATTATACCTTATAACATTTTCTTCTTTTAACGATTTTTTTTGTATTTATTTAATGCATACAAGTGCTCTGTTTTCATGCACACCAGAAGAGGGAATCAGATTCTGTTATAGATGGTTGTGAGCCATTACATGGTTGCAGGGAATTGAACCCAGGAACTCTGGAAGGGCAGCCAGTGCTCTTAACCTCTGAGCCATCTCTCCAGCTCCCTTATAAGGTTTTCTAGGGATCCTGACAGCCTCTTTCTTGCAGGAGTTTCCAGTAATAGAAACAAAGTAAAGTTTTTAGCATTGTTTTCCAAAGAATCCTCCATATGGACAAGAGTACACTAATTCTTCATGAATAAGGTCTCTCTCCTTCTTCTACTTTGTAGGATGGAAGTCCCACACTGGGGAATTCCAGTAAAGGAAAAGACATTAGGGGCAAATTCAATCAAGCGCTCTAGTCTTTTCCTAGCATGTCAAATCTTCCTTGTGGTGGGTCTTTCATGTTTGCTTAGTTGATGTAAGTCTCTGAGTGTTCTCCAGAGTTCTGACAAGGTTGACTCTGACAGTTTGGCTTGATTTCTGCATGTTTCTGTGGGGGCCCATGCTCTCGGAACTGTCTGCCCTGTCATGTTCACTGATGTCACTTGCAGTTTATTTTGGGGGCTTTCATGTAGCTCGGGATTTAATTGAAGCTGTTCCTTGAATACAATGTGGGCATTTCCATATTAGGCACTATCTGTCATCTCATTTCCCTTTATTTAACTTTTTATGTAAATGTGCTTTAGAGCATGTGAACTGAAACTCGTTATTTGAAAAGCATCCGCCATTAAAAAGGTATACCTAAAGTAAATTTGATTAGTACATATTTTTGAAATATAATCCCATTTTTTTCTTTTAACACAGTTTCAAACTAAATAAAGCAAAAGGGTGGTTTTAAAAAATAATCCTGTGCTAGTGTAACAAAATATCTTGGCAGCTGAAAATCAATTTTAATTCCTGGAAAGAAGATTTTAGAACAGAGTGAAATATAAATTCCTCTGAGATTGAAACTAGTTATTTTGTTAGCTGAACGTTTTGATGAGAAGTAAGTTTGATAGTGTTGCCAAGACACAATTACTAGAGATAAATGTAAATTAATTTTTTGTCAGAGATTTTGAAAATGTCATTTTAAATTTAATACTAGAATGCAACTCAATGCTTTACAAACTACAATTTAAGAATAACGTAGGGGGAAAGCATTAATAAATAAGTTGTAATTCTCAGGTTCTATAGTCTCAAGAATTAGAGAAGAGCACAACCACATTCAGGAATATGAAAGACCCTTAAGTCAAAGGTTAAGCATAGCTTTGGCTGAAACTCTCTGATTGCTGCTCTGGGGAGATGTGAAGCATCCCAGGGAGGGGTTTTTGTTTGCACTTAGGAAGACAGTGCATGTATAAGATAAAATAAGCTCCTTTAGCTCAAAATTTCCCCCTTTTCTTTTTCACAAGAAGAGAGAACTTCCATAGGTTCTTTGTGTCCCAGTAAGAGGAAGTGGAGCACAAAAGGCCATTTAAAGGGTGAAATACCTATAAAGTTTTCTAAACTACTTACAGCGACTGGCCAGAACTTAGGTTTAATTAACTTTGCAGGGTCCGCAATGGGTGCAGGACAATAGCTAGTCTGAGGACAGAGTGCCAGCTTCCATTTAACTTTGAATTTCCTGGCCCCAATCCACTGGTGTCACCACTTCACTGTTACTTAAAAGCAGGATTTTCTCTTTAATTTCCTTTCAGGGAGGCGTATAAACCAGTTTCTTTTCCAAGGGACCGCCAAAGAATCTCCCTGTGCTTTGTTAAGTGAATCTCTGCGTTTTCAGAGCAGACGTGGGGTAACTGGCAGCACATTAAGATATGATAGAGTACATGTGCAGCTGAAGGTCCTAAAACTCAGGTAATTGTCAGGGAATTAAGAGCATTTGCATACGTGCCCAGCTCAGGGGGAAATTGCTGATTACATAAGAAACTGCAAATACTAAAATTGAGTATGAACCCTTGAAATCTTTTTTTATAAGACCATATCTAATTATCCGTTTTCCCCTCTTATGTCTTGTTTTTTACAATTTTTGTTCTCATATTTTGTGATTCTGAGCAGTTTGTGCCAAAATCCTTTCTACCAAATGTTAAAATGTTTTGTATGCTTTAAAAATAATGACTTTGAAGGTGCTTTGTCTGCATCTGATGACTTGGTTCTTTTGTTTCTTGTTTTGGGTTTGTTCTTACTAAGAGAATTTCTAAAATGCTCTGTCTTTTCTAGTACCATTTATACCGAGCTGATTAGCTGATCTCATAGTTGACTACATTGAGGCTGTTAGAAGTGATTGAGGGAGTCAAAAAATACAGCAGCTTTTAAAATCTGAGCGGTGTTTGTGTGGGTATTCTGTTTCCAGGAAACCACCGATGGATTGCTTTCAGGTATAGACCTGGGTTCTCTCACCTTGGATTGGACTTCTTTTGTGTCATCTAGTTAATGCCTTGCTATTCCTCAAACCTTTTCTCAGACATTAGTTACTCTTGATTGCCTTCTGACACTTTCCTGAGCATGTCAGCTCCCTTCACTTCTACAGGTTCTAATAACATGTCCCTCACTTGTAGGTGATCGTCTTTATGATAATTTCTGGTTCATTGTCCTTGTGGTCACTTGACTAATGTCCATCTGTGTGACTGCACTAGAGCCTTCATGTGAGCAGAGATCTGTCTTGCTTGAATTTACTCTCCCTTGTAGCCTGGAGCTCCACATCGTGCCTGCTACAAAGGCACTTCTGTGAGTGCTCACTGTTAGACGAAGTAAAACAAGGTTCTCTAACACACGTGCTAGCCTACTTCAGACTGTCATGAGAACTCAAATTGACATCATTAGAAAATAAAAGTCCTTATTATATAGAAGAAGAAGAAGTCCTCTACCTGTGACTCTAAATTGTTCATCTGCTCACGGTTAGTTCATGTGTCCGTTCACTAGTGATGTTTACTGAAAGCTTGCTCTCTTATGACATATTACTTAAAACAGTACCGCAAAACAAAACCATATATCTTAGTCCTGGTAGTGTCTGTGAGTTAGCACTTTACACTATTGGGCAGACATGAACTATCCTTTTCCTTTTATATATCTGACCAGTGACCTCTCTTGGGGCCTCATGTGCCTTTCTGCCCCCTCAGTCAAAATGCCTTGAAGAGCTCACTGTGGCTGTGTAACACAGCTTTGCTTCTCCCGGCCAACTGGGGTTCTCTGTCTCCTCAATGTAGCTACTGGCCTCTCCTCATGACCTATTCACATTGACATTCCAATGCACTAGGTTATTTTTCACGTGTGTGCCAAGGGATCCTAAGAGCACAAAAGTAGAATCACTACACTGTATTCTAGTGGATCCTCGGCTAGCCCAGCTGAAGGGGAAGGTGCTCAGAAAGGAGGTAAATGCAGGGAGAGGCTCATTGCAGCAGCTGCAAATTCTTTACCTGATATTTCGTGCTGATATGATGAAATATTGTTTACTGTCAGTGAACTCATAGTATCTGGAGAGACGGACTGATATCCATGGATGCATCTGTTACAGGTATTCTGAGAGTGGGCTCAGAGCAGGCCTTAAGATTAATCTGTTCTCTGGGTTCTAATCCTTCCTTTCCTTTTCCCTTTTTCCTTCCTTCCTTCCTTCCTTCCTTCCTTCCTTCCTTCCTTCCTTCCAGTGTGAGGAATACAAGTGTGCATTACCTTTCCAGGCTTCGATTTCTTATTTATTGTTTTACTTACATATTTTGAAGGGATTGCCTAGAAAAGAATATGCTATAACTTATGGAGACTCATAGGATGAATTACAGCATAGGGCTATCCTAAACAGTACATAAAGGAAATCTCACAAACCACACTATTTGTTTCTTTTTCTCCACATTTGGAGTAAACATGGAGATGTAAACCCAGGACCACGTCCATGGCAGCCCAGAGCTGCACAGTTAATGGTGCGTACAGCTCTTACTTCAGTTTCTAAGGGTGGCACATTATTTAAAAAAAAAAGTGTATTAGGTTGGACAAATCATTCATCCCACCTGAAAAAATTAAAACAAATAAAATGAAGTTTTGAAAAACTTCTGTAATGAGGAATTTGAAATATAAATAGCAAGCTATATAGAAAGAGAAATCTTTTATACCTGAACCTATATAATAGACCCTAAGAAGTAAACACAGGAAACCAGATAATCTTAGATGTATTTACTAGAAAGCAAAAATAGAAATGAAGGACAGCACGGCTAAAGGAAAGGGCCCCACAGGAAGGGTAAAGCATACTGAGTCAGGACACAGCTGACCAAAGGCCAGGCAGTCAACATGCAGCCCTCCTCAGAGAGCAGGGAAACACTAAGAGAACTCTGAAATGCCCATGCTTCTCAGAATTGGGACAAATTGTGTAAGTTTCAAAGGAAGGATAACTTGACACAAGATACCTAGAATCCTAACCCCCATCAGGAACCACAAGAACAACTGAAGCAGTGGTTACCTCCATCTTCCATCTTTTCTTCATTCCCTTGGGTGGATTTATACCGATTCTTCAAGAATTAGAAAAATAGATTTCCAATTTCCACATTCTAGAATGAGAAAGTTCAGTAAATTCCCCTGATTTCCAAGTCAACATCATCTGCATGGTCTCACGCTATTGTGGCAATCTTTCCCTGCCTCTTCCACAGAACTTCCTGTTGTGATCTCTTAAAAGTACATATTTAATTTTCACGAGTTTCCGTGTCTTGTCTCCTTATCTTAGGAATGCAGCCAAGACTGGTTTGTCATCACTGTAGTTGAATCTGAGTGGAATCCATGGACCCAGAGAGTGGATGTGAGCTGACTTGACTCTTGGCTCACCTCACATTCCTCACACTTACTATATTAATAATGCAAAATATCTATACCTTTTCCTACACAATTAATCTATTCTTTCCCCTAATGGTTCCCCTTAATTTGCTGGGATTGCCACTAAATTCAGGATGTAACAACTTTTCAAAATTGGCCAAAAATAGCACACAGAAAGGTAAGAAGTGTTGACCAGTCTTAATTAGGACATTAATCCAGGTACATTAAATCCAATATTGCAGACTGTGTCCAGCACTGACATTATTAAGGTATCACAACAGTATAACTTAGTTTCAAGGAAATGAACAGAAATCAGTGACTGTAATAGAATGAAATGTAGAAACAGGTAGACAATGTCTATAGACAATAAATTGAGTTTTCTGTCTTTTTTTGGTGGTATATTTTTAGTTTTCTGGATAAACTGCTTAAATTTTAAATGTATCACAGCAGGGAAGTAAGGTAAACTGCCTCTTTGCTTTTCTGATGTTGGTCCTCCCAATATTCTGGTGGGTTGGCAGCCCTCTCTTCTGCCTATTTTTCCTTATTTATGGTAGACAGTCTACCTTCTGATAATGTTTTGTAGTTTTGGAGGGTCCTATGAGGTATGTGTAAAAAATGACTATCTACTTGTGTTTTGAGGAGTTTTGCTTAGAACTTAGTTTTACCCGTCCAGTAGCCAGATGGGAAGGAATCTGACCAGAAGGTGTCATTGGTTCTGTGTGCTGTGTGTTCTTGTTCCCTGCTTCCAGATCATCCCATGGCTTTGTAGCTCTGTCCCAGTGTGGTGTGTTAGGATCATGATGCTCCCTGAACTCATTCATAGTGGTTCATTCTTGGATTTTTCTTCAATTCTTTTGCCACTCCAAGGGCTCCCTTAAACCCACTAAATACCTGTAAGGTTTCTAAGAGACATATGGACAGTTGCTACTGACACACCCTTCTCCATAGACATGGTGGTAAAAGATATAGCAAATATGAAAGCAGCAAGGAGCGACTGCTCTTTCTGCAGCCCTGTTGTCTGAGACTTCAGATTTCCAAGGGGGAAAATACAGAGGAAGTACCTTGTGCCCTTCCTTTTCTGTGTAATTCTAGATATCTGATAAAATTTGGTATAAGATTTTATATAAAATCTCTCCTAATTTTAAGAATGAGATGAAATTCATTTAGGTAATGATGCTTTCTTTAGCAGCTCTTTAGAAAAAAAAAATGAAGCACATTATTTACCAAAGTAATGATAAACAGTGTAAATCACCTGTAATTGTCTTTTAGAATGTGTTTTAATATTGAGTTGGTTGGCAGGAATATTATTTGATTTGGCTTCCCTAATGAGGAAAATGCCACCCCACTCCTACGCAGAAAAACACTAAATATTTTCCTTCCATTGACTCAGCATAGAAGTGATCAGGGCTCATGACAAATACCCTGAAAGCAAAGCCTTGGAGAGTGCCTTGCTGTAGAAAAGGTTAATCTGGCCTATTATCAGCATAATTAGGAAATCTTGAGAACAGAGACTCACAGTTTGCGTGTGAAGTGTTGCTTTAATTACACAGTGAGAGCACACCTATCCCCTACAGGGGCCCAAATCTTGAGGAGTAGCCATTAGGCTTGTGTAATGCAGAGCTGGCCCTGCTTGTGCATACATTCTTATTATTTTGTTTATTACAGACTGTCCTCGGAGAGCAATGGGTTACGAACGGATACTGCATAGAATACTGCATATGCACATGAGCACTCTTATCGGGTAGATATGTAGGAAATGCTGTGCATTTATTCCTGAGAATATCCTGTGGTTTTTTTGTTTGTTTGTTTGTTTTTTAACTGTGATTGTGTTATCTTCTTGGTATTCTATCCTTATGATATATCTTCTTAGTTTCTTATCCCTTTATTGAAACAGAATCTGCAAATGAAATGAATTAGTAGTGGTTGTGTAAACCCCAAACATGTGCACTGCATTTCATGTATGCGATGGAAGGGGCACTCTGAGCTGTTGGACACTAATTCAGCACTGACTTTTTAACATTTTATAACTTTGAACAACATACTATTCTAAAAATTTGTCCAGATCAAACAATTTAGTTTTCTTAATACAGAGAGAGAGAGGAGGAGGAGGAGGAGGAGGAGGAGGAGGAGAGAGAGAGAGAGAGAGAGAGAGAGAGAGAGAGAGAGAGAGAGAGAGAGAGAAAAGAGAGAAAGGAAAAAAAAAGCCACCTCAGTAGAATTGACCCCCCTGACCTTAATTCCCAGGAAACTGTCACATTACTTCTTTACCCCTTTGTCTAACTTAACAATGTGACCCAAAATACTGCAGACCTTTAAAGTTTCTCAGCATTGTAAGGTCAAGCTTTGGTCACCCTAGTTACAGTTTAGATCTGCAGGTCAAAGGTCAAAGAGATGAATGATGTCAGACACATCTTACTTGCGTGCAGTAAACAGCTGAACATATTTGACATGATAAAGGTATTCTTCAGTTTCACTAGTAAGACCCGCAGGAGCATCAGCCGACAAGGGATTTTCTAGAATACTTCGCAGTGGCGGGCTGCAGCGTCAGCAAAAGTGTAAGTATTAGATGTGCAATCTCTTATGCAGACTGAAAAGTATAAAGTGTTCTCAACAGTTCAGATTACACTTCTCTGCCCATGTCAGTGGCTTGGTTATCTGTGTGTTGTTAAGCTAATCCATCATCCACCTGTTTATGAAAACACTGCCCTGTTCACTTCTGGGAAGGCGCAGCACATGTCTTCTCATTGGGAGAATATGCTTGTTTGTTTGTTTGTGGTCTCCTTTCTGCTAATTGGGAATTACAGTTAAACGCAGTTACACTTTATTTAGGAAGTGTGTTCATAGTTGAGATCAGATTGGTTTTCTCTCTGTGCTTTATAACTTAACACTATTAAAATATGGTCTTTGATCTATTTCCAGAGGTTGGATTCTGTATTCAAGATTTTTATTTTTGGTTGGTTTTCTTGGAAGAAAATACCTGAATCAGAGGAAAAGAAAAACAATCAAGCAACACCAATATTAAAGCAAACTACTTGAAAAATTTACACGAAGTTTTTATAACTAATAGCCTATAAATACTTTTAATTAAAAACTACAGAAATACACTTAGAAATGATGAATCAAGATACTAGATGAGCTGGGTTTTAAATTATTATTAAAATATATTTAAAATAATTAAAAAAAAATCTCTGGATTGTGACTCTCAGACATGAATATACCAGAGAATACTTTTTTTGTTGTTGTTTTTAAAGCTCTCCCACCAGTATGGAGCCTTGCAGACGACAATATGTGTAAGCAGCAGGCTTAGGCTAATTAAACATTAAAGGATGCCCTGCTTCTAAAGGTTTTGTTTCCCATGTGTATTTTGTGCAGCTGTAAGACTTAAGCTTGCTGGAGCATTTGGTCTTGATCACATACTATAAAGGTAGACAAAGGAGAGAGCGAGGAGGTTTGGCAGCTGGGAGGTGTTAATATGGAATTTAATAGCAAAGGAGATGGGGGATGGGACTTTTCTAGGTGAAACAGAGATTGGCAGCTGGGTGGAGGAAACGCAGCCCAGCGTCCAGCCGTCTGAGAAGAGCTGGTTGCCTGTGAGTTTCAAATGACAGCTAGCTTTCATGTGAATGAATGGGTTGTCTCTGAGTTTTCCTTTCAATTCAGTGTGAACCTTTGCCTTGTTGATGTGAAGAAAGCAACTACTCAGCAAAGAAGGTAATTGCTGACCTGTTTAGCAGCACTCAGGGACACAGCTTCAACACACCGATGGATTATTCTGTTTGGTCATTATGTCAGGACAATAGCAAATCAATATTTAACTGGTGAAGAAGTTACCACATTGAAATACTGGTTTCTATAAAAACTATTCACACACAGGAGATCCTGAAAAAGAAGTTTTGTTTTAAACAAAATATCCGAAGTCAAATAAAATAGAAGATTGCGCTCAGCTTTCAGGATCTGAATTGCTTTTCTGTTTTGATGAACATTTAGGTTGTTTTTTAGGATCTTGTTTCTAATCCATTATTTCTCCTGCTAAACCAACCAGTTCCTAATGTCTTTGCACCTATGAGTCAAAACCAATGAGATTTTCAGCATCATATTTTATTTGCTTTTATTTTAAAGCTCAGTCTTGTTCACCTCCAATGCCTTTTAATTTGTCAATTTATACATTTCTACTCCTGCTAGTGTTCTGACCCCAAAATGTGCAAGTTCAGGTACTGGAGCAGCATTTCCATCTCCAGGGTGCATGTGAGAAGTCAGCTGAGCACAATTTCCAGACTCCAGACTAGTTGAGATACTAGAGAGGAAGATAGCACTCTTTAAAACCATGTTCTGGAGCCACACCAGTCCATGTCAGATCTGCATGATGTTGGGCAAAATATGGAATCTTCCGAAGTCAGTTTCCTTATTTCTAAAATAAAAGAATTCCATTGTTTCATTTGAAGAATTTTGTAAGGTCATATTAGTTTCTTCTTTTCTTCCTTTTATTTATTTATTTATTTATTTTTAAACCTGTGTACTATCTAAACTAACCCCTGATACAAGGAGACTTTCCGTAAAGGACAACACATGTCCATCTTCCGGTTAGTGCACTTGCCAAACCCAAAGAATACTTGTGCACGTCAAATGACAGTTGTGTAGGTGTATACCTGGACTGTGATGATGGAGAAATGTAAGATGCACCAGGCACAGATAAAACACCACCAAAACTTCAAGCGACTGATGCGGGCCTTCTTTATGTCACTTATCTTTTCTCAGCCAGTCTCCTGGAATGCTCAAATGAGTTGCAGGACCACGTCATAACTCCTGGGCTATTGAATAATCCGAGTGACAATATTCCTGAAGTCTTTTCAGTATCGAGGTTTCAGTATATCGTCACCAGAATTTGTCCCAGCGCAATGCATCAAATAGACCCTTGGCAGACTTGAACATTTTCCCTTTCCCCCCCAACTCTGCACATCCTTTTTAGCTTGAAGTGCTACTTTTTTTTAGAAGGGATAAATTGCCTTCGGGCCATTTCCTGCCTCATCTCTGAGCTCATCTTGGTATTTCTTTACCTGCAGATCCTTTTAAAAGCTTAAGGGAAGAGTCACACAGCAAGTACATAAGAGTTGTCCAAGACCCGTCATTTTGCTCTTCTCGGTTCACATTTTCCTCCTTGGCATCTTCCTTTATAGCCATGGACTTTGTTTGCTTTGCCGTGAGCATAACTTGTTTTTCCCAGTTCCCATTCCCATTGTTCTGTGTGTCATGTTTAGTACTCCAACTTTGTGCAGCTTAGTAATTACCTTCATCTCTAGGAACAGTTCTGTGACCACTGAGAGTCTGAGCACTGGGTGATTTTTTTTTTCCAGCCTAAGATAAGCCTTCATAAGAGTCCAGTACACTCAGCATCCATCTCACCCTAGAGTCATCATGTGTGCATTTTGCATCTTTAAACCATAAATAGTGTGGTTTTCCAATCTGGTCTGCTTTCATACTACCTGAAGGCCTTACTGAAACTGAGACGCGTAGGACCCAGCTCTAGAGGTTTTGATTTCACAGCTCAGGATCAAATAAGAACACGTGCTTCTAAGAAGTTTTCAAGCCATGCTGTTGCTGCTGCCACTTTGTGGACCACAACCTGGAACACCGGACCTGATACTGAGATTTGCAAGGAGTCTCCTCTTGGAGTATGGCCTTTCTTTCTAAAGTACGAACTGGCATGTGCTTTCCAGGTGTTCTGAACTTTGGCCTTTGTTGAGAGGAGTTGCTTCAGAGTTTTATCCCCTCCCTGACTGCAGCTCAGATAAAATGGCCAGACAACGCAAGGAGTGCCAAGGTCCATTCTTCTTGTTGTGATCATGATAATTCCATGGGCCCTTCCTGTTCCAGTCTCTCTCCTAATCTAGCTTCCGTGGCTCCTAAGAGTACGCTCTGATTAAACTCTATCTCAGTGTTAGTTACCAGAGAATCTGGCTCACAGCCTTAGACAATAATATAATGTCTTGTTAGTATGGATTTGACATTAATTAGATATCACAATTTGTAGATAGGAGCTCAGGGACCTTGTTTTTTCCTTCATTCTCAGACATGTAGTAGGGTCACATCAAAGTTCTCGATTCTTTCTTGCTTGTGTTTCCAGAGCTGCAGGATTTCTTAGGCCTCGGCAACCTTTCTCCATAGTCAGATAGGATCAGTGCCTACCTTTCTGTTTATTTGTGTTCTTGATGAGAAAGCATTCCCATGCCATCCATTGTTAGACTCCACATTTGCTCTATTTCATCTATGACCAACAGTACCAGAGGCAAATCGTGTGCCTTCCATGCAGCTGCTTGCTGTTGTTTGGTGGCCCAGGAGTTGGATGCTTCTCAGGATAATAGTGTTGCTGCCACTGGTGCTTCAGACGTGCCAGGCACTCCTCTGAACACTGTGAAACATTTATTATCTTAAGCCTCGTCTCAGCCTTAAGGAAAGGGCACTGTGATCCTTATTTCACAAAAGACATGACAGCATAGGGAGGCTTAATAACTTATTAGAGTCATATGTTGGGAAAGCTATGATTCAAGCCCAGGAATACCAATGTCTGGAGTCTGCACTCCTCACACAGTGACCATGCTGCAGATTATCACCTTTTATGCACTCCTGGCTGTCAGTTATGCTCATTTTTGGTTGATACAATTTAAATTGTTTATTGAAGTATAATTCTATATTATATAATTAACCAATTTAATTTATATTATTCAGTATTAGTATATATTAAATTATAAGAAATGAACTATACAATGTGACCCATTTTAAGTATACAATTTAGAATATCCACAATGTTGTGTGCCTTTTGAACTTTTTCTTTATTATAGAAGAAGCTCTGTAACCATTAAATGACAATCTGTGTCTCACTCATGTTCTAGAAACTCCTGACCTATTTTCTGTGTTCATGAAATTGCCTATCCTAGGCACCTCCTGAAAGTGGAACCTAACAGCCTTCTCCCTTTTGTCTTCTGTTCATTTTGCTTAGCATTGTGCTTTTAAGGACTTATTCATGTTGTGACAAGTACCAGAATTTCAATCGTTTTTAAGCCTGGATAGCATATTGAATATATATCAGCTATTATTTATTAACTCATTCATTGGTAGACACTTGGGTTGTTCCTGTTGGTGTTTGTGTGTACTGAGTCTCTTTCCATCCCTGCTGTCAATTCCTGTGGCTTTATACCTAGCAGTGGAATGGCTGGGTCATCTTTAGCCTTTTCAGAGCCTACTAAACTATATCCACAATCTAAACAGCACCATAGAAGGACAAAAGTTCTCTCACATCTTTACCAAGATGTTATTTTCTGTTTTTTGCTTTGTTTTGTTTGTTTGTTTGTTGTTTGTTTTTTTACATCTTAGTATGTATGAAGTGGTATCTTCTTGTTCTGATTTATATTTCCCCTCATGATTTAGTATATTGATCACCTTTTCATGTATTTATTGACTTTTTGTGTATCTTCATGAAGAAACATTTATTTCCAGTGTTTGGCTGAATTTTTAGAGGGATGCACAATTTGCTAACATTCCCCGTCTGCAGTCTCTTTCCACTCCTTTGATGGTAACCTTTGAAACAGAAAGGATTTTAATGCATGGGATGTATCACTTACATGGTTTTCTCTTTGCTGTTTACCCTTTGTGCATTTGTGCTATATTTAAGACACCACTGTCATACCCAAGGTTGGAAATGTTTACTGTCTCTTTTCTTTTCAGTTTTATAGTTTAAGCCTTTGTTTGACAGCTGTTGATCCTGTTGGAGTTAATGCTATTGTGTAAGTGAAGGAGGAACTTACCTCATTCTTTTGCATGTGTGAATCCTGTTGTCCTGGTCTTATTTAGAGAAGAAACCATCCTTTTCCTGGTGATTGGTTATTATGGCCTTGCCAGAAAACAATAAAATGTATGGGTTTCAGTAGGGACTTCCAATCTATCCTTGCTATAATTACAACAGTTGGAAACAGTGTAGCTTCTGCTTAAATTTCAGAATCAAAATGTGTGGCTTTTCCAAATTTGTTTTTGTTTTTGTTTAATAAAAATTGCTTTGGTTACTTGGAGGCTCATTGCAGACCTTAATTTAACTAGTGTGTGTGTGTGTGTGTGTGTGTGTGTGTGTATGTGTGATGCCTATGTATGGGAAGTAATTATGTGGAGATGTGGAGATCAGAGGATAACTTTATGGTATTGAGTCCCTCCTTTCACGTTTACATGAGTTTCAGAAATGGATAGGCTGGCCTGGCCAACACCTTCCCACGGGGGCATCTCACCAGCCCTGTACTGAAAACCTTTCGTATTATGCTTTGGCACGGCTGGTACCTAGTGTTTGTCCAAGGATATCTTGTTTTAAATTTAATTTATTTTTTGAAAATTTGTTCTCTCCTATATTACAACCTGACCACAGTTTTTCCTCCCTCCTCTCCTCCCAGTCTTTCCTCCCACTTCCCCTCTTCACCTAATCCACTTCTCCATTTCCCTTCAGAAAAGGACAGGCTTCCCACATTTATCAACCAAACATGGCCTATCAGGTTGCTATAAGACTAGGCACCTCCACTCATATCAAGGCTGAACAAGGCAACCAAGTAGGAGGAAAGGGGTCTCAGAAGCAGGCAAAAGAGTCAGAGATAGCCCCTGCCCCACTATCATGAGTTCTACAAGAAGACCAAGCTACGCAAACAATACATATATGCAGAGGGCCTAGGCCTGACCCATGCAGACTTCCTGATTGTCAGTCCAGTCTCTGTGAGGCCCTAAGAACCCAGGTTGGATGATTCTGTGGTCTTCTTGTGGTGTCCTTGATCCCTCTGGCTCCTACAATCTTTCCTCCCGTCTTCCACAGGATTCCCTGAGCTCTGTCTAATGTTTGGCTGTGGTCTTTGCATCTGTTTCCATCAGTCGCTGGCTGAAGCTTCTTTGATGATGATTAGGCTCCTGTTTACTAGTAGAGCAGATTATCATTAGGAATCATTTCCTTGACCTGCTTTTGGTGGGGAGGGGGTTTGTATTTAGTTTTAGCTTAGATCTCAGGGCTATCCAGCCTGTGGTTCTTAACCCCACAGGCAGCGTCAGGGGTGGGATTCCTCTTGAGCCACCCTTACCCCAGCACTTCTTGCAGGCAGGAAAAATTGTAGATTGAATGTTGTGATGATGGGGTTGGTGTCCTGCTCCCTCCACTGGAAATCAGTCTTGGTCACAGGAGATGGTCTGTTCAGGCTCTGTATCCCTCAGTGCTATGAGGCCTTGCTGGGGTCATCTTTGTAGATTCCTGGGAGTTTCCATTGCACTAGGTTTCTATCTCACTGATTAATGTCCCCATAATTCCAGTTGTCTCTCCCAGTACTATCACCCTCCATCTCTCCCAGTTTCTATTTCCATGCCTACCTGTGCCTAGTCCACCTGCAATATCTATTCTATTTCCTTTTCCCAGGGAGATTCATGTGACACCCCCCCCCCATACACACACACACACACACACACACACACACACACACACACACACACACACACACACCCTGCTTGAGCAGGGCTTCCTATTTTCTCTTTAGAGTATATCCACATACATTCTTATTATTTTTTAACAGTTCTTTATAAGATACCTATCTTATCCCCTGATTTAAAACTTTACTCCTTCAAATCTATTCCTGCTTATCCTTGATTTCAAACACAAACTAAGTTTTCCCTGATCAGATCCGTTTTGGAATCAGAGACTGACCTTGGTTGATGTGAGGTTTTATTAGTCTTAAAAAATCAAAACTAAACTACCTGCTATCATTATTTATGTGTTTTACACAAGACCTTCTGAGATGGTTCTTCTCACAGGGGTGTTATACTACACAGTGGGTAGAAACCGCATTTCCTTTGTAAAATGAACGATTCTGAATCGCTCCAGTATAGATGTTGCTCCAGGGTTTTCACACAAGTGATTGTTGATCTGGGTTTTTACTTTTGAAATATATAAAGAAAAAACACTGTTGTTGGAGTAGCTCTTATACCTTCACTATTAAGAATTTGTGTTAATGTTACAAGAAAACATTGGCAAGAGAGACCTAGTAAATTAAATCCAAATGGTGCATATTCTTCCATTAGCATTATTTATCGCTTAGAGGAGACAACGAATACTGAGAGGGGTGGTTGTGGTATAGGGAAGGCTGCTGTGGGTACAGTTTCCTGTGTGAGTATGTGACCTGATGACATGAGGCATGTGTGCGTTGATCCCTTCATCTAGGAAGAGTCACTGTCTATTATGTTGATACCAAAACACATTACTGGGATTTTCTTCAGCAAAAAGGAGATACTCTATACTCTGTTCTTCAAATCCCACCCTCTGACAGCACTTGCTGCCTTCACTGGCACTGAATCTGCACTGCTCACAGGATGAAGAAAGAGTGATGGAGAGATACTCTCCCCATGTGTATAGCTCCACGGATCAAGCAGGGTCAGAAGTCCTGGTTCTGAAGAAGATGGACATCAGTTTTCAAAATTTAAACCTGGGGAATAAAAGTGTAATGGATTTTTTGTCTTGGCATCATCTTTACAGTGAGGATTCTGATCCAGGAGAGTTAGTGATTAGTGCCAGTGTTAGCCTTTCACTCGAGTACTGTATGTCTTCCAGAAGAATCCAGGAGGCATATTTATAATTTTTCATGACAGAGTTATCCTGTATTATGATTCATTTGGAGTTATTTTTTGTAACTGTTTTAAAATAATTAATATTAATTAGGGAAACTTGCATGACTGATGACTTAAAAATGAGGAAACAGTATTCTCTCTTCTTTCTCTCTCCCCTCCGTCCTCCCCTCCCTCCTTCCATTTCTAAGCTGCCCTTGTACTCACTGGAATACCTCAGTCTTCTCTGTGCTGGGGCTATAGGTTTTCATCATGCTTGGTCCGCTGTTTTTGAAAAACAAAATATGGGCACTAAGTTAACATCATGTCTATCTCTGCTCCCTAAAATCAATCTGGAAAACTTTTGGAAAGAAACACGTTGAAGTCTTAGAAGAATTTTTCAATTTCAGTAGCAGAAATCAGTGCCCACCAAGAAGATGCATTTGAAGGAAGAACTGAGGGTTAGGGAACTCCATAGAAATTCCCTACATCTGTGATCAGAAACACAACAATACCTTCCTTTAAGAATATTTAGCTGGGCAGTGCTGGCACATGACTTTAATCTCAGCACTCGGGAGACAGAGGCACGTGGATTTCTGAGTTTGAGTCCAGTCTGTTCTACAGAGCAAATTCCAGAACAGCCAAGGCTACATAGAGAAACTCTGTCTCAATGCCCTCCCTCCCCAAAATAGTAAAACACCAGTAGCAGGACCTCCATGGATGTCTGTAGATGTCCACATCCATTTATCTTTTGTATTCTGCCTCTCACTGAGATCTCATACAGCAGGATGGCCCATTAATGCCTCCCTGAAAGTGTTTGTCTTAGTTATGGTTGCTATTGCTGTGATGAAACACCATGACCAAAAGCAACTTGGGGAGGAAAAGGCTTATTTCACTCAGTTCCATATGATAGTTCTTAGTCAAAAGCATCAAGGGCAAGAACTCAAACAGGGCAGGAATCAGAGTGTGGTGCTGATGCAGAGACCACAGAAGAGTGCTGCTTCCTGGCTTGCTCCCCCTGCCTTATTTAGCCTGCTCTCTTTAAAAATTTAAACACTTAAAAATCCAGTCTCCTTAAAATATACAGTCTCTTTTAAATTCAAAGTGTTTTAAAATCCAATGTTTCTCAGTTGTGGGCTTCTATAAAATCAAAATTAAGATTCTTCCTTCAAGAATGAATAACCAGGGAACCAACACAATCTCAACAAAGAAAATCCAAACTCCAATTGTAGATAACTCAGAATCTACTATCTGGGATTCACTCACAATCCTCTGGGCAACCCCGAAGGGCTTGGGTCACTTTTCCAGCTCCTCCTCCTGCAGCACACATGCTTTGACTTCTAGGCTCGGGCTGGCTCCTCCCCACTGCTGCCGCCATTCTCGGTGGTTATCCCATGGTACTAAAATATCCAAAACACTGGGATCTCTTGCTGCAACTGCACTGAACTCTCACAGGGAGCCTTTCTTGGGCTCTTTTTATGGTGCTAAGCAGCTACGGAGGCTGCACCTTCATGCCTATCATGGCCTCTCACAATGTCAAGCCTCAGCTGCTTTTCATGAACACTTCATGCCTTCAAAACAGGTACCAGCTAGGTGACTTTTCCACTCCAATTAGTTAGGTTGCCAGTGTAAGCTGAAAGCATTCAACCTCTTTTCTAGTCCAAGTCATCCATATTCCTCCAAACAACAGCAAGGTCAGGTCTACAAAGCAATACCCAACTCCTGGTACCAACTTCTGTCTTAGTTACTGATCTATAGCTATGAGGAGACACCATAACCAATGCAACCCTTATAAAAGAAAGCATTTAATTGGGGGATTGCTTACAGTATTTGAGGATTAGTATGTTATCATCATTGTGAGATCTGCCGGAAGCAGTCATGGAAAGAGTCTGTGGCTGGCGTGGGGTTTTGAAACCTCAAGGCCCACTTCCAGTGATACATCTCCTCTAATAAGGCCACACCTCCTAATTTTTCCTAAATAGTCCCACTAACTGGAGATGAAACATTCAAACATATGAAACTATAGGGACCATTCTCATTCAAACCACCACAGATACTTATTATCTATATTCTTGGACACTGTTCACAATAGTCGGAAATAAGAAATAGCTTAGATATCCATCAACTAATGAATAGATAATGAAAATGTGATAATTTACAAGTTGAAATAGTATTCAATGTTTAAGAAAAACAGGTTATAAAATTTGCTGGTAAATGGATTGAAATAGAAAACAAACAAAAGCATCCTGAGTGAGATAACTCAGACTCAAAAAGGTAAACACTAAATGTTTTCTCTTCCATGTGGATGTGAACATTTAAGCCTTTGACATTCAAGCTATAATCTGTATAACTAGAGATTAGATAGTGAGTTAGGAACTAGGATGGAGGTGACGGTTTCCCAAGGAAGGGGAAATAGAGTATATATTTATGGAGGAACAGAGGGTAAGGAGAATTGAAAAGATTAAATGGGGATAGGGATAAAAGACAGGGACAAGGGAGGTAATGTGAGGAGGGACAACTAACACTAAGCGCCATTTAAGGGACCATGGAAACCTGCAGCTATAGAAGTAAATATATATTATATAAAATATATAATAATGTATAAATATATTTATATGTTACATACGACTGTTTATATATTAATGTTTAGTTATAATATATTTTATAATGTAAAACAATATATATAACTATGTAAATACATATATAAATTAAAATATATGACATCATTTTATATGGAAGAAATCTGAATGGAGTCACAAAATAATGGGGAGACAGTGCCCCACCTAGACATCATTCACCACCAAGTGAAACCTCCAATGACAGGAATGGGTTACATCTAGTTGAACTATTGGCCAAAGCGACCCTTTGGAAATCCCAAACAACTATTGCCAAGGCTTTTGGCTGCTCTTCACAAACTGGTGGTTGGGCTCCATTGCTCTGATACCACATCGTTGTTGAGCATAGAGAGTCAAGCTGGTGCTTAACTAGAGCCTCCACCCACCTCTGATTAGTGTTCATGTATTGGCAGGTACTGGCATCCTGTCAGAGGAGAAAGGTAAACACCAACCCAGCTACAAACCCTTATCCTATTGTGGTGACCTGCCTGCAAGATATTCTGATGCAGTAAGGGAACAAAGGTTGTGAGAGCCACCGACCCCTACCTTATTGTATTTAGACCCACTCCATGCCTGGCACTGCTTAGCCAGATAAGAATCTGAAACTGGAAAAGCCAGGGGAAAACCAGATACTTTGCCTACAGATCAGTGTCTCACTTGGCCTTCACCTGAAAGCCTTCTAGCAGTAGCAAGAACTAACACAGATACCCACAACTGGACAATGTAGACAAATGTGAGAGATTTTAAAACAGTTAGTTCTAAATGGAATGTCTTCATCAAACCATTGCTCCTTGCTCCAGGGTCCAGGGAGCTATGCAGAAGAGGAGGCAGAAAGATTATAGGAACTAGTGGGGAGGCATAACTCCAAAGAAAGAGTGTCCTTCTGACAGGACTGCTGTACATATGTACTCATAGAGGCTGTGGCAGCATGGATGGGGCCTACAGAGGTTAAGCCAGATGGGGTTCCATGGTTGAAAATGGGAAGTAAACCCTGGCTCCCACTCACCTGTAACGAAAATGTGATCTGTAGCTGATACCCACTTGCATAAGAAACATTAGTTTTTTCCACTGAAGCCTCATTGGATCCATCAGCCACACGTAAGGCAGGCCCCATGCCCAGCAGTAGACAACCAACACAAACCAAGCTCAGTGGTACTTTGTAGACTTTTTGTCTCATCTTCCTTTGTTTGGCCATTTAATTTTAATTTTTATCTAATCAGATTGGCATTTAACTTGTATATTATGGTTTCTGATTTGTGTTCTCTCTCTCTCTCTCTCTCTCTCTCTCTCTCTCTCTCTCTGTGTGTGTGTGTGTGTGTGTGCGTGTTTGCTTACCTCTTTGTTTTTTCATAAGAAAGAGAAAGCAAGGAGTTGGGGAGGTGGGGCATGACTGGGAGGAGGAGGGAAAGGGGACTGGCATGCTTTGAATACATTGTATGAAAAATACAATAGCTCTCAGGGACTAAACCACCAACCAAAGAGTACACATGGAGGGACCCATGACTCCAGCTACATATGTAGCAGAAGATGGCCTTTTCAGCCATCAGTGAGAGGAGAGGCCCTTGGTCCCATGAAGGCTTGATGCCCTAGTGTAGGGGAATGCCAGGACAGGAAAGTGGGAGTGGGTGGGTTAGTGAACAGGGGGAGGGGGGATGGGTTAGGGGGTTTGCAGAGGGGAAAGGAGGAAAGGGAATAACATTTGAAATGTAAATAAAGCAAATATCTAATAAAAAAATTCTTAACTTTTAAAAAAGAGTGTTTTCTCCCATAATCCCTCAAATTTCTTAATCCATCACTAATTTTATTTAAACCACCCCTACCTTTCTTTGCCCTCCTTTCTCATCACTCCCTTGATCCCACAAGCTCCAGCCAGCTTTGTATCACATTGTTTTTACAATCTTCTCAACTCTCAGGACCTCTTTTTTTTTCCTTTTCTAGCCTATTTTTGGGGCAGGGTGGAGGGTGGGTGGGTCTCTCAGTGACCTGGAGTGTGCCACTTTGCTAGATTGTCATTCTGGTAAGGCACAAGTATCTGCTCCCACATCAGCCCCTGAGTTAGAGATGCACTTCACAGTGCCCAGCTTTTATGTGAGTGCTGGGAATCTGACCTCAGGTTCTCATGCTTGCAGAACAAACACTTCAACCAGGGAGGCAGCCCCAAGCTGACTGTTTCCAAGAGATAAAAATAAGACTATTGTTGGAAATGAAAATTCATTAAGTTCAAGTTCTGTTTAATAGTAATCTAATCATTATTTGGCCTTCAGTTTCTCCTTCATTTTGCCTGTTTCTGTTTACTAGACAGAATAAAAGGTATTTCAGGTACTTCTTGTTGCATACACCCTAATGTACCAGCTTTTAAAGATGTAGGTACAAATGCCTTCTAATTTTCAAGTTAACCATCCTAAACACTTGCTTATTTGAATGTTTATTTGTTTTCTTATGCTTCCAATCTCACATTATAAAAACGTCAAAATGGTTTGGCAAAATAAAATAAATTCATTATATATCTAATGTCACTCTTAATTAAGGACACCTTTAATTAACCACCTATTGACAGTTCTAGGATTTAAATTAATAAGATTCTTTCTTTCTTCTTTTCTTTCTTCTTTCTTTCTTTCTTTTGTTCTCTCTCTCTCTCTCTCTCTCTCTCTCTCTCTTTCTCTGTCTGTCTCTCTCTGTCTGTCTCTCCCTCCCTCTCTCCCTTCTTTCTTTCTTTCTTTCTTTCTTTCTTTCTTTCTTTCTTTCTTTCTTTCTTTTCTTATGTCTGGGAATATTTAGAAAGAGGACACCACCAATAACTTACATTTTTTATTTTAGGGAACAAAAAATTCAGTATCCTTTAAAATTATTAGTCAGAATTTTTTTACTTTGACTAATACTAAAAAAGGTAGTTGTTTTTGAGAAAACTGGAAAACCAAGGCATTTTGTGTATTATAATTGCTGCCAGCAAAGGAACTGAACTGAAGTTGTGTTAATATAAACACAACTGCACTGTTTCCAGCTGAAGTAAGAGAGGATTCTGATGTCCTCTGGTGTGGGTATGTATTGGATGAAGTCGGCTGCCAGTCTAATACCCCACTGTAGTTGATTTTAAATATGGAACGAAACAAGAAGTGTCCTGAGTAATATGACCATCTGTCAAGTGTAATGGTGTCTGAGCTAGTGCATGGAATCTGTAGGAAACAAGACTGCCTTGCAATGCTTTCTGAATGATTTCAACCTCCAGGAGCTGCAGGCCAGAATGCTGATTTAACACATTCATAATTCCTGTGTAGTTGAGTTGATTGTGACTTGTCACGATGGTGGTAATTTTTGCTAAGAGACTTCAAATAACAGCTTCCTCCAATCACACAACTTTCATATGATATGCTTGTGAGTATCTGGAATTTGCTTGGAATTCCCTTTGAAGCACTTAGGAGTTCTTTCTTAACCAAGGAACCTGCTTTCACAGTAATTATAAATCAGAAACATGGGTAAGAGGAAAAAAGAAACACAAAGTGCTGATTTGCTGATTTCTGTAGCCCCACCCTCTGATCTGTCTAAGAGAAATCAGGGGTTGTTAAGACCCACACTGAGGGGTTTATAGAAGCTATCAAATTGGTGACAAGTTACCATGAAAACTTTTCATTGTAATGTTCTCATCCAACAGTATGATACCCATCTTAGTAATCTGTGGAGGAAAATTTAATTCTCTTTCTCTCTCTCTCTCTCCCTCTCTTTGTGTGTGTGTATGTGTGTGTGTGTATGTGTGTATGTACACACATGCATTCACACATATCCATACCAGTACACATAAATGATTGAATTGTAGATTAATCACCTAAATAAAGCCGAGGGAGTAAACGATATACTATCATTTTAGTTATACACAGGACATACACCTTTATCAAATTACAGTTTTATTATTCTATTGCTGTTTACATGAACTTCCATTAACTCTGCTGTGAATCATAGTTTAAAATGTATCACAAAAATTACTTTCATCATTTTACAACTCTAAAATAAGTATTAACAGTGGGTTATTCAGTTCCTTTAATGGACCATTTTAATCCTTGGTAATGTAACCCTTTAAAGTCTACATGTCAAAGATAGCATTTTTACTTGAAGAAAATAAACATCAAGAGCTTTAAAGTTTTCAGTATCTGTTTCCCTTACTGATTTTAATGGACTTCCAAAACAATCCAGGGCAGTGGGTGGCCTCCTACTTGTAGAACCCAGTATTTAAAAACATATGATTCTTTTCCGTTTAGACTTTTTTCCTGAGATAAGTTTCTTTTCTTAAAAAATGGCATTTGGTAAGTTAACTTATTGAAATGTTAAATCATGATATGTTATATTTCAGAGTTTAATCTGAAGTTCTACCTTTTATGAATTTCAAATGAAATTGAACGTCTTGAGCTGGCTAGATGGCTCAGTAGGTAACGGCACTGCTGCCAAGCTCGATGACCTGAGTTTGATTCTTATAACCCACATGGACATTGAGAACTCTCTCCTAAGTTGTCTTCTGACTTGAGTGATGTGGCAAACACACACACACACACACACACACACACCACACTACACTAAATACATGACTAAACAAATAAATAAATGTAAAAAAGGATGGAAAGTCTCATCTGTCTGATTCTATGGGGAATTGGAACATAATAACCTTCTCTAAAATCTATTTTGTTGGATTTAATGTCTTAAAACACTACCATGGTGATGACAGCTGTATTTCCATTGTGTTTTGTCACACCTTTCTTCCTGAGTTCTTCTCCCCTGCTGACTTTACCAGCCTATTTTGTTTCTAATGCAGAAAAATGGAGCTTAAAGATAGACATGGTGTAATAGATTGGCCCTAGATGAAACTACCCAGGCCAGTCTGGAGCAAAAGCAAGTTGGGACTGGGGGAGGGAACCAAAGAAAGCCTAGTGAGGTGATGAGGAGATGGGAGATGAATCTGACAGGCCTCCAGGATGCTTTTGCCACCAGTGGTGAGAAGACAAGCCATGAGCATTCTTCAGTAAATTCTTACCTTTGTCAGTTGCCACACTCTCCCTTGATACCCCTTTTATCAACTTACTACTCTACATTCTGGAGTTTTCGAGCTCTCTTGATTTTGTTAGTCACTCTGAAAAGTAGAATTTTCAGAGAAGTAAAGAGGAAGCAAAGATTTTCTTATCTATTTTGAAGGAGAAAATGAGGCAGAATTTGTTAAATGTCTGCAGAATAATAATAGAAAGAAGTGTCCTTTCACAAGGTGGATAGCCATGCATCCATTCTCATGGGCAAACTTTCAGGAGTCTCAAGGTTATTCAGTGCAATACTACACTTACTAGCTCCTTTAGCCTTAGATATTTTCATTTTACAAGTATATTTGGGTAGAAGACTTAAAATGTATTTCACAGTTCTCTGTGTAACATCTAACAGGGAACTCCTTTAACTATAGCTTGATGACTTATGCTTACATGAAGATCATTTGATGCACAGGGACCTTTGCCTGTTAATCAGATGATATTGGTTGTGATGCTAAATTCTCACATCTGCTTTTGATAATTGGCCACTCTCTGCCACTGATGTCAACCTGCCCTTGGCATCTGTGCTGTTCCACAATAGCTCTTGTCTACCTATCAGTTTGCTGCTCCTAACCAACACGATGGGAAACGCAAGTGCTGTGGTTGAAGGAACTATAGCTGTAGTTTGCCCTAAGCCGACTTGAAGAGACCCAGGGTGACTGTAGCTCAGCAGCTATGAAGGTCCATCTTTAAGTTCATTACATGGGTCTGGATCCTTGAAGTTCCAAGGACAGGGGCTACCATTGAGTCTGTGGCTGTCAAATTTAAGATGTTGCATAGCTGGAGGCAGAAGGGCAGTGTCATTTGGCAATGACGGAACCCTCTTCTTGAGAAACCATAGATTAGCTTTGTTGTCTTTTTACCTTTTTCCTCCTTTTAATGAAGGAGAACATGGATGATCTATAATTAGTTGTTTTAGTGTACAACTTGTAAGACTCTGAAGAGCCTTAACTTACCGGAGACCCCTGAGTCCAAAACACAAGGGGAATTTTGTTTAATATCCAGCATGCTGGGGTCGCCCTGCACATGGAGAGAGAATGACCATGCTGTGCGGGCCTTTATACAGTCCTCAGGGCAGCTGCCATTAGGCACAATGTGATTGGCAGAACAGTATTACCTTTAAACTAATTGGTTATTAGGGGATGAGGTAGGTGGTCAATGGACTCTGGAATAACTCTGGCCCGCCCTTAGTTGCAGGGACCTCCCTGTGGTCTGAGATAAGTAATTTAGCCTCTCCTTCCTGGGAGGGGCAAGTGTTCTGTCACCTTTCTAAAGTTTTTGAGTTAACCCTTTCAAACTCAGTACCATTCAGTGTCCTTACTATGCTGTGTAACTATCCCCTCTAGTTTTAAAATTAGTGAATGCCTAGCCTTTGCTCCCTAGGAAAGATAGGTTTGGTTTCTATGAGTATTTTAGAAAATTTTCATCAAGTAATCAATATATACCTGTCTTTTATATGTGCTTCTCTTTAAAAAAACATTCTTTACTATAAATAATTAAGTACAGACAATATTTCTTCATACTAAGTTCTTAGCTAATGGAATTTAACATCATTCTGATTGGGGGTGATGTGACTGTAAGTATCAGTGACTTTTATTCAGATACTTTCCACTGTGGGCTTTTGTTATCAATTATCATTGCCCGCACCCACGCATTTTACTGCTGTTTCCATTGTTTTCACAGCTACATTACACACTATAGGTGTTACTTTAGCACTCGTTTGGAAGTGGCCTCTCACAAAGATGGGAAATTTGTTCCCCTACCCTACCCTTCCCAGCTGTGCCGTATTGATCATTAACCATGATATCACAGCCAACACCACTGTAGTTCATTTTGGAATGAAGTATTTCAACTTCATATGTTCATATTCCAAAAGAGACAGCACAGATGTCTTACACTTACAAGCACTAGTCAGCATCATACTTGGGGAAACTACATTTATTGAAATGATGCCAAAAAGAAATCGAAAAAAGAAAAAGTGAGAGAGGCATGTCCTTAGACCCTGAGAAAGCAGGAAACTTGGAAGCTCAGGTAGAAAACAGAACTTCAACCTGCTTAGGCTAGCTGAGTTTGTATGCTTTGAGGGCTCATGTGTGTCTGAAGGACACTGATGCTCTCTGCAAATACAGACTGGTGATTAAACAGGTTGGCTTCATTTCCCCAAACATTCTTCCTGTCCCTTTCTTTTTCTCCTTCTGGAACTTTCTAAATGCCTACAGTAGTATGTTTGATTGTAAGCATTAGGTCCTAAAGATTATTATTTCTTATTCTTTATTTTCAAATAATTGAGGAAATTCAACAAATATGGAATAAGTAAGTAAAACAAACAAACAGACAAACAACAACAAAAAAAGGAAATAATTCAATCAGATATAATGTCAGAAAGAACCCCTGTGTTGATAAGTCTTGGAACCTCAGCTGAGGAGTTGCTTCCATGGCCTGTGAACACGTCTCTTGGGAATTTTGTAGAATGCTTATAGATGATGGAGGGCCTAACTCATGGTGGATTTTTCACTCAGAGCCAGAGGAAGCAAGCCAGGGAGCACTGGTCCTCTTTTATTTGTATTCTCTGTTTTAGATTCCATCTTGGGTTTTAGCTTTAGCTTCCCCTTGATGATGAACTAAACCATAAGCAAACCAAACCAAACCAAACCAAACCACCACCCTTTCCTTTCCCAAGATGCTTTTGGTTGGTGTTTGATGATAGCAACAGAGGTAAGCTAGGATACCTCCCCCCCACCCTCACCCCCACCCCCACCCAAATGATGACTGTAAGGATTTCCCTTCTCTTTATGCTTTGCCATTTGTTGTTGTTGAGAGTTCATTACATTGAACATTGTAATGCTTACTTTCGAAAATCAGAGTGCATGGATTACAAATGTGTGCACTACCATGCCTGGCATCCTTCCCCCTAGCTTTATTCTTTGACATTTATAGTACTAAAGTGTCCATGCCATTGTTTCTGTGGTCAGTCAGTGATCTTACAGAGAAGTTCTTGAGTTCATATTCATAGGAAAAGAATCAGTGTGTGTTCTGCATATTAAATTATTTGAACAGATGCTGCCTAAAAAGCTGCTTTAGGGTTGAAACTGTCCCTGGCTTCTGTGTCCCTCCCCTGGTGAACAGACAGATGTCAAAACACAGTACTATAGTTTTTTCAGGAGAGTGTCCTGTCTAATTGCTCAGCCTAGTAACAGCAAGCTGTAGCAACAACACAGTTTGCCTCCTTCCTGACTGCCTGCTGAGGCAAGGGCTAAGGGCCAGAGGATTATAGCTGCTGAGGGAAGCATTAGAACTCACAGAAGTTCCTGAAGGGCCCTTGGCATTCAGGACTCCCTGAGGGTCCTGCAAGTGTCCACTGGCAGGCATTCCCTATTAAAAGATAGTTTTTGTTGTTATTCTGACAGCTATTGCAACCTTTAATAGTCATTTCCATGGGGAACAAACTCCAGAGATTTCCTCGTTGAGTATTTTTTGGACATAATTATAACCAGAGTTTGTAGGGTCAAATCCTGGGTTCTAGCAGCTTCAGCAGGCTAGGCCCAGCCACCTGTCCCTAATAGACCAATCAGATTCAAGCAATAGTGAAAAGCAGAAAACAAATACTTATTCAATGTGGCCACTTTGGAAATAGGAGCAAATAAAGGACTCTGGTGACTTCAGAGGAAGTGGTTTAAACAGACCCCCCCCACACACACACACTGTCCCCAAATCATAAGCCATCTCGCAAAGGTGTGGAGTTATGCCTCATTGACTAATCATTGGCTTGGCTCTATTCTGCCCCAAAGGTACTCTGTTAAGTTTTCAGAACCATGTGTAATCTTTTTCTTAGAGATAAGTTCCTCCTTTGGCTGCACCAAGGCTTCAGTGTTTCGCATTCCCCTGCGTTCCCCTGGTAAAATCCCCTCCTTTGGGTTGTGTTTCAGTGTCAGATAGTGAAGGGGGGAAGACCTATCTTGTTACTCCTCTCCTGCAGTAGGGTGCCTGCTTTATTGTTGTGACTTTAAGATTTTGGTACACTTTATAATTTGCTAAAATATTTATTGTAGGTGAAGTTTATAAAATTGAAGTCATTTGAAAACTTGAAGCCATTTCTTAGTAGGAATGAGCAAGATCAGAAAATGAATATAAAGGTGAAACACTGTTCATTATGCTTCTTTTCATGTGAGGGACATGGCAGTCATCAGGAGTAGTATTAAATATCTCCTGTAGTTTTATCGTAGATGGTACTACAGTTCCAGATTTCAGGTATGACGCAGTTACAGAAGGAAGAAGGAAAACTGGGTATTGTGGGGTTATACCTGTGAACTGCCGTGCTCAGGAAACTGATGTGGGGGATCACTAGTTTGAATGACGTCATGTTCAAAAAGAAAAACCAAACCAAAGGAGAATTTGCAAAATGAGCAAACAACAAAACAACAACAACAACAAAACAACAGAATAAGAAAATCAAAACAAGAACCTAGGGAAAATATATTCAGGGTGTAGAGATGTTGTATAATTTTTAGAGAATGCTGTCTCTAACTTTGTGCTTATATCATTGATATTAGTAAAGATAACAGCATATCATTTACTTTTCTAAATGAACTATGCTATACCTTGAAATAAGTATAAATACATATTTAGCAAATACTTTTGTAAGTAATAAGTAACTTGCATTTATGAAGACAGAAGTATTTAAATTAATAGTAAATTTTCTTTGTTGCTGTATAACAGTGCTTCCTCATACTACCCTTTAATATAGTTCTTCATGTTGTGGTAACCACCAACCATAAAATTATTTTCACTGCTACTTTAGAACTGTAATTTTGCTACTGTTATAAATCATAATGTAAATCTGTGCTTTCCGATGGTCTTAAGTGACCCCTGTGAAAGGAGTGATCTGACTCACAGGTTGAGAACCACAGCTGTGTACTCAGGACATTATAAATCCTCATCAAACTATCAGTTCTTTAGTAAACTGTTGGCAGGTAATGACAGGATTTGACCACCTAAAGGCATCCAGCAAAGTGTTCATGTCCAGGAAGGCATGTTTTCCAACATGACAATGGGATCAAATAAGTAAACTCTGGCAAAGGAATTAGTTTTTTCTATAAGGTAAAGTATGATGATTATAGATCTGCTTAAGTATCCATTTCTGGCACTACAGCCAGGAAAACTTTTGGTTGGCAGGTCAATGGTGAAGAAAGGGAGATGGAAATTCTATATTAGAATCTGATTGAAATCTGTTATTTTCAAATTTTAAACTTTTATTTCAAAATGAAGTGCTAGGAACCTTTCTACCATGGGAGCAAGTCTTTTCCTTATTTGATTGGTAAACTAAAGCTCAATTATGTTTCTCCAAGTCACTTCAATTGTTATTCTGTTCACATATGGGAAAAATTTATATTTCATAGACTCCACACTAAAATCCAATTGAATTGTCTAACGAAGGCTGAGTGCAAACTGAGCTGCTTTCAGATAGACAATTGGAGTTGACATGTTTAATGAATTGTTTGCGCTTTAGTGAGTTAAAATAATCTTCTGAAATTTTGTCACCCTTCAGGGAAAAGTCTGTATATACATGAAACACACACACACACACACACACACACACACACACACGCACTGACTTCTTGGAGTTCTTATTTTTAATTAATTAATTAATTCTGCCAACTCTTCCCTTTTCAGGGAGTTTTTAATATGAACACCTGTAATGATATTTACTATAGACCACTTGGACTTTATATTGGAATTTGTGGTAATACTCAATTTCAAGATGTGTGCCAAAATGGAAAACTATTTTTTAATATATTACATTTTCAGTCATTAGAAATGTTTCTCCAATTAAGATGGATTTTCAGTTTTTCACAAGGTTATAATAATAGTGTGATTGTTATATATAATACCATCCATTCATCAGAAGCCCTTTTAATTTTACTTTAGTAAAATTAGCTGATAAGGAAAGGATTCTAATAGGGGATAAAACACTTGAATATAGCAAGCATATAGAAAGACCCTCCACTGAAACTGAGAGGGGTCTTGAGAAATCCAAGCCAGGCCTCTCCTGAAGGATGGGCTTTTTAAAAAGCCTTTGAAGAGTCGTCTCCAAATTTAGGGTTGGTCAGTTTGATGAAAGCCAAGATGAGTGGTTGACACAACTAGGGTGTAAACATGTTTTGATCCTGTCTTGAACTGCTTGAGCCAGTCTGTGTGTAAGGGCCCTGTGCGTAAGGGCTGGTAAGAGACAACCCACAAGGCCTTTTGTTTTACACTGCCAAGGTTTTGCCCCAGGTCAGGAGGGTAATGATGGAGCCAGACATGTTGGAAATTAACCATCTTTACTCTGGAGACATTGCCCCATTTTAGGATCCCTTTTAAAGAAAAATAATACATGATCTTTGTAACAATAGTCTCACCATGCTATGAAATTTGGTGATAAGTTTAGTGATGGTGGTGGTGATTTGGGTGACAATGCAACCACCTTGCCACCACCACCAATATACCTAAGATTTTAGAACATTAAAAGTTTTAAATATATATTGTCTCTTATTTTTGGTAATGTTGAGTAATAGCCTTAGGTCATGAGGAATTGAATCAAGATGTATTGGCAGATAGTCCCAAACCATAAAGAATTGAACAAATCAGTAACCTTCTTCTACTCAAATGTTAAACAAGCTGAGAAAGAAATTAGGGAAATGAAACCCTTCAGAATAGTTACAAATAATATAAAATACCTTGGTGTGACTCTAACCAAGCAAGTGAAAGATCTGTATGACAAGAACTTCAAGTCTCTGAAGAAAGAAATCGAAGAAGATCTCAGAAGATGGAAAGATCACCCATGCTCATGGATTGACAGGATTAATATAGTAAAAATACTACAGAGCAATAGTGATAAAAACTGCATGGTATTGGTACAGAGACAGGCAGGAAGATCAATGGAATAGAATTGAAGACCCAGAAATGAACCACCCACATGGTCACTTGATCTTTGACAAAGGAGCTAAAAACCATCCAGTTGAAAAAAAAAAAACAGCATTTTCAGCAAATGGTGCTGGTTCAACTGGTGGTCAGCATGTAGAAGAATGCAAATTGATCCTTTTTATCTCCTTGTACAAAGTTAAAGTACAAGTGGACCAAGGACCTCCACATAAAACCAGGTACACAGAAACTAATAGAAAAGAAAGTGGGGAAGAGCCCTGAGCACATGGCCACAGGGGAAATTCCCTGAACAGAACACCAATAGCTCTAAGATCAAGTATTGACAAATGGGACCTCATAAAATTGCAAAGCTTCTCTAAGGCAAAGGACACTGTCAATAGGACAAAATGGCAACCAACAGATTGGGAAAATCTCTTTTCCTACCCTATATCTGATAGAGGGCTGTTATCCAATATATACAAAGGACTCAAGAAGTTAGACTCTAGAGAACCAAATAACTCTATTAAAAAATGAGGCACAAAGCTAAAAAAAAAAAAAAAAAAAAAAGGAGGAATACAGAATGGCTGAGAAGCACCTAAAGAAATGTTCAACATCCTTAGCATCAAGGAAATGCAAATCAAAAAAAAAATCCAAAAAAACCCTGAGAATCCACCTTACACCATTCAGAATGGCTAAGATCAAAAACTCAGGTGACAGCAGATACTGGAGAGGATGTGGAGAAAGATGAACACTCCTCCATTGTTGGTGGGATTGCAAGCTGGTACAACCACTCTGGAAATCAGTCTGGCAGTCCCTCAGAAAATTGGACATAGTATTACCTGAGGACCCAGCTATACCACTCCTGGGCATATACCCAGAAGATGCTCCAACATGTAATAAAGACATATGCTCCACTATGTTCATAGCAGCCTTATTTATAAGAACCAGAAGCTGGAAAAAACCCAGACAGAGGAATTCTTTTAACAGAGGAATGGATACAGAAGAAAATGTGATACATTTACACAATGGAGTACTACTCAGCTATTAAAAACAACAGATTAATGAAATTCTTAGTCAAATGGATGCAACTAGAAAATAATCATCCTGAGTGATGTAACCCAATCAATAAAGAACACACGTGGTATGCACTCACAGATAAGTAGATATTAGCCCAAAATGCTTGGAATACCCAAGATACAATTCAAAGGCCATATGAATCTCAAGAAGAAGGAAGGCCAAAGTTTGAGTGCTTTGGTCCTTCTTAGAAGGGGTAACAAAATACTCATGGGAGAGGAGACAAAGTGTGGAGCAGATTGAAGGAAAGGCAATCCAGAGACTGCCCCACCTGGGGATCCATCCCATATAGAGTCACCATATGCAGACACTATTGTGAATGACAAGAAGTCATTTGCTGGCAGGAGACTGATATAGCTGTCTCCTGAGAGGATTTGCCAGAGCCTGACATATACAGAGGTGGATGCTCGCAGCCAACCATTAAACTGATCATGGAGTCCCCAGTGGAGGAGTGAGAGAATGGACTGAAGGAGTTGAAGGTGTTTGCAACCCCATAGGAAGAACAACAGTATCAACCAACCAGGGCTCCCAGGGTCTAAACCACCAAGGAGTACACATGGAGGGACCCATGGCTCTTGATGTATATGTAGCAGAGGCCAGCCTTATCAGGCATCAGTGGGAAAAGAGGCCCTTGGTCCAGTGACGGCTCAATGCCCCAGTATAGGGGAATGCCAGGGCAAGGAGGCAGGAGTGGGTGGGTAGGTGGGGGCACACCCTCATAGAAGCAGGAGGAGGGGGAATGGGATAGGTTTCTTTGTGGGGGGGAGATTGGGAAAGGGGATAACATTTGAAATGTAAATAAATAAAATATCCAAGAAAAAAAGAAAAAAGTAAAAAAAAAAAAAATTGCTTAGAGCACCTACTCCACCACCACCATTCGGCTCCACCTGCAGAAACAATATGCCCAGGTAATATAAGCAAGTCACCCTATCAAACCACAAACAACTGAACTGAACTTTCTGGATGCCTCTTCCCTTCCCTTCTGTTCTGTTCCCTTCCCTTCCCTTCCCTTTCCTCTCCTTCCCTCCCCTTCCCTTCTCCTCCCTTCTCCTCCCCTCCCCCACCTACCTCTCTCTCTCTCTCTCTCTGTCTCTCTCTCTCTCTCTCTGTCTCTCTCTCTCTCTCTCTCTGTGTGTGTGCCCCAGTTATTCTACATAAGCTCAGCCTTCATCCCATGGAAGGGTTGTATGTAGCCCCTTGATGTTCCAAAAAAGGACTAAGCATGTTGAGAACAGGGCCTGTTTGCTTCTCTGTCTTGGCCTTCTTGCAGGTAACTTGCCACATGCTGCCATTTATGACTCTAAAACATCATATAACAGTATAAATTAGGATGCTTGTACATCTTTGCAAATGCAAAATAAAGTTATTTTAAGATTTTTAAAATTAGTTTTCCATAGGTCAATCAAAGATTAACACTGTTTTAGGGTGTATGAGTAAAATCTAAATTTGGAAACTGCTCTGGTTGTATGGAAAAGAGACATTGGCATCCTATGCAACATCACTCTAGTATGTGAATAAATATTATGAGACTTTGTATTTTGTACCTTGTATTTCAGTTTAGGCAAATGAATAGCATGTTTTGTTATTAAAATTAATAGCAGGCAAAAGGGTGGGATAGATCATTATGTGGCTTAAAAAGGAATCAGCTTGTAAAATTTTAGTGCTCTGTGAATTTTTTTACCTGTATTTGAAAGAAAAAAATTATATTTCTTTGTAAAAACAAGAGCTTTTCTTTTGCAACTTTAACATTGCAAGTTGGAATAAAAACCCCAATGGCTTTTTCATTGTTTATGTCTATACATGTTAAAGCTGATAGGCTTGTTTTGTTTATTGAAGGGAGTGTGTGCATTAGACCATTCTTAGATTTTCAACATTAATGAAAGATTATAGAAACATCTACAACCTGTGCTTTCCTCATGATATTTTTGGCTATTTATGATGAGCTCAGTTTGGGGAGTAATCTAGTTTACCTGAAATATTAGGAGGAAAATCTCACTGCTCTCAGGCTGGTGCATTAGGCAACCTTTCGTTATTTTGTCCAAATAATCAAAATGATAAGTAAACTACAAAGATGTATTTAGTTCACAGTTTTAGTGGTTTCAGTTCATGCTTCTTGGTCTATGTTACTTTATGACCTGTGATAGTCCGGTACATTACAGTGGAGGTATGTGGTAGAGAAATGCTACCTAGGTCATACTGGTCATGAAATAAAGGACCTAGGTCCCACATATCCTTCAAGGATATGTTCCTAGTCAGCTACTTTTTCCAGCTAGGCCCTACTTCCAAAGTCCCATCACCTTCCAATAGTAACACCAGCTCAGGACCAAGTCTTCAGCACAGAATCCTGTGTGTGGGGCTGGGGAGACTCACATAGGATCCAGTTCATCACATTTGGGGAGCAGCATGGTGGTTTGGACAGCTAGGATCCTAGACTTATGCTATCCACTATGCATATATGGCTATTGGATATTTCAGTATAGTTATGTAAGTACATTTTATGTATATACTATGAAAAAGATTCTGAAGATTTAGTAAGACAAAAAGTAAACTATCTCATTAACTAATAAAATACCCCTCCCTCTACTTTGGACAGGTTGGGGTGTCTTAGTTACTTTACTTATTTCTGTGATAAAAATCCTTTGATGAAATGGAAGGGGAGAGGTGTTTATTTTGGCACACACTCCAGGGGGACAGGACATCATGGTGATGAAATCAAGGTGGCCAGAGGCTAAGCAGCCTGATCATATTTATCACAAGCAGAAAGTGCTAAATGCCTGTATTCAGCTGGCTTCCTCCTTCCTCCTCCATCCTCCTCCTCTTCCTCCTCCTCCTCCTCCTCGTCTTCTTCTTCTTCTTCTTCTTCTTCTTCTTCTTCTTCTTCTTCTTCTTCTTCTTCTTCTTCTTCTTCTTCTTCTTCTTCTTCTTCTTCATGAGCCATGTCCAGGATGATGCTGTCCACTTTTAGTGAGTCTCATTCCTTCATTAACTTAACCAATGTAATCCTGCCCATACATGCTCAGATGCTAAACAGTTGTTCAGAGGCATACTTGGGGGGCTTGGCTCCTAGGCAGTTCCAGGTTATGTCAACTTAACAGTTACTACTATCACGCAGGGTCCCATGTAGTCCAAGCTGGGCAGTTGACAGCAGCACTGAAATCTTGAACATTTTGCTCCTAAATTCTGGATTTAGGAATTCAAGCATGGTATTCTGGGCCACTACATCACGTTTGACTCCAGTCCAAGACATTTTATCATGATAGGCAAGCATTTATTCAACTAAGCGACATAGCAATCCCCTTACCTGCTTCTTTTCACTTTTATATTGAGTAGCTTCTAGAAAATGGAGAGATCATATATCATTAACATATGTGGCTGAATATACACACATACACACACATACACACACACACACACACACACACACACATATATATATATAAACACATATCTAACTTTCTGACTACCCTTGCCTTGTCAACAAGTTGCATTTTCATTGCTAGGATTAGTGTAAAATGAATTTAGGCTTTGCCAGCTATGGTTTTAGATAGGTAGTTACTTCTATTTTCAAAATATTATATTTTGACTACCCATGTTTTACTTTGAAAGCCACCTGCAATTCAGAACATCTGCATGGTGTTTGGCCGGCATTTGGGAAGGTTTGCTGTTTAGTGTTAGCATTCACTCTTATTTGGCATTTACTTTGAAACAGATAAACTAAATTTTACTTAATGGATTTTGCAGATTCTCTGGGAGGCTTGATAGCAAGCGTTCTTGTCTTCAGGTAAATGTATTGTTGAACTCCCCTAGGGCCTATTTTTTACATCCTTTACTCATGTTCCTGGCATATACAAAAAGTACAATAATGCATTATTGCATATTCATGCTTATAACTTACAGAAAATTTTAGAGCATGTAATGTGAAGCACCTAATAAAGGCAGGTAATAATAAGAGTTTGGTGAGTGATGATTGCTTTTGTCCTCCACCCCATTTTTTATGACATTTTGTATAGTTAATAATCTAATCTAAGTATTTTCGAAATGGTAGTAGTTTACTAAAAGGGATCATTTTTATATTCCTAACATAGATTGATTTTTTAGGGCATGGTGAATTTTGTGTCAAGTTCTTTGTATTTCAAAATGTTGGAACTGTAAATGTCAGAGATTTTAGATGACTTTTATGTTCAGGTATGTGCAAGATAAAAAACAAAACAAAACAAACAAACAAACAAACACTAAGTGGCTGAGGAACCTGAAATTACAGTCTCGGACTTCATTAGCACTGTCGGTGTTAGCACCAATAAGAAGTGAATGAGGACATGATATCTCTAAGCTTCAATATCTGCCTGTCAGCTTGTCAGAACTTCAGATAAACTAAGGTTACACAGATGTGTGAGAGCTTGCTAACACTGTAGAAATACGAAAAGCAGAGGTGATGCTAGAGGTTTTCCCTGAGTAGACTACACTGTACTGGGGTCATGGGAGGCACAAATAATGAGGACAAGACCACTGAAGTCAAGTTAAACCAAAAGCAATTGTATTTCACCACAGGAAGCCCTACTAGCCAGCTAGGGCTGTAGATGGGCTTGAGAGCTGGAGCTGCAGGTGGTGGGAGGGAGCAGACTCTTTTAAAAGCACAGAGCCGAAAGCACATGTTCAGGGGAGGATGATTAGAAAGAAATCTGTAAATTGAGGGTCAGTCCTTAGTTGAATAACAGCCAGTCCCAGAACTGTTTGAGATAGCAAGATGTTTGTACAGGCTCAAGGCTATTCTAACAAGCCAGCGGTCTTATCTCAATTTTTATGGGGTTGATGCAGGCCAGATGGCCCTGTGGGTTTTTCCTGTAACTAAAGAGAATGGAACTAAAGAGAATGTAGGGCAAGGGACATGCATGTAGTAGAATCGGGGCAGAGGGTTTGGGCTCTTCATTTCAGCCTTGATGTCGTAAGTGATTCAAACCTTTGATTCACTCTGAAAATCTTCTGAGACTAAAGTCAAGGGGAAATATCAAGACCTAAGCACCATGAGTTTAACGCTAGAAATTCTTAGGTAAAGCGAATCAAAGCATTGATAATGCGGGGATCAAATGTTAACAGCAGTAGAAGTGTAAGCAGTGGTCTAGCTATGGCTAATAGCAAGATGGTTAACCAGGGGGAAACAATTGTAAAGTCTATAAAACCAAGAGTAGGACTGTTTGAAGGATTGTTGCCTTTTAATTATATTAGTCTTAACTTTTGTTGGGTTTGGTTGGCGAATAACTCCTGAATTATTAGAGTAAAAACAACAGGCTACCCCTAGGAGGAAGATGTCTAGCCACCATTGGTTTTGTAGGACCATTTCTGTCAAGGAGTCTACCTGACTCTCTAGGTGGACTACGGTGTTTTGAAGTCTGAGTAAATCTTTTTTGTAAAGCTAAAGTTTGGTGGTAATTACTATGTCTCATGATTAGGGATTAGAGCTGTTTAGGGCTGCTGTCCCAAATGCCACTGATCCCACAATTCTCAGACTCACTAGCACAGGAACGAGAATGGAAACAGCTTGCTTGGCACAGGAGGACCCTAGTTATAATAGTGTTTTAAAATATTCTCTCCCTGCGGTGCTCTCATAGACCTAGGGTAGGACTTGGATCAGAACACAGAGTTCAGTATGACCTTCCTTGCTAAACAGTTCTTGGGTGATGCAAGAATATAAGCCAGTAATGCAGGCAACTCAGGATCCATCCAGGGTGCGGAGTTGGTGGAAGAAATCAAAGATTGATGCCATATTTGTTGGATGAGCTTTGGATTACAAACAAGTTTGGCTTTTTGTAAATGGTCCAGTAGGGAGTTGTTTGTAGAGGATAGCTATGGGAACAGAAGCAAGTTGCCTGTCCCTGGATGTCCCCTACAGGGATGAGTGCATTCTGAACACAAGAGCCTGGCTAGTTAATGGTACTGAATTAGGTGCTAGAGACTGAGGGCATCAATTAGACTTATTTCTATATAGAAAGGAGGTCTTGGATCTAAACATAGCCAACAGTCAGATGTTAAATTGGCCTTGGTAGTGTTTAGGAGAGAATAGGTGGCCAATATAATTTCTAGGAAGAAGTCCTGTGGTAGCTCTGGTGTTAGAGGTGAGTTTATAACCTTTGGCCCCAGTGTTGCAGGGGAGGGTCCTCTAGGTCTTGAAAGGAGGATGTCTATAAAGTTGAGGAGTGGTTCTATAGGGATCAGAGGGGGTCCTGACCTTAGTTCTCTGGATTGTGAAGGCTGTTTCCTAGTCCTGGCCTTCCTCATATAAGCAATATTGGTTTCACAAAATGTGTTGGAAGTATTCTATAATCTCCAATTTTTTTTCCAACAGTTGTATAAAATAGGCATTCCCTCCCTCATCCTTTTAGATGTTTGGGAGACTTTTTCAGTGAAGATAACTGTGCTTGAGATGGATATCCTTGGTAGTCTTTATGTGGAAAAGTGTGTGTGAGAAGCATTTGTATGTGTGATTTTGTGTACACGTGTTTAGAGGCCAGCGACTGGTGTCAGGTGTCTTCCTTGAGCATTCCCCACTTTACTTTTTGAGAGCATTTCTGTCTGAACTTGAAGCTCATCTATTCAGCTGGTTTGGTTGGCCAGTGAGCTCCAGGAATCTTTCTGTCTGTAGGTCACCTGGCTTTCAGGTGAGTGCTATTGTGTCCAGCCTTTTTGTGTGAGTGCTGGGGTCTCAGATCGAATGCTATTGGAACAGGCACTTTACCTACTAAGCCTTATCCCTTCCCTAAAAAACTTGGCTTTTTTTTGTTTTTTTATCATCAAATTTAATTTTCAGAATAGATTCAAGATTCTCTAGACTCCTTATATTTTTAAAGCAAAACTTGATAGAAGATTTGTCATAGTCATGGTTTCTATTCCTACACAAAACATCATGACTGAGAAGCAAGTTGGGGAGGAAAGGGTTTATTTAGCTTACATATTCCACACTATTCTTCATCACCAAAGGAAGTTGAGACTGGAACTCAAGCAGGTCAGGAAGCAGGAGCTGATGCAGAGGCCATGGAGGGATGTTCCTTACTGGGCTTGCTTCCATTTGCTTGCTCAGTTTTCTTTCTTTTCTTTTTTTGTGTGTGGGGGAGGGGTGCAGCAAACTTTATTGATGATATCCAAGAGAGTAGACAGGGCTCCCTAGGCCCCTCCTGTTATTATGGGGGTCTAGGATGGAAATTGTGAGGGAAATGCTCAGTGTTGGGGGTCAATTTGGGACAAGGACTCCTCAGCAGCTGAGGGCCTCTCTTGTTCTCTTGCTGGAGTTGGCAATCCAAGATTTCTTACACCTTGGAGGCCATGTAGGCTATGAGGTCCACAACCCTGTTGCTGTAGCCAAATTCATTGTCATATTAGGAAATGAGCTTTACAGAGTTGTCATTGAGAGCAATGCCAGCCCCAGCATCAAAGGTGGAATAGTGGGAGTTGCTGTTGAAGCTGCAGAAAACAACCTGGTCCTCAGTGTAGCCCAGGATGTCCTTTAGTGGGCCCTTGGATGCCTGCTTCACCACCTTCTTGATGTCATCATACTTGGTGGGTTTCTCCAGGTGGCATGTCAGATCCACAAGGGATACACTGGGGGGGGGGGTAGGAACATGGAAGACCCTGCCAGTGAGCTTCCTGTTTAGCTCTGGGATGACCTTGCCCACAGCCTTGGCAGCACCAGTGGACGCAGGGATGATGTTCTAGGCAACCCCCATGGTTATCACGCCACAGCTTCCCAGAGGAGCTATCCACAGTCTTCTGAGTGGCAGTGATGGCATGGATGGTGATCATGAGCCCTTGCATGATGCCAAAGTTGTCATGGATGACCTTGGACAGGGGAGCTAAGCAGTTGGTGGTGCAGGATGCATTGCCGACAATCTTGAATGAATTGTCATATTTCCCATGGTTCACACCCATCACAAACATGGGGGGCGTCGGCAGAAGAGGCAGACATGATGACCCTTTTGGCCCCACCCTTCAAGTGGACCCCAGCCTTTCCATGGTAGTGAAGATGCCAGTATACTCCACAACATACTCAGCACCAGCATCACCCCATTTGATGTTAGAGGGATCTTGCTCCTGGAAGATGGTAGTGGGCTTCCCATTGATGACAAACTTCCCATTCTCAGCCTTGACTGTGCCGTTGAATTTGCCATGGGAGGATTCATACTGGAACATGTAGACCATGTAGTTGATGTCAATGAAAGGGTCATTGATGGCAAGAATCTCCACTTTGCCAGATGCAGAGCAGAAGGAAGCCCTGGTAACCAGGCACCCAATAAGGCCAAATCTGTTCACACCTACCTTCATCATTTTGTCTACAGGACCTGGCTGGCATTGCACAAGAAGATGCAGTTGTCTCTGGTATAGGGAGGAGCAGAGAGCCTCAGCTTTCTTTCTTTCTTTCTTTCTTTTTTACTTTCTAAGTATTTTTATTTACATTCCAAATCATTTCCCCTTTCCCATTTCCTCCCTCCCCGAAAGTCCCATAAGCCCCCTTCCCTCCCCCTGTTCCCCAATCAACCCCCTCTTGCTTCTCTGTCCTGGCATTCCCCTACATCCAGTCTTTCCAGGACCAGGGGTCTCTCCTTCCATCTTCTTGGAAATCTATTGATATGCGAATTGTGTCTAGGGTATTCCGAGATTCTGGGTTAATATCCCCTTATCAGTGACTGCATACCATGTGTGTTCTTTTGTGATTGGGTTACCTCACTAAGGATGATATTTTCAAGTTCTGACCATTTGCCTAGGAATTTTGTGAATTCATTGTTTTTAATTGCAGAGTAGTATTCCGTTGTGTAAATATACCACATCTTCTGAATCCATTCCTCCGCTGAGGGACATCTGGGTTCTTTCCAGCTTCTGGCTATTATAAATAAGGCTGCTATGAACATAGTGGAGCATGTGTCCTTATTGCATGCAGGGGAAGCCTCTGGGTATATGCCCAGGAGTGGTATAGCAGGATCCTTCGAGAGTGTCATGCCCAGTTTTTTGAGGAACCTCCAGACTGCTTTCCAGAGTGGTTGTACCAGCTTGCAATCCCACCAGCAGTGGAGGAGTGTTCCTTTTGCTCCACTTCCTAGCCAACAACTGCTGTCTCCTGGTTTTTTTTTTTTTCTTTTTTTTTGATTTTTCGAGACAGGGTTTCTCTGTGTAGCCCTGGCTGTCCTGGAACTCACTTTGTAGACCAGGCTGGCCTCGAACTCAGAGATCCTCCTGCCTCTGCCTCCCAAGTGCTGGGATTAAAGGCGTGTCTCCTGGTTTTTGATCTTAGCCATTCTGAGTGATGTGAGATGGAATCTCAGGGTTGTTTTGATTTGCATTTCCCTAATGACTAAGAACCCAAGACTACCAGCCCAGGGATGGTACCACCCACAAGGGGCCCTCTCCTTGATCACTAATTGAGAAAATGCCTTACAGCTGGATCTAATGGAGGCATTTCCTCAAGAGAGGCTTTTTTTCTCTGTGATAACTCCAGCTTGTGCCAAGTTGACACACAAAACCTGCCAGTACAATTGACCCCTTGTCAACTTGACACACAAACACATCACTATTAAGCCTCAACTCTTACTTTCTTATTCAGTGGAAAGAACTAAATAACTTTAAGAGTCCCACTGTCTTTACATATTAAAATTTCAATCCCTTTTAAATATCCAATCTCTTTTAAAATTCAAAGTCTTTTTACAATTCAAAGTCTCTTAACTGTGCGCTCCTAAAATACTTTCTTCCTTCAAGAGGGAAAAATATCAGGGCACAGTCACAATCAAAAGCAAAATCAAACTCTAACATTCCAATGTCTGGGATTCACGCATGATCTTCTGGGTTCCTCCAAAGGCTTGGATCACTTCTTCAGCTCTGCCCTTTGTAGCACACAGCTTGTCTTCTAGGCTCCAGATGCCTGTACTCCACTGCTGCTGCTGTTCTTGGTTGTCATTGATGGTACTGGCATCTCCAAAACACGGCTGTCTTTGGCTGCAACTAGGCTTCACCAATAGCCTCTCATAGGCTCTCTTCATGGTGCCAAACCTCAACTCCTTTGCATGACCCCATCAGTCATAGACCATCAATTTCAACTGAGGCTGTACCTTCACCAATAGCTTTCCATGGCCTCTCACAGTGCTGAGCCTCAGCTGCTCTTCATGACCCCTTAATGTATTCAAAACCAGTACCACCTCTGTGACTCTTCCAGCTAAGTCCAGTCACAGCACTAGGTACAACTTTGGTTATCTCTGGAACACAGCCTCTTTGTGCTTTCAGAAAACACTTCCCAGAAGACTTTACTTCAATGATGCTGGTCTCTTCTTAATCACCACTAACTTATTAGCTCCAGCTAGCTAGCATCAGTAATCCCAGTAATAGCATGGTTTCGCTTTAGTAGTTCTAGTATCTTGTTAATCACAGCTGATTCTTCAGCCCCAGCTAACCAAAACCACAGAATCTTCACAAACAAAATAGCAATAGTCCTGATAAGTATTTAATCTTCCCTCTGAAATTTCATAAGCCAGGCTTCCATCTTCTGCACTGTTCTCAACATTATCTTCCAAGCTCCTACAGAATATCCCACAGAGCTCTTAACATCCCAATGGCTCTTCTAGCTCAAAGTTCTAAGTCCTTCCACAGTCCTCCCCAAAGAATATTCTGGTTGTCATGGAAATACCCCACTATGCTGGAACCAATTTGTCTTAGTCAGGGTTTCTATTCCTTCACAATTAATTTTATCAATTAATTCATCCACATTATATACATTATTATTTATTGTCATGAAAACATTTCTATAATTTACTAAAGCTATCAGAAGTGTAAGCTGAAGAAATGTCACTCTTTGAGCACTATAGCGTTTGAGCCTTTACCTACACTGACTGCCTACTTATCAGTCATATCTTCTGATTTCATGAGTTCTCTCTGTTTTCAATTTTAATTTCATTAATTTCTATTCTGATATTCACTATCCATTTTCTTCTACTGATCCTGAGTATGAGTAATCTTATTTTTTTTTTTTAGGTGGAATATGAAGACTTTTTTGAGACTCTTTTTTCCATTATGGATATTTAGGGTATAAAAATTTTAAATCCTCAAGCTGAAACTGATCATTTTTGAATGTTGAATATTATTTCTCCTTTAGTTTAACATTAGATTAAAGATACTTACTATTTCCTTTTCAATTTTCTTCATAGGTTAGAAACATGTGTGTAGTTTGCCTTCCTGATCCTGAAGTTTTTGTGATACTACTCTGATATAGATTTTTATTTTAACTCCCTTGTGATGTAAAAATGTACTTAGTGTGACTTGAGATTTTTTTTAACTTTACTGAGATTGTTTCATCATCCAATATTATAAGTTTTGTAAATGCTTACATAAAAGTAATCCTGCTGTTGGTGGTGAGTATGTTTTTGTAAATGTTAGCCAGGTTGGTTGGTAGTCCACAAGTGACCTCTTAGAATTTTTCCCATTAATCACTGAGACAGTGCTGTTGACATCTGTGTGCACTTGTGTATTTATCCTGACAGTTCTGTAGTTTTTAAATCTTTGTTATTAGGTTTATAAATGTCAAAGCTGATTATGTCCTCTCAGTGGTCAGTTTTATTATTTATATTAAACCAACCTTTTATTGGTAATATTACTTTCTCTAGAATTTATTAATACAGCCACTTAATTTTCTTCTTTCAGTGTTAACATGGCATGTATTTTGCCAATCTTTCACTTTAAAAGAGTCTTTGAGTAGGTAACTTAATCTGGCATTGATTTTGAAAGTTCAATATGATTTTTAATGACTAATTTAAACTTTATTTATTTGTAGACAGGGCCTCCTCTAGTGCCCCAGACTACCCTCAAATTCTCCATATGGCTAAGGATAACTTTGAACTTCTAATCTTCCTACTTGCACCTCAGAAGCTCTGGGACTATAGGCACACACAAACACACACTTATGTGCTTCTGGGGACTGAGCCTAGGCCTTCCTGCAAACTCGGCAGGCATCCTACCGTAAACTGAGCTACATCGACAGATGTTATTTTCACTCACTGTTGAAGTGGGTAATATGTAGGCCCCTAACATATGATATAAATACTGATATAGCTTTATCCAAGTATGATCACTTCTATTTTTACTGTGGCTTATTATAATATTTTTACTTATTGCTATAGAGGTTATGATGTACACCATTTACTTATGTCAAGAAATTATATAATTCATAGATAAGAATGTTAAAATATCTCAAAAATCTGGACATAGGAGCTGGAGTTAGTTTAGTTGTTATGAGAATTAGTTATTTTTGCAAAGGACCGTGACAAAACACTCATACACATAAAATAATATAATGAATATATATTTAAAATCTAGAAATAGATCAACTATACATATTTTTAAATTACATTTCCTTGATACCTGGAAATGGCAAGCATATATTTTTTTCTGTAGCAAGGCAAGAGTTTGAATGGAGGGATTGGAACACCAACTGAGCCACAAAACTGAGGAATGTGGTCACTTTTTGCTAAATCTGAACTTGATAATATTTTACTTTAAATTTCAATCATACTTTTTTTTATTTAACCTTTTTTTTTTTTTTTTTACAGTTCAGACTTTATCCCCATCCCAGTTCACCCTCTGACTGTTCCAAATCCCATACCTCCTCCCTCATCCCTGTTTCCATGAGGGTATCTTCACCCTGCTACTTCCACTCCACCAGACTTCCCCACTCCCTGGAGCCTCCAGTCTCAATCATACTTTTAAAATAAATTTTTGTACCATACTCGTAAGATTGTGTCATATTATATACATTTCTCCAAGGCAAAAAAGAATATTAAAATAGCACATTTTACTTCCTTTTTGGGATATATATTGACCCGTCCAGCAGGTCTAGTTATTCAGGGTCCCGAAGAGGCGCTACCTGAGGGTCATGGGGGAGAGAAAGAAAGGAGGCCAAGCAAGATTCCATTGTCAAGGCCTCGTTTATTGTCACACAGGCAGCACGTTTTAAGCAGTAGGGATGAGGAAGTTGGGAGGGAGAGCTAGGGGGAACTGAGCTATGGGCCAAGCCCTGGGTCAGGTGCCTGGGACATTCTGCGGTTTTTCCCGGGAAGGTCACAGATTTTTATCTTGGTCTTGATGTTCCGTTTGGCCTGTCGGCCCCCAACATGTCCCCCTTCTTTGTATAATTGATGGAGAGTCTGTCTTAGGCTACATGATGTGCACCCACAGCCAGCACCTAGAAGAGAGGGATAGAGCCTCTGTCTTAGGCTACGTGAGGTGCCTCCATGCCCAGAATCCCCAATAGGAGTTTGCTCCCTGGGCAATGGCCTCATGCTACTCCCGTCATGGAGTTACTCTACAGCCCTGGGATCATGCTCTACCGACTGAGTTAGCCAGGCTCTCAGGTGTGCATCTGGCATGTGGCATCATGATACTCCCGTCATGGACGTCTCCATAGCTTTTTATACCAAGGGTTTCGGTAGTCTGCGGCCAGGATCGAGAAATCGAGGCCAGCAGAGGGGGTGCCCAAGGGCTCCTCGTAGGCACCCGGGTCATTATCTCTGACCTCTAGACGATGGTAATGCACTGAAACCGGCTTGTTGGTGAAAGCGGCATCCACCTGTGACTTGACAAAAAGAGTTAATTTTTGGAAGGCCCATGGCCCAAAGAAATGAGCAGGAGAAGGCCCGCCAAAGATCCCAAAAGACTAGGTAACAGAGTAGAGAGCCAAGGGGATGTAGAGAACCAGTTTTGATACCATGATTCTTTTTTCTCTCTTTCTTTCTTGCAGTTTTCTAGACTTTCCCTGACCTTTTTAAGGCTATCTTCAACCAATCCTGTCTTGTCTGCATAAAAGCAGCATTCTTCTTTAAGGGCAGTGCATAACCCACCTTGTTGTAAAAAGAGCAAATCTAAACCTCTTCTGTTTTGTAACACTACCTCAGAGAGGGTTGTAACAGAATCTTTAAGATTCTTTAGTCCTAACTGTAGCTCTTGTAGGCCTCTATCGACCACCGAGCTGAGCTGCGCATGCTGCTGACTGGAAGTGACCAAGGAGGCAATTCCTGTTCCAGCCCCTGTGGCTCCCAAACCAAGGAGTATAGCCAGGGTGACTGCTGCTATAGGTTCTCTTTTGTCTGGACAAATGAGTTCCCCTTTCCCAAAAATTAAGGAGCTCATCAGAATCATGAATGGTCAATCGAGGGAGGAGCTTGACAAACACACAATATTCTCTATTCTCTAAAAAGGCAGCTGAAACTATAAAAGTGGTCAATCCCGAGGAGCAAGCAAGATAGGAATCATTAGAAACAACAATGTATTGAAAGGAAGCATTAATTACAATAGTTTGATTACAAACCTCAATCAGGGCCTTGGGGTGCAGCATATCAGGTCCCAGAAGGCACATGCCTAGGCCAGAAATTTGGCCAAGGGTGAGTCCTTGCTTCTCTGGAGGACTCCGCCGCAGAAGTGAGGTATCATTAGTGGGTAATAATTCTCCAAAGCTTGCAATCCGTTCGTAAAAGGGCGGAAGGGTGAATAACAGACCTAACATTCCTATGCTTGGGCAATGGAGCAGTCGCGATGACCTCCTGGGCAGACATAAAGTCTCTAGGGAAGGAGCTTTAAGTGTTTTTGCCTGCCTTCAGTGGAGCACCCGGGGGACTAGTTAGAATCCGAAAGCTCGGACGCGCCTTTTTTGAGGGACAAAGGTGTCAGGGGTACCCCAATCCGCACTAGCTCCCCGAGCGAGCTGGTGAGCAACCACCTACCTCATTGGGGCTACACATCATCATCCGCATTTGAGAGAGAATGTCTCTCCCCCAAAGATTGACAGGGAGGCCCTCAACAATAAAAGGCTGCACAGTGCCCGAATTCCCCTCTGAATCTTTCCATGTCAACAACTTTGAACTTTGTAAGGTATTTTTAGACTGGCCAATGCCTTGTAAATGAGTCATTGAGGGCTGGAGAGGCCAGGCAGAAGGCCAGGAGCTCAAACTAAGAACTGTGGTGTCAGCTCCCGTATCTATAATGCCATCAAACTTTCGCCCGTCCAACATAAGGCACAAGGAGGGACGCTCCTTAGAGAGTTGCTGGACCCAGTAGACATCAGAGGAACCAGGTTGGCTATCTCCTCTGAGCCCTCCCATGTGAGCACCAGAGGAATCAAGCAGGAGAGGGAGAGCCTGGGCTACTCTCTGACCAGGGAGAATGGTGACCGGGCCCTTTTCTGCCTTAAAACTTTTATCTCTCCAGTACAGTCTGCGTCCACAAGCGACGGGCGGACACTGAGACCCTGCATGGTAGCTGAGGCATGCCCTATAATGAGAAAAAATGTGCCAGATGGTGGGGGTCCAAAAATTCCTGTGGAGAGAACCTAAACACCATCTTGGGGGTTCAAAATTGTGTAGGAGGAGGCACACAGGTCCAGTCCTGCGCTCCCTGCTGTTGCCCTAGATAAGCTGGTGCCGCAGGAGCTTGGTGCTGTACTTAGGGGTGTGTGGGGCCCCCGGTGCGGGGCCCCTTGGCCGTTTCCCTGGACCACAGGGAGGGCTTGCCCATTAGCATCAGTTCTAGACCGACATTCCTTGGTCCAATGACCTTTCCCACAGCGAGGGCAAACTCTTGGCGCGGTAGGCTTAGGGGCCCCTTGGCCAATGGCGGGATTAAATGGCTGGCTGGGGTTGAGAGCGCTACATTCTCTAGCAAAGTGACCAGGCTGCCCACATCTAAAGCATGTTTTGCCTCTAGGGCGGCCAGAATCTCCAGGCTTTTGGAACATAGCCCCGATAGCTAAACTGATAGACTTGGACACTTGATGTGAGAAGGAGTCAACATCATTGCAAAGTTTAATCATTCCTGTAATATCAAGATCTTTGGTCTTGCCTCGTAATGCGGCTCTGCACGCCGAGTTAGCGTTTTCAAGAGCAAGCTGCTTAACGAGGAACCCCTCACTTTCACTTTGACCTAGGATTCTTTCTGCTGCTTCCTGTAACTTCCCCACAAATTGAGCGTAGGGTTCCTGGGCCCCCTGGACTATTTTAGTTAAGGGGGTGGTGAGGGCTCCTGTAGCAGGAACCGCTCTCCAGGCAGATAAGGCGGCCTGTGCTGTTTGAGCAAGTACGCCAGGGGACAATCCTAATTGTTTTTCCTCGGAGGCAAATGGTCCCCTCCCACACAACTTGTCTGCCCGCTGTCCAAGAGGCGGTCCTGCCTAGAGGGTTTTTTCTGTTCCTAGCGGCCAGACTCTCGGCCCTATCTATGAATTCAGATTTCCAAGTTAAGTATTGTCCTCTGGTGAGGACAGACTGCACCACCTTAGTCCATTCACTAGGAGTCAGATATCCGGACCCCGCGAGTCCTTCTAAAACGGACAAGGTAAAGGGTGCAGTTAAACCATAATTTTTAACAGCTGAGTGTAATTCTTTGATATGTTTAAGTTTTTTGTATACGGGACGCGAGGTCTCGTATTCGGGTCACCAGCTTTTAAAAGCTTATTAATATCTTTACCAACCTTATTCCACATAAGTGGGTGTATATCAGGGCCGCTTAAAACCAGCTAATGACATTTTTCATCAACAAAACAAAAGAACTTAATTAAATCTTTTTTCTTAACTCTTATTCCTCTCTCCCTGAGCAAACGCTTGATTTCTCCTATAAAACAAGCTTCCTTAGACAATTGTTTCCCCATGGCAATCGGACGACAATTATTTGGCCAAACTCACCTCCCTTTCCAGCGACGCACGAGCGATGCGGTGTGAAAGGTCCTCAATTCCTTTTCCCGGGGTTCCTCCGTCGTCCGGTAGTTGGCCACGCTTCGGGTTCTGTTCAGGCGCCACTTGACCCGTCCAGCAGGTCTAGTTATTCAGGGTCCCAAAGAGGCGCTACCTGAGGGTCATGGGGGAGAGAAAGAAAGGAGGCCAAGCAAGATTCCATTGTCAAGGCCTCGTTTATTGTCACACAGGCAGCACGGTTTTAAGCAGTAGGGATGAGGAAGTTGGGAGGGAGAACTATGGGGAAGTGAGCTATGGGCCAAGCCCTGGGTCAGGTGCCTGGGACATTCTGCGGTTTTTCCCGGGAAGGTCACAGATTTTTATCTTGGTCTTGATGTTCCGTCAGGAAGGTCAGGAATTTCACTCGAGGGGAGAGGCGGCCTGTCTATGTAGCCGGCAGTTGGCCTGTCAGCCCCCAACAATATATGAATATATATGTAATACTACTTTTGACATACATATATAAAACATATTTGCATGCATATGCATGTATATGTTCTATATCCTTAATACATTGCTATATGTTTTTGCCTTAATTAATCCATTATTTATCTCAGTTTTTATTATGTCTATTTGTCCATCTGTCACTGTGTGTGTGTGTGTGTGTGCTTGTGTGTGTATGTGTGTGTGTGTGTGCTTGTGTGTGTATGTGTGTGTGTGTGTGCTTGTGTGTGTATGTGTGTGTGTGTGTGCTTGTGTGTGTATGTGTGTGTGTGTGTGTGTGTGTGTGTGTGAGTCCTGGCATGACTGAAGGTCAGAAGACAGTTAGTTCTTTCCTTCTACCAGGTGAGTCTTGGGGATTTAGCTCACGTCCTCAGGTTTGATTGCAAACACTTTACTCAACTGAGTCATTTCACCAGCCTGCCCAGTACTCTTTGAAGACATTTCAAGAATAGAGGAAATAACTAGTATATCCATCCACATAGTTTTCAATCTCTATGTTCTTTATTTCTATATATTCATCAGCATTTCCATTTGGTGTCACTTTTTTCCTCTTAGAGGATTCTCTTCTATTATTTATAAGTATAGTTCTGCTATAACTTAAGTCTTTCACTATGTGTGTATCTTAAAAAGTCTTTACTGTGTTTCTGAAATATAGACCATTGATCCAAGTGTGGTAGGTTTGGTAGTACACACCTGTAGTTGTAGAACTTGGATAACTAAAGTCTGAAGATCAGGAGTTCAAGGGTAGGCATGGTTTCTTGAAAACCTGTGAAAAGAATGGAAGGGAAGGAGAAAGGAAGAAAAGGAGAAAGGAAGGAAGGAAGGAAATTTTACTGACTATACAAATTTAAATTACTAAGGTTATTTTATATATATATATATATTGATTGGTATATATATTAATTGGTATATATACATATATACACATACACACAAACATACATACATACACACACACATATATATAGCTGTAGGTATATATATTGTTCCAGGACTAATGTTCTCCACTACTTAATTTAATATCCTTGGAATATTCTCTCCTGTGCCTCACCTAATTGTAATAGTTTCCCTTCTGAGTGATTCGAATATGAATAATTAGTAGCTACACATTGCCCACTATTGGTGAGATCGTTTTATAAATTAATGATGCTGATCAGGAAGCAGTCACAAGCACAAATACTTGTCGTGCATCCAGCCCGTCTGCATTCTGCTTCTGAACTGGGTAACCACTTTTCAGTTCCTGGATTCTAACTTTCGTTTCTCAACTCAGGAAGAAACTTCCAGGCCCTTCTCCCCTCCATCCTGCCTTTGCCATTTGGAAAGTTTGTCCAGGCAGTTAGCTGCTACACAGTCCTAGGCCTCTTTCAGTCGTCATTTATCTCAAGGATGGCTCTTCTCTACTGTGTGGTATATTATGTTTGATAGCTTTTGTGTCACATATATGGTTTACTGTTTCAGTGCCTCAGATTAAAGAGTATAGCTGGCTTGTCCCTGTCACTTTCTGTTGTCTGGAAGAATAAGTCATTTTCTATATTTAGGCCCTGAGATGAGTAATAATGATCTGTAATGGGTTCAGCTATCAGCTATTCCAATGTGGAAGATCATTGGCTTTCAAGGTGACAATGCCAAAGGATTTGCTACAGAAGATCATTATTGCAAAGATGTAGGCTTTGTGCACATGGATCTACAGAGCTAAATGAGTTGGCTAAATTGACCAGTCAATTTAAACTTATTTAATTCTATCAAAACACAAATTTCCTGTTCTTCAAATCAGTTAATCATTTTTATTGAGCCCTCTCCATTGAATGTATTTCAAATAGTCCTGTTGTATTGTTATTGCCAAGGATTATGGATGCTGGAAACTGCACATTTTGTTCCACTAGAAAATAATGTGGGAGGGAGATGTAGGACTCCGGTTGATATATCGGTCCCCCAGAAGGATAATATTTTAAATAATGTATGTACAGTATTTTATGGGGACAAAATACAAGGTCAGAGTTGGGAATAACTGTAGACTCCCTTTTAGATGTAATATTGTAATACAAAACAGAAATGCATTTATCACAAATTTAAATCTCTGAGTGTCTGATTTCTGACCCATAGATAGGGCCTAGAAGTAAATTTCAATCTGAGTTTGTATGGACTGGTTGAAGTTGAAATTTTGTATACAGTGTGTCAGTGTAGAGAGAGGTGGAGAGCCAAGGCTGACAGAACAGAAAAGATCGGCATCAGGAAGTGTACAGAGAGTGGCTGTTTTGCTGGAGAAGTAAACAACCATTTAATTTAAAAATTACAGAACACATAGATGCAGATGTCATAAAAGATCATATAGGACTCCAGTGCAGCACGGATTAAGATGATCACAAAACTGCCAGTGACTTAGTTAATAATCATAAGCAACACTGTAGTTTTCCCTTCAAAAGCATAAGTCCATTGATAAGGAGAGTTACCAGAATCTATTCCAGATGAATAAAAGGCAAATTGAAGATGTATGTATATATGGTTTTATATGTTCTTATCAATCCAGGTAAAATACCCTATGTGAAACTTCCTTCCATTTGTAAGTAACCTCCTGGCAGGGTTGATGAATATTTCTGTGAAAGATAGCATATTACTGGCCCATTAATTCATAAAAAGTATGTGTGAGGGTGGGCATGTGCTAATCCCATTGTGTGAATGTGGAGGCCAGAAGACAGCTTGGTGGAGTCAGTTTTCCCTTTTCATCTTTACACAAGTTCTAGGTATTGAACTCAGATCACCAAGCTTCTGCAGTAAGCCCTTCTACCCATTGAGCCATCTCTCTGGTCCTGCCTTTCCTCTTTCCCATAAACATGTGAGTCTTACACATTTTAGGTCCATCTGAGTTGCAAACCCAATTACAATTCTCTTTTGGTTCAGGTTTGTTGCATCTTCCACTATACTATGATGCTGGTCATATTTGGGAGAGTGTGTCAGCAGCATTCCTTCCCTCTGCGAATGTCTAAACTGAAGCATCATCTACCAGCTGTTCCTTTTTCTGCACAGGCAGCTTTCCAACAAGCCAGCAATTCTCTGATGTCCCACAATTCCTATCAGCCCTTTAAAATGGTTAGAAACAGAAATGTTTTCATAAGTATTGGATATGAATCAAATATTCTAATTCATTGCCTCAAAAACCTAAAATAACTTAGACAATCAGTGTAGAAGTTTTCCAGCTGAGTAATAGGAAAGACTATGTGAAACACTAATAAACTTGAATTATTACTATAGATTGTTACTGTGTGAGTTTGGCTCAGAACGAGAATATTTGTATTAAGACAGGAAAAGGCATCCTAAGGAGATGTTCACAGAATCATAAACTAGTTGGCCAATAGTTGGTTCATTTCTGACTTATTGCTTAGCAAGAGGTGCATCTGTGAAAACATTATTTATTCTTCTGAGTTTACCATTCAACTGTGTTGAGGAGAACAGTGGAATTCCTGTGGGTTATTTTCTTCCTCAAATACACAATACAGTTATTTAAACACAGAAAAGGTAAAAGGTTCAGGTCTGACATAGACATCATTTGATTTTAAGTTCTTCTTAGTTAAGTCAAAATGGAGAACTGAGGTTGGAGATAAGGGACTACAATAGAAAGAATGATGTGCACGTGGTAAATGATTCTTAGAATGAGGACAATGCTAGATTGTATCCCTATCACTGGTAGTGTTTATACACTGAGCCTGTCTGATCTGGGTATTTATTCTTCTTTTGAACTCTTGCAACTTTCCTCCTTACCATTGTATGCCAGCTATCAATGCTTATCTTTTCAATTAAATAGATGCCACATTCCTCAAAGATAGACATTCTCTGACTTTTACAGGCCCATCCTTGTAAGCCCCTTGCCTGTCACAGTGATACCTCTCAAATATTTGTTCTTGACTAAATCCCCTTACCTGCTACCTTGGCCGTCATCACAGTAGTCACATAACAAATGCCTGAGTGCATCTTCTATTAATCATTGACTTTTCAGAAGCAAAGAGTCACTTGTAATGACATTTCCTAGAATTGCTTTTTGTGTTGTTTGTTTCCTTGCAAGAAAGACTACAACTTTCTCCAGTTCTCTGTTTTCCTGCATTGAACCATTCCGGCCTTTAAAATGAAGGTCTTGAATACAAGTATGACTCTCTTTATCATGAGAATGTAATACAACTTTGCAGAAAGGTTAAAAAAGCCTATGGACATTTTTTAACTCTCCCCAAATTTCACCAATGTTTCTTTAAATGTTCTATTGATATTTATAGTGGCAGTGAAAATCCCATAAAGAAGCATATGACCATTTTTATTGGGCATGGATGTGACAGTCATTTACATTCTTTCTTGTCTTTCTGTATTTCTGGCTAACATTTCTTTCTTTGAGGGGTTCCCCTATGGCTCTCCACTCATTCTGTGGCGAGTGGTAACCTGTCACCCCGGCTCCCATTCTTTTTGATGTTTGTCACTCCACAGCTGATGGAGATTCTGTCATCTGACTTTGAAGACGACTTCATGGTGTTTTATTTATTTATTTTCTTAGCTTTTGGAAATGAGCTGTCTTTGATTACAGCTTGTCAGTGTGTTCTGACTGCTAACATTGATTCCCAGCAGTCAACAACTTTGTCATATTGTTCGAGATTAGGTTTCCATGTGTCATTTTAATAGACTAAAAAGCCATTCTCAGTAAAATCGAATTCCTGTGGGTATCATTGTTAAGGATGCTCTCAAAATGAAGTAAATTTGTAATGTTTTGGAGGTTTTACCGGAAAGGCATCGGGTGACTGTATTTACTGAAACTACCAGTGAGTGTCTCAGCTGGATTTGGTACTCTGTAAATTCAATTTAAAATCTGTTTGCTTTTAGTTAGGTAAAACTTGATTTACAGTAATTAAGATACTTCATGAGATTCTCCCTTTATGTAGGCAATACAATTTTATTTTTGTCTTTAACTGTAAAAAAATGTTTGCTTTTTCTTCACATTTCTAAATATGACCCTTATACACAAGTTATTGACAAGACCATGGAATATAAATGCTCATTATTAGTCTTGGTACATGGTGTCATATTACACTAGTAATATTTAACTACAGGTAGTAGTAGTGAAAAGAAAATTATCTGAAACCTCGTGGTATGGCTTCAAATTCCAATTCAGGCATTTGTTATTTGTATATTCTTTAGAGTTATGTATTTCTTTGTGTTTTGGTTTTCTATATATAAAATGAGGGTGTTAATGGTGATTTTAGGGATGGAGAGATGACTTGGTGGTTAAGAGCACTCACTGCCCGAACAGAGGACCTAAATTTGGTTCCCACATCCATACTAGGCAACTGACAACCACCTGTAACTCCATCTCCAGAGGATCCTACACCCCTTTCTGGCCTTCAAACACATGTCTTATGCATTCACACAAAAACACACCTATACATGTAAAGAAATTAAAAGTAAATCTTAAAAAATAGTTATGTAAGTCCATTACTTTAATCCCAGCACTCAGGAGACAAGAGGCAGAGGCAGAGGCAGAGGCAGAGGCAGAGAGGCAGAGAGGCAGGGAGGCAGAGAGGCAGGGAGGCAGAGGCAGGGAGGCAGGGAGGCAGAGAGGCAGAGAGACAGGGAGGCAGGGAGGCAGAGAGGCAGAGAGGCAGAGAGGCAGAGGCAGAGAGGCAGAGAGACAGAGAGACAGAGAGACAGAGAGACAGAGAGGCAGGGAGGCAGAGAGACAGAGAGGCAGAGGCTGATGGATTTCTGAGTTTGAGGCCCCACTGTACAAGATAAGTTCCAGGACAGCTAAGACTTCACAGTGAAATCCTGTCTTGAATATTTAAATAAATAAATAAATAAATAAATAAATAAATAAAGTCTTCTTTATGTCTATGTAATAGAGACAATGAGACAATAGATACATAACATGTGTTTGGGGGTGGAGTGGGGTGTGCTGCTCTCTCTCCCTACCACTCAGCCTTGGCTCTCATTACTCTATTAACCCAGCAGTACTTCCTGGAACACACATTTTTATACACTGGGTAGCAGAATGAAAATTTCTGGCCTTCTACAACTCTCTTGGGTGTCAATGTATGGGCTCTCTATGATCATCTAGCAAGCTCCCAGGAGTTTGATATTCTTTGCCTACCAATTCCTCTTTAAACTAAGTTGGGAGAATAACAGTTTTCACATTTCTTTAGATCCTCCATGACACTGCTTTTGCTCAGCTTGACAGCTGCCTGGCTAGGCCAATATCTCCCCCTCTCCCAGAGAGAGCTCTATGAACTGTGAGAACCCAAATGAATGGTAAGTGGTAGACACCATTAACCATATATGACATTAGAGAACTATAATAGTTGAGCAAAATCTTAAGCTCTCATTGAACTTGTCCTATAGGCAATCTAGTAAGAATTGTCTCTAAAGAGATACTGTTGATTTCAAAGAAAAAGTCTATTTTCCTCAATTCTGATTCTAGGAAGGCACTCTCATTTTTCAGCTGTTTGTAATCTACCTCAGGTTGAGGTCTAGGGTGGAAGTAACCGTAGTTTTCTTGCCTTCCCCGTGTGGACTGAACAACTAACTGTATAGGGATTCTTGCTGCCATGCCAGACACATCAAGATCTCAGTTCCACTGGCTCCTGACATGAATATTGAACCTGTCTTACTACTCGACTAGGTCTTCTTTAGCCACATGGTTTTTTTCCTGGGTTTGCTCCAGTACCCTAGGACCAAGTTTGTTTAATATAGAACATGACCTTTTGTGAAAGCCTGTCTTATTTCCATGTTTATGCACTTTGACTCCTATAATGGTATCCTGGCATTTGTGCTTCTCAATGCCCAATAAGCTCCTAAGTGTCAGTATTGTGCTCATCATACAACATTCAAAATAATCATTTTATAATCACATACAATACTAAGTTATAAGTATGTTTACTGTTTTCATACATAAGACAACTGACACCCAGAGTAATTTAGATATAGTTATCCATTGAAGAAGAGATTCAAATCTAGATTTCTCCTGCTGCAGAACCAGAGGTCATTGCTTCTACTGTGCTGTTTCTGGTCCATACTGTTAGTTGGAAGGCAGGGTTCTAATTGGGTCAGTGATTTTACAGGGAGAGTTTATAGTTCATTCTTCTAGGGTGTGTTCCCTATCTTCATCTCTTTGGCCAAGTTTGTGAGGGCTCTTGATCTGTTCCCATGGAGTCAATCATGAAATCTAAGCTTGTCTTACTGACCACTGCTTAGGTTGGGTAGAATACTGCTGTGGGAATGGTCAAGGATAAAACCAGAGCTAGTGTGGTGGGGACTTTAACTGCTGACCTGAAGTAGACACCCCAGTATCTCTAGTAGACACTTCAGGCATAGCAGAATTAAAGCCCCTTTCCAAGGCACACACAACAGTGCTTTCAATTTCAAGAGCCTGCTACACTGTCTAAGTCTTAGCCCCTCAGGGCTTTCTCAGGCCTTCCAGGCAGTTGACCTAAGAGAGGAGGAGCTTCTTGCTCTGCTCAGACAAGCGGCTCACAGGCATTTGTTCATAAATATTCTAGCTTGCTTCTTTCATACCATAACATTCTTGAGAATCTTGGAGCATTGTTTGAAATTTATTAGGTCAGAGATGAAGCTTAGAGATTGCATTTTCAACAAGCTTTTAGATGATGCTGAACCTTAACCCACACTTTGAATAGCAAGGCTCCTCAACAGGGTACCCTTTAGTAGTAACCCCATTCCCCTCCTTTCCTTTCCTTTCCTTTCCTTTCCTTTCCTTTCCTTTCCTTTCCTTTCCTTTCCTTTCCTTTCCTTTCCTTTCTCATGTCCCCAGAAGGACACTCAGGGTCCCTAGCATCAGGTCCAAATAGACCATATGTACTTTCTTACTGTTCTTCCTGGTCTCCAGATCCTCCCTTGGTAGAGACCTATCTGAAGAGGGGGCTCTACCAGTTTTCAGAATGGATAGCCCAAGAGAACAGCAGAATTCTCCCAAGTGCTCAGGGCTTTGTCAACATGAGGGCACCTTCACAGACCTCTTCCAGAAAAGTATCACTAGGCATGATGTAGCCCAGGTTGAGTAGCCAAAGTTTTGCCTATATTGATCTTAAAGTGTTTGCAGATGAGGGCATAGCTGGCACCCTTCCCTCGGAGAATCGCCAGGATCTTTAGAGAAAGATATGCTGTGTCTCAGCTGTAGAAACTCGAGGACCTCTAAAGTCAATCTGAGCCAAGATTCTCAAGGATCTGGAGTTCTTTAAGAGTGAATGGGATGGGGAGCAGGGCAGTGAATAGGAAGAGAGGGGGAAAAGAAGGGAAGGTAAGTAGGTAGGTAGTTAGTTAGGTGGGTAGGTAGGGAAGGAGGGAGGAAGGAAGGGAGACAGGGAGGGAGACTGACTCAGATTCTCAGAGCTGAGGAATTCCTTTATGAAGGCTCTATAGAGATAAGGTTAGGGAGTGGCCAGTCACCTGCATACTTTCTATCTGCATTCCTGCTCCCAGCTGAGGCCTGTTTGTTTCCCTCTATCAGCTGCTAACTTTTTCTCTGGTTCTCATTAACTCCAAACTTATTCAAAGGATCTACCTGTTTTCCTCTTCCTAAGATTAAGAGTTAAAGTAGAATAAGCCAGAAGAATCATTGGCAGTTAGCACCAAAGTCTCAAAATGTTGGCATCTGTTTCTATAGTCAACTCCCCTGTATCAGTCAGTATCTGCTTCTGTCTCTATTGGCCCCTGGGATCTGTCTCATTTTATTTTTCTTTTTTTTTTTTTTTAATTTAATTTAATTTTATTTTTTTAATTTACATTCCAAATCACTTCCCCTTTCCCGTTTCCTCCCTCCCCGAAGGTCCCATAAGCCCCCTTCCCTCCCTCTTTTCTCCGTTCAACCCCCTCTCATTACTCTGTCCTGGCGTTCCCCTACATCCAGTCTTTCCAGGACCAGGGGTCTCTCCTTTCATCTTTTTAGAAATCTATTGATATGCTGATTGTGTCTAGGGTATTCTGAGATTCTGGGTCAATATCCCCTTATCAGTGACTTCATACCATGTGTGATCTTTTGTGATTGGGTTACCTCACTAAGGATGATATTTTCAAGTTCTGACCATTTGCCTAGGAATTTCGTGAATTCATTGTTTTTAATTGCAGAGTAGTATTCCATTGTGTAAATATACCACATCTTCTGAACCCATTCCTCCGTTGAGGGACATCTGGGTTCTTTCCAGCTTCTGGCTATTATAAATAAGGCTGCTATGAATATAGTGGAGCATGTGTCCTTATTGCATGCAGGTAAAGTCTCTGGGTATATGCCCAGGAGTGGTATAGCCGGATCCTCCGGAAGTGTCATGCCCAGTTTTCTGAGGAGCCGCCAGACTGCTTTCCAGAGTGGTTGTACCAGCCTGCAATTCCACCAGCAGTGGAGGAGTGTTCCTCTTTCTCCACATCCTCGCCAACAACTGCTGTCTCCTGTGTTTTTGATCTTAGCCATCCTGACTGGTGTGAGATGGAATCTCAGGGTTGTTTTGATTTGCATTTCCCTAATGACTAAGGATGATGAACATCTCTTTAGGTGCTTCTCAGCCATTAGATATTCTTCAGGTGAGAACTCTTTGTGGAGCTCTGTACCCCATTTTTTAATAGGGTTACTTGCCTCTCTGGAGTTTAACTTCTTGAGTTCTTTGTATATCTTGGATATTAGCCCTCTGTCGGATGTAAGGTTGGTAAAGATCATTTCCCAGTTAGTTGGTTGCCGCTTTGTCTTTTTGACGGTGTCTTTTGCCTTGCAAAAACTTTGTAATTTCAGCAAAGTGGCCGGATATAAAATCAACTCAAGCAAGTCAGAAGCCTTCCTATACTCAAAGGATAAGCAGGCTGAGAAAGAAGTAAGAGAAATAATACCCTTTACGATAGCCACAAACCATATTAAGTATCTTGGCGTGACGCTAACCAAACAAGTGAAAGATCTGTATGACAAGAACTTCAAGTCTCTGAAGAAAGAAATTGAAGAAGACCTCGGAAGATGGAAAAATCTGCCATGCTCATGGATTGGCAGGATTAATATAGTAAAAATGAGCATCTTACCAAAAGTAATACACAGATTCAATGCAATCCCCATCAAAATCCCAACTCAATTCTTCATAGAGTTAGAAAGAGCAATTCAAAAATTCATCTGGAATAACAGAAAACCCAGAATAGCTAAAACTATTCTCAAGAGTAAAAGAACCTCTGGGGGAATCAGTATCCCGGACCTCAAGCTGTACTACAGAGCAATAGTGTTAAAAACTGCATGGTATTGGTACAGTAACAGACATGTAGATCAATGGAACAGAATTGAAGACCCAGAAATGAATCCACACTCCTATGGTCACTTGATCTTTGACAAAGGAGCTAAAACCATCCAGTGGAAAAAAGATAGCCTTTTCAACAAATGGTGCTGGCTCAGCTGGAGGTCAACATGCAGAAGAATGCAAATTGACCCATCCTTATCTCCTTGCACTAAGCTCAATTCTAAGTGGATCAAAGATCTCCACATAAAACCAGACACACTGAAACTAATAGAAGGGAAACTAGGGAAGAACCTTGAACATATGGGCACAGGGGAGAATTTCCTGAACAGAACTCCAATAGCTTATACTCTAAGATCAAGAATAGACAAATGGGACCTCATTAAATTACAAAGTTTTTGCAAGGCAAAAGACACCGTCATTTTATTTTTCATTGAGTTTGGTGCTCTCTCTAGCAGAGCCATCCTGTATGTTGCTCAGCTTTCAGACCACACAGCATGTGGTGTGGATGGCGGGTAGGTGGAAAACTGGAGGTTTGTGTTTGTCGGTGGCTCAACTGGCACAGACTTCAGTCTGTGGTGAGAAATAGCATTCTCTGTAGGAGATTTTGTAACTCAGCAATTGGGCTTTCTCTTAAACCCTAAGGACTTAGACTCTATTCCCATAAACACTACCTAACATAATGATGTTTCATAAAAACAAACAGGAGAGTGTCAGCCCCTCCTCCCACCCTGCCACCATCAGGAATCCTATCTTTCTTCTAAAATTAGGTTTAATCTATCTTTTAAAATTTTAATTTCTCCTCCTGTTCATTCAATTTAGTGCCTGGAAGGATGATATGTGTTCTTTGTAGGTCTTAATCATACCATTGTGAGGACCCGTGCCTCGACTCTGACCCTGATATTTCAAGGGATCCCATTCCCTATATGTCCTTCTGGAGCTAGCTCTTGTTTTGAAGCTGCCCTGCTTCCAAAGCAGGGGCAGTCTTTCACATGATGGTGCCCTGTCACTTAGCTTTAAAGAAAGCAGTTCTTCATATTCTTTATCCCATAAGTGAACTGCTGTCTTCTGCCAATATCAAAGACCTTGATATCTAAGCCATTGGCAGTCAGGAAGAACAGTTGGAAAGGCTGAATTCCAGAATCCATAGACATCCATACTGCTGAGACTAGAAAGGTAGAGTCTGGGATACAGGGTCGAGAACCAAGGTACGTTGAACTAAAAGCCTTTACTAGCCCTGGAGCTGTGGGAAATTCGCTTACTCTCTCTCTTATTCTCTCTCTTATTCTCTCTCTCTCATTTTCTCTCTCTCTTATTCTCTCTCTCTCTCTCTCTCTCTCTCTCTCTCTCTCCCTCCCTCCCTCTCTCCCTCCCTCTCTCCCTTTCTTTCTTTTTAAAAAATTTATTTTCAAAATATTCCCCTAAATATATTTTGATTATATTCTTTTCCTCTTCCAATTTTCCTAAATCCTCCTACCCCCTACTCACCTAAATTTATGCTTTTATATCTCTCTTAGAAAAAAGGAATACGAAAATATAAAACAAACCTCCAGAATGAAAATTGAAACAATCAATAACAGCAACAACAACAATAACACCCCAATAACACAAGAAGTACCAAAATCAAAAGAAAAAGTGCATAAAAAGTCATGGAGTCTGTTTTATGTTGTCAGCTATTACTGAGCATGGGGCTTACTCTGAACCCAGTGACACGCATTTGGAGAAAACTGATTTGTCCTTTCTTAGCAGGTATCAACCACAAATAGCTTCTAGGTCAGGAGTGGGAATTTGCACCCACTTCTCCTTTTGCTGGAAGTTTGGTTTGAACTTGTGCGTACATATATCAGTACTATTGTTCCTGAAAGACATGAGTCATATGCCACCTCTGGCCCTTTAAATCTTTCTACATCCTCTTCTGCATGGATCCCTAAGTCTTGAGAGAGGGGGCTCTGAAAAATGCATGCCACTTAGGCCTAAGTTCCCCAAGATGCATGTTGTCCAGCTGTGGGACTATGTCCCTGTTAGTGCCATCTACTGAAAGAAGAAACTTCTCTAATGAAGGCTGAGAGAGGCACTGACCTATGGTACAGCAATGTGTCATTGGGACTCATTTTATTGCTTTTTTTGTTTGTTTCATTTTGTTTCTCAGAATAATAGTAGTTAGTTTTCTTGGGATAGATTTCATATTTTCAGTTCTCTCCTCTGTAAAATGGGAGTGATGGTCCTTCAACAACTGGGCAACTATGAAGATTAAACAAGCTATCATGTGTAAGGTTCTTAGCACAAGGTCTGAGAAGCAGTAAATTCCAACTAACACCCCCCCTCACCCCCATTCTTCAGTGGTAGCTGAACCCTGAGTCTGCCTCTAAGAGGCTTGGTAGTCCATCCTAAGCAACTCTAATGTCTTCCTGCAAGGAAGCAATAAGAAGTGGGCATGCTCTGCTCACCCTCTGCAGTTGAACAGTGACCTCAGACTGTCCTCAGCAGAGACTAAGAGTCATTTTCCTATGGTCTCAGGAGGCTTGAAACCATTGGTGGAGATTCGTGTGCTATACAAGTTCCCATTTCCACAAAGACTTCCAGTGCCTGCTCTTATGGTCTCCTCCCATACCTTCCAGACCTGATGTAGCAGTCCTGCAGAATCCCAATAAAGTGCAGCATTTCTCCTCAGTGGCAAGCTGTATGCTGTGAGTACCTGGGAAAGAATTTACCCACCCTGCTGGCATCATCCCTTCATGCCAGATCATTATACCATGTCACTCTTCTCTGTCCTATCACACATCCTGACTTGGCCATCCCCTTACTTCCTTCACTCCTTTCCACCTTGGATATTCTCATAGGATTTCATTTGGCCGACCTCTGGAAAGAACACACCTGTAATGGAATTCCCGAATATTCTTCACACATGGGTATCCTCTTACCAAGGCCTCTTCCTTTGTTGTCCTCAGTAATTTACTTAACTGTTGTCTGGCTCTTCTGTGTTCCAGGTATAAATTCTAAGTCTTGATAACAGTTTTTCTTTGTTTTCACAAATTAAAGAGCAGAACCCCAAGATGAAGTGACCAAACATACCTAAATCACTTAGCACGTGGTTAATTGTTCCATAAATGATTGTTACTGTAATTTTTCTGACACTGGTGATTGTATTGGCTACATTACTGTGCTTGTTTTTCTTAGCATTGTAACTTTTAACCATTTAGAGAAAAAACAAAATCCTGTATCATGAACAATAGTATATCGTAGGTTATTTTACCCATCAAAGACTCCAGAGAAAAGCCCAAAACCATTGAAGTGCCCTATAAGGCCCAGTCTCTTCTAGCTCTTCTTTCCTTCACCCCCAAAAACACAGAGATACTGTTCTGTCTGCTGGGATTCGTCCTTCTCTGCCAGATGGTCACTTAGCCTGCACCTTCTCCTGGCCTTTGCTTCAATGTCGCTTCATTGGTGATGCCTTACCTGAAGGGACAGAATCCTGAGCCCAGAGCACTTCCTATCACTCCTCCAAATGACTTATTTGTTTGTTTGTTTGTTTATTTGGCATGCTTATCATGTATTACAATGCTGGTTGCAGATTTATGTATATGTATATGTATATGTGTATGTATATGTTTATATGTGTATGTGTATAGTTTCATATGTGTATATTTGCATATGTGTATGCATGTGTGTGTGTGTATGTGTAGGGGGATGGGTGTTACTTGATTGTTTCTTTCTACTAAGGAACATAGGTTTCATGAAGGAAGAAATGGTTCTTTAGAACCTAAAAGTGCCTGGAATTTAGTCTGCATGTAATAAATATTTTTAGAATGAATCAAGAAATACTTGCCCTTTGACAATTTTTTTTCCAGAACGAAGCACAAAGGAAATATTGCTAAGAAGATGCCGAAAAGCACAGTGAGTACTTTTATACCAGCCTGTGACACAAAGGATTGACCTATGGGCTACAACTAGAATTTTGTGAAATGTTAGCGATCTTGTTACCGACAACTTTTATCAACCACTCACCTTCATTTTGCAGTTGGAAAAGAAAACAAAAAACTTCTAACTTCCCTCAAATATTTGTCTGTCATGCTCAGCATGGATATTAACACCTTCCCTTAAAGAGACAACCTTGGGGAGTGTTTGACCAACACTGTGCTGGGTGTCAATACCCTATGGATTTGCTGAAAAAAAAAAAGGCTGCTTTGTGCATCAGCCCCACCCTGGATTCTCACTTGGCACCCATCCAGTTATTGACACTATTTAGTTTGTAAAATTTCCTGGACACAGAGGAGAGAGGGCATCTGTCTCAAGTGAAACCCTGATACGCAGGACACATTTACATTCAAAGGGAAACAGTGTCTGCTGAACTGTATAGCAGCTATCTATGCAGGAAACTCGAACAGTGTCCAAAGAGCAAATAATTGTAGCGATTAATCTGATAAGCCAGTGACACAGGAGGAAAGTACAAATTGAAGTTTCAGCAACAGGTGTAAGACACGTCGTCTTTCCTTTCCTGATATTCTTAGGAAAGTAATAAGATAGCTTAATTACATGATAAAACTCAAAGTCCAGCTGGAGCCTCCCGCTTCCTGCCGGCTGCTCACTGGCTTGCTTTTCTTATTGGACATGGTGAGATCTTTAGATGGTTAGGTTGAGCTCTCTGCTCTCCTTACCCTTCAGATTGCAGAGAACTGAATATACATTGAAACCAAGCTCATCTCCATCTTTGACTCCTTGTATTTTCTTCTGGCGCAGTTAATGATTTGCTCAAATGAACTTTGTACTGTAAGCTAAATCATATGTGTATTTTAATATATATATACACTAAGTAGTGCATTCATAGATTCATGGATTACAAGATTACTAGTATGTCTGTTATATACTTGTTTGTCCCTTAATTTTGAAATTAAGGTGTAAAACCATGATTGGGTTTTCAAGCACATATAACCTTTTCTTTTAAGCATTAAATCGAATCATATGGAAGTCGGCTTCAGTGCTGTAGGAGGCATCTCATTATGAGATACATTTTTTTTCTCCTATTCCTTTCTAGCTTTCTTCTTGTTTTGATAGTTACGGAGTTCCCAGGTTGGACTAGCATCTGGGGATGGTAAAGGCTAGTGACTCAATCTTAGTTGTTCTAGGGTAGTTAGTGCTCACCCACAACCAGATTGCCTTGATTATGTAGTTGGTCTTGGAAGATGTGAGCTCTCACAGCCTTTTTTCTAGGGCAAGCTTCTGTGCTTATTTGGTACGGAATGTCAGTCAGTTACTAGCTAGGTTTTGGAAGTTTTCCGAAAATAAGTTTTAATGTTTTGTTATTTGTCCAATAGTCTGCTTCTCTCATATTTTTGTTAAAATGTAGACACATGTTTAGTAGGCAAGAAGTTCTTCCGGCTTCTCTTCATTCTTAGGTTCTAGACTAAACTTTTTATCTTCTTATTCCTATTCTGAGCTCCCTGTCATGGTTTACAACATTTATGAGTTTGCACTTTGTATTGTAGCAAATTGCTTTTGAGGAAATATTTTATATTTGTTCCATATAAAATAAATGGATGCAGAGCTAAAAAAAAAATTGAGACTATAGATAGGTTGAAGATTGCTCTACTAGAATGCAATCGGAGGCTGAAATGTTTTTTAAAGGAAATTAAATAGATTAATAGTATATTTCTCACAGACCATTAGCCAGGTAGGAAATAGGGAAGTCATTGCTTACCTGATCACCTATTCTGAAGTCTGAATGGAGACCTGAGATTATGTCCTTTGTTACAGATGTTTCCTGGTCTCATTTCTCTACATGCTTTATTTTTTTCCTTGGTCATACCCGGGCAAAAGGGCTGCCCAAGAAAGCTCTTTATTTGAAAACCTGTTCAATTCAACAAGAGAAAAAATTGCCTGGACATTTTAGTGTAGGATATTAGATAAAATATTCTTACAAGAAATCTGAAATTCAAAACTCTGTATGGGCTCTTCACCCTGCAGAGAGGAAATGGTGTTTCTGACTCAACCTGACCTGTATTTAAGTTGAGATGGAGTGCTGTATTAGTTCTGTTTGGAATCCTCCTTGAAGACTTGTCCATCATAGTCAAACCCAGGGTTCATAGCTTCTAAAACATATTGTAGGCTGTTAAAAATACATTGTATGGTAGCACTTACCAGTCCTTGAGAGAAACTATGTGTGAGCTATGATGGATTTCAGGAATTATATCAGCACCCTCCAGTCAGTGTTCCTTTCCTTCTTCTTTTATAAATCAGTAGTTTGCAATTTTGACAGGTAATTTTTTTTTCTGTCAGCTACAACTTGATGCAGTCTTTTAAACTCTGAGCAAACTGGAAACTAAGTACCTCTCAGAAGTTGCTGACATGTTTCCATTCAAATTACGATTTTACTTTCTGAATTTTTGTCTTTTGGGGGGATTATGTTTAATTGTTAAAAATCTTTTAAATTTATTCCTTGAAAATTTCATACATTTATACAATCCAATCTATTTCCATTATAATCATTACCTCTCTCTAATTCTTACAAGATCCCCATTCCCTCTCTTTAGACTCCATATCCCCCCTCCCTTTTGTTGCTATCACTAACAACTGAGTTTAATTAATGCCATTCAAAGTGTGTGGGTATGGAGGCCATTCACTGATGTGTGGGCAACCTACCAGCTTCTATGTCCCCAAAGGAGAGACTCTGTCTTCCTCACCATTATCAAGCACTAATAGGCCCACCATCAAGGGTAGGTGCCCCCCTAAGCCTATGATCACCTTAACCATGGGCTTTTGACCAAGCTTATAGAACCAAGTATAGATTCTCTCCTGTAGAAACAGAGTGTTAAAATAGATAGTGAGTCAAAGTGGAAGGTGGGCCTCACAATATGGTAGTACACATCACATTGCACATCACAATATGGTAGTACACATCACATTGCACATCACAATATGGTAGTACACATTGCATTGCATGCCACAATATAGTAGTACATATCACATTGCACATTGTAATATGGTAGTACACATAACATTGCATTATTTTCTTTTTGATATTATAATATAATTACACTATCTCTTCCTCTTACCTTTTTGAGATTATAATATAGTTTCACTATTTCTTCCTTTCTTTCCCCCTTCCATACCCTCCTGTATACCCCTCCTTGTTTCTTTCAGTCATGACACATTTTTCATTTATTGTTGTTGCATGCATTTAGGCATATGTACATATATATATATTCCCTAAATATGATCTATTTAATATATATATCCCTAAATATAGCCTATTTAATATATATACATATATATGTATATATATACATATGTATATATGTGTGTATATTTTTGTATATTTTCAGAGATGGCTGTTTGGTACTAGAGAATGAATTGGTGTATTCCTTCTTGGAGAAGAATGTTCCTTTCACTCTCCAGCATTCCTTAGTTGAGATTTTATTGACATAGCTTTTGACATTACTGGGAGACAAATCTCACAGCAAACTTGTTGATTCTCTCTTATAATCTTTCTACCCCCATTGCATAATGTTTCCTGAGCTTCAGGTACAGGAGTGTTTTGTAAATGTATCAATTGAGACTGGATTCCACACTTCTGCATTTTGATGGTGTTTTTGTGTAGTGGTCTCTGTCTATTGCAAAGAGAGATTTCCTTGACAAGCACTGAGATCTACACTGATCTTGGGTAGAAGAGCAAATGTTTACACTGTTGTTAGGGATTATGCTGGTTTGGTTCAGTGCTGATAGGTTCTCCTCCAATACCTATGACTTCACTGACACTGAGTCGGTGCTAGGCTTCCCTCCTGTTGAGCAGGTCTTAACTCTACCTAGAGAATTGTTCATTGCTGATTTCTTCCTTTGATTGTTTTATTATTTTTTTAAAGATCACAGAATGTCTTTATTCTGAAAAATACTTATTCTCCTAAATGAAATTATATTCCATACATTATAGTCTGAACTTTTAAAAGAATCATTTCCTGAATAAAATGAGATAGTTACAAATAAGATAAAGTTTGTCAAATATTATGGCAGACTATTTGTAGACTTATTAAATTCCTATAAAAGCCCAGAAGTCTCCAGTTGTCTACCCTTGTGACCTTTATATCTATTTTTGATTATGCTTACTCTGATTCTTTTAAGGTTCTATTAAGATGATTCAAGTTAAATTACTGGGACTGAACTTTATAAACATCTTTTAGCTTCTCAAATTGTCTAGGAGTTGCTATGGAATCTTAGATCTAAACATATAGTTATTAGAGAAAGCATTTTGGTTTTTAAAATCTGGATTAATCATATCTCCCCAAGTCAGAATGTGAATATAGATCTGTAAATCATTTGCAAATATGCAAATCACTTAAACACATAAAAGAGAGGATGAAATACATTAACATGATTGCCATTGATATTTCATAGTTTCTATGTGTATTTTAAAATTTAGACGTTCCAAAGGCAAAGAAAACTTTGAAAAAGTTTTTATTATGGAATAAGAATATGATATGTGCATATGAATAATGATAGATATTTTATGTATCCTTTACCCTTATTTTCCTCTGGCAGTAACACATGGCCAACTTTACAATGATATTACAGTAAAAAAGTGGATATCCTTTTGTTATAATAAAGTGCACATAACAAAGTTTGGAATTTTACTGTTTTAAGTATGTAATTCATTGGCAGTAAGTAGATTCAGAATGTGCGCAAACATCACCACTAGTCATTTCCAGAACTTACCATCATCTGAAACAGAAACTCTGTATGTACCAAAATATACCTCTTTACAGGTCCTTCCTGCCAGACACTGGCAGCCTCTATTATATTTTTTTCCTCTCCCTATAATTTTGCATTTTATAGGTAGTTCATATTCATGACATCATGTGATGTTCTCTGATTGGCCTATTTTGTAAGTGTAATTTTTGCTACTGCTATGGACTGTTTCATTGTTACTTGCTTTGTTGGCGAGATATCTATTTTCTAAAATTCTACATTTGTTTAGTTTTGTATTTAAGGTAGAGGACACAGGATTCATTCATAGGGAGGTCAGAGGACAACTTGGAAAATGTTCTAGGGATCTAAATTGGTGTCAGGCTTGGGGCAAAGAGTCTTTAGTCTAAAGTTTAAAAAATGAAAAGAAAAAGAAAAGAAAAGAAAAGAAGAGAAAGAAGGAAGGAAGGATGAAAAAAAGGAAGAAAGAAAGAAGAAAGAAGGAAGGAAGGAGGGAAGGAAGGAAGGAAGGAAGGAAGGAAGGAAGGAAACCTTTTAGGGACATGATGGTGTGTAAGATACATACTCTGCAAATACTTCTGCCACCAGTGTTTTGCTTTCTGAGACACTATGGCTTGCCTCTGTAGCTTCCGTATAAACTATACTTGAACTTTGATAAGCAAGAGTTACATGTTAAAGCCTGTCTCATATAAATAGATTCTACTTGTTCATGGTGCAGAATCTGCCGAGTTCTCCTTGCAAGTATTTCACAGCAATATTGATCAAGATTGTTGGTCTGTAGTTTTTGAGTAGTGTCTTTGTTTGGTCTTGTTATCTGGGTAATTCTAGGCTAGTCAAACAACTTAGGAAATGTTCTTTCCTTTTCAGTTTTGAAAAGAGTTTGTGATTCATGTTCTTCTTTGAATGTTAGTAGTACTCAACAGTTGAGCCATCTGGTCCTGTGCTTTCATTTGTCCAGTGGTTTTTGATTACTGATTTAGTTTTCTTACCAGTTAAACATCTATCCAGATTGTCTGTCTTAATTATTTATTTCAATAGATAGTGGGTGTCTAGTTTCTACACAGCTAATTTCAGGTAGATTATACAGTGCACTCACATACACATATTTATAATCTTCTCTCATACCCTTTTTTTATAAAAATCAGTAGCATTACCTGTACCATGTGCTGTGTGTACTTCCATCTTCTTTTATGGTCCAGTTTCATTGAAGTTCTCACACTACCTGTATGGGGTTTTACCTTGAATCATGGAAATCATTGGGGTGATGTATGATAATCTGAGAGGAGTTAAAACTGTTTGGTGAATGCTTGAGTAACAGGCATGTTAGAAGGATCAGAGATCCCTGGTTTACCACATTGAATTTGTCATTGTTTTATAGTCTAGACACAAACTTCTCTTTGTTGCTCTTCAGTCTAAACCAGCTTTGTAGATAAAAAGCTCTATGATTCACATAAATATTTGGCATGATTATCCTAATGTATATCTCATGTTTATTTTGGGTAACCTAAGTAACACTAGTATGTTAATCCACTCTTCCTCTTTTATTCTATGTCCAAGTATTCAGACTGTTGTCTGAGTAGCCTGTTTGTATTTCCTGAATTTTCACTTTTAGATATTATCTGGGGGATTCTGTTGTGAAAATACATGAGCTTTATTTTTTTTCTCCTGACTCTTACATGCTCCCCACCCTTGGGACAGTGTTATCTCACACAAGGTCTTCTTGCCTATCCCGGGCTTTCCTTATATAATTATATAAAAGTTATAATATAACTGTAGTCAACATTTATATTACTATATCACTGAAAAGATTGCCCAGAACTAAGAAGACATGGTATATTTAATCTCTCCTTCTCATCTACACACACACACACACACACACACACACACACACACACACAGGTCTATATATTATTGATACAATTAAGATCCATTTTCTGTGATTTAACTCTTCTCTCTGGTAAAAATCTAGTATTATTGTATCACATGTCCTTTTGATACATCTTCTGGACCATTCTGACCTTTGGCCTTCTAAGTGGATTATCATATGGATTTGGTTTATAGCCATGATGAAAGGCATCTGTCTTCAGTGTGCCTGGGAGCCCTGCTCCCCTTCCTTCCTTCTCCCTATCATTTCCTCTGTTGTTCATTTTTCCCTTTCTTTGTCTTCTCATTTTAATGCTACTTGCCCTCTATATCTTTCCAAAAGAAATAGTGCTTCGGAAATACAATTTGAGTCATTTTGTGCTTAGAAATCCTCTTCCTCTCTATTCTTTTAAGTGTAGTTTTACTGAAAACAAAACTATAGCCTGATTTTTTTTCCCCCTCAGTACTTTGAAGTATTTTGTTGTTGTTGTTGTTTTTGAGAAGGTTGTGATGTCCTAAGTCCTGAGATTTCTCAGTAACATGCTTTGATGTTCATCTGTTTTTGTCTTCATCGCCAGCCTTCAGTGGACTTGTTTACTCTGGACATGGTGTTCCCTGCTTGAGGATCTCAGTTGTGTCACTAATTTGTTTTTTCCTTTTCTGGAACTTCACATGTTTATCTTTGTAGGATTTATACAATGTTACACTGGATTACCAGGATGATCTTTTTCTCTTTCTTTTCTTTCTTTCTTTCTTTCTTTCTTTCTTTCTTTCTTTCTTTCTTTCTTTCTTTCTTTCTTTCTTTCTTTCTTTCTTTCTTTCTTTTTTTGTATTTGTGTCTTTGAATTTTTCCTCCATTCTCTCAAACTTCTATTTCCTTTCTGGTTACAATTTTCCTTTCTGTGAGTTACTCTTTTTGGTTTTCTGAGTCTCCCTCTTTCTTTAAGTTCACCTGTACTTGGACCAGGGAAGGGCCAGCCATTCTGCCAAGCCCCACATTCAGAAAGCTTTGCCATTCCTGTGGAGCTGAGACATTGCTGACTTTGACATGGCAGTGACCATTCATACAGGGGTACAATTGCTCTCTACAGGCTAGATGTCAAAGAGCAAAACTTTTAATGCCTGCTTAAACCCCAGCTCCTTTCATATTTGAAAAAAATGACTTAAGCCCAATTTAGGAGTAAAGGAGTAGATTTGACAGATTATATAATGTTCTCTTTGTAATTGAAATGGTTAATAATATTATGTAAGTTTCTTACAATAACTGGTAAAAGTTAATAACTTTTTTCCTATTTGTAGCCTGTCATAATTTGTAGTTTGCTAATTTCTAACTTCTAGGCAACCATAATGAAAACTAGACTTCTAGAGTGGCAGTTAATAATACACAGATATCATGTGAAGCAGTGTGGTCTTTCATCTCAAATACTATTCAGAAGAAAATACAAAACAGCAATTTTGCAAACTTCAGGAATTCAATTTTTAGTAAGCTAAAATACAGACAGAAAGTAATGGCAGAAAAAAATGAATGGTGCTATAATGGCTGATCCTAATAGACCAGACTGTACTGTCTTCAAGATATATAATATGTCTATTAAAATTATTATATTCTAATTTTATATGACAGTACTGCTATTAACATAGCTTGATTAATATTATTCATTTTATAAGTCATACTCAAAGGTAGGCAGAAATTTTAAGTGCTGTATTTAAAAGAGTTGCCTTAATTTTTACATTTTAGAAAATTAAATAACTTTGAAAGTTAGTTTACAAATTGGACTCTACTTATTTTCAAATTAGAAATATTGGTGTTTTGTTCAACGGAGGAATGGATTCAGAAGATGTGGTATATTTACACAATGGAATACTACTCTGCAATTAAAAACAATGAATTCACGAAATTCTTAGGCAAATGGTCAGAACTGGAAAATATCATCCTTAGTGAGGTAACCCAATCACAAAAGAACACACATGGTATGCAGTCACTGATAAGGGGATATTAACCCAGAATTTCGGAATACCCAAGATGTAATTCACATATCAATAGATTTCCAAGAAGATGGAAGGAGAGACCCCTGGTCCTGGAAAGACTGGATTTAGGGGAATACCAGGACAGAGAAGCGAGAGGGGGTTGAATGGGGAACAGAGGGAGGGAAGGGGGCTTATGGGACTTTCGGGGAGGGAGGAAACGGGAAAGGGGAAATAATTTGGAATGTAAATAAAAAATATAGAAAATAATAAAAAAAATTAAAAAAAATAAAAGAAATATTGGTGTTTTGTTTTAACTCAGATCAATTTGGTTTGCAAAGTTAAAGTAGACTCTAAAAGAGATCCATGTCTTGCAATGGGAGGTTGGCAACAGAGTTCCCTTGTGGTATTCTTAACATGTTTGAAATAAAGCCATGGTGCCAGTGACAGCTCCACATAGTCTTCCTAGAGTTATGTTTCTGAATTAATGGACTTGTACATTCGTGCACAGCGAACACAAATGTCATGGAAATGGCAAGCAGAGCATCCTATTCTCATCTTAACTAGGACTGTTAGGAAGCCTGATGAACGACAAGAGTCCATGGTTGGCTTCAACTTCTAGAAGGTCAATAAGTAGGGTCAGTGATGAGGTTATTTTGGTTTCCCAATAACTAAATCCCAGAGGATGTCTAGTACTACCCTGGTCACTTATTGAACATCCCCAAATTTAAGGCTGCTAAAGCAAAGAGTTATCATTTAGTATGTAGTATTTACTGCCTTAAAAGCTTAATTGGGTACTTTTCTTGGCCTATTATTCATGAATGGAGAGTTCAGCCTAACCTTCATGGACCATATAAGCAAAGCACCACTGATATTTAAACTCAATATAGTATTTCATATAAAATGAATCCCAAGATAGTGACTCTAAACTTACAGGAAGATCAGTATTCCTATATATTTCTATTTATGATTTTAGATGAAGCCAGAGCTATATAATTTGTAACTAGAATGATTTCTGTGGCCTTTAAATGTCCACAGTGTTTGATTGTTCTATTCTCATCCATGTGTTGTGAGGAACACATTTTGTACTTATGAAATTAAATAAAAGTTTATGCCTAGAAGTCTACAATGCAGTACCATATTTAATTCAAGAATAAAGAAGGGATGCTCAGCTAAGACAAAATTCTAGAAATTTTGGAAACAGGGAAATGGTCAAGGAGGACTTCCTTTGAACAGGTGTGTGAGTTGGTTTAGATGGGCTAGACAATGCTCTGTTCCCCCTAGGATCATTAAGACTGTGGACAGTTCCCAGTAGGATGATGGTCTCCCACACCAAGAAGATGAACTTGTCTTCTTCTCTATGTTGGGCTTTCACTGTCAATTCTTCAGATCACACAGGAGGACTTGGAGGAGTTAACATCCACCATGGACCCTCAGTGAACAGGACAAGAGGAAGAGTCTGTGGACGAATGCCCCAGCATACTGTCTCTTCTAGGAACAAGATTTGGTGGCACAGCATACTTTTAGAGTAACCTTACCAGGATTGTGCTTCAACGGCTCATAGGCTGTTTAATATAGCCATTATTGAATCTTATCCTTCCAAATGAACATCTCCAAATGAACTGATTACTCCCAGATCATTTACCTTAGGAACAAAAGCTAAAACAGCTCAGTAGAGATGGTGAAATAACTGTGCAAAATACAGATGATGCTCAGCACTGATGAATAGTTGTCTGCATGGAATATCACATTCATAGCTTCAAGGCAATTAAATTAGTTACACCACAAGGTTTGTTGGCAGAGGAAGGGTTGGCACTCTTCTCCAAGCAGTGCTACTCTCCAAAAGGTTAACAAATAGATGCCATGACCAGAGCTTAGCTTCCATGTGGTGGGGTCTTCTCCTCCTTGTTTGGTTTTGCAGTGTTGGGTCCTTGAGCAAATAGGCATTTAATTTGTCACTAAGCCAGTGTCAGAGTTATTCTTTCAAACATTAACTTGTCGGTGGTATTTTGAGAAGGTCGAGGATAACATGAGAAACAAACCATCCTGTGTTTCAGGTGAGGAGCAATAGCACTGGGAATAGGACAAGGGGAAGTAACTGACAGACTTATCATATGGTATGGTGTGGTTTGTCAGAGGAGAGAAAGTGTTGCTTGTGACCCTGGCCAGAACCATTGGGAGTGGTGAGGGGTGGGTAAGAAGGCACAGAGTCGACAACACAGGAGTCAGTTGAGAAGCAGAAGCAGATTCATTTATTGCAGGAAATCGGCAAAACTTTATACCCCCCTCCCAGCATCTCGCTGGCTCTCAAGTACCCAGATGTGGCGCTGTTTCTTTCTCATTGACTCGCTCCATTGCCTCATCCAGCATCAGCAGTCTCTAGCCCTGCCACCAGATTCTAAGTTGACTAGGGGAAGAAGTATCTGTGGCTCATGTGCCAGCATTGTGGCTGGGCCTGCTTGACTAAGTTCCTCTTATAAGAAAGATGTTAAAATATGTAAATACTTATAACCTGGATTGACAACTAAGAGGATACTGATATTTTCATTCAAAATAGAAAATATTAGCAGAAGACCATGCCTTTAATTGAAAAAGTTTGCTTCTGTGATGAAAATCTGTCACTGAACTGCTGAATATCTATTCTTTTTTCCCTCTGTATTAGAATCTTCATTTTAACTTAAGCCTATACTGTATCAAGCTAGAGATACCTCCCAGCTTTCCTCAAAGTTGTCCTTAGCTGTGTGCCTAGTGTTGTGCTAAACTTCCTCAAAGGCCACATAGAAAATGGAGGCTCAACTGGAGGTTGCCCTGACACCAGAGTCCTATGCTTACTGTCTACTGTCTAAAGGCATGTGGGATAGTAATACTCTGGGGCTTTAAGATTGCTCTGAGGGTGGGAAACGTGATAGGTTTCCTGATCACCAGAGAAGCCATAACAGCCTCAAATTGTATTTGTGTGAAGGATTGCACCTCATCTACAATGTGTCACAAGCACTTTGAATCTTCATTTCTAAGTATTTAAACTAATGCTAGCTGGTGGCTCAGAGCCTAATGGTAGGAGGAGGCTTAAATGGCAATAGGAAACAAAATAAATAAATAAACTAATTAATTTAAAATTACTGTAGCAGTTCACATTTGATTATTGTATTATAGAATCTTATTTTATATCCAAGGAGGCACAGAGATGGCTTAGTAGATGATACATAATCAATAAGTGGTAGATATGGTATAGAAACCCAGCTCCATCTGAGGCCAGGCTGTGCAGTACAGGACAAAGCATAGACAAAGGTCAGTCATTGTTTCTAACAGAGAATAGACTGTGAGTCTGAACACAGAACTATTTATATGATATACAGTTTTGGAAACTCTACATTTATTTCCTTTAAAATAGCTTGTGTGGGAGTGGAGAGTTGGGTCAGGAGTAAAGAGCACTTGATGTTCTTCTAGAACCTGAGTTTCACTCCCAGCACTCACATGGCAACCCACAATTGGCTGTTCCAGGAGATCCAATGTGTTCTGGCCTCTGTGGGAAACGCACTCTGTGGTACATATGAAGGCAATATACCCATACATATAAAAATAAAAAGATTGTGTATGATATACATGAAAACCATAGAATCACAAATAACTTTATGTTCATAAGGAAATCTAGTTTTTGTTCTTAATTATAGCAAATGGTGAGATATGGGTAGTTATTAGTGAAATTACATGAGTCTGATCCCATTGATCCTGGTCCCCAGACCCTAACACTGTTAAATTTACATTTAGAGGTGAAGCTGTAGGAGAAAGCATAAGACCCAATCAGGTGCATCTGTTACAGCAGAAAGCTTCTAGTCTTGATTCTCTTCTCTAAGAAACTTGGGCTCTCACCTTGGACTAAAGGCATGCTTATCAAGAGGGAATGTATTCTTATTGTACTGAAAACCCAACTAACTACCCAGGGATAGTGAAGTCATGGATCTTGTATGAGGCCTACACCCAGCCAGTCCTTTCCTAAACCAGCACAATCCCTAAGAGTTATCCAAACATTTGTCTTTGTACCCACAGATAAGTGTAGTCCTCGCCTCTATGAAGGAACCTCTGTTTGGAACAGATGGGGACCACCACAGAAAATCACCACCAATCACAATGCAGAGCTATGGAGCTCAGTGTAAACAGATACCTCTACCAAGCGACTCCCACACCTATAGCTCAGGGAACATCCTGGAAGAGGGGGCAGAAAGATTGTGAGAACTAGAGGAACAAAGTGTTTTCTGTGAGCTTGTATCTCCTAGGAATGTCAGAGGCCATACCTATGGATGCCTCAGCAACATGACTAACTAAGCATGACCTAAACAAGGACAACAGTAGACATGCCCATGTAGATGGGGAAAGGTCACAAGGCTTAAACCCTACAGAAATCACTACGGACAATTAAGAAGTTCGGAGTGAGAGAAATAGTCCTCCATAGGAAAATGAGAGCAATTGGTTATTCAATACCAAATAGTCATTCCTGCAAATGTATACATTAAAAAGGGGAAAGAAGAATATGTGGGAGAGTTTAGGGGGAGGAAAGGGAAGGCAGAGTGGTATAATTATAATCTCAAAGATAAGGAAATTATTTAGAACAAACACAAAACAAAGTCGGCTTTTCACCCCCCTTTCTAGCTTGCGGACCTCTGATAATGCACACTCAAGCCCTGCTTTGTTCTAGCTGCACCGGGCCTGGAAGTTGCCAAGCATGCTCCACCTCTGAGCTGCTCTGTCTCAATATTGTAGCCTCATTCTCTGCATGGCCTAATCCCCCATCCCTTTCCATGTAGCTCGTATGTCACTGCACACGATGCATGAATGCTTGGTCTGCTTAAGGTTGCCATTTGAGTCTGTTAATGTGTCTTCTTCCATTCCCCACTCTGATGCCTCGAGTAGTAGTTTCCACTTACATTTCCAGACTGTGCTCACCGAGGGGATGTACTGAATGTGTGGCAAGACAGTATGAGGACCACTTATAGAAATAATGTAAACAGGTCTGTTCAGTGGTATTAGTTTGCTTTCCTTAAAAGCCATAGTGGAATGACAGTAATCCACAAGGGTTCATTACACTGAAAACTGCATACTATAAAGCACTTGGCATGTTTTTGTGAGAGGAAGTTTCTTAATCTTTCTCCAGCCAACCGTGATAGCAGCATGTTTCTCAGCTCTTGGATATTTCTAGAGTATTCCTGAAAATTTTAAAGATTTATTTATGTACGTTTTACTTATATGTATGCATTTGCCCGCACATACATATGTGTACCACACATATGCCTGGTACTTGTGGAGTCTGACAGAGGATGTCAGATCCCCTGAAACTAGGGTTGCAGATAGTTTTCAGCTGCTGTGTGAAGACTGGGAACCTAACTTGGGTCCTCTGTAACTGCAGTAACTGCTTGTAACCACCAAGCTTTCTCTCTAACCTCTGTTTCTGCATTTCTGAGTTAGCCTAGGTACTCAGCCCCCAGTACTGTGTGGTAGCAAATGCCTGTTTGTTACTTTTACATGTTCTGTATTGATGTTAAGATGGAACTTGATGGGATTGTCTTCAGAATCCAATCCTTTGTTTCTTCATAGGAGATTGAATGTTTTATTCATGTAAGTTTATGCATGTAGAAATGCATTTCCTATACAGCGCTTGTTTAGACTGTCCAGGGCACAGCATTATTGAGAAGAACATGAAGGGAAAAAAAAAAAACAAAGGGAAAAAATTGGCACCTGGTGTTTGTTGAACTTCCCCCAGGATTTCAATGGCCTGCTCCCTTTGCATGTATTGATTTTGGGAGTCAATTGCAGTTCCCCAGGTAGGGTAGGCTTTATGGTTAGAGATCAACAAACCTTTTACCTCCTTAGACAGAAAAGGCAGGGCACAGCTCTTCCTGCCTTGCAGGAAATTGTAATTTTTATGGTTCTAATAAGGGAGATGAAATAAGCATAATAAATAGCGGTAAATGCAGAAACTTGGCGAGACAGATACGACACATTGTAGTAAAGCCCCAGGTGCATGGGCTCGACCTGCGCACAACCAGCAATGAATGTGAGAGCAAGCATGTCTTCAGATGATTTCTCTCAAGACAATTAAGGAAGCCCAGAGACTTTTATTTTGCTTGGCAAATATTATAATTTTCTAGCATGACCAATGATCCAGCCAATAGTAAGAAGAAGCTGATGTTCTTAAGTTGACAACTAGGTTTTTTTTTTTTTTTTTGTAAAACAAAACAAATATATGATTTGGGAAAGGAGTCAAAGTGCTTTAAAATAGATCAATTTTCAGAGTAATAGGAAGCATAAAACTCAGGTTCACTAGAGAGAAAGTTAGTCTGTTCTGGTTAAAAACACCAGCCATCTTTATTTATTGCTACCTGAAGAATTAAGACAACCTACAAACCAGAAAGCTTTACTGTCCAGCATTTGGCTGCCAGGCAGTAAAAGGGAAAGAAGATTTTACTTGAAGTTTGCTCATCAAGATAGTTCGTTAGTGTTCTGTGAGAGTATTGGAGAAGGAATTGGTTGTATGTGATTGACAGAACAACATTTTTTGCAATCTGTGAAAGCCAGTCCCACAGGAGTTAAAATGCAGAAATTCATCATGTGATTTTTCTGTTCCTCACATAGCTTTATCTATGAAAATGACTTGCATGCATGTTTAATATTATAATGATAGAACAAGAGAAAACTATTTCTTTTTAACCACTGTCATGTGTCACTGAAGACAGATGGTCTGGGAGTTATGGATAATGTATAGGTTCTCTAAATATTGAAACTGGTGTGAATTGGTGATCTTAAATTGGTAATTAGATTTTTATTGCCTTACGTTACAAATACAGCAGATACATTAGCACAAAAATAACTGGGAGATAAACTTGCCAGAAGTAAGGTTTATTTCTCAAATTCTGTAACATTATTTTGTATCAGTGTGATGTTACTTGTCACTGGAAGAAGAAAATAACTGCTAGAAAGTACTATGTGAGTAAACAAATTAATGGAGACAAAAATAGTATCTCACATCTTGTTTATGATGTTTGACTTTTTATATTTAACACTTTCTACCTTTTAAAACTAAGTTTGGGTTCTGCTGGTTGGTGTCCCCCACCTCCCAGGATGAGGTCTTTCAGTGAAACATTGCATTGCATTTTTACCTATTGTTTCCAAATTGTTCATGCAGATGTGATGCTAAATGCTTATGGCAGGGAAGGTACATAACATAAAAGGGATCAAGCATAGCACATCGTTAGCTGTTCTTTGCTCTCTTCTCTGCTGGCTCATCCCAGCAGAAGGCAGACGTGCTCCTCAGTTTCATTTCTTCACAATCTCTTTCTTGAACTCATATCCTCCATTTCTCTCTCCCTTATAACATTCCCCATACTCCTTACTTTCCATGTCTACTTCCCCATTTCCTCTACTATCTCAGACATGCTCCTTACAAGGCCATAAATGAAGGGCACTGGTCAAGTCTTCTTCCCTTATCTAAATATGTCAGAAAGTATTAATTCAGAGTCTCCATACTTCCACCACTAAATCAGTTATCTTTTGCATCCTCAGCAAAGCTGTTAGTAAAAAGTAACATAAACTTAAAGTATTCAAACAGAAGAAGATTTTTCTTTCACAAGTTCTAGAGACTAGAAATTTTTCAATACCCAGGGCAGTCTATCTTAGAAAAGATGCTTTCCTTTCTCCTCCAACTTCTGGTGGCTTCCCACATTCCTTGGTTTGGAACCATACCTAGTCTCTGCCTTCACCTCTACATCTCCAAACACATATCGTCCATTAATCTTGCTTTTGCTATTCCAACAATCAGGCTCACAAACTAGAGGGGTGACTTTTCATCAGACTGATGATGTCAGTATAGTGTTTTTGTTCATAGTAGACGCATACTATAATATTCCAATCAGAGTGCAATTTTAATAACTAATGAACCTTTTTTGTTTGAGAAGAGTATCTCCCATATGTTATACACCATTCTAGAGCCCACAGAGAGAGTGGTAAACAAATCCCCACTCTCATGGAGTCACTGTCTCATTAGGGGATAAAAAGAACCATTTTTTTTGATCCAAGTGTATTACTTAATGTAAAAAGCTCCAGGAGAATTTCAAAACTCATAGAATTATTTTTAGCTTGTAATTAAGCTGCTAAGAGATAAAGCTTTATGAGATCTAGAACAGAGAGAATATAAAATAACCTTTTTCTAGTTCATTCGTTGCCATGCCATATATCATATTTTCTACCCTAAAAAGCAAAAGAAAAATCAATATATGAAGAGTTGAGCTGGATTATCTAGTCCGTTGACATAGCCAGGCATGTAACATAGGTATAGTCCTGGAGTCATTGGGTAAATGGCAGGGCAGCCTGGGATTTCACTTCTTTAAGAAATGTATTTATGCCCTATTGTTATTCTAATTAAAGTAAATGCAAGCAATATTACCAGTTTGATTTCAGACTTCTGATTCTTCATAAAAGTTCCTAACTTCTACTGTTTTTCCTCTTTTCAATTATATATCATATATAAAATAAAAGATTTAATTAAGATATTTTAATACATGTATGTAATATACTTTGATCATATTCACCCCATTGTTACTCTTTCATACACTCCTTTTTCTCTTCCAAAGTATTATCCCTTTATATCCTTGTCTTTATGTATATATGTAATATAAATGCATGTTTTTTTCTGCAAGATACACTTATTCTCTTTTCTACTGTCTCTGAATTGTTAATTATTATCACTAGTATCAGATCTTAGGCACATGGCATTGCTAACCTCTCATTTACCATGACCTTACTGTGATAGTAAGTGTCTTTCATGTGTGTACTTCCTACGGGACAGTGAATTCTTTATTTTTAGCTTTCTTTTCCAGCACTTTCCACAGTCTATGACATGTAGGCATGCGTAATAGATTTTTTTTAAATTTAGTCAGCTGTTTGCTAGCACAAGCCAGGAGTGGGAGAGCTTAGAATTGAGTGACCCACCTGTATTAGCGGCATGTCTCTGATTAAATTCTTATTTGTTGATTCAACTAGGTCAGTGTGCTTGCCCACAAACAACCAAGATTAATATGAAAAGTACTTATGAGACAGTATTATTTGCAGAACACAATGCTAATGTTCTAAGCATACATCTAATATGCACTAAATCTTAAGAAGCATCCAGTAAATCTTATTCATTAACACTGCTTGCTTATTCTAGACATTATTGTTTTAGACATTTATCCTAACCATACAGTGGATTTTCAGATACACAAGCAGCTTTTAATTAAAGTCCATGGAAGTTTCAATTTGTCAGAGTCAAAGATGTAAAATTACATCCAGTTTAATTATAAGAAAGCACAATTAACAGTTCAAGTTTTGTATGCCATTAACTGTGATATTTTAATGAAATGATTTAGAAGAATTAGCTAATAAAGTGCGTGTTTTGTTTTGTTTTGTTTTATAAAACATGGTGATATTTTTCTAAGATTTATATTGTTTTCCAAAGCTATTCTCTTTGAATGGTTGCCATTCTCAACTTTCTCCATTCTCTCATTCCTCATATCTGGCAACTCACAATTTGAAAAATCATTTTCTTATTACGTGTTTCTTATGCACATCCATTTTTCTGATTTTTGTTTAATCTCTGTGGGCTTTAAGTCATAGAATTTAAGCAATGAACAAAAGTAGTAGTTATGTAAATGAGTTTTGCATTTGTGTTGTATGCTCAAAATATATTCCTAATGAATCTCTTTGCTTTCGTTTGGATCTTTAAAAAATAGCCAGTTACATTTCCACTTTTTTCTCTGTATGTTTTATTATATGTGTAGTGTGTACTTATTAGTGAGAATGTGTGCACATGTGTATAGAGGATAGAAATTGATGTTGAGTGTCTTTCTCTATTAGTTTTTGAGACAGGGTCTCTCAATAAAACTAAACTCCTAGATTTTTGCTTGCTGTCCAAAGGTTCAGGAGTCTACCTTTGGCAGTAGGGCTGGAGGCACTTGACATGCATAACTACCTCATGTGTGGGTTCAGGGACTCTCACATCCTCATGCTTACATGGCTGCCACTTTACTGACTGACTATCATCAGGGGATAGGGAATTCATGTCAGTTCCAGCTCAAGGGCTTGTGGGAAATGGATTAAAGTGCCTGATGACTCCAGCAATAGGGACTTACCTCTCACCTTTGGAGACAACCAAGGCCAGTAGCAATAGTCTGTAATGTTTGGGGAATTTGTAATGCCTTGGACAAACCTGAACAACAACTCAAAAGAGGTTTTCTCATGTATGCTGTTGGCATTCTTGTTGGGTGACTTTGATTCTTAGAGGGGGCAATGTTAGCATAGATGAGAGAATTTCATTTAAATTGTATATGTGTATTTACAGACAGACTTATATGTATTGAAGGGAATTTTGGTAGATAACTAATAGTATGATTCCTTATGCTTTCTCAGATATAATTCATATTATTTTACCTTCTTTTCTCCTTTTCATTTTTTAAAAATCACATCGAGCTATTGAGAGACAATGTTTTCAATATATTTTGAGTATAGTCCAATATTATTATTTAACAGTATGTTCAAAGAGAGATAGGGTCAGCATTGAGTTATGCTTAAGGTCATTGGCTTTAGAACCAGAGTTCTAAGATTTCAATGGTGGCTTCCTACTTCTAGTTATGTAAGTTCTAGGACAATCAGCACGTAAGAATACTTAATACCTGTTTTCTTATTTGTAAAAAGAAGATAATATTTTTAATAACATAGTTATTGTGGGGGAATAGATGAAATAATTATTTAAGGCAGTTTGAGTAGACCCAGACTCTTAGAAGGAACTGAATAGATACTGGGTCTTCCAATTAAGGGAGAAGGAAGAGCCTTTCCAGTACAAGGGAGCACCACTGACACAATGCAAAGCCAGTAACCCACGGCATTTTCCCACTGTCAAGTAATACTGATGAAGGAGTGTTAGAGAAACTGAGTCAGAGCCAGGTATAAAGCTTCTGCCATCCATCAATATTCTTAAATAGAGACTACAAAGATGGCATACTTCATAGTCCATCGTTGAAACTCTCCCAGATGTTCCATGCTTGAAGGTTTGAAATTTATTCTATAGACCAGGGAGAATTTTCAAAGTTAATAGTGATGCTAGTGCTTGGACTATAAATAGATCATCTTATTTTCTGAATTTCATCACTGATGATAATAATAGTGGTTTCTGTCTTTTGGGTATTGTGATGATTAAATAACACACCACAGCTAATATATTTAGAAAATTGTCTGACTGATCATAATTGTTCACTAGAAGTGAGCTGTTATAAATTGTGAACTGATCAGTGGGTTGATCGGTTCTCTATAGGTCTATATAAACCATGATAAAGAAATGCACTTGATTTTATGTGAGGACAGAGATAGGATGACAAGTTTCAGATGAATCATGATTAGTGATGGCCAGGCACTTGAGCCAGTTTTCCACAGAGTTGCCCCAGATAAAGACCTATGGCAAAGAAGATGGCCCTGCAGAAATCATGGCAGCTAATTCTGAGTCTCAAGGACATTGAGACCGAGGACCCCAGGCCAATTTGGGTATGGCAGAAAGCACAGAATACGGAGAGACCATATCTAGATTCTCTGAGACGATTACTTCTAGGCAGTGACTTCTCTGTATAAATTACAAAAAGGTGTTTTCCTTTTGGGTTATAGTCCTATTGCAGGAGACACAGCTTGGTATCCATTTGTCCAGATATATTTGAGCAGGACATATCCTCAGTAGCTGCATTTCTGAGTTAGCCAGAGAACATGTGCATTATTTGTGTCTATGTTTTGAACTTGGAGTGGTCTTGTGATTTGCTTTGATGAATACAGTGTGAGAGAAGTAACTTTATGTAACTCCTATACAAGACCTCAAGAAGCTTTCAGCTTTCATTTTTAGCTTTTGGGAATCTAGCTTGGGAATCACTATGTGAAGATGCTCAGTCTGGCCTACTGACAGATGGGTAACCATGCAGAAGAGAGCTCAAGTGCCCTAGCTGGAAGCCAGGATACTGCAGGCACAGCTCCTTGATTGATCCCAGAAAAGATTACAACCTTCCAACTGTAGAATAGCTGGTCCACATGATTCTGAGAGAGCATAAATGCATTTTACATCCTTTTGGGGATGGTTTCTTACATAGGGGTATATGCCTGATGATTCTACACAAACCGAAAAGGAAGGAACAGACAATTCTCAGTCTACAATTCATCTCCAATACTGACATTTTCTCAGCTTCCAGTGTCATTTCCTGCGATTAAATGTTGAGTCAGGACATCTGTCTTTCCCAGATAGAGCCGTTACTACATTATATAGATCTACTATGTGGTCTACAGCAGAAAACATGATGCTAGCGATTTCCAGGATAGTTTCTGATAGTCATAAGACCTAAAAATGCCTGTTGGCTGATTACCCTTCATGTTGCTTCATACTTCATGCAGACAGTCATAAAAGACTCAGAAGTGTGAGGTGAGAAGAGCTGCTAAGTTCCTGCCTAGTTCCTGTCATCACTGTCACCAGGTATATCATTCTGATGCAGACAGTAATGAATGCATTTGGAAAACGAGTTCTAAGAATGCTAGCTAAAATGAAAACTCACATGATGTGGCTAAAATTACGGTAGAAATTATAATAACAGAAATTAGGAATAAAAGTGTAAATATAGGGCTCAGGAAATGGGTCAGTGGGTAAAGTGCCTGGGTCCTTTGTATCAGATGATAGAAATATGGTGAGGTAGTTGTAGTTCGTGGGTCGTGAATGATACCTATTGGAGTAGTTGATGATTTTACTTAAGCCTTGTAAATTCCTGCTTTTAAAAACAACACACAAACATCAAAACAAAACAAAACAGGAAAAACCACTTTGCTTTGTATGAAATCGAAAGACAAGGCATTGCACTGCTGGGAGTCTTCATCTAATCCCAGGCAAACTCTGTAGCTAAGATAGGTAGACTGGTCATAACAGCTTACAGTTGTACTCTGACTACAAACATAACTTTGATACCATGTCCCTAAATTAAATTCAAGTACATCTTATACAATAGCAGAGAAGAAATGAACCACCTAGTGCAGAAATGCCTAGTGGATTCTAAAGTTATTTGATGCTTTTTCTCAAGCCTTGTGATTTTAAAAACTGAATTATTTGTAAAACTGATGAACATTAAAGATTCAGTTATGTTTGGTTTTATCCTAGGTCTCTGAACTATCCAGCCTCTGGTTCCTGGCCCTGTAGGCAGTGTCACGGGTGGGCTTTCTCTCCTTGCTGGGGTCTCAAGGTAGTCTAGTCATTGACAGGACACTATCACAATTTCTGTGCCACCTTTGTCCTAACACATCTTGTAGGTAGAACAAACTGTAGGTTGAAGGTTTAATGGCTGGGTTGGTGTCCCAACCTTCCACTGAACGTCTTGCCTGGCTGGTTACAGGAGAGGTCCAGTTCAGGCTCCTATACCCATTACTAGGAGTCTTAGCTAGGTTCATCCTTGTAGATTCCTGGGAGTGAGTCAGTCTGTCTGTCTGTCTGTCTGTCTGTCTGTCTGTCTGTCTATCTATCTATCTATCTATCTATCTATCTATCTATCTATCTATCTATTTATTTCTCAATCTCAGCATCCCTTCTCCTTCCAGTCCCTTACCTCAAAGTCCCACCTATACCATACTTCCCCTTTACTTCTGAGAAGGAGGAAGTTCCTCCCTGAGTACCAACCCACCCTGGCACATCAAATCACTGAAGGACTAGGCACATACTCTCCCACTGAGGCAAGACAAATCAGCTCATCTAGGGGAACGGGATCCACAGTCAGGCAATAGATTCACACACAGCCTCTGCTTCAGTTGTTGGGGGACCTGCATGAAGACCAAGCTGCACATCTGCTACATATGGGCAGGGGGCCTTTGTATGCCCTTTGGTTGGTGGTTCAATCTCTGGGAGCCCCCAAGGGTCCAGATTAGTTGACACTATTGGTCTTCTTGTGGGCCCGGATACACAGGTGCCCTCACAGGGCTCTCACAGGTGAGAGGAACATAAATGAATGCTTTAGCAACCCCTGCCAATTTTGGGGGAATGTGCTGAGCTGTCCTCAAAGGATCAATAGGGACACATTGCAGGCCTGCATTCCTGCTTCAACTACCTTGGAGCCTCAGGCTATGCTTGTATCTGTCACCTGGATTCACAGACAGAAGCCTAACATAACTATCCTCTGAGAGGCTCCATCCAGCAGCTGACAGAAACAGACGCAGAGACCCACAGTTAAGCATCAGGCAGAGTTCTGGGATTCTTGTGGAAGAGCTGGGGGAAGGATTGAGGAATCTGGAGTGGATAAAAACTCCTTAAGAAGACCAAACAGACCCAACTAACCTGCAAGTTTTCATTTAACTAGGTTTCTACTTCATCCAGAAATGCTCCCCAATTCTAGTGTCCCTCCCAGTCCTTTCTCCATCCATCCTCCCCAAATCCCTCCTGTTCCTGTCCTGAGCCATTTCTAGTCCACCCACAGTATCTACTCTATTTTCCCTTCCCAGACCACACTTACACACTTTGAGCCCTCCTTGTTACTTAGCCTTTCTGGGTCTGTGGATTATAACATGATTATTCTTTACTTTACAGCTAATGTTCACTTATAATTAAATACATACCTATATACCATGTTTGCCTTTCTGGATCTGGGTTACCTCACTTGGCAAAAAATAAAATAATAAAATAAAATAAAATGTCAATGAAATGATTCCTGGTGATACTTTATTAGACTTGTAGACCTGAGGCTAGCATAATTGTAATCAGAGAGGCTTCATCCAGATGGTAAGGGATGTAAAACCTCACAACCAAATATTAGATAGAGCTTGAAAAATCCTGTGGAAAGGTAGAGGAAGGATTTCAGGAGCTGGGGGGTGGGGTGGGTGGGGGTGGGTCAGGGGAGGTATCAAGGACACCACAAGAATACAACCTATAGAATCAACCTGGACTCATAGGGCCTCACAGAGACTGAACTGACTATTGGGAGCCTGCATGAGTCTGACCTAGGCCCTCTGCGTATATGTTATGGTTGTGTAGCTTGATCTTCTTGTGGGACTCCTAACAGTGGGAGCTAGGCTATATCTGACTCTTCTGCCTGATTGTAGGATCCCTTTCTTCTTACTGGGTTGCCTTGCCAAGCCTTAGTATGCGGGGAGCTGCCTAGAGTTTTTGCCACTTGCCATGTCATGCTTAGTTGATATTCTTGGGAGGGTTGTCCATTTTGAATGGAAACAAAGGAGGAGTGGATCAGGGGGAGAGTGTAGGGTGGAGGAGGGAGGCATAGGGAGGAGAGGAGGGAGGGGAAACTGTGGTTGGGATGTAATATGTGAGAGAAGAAAAAATAAATAAGAAAGAAAAAATGGAAAAAGAGTATATTCAGTTATGCCAGACAGATAAAATGTTAATGGATTTTAAAACCATGTCAATGACTGTTTTGTTATAAGATATAGAACTAGTAATTTTGATGCCAAATTGAAAAATGGAGATATTTATGACATTATATAAATATCTATTGCTCTGTCTCCATCTGTCTGTGTGTCTTTCTGTCTTTCTCTCTCTCTGTGTGTGTGTGTGTGTGTGTGTCTTTTAGTAAGGGTCTCACCATGTAATTCAGGTCAACTCAAACTTGTGATCCTCTTTTTGATTTTGAGATTATAATATCCCTTCCTCCTTTTCTTTCCTCTTTCAAAACTCTCCTATATAAAACCCCTTTATAAATATAAATATATGTATATACACACACATATATATATATATATTTATACACACACATATATAGGGGTTTAAATGTATATTATATAAATATATAATATATATAAATATGTAATATTTATATATATGGGGTTTAAATATATAATATATTTATATATTTTAATTATTTAATATATAATAATATATATTATAATCTATTCCTAAATATACCCTTTTAGTTTGTACAATGTTATTTGTACATATGTTTTCAGGACTGACCTTTTGTTATTGGTTAATAAATTGGTGTGCTACTCCCAGCTTTCCTCAGTCGCCTATAGTTGTTGGTGTTAACTATAGGATATAGTATAGGATTGAGGTCTCATGGTCTAGTCTCTGTTCAGTTTGGTATGGTCATTGGTATCAGCTTGGTTCAGCTCACAGTTGGACAGTCACATTAGTGAGACTTTATCAGTGTAACTTCTAATGTTATTCAGACACACAGCAAACTCCATAGTCCTACAATCTTTTTGTCCCCTCTACCCAAATGATCCCTGAAACTTAGGTGCAGGAGTATTCTGAATGAGCAAATTCTGTATTCTTCCTAAGTGTCTGTTGGAACTTCAGCTCTGATCCTTAATGTTCTTTTGCCAGAACAAGGGAAAAGCAACCTGCTCCCTGTGCTCCAGGAATGTAGTCTGGCTTTACTTAGGCCTCACCCACGTCCAGAAGACCTTATCTTCCTGAAAATAGTAACTAAAATGAGAAATCACAGACGTGTACAGCACAATGAAATGGACCCCATTAGAGAAGCTGCCCATTCTGATACTGATCCCCACTTGACATTTAGTAGCCTTCCTGAAGTGGCTCCCAAAGGCTGGAGAAAGGTCTTCCCTGGGAAATTAAAGGAAGAAGATACAGTGTGAGATTTGTGGTGTTTAGATATCACTATGTCCTGATGGGAAGGGAGTGGGTAGAAGTCACAGAGATTGAGTTATGAATTAATTTATTCTGTCACATTCACACTTTCAGGTATGGAACCATTGTGAGTCATGGTCCAACCAGATGCCAAGTGGACAAACTTGAAAAATTACTGAATTGCCAACCAGTCTTTCTTCAAAGATATTTCATCCTAATAAATAAAGTTATTCCCTTTAAAGTAGGAAAAACTGTACAAAGTATCCTGCAGAACTAATATCTGGTGAAAAAAAATGGTGGCTTAAGACATGTAACCCAGAAAGTAGCACATGCTGAGTGCTCGCTAAGTGATAAGTACTACTACAGTACAGAGTTTTGGTCAATTAGATTAAATTTCAATTCATACACCCATTACAATTATTTAATTGAAGCCCTACCCAGCCAAATCTCAAGAACTTTATCTAAAAACTATAATATGACTAATATAATTTATTATTGGGTTCAATATTGTTCATTAAATATGTAACAACTGTTAATGAGGATAATATCTTAGGCTACAAGGTAAAAGAGAAATAAGTCCCCAGTGTAATTTATAATCCTTTCAAAGGGGATGACTCTTGTTCGAGAGAACCGTTTATCTTTATCAAGGAGAGTCATGTACAGTGCATTCTTGTGCACATTGAGCTTCCAGATCCTTTAGATTGCTGACCCGAGTTATTCCTTCTCAGCACTCACCCCGTGATGTTGACAGCAGTGGATACAGCAGCTGCCCTTCAGTATTTACTCAGCTCTCCTCCTTGCTTTCTGTCTGTGTCTCCTGGCTCCTCCTTAGCTCTGTAGCCTCTAAAAACTGGACTATCCCAAAGAAGCTCCCAACCCTCTTTTGATTTCCCGCTAAACTTATCCCCTGGTGATCTCATCCACTCTCACAAGCTTGCATGTAATCTATGGGTAAATGACTTCAAAATTTTGTCTTTGATATTTCTTAATTTATATATTTAGCTGGAGCGTCCAACTCTAAATGCCTCAATCAGTTTCTGTCGTCATTGTCATCAAAAGTTTAGTAGAAGGACCATTTGGATATTCCTGACCTGATTCATCTTGTTCTCTAACATTGTTTAATGCAGTTTGCAATAAAACTTTATCAGTTTTGCCATGTGTCTATATATATTTATAAAACCACATGTACATAAACACCCTAAAGATGGGATATATTGTGGGAAATACACTGCTAGTATTCTTTCTTGTGCAAAGATCATAAAGGGTTCTTACATATAACTAGATGATACTTCTATCCCACTATACATGCGGGTTATATAGTATATACTGGTGCTCTAAGGATACAAACATGCATAGCAAGGTGGTATGCGAGTATTATATGTGATTGTAACACAACACTAAATATAATGTGTAAGTGGATCTAAACGTAGAAAGTAGAATGGGAAATTTCTAGTGCCATTATAATCTTCCTGGACTATGGTCCTGGAACAGGCTGACACAGAACAGAAACATCATAATGTGCTTTTTGGAAAGAATTCTCACATACCATCACTTCTACAGCACTGTTCAGACCACTACATCTCTCTCCTGGGCTTCTGTGACAATCTTTATCTCACTTTGTTAGATTTTTACCTCCCTATGCTTTGTACTGATGTGTACTTGAGGATATGTGTGTTAGTTCACGTCTTTTCCCTGCTTCAACTGTCCCTCAGTTTAGAAACCTACTCTAGGGACCTGGATAAACTGACCACCCTTGACTTTCCCAACCTCATCTTCCCACTTTCCTTTCTTGTCCCAGCTACACCTGTCTCTTCTCTAACTATCAGAGTTTGATGTAAGCTGGAAGAGAGGAGATTTCATAATTGTTTAACATATTCAGCCTCTGTGATGGCCTAAAGTGAGCACTTAATAAATCTTTATTGAATGTATGGTGAGGCAATTTCTGAACACTTTCTTTTGAGCGTTTTCAGAGGGCGTTGTACAAGGCACTGATGTGTATAGATCAGTGAGGCTGAGGCAATGATGGTATTTTCCATCATAAGGTTGTTGACTTTCTCCCTGCAGATTGCTGCTGTTTCCCTGACTCGTTTACTCTCCAGAACTTGATGCCCCTTCTGTCTTATGGGGTGCGATGTAACTCTTTCTCCTCTCGCCTTGATTAGTTTGATCTGTGGCCTAGGGAAAAAAAGGGGGGGGACAAATTTCTTTCCGTATTTTTCATTTCAGTTAAACATCATTATAAGGAAAATTCTAGGGCCAGAATAATAGTATATTTCATGTAAGCTGCCAGTAGGTGCTCTAAAGGGTGGTGCTCATAAACCAATTAGTTTACCACAATTTAAATTCCTCCAAATCACAGGAAATCCAGAATGGAAGTCCTTGCCCCTGGAATTGTAGATGACTTCCTACTGTGCTAACTCACTGTCCCACATATTTCCAGGGGAGATGGAAAAGAATATAGAGGGTTGATGATTTATGTACTTTATGAGATATACCTGTGACCAGCATCTCAGTCATACACCACTGCCTGGAATGCAGTCATACCCAGGCTCTGACGTGGCCCCAGGGGATGAGTCATCTGAGTGCCCAGGAAGAAGCAGCCACTCAGTTGCAGATGACTAACCCTGAGTTCTTGTCACACTTTGTATTGCCTTCCTTTCTGTCTTCCACTCTTCATATATATAGACTTCTGATTTGTTGATTCCCTTCTTCCCTAGTGGTTAATGGAGTCACACAATAATAAAGGTTTCTGCAATCCACTGATTGTATCCTTAGTTCTAATAAACTTGTAAGGTAGGACTGCTATCACAATTTATTCTTTGAATTTAATTTATGCTAAGAGATAAACACTTCATAGGTTAGGAAATTATGATACAGAAAAGCTAAGAAACCTAATGTTTAGCATTGAAATCAATATTTGAGGCAGATTCACAGAAACTCAGAGTATGACATATATATATATATATAATTGAATATAATCTTCATTTACATTTCAAGTGGTAAAACCTTTCCCAGTTCCCCCCCTCCCCAAAACCCCCCAACCCCTCCTTCCACTCCCTGCCTCCAAGTATATGCCCCTCCCCCCGACCCACTCCCCCCTCCCCCCCCTCAATTTCCCCTTGTTGGGTCATCTATTTAGCCTTCACCTAATTAGACAGGCATTGCCTCTCATCTTTTGAAGAGGTCTAACATATTTCTGCTATCACAGTGCTTCTCAGAGGGTTCTAAGGAATCTGAAGGAATGGAAGTGTTTGGAACCTATTTTAACTTTAGATAGCCTCAGTTCATTTGATAATTTGATCCCAACATTATCTCACCAAATTAAAAAATTAATCTTTATTTATTGTATTAATTTTCTAGGCTCACACACATGTACATATATATATATATGTATGTATTTATATATGGCATACACATACATCATGTGTGTCATTATACTTCATCTACATTCATTCCCCACCTGTTTTCCTCCATGCCCTTCCTCTTTTCTGTTCTCTTAGTTAATCCCCCTTTCTGCTTGCTTGTCACATGTTTCCATTCCTTATTTTCTACTTTTCTCATGATATCTTCTTATTTCTGTGGTTCACATACTTATATAAGTACATATAAATACATCATTTAAAATCTAAGAGATATTCATCTTTCTGAATTTGTCTTATTTTGGTTAGCATGATGATTTCCAGTTGCATCCATTTTCCTGAAAATGTGATTTCAGTTTTTCTTTACAGCTTAATAAAATTACTTTCTGTTTGCATACCATATTTTCTTTTCTGGTTTTTTTTTGCATACCACATTTTCTATATCTGCTCATCCACTGATAGACACTTCGTCTATCTCTGTTTCCTGGCTGGTATGAGTAGTGAAGAATTAATATCGATTTGTGGCTATCTCTGTGCTATGTTGATTTCAGTATTTTGTGATATAGCCTCAGGAGTGGTCTAGCTGGATCATATGTCATTTCTGGTTTCAGTTTTTCTGAGGAGTCTCCATACCAATTTCCACAGTGGCTGTATAAGTTTACACTCACAGCAATAGTAAATAGGGGTTCCCTTTACCCTCCATCTTCACAGGGATTTATTGTCATATATGTTTTGATGGTAGCCATTTTGGCAGGAGTGAGATATAATTTCAAAGCAGTTTTGACATTTTCACACATATATGCATTGACATGATTATGCTCACCTTCTATTAACTTATCTTGTCCTCTTTTCAACTGAACCTCTCCTTCTTCTAACTCTGTCTCTAGTGGCTACATTGTTGAAAACCATGATATCCCACAGCAACCATTAACAGTCAGTAGCACCCAGGAATGGACAAGGCCTCATGAATACCTCTTCTGTGCACAATGGAATGCTGAATGGTCCAATTTTGTGCAAGTATTCATTGTAATGGCTTGTCATTCCTAGATGGCAGCATTTTGGGAAACTCCCCCCTGTCTCCATACCCTACATTATTTGATCCCCTCTTCTATGATATTTCCCGGCCCTTGAGGAGAAGGATGGTATAGATGTCCTGTTCAGAGATGAGCATAGGACATTCACTGTCTCATCACTTTGACCAGGTATGAGTTTCTGCATTAAATGCCATCCTCTTCCAAAGGGAGCTTTTCTGCCTAGGCTGAGAGTTATACTAGTCCATGGATATAAACGTAAATATTTAAAGTGATATTTGAAAACATGTCCAATTAGGAAAACAACCATCCACCTCTTTGATCCATAGCCTCCCCAGTCAAAGGCTTTTGAATAAGGTTTATAGTACCAAATGTGTATTCTCAGCCACAGAGAAAGCTGGCAATCCAATTGCAAAGCAGTCGGTTAACCACAATACAGTTGTGGCAATATTGCACAGGTGAACACATCTTGCTGGACAAGTTGACATTTTAGCAAACATAGTCCACAGCTAGGTGAGGTCACTGATAAGTTTTCTTCCCCACAGCCTTGAATGAAACTTTTGGTACTAAAACGTTAGTCACTGGGAGAAGAATCTTCCAGCTTCATTCCACCTTGATTTCTGGGGCACCTAAAATACCGATAAACGACTCATTCTCAAGATAGTGCCCAGCTGCTGTCCTCCTAGTCACATGGTGTGACAAAATGGGATTTGTTTTTTTATCCACTGCTGATCCATCTGCAGGAAGAATAACTTCCTCATTATAATTGGCAGTTAGATTTGATGCTTGTGAGGGCTGTGGGCTTGTCCTGCATATAAAATTGTCTGTCTTTTCTCTGGTCATCTTTTGAAACCACATGTAGCTTTGCCTTCCTCCAGCAGGTAATCTGAATTCAGCTTCTCTGTGAATCTTGTTATTCCCTGATCCTTTATAGGGTCTTCTCACTTCTGAAGTGTCCCAAACTCTTCCCTATCTCTCTCTGTGGGATAAAGTCTACCTGTAATGTTTCTGATCCTCCCCTGCACTGGGTCACCTATGGGTAGCCTTTATTCTGCTGTCTTCCCTGGATAAACTCCCTATTCCCCAAACCGTAAACATAGCTACTCAATGTTCTCCAGTTCTGTGTCACCACTGTAGCATGAGATCCTAGGGCCAATGGATGTGCTAAATTATTTTATCTTATTTATGTAAGAATCTTCTCTGAGTATTTAACTGTGGCACTTTGGAATTCTTCCTTACTAATTGGATGAAATTCCACCATATACCTTGTTGTGTAGCAATTGTGATTAAATATTTTGCACAGAGAAGCACAAAATCTGATATAAGCCTTCTATGTGTTGGTATACTACAACCTGCTAAAGACATTTGTTCAGGCAAAAATGAGACAAATAAATCATATTCTGATACAGCATATAGTTTAGTTTTATCTAAGTCACCAAAATACAGTCAATATCAGATAGCAAAATGAATTGTGAGTTATCAGGGATTATATTTTTGAAGGAAACATTTAACTAATGGGTCTCATAACCCACCAAAGATATTAAACAAGTCAGGTTGTTAGAGATTAGAGAAGACTTTGGACAGATAGTTTCTCTGACAAATAAAATTGTGTGTGTGTTTGTGTGTGTGTGTGTGTGTGTGTGTGCAAGTGTGCATGTGTGTCTGTTCATATGCACCCACACCAATTCCCAGTCTTTGTAGAGAGCTTCAAAGAATAACATTCTGTTGTACATTTAGTTGTTTTCTGAACCCTTCCTGAGTTGTCTGAAAGTAAAACCACCATGAGTTGTCTTTGGGAGTTTAATAGAGGGCTGAGTCTGTGCACTGAATGAATTATCTAAAAGAACCAAGCAGGTTTGAATCTTTGGACAGGCTACAGGACCAGTGTCCTAAACAATTTTACTTCTCCCATGAGAGGACTGTCAAGAAGGTAATGAAAGTTTCCTTTGGAGGATGGATCACCAGAAAGCTGGCAGGAGGGTGTTGTGGTGCCAGAATAAGCCACTGTGGCATCCGATGAATCATCTCAGTCACTGAAAGTGTCATCACAAGAGCCTAGAGGAGAAGCACTTGAGAACTCATGAAGCTGTGGGCGAAGGTAGAGAGACATAGGGGGTGAGGAGAGAGGAAAGAGATGAAGGAAGATTGGGAGAAGGGAAGAGAGAGAGAGAGAGAGAGAGAGAGAGAGAGAGAGAGAGAGAGAGAGAGAGAGAGAGAGAAAATATATGAGCCAATCTGAATTTATGTGAGTTTTTCAACACCACTTTCCTCTTCTCTTTTACACTACAGACAGTGACTTACCGAAGAAACAGCAATCTAACCTTTGAGTGATGATTGCATTGTTACTTCATATTTTCCACCAGTACTCTTATATAATAAATTGGGAATCTCCACTGCAAGAGGGTTATTATTATTATTATTATTATTATTATTATTATTTTATCATTGTTACTTAATCATGTCCAGAAATTGTGGACTCAATGTAGTGGAATTTTCATTCACTAGTATATTCAGAGAAGCCACTTTAAATAGGTATGGGAGACAAGTACAAAAATTAAATTTTGGATACATTCCATGGTTCACATTCATGATTACATCTCATTTCTCACTGTACTGATTGTGCTCACAAGTGAAAATATTTCTCCTTAGTAAATATGGATTTTTTTTAATATTGCTAATTCTTAATTTGGTGCTGATATTTGAATATATCACTCTCTGAATTTTAGAGTAACAGAGAGCTTTAATTCATTGATTAATAGTTGATTTCTAATCACCTTAAATCTTAAATAGTTTGAGAATCACGAATGAATGTATAAACAAAAGTACCTTACAACCTGGGAGGAACATTGAGATTCTACTTGAAGACGCTCCAGGAAACGCACCATCTAAGTCTTCTGTGGCTATTGAGCCATATTCTTTCTTGCTTGTTCTTTTTCTCTTCAGTATGAGAAACAGTACAGAAGGAAGAGGGGAGATCAGGCAGATAGACGTGGTCTGTGTGGTTGGCATGGCTGCGAGGCCTTGGAGAGACTGGAGGCTTCAAGACATGGCTTCAGTTCATGCAGAGATATCAGGCATTCTCCTAGGCATGTAATAAGTATCAACGGGAAACTGGATACAAAGAAACAAACAGGAAAAAGTAATGGTAGTATTTAATAGCTGATAGTCCTCTGATGTAGATCCATATTTGTCATCATCACTTAAAATGTGTATTCTTGCATCAGCATCAAAAAGCAACATAAATACTGTCTAGATCATTTGACAACTGACCAGCCGCAGAGCTTCCTTGATTTCTTTTGTCCTCTCATACTATAGGCACATACTGAGAAGCACTCAGGATCACTGAAAATGGAACATGGGGTGAACAGTCCCACCCCGGAAAATACCAGGACCTCAACTTTTAGCTCATGACCCTTTCTCCCAGATGGTTTTACGCCATCCCTGACATATAGGTATAAGAACAGGTGTGTAAATATTTAGCAATAAGAAATTTATTTAGATTAGACAGACCACGTCTATCTGCCTGATCTCCCCTCTTCCTTCTGTACTGTTTCTCATACTGAAGAGAAAAAGAACAAGCAAGAAAGAATATGGCTCAATAGCCACAGAAGACTTAGATGGTGCGTTTCCTGGAGCGTCTTCAAGTAGAATCTCAATGTTCCTCCCAGGTTGTAAGGTACTTTTGTTTATACATTCATTCGTGATTCTCAAACTATTTAAGATTTAAGGTGATTAGAAATCAACTATTAATCAATGAATTAAAGCTCTCTGTTACTCTAAAATTCAGAGAGTGATATATTCAAATATCAGCACCAAATTAAGAATTAGCAATATTAAAAAAAATCCAAGACATTTATTTTAAATCAATTCTTTGCTATAAATACACTTTCATCATTCTTTAAGGACAAAAAAGAAATAAATCGTATACAATGAGACACATGTGCTTGTTTATTTTTCATAAAAAATTAAGTCTTGGTTGGCTCTTTGCTACTGAGGAGGTGGAAGTATCTTCAAAAATTTTCAGGATCAATTGATTGAAATTTTGACTTCAATATCAAAAAAGGTTGGAAATTCTGTCTTAACCCCAAGTCAGAATTCATTGAGAGTTTTAAAGTAAATGCAAGTCAGCAACAACTCAAGAGCAGGTCTTGTGTTCTCTCTCTCTCTCTCTCTCTTTCTTTATTGTGTTTGGAGACAAAATCCAGAGCCTTCTGCTTGCAATACAAGTGAGCTTAAAACCCTTCCCCCTGTTCCCCAACCACTACACTGCTGCATTGAACCTTTCCAGGACCAGGGGCCTCTCCTCCCTTTGATGTCCAACAAGGCCATCCTCTGCTGCCTATGTGTCTGGAGCCATGGATAACACCATATGTACTATCTGTTTGATGTTTTTGTCCCTGGGAGCTCTGGGAGTACTAGGTGGCTCATATCACTGTTCCTCCTATGGCACTGCAAACCCCTTCAGCTCCTTGGGTCCTTTCTCTAGCTCCCCCATTGGGCAATTTTTAAAAATCAGAATCTAGCATAATACAATCTAAAGATGTATTGACTCTGATTTCTTTCTTTCACTCTGAGGAACAAAAATCAGAAAATATTATGTCTTTGTTTTCTTTTTTTAACCCATTTTGCTTCTACCTGAGAAAGTAACTTCCTGAGTTTGTGGCAGGAACACAGCAACTCTGAGCTTAGGTGCCTGTGACCGTCCTGAGCTTAGCTTAGGTACAGACAGAGCCTGCTCTGTGCTCTGATCGAGTGCTGGAGTGAGGTCATGCCATGCGGCATGAGTGACAACTGCCAGAAACACCTGGCATTCATTATGTTTGATTTTGAGTGAGTCCTTAGCCATGTCCATCCACAAGTCTTACATTCCTGCTGCCAAGCTTTTCTGTCTGCAGCATTCAGTTATATGGCCCCGTATGGTGTGTCAGAATGTCCACATTGAGTGAACAAAATGTTGCTGTTGATGAGGCTACCAAAGGGCTAAGAGTCTCTCAGCACCTTACCAGCTGTGGAGACTGTACAGACTTAAGTTAGACCCACATCTTAGTGGAGGAAGCAGAAGCAAAAACTACATAGAATCAGTGTTAAGTTTTATTGATTTGTAGGTTTGGTATTTTGGTTGTAATTTAGCTTTGGTTTCATAATTTGTTTGCATATGTGTTACACACCTCAGGAGTTTATGTCATTTTAAATTAATATGTACTTAAATACGATACAATATATAAGTATACCTGAGGCTAATATTGAAGACCAAGAAAAATTTTATTCTCTTAACTTTGAAAAATTCTTGATAGATAAAACTGACTACTGAGAAATATTCACATAGTTTAGAAAAAAGAGATAGTGGGCAGGATGGCTAAGAAAAAAGATGTTTTGACTGAAGTCTTAGTGGTAAATAGAAAAGGGAATCAGCAATGCTCATATTACATAACCGGATGAAAGGAGTTGACAGAGACTCTTCCCAAGGACAACAACCACTTAACTTCAGTGACTCGCAAAGAATACCATGAGAGAAGCATTAAAGTAAAGCATTTGATAGGTGACCTAGGACAACCTGGGAGTGAGGAGAGGCCAGATAGCAAGGAGAATCATAAAGCATTGATACCAAGCAAGTCACCACTGTGGCTCGCTAGGACAGTCCCACTACAGATCTCTAGGAGCCTGGGCAAAACAACACATAACAAAATACAATGCAAAACAAAGACAAAGGGCAATCAATCCAGCAAGAGAGACTCGGCTAGTTACACAGCAACTTTTGCTGTGATTGGTTGTTGAGAGATTTCTCTGTAGCACCTGGATTATGAGACATGTTTGACCTGCCTCATGGCAGACCAACTGGGTCTGGAAGTCCCAGAAAGGCCTTCAGGCAAAGCAAGCAATTACTGGCAAAAATATCATCTATGAGGAAACTGAGTGTCCTACTGTGTCATCTCAGGATGGAATTGTATAATTCACATGCAAACTCTGTATATAACATATTAACTTGAAAAAATATGAAGTTTTAAACCTAGAAATATTATCTTACACAGTCCTGTTACAAATCCACCAGTAAACTGAGTAACTTGTATTTGATTCAAATGTTTTTTTTTTTCCACATTTAGATATACGTGGAATGAGGGGTTGTAACTCTGGTTCATTCCTTGCCTTGCAAATGGTTGTATTAGCTCCTTAATGCACCTCTTCTATCTGGAGGTTTTCTTCTCCCATGGTCACAAATAGAGCTTTTCCTGTGATGGACTCGCCCCTGCTTTGTTGCCGCAATCATCTGCAGGATATAAGGGGTTGGTATCATTTCTCAACCATTGATTTCAATTACCTTATCTAGGTCCTTAGGACAAGTAGTGAGAAATACAATACCTAATTCTGAAGAAAGGGGTTTTAAAGGAAAATGTGCTCAAACATAGATGGAGCTCATCTCTGTTCTAACACAAAAGCATGTCTGTCTGTTCTCACTGATGTCAGGGCCGATGGCACTTTACATTCCCATAGACATTAAAACTGCCATGACCTACATGAGGCTTGTAGCTTTCAGCCCTGAGGATGCTTGGAGTTTGTTGGCTGTCTGTGGTTGTTGTTCCATTCTGATGCTTGGGGGTACTTAGCCCTGTGGGTTTCAAGTCCTTGTCTTCAAATTATACCGTCTATCTTTGATAACTGTTGTCATCTCCTAAGAACCTGCAGCTTCAGGCTGTTTGAATGTGTGGTTTTTGAAGGCTTTTTGTTTGCTTTTTGGTTTTTTTTTTCTTTTTGTTTTTTGTTTTTTCTTTTGTTTGTTTTGTTTTCTGCTCATCTTGAGTGAGGTGACTCAGGTTCATCCCATCTGATTATATGAGCAGCTGTTTTGGAATTCTCTTGTAATATGTCTTTATATGTATAATCTCATGAAATTCAGGTATAGGCAGCTTGCCGCATCTATGTCAACTGGTCAGAAGTTTTACATGTATGAAGTTATTGGTGAGCTTAATGCTTGGCCTCGAGCATCCCCCATTTAACTCCTCCATCTTATCTTTACATTGGTTAAAAAGTAGAACACATCGTAGTCCTTGTCCTAAGCAGAAATTGTAGTGCTCAATACAACTTTAAAAGAATTTACCTTTGCACACAGAGGCTAAAAATGCCTGTGTTAACTGTTAATTCTATTTCTCCTAAGTAATTAAAAACATACTTATGGTTAAAGTGTTTAAGGTTTTATATTTTCTTCTCTCATTTAATGGAATATGATTGGTATTTTTAATATATGTAATTCATAAGAGCAGTTTTAATATCTTACACTATTTAGAAGGAGTTTTATACTGTAATTTATCCAACCATATCACCTTTATGTTTCAATATCACTAGATGGCCTTCCTAATGTGTCATAAAATTTTATATTCTTATTATCAGTGTGTAGTAGTGCCTACTTCATCAAAACCTTCTCATCCACAATTACTCTTCTTGAGAATTTCATTTCTCTTCTTGTTATCATCTGAATTGTTGGGTCTCTCGTAAGGACAGACAGTTGCTAGATAGTTTCAAAAAAATCACCACAGTTCTTGTAAGTTCCCTGTGTATATATCTTTGCACATTAATTCACTAATTGGTCAATAGTTTTCTTGTTATTATCTCGGAGTGATTTTCATAGTAAATAGATGAACTATCACAGTAGTTGGAGATTATTCCCATTCATTTTTCACTTCCAAAGCTTTAAGTTATTTGTAATTAGTTATACAAATTCTATTTCCATTGTAGGGTATATGGTGTGTGTGTGTGTGTGTGTGTGTGTGTGTGTGTGTGTGTATGGTTTGTATGTTTACATGTATTGTATATGTGCACCTGTGTGTGGTTATGTGTGGGGTATTTGTTTATGTGTGTGTTTCTGTGATATTTGCCTGGTGAGGGATTTATTAGCTATAGATAACAGAAATCCAAACTAATAGTGATAAAAGATAGAGGTTTGTATATACTGAATAATCAAAAGTCTGGCATTAGATTATAAAAGCAGCAGCTTTTATAAGACTCTTAGGAATACCATTTCATAACAAGACTCTATTTCTTTTTCTGCCCTGCCATCTTTGATTATTATCAGAGTCTATTTATAAAAAAATGTAAGTGACTTCTTTATTAAGGAAGCCACAGCTCAGAGAAGAGAAATGATTTGGAGCCGCCACTCAGCTGCTTGGTAGAGGAATCTCATGCTTTTCTCTTCTCAGTGTCTCCACTCCCCATACTGTGACTTCATTTGATTCTCTTGGAGTGCATCACACTGGAACCTGCTGGTGGTGTGGGCTCCATATTAAAATATGATTTTTTCTCTGTATTCTTGCAAGCTTTAGTCATGCAATTTTATAGATTGACAATTAACACCTTAATTAGCCATTCATTTTATAATAAAGAAAAATATTTTCATTAAAATAATCTGGGATGAAGTCATTAACTTCTACACTAAAACTCTATTTTCATATTTTTGCAGCACAGCAGACAGTTTTTTGAGAGGATCCAAACATTTTAAATTTTTGTAAATTTATAATTTTATATTAAATTTATAATTTTAATTTTATAATTATATGTTTATATTAAAATTTTGTGATTATTAAATTTATAATTTATAGATTTATTTTTATAAATTTAGAAATTTTATAATTTTATTATTTATTTATATGTTATAATTTTATATTAAAACATATACGCAGTTTAACCAGAAAACTATTGAAATAAATGTCTGAAAGGCTGATTTAATGGGTTAAAGAAAGAATTGCTGCTACAAATCTTTGTAAGCATGTCACAGGTGAGTGCAAAGTCGTGTGCATATAGTTCATACCTTTTTGATATGTTTAACCTGTGCCTGTGAAATCCAGCTTACAACTTAGTTGGGAAGGCAAGAGCAAGAATTAATATTTAATGCACAAAAGACACAAGTAGTAGTTGAAAACAGCTGCAAATTAAGTGCCACATACTAGGTTATGCCTAGTTTCTAAGTAAATAAAGGACATCAGTTTTTAACCTTTATTCATTTTTTAGACATTATGATTTTATTATAGCTATAAATTATTCAGATTACTTAATATTTTATATATGATGAATGAACATTTTTCTTTAATATAAGTTTACTGTTTTAAATTTTAACTTTAGATTTTTAATTTTTAGAAATTAAGATTACTTTCTTAGTAACTGGAGAGAGTGCTCAGTGCATAAAGATGCTTGTGGCCAAGTTGGCAACCTGAGTTTGATCCCCGGGTCCCATGTGGTAGAAAGAAGGATTCATTTTCCACAAATGTTTCTCAGTCCTTCACACATGCATCAAACACATACAATATAAATCAATGTAATAACTTTTTGAAAAAGTTACCTTCATTTTAAGTAATAGTAACCATGAACTCAGAGACTCAGTCTTTCAGTTATGCATTTATAAATGTTGTATTTCTTTTGGCATATTAAAATAAGCACAGATCTAGTGAATGAAAGAATGGTCCCCATGTACAATGTAAAAGTTATCTTCTGTCTCAGTCTGTGAGAAATGCTGGCTTATATAATTAATTACTATGGAGTCTAGATGAGGAATATTCAGACACATTTTTAATAACTTTCTTACTGTGTGTAAATTAAGGAGTTCTCTTGTTCCATAAGGCCACATTCACAGTCACAGTTCACATATATTGTCTGCAAAACTTTGGCATATTAAGAAGGATTTCTTTAGTGTTCTTAGATGTTTTATACAATTTATGTTTTTTTTTTAAAGCCAACAGATAGCAGCCTTTCATCAGTGTTGAAAAGACTTTAGCTTCATTCTTAGTCTTCTGACAATAGATCTTAGGAGTGAATAAGGTTACACATTTCACTTTTATAATCATCTTTGCTCAGTATACTATTTTACAAATCCATTAATTTATTTCAGTGCATTATTCTAGGCTGCTTTATAATTTGTTCAGACTGATTGCAAATCTCACTAAAAGCAATTCAGATACTTCAAAAAGCACTCCTCCCTTGCGACTAACGACACATAAGCCGAAGGAAGTATATTCAGCTGATTCTGAAGAATCATTGAAATATTTTGGGAATCAATTTTCTTTCTCTCACTTTCTTTTTAATTTTATTAATCATTACATTTATTTATATATCAAATGATATCCCCCTTCCTGATTACCCCTCCACAATGCTCCCATCCCATCAGCCCTCTCCCCCCTCCTCTTTGCCTCTATGGGGGTGCTCCCCCACCCACCCACTCCCACCCCACTGCTTCAACATCCCCCTACGCTGGGGCATCAAACCTCCACAGGACCAAGGGTCTCCCCTTCCATTGGTATCAGACAAGGCCATCCTCTGCTACTTATGTGTCTGGAGCCATGGATACCTCATGTACACTCCTGGGTTGGAGTCCAGCCATTCGACATTGTTCTGAAATCATTTTCTTAACAAAATATAACAAAATTTAGAATTCTGTTTATAATTAGACAATTTTAGACCCATAGTTATTAGTTCATAAAATCTGGACCATAGATTGTAGAGAAATATTCTGAAATATAAACTAATTTGTGTTGTATCACGAGTATTCTGAGCTTTTTGCGTAATATCACTTATCAGTGAGTACATACCATGTGTGTTCTTTTGTGACTGGGTTCCCTCACTCAGGATGATATTCTAGACCATATGAAGTTCAAGAAGAAGATAGACCTAAGTATGGATACTTTAGTCCTACTTAGAGGGGGAACAAAATAATCATGGGAGGTACAGGGAGGAAGGAACCTGAGAGGGAGAGAGGAGGGGGAGGGAAAAGAGGGGCAGGATGAGGTGTGGCAGGAGATAGGGCAGAAATGCAGAATGTCAGGAAATTGAACAGAGGTGTATAGCAGTGGCGAGTGGGGAGATAGGGGTAGCCACTAGAAAGTTCCAGCTGCCAGGGAAGCAAGAGGTTTCCAGGACCCAACAAGGATGACATTAGCTGAAATACCCAACAATGGGGAAAGAGAACCTGTAGAGACCATATCCAGTGAATAGGCACAGCCCCCTGTTGAGTGATGGGACTACTCACCCTTCTTAAGTATATTAACCCAGAATTGCTCCTGTCTAATGGAATGTAGGGACAAAGAGTGGGGCAGAGACTGAAGGAAAGGCCATCCAGAAACCACCCCACCTAGAGATCCATCCCATCCACAGACACCAAACCCAGACACTTGCTGATGTTAAGAATCACTTGTTGATAGGAACCTGGTATAGCTGTCCCCTGAGAGGCTCTGACAGAGCCTAACCAATATAGATGTGGATGCTCACAGCCAACCATCAGACTGAGCATGGAACCCCAGTGGAAGAGTTAGGGGAAGGACTAAAGGAGCTGAGGGGGTTTGCAACCCTATAGGAAGAACAATAATATCAACCAACAAGACTCCCTAGAGCTCCCAGGGACTAAACCACCAACCAGAAATTACACATGCAGGGACCCATGGCTCCAGCTGCATAAGTAACCTTATCTGGCATGAATGGGAGGGGAGACTTGGTGCCTGTGGAGACTTGATGCCCCAGCTTAGGGGAATGCTAGGGTATTGAGGCAGGAGGGTGTGTGGGGAAGTACCCTCATAGAAGCAGGGGGGAAAGGGGATGGGATAGGGAGTTTGCAGAGGGGAAAGAAACTGGGAAGGGGGACAACGTTTGAAATGTAAATAAATAAAATAACAAATAAAATATATAACTGCAAAAAGTATTTTGAATAGAAATCTTTACAAACAATATTACCCAATTCCAGGTCTTAAGCAAATGATACTGTATCTGATATACAGTTTTTGAAGACTTGGTTTTTACCCATCTACTAGTGTACTAAGCTATTATGTGGTTCTATGGTTTTCAGTCTTCTGTGTCTTTTTTCTGTCAGCTTACTTTGTAACTTTATTTGTAGACAAGTTTAACTACTTGTCAAATAAGCCTCAAACTTCCAAGTCCTTTTCCAGTTGCCTGTTCCCAGTTTTTATGACCTCAGAGTTAGATCATGAATATTTAAAAATATATCATTTATAGCATCAGAACTTGAGGGCAACAGAAATTGAATTCATCAGCAGGCAAAGGCAACAGAGGGCGATGGCATCAGAGGATAAAGGCGATAGAGGTGAATTCATCAGAGGGTGGCCGATGGCATAGAGGATGTTATAGGAAACTGTCCTTATGGTCAAACTGTCATCATCTTCATGAGATCAGCTGTGTTTATTTACACGCATCCATTACGATCAGGCCTGTGCACCTACAGACATTCCCTTCTCCAGGAGACCATCAGGAGGGTCATTTTGACCCTCACATGAATATGTAGACATCCCTTGAAGCATTTGTATTCAATTCTGCCCGAACTGCATGTGGCCTGGGTGTTTCAAGGAGGATCTAGAGTATATAATCTGGGACTAGGGTTCTAGGTCTCCTGTTATTTGACTTTGTGGAGACCATTATCCATTGTGGTTTAGACTTGCTAGAATGTCTGATTTGGAGTCACCTGTTCTCTGACAGTTACCCCAATAAACCCATTGGTTCCACAGCGTGGATTTTGAATCCATCTTTGGTTTGTCTTTAGGATTTTATGAGGATAGGCATATGCTGTGAAAACATCCCAAGGAAGGGATATAATAGCAGGGGGTAAAGGCATCAGAGGGTAAAGATACTGAAGGTCTGAGCATATGAGGGGGGAGCATCAAAGGGTAAAGCCATCATATGGTGAGGGCATTAGAGGCCATCCCTCCACCCTGTTAACTCAGTGTAGTGCTTTGAAGATGCTGAGTGTGAAAGCATTGAAGGTGTGGTGTTAGTTAATTACCTCCAGAGTTTGCTCACCACTTTCGATCCTGCATTGTGACAACTCAACCAAGTTTTATCATTACATCTGGGTTCCCAGCTTTTGGGTACTTTCATATACCAGGCTGGATTTGCTCTGGAGTTTCTGAATTTCTCTGTATTTTCCATCTTAAAGACTTGTATGGTGAAGGCATTCAGAATATTTTAGGAAGCACCTTGACTTTGCCAGGACATAATAATAGCCCTTTTCCTCCAGTTTATTCTTTAAGCAGAAAACTTCCATCATCATGGCCAATGGAATTCTCTCTGTTTAAATGCTTCATCCTTGTGATAGACAGGGGTGTGCATTAGGACATGAGGATCTATCAATGTGTTCACAGCAGCAGGGGTACAGCATCTCAAAGACAGAAGGAAAGTTCTGGAATTATTATTTATATTCAAATTACACCCTTAAATCTTGTGATAAATAAAAATGTTTATTTTCAGTGCTTCTCAGAAATGGTGAGGTATTGTAAAGGAAAATGAGCAATTCCACTTTCCAAAAGGGTTTACAGTCTTCCCATATTGATTAACTTTCCAGTTAGTCTAAAACATCATTATTATAGCATATGATTGATCTGTCACAGCTTTTAAAAACATGCTTACTTTTATTCAATTACAACTTTAAAATATTTAGAATACTATTAATGAGATGAATTTCAATCTATATTAGAACTTCAAGTTTTCTGGTGACAGAGATATAAAGTATTACATTAGTTATACACACACACACACACACAGAGAGAGAGAGAGAGAGAGAGAGAGAGAGAGAGAGAGAGAGAGAGAGAGAGAGAGAGAGAGAGAGATTGAGAGATTTCTGGCTTGGCTAACCTTTTACTTTCTGACCACTTTCTGTCATGAATGGTTGTCTTGCAAAACCAGTAAGCACCCTGAGTACAGTAAAGTCTGAGTTTCAGCAATGCGTAACACTAAGTAGGCACTTTTCGGAAGCTACTGAAAGTGTTCTGAAATGGCTGTTTGGATAAACTTCCCTTGTTACCTTTTGCTACATGGGCTCTTAAGGGATTTTTCCTTCTTAGGCTAATTTGCATACTTTCAAAATGAACCAAATTAATGATGTCAAAAATGTTAAAAATGTTATACTTTCATGATTATTTGGAATAACATACTTACCTGTAGTCTATCTTCTAGCACCCATTTTAATAACTGTTGGATAAATACTAACTGATTAGGTCAGAAAAGTCAGTAGTATGTGTAATCTCTCAATAAAACTTTCCGTTTTAATGGGAAGAATGGGGGAGGGGGAGGTTATAACTAAAGGACATTTTAAAACTACATACAAGTGCCGACAATTGAATCTGAGTTGGAATAAATTAATTGTAAAAGAAATCTGGCAGAGGGAATTTGAATACAAACTAGGTATCAGATAGTATTAGAAACCGCTCCTGCTCCTAATTGTGTCTGCTAATAATATGTAGGAAAATGTCCGTAGAAATGCATTAAAGTCTGGAGAGCTTGCTCAGTGATTCTTGCAGAGGACCCCACTCTCAGCACCCATTGGCAGCTTACAAAATGTCTGTAACTCTAGTTTCAGGGTACCGTATACTTTCTGGCCTCTGTGGGCACGAGGCAGCACACAGTGCACATCCACACATTCAGATGAAAAACTCAAACACATAAGTAAAAATTAATAATTCTTTTAAAAATGTCCTGGGGGATGACATGTCAAAAAAAAAAACTTTACTTTTTTTTTTTTCCAAAAATGAAAGCTGTTTCTGTGTCTTAATTTGAGAGGATGACTTAGGGGCTCAAGTAGAGAGTTTAGATTTATTAGCCTCATAATAAAATGGAGCGTTTGAAAAGTCATATAATCAAAAAGATGGTAAATTAAGGCCAGAGACAGGACTTGGTGGGAGAGCTCTTGCCCAGCAGGTAGGAGGCTGCAAGTACAATTCTCAGCATTCCGTGGAAGGGTGTCTGCCACCAACCTTGTCACTCTGAGTTTGATCCCTGGGATCCAAAGAGTAGAAACCAAACACACACACACACACACACACACACACACACACACACACACGATAAACAAATGCAATTTTAAAATTAAAAAAAAAAAGAAAGTCAATGTTCTTTTAAGACAAATTAGAATTCTAATAGATATTTTGGATGTTGAGAGACACATACATATTAACTGAGTTCTAAAGGAAAATAAATATGTTTATATATTAAAAGTTCTTAGTTTATATACCTATGTGTGGTCATCTAGAATATATTTATATGTAACTATATTCATAAACATTATGCATTTTATAAGACATATATGCATGTGTTAACATATACATAAAATGTTTCCTTTGAAAGTCAGTTTTTTAGCCTTAAATTTTTATTCTTATAAAAACCTAGTATGGTATATAATCTTACTAATTCTCATTCCCATATGAAATTATTTTAATCTATAATAAATACTTAGTTCAAATTCAGCACTAAGAGTAATTTCTGATGGGTTTGGTACATAAATGGCAGCATTGACTATCTGTCTCTGTTTAGTGCTGGTATGGAGTCTTGTGAGATGTAATGGGCTTTGGGTATGTTAGAGGCTCTTGGTATTATTGACTTACAATAAGATCCCTGGGCAGTATCTTCACTGCTTTTGTTAATTGATGTAACTGATATAATGGGCTGTGACACAGCCATCTATATGGGAAAACTGTCAATATGGGAACACTTGCAGTTCACGCAGACTCTGCTTGGTTTGTGGATTGAAGCACAAGAACATTACCACAGCATAATGCAAGAATCAGTCATGAATCCTAGAGGAGCCCTTTCAAAGTCCCACAGTTACCTTTAATAGGGAAATTATTGAAGGGAAAAGCAGAATGCTCTCTTCTAAAATGATTAAGTTGGCAATCTACAAAATATGTAAGTGGCAAGGAGATGGTGGCACACACCTTTAATCCCAGCATTTTAGATGAAGAGGCAGACATGTCTCTGAGTTCAGGCCAACCTGGTGCACAGGACAACCCATGATACATAGAGAAACCCTGTCTTGAAAACAAAGAAGAAATAACAGGAAAAAAAAGATAGAAAGAGGGAAAGAAAGGAGAGAAGGGAGAAGAGGGGGAGGGAGGGAAGGAAGGAGAGAGAGAGAGGGGGGGAGAGAGAGAGAGAGAGAGAGAGAGAGAGAGAGAGAGAGAGAGAGAGAGAGAGAGAGAGAGAGAGAGAATGTGAATAAAACCTAAAAAAGAGACTAAGAGAGACTTCAAATAGATAATTTGGAAGGACTGGGTTTGTGGTGAGCAAAAGGATACAATATATGGAATATGAAAGAAAAGGAGAGGATGGGAAGAGATTGCAGGGGATCAGGAGTGGCAGGGTTTGGGACACAAAGGAGAAGAGAATAACTAAAACACAGTTTGTTCAAAACTGATATGATATTATCTTGTATGCTAATTAAAATGAATAAAATGTCTACAAAAGGGACATCAACGCTTTATGGTAATGTTGTTTTGCTCAGGAATAGCTCAGGAATTTGGAGATAAAATCCCTCTCATTTTCTAAATGTTAGCTATGGCGTTCAGCATCAGTTCTGTGATTAGATCTGGCAGAAGAGATAGGTGTGTTCTCTGTGTACTCAGTACAACTGAGGAAACCTCATCTAACTCTTAGGCGAGTTTCAACAATTCTGTTTTTTTTTTTAAATGAGTTTCTTTAAACTTGTGATTTAATACTTTAATCTTGTTCTGTATATAATCTATTAGAAAAAAATACTTAGCTTTTGAAATAGACATCCAATTTCATAATGGTAGTTACATTTTCATTTTATTTAACTTGTTTCTGTGTACTTTAAACAGATTCATTTGTTTATTAACTGTTTTACTTACTAAGCACTTATAGTATGCACACTGCAAGATAGGCTTTCTTTTGGATACATAAAACAATTTCTAACTTATTCCGAACACTTTTTGTACTGTTGGGTACCTAAGTTCTCATTTTTTTAAAAAAATTTTGTATACTGATGAATTTTTTTTTTTTTTTGGTTTTTCGAGACAGGATTTCTCTGTGTAGCCCTGGCTGTCCTGGAACTCACTTTGTAGACCAGGCTGGCCTCGAACTCAGAAATCCTCCTGCCTCTGCCTCCCAAGTGCTGGGATTAAAGGCATGCGCCACCACAGCCCGGCATACTGATGAATTTTATTTGCTAAATTTTTTTCATCAATTTATTTATTTATTTATTTATTTATTTATTTACTTTATATCCTGATTGTAGCTCTCTTCCCTCTTCTCCTCCCAGTCCTACCCTCCCAACTCTCCAGCCCCATTTTAGAGAAGTGGAAGACCCCCAGGGGTACCAGCCCACTTTGACACATCAGGTCACAGCAGTGAATCCTCTCCCACTGAGGCCAGACAAGGTAGCCAAGCTGGGGAAAAGGGGTCGAAAGGCAGGCAACAGAGTCAGAGACAGCCCCTGCTCCAATTGTTAGGGGACCCACATGGAGACCAAGCTGCGCATCTGCTGCAAATTTGTAGGGGACCTAGGTCTGTCCCCATATTCTCTTTAGTTGGTGGTTCATTCTGTGAGTCCCCAGAGGCCCAAGTTATTTGGCTCTGTAGGTCTTCTTGTGGTATCCTTGACCCTTTGGCTCCTTCAATCTTTCCCCTTCCTCTTCCACAAGACTCCTCCAGCTCTGCCTAATATTTGGTTGTGGGTCTCTGTGTCTATTTCTATCAGCTACTGTATGAAGCCTCTCAAGAGACAGTTACGCTAGGCTTATCTCTGCAAGCACAAAAGAGTAGCATTAATAGTGTCAGGGGCTGGCTCTCTCCCATGGGATGGGTCTCAGGTTGGACCAGTCATTGATTGGCCATTCCTTTAATTTTTTTTCCATCTTTATCCCTGCACATATTGTAGGCAGGACAAGTTTTGGGTTGGAGGTTTTGTAGGTGGATTCGTGTTTCCCACCCTTCACTGGAAGTCCGGTCTGGCTATAGGAGGTATCCACTTTAGTCTCCATATCCCAGTTGCTAGAAGTCTCAACTAAAGTCACCTCCATCGACTTCTGGGAGGCTCTCCTACCCCAGATCTCTATCTGGTTCTAGAGACCCTCCCCCACACCTGATTTCTGTTCTCTGTCCTGGCCCTTTTCGGCCTCTCTTCCCTGAACAATACCTGTACCTGGTCTCTGCCTCAGTTCCACTCTCCATCCCTTCTCCCACCCAGTGGATGGAAATATCTTAATACAAGGTAATTTTTCTTAAAAATGGATTTTAATAATTAACTCAAGTAAGAACCTGTGTCTTTCTCTAGTTCATCCAGTGCTTAATTAATGCAACATTTAGCATATTGTGTCAGAATTACTCAGCGGACCTGTCCAGAGTCAGCATCTGCATCACTATCAACTCACTGTGCCTTTCACTGGCCAGCACTCTGGGATGATGCTGAGACCATTGTTCTCTCTGGTATACAGAGATGAAGGTTATTGACAGTGAGGCAATGAGAGCTAAAGTCAGAGTAATCCTTCAGTAGCTCCTCATGCCAGGAGGTGGAGTGCTATTAGTAGCACTCATTAGTTTGACTGTGGAAAGTCCTGGAAGACAGCATTAATAATGTATTGCAGAGATTCAAATGCACAGGGGAGAAGGCAATATGGTGAAATTACAGAATCAGGAAGCCTCAAGATACCTAGGAGTTTACTTGAAACATCTTGAAGCTGGGATAAGTTAGAGTGGCTTACAATGACACCATGGTTACGAGAAAAAAATGAGTTCACCAGGAGTCCCTGAGAATTAATCATCTTTATCACAATTTCAGCCATTTCTGTAGCCAGCATAACTTTTCTCAAAGAGTAACAGGCACTTAGTTACTCTTCTAAGATTTTAAAATTATAGGTTAAAAGTTCACTTAGAAAACGCATTCAGGGATTCAACTATGTAACCTTTACATAAACATTCAGGCATCAAAAGATTTTAGACAAAAATTTTCAGGATGTTATACACCATCCATCTCTTTGCTCCAACTTTTAACATTTTAAAATCTAGTATTTTCAATAAACTTTGATTTGAATTCTATTCATTAAAGTTTGTAGAACTAATTTAAAATTGAATTACTAAAATTTTGACTTGAAACAAAATTTAATGTTTGCTAATTAAGTTTCAAATAGATTAATATAATAAAATATTAAATAAAATATTTCCTATTTCCCTGGTATTGTAAACTAAGACCCAAAGCTAAGAAAAGAAAAGCAAGTTAAGTCTCAAAGCAAAGAAAAGAAGCATCAGGTACCCTGTGTTATAAATTGGTCTTCCCACAAATGGTTAGAGAGTCTCTCTGTCTCTCTCTGTCTCTCTGTCTCTGTCTCTCATCTATCTATCTATCTATCTATCTATCTATCTATCTATCTATCTATCTATCTATCTATCTATCTATCTATCTATCTATCTATCTATAATCTCTTTTTAAGAGATGGTTGACAATGTAACACTGACTAACCTGGAACTCATAGAGATGCACTTGCTTCTGCTTCCTGAAAGCTGGGATTAAGCCCACCACATATGACTCCTATTCCATAGAATTCTATGATTACACTTCTTTTGAATCCCTTAGCAAGCATACTTAGAGAGATAGAAATAAGTATGGAGGATACTAATTAAGGAGTATTCTTGGATAAAAGTTTGTGGAAGAATGGGGAAGGGGACTAAACTCAGAAGGCAGAGAGTTGTCCTGTATCCTTAGCAAAGTTTTCTATTGTACTTACAGAAACTGAATGAACTCTTCCCCTATATATCAAATCCGGTTTCTTTCCAGAAGCTTGCAATACTTAATTTTCTTTCACTTTAGTTTTTGTTTTTAGTTTAATTACTCTTTGTGATACTATTAGTGACTCTTTTCAGCTACTCTTTCTTACTCTCTATCTCCTCAACTTGTAGGATCCTTTCAAGTATCACACCAACCCCGAGGCTCTGTTCATTTAGAAGACATTCTCATATACATCCTCTGTCTTGGTGAGCAATTACTATTCATTTAGATGTTACTCATGGTCCCTCCCTCTCTGGTGGACTGTGGTTCTAATGGCAATTTAATTTCCAGATTAGTTGTGATCTTTCTAAAATCAGCCTTGGTGTGTCTGGTGTGCTGAAGTCCCACTATTTCCTCCTGGTGCTGCCTTAGGGGCCAACAGGGTGTTTCCTAGGACTAGTGTCCTAATGGCTCTGGATGGGAAGAGAAAGTCTTGCGAAGGTAGGATGGAAAAATTAACAATTCTTTGTGTGTCAACATCTCTGCTCTCTTGATATCTCTTGATGGGGTAATGGATTCTTGGGTCTGCTGGAGGAAGGAATGACTTCTGAGGCCAGAAATTTTATTAATCTCAATGTCCCCAACTGTGGGGAACAGAAATCCTTTGTAGGGCTGGGTCTTTGTGACAAATGTGTCTATTTCAGGTCCCTCCTACCCCAGCCATTGGAGTGTCACAGTGTAGGACAGAGTCTGAAGAGGAGGAGGAGGAAGAGGGGGAGAAGGAAGAAGAGGAGGAGGAGGAGGTGGTGGTGGTGGTGGTGGTGGTGGTGGTTCAGGTCCAACAAGGCAGGAAGACACTTTCCTTGCAGGCATATTGCCTTATCGTCAGTGGGGCTCTCTTCCTGATGCTGTTGGCTCACTTGCTGTTGTCAATGGGACCTTTGTCCATCTCTGGGAAGCTGAACCTACTTGGGATACCTTCTACTGTTCTAGAGCTCTGTTGTGTGTTAGGAGACGCTAGTTCTGTCAATCGTCTTTCTTGAGTGGGAGCTGTAAGATGCTCTCTGACTAAGTAGTTCATTCAGTCCTGTGGCCTCCAATCTTCTCCCCTTCCTCTTTACACCTATGAGATTCCTCATGTGGCTGCCTTTTGCACTGTTTCCAGGATATATAGTTGTATTCAGGAGTGGGAGAGGGTAGGAAATAAAGGAATCTGCCATCTTGTCTAGACTACCCGTCTGTCAGGTCAAAGTCTATAAACACATCATAAAGTGTCATCAACTAGTAAACATTTTCCTTAAAGAATTTCAAGCATAATGGCTGTGATGTTTAAATGGTAAGTGCATTTCTTCATGTGCTTATGTGTTTGTTGTACACATGTGTGCATGTGTGTATAGAGGCCATAGCTTGATATTGGATATTTTCTTCTGTGAGTCTTTACTCTTGTTTTTAAGTAGGGTCTGCCACTGAAGCTGAGCTCATAATTGGGGAGCTACCTTCCCAGCCCTCTTATAAATGTATTATTGTTACAAAATAACAATTAATAGATGTATTATCCTTACTTGACATAATGTACCTATTTCATTTAGCTATTTATTTCCAGTATGTACTCTACCAATATAGACTACTTGCTCAACAAATTGTTATTAATTAAATTATAGTATATGTATTTAAAAGGTTCACTTATTTTTATTTTTAACTATGTGCATGAATTGCAGTTTATGTGTATGCATACCATGGATATGCTCAGTTGCCTGTGGAGGTCAGAAGAGGTCATCGGAACTCCTGGAACTGGAGTTTTAAGTAGTTCTGAGCAGCCTTACGTGGGTGAAAGTAGCAAAATGTGGGTCCTCTGATAAAGCAGCAAGGACTCTTAGCTGTTAAGCCATCAATAAAGACCTATATCTTATATTTCTATATGATTAAAATAATAACTCTGCCTAAATTACAAATTACTTGTGAAATTAGGGGGTCTATGCTTCCTTTGGTTGACACCAGATTCATCATATCTATGGATTATGGGATACTATTTAAAATTATTTTATTAACTTTCTGCTCCCATTTTATTTCTGAGGCTTGGATATTTCAGAATGACTTACAGTTGAAAGTATTTTTAGTAAGTACTACTTAGTTATCCTGTGAGATTTATAAAATAATAATAATAATTTCTAAAAAGCCTCAGTAGTCAGTAATCAGCTTCTCACCAATGATAATACATTTGTCTGAGATTAATATCATTACTTTTCAATGTACTAGAATAAAACTAATCTCTATTATAGTATCCACAGCTGGTCTGATGAGCTGTAACAAGAAAAAGTAATTACTATTTTTTTATATCCAGAAAATACAAATTATATTTTGTCTCCAGTATACAGAAGAAAGAGGGATTTTGTTTATGAAGGACTAAATTTGATGTTTACAAAGTTGGACTTTTTTCTTATATTTCTGGTGAGAGTTTTTGTGACTTATGCTGACATAAACATAATATACCTATAATTCTGAAATTTGTGTTTATATAAATATTTAGAGAAGTGGTAGATTTCTGTAATTTAGGAATAGGAAAACTTGTTGTTAATGTGAGTTTTGCTAGCTGACGTTATAGAAACAGTTTATTACCTGTTAGCCCAAACACAAGGAGAAGTGTGAGAAGAGTGGGCGATAGAAAACCCAGGGTCTAGTTACTTCACACAGTGACTTCTATTCGTGAATTTCATTGTGAAAATATAAGAGTGATAGTGTGTATCTCAGGAAGCCAGAAGAAAAAGTCTGAATGATATCTACACTAAAGGAATGATAAATGTGTGAGATGATATACATTTTTAGCTTGATTTAACCATTGCATTGTACACATGCATGGAAATATCACATCACCATGCTACGTTCAATCTTTATGTGGTAGGTAAAAGTAATAAAAGTAAAATAAAGTCTTAATTTATTCAGTTTCAGTTTCTCAATGAATAATGTATGGGTCATCATTGTCTTGAACATGATCATTCTTAATGATTAATAATCAATAAACATAATCCCCATGTGAATATATATATATATGTTTATATTGCTTGATTCATAATAATTTTTTATCATTTAAAGTATCACTCACTTTTGGCAATGTTAGCATAAATTCAATGTTATAAATGAGCTTTACCTAATAAGTAATTTTAACTTCTTGGAAAATTAGATTGTGGAATGATATAAAAATTTTAGTAGATGATAATTATAATTAAAACAGTTTTATAATTTTAATTCATGTTACACATGTAAATGCTTTTTATTCTCCACAATCTAATTAGTTTTTTTTTCTTTTTTTTTTAATTTAATTTTATTTTATTTTTTTAATTTACATTCCAAATCACTTCCCCTTTCCCGTTTCCTCCCTCCCCGAAAGTCCCATAAGCCCCCTTCCCTCCCTCTTTTCTCCGTTCAACCCCCTCTCATTACTCTGTCCTGGCGTTCCCCTACATCCAGTCTTTCCAGGACCAGGGGTCTCTCCTTCCATCTTTTTAGAAATCTATTGATATGCTGATTGTGTCTAGGGTATTCTGAGATTCTGGGTCAATATCCCCTTATCAGTGACTGCATACCATGTGTGATCTTTTGTGATTGGGTTACCTCACTAAGGATGATATTTTCAAGTTCTGACCATTTGCCTAGGAATTTCGTGAATTCATTGTTTTTAATTGCAGAGTAGTATTCCATTGTGTAAATATACCACATCTTCTGAATCCATTCCTCCGTTGAGGGACATCTGGGTTCTTTCCAGCTTCTGGCTATTATAAATAAGGCTGCTATGAATATAGTGGAGCATGTGTCCTTATTGCATGCAGGTAAAGTCTCTGGGTATATGCCCAGGAGTGGTATAGCCGGATCCTCCGGAAGTGTCATGCCCAGTTTTCTGAGGAGCCGCCAGACTGCTTTCCAGAGTGGTTGTACCAGCCTGCAATTCCACCAGCAGTGGAGGAGTGTTCCTCTTTCTCCACATCCTCGCCAACAACTGCTGTCTCCTGTGTTTTTGAAATCAGTTGTACTACATAATATTATTATATCATAATTATTGGATTTTCCTTTATTTTGAAATCAGTTGAGAGAAGTGTAGTTCCTTAATAGATAATCTGGTATACTGTGAAAGATTTTAAACATGGGATTTAATATTTACTGACCACATGACCTTGGGCAAACAAGTATAGTCTTATGATAGATTCAATTTCCTCATTTGTTGTCGATTTACAAGATGGCTTGGGGGATGATGCCAGACAGATAAGCTCATACACTGCTCAATAAATAATAGATGCTTAGGCCATTGTCATCATGACTTATTTTTTATTTGGTGATCTATTGGTGCTGACTATGGTCATGTGTTCCACCTTGACACAATTACTAAAGAGTATGTGGCCTCGTCCAGGACTGGGTGACTCAGACTTTATGATGGAAATGAGTCATATATAGACTTATTTAACATTTGGATAAGATGATCATATCACAAGCCCAATTTACTACAAGTGGTTAGCTCAAAACTGTATGATGTATTATATTAGGTGAGTGAGGTGTGGTGAAGAGCCAGTTCCTATCGTTTACACCTAGCACATTTTATTGATACAGTAAGTCAGACAAACTGGAAAATGAATATGGCTTTAAAATGATGTGTTTAGATTGGGAAAAGTAGAACAAGATCTATTGAATTTGGTGTAAGTAGAATTCATCTTCCTAGGAAACGTCTTCATAGTATAACTAATAATAAATTGGAAAAGAATTATAAATATATAAAAAGAAATAGAAATCTAAATTATATGTCTTCAATTCTAATCCACATTCTGCCATTTCTGAGTATGGGAAATTGTGGGTTTGAGGGTTTGCTGAAGACTGCAAACATTGAGTAAAGTTACATAAATTCAAATACCAGCACCAATACTTTATCTTGTACACACACTTTAGCCTTCCTGTGTTATAACCTTTTCATCAAGAAAATAATAAACAATAAACAGTATCTGTGTGGTCAGCTTCTTGGGGGGGGCACTAAACTAATTAGGAATGCATGGGGCATCCAACAAAACAACAACTGTAAGTCATCTGTGTAGTGATAAGGATTTAGGCTACAAATATAAATTTGAGTGATTATCTGATCATTACTGTTAACCAATGTAGTCCATCTTTCTTCAACTTTCTGCTGCATTTGTGTAAAAGAAAGGACTACACAGTGAATCATAGCACGCATGGAGGCATTCAAAAGCTGTTTCTAAATGAATGGAGAGAGAGAAGTCAGAATTATTGTAGGAACAAGATATTTAGCCTTGAAACCCTTATTGAGCTGAAGCATTCTTATGTTTCTTTGTTTTTTTTTTAAATAAATTCTTCAGATATTTTTAATAAGCTAATTGCTTCTGAACTTTCTTGTTATGCTCCTGAAGTATGGTTTAAATTCAGAGTGGATTTTATTAGAAAGTCTTCAGTTTGTATTGAAATTCAAGACCTGTTTCAGTTTATAGCTAGTAATCACAAAAGAGCACATAAGCTGATGGGACTTTAGAAATAGACCCTTTGGGTTAGTTAGATGGGCTGGAGGGGGATCTAAGTTTGATCCCTACAAATAAAGATGGGAGGAGAAACTGACTTCACAGATTTGTCCTATGATCTATGTCTGAGCACTGTAGCATCTCCCTGCATCACACACATTACCACCCTCACACAAAATTAAGCAAGCATGCAATCAAATCCCAGACCCTTTTAGTACTTTCGAGGTAAGGCAGGAAGATTAAGAATTCATATTCTAGCACAACTTGGACTTCATGAAAACCAGTCTCAAACAAACGAGCACACGAATGAATGATTGAATGAAGTAAACCAAATTGTTTTAGAATGATATATTTCAAGCCAGTTAGAGATTCACACCACATTTGTATATATGTATATTTGAAAACTACACTGATATCTTTATATTTAAGTCAAAAGTAGCAAAATGGACTCAAAACCTTATTCATGTAACAGAACACTTTGGTTCAGGTTATTTATTAATAGTCAAAAGCTAATACTGATGTTTTAGGCATCCCTAAAGGTGTATTATTCATGAAAAATTTTGATTAGTTATAGCACATATTTCAATAATTTTACTTTAATAATTCATATAGCATTTAAACTTGAAAAATTCATATGCCCTGTGACTCATAAACATTTTGAAATATTTATTTATAAAATTATCAGTATCAGTTTGTAGACAAACAGATACAAATATGTTTATGAATTCACTATTCATAGGTAATGGAGAAAATACTGGAAACCATCCAAGTAGCCATGTAATAGGACTGCTTTTATGCAGACATTATTTTGCAGCAAGGTCTCCATTTTAGACCTGGCTGGCCTAGAATTTGGTATGTAGACCTGATGGTTCTCGAATTTCAAGAAATCCACCTGCCTCTGCCTCTTAAGTGGTAGGTTTAAAGGTGTACACTACCACACCTTTAATCTTATGCAGGCTCTGAAACATTATGTTTATATATGCTATTTTTAGAGCCATAAAATATTCATAAATAAGAAAATGATGTTGCTGTATAAGTCCTTTCTACCCCTAATCCCATTGACAGCACAGAATATGTCAAGTCAGTATGGCTAGGGAAATGGAGTTCTCCAAAATGGAATGGCCCATTGCATTGCAAGATTTTAGACTAAGTCTGGATGCTGTTAATGGTAAGGGTCAGAGTACATGGTAGTAAAGGTCACAGCTTAAGGACAATACCTTTTCTCAGCCTCAGCATGACAGTCACTTAGATCACCACTCTTACTCTCTTGCATGAAGATGCAGTATCATTATTATTTTTATCAAATAATTGATAAGTAAACAGAGACTCTAAGAGTTAGCTAATCAATTGGACTTCAAGGAACTTGCTCAATGCCAACAATAGACTCTAGGTTCTGATTTGAGTTTTTCTGGGTTCCATCTGAACACAGTTGTACTGGAGTCCTCTCATTTTTCCTAGAAATGTGTTTCTCTTCCTTCATCTTCCATTTATTGCACTATGCATTTAGTGAAGATTTGTCCAATACTAGGTGTTTGAATCACATGTGGTTTGCTAATTCTGACAAATATGACCTCTGCCTTCACAGATTTTTCAACTTCGCAATTGTGAAAGGGAGCCCACCAGTCCTCTATCCTTCCCTTTTGTGGTTCTTCTGCCTCAGTCTTCTCATTCATTTACTATGACTGTGAATTATCATTTTGGCTCATTTACTTTGATATAAACTATGATATAAAATAAATCTTTTAAAATAACTTTTATTGCAGAGAGAAATAAATGGTAAATAATATTGCAAGGAAGATGAAATAAGAAACAAGGGAACTATACAAAAGTTATTAGCTGTTTTTGTTTTTTATTAATTTTTTTTTTACTTATTCACTTTATATCTCACTCACTGCCCCCTCCTGGTTACCTCCTCCAACAACCCTTCCCCCCATCCCCTTCTGATTCTCTTTTGAATGGGTACACCCCTCCCCCCCACATTTAAATATCCTCAACCTGGGCATTCAAGTCTCTGTGAGGCTAGGCACTTCCTCTCCCATTGAGGTCAGACAGGGCAGCTCAGCTGGAAGAACATATCCCTTGTACAGTCTACAGCTTTTGGGATAGTCCCTGCTCCAGTTGTTCGGGGTTCACATGAAGACCAAGCAGCACATCTGATACATATGTTCAGGGAGGCCTAGGTCCAGCCTGGGTATGTTCTCTGGTTGGTGGTTGAGACTCTGTGAGCCCCAAGGGTCCAGTATATTTGACTCTGTTGGTCTTCCTGTGGAGTTCCTATCCCCTTTGGGGCCCACATCATCATCATCATCATCATCATCATCATCATCATCACCATCATCATCATCATTATTATCATCATTATTATTTCTTCTTCTTCTTCTTCTTCTTCTTCTTCTTCTTCTTCTTCTTCTTCTTCTTCTTCTTCTTCTTCTTCTTCTTCTTCTTCTCCTCCTCCTCCTCCTCCTCCTCCTCCTCCTCCTCCTCCTCCTCCTCCTCCTCCTCCTCCTCCTTCTTCTTCTTCTTCTTCTTCTTCTTCTTCTTCTTCTTCCATATTGGCTGGTTTTTATTGAAACAAATTAGTTAACTCCCCTAAAATGTACGTATATAAGGGTACATGGTCAAACTTACATTTAATTAGCTAAAAGCATATCATATGCTCTCAGGTAAAACATCTTTTAGTTTTCAAATGAAAATTGGTTTATCATCAAAAGCTTTCTTGTCAAATACAAGTTAAAACTATTGTTCATTTCTTGTATTACTATAGCTATAATACATTTGAACTTATGCCTTCCCTACCCCATTTAGAGATGCTGTCCATTAATTGTTTGGAAAACCCAAGATTGGGCTAATCAAATAATCCCATTTTTGTAACCGAGCCAGTATTATCATTACGGAAATTACAATTGATCCAGAACATACTGTCAAGAGGATGAGGCTGGCGTAGGGATGAGGATGCTGCACTGGCTGATTTTGTGTTAGCTGCCTTCATTATAAATGTTAGCAGACGCCTGCTAATGCTTCTGTTCTCTTCATCATCAACTTAGTGATCTTCAGTAAGTACAGTGGTATCCAGTTGACTTTGTGCATACTACCTGTGTACTTTTGAACTTGGGGTACACACACATGTGTACACAGATTCTTGCACACATGTAGTAGTGAGAAGATGGTACCATTAAATATTCAAATTGATTTTGCTGCTTGTCCTCCTGTCTGACTGGTTCTAGACAAGTGTCTCAGCAATCCTTGGTCCTCTTGAACTCTTCTTCTCTTCTCTTCTCTTCTCTTCTCTTCTCTTCTCTTCTCTTCTCTTCTCTTCTCTTCTCTTCTCTTCTCTTCTCTACTCTTCTCTTCTTTCTTACTTTCCTTGTCCTCTTCTTCCTCCTCCTCCATCTTCTTCTACAAAGAACTGATTGGGTTAATTAAGCATTCTCAAAGGTGGCTGAACACCCAGAGTTAGCCTGTGAGGAAAGCTGACAAAACAGGCAGCTGTATCTCCTTCTGTGCACTTCAGTCAGGAGGATTCTGTTCTGTATTATTGCATTTTGTTAACAATTCCAAACAACTCTTGTAATTTATGGTGCCTTTGCACATCTTTATCAGCTTTTATGGGGGCTTTTGTGTTGTACATTTGGCTTCATGGTAAGGTCTATCTTCTTCAAGCCATATAGACTCTGAAATAATCAATGGCTCCTTTGACTTCTGCAGTAAGAATAAAATGTAAAGTATTTATCATGTGTCTCTACTTGCTTTCTATATGTGAAGCACTTAAGCCTGTTCTTAATTTTCTTTTTGTCAGCTTCAAAGCAGGAAATCACACTGTTGGCCCTACCTTTTGGCACTCTGTAGAATTTGTTTGGAAGGTGTAAATCTAGTAAAGTATAAGCTAAGGGCTTTTGCCAAACTGATGGCTGCATTTGTCTGTGTGACTTGTATTTCTACAACTGTCAGTCGAGTTGGTCACTCCTGATATGAAGCCGTATGTTCTAGAGTCAGGCACGTGCTTGGGGTTTCATTTTATTTTTTCAGCACTTCCTACTCTGAACTTCAAAGCACAGGAAATAAAATGCATGTCATTATAAAGGGTGACATTTCTTTTATAATAGCATGTTTTGAATGAAATTGTTATTCTAAGTAGAGCTCCTGTTGTTGCCAACAATAATTTTGACATCTCATGTGCTCCATTGTAACAAGAAATAAGAATAAATAAACAGAGCTAGGTGGTCAGGATTCTGTTCAGATGAAAACGAGTATAATTTCCTGTGTAATACGATGAAAAGCAAACAAAAGCCCTGTACAAACATTTCTGATGAATGTTTAAGACTGGTCTCCCAGACTGCTGCTTGTTTGACAAGATAGTTTAGGGTGAGATAGAAATGAAGCAAGAAAACAAATAATTACTGTGGGGATAATAGACTTTATTCTTTCAGACTCATGAACTGTAAGAAACATTCAAATGGTTTTAAAAAATTAACATCTAGGTGGCTTGCCTTCCAGGTCCATGTTTTCCTGACTTGTCCCACAAGTCTGATTATAAGCTTTTCTATTTTAATTTCTTTTGTTACTAATCTCTTCTAAGGGAGACATACACACCATGCACTATTTAGGAGAATATTTTTTAAAGGAAGAAAGTAGTTTTATATCAATTTTATTTTAAACTAAAGTTATGCATTATTGGAAATTACCATATTCTTTCATTATTTAAGATGATTAGTCCAAGAAAGGAATGATTACAATGTACTGCTGAAGTTTTTGGTTTAAAACACTAAGTGTGAATATTTAAACACATAAAAAGCTGATAAGTTTAATTAAAAATTTTAAATTTGGGTTTAAAGGGAACAGGAAATTCCCACAAACATTAGATTTGATCATTTGTATAGTGTGCAGGTTAGTTTTGTGTCAACTTGATAAAACTTAGGGTCTTCTGAGAAGAGGCAACCTTAGTCAAAAATATGCCTCCATCCAACTGGTCTCTAGAATGATTGCTGTGGGATGGCTCAGACCCAAGTGGATGATGCCACCAATGGCAAATGTGTAGGAAAGCAAGCTGAGCAAACCCTGTAGAGTAAGTTCTCCAAGGTCTTTGTTTTAGTTCCTGCCTCCAGGTTTCTTCTTTGAGCTCCTGCCCTGACATATACCATGTTTGCAATGAACAGTTTTTCTTATTTATATTCAAATTTTTAATGTCATGAGCACTGAGACTGTCTGTGTCATGGAATCAAGTTATTTTGTTTGGAGAAAATAGTAAAAACACAGATCCTTCCAATTGCAATGGTTCAGTGGTATGTGCATTCATTCAACCTTTGACATAACTACTGTAACTTCAGTTTTGCTCCCCACACTTGTAATAAATTAAACATCTAATTTTAGAGAATTTGAAATGTGCTGGCTAGTGAGCATGCGCAGAGAGAAGTTCCTAAGTCTTACTATAGAGGCATCAGGGTCATGTTTGTATTATTTTTTGTCCTGCTTCTTGTCCCCACCCCCACCCCAACCAATCACAATGCTCTAGGAATAGCCCAGAACAGGACCATCAGTCAACATAACAAGACATTTTGTTGTGTCTAGAAATATATTTCTTATGCTTTGAATAATAAACATTTCAAATAAAGTTTAAGAGCTATGTAATAGGCCTTAGGTTTAGAGAATAAGTCTGGCCAAAGATTAGATTATCTGGATCTTAGCAAATAAGTACTTTTTATAGAAATGAGAATTAATTAAACCTGCCAATTATCTCACAATTTAAAACCTGTATTTAGAAATTATTTGGTACAGAAGTAGCCACTAAGTTCAGATCTTATTTTCAAGGAGCTCCTTTATTAAGTTTGGATATGTATTAATTTATTAGAAATAACTAAGAAGAAATTAAATATCCTTGAACCCACAAAAACCATTTTCATTTTCTTAAAATGGAAGAAATATTAATTTGTCTGCCTAGTGAGTGTTGAATAGCAATTGAAGTGTTTTGTGGAGGCAAAGTCATATTAGAAGTCTCAATAAAAATTTGCTTTCCCTATTTTGGGCAATATTACTGAAGAAAATGACTTCTATATTAGTGTTACAGATAGGCTCATCTAGACATGAACACACATTGACATAAAATGACTTGATGGTTGGCACAGATGAGGAGTCTAAATCCTACACCTACTCCTACTCATATACTGGACAAATGCCTGGTTAAACAGATGGGCTCTGGATGGGGCTCTCGAAACATACAACTTCCACCTTTATTGATGAATGATAGATGAAAATAGACTCCAACCCATTATTGTGTTCCCTGGCATGAATGATGCTTTCAGTGAAGAACTATTGCTTATCTTTGTTTTTTATTTATTGCTGGAAATACATTTCCCCCTTATGAATGAATATATGAAAATTGGAAGATAGCAGATGGAATGTCAGGAGCCTGGAAAACCCACAGACAGGAAAGTCATTCTCAGTTTAATGGGGCAGCCGCAGAAGCAGGTGTGTGAAGTGCCATGTGGTTTTATAAATGCAGTGAGACTTGAGGAACTTGCTGAGGTAACCAAGAGATATGGGTTGACCATGTAATTCATCTTCCACGGAAGAGAAGATAAATGAGAATTCTCATCACTGTGTTCAGGCTCCTGTAGCAAACTGACCTTCTCAGGGTTGGACTTAGGGCAGGATGTTAAGCTGTAGTTTGTGTTTGTGTAATAGCACATCTTTTGTGTAATACAAAAGGGGTCTAGATGTGAGTGGAAGGATGGCATTGCACAGAGTTCAATTTCTGATTCATGAGTGGCATATCTATTCTGCCTGTGTTTTTGAGAAAGCACCGCGGGAATTGAGAGCCACCATTAGATATCTCTATACTTGGAAGGCCACACGAGACAGAGTTTGATGGTCTGATATTGACATAATGAAAGGACTTTCCAAAGCATTTTCTCTCCATGAGTTTTTATGGCACTCTCCTTAGTGTTGGAGTAATTAGTAAGTCATCACACATTTAGTCTAATTGAACTATGAATATGGGCACATGTCCGTCACATGATCCATTATTTATCAATTGAATTATTAATACTAATGACTAATAACATTCACTCCTCTTATGTTATGGCAATGCATGATTTATAGAATGCACATAAAAATTCAAGCAGAAGACTCCTGTTTCCTAAACAATCTATTTCATCTTTTGTTAACTTAGTTTTTCCACAAAAAGAAGGAAGGTTTTGGTTACAACCTGCTTTCATAATATTACTTAAAATGTTTTTATAACATGCATAAACAGTGCCAGTACTATACAAAGATATGGAATAAGGTTCAGGAAAGAATATTGATGTATTGGTAATAAGCCTAGGATTTAATGTAAGAGCCATCTCTTTAGTTCATGCAGTGTATGGTGAATTCTAACTTAAAGTTATGTTTATACATACATAAGTATGACATTGTTTTTTATTGCAGCCGATCATCTGCAATGCAACCTTCAAAATGTTTACTTCTTAAGTGCAACTCAAGTGGATTTTTCTTTAATTTTGTTCTTTGACTATTTCTTATATGTATACAAGGCATTCTGATTCCTCTCTGTGAACCTCTAGTTTTTTCTTCCCATCTTTAACATCCTCTCAATTTCTTTACTGGATTCATGGCTTCTGGTTTGATGTATGACCCATTAAGTTTAATCAGGGCTATCTGTGTAGATAGATGTATGGATAGAACTCTCTGCCGTAGTCCTGAGGTAACTAGTGAACTCACAACAGAAGACAATGACTCTCCATCTACCTGACAGTGTCCATAATGAATGTTTTATCAGTGAAGGATATATCATCTTGCACCTCTTTTTTAGCCATGCCTTGCTGTTGGGTTCATTCTTGTGCATTCTCAAGCACACACCTACAGTAGCGAGGTCATGGTCGCAATGTCTGTGTCTTGTCCAGAGATATTTTTCCTTTTTTGGCTCCTACACTCTTTCTGTCCCCTTTCTTACAATATTCCCTTAGCCTTCGGGTGGGTGATATAAGTATCTTGTTTAAGATTAATTCCATGGAACTTTCTTATATCTATTTGCCTTCCAGGAATATATAGGCTGAATTTCTGAAAAAATAAATTTGAGAATTCACAAATCTGTTTAACATTTCTATCTCGCTCCCAAATAGAGTCTATATATAGAAATAAATCTGCTGCTCTAGTAAAAGTTTCACTTATTCTTATTATAGCAAAATGTCCTGAGATTGTTTTGTTTGATGGTGGTTAATTTAATTTAATTTATCATTATATTTTCTTGTTACATTTTCCTTTGAAATCACTGAAATTGTCTAAGTAGCATTGTTGTATCTACATTTCATAAAATGGAAAACTCAGATCAATTTAGATATATATGGAAAATGAAAGGATTTCAATATGTACTTAATATTGTTACAAGGAAATATATAAAATAGTCATTTGAAGAGGAAAAAAGGGAATAAAATAGGGAAACATTAATTTTTACACTATGGTATGATAGTGATAAAGTCTGTCCTTGTATGAAAATACTGATTTTCTGTATATGTGTTTGAATAAGATGCATGATCATTATTAGTTTCTGTTTCAACTCTTTTGATACATTATGTCTCCTGTACACTTTAAAATATAATCTCCTTTCTTTTCTTTGACAGCAAATGCCAGTCTTCTCGGAGGAGGTGGTGGTAAGTGTGGAATATGGCTTAACTTCAAGTACTTTTTTATTACATTAACCAGGAGATGATTAGCAAGCTCTGTGATGCTACAGCAAGCTAATTTTGCTATGGTTATCACCTATAAAACTAATATTCCAGAAAATAGTTTATAACAGAAATGTTGTTCATTGGTTTAAAGAATTATTCTTTTAACTGGCTTAAAAATATGTTCACAAATGTTTTTCTTCTCCTTACTTTTAATGTAAGGGATACATGCAGGTGTCATTTGTTGACATGGACACACACATAGCAGATGAGAACTACTGCTACTATGAATGCTTCATCTTCTTTTTCTTTTTAACCATAATTGCTTGGTTTTGCTTTTCATGACTTTGTACTTAGAGATCTTGATATTTCATCTACTTCACTGGAAAACTACAAGAGAAATTACTTTTGATGCTATACTTTTTGCGTGTTAGTTAAGAGAAGAAAGAGAAAGTTATCAAAGTGAAAGGGGAGGGAGAGATTCCCATACTGCAGGTGTTTTAAAATAACAGAGTCCATCAACTATGGTTTTATCTTTAGAAATAAGCACGCTTTTGTATCTGTGGTATGTATAATATCCCTACTGGGGAGAAAGTCTTAGGATATACTGTCATAATCTCTCCCTTCTCCTTCCTTCTTCTCCTCCCTGTTTTGTTCTTGGTTTTCATTTCATGTAGATGGCAGGTAGTCAGTACAACTGTGTGTCACATTAAGGTCTTAAAAAAAATGTCCTGGGCTTAATAGAAGATTCTAGTATAAATTTTATTCAGAAATTAAAAACATAATCATTGTTCCATTTGAATGGAAACTTAGAATTTGGAATGATGAAAAATGGTTTAAAGTAGAAAGTGCTGCTTACAGTAGTATAGGGGAATAACAGGACAGAGAAGCGAGAGGGGGTTGACTGGGGAACAGGGGGAGGGAAGGGGAGGGGGGAACCAGGAAAGGGGAAATCATTTGGAATGTAAATAAAGAATATAGAAAAAAAAAGAAAGTGTTGTTTGCACTATAACATGTCACTGCATGTCAGATGCCATTAAAGTATGGGATTTAAGTTGGTTCTTGTGCAAACAACACAAAGGAGCTACTGCCTTCTGGAAGTGTTGTAATGATTTAGCAAGAATGTTTGTCAAGGGATAGAATAGTAGGGGATTAATAAGTGTCTATTTATTTTGTCTTAAGCAAATTATTTTTAAAATATTATTGAGAATGAAAAACAATGAAGGTTTTTGTGACAAGCCTCCCAATCCCCTCTCCCACAAACAAAAACAAAAACAAACAGATAAGGAGCCAAAGAAGAGAATCCTTAAAAATTGCAATGAGGATGCTGAAGTGTGGCTCTTCAGATGGGGATGAGGTAGGGTGGGGTGGGCTCGGGTAGGGTGGGGTATGGCAAAGGACTCACTAATCTTTAAGGGGCTGGCCATTGCAAGTTTGACCATATACTCCAATGAGTGAGTATAATAGACATGCATTTTATGAAATTACCAGATAATCAATAAAAATATGTTGGGGAAAATCTATAGAATTTTTATCATATATTTTATTGTATTTTCAGAGCCTCTGAAGGGAAATTTTTCCTTAGGGCCTAGAGTCTTGGTAATTCTTCTCTAGGTACAGAATATGAGGAAATCATTCTTAAGATAAATTGCTCTTAGGAGTAATTTTCTTGCAAGACAGTATTTTAGGAGATCTGGCTAATATGGTTAAAGTGTAAAATTGAAATGGAGTTTACATGAACACATTTATCTACTTGTGGTAACCAATTAGTTAGATGATTCATTTATTGCTTTTACTTTATTTCTAAAGAGAGAGTCAACCAATTTTATTAGTTAAAATCACTTTAGCTCCTTCTGATAGATAAGAGCCCCCAAACAATTGCCCATTAAAGGTTAGTAATGCTCTTGTGTGTCACGTGACTGTGTGCTGCAGGTAGATTGGGATGGTTCCATAATAATCCACAATGTCATTGAGATCACATTCTCCCTTCTGTGTTCTTTCCTCTGAGCTTAGAGTTTCAAGAACTCATGGTTTGTGAAGACTGCAGGTGTTCTAACCATCCTAAGTAGAGTGTAGACAAGGATGAAGAAGAACGTCAAAAAACTGTGAAATGTAGCTTCAAGGATAAGTGAATTTTCTTTTTTCTTTAAGCCAAAGATTTCCATGAAATCTCACATTATACTGAATTTGGTAAATAGTGTTTGATATTAGGAAGCAATATGCTCACTACAAAACACTTATTCAGGAGACTGCAGAGGAAGAGGAATAGCAGTTGAGTGAGCAGTGAGCTGCATGCATGCACTTGCCATTATGAGCACTCTTCTGTCCTCAGGTGCCTCTGCCTAAATATATGTGTGTATGACTGGTCTGTGAAAAAGCAATTGGCTAGTGACTGGCTTTATATTTTTGATGGCTCTCCTGTCCTACTCAAGAAGGTATATTTAAGCAATGGTGTAGCATTTAGTTGTATACCTATAGGAGAAGCAGGCCCACTCAGTTTTCTGTTTCCCTAATGTATACATTTTATTGTCTTCAAGTACCCAATTGCCAGATTCATCATAGTTTGCAATTTCTGAATTGTAAATCTAGCAACTCAGTAATATCATAAAGATAAATTACAAGTATTTAAGATGGCTGTATCCCCCCCTACTTAAAACAGTCTATGAAGAGGTTTAAATTTATTTACATACTTCTAGATTTGCCAAAATTGTTCTCAAATACAAACTTGATTTTTGGAAGGTTTTATTTAAAATTTGAACTTAAAGAACATTCTTAGCTTTCTCTATACCGAATTTTGGCCTTCTGATTCTATGACCAATCTTTGGAATCCTCTCCTTGATATTTGCAAATAATAGCCTCTATTCATCCAATAAGGAACTACTATTACAGGGACTTTCAGATTACCAATGCAGATTGAATACACACCTCTACATCAGCTGCCTGTTTTAGGTTCTCTCATTCATTGTTCCTGATATCTGTAAAGTATGTCCATACATTGGAAAAAGAAATCTACAGGGCAGAAGTACACCACCATCGTATGGCACCCTCGGATTATGCCCAGCTTTATGTCTTGTGTTTGAAAGTCAGTCAATCTTAGAAACCATTACAGTATCTGCTCACTCATATGTAACACAGGTGTCTTGTATGTACAATGTTATATTTTGGAACATAAAATGAAACAATCTTCATGGACAGCTTTGAATTTTATGGAAAAACACAATTAGTAGGAATTTACAACTAGAATTAAAGAATTAATTTCTCAGATCTATCCAAATCATTATATAATAGACAAGAACAAACTTTATAATTTATGGCTTTAGATAATGTCTATTCCATTTATGCATAATTAACATGAAGCTGAGCCTGATGATTGGACCAGTCCAGGATATTGTTCAAGGGTTTTTCTTGTACGTTAGTCTGTTGAAGCATGGAATATGGCCATTTAGAGTGATAGTTCCCCAAAGTGCAAATGAATGTTGCTTTTTTTTGCATCATGATTTTATTTGCCATTTTAATCATTTCTGCATCTGGGATAAAAACCTCTATATGAAACACTTTTGTGTATTCATATTCTAATTCTATACATTATTCTTGAAGAGTCTATGCCAGATTGAGTTTTAAAAGTCTGAGAATAGGCAAGTATTGCCAGATGAAAACTAAACACTCATCCCAGGATGGAATTCATGAAAACTACTTGCCTATTATGCAAACACAGCGCATTCTTTGGACCTTCCCTACCCGCAAATTCTTTTGGATTTTTGTGCCTTCTAGATGTGCCCAAACAGGAGCAAAATTCTGCGGTCCTAGGTTAGTAGCAGCTGTTTTGTGGTTGCTTCAACCTGTCATAAATTCCTAATTCTGAGTTGCCACTACTGACCATTTTATAGGTTAAGAGAGTTTATATGAAGCAAATGCCAAATGCATGCTTGAGAGGAGTGAAATTATAAATCATTTTTCTCACACAGAAGTATATACTGGCTGTGAATTTACACCCACCAAAAATGTATTTCCATACATAGATACTCATATACAAATACTCATCATCCATTTCCACAATTAATATTGCTGGGTATCTACTGTGTGTACAATATTGATTATTGATTAGTCAATCAATGTAGACTTTCCGTGACAGTTTCCAGAGTAATTGAAACTTCCCAAGGATTTATCCCATGTGTATCTTTTGAACTAAAATGATACTGTGTAATAGCCTAATGGTCATTTGACACTTTCTCTAAAAGGCAGAATAGTTTACTTGAGAAGTATTCTCTCACTCAGAATCTGAGTTGCTACTCAGAATTGCTAACCCAAAGAGTGACGGCTTTTAAGTGTGTCTTAATATGCTTGAGTCAACTTTTGTGGATTAATTCTTTACTGAAGAATGTATTATTACTACTACTATTAGTGGTAGTATTGTGGTTTGTGTGTGTGTGTGTGTGTGTGTGTGTGTGCGCGCGCGCGTGTGTGTGTGTGTGTGTGCGTGTGTGCATGAGTGTGTGTATGCTAGCATACAGGATTCACCGTCTACCATGGGATCTGGGGATGGACCCCATATTAACAGAATTGTATAGTGAGTACCTTTATTTGTTGAGCTATTTTGTCAGCCCATGGATTACTTGTTAACCATTCACAAGAGAATACGTGCCTTCTCACCTTTCTTCTACATACAGAATGGATTACACTGTACATATTTTACTAAATTGTTCAAAATTCCTACCTTGTTTCTGTATTACATTGTACATCATACATTCCTATATTGATTCCTTAATTTATGCATACCAGTAGCCCTCTACATGTACCTATACCTCAGACATGCTGGGAGAAATCTAGGATAATGGCTGGGAGCCAGGAACCAAGGCCACTTAGCAGTGGGCAGGGTATTGATGCTTGCCCATCAGGAGTGAGTGAAGCATGGCTAGTAGTGAGATCACCAGCTGCTCTGGACTCAGCAGGTAGAATGTCCCAGCCATGGGCCTGGGGGAATAGTGACAGTCTCTCCAGCCCTGGAGAGCAGTAGGGCAAGAGAAACTTGAGAGGCTGTGGCATTTCCTTTAGGCAGGGAGCAGAGCTGCAGGAAGGGCTAAGCTGTTAAACCATACAAAATTGGGTTTAATTTTAGACTGCCTCAGGTGGCATCTGTCCTAGGCACTGCAGGTTGTACAGTCTGCTAGAGTAGACTGGAGGGTTCGGTTGTGATGGAGGAAGGGGAAAGGACAGAGATCAGGAGCCAGGACAGGTCTGAGAACATTCACTTATACATCATTCCCAGCCTATTTTTAGTTTTCTTCTTTTCTCCCTTGCCTCGCTTCTAATTACTTGTTACTTCTTGTGTGTTCATCTTGATATTAAGTAGTAAAGAGTCCTAGAACTAAGCACAATCAAGCTTTCCCTATTTACACAATAAGAATTTTGAGAACTAAAGTTATTTGTCAAACAGAACACAAGAAACAGGAATACAAGTCGATAATTTGGAGTGGCCAGAGAAATCTAGCCAGAAGACTTTTCTAGGAAGAGAGGGGGATATCTCACTTTAGTGTGCTTCGTACTATGTAAAATTTTGTCTTGCTTTCTTTGCTTTGCCTTCTCAATGTTCTGCTGTCTGGACCTACCTTAAGCAGTTCCCATCAACAGTCTCAGGATGGTGCTTCAGGTGGAGTGAATGTGTTAGGACAGAACTGAAGTCAGGAGTTCTGGTAGTGTTAGCAGGAAGCTGCCATTAGAGCCACCTCTGCATTCTGGTGGATATCACCAACAGACTGCCCACCAGCTCACCTCAACCTGCATAGCATCTATCATCTAGTCCCCATCTGCAAACCCAGCTTATTTCATGTCAGTTGGAAGTCTGACTTGACCTGATTGCCCTTCTCATGCCTGCCATTTGTCCAAAGGACTTGCAGATATTCTTACTAGTGAAGGAAAATGAGGAGAAGAGTTCAGAATCGAGTCACATGTCTACCTTGTTCCAATGCATTGATCATCCCATCTCTAACTCTGGTCCCTATCGTTCCACTATGAATGGACTAAAAATTGTAAGGTCATTTGTATTTACTGTGAAGTGGAGTTTCCTAGCTATCAGCCCTGTTGAGAGGGTTGCACTTGCAGATTCCATGCTCCTTCTCTCTGTAGCCCTGTGTGAATGTTCCTGGATGGGTTAAACTTCCTGAGAGCAATGTATTTCTTTTTCATCTTAAAGGACATGACAGCTTCTATGGTATAGTGAATGCTGAGAAAATATCACTATTTCTCATCCTGGATTATCAAGCTATTTATATATTTTGGTTTTGTCTGTTTTCATTTAGAAAGTTAATCTGTTTATATGAGTAATACTCTGAAGGAAAAAAAAGCAAACCTTAAAAAATATTTAAGGAGCTAACCTGAGGATGCTGTGTGTATTTTCATAGTAATTATTTTTAATCATTGTATTATCTTTTGTGTTTGAAAGAACTTGCAAAGACAGACTCACATAACTTTTCAAAGGACATTTTCTTTACATGAGAAATGCAGAGAACAATGCATATTTGTATAGGCAGAGGAATTAAGTCCAGGGTGTTTAAATTCCACAGAACACATGGAGAAAAAGGTGTGTTTCAGCATTGTTTCACCAAATGGCAAGTGGTTTTGGTTACAGCTTCCTTTTTGTTTTGTTTTTTTTTTTTGTTTTTTTTTTTTGATACTTTGACTTTATGAGTAAGTTTTTTTCTCTTAACCTATCAATCTAAGCATCTTGTCATTGACATGTTATTATTAATATATGCAAGTTTTATCCTGTCAGAGATTGCCAGTAGTAAATCTTATATAAACCTTGTATAATTACATTTTATCTGTATTCTCTTCTCAAATTCATCTTCAGTTTTATTTTAGCATTTGAACTTTTAAATTAATTTTATAATTGAAAAATATTTTATGTTATTTTTTTATATTTTAGGTAACTTTAAAAATACAAAGTTTGCAATACCACCAACAATGGAGGAGTGTTCTTCTTTCTCCACATCCTCTCCAGCATCTGCTGTCACCTGACTTTTGATCTTAGCTATTCTGATTGATGTGAGGTGGAATCTTAGGGTTGGTTTTATTTGCATTTCCCTGATGACTAAGGATGTTGAACATTTCTTTAGGTGCTTCTCGGCCGTTCCATATTCCTCAGGTGAAAATTCTTTCTTTAGCTCTGTACCCCATTTTTTAAATAAAGTTATTTGATTCTCTGGAGTCTAACTTCTTGATTTCTTTGTATATATTATATATTAATCCTCTATCAGATGTAGGATTGGTAAAGATCTTTTCCCAATCTGTTGGTTGCCATTTTGTCCTATTGACAGTGTCCTATGCCTTACAGAAGCTTTGCAATTTTATGAGGTACCATTTGTCTATTGTTGATTTTAAAACATAAGCTATTGGTGTTCTGTTCAGGAAAAATTCCCCTGTGTTCGAGGCTCTTCTTCACTTTCTCTTCTATTAGATTCACTGTATCTGTTTTCACTTGGAGGTCCTTGATCCACTTGGACTTGAGCTTTGTACAAGGGGATAAGAATGGATCGATTTGCATTCTTCTGCATGCTGACCTTCAGTTGAACCAGCATCATTTGTTGAAAATGCTGTATTTTTCCACTGGATGATTTTAACTCCTTTGTCAAATATCAAGTGACCATAGGTGTGTGGGTTCATTTCTGTATCTTCAATTCTTTTCCATTGATCTCTCCGCCTGTCTCTGTACCAATACCATATAGTTTTAAAGCTGGTACAACCACTCTGGAAATCATTCTGGTGGTTCCTCAGAAAATTGGACATAGTATCACCTGAGGACCCAACTATACCGCTCCTGAGCATATACCCAAAAGATGCTCCAACATATAACAAGGATGTGCTCCACTATGTTCACAGCAGTCTTATTTATAATAGCCGGAAGCTGGAAAGAACCCAGAAGTCCTTCAATAGAGGAATAGATACAGAAAAGTCATCCATTTACACAATGGAGTAATACTCAGCTATTAAAAATAATGACTTCATGAAGCTCATAGGCAAATAGATGAAACTAGAAAATATCATCCTGAGTGAGGTAACTCAGTCAGAAAAGATCACACATGGTATGCACTCACTAATAAGTAGAGATTAGCCCAAAAGCTAGGAATATCTAAGATATAATTCACAGACCACATAAAGCTCAAGAAGAAGGAAGACCAAAGTGTGGATGCTTCAATCCTTCATAGAAGGCGGAACAAAATACTCACAGGAGGAAAAGACAAGTAGAGCAGAAACTGAAGGAAAGGCCATCCAGAGACTGCCCCACTTGAAGATCCATCCCATATACAGTCCCCAAACCCAGACACTACTGTGGATGCCAACAAGTGCTTGCTGACAGGAGTCTAATATAGCTGTCTCCTGAGAAGCTCTGCCAAAGCCTGACAAATACAGGGGGGATGCTCACAGCCAACCAATGGACTGAGCACAGGGTCCCCAGGGGAGAAGCTAGAGAAAAGACCCAAGGAGCTGAAGGGGTTTGCAGCCCCATAGGAAGAACAACAATATCAACCAACTGGACCCCCCCAGAGCTCCCAGGGCCTAAGTCATCAACCAAAGAGTACACATGGAGGGACCCATGGCTCCAGCTGCATATGTAACTCAGAGTGGCCTTGTGGGACATCAATGGGAGGAGAGGCCCTTGGTCCTGAGAAAGTTTGATGCTCCAGTGTCTGGGAATGCTAGGTCAGGGAGGCAGGAGTAGGTGGGTGGGTGGGGGAACACCTTCATAGAAGCAGTGGGGTGGGGGAAGGATGGAATAGGGCATTTTGGGGGGGGCAGGAAAGGCAATAGCATTTGAAATGTAAATAAAGAAAATATCCAATTAAAAAAAGGAAAAATACACGAAGTTAATTAATTCCTTCAGAAAGTGATTAAATTAATAAATGATGTTTTAGGATGGGAATGTAAATTACTAAAGTACTAAAATATCAAAAAAAAACAAAAGCCATCTTTTCAATTGTAGTAATTCCTGAGTAAACCCCCTGGACTTTTATGTACACTCCTACTGTACTTAGCTAACTAAATGAGACTTAACTTATTGGAAATACAAGTTCATATTTCAAAGCTAAAATGTAAAGTTATAAAGTACTCTAGCAGGCACCAATGCACACACGCATGCGCGCGCGCGCGCGCGCACACACACACACACACACACACTTACACATTCACAAGCTCGGACACACTTAAACATACACACACTTTAAAACACACATTTATACACACACACTTACATAAACTTAAAGATTCTCACACACACACACACACACACAATCACTTACACACTTATACACATACTCATACACACACATACACTCTCACAGAAATCACACACAGTCCTGACTCCAAAGCAGTTGTTGCATAGTACTTGAGTATCTGTGCTACAGTATAATGTCTTCAAAACCGCAAAAGGGAAAATTTTTTGAATTCCTGTTTTAAATATCTCTCACTTATCCACTAAATGTATGAAAATGTATAGGGTGGGAAACATAAGTGCTGATAAAATTCTTCTGCTTAAAGCCCATTGTGTTCTGGGACAACTAAATCCCAGCATCCTGCAGCTAACTGTATTTGATGTAGTTTCCCAGCAACAGAATGTGGGGAATTTTCTTGGGAGCAACTTATGAACTTTTTTGCCTTTGGCATTGTCAATAATGTTATTCCATTCTTTGACTTTTACTCCCCAAACATCTTTTAGCCAAGGACAGAGCTGTAGCAGTCCTCATGGTGGGACTCTCCCCCATGAGTGTACTAGATCCCTGAGATTTCACAAGATGTTTCCATTGAGAACTGCCTAGATTAATCTATCTGGAGAGCCTTTTGGCAAAAGGTATTTGATTTTTTTCATTAGTTAGGACGAATTCATTATTTTGCATACTAGTTTTCACCTCTGGAAAGATAATTATTATGATACCAAACTACTTCACTGGGGTGGAATAACTAATTGCTCATTGTAAAGTGTTTTTTAAATACAAAGTGTGAGATAAATGGTTATTACTGCAGTTGTCATTATTATCATTATAGTGTGTAAGCATGAAAGATGAAAGGTGCTAGATAATTGCATGATATGGCAGTGCTGTATTCAAATAAAGGGGAATAACCAGAATTGTGGGGTAACAAAGCTCACAATACACACATGTGGTAGAGGAGAGTTTCTTTTATAGAAAGATAATACAGATAATTGGTAATTACCTACAAATAAATCCAGGGATTTTATATATAGAGATAGATCTAGACAGAAGACCATTCCAACAGCAGTTCATTTCTATGCAGTAGAGATTTTGAAGAACCTTTATTTCAAACCTGTAAATGCACAGAGAATAAACTAATTATGTACTAGAGAAAGGGTTTTCCAGGTTGGTAGGCCAGAAGAAAGAAACCTAAACATAGCCTTAGGGCAGGACTGCATTGAGCCTGTCACTTAAGGTTTAGGAAAAGCACCAATAAAATAGTATTTCATGTTCCAGAACATATTTGATACCAGGGAGAAACAAGGCATCCAACAGAAAAGGACTGCTAATTAACAGACTGTGAGATCTGGAAAACTAAGAGGGAATCCAGCAGGAGGTACTGAATATGCTAGCAAGGGTGGTGGTTAACCTTGGTGGAAGCAGGGAAGAGGAGGAGTCATCATAGGGCACCTGATCACCCCTACAAGTGACAGCAAAGGAGATACTGACAGGCTGAAGGCTGCTGGGGTCAGTGTCCAGATAGTTCTAAGAGGGTGGTCTAACTAAAAGTCCAGTTCAGTTTCATACTCAGAAAATCTCAGATAATGGAAAACTAAGGTGCTCAAAGTACTTACATAGAAAGAGTGACTGAATGGCGATTGACAGCTGTGATACCCTGAAGTTTTGCCACCACCGAAGAACCTAGGCTTAAAAAAAAAAAGGTTTATCCATCTGAGACTGTTCATCATAGGACAGACATATTTTGATCTCAAGCAAGTTACTAAATAAGCAGCCTCCAAGTTTCCAGCCATAACCAATTCCAGAGGAAAAATCAGTATGTTTCAGCATTTCTGTGATACATACCCAGATTTTGTCTGAGGGCTTGCAAAGAGTGAACAGTCTGTGAAGGGGAAAGCAAGACAGTAGAATAGAATGGTGAATATCCGAGAGAGTGTATCCTGAGCTTCTGTTATCTGTGATATAGTTATCACACTGCACAGTAACAGGAGGGAATGATCTAGCAGTGCTGGTCTGTTTGCTGGACAAAGTTGTAAAGTTTAAGATATATCTGCGCATACACAGAATTAGGTAAATAACTAGGAAAAGGGCAGACGAAATCTGTCATGGAGTAATCCCAAACATTACTATTAGGTTAAGCTGATGAAGAAGTCACAACATTCTATCAATAATATAATAATTTGAATTTACTAAAGGGAACCTGCTTAAAGACTTGAAGGGAATAGTTTCAGTAATTATACTGTATAAGTACTGTAAACCTTCAAATCAAAAGATTAGCTGGGTCTGCTGGCACAGGCCTGTGATCCCAAAGCCTTAGGAGGTGGGCAGGTCACAGGTTCAAGGCTAGCTTAGGAACTTTACTAAGGCCCTATCTCAAAATATGAAGTATAAAGATGGTTTTAGATATAGCTCAGTGGTAGAACTCCTACCTTACTTGCAAGAGGCCCAGACTATCATAATATAGATGATTTGATTGTACAAACTTCATATAAAATCACAGTAGTAAAACAAATAAATTACATTAAAAAGTTCCAGTATTTGAACATGAAAGGTTAAAAGTATGTCTACAAACAATAACTATATGAGAATTAGTGTGGCTAACTTAATGATACAAATAGTCTTTAAGTCAACATATAGTAGAAGAATCGGGGGACAGTTCATAGTGATGAAAGGGTCAATTCATTAAGAAAAGGTAACCATTAGCAACACACTTGCACATCTAATGAGAGAGCTCAAATCCATGGAGCCAAAACAATAGAACTTACAGGATAAACAGAATATTCAATAAAAATACTTAGAGATTTCAGTATGATATTCTTAGGACAATTTAATAATAGACATGAAAGTGGATCCTTTTTTCAATAATTAAATCATTGAATAATTAATTTAATGTAGACATAAGTAAGATATTAAGAAAACCTGTAAGTATATGATTGACTAACACAGCCTTCCTTTCACATATAAAGTGGTCCAGCCGGTGACTGCAGAGTAGGCTTTGTTCTTAGGTACACATAGAACATTTCCAAGATGAGTCATGTGATTGACTAAGCAAGAAAATAAGAGGATGACACAAACTAGCAATGTTAAGACCAAAAGAAAGGGTAGCCATATGAAACCCCAGTAAAAGTTTATAAAGTCAAAATAAAATATTTTGAGCAGCTTGGGTCAAAAATTAGTAAAATTGAGTAAAATAAATCTCTCTCTCACTTCTGTTATCACATTTTATACATGACATATTTTAAAATTGAAGTAATTATAGCACTCTCATTTATAAAATATATTTATTCATTTATTTCCAATTTGTATCTAAAACTATTAAAGCAGAGGCAAACTGTAATATCTTATGATAAATTATTATATTTGCTATTTTGTAGTGTTTGGATCTACAAAGATGAATATAGTTACTACCTATTATATTTATACAATACATTCAAGAATACATTCCCATTGAAGAATAGCCATGTGATAAATGTATCTACATGATATACTTCCTATTTCTCAGGTTTATGTATGAACTAAATTGGTCCTACATGTTAAATAATCCCTGGCACATTATTAATAATGAACAATTATCATCGATTATTACTGTTCAGTATTAGTATGATAATTTTAGAATTTTGTCATGTTCAGTTCTTTTGGAGGTCTTAATGATTCTTGACTATTTCAGTCTGTATGTTCCAAGAGAGTAAATGAAAGTATTTCAGTAAGAATAATCATCAGATGTAAAAACTGAAAGTTTTACTTCAACCACATTCTTACATAGTAAAAAAAAGAAAAGTTCCAGTTCTTTAGAAACATGAGAACAAATCAATATCTGACTCAAAAATCAAGTGTATTTTAGGATGCAGATTGATTTCCATAAGAAATAGTATGATTTCCAGTCTTTTTGCAGTGGCATTTCAAGTAGATTCATGGCAGCTGCTTGAATTTGCTCAAAGTTTACCTTCGGTTAAGGCGTGACCTGAGTTTAGCGATGGCAGAAAACTATATAGAAAGGAAAAAACGTTTTTAGTTATTGAAGTATTTAGAGACTCTGTGGAATTCTTTTCTAAATGTAGATATTAATGCTTTTTGATTTTGATAAAGAAACATGAAGATTTAAGTGCTTATCCTCACAAGCCTCATATGACTGAAAAGGAAACATACGTATTTTCGTGTCGTTATCTCACCCCCTTAAGGAATCTGAGATTGAAGTGTTGCCAGTTTTTAAATTCTCCTCTCTGAATACTTTAGTGCCATCAAATGGGAATGACTTGGACCAGTTACAAGATTATGATGGGAATGATGGAATGGTGTAGTGATTTGGAACAAGCCATGTCCTGTCTCGAGAGAAGTTATAATTGGAGTGTGTTTATGATAGGCACATGATGATGAAGAGACATCAAATGGACAGGCTCATTCACCCTCCTCTGACTCTCCAGTCTGCGTCACTGGTTTTTGTTTTCAAGAGGGAACAGAGAACATCTATCTGATTGTACTGTCTCATAGGTTCCCCTGAAAGTCCTGAAATAGAACCTAAAAGAAACCCTTTTCTGGTTCTGTATTTTTCTTCCCATAAATTTTATGGAGAAACCCTGAAGGTGGAGAGTTTGCTTTTGATACCCGAATACTACATGAAATACCAGATAAGTAAGAGAAAGTCAGGAAAGGTACATGAACAAGTAGCTGGCAGTGCACAGCTATGCGAGACCAGGTCCAGAGAGGTCCAGAGATGCAGAGAGAGGAGGCTGTCTTTTGTTTGTCTGACGCTAATTCAAGCTACATACATGATTGCTCACAATTCTTTGGGTCATTTTGGTGATGCAGAACAGGAGAATTTCAGAGTTTAAAGATTAGTGGGCTACTTTTTCTTTAAGCCAGTGACATTTGGTTATCAAGGAATTCTGTTGTGATGGTGACAGAGATGAGGATTGACAGGACTAAGGAGGACTGTTCAAAACAAATTTGATAAAATGTGTATGCATATTCCTTTTAGAAAATGACTAACCCTTGTCTGACAAAAATATTTATGGTCTTTAAAAATTTTGTTCTCTAAATGTGGCTTTCATTATAGATATTCTGAAGTATTTCTCTGGCTCAGTATATAAATTCATCGTTAAGCTCAAGAACACACAGTAGCAAGCATATCTGTGAAGGCCTATCTTCTACACCATTAGCTAGATTGAACAGGGAATATTTTTCTTTTCCATAAATAGAATATATTTACAGAAAAATTACATGTAATGAGACCTTCGAGAATAATTTTAAGAAATTTCTAGCAAGTAAGTAGTCTTTTGCTCTTCGTTTTATATGTCTGCCATCTGAAGGGAGAGAGCTTGGGTTTCCAAGAGTAGGGGAGTTCCCACCCTCAGGGAATGAGAAGATTCAGTGTTGGGTGTTATTGGGGACATAAAAGTGGGAGATGAGAAGAATCTGAGTCTATGTAGGAAGTATCAGACCACATTACACTACACAGTGAAAGAAACCTTGCTCAGGAAAAAAGTGCAGAAGGTGGAGGAGGGGACGGTAAAGCCATTAAAGAAGACTGAATTGCTTGCTCGTCTGGAACAAACAGAGATGTATGGATTAGGCTTTGCTGCTTAGAGGCAAGAACGTAGCTCAGCTCAGAGTCCATGTTTCTTGCTGTCATTCGGGTCTGCTCTTTACCTTTTTACAAGCACATCCACATTCTACTCCAGAGGAAAATCTTGTCTGAAATCAAATTTGTCCTCTCCTGTCTTGGTTTATATAGTTGTTAGAGGCAAAGATCAAAGCTGGAAAAGGGCAACTTTGAAGAGGAGACGCCTTTCCTAACTCGTGTTTAAGAGTTTTTTTTTCTGTCCTGGTTTCCTAGCAAAACTATGCCTGCAACTGGAGGCCTAAGTTGTGCCATCTGCATACATAACATCACACACAAATGAAAGCAGATGATAGAATTTCACCTAAGGTCTGAATGTGCCCAGGAAGCCTTCACAGGCTTCAAATGCCTGCTTTTATCTTATACATCGAGAAGCTCATTCAAGCCTCCAGGGCTTTGCCAACTTGGCAAGAGAGAGGGTTGGCAAGCTTCCCACACTGGGTTTCTTTTAGTTGAAGGTTTTGAAGTGGGTCTGAAGCTGGTGAGTGAGGCTGTGATGAAGGCTGTGTGGAGTCCTTGTGAGGTCTCCTGTTTGTTGACTGCGAGCTTTTCATCACTGGGCATGAATGAGAAGCCTCACTCCTTTGCTAGGGCATTCCCCCTTCTCTGTTCATTTTAAGCTATCTTAGAGAACTCCCAGTTACATATGAAGCTGGGAATTCTCTCGGCAAATGCCTGTTTTGACAGCGAACCTTAAAGACACATGGCAAAAGTTTAAACAGGTCCTAATTGATGGAGTTTAAACACTGTATATAGTAATTAAACAGTTACATTAATAATAAAAAACCCTAAAGCACCTCTTATATTTTTCATCTTTAATCTCTCTCAAAAATTTCCTTAACTTTAAATTCATGAATGAAGTGAAGGAAATATAATTGCTAAGTTTTCTAAGTACTTGATACTCTGATACTCTGTTGAAAAAATATTTAATTTTATGTCTTAATTGGAGGTGGGTCTTGCTTTAGCAGGGAGGTGGGGCTTGTTCCAGCAGGGAACTTCTTTTGCATGTGTTGTGCACATGTGAATGTTTACTGATGTATATGTTTGCATGTGTGTGGGGTATGCATGTACCTTCGGTTGACTGTGCATGCATGTGTGCAGGTTCACATACATGTATGTGAACACTAAAAGTTGATGTTGGGTGTCTTCCTTGGTTGATCACACCTGCATTTCTGATGTGCAGAGGCTCTTGCTGAAACTGTTGCTCGATTTGACTAGTCTTGCTAGCCAACTGGCAGTGGTACCCCTCTGTCTGTCTGCCTCTAGAACTTGGATTGCAAGCAGGCTTTTATGTGAGTGCTAGTGAGTCTCACTTTGTCCTCTGAAAGTATTTTACTGACATGTGCCCAGCCTCCACATACCTCCCTTAACTTGAAGTTCCCAGGAAGAGTAAAATTGTAGATAAATCATTGTTGCCAAAATAAAAAGGCGAGACTACTTTAAAAACACATCAAAGACTAGAGGTTTTTTTTTTTTTGGATTCAGTAATACTTAAATTGCTTTTCTGTAAGTATTATTAAAATACAGCATCATAATGTGTTTATATATTGTGGAGCTTAAGTTATCTCTCTCTCTCCTTTAATGTTCCTTTATGATCAGTATATATGTTTTACTCTCCATGCAAGTTGCTTTGAAATTTCTTCTCTTCCCCTTTTTTTCCAAATTTTAAATTGTTAGTGTGTATGTATATATTATATGTGGTACAATTATTTATTTGTTCATGTGGATGTGGGTGCATGCAAGTGTATGCATGTGTGGGAGCCAGAGATCGATTTTGTGTGCCTTTCCTCCATTGCTTGCTTGCTTTCTTCCTTCCTTTATTTCTCTTTCTCTCTCTCTTTCTCTTTCTCTCTCTCTCTCTCTCTCTCTCTCTCTCTCTGTCTGTCTTTCTATCTTTCTTTTGGACATGGTTTTTCTTTGAACCTGAAGTTCACTGATTCTCTTTGACCAGTTGGCTAATGAGCTTCATGGACCTGGCTGTCTGTGCCTGGGCTTATGGAGATCTAAGCTCAGGGATTCATTCCTGTACATCAGGCATTTACCATCTTAGCCTCTGCCTTACCACTTTACAATTCTTTTTTGATGGCTCCATACATATGTAGAGTGTACTTTTGTCCTTTTGCCTCCATTACCCTCTTTACTCCTCACTCAAAAGAAACCCTGCTTTCTTCTCCCAAGGTTCCCCTTCTATTTTCATGTCTCATTTGTTTATCTTGTTTTGGAAACCCAGTGAGTTTACTTAGGGCTGTTCACATAAGTGTAGGTCCAGTGTTATTCCCTAGAACATGGCACTTTAACAGTGAGTACACCACTGAACAAAAGGACTCACCCTCTCCCAATAACTGTTAGCGGCCAATAGTTTCTCAGGGACAAGTAGACCTCAAAATTAACCACAACTATCATGGAATATTGACAGGCACCATTTTATGCAGGTCTTCTGCAGGTAGCCATAGCCACAGAAAACCATGAGTACAATGGTTATGTCCTGTCCAGAAGAGAGCACTTCCCCCCTTCCTCTGTCCATTATGTTCTTTATGCATTTCTTCTGCATTATTCCCTGAGCTCTGAAGGAGTGGTACAGATGCTCCATTGAAGGCTGAGTGCTTAACAGTCAATTATGCTCAGCGCTCAAGGTGGCCTGAGAGGTCTTCGTTAAGTCCCTAGAAATGTACCTAAAATGGGTAGAAAACCCCAGTGTGTCTATGTTGGCAGGCCATGCCACTGCCTAGACACTGCCTGACTGGGGTGATATATGTTTGAAAGTATAAGCCATTACAATATAAACAAAGAGAAACCACATGAAAGGACTCTAGTAGAGTGATTGGTTGTCAGAATACAAGAACTGGAAATATCCATGGACAGTAGGCCACAGTTTCTACTGACCACAGAATGAATTAAGATAGCAACCATGGTGAGGAGAAAACAAATATGGAAAAACTACCACCAAGAAGACAGTGAGCAGGCTGAGGTTTCATGCCAGCAACCGGCAATTGTATTATGCCCACAGTCATGTGCTCTTTGTTCATCCAGCAAGCACTTATGAAAGCTCTCACATTGTGTGCGGGCACATTGCTAGGTAATGAGAGGGAGGGAAACAAACAATGGAGGCATAGTCGAGGACATGCTGCTGGTCTAGAGCAGAAAACCTAGCTATGGGGATGTACAGAAAATGCTACCTGAAGTGTGTGTGTGTGTGTGTGTGTGTGTGTGTGTGTGTGTGTGTGTGAAGAACCTAGTACAGTGCCCGGAACATAGCAAGTAGGCTACACGTGTTAGCCATGGTGAACAGCTGGATCTTCATTTTCAGATCACTGGGCCCTGTGAAGAGAGAGACTTGTTCAGAAAATGGAGTCTTCCATAAGCAGCCTGTGGTTAAGAGAAAAGCTCCCATGAAGCAAGCTTTACTACTTGTGAATAATTTATGCAAAATGAGGCTGACAACTAAGTTGCTTGAGGTAATGAAATACACATTTTAGAAAATGTGTATGGAAGGGGGCCAGTGAGATGGCTCGGCAGGTAAGAATGTTTGCCGCCAAGTCCGTTGATCTGAGCTCCATCTCTGAGACTAGCAAGGATAGAATGGATTCTAGGCTCGGGCAAACTGTTCTCTGAACCCTACACACACACACACACACACACACACACACACACACAAACAATAAACATAATTTAAAAAATAAACTATATGGAAAAGACAACATTGGGATAAATACACTGTGACTGAAAATAGGGGTATCAGATCCACTGTCTTTGCTTTTCAATGCATAGTGTTAACAGTCTTTTGTAATTAGTATTCAGTAACACCTGTGTGTGTGTGTGTGTGTGTGTGTGTGTGTGTGTGTGCGCGCGCGCGCGCGCGCGTGCTTGTGCATTCATGCATGTGCACACTCGGGCTGATACTCTGACTGAAGAAGGGAGATTCTAAGGAAAGAAATGGGTAGAGGAAGGATTGATCACATGGAGTTCATAACCAAAGCAAAGTACAAATCTATTCAGCATAGAAGACAAGAGAAAGGTAAAGATGCATTAAGAGTTTGACTAGGGAATAGTCTGCTCTTCAGTGGAAGATCTGGGAAGGGAACAAAAAGCTGCTTTGAGACTGACCATAAAGAATGAACAACTCACCAGAGGACTGGGGACAGAATCAAGGATTGGGCCACTGGTATGAGCATAGACTGGAGCATGCCAGTTTGGTTCTGCTACGTGTGCAAAAACTGCAGCAAGAACAAGTGAGAACTCAAAAACATATCGAATTCTGCAAGGGCTGGGCATAAGAAAACCACTCAAAGATATCAAGGATGCTCTAAAAATAACTGAACCTCCAGGAACTGACAATCATTTCTAGGTCTAAGAATCTAGTAACAGCTGGTTATTATTTCTGTAGCGATACAATCTGTCATTAGTCTCCAGTTTGGGTATTTTCATGGTGTCTATGTTCTGACAAGCTGTCTAGATTTTCCAACCTTACACTTTGGCCCCCATGGCTTCAGGAGGTCCCAGAAGGGCAGTCATGTGACTTGTTTTCCTGGGTGAACTTCAGGAGACAAATGACTCTTGGGTCTGAGAAAGGGCCCCTCATCTTTACTTTCAAGCAGAAAAATGAGGAAGTTTCTAAAACCTCTAGACTGGTTACTTGGGTAAAGTCCCCTGTGGTTAACCACTTAAGCCCTTGTTTAGTCATCTCTTTGGTCAGCTTCCAGTAAAAAGAGCAAATTGTCTTCAGCATTGTTTTTTGTGATGTCACCTTCATTTTCATTTCCAATGAAAAGCTGAGTAATTTTAATGCATTTCTCAGAGTTTCTCTCTCCTCTGCTATGGTGATTTCGTGAATTAACTCATGCTATCTCACCTCACTGTCAGAGACCATGATTCTCCAAGGAGCTTTTCCTATGATTCCAGATCGCTTATCTAGACTTCCTCTCTTACCTGCATAATTCTGTGTGAATTACATGCTGTGGTGCTGACGAATGCTTTAGTCTCTGTCACTTACCAAAGTTTCACAAGGGCAGCAGCTGGGCATTTATGGCTTTTAAACCTGACATTCCTTTCACGTGACCTTTTCTCTCTTAGATTGTAGGATGGCATAACTTCCTTTAATAAAAGGAGAGAAACAATAACAACAAACAGCCCAGAAAGCATCCACAACCATCTTTTAATAAGGTTTTACTGCACACAAAGATAGGAGTATTCGTATGGAAGCCATTTCCAATCAAATGAAGAAAAACAAGAAAGCACCAATCTACCATTTTTATTTCAACATTGTATTTGAGTTTCTTGCTAGTGAAGAAAAGATTTCCTCATTAGGTAAATTGGTAAAAACTTTGGGAGAAGAGAGTCCTTTTTTACTAGTTTAGAAAACAGTTTAATAAGTGAATTTAGTATGGGAGCTGAATTTAAATGCATACAAAATGTCAACAGAATATTACTATAGACATAGTAATCAATATTACCAGATACAGAAAAATAAATCCTAGATATGGAAACAATATCAACTATAAAATATGTATGAACAAAGATGTTATAATAGAGATTTATCTTCCTAGACAAAACTGTAAAGTATTATATAAGACATGAAGAAATAATTAAAATCTAATAGCATAGTTCACATTTTCTACTTATATTACAAAGTAGCAAATGACTTTGAAATTCACATAATGACTAAAAAGCCAATTGTATGCAAAAACATACTGAAGTTATATTTTCAAAAGATACAGTTAAGTGTAAGTTTAAAATTCACAATCAAATACCATAATATGGACCTTGGGACAAAAAAAAATCAGAATACGTGCCATATATCAACAGTATTGCAATACAAACTAATGGAAAAGAATCCTTTAGTAAATCACCTTGGTAAATGCCATTCACATGGAGAAAACATTAAGTTTAACTTTTATTTCATATTTTCCACAATAAAATTATATTTAAAATTAAATATCAAAAGTTAAGATGGGGGCTGCAGATATGACCCAATGGTTAGGAGTGTTTATTGCTCTTACAGAGAACCTGGTTTGCTTCCCAGCACCCACGACAGGTGGCTCACAACCACTTCTAACTTCAGTTCCCGAGATTCAGATGACCTCTCCTGGTCTCTATGGTACCTGCATACAATGACTCATAAATTTACACACACACACACACACACACACACACACACACACACACACACACACACGGGTGGAGGGGAGAGGAGAGAGAGAGAGAGAGAGAGAGAGAGAGAGAGAGAGAGAGAGAGAGAGAGAGAGAGAGAGAGAAAGAGAGAGAGAGAGAGAAAGAGGCTAATTTTAACAACTAAAATGTTAGGAATTCTAACACGAGTGATATTTTTTAAGCAAAATCAAAGTGGGGTTTGGAGAGATGGGACATGTACAGAGTTTTCTATATGCAAGCATGAATATTGAGTTCAGATTCCTAGAACTGAGGTAAATGGAAGGTATGCATGGCCTAGCCAGCATATCTTTAGAGCAAGCTGACGAACTCGACTAGCTCATGTGGCAAGCTCTCTGTCCAACTGAGAGACTCTGCCTTGATGAGTTATATGGTCTATCAAAGAAGATACCTAACATCAACCTCCATCCTCCAAATGCATGAACATATACTTGCGCGCACACACACACATTAACATGTGAAAATATGAATACACACGTGTAATCACACCACAAACACATACAAAAATAAAAAAACAATAAAAATTAAACCTGGATATTCAAATGCCTAAAGAGTTTTTAATTTTTCTGTTTTGTTCTATATGAGTATATATTTATTTATTTATTTGGAAATTAATAATTGCATATGTTTATGTAATTACATAATGGCTGATCTTTGCATACATTATCAAATGAGTAATTCAAGCTGATTTACATATCTACTATCTCACCAACTTGGTGTATGTATAGTTGAAATATTAAAAATATAATTTTAGCAATGTTTATGGTGAAAAGCACTGAGAATTAGCCAGCTGTATTGAGCTTAAATGATCTAGTTTTCTCAACAAGCTGAATATCTGCCTTCATCCCTCCATCGGGCGAGAAGAGTGTTGACTTTGGACCCTTCAGTGTGACAGGGCTTCTTCACTGACTGTTTAAATGTGTGCTTGCTGACCTTAACACTCACAATGACCAGAGTTTGTCATTGTCTTCTATCTTATTATGGCATGCTCAGTGGGAAGGCAGGGTGACTCTGATGATGACATGATGTTAGAGTTTGCTTCCTTAGGGTGGGATGCCATTTAAGTGTCCTGGCTGTCCAGGAATGAATGACCTGCAGTGCTTCTCTTCCTGTGGGGTTGGTCATTTTCCCATTCTGCCTTCTTGGCCTTCAGTGTCTTGGATTTGACTATACTCTGGGGGAGGGGAGCAGGAATTTCCCTCATTTTTAATGTCATCTTGGTAAAATGGATCCTCTTTTAGCAATTTGAAAGAAAACAATAATATAATACTTTATTCCTAACTGTTGTCTCCATGGCACACAGTAGCTCACTAAAAGAGATTTTACTCATATCACCGGAAATTTATTAAATAAGCTTATTTCTTAGCACTTTCAAGTATCTATTCATTCTGATCACTACCCAAATGCCTTCATGCCACTCCTGTGCCTATCAATTCTCCACAACTCATTTTCCTAGATTCTTGTCTTCTTTGTAATCCACTAAGTTTACCTTGAGGCTTCCATATGACCAATAATTTAGAATTATTTGCTGGAGTCTGAGGGTTACTGGTGGGTCAAAAACTGAAGGCAATAACTTGCTGTCAGCCCACATCTATCAACAGTCTAAAATTTAGCCACGAGAAGGTCCTCTGAAGCCCTACCCTATCCATGCCAGATGATTGCTGGACACATCATGGTGAAGACCTAATGTAGGAACCTACAGCTAGTACAGGTGTCTGATTTCAATGGTTGTGTCTTGCCAGAAGATGGTATTTTCTTAGCCCTTCCCCCTGTCTTCTTCTGGCTCTTATAGTCTTTCTCTGCTCCTCTTTTGCAATGTTCCTTGAGCCTTAGACCAAATAGTATAAAAGTCTTCTAACTGGAACTTTCTTATCTAATCAATGTCTTTCTTCTCTGCTTTAGGATCTAGTAACTTTCTTTGAGTTTAACAAACCACTTTCCAACTGGATTTAAGGCTTGAATATGGCCTCAATGTGGCCAAACCCTGGCCAGGAAAACTCTTGGTTCATGTTCTTTCTAGTTTCTTAAATAGCAATGTAACCTTTAATAGCTCATGTATTATGCTATGCATATTAAAAATCTGAGAGTAGTATAGTCTAATAGTCTAATATAGAAAACAAATGCAGCACAGCACAATTAAATAAAAACCACTCACTCTCAAACACAAAATAAATGAGACAAAAGCCCAATACAGGAGTGGGGAGACAGTGTCTAGGTTGGTGATTCCTAGAGGTGTATTGAGCTTCTTGCTGTGGGTTGGGAGGCTTGAGATAGCCTTTGCAGAGAATGCATTGAAGCATGCCCCGTTCCTCTTTTGAGCAAGATGTGTTTTTTCTTTTAAATCTTAAAACTCTGATCTGCCACCTCCCACCTCCACTACCACCTACCACCTACTTTACCTTTCCGTGTGACATTTGGCCCTGGTTGCTAATGATTGGTTTCTTTGTATGGATTTGAAATCTTCCAGTTTATTCTGTGGATAAAGCCCATAATAAATTAGCCCATCATGAACGTGCTCTCAGCAAGCATCAAGCATGAGACTGTGAACTCACAACTCTAGGACAGGGTCACCAAGAGCAGGTGTTTCTGACAGTGCCTTTGATGACAGATCCATCGCTCCCTTCAAGAGCTATGTTTTGGTAGTTGGCACTCAGTAAATGTCTTTTTGAATGAATGAAAGAAATACCTCTGCCACATTCATAGTAGATCTTTGACACCATTCTGATCAAACATTGCCTTGGCTCATCTAGCTGTACTCTATTATGTTAAAAGATTTCTTTACTTTCTGTTAGAATATTCTCTCCTGCTTTTCTGTTTGCACAGATGCTCTTTTCTTTATTATTATTTTTAAGAAATTGGCATTTTTCTCACTAAAAGAACACTTGCAGATCTCAACAACAGATGGCTTCATTTCTCCAGCAATCATCAATAGACTTAGAGGGCCTGGAGGACCACATCAACCTGAACTTTAATTGAGAGGATGAGTAAAGAGTGGCTCCTTCCCTACATACCGAGATGGTTCAAGTGAAGCTGACTTGAGGGCACTGCACAGCTCTGTGGACATGCTCATTATTTGCTCTCTGCTTTAATCTACATGAAGAATTCAACCTTGCTCTGAAATTATGTATTTTTTCTTGTTACCGATGATGTCACCTGCAGTTTGAGAATCAGAATACTTAAGCTTATCTCCTAATGCTGCTCTGACATATGTCCTGTCTCATATGGACAATGGGTGAACACAGTCTCCACTCCCAGAGAAGGGTGCTTGACTGTCTCTAAACAATTTATTGTCTCCACTTTCCCAGGGTAACCACACTCCTAAAGTCCTTCAGTGGGAGGGAGTTCATAGGTTTAAACCAATCATGGCTATTGATTTCAGTGTTTGTCCTCCATTGACATGAAAACAGTGGCTTCCAGATTCCCTTTTGGTAATAGAAGAAAAATTAGCCCACAAATAGATATGATACACAGAGTCCCCTATTAGAAATTTATTGGAAATGTTTTTGGGTAGCATCAAACTCCAAAGCAAGATATAATTTTGAGTCTTCAGAGCTTCATACCATAGCTGAGTATCTTGTGCCTTTGTCTGCCTTGAAAGGTACCTTTTTGACTCTTGAAGTTATCCTTACCTCAACCTCTACTTGAAAGAAGCCCTATATTCACAGTCTAGTTGTGGCAGGCATGATAACTTTGGCAATCATTCTTTATGAATTGGAATGTACCTATTAGTTACTTCCCCTCATTGCTGGGACACAGTTTGGTGGGACACCCCACCATAGGGAGCAGGACATAGCAGTGGGCACATGAGACAGCTGTTCACATGGCATCCGCAGAGGCAACAGAGTGGGCTGAGTGTGGGCACTCATCTCACTTTCTCCTCTTCATTCAGTGTTGGACCCCAGCCCACGGCGTGATTCACCTAATAAGTAGGGTGTGGCTTCCTGCCTCAACTGATCTAATCTAGTACTTCTCTTAAGGAAGTGTCCAGGGTCTTAAAATCTAGGTGATTCTAATTCTGTCAAGGTGACAGTCAATGGTGACCTTCACAATCATGAAACCTAAATTATCCCAGATTTTAAAACTTAATGACATTCATTCTTACAGTTTATTGGGAGGTCACAAAGAATCTTGTTATTTCAATCACAACACTAAATTCTGGGTCAGAGGTTATGAATCAGAATTCATAGTCACTCTGGCTGTGGTAGAGATTGATTGCTGGAAGTCCTATAGTTAACGTTTAACCTGAATTCATTTTTTGAACTCTTTGTGAGCAAATCTGCCTCTCAAAGATTCACTTTTTCTGAATTACTAGTATCCAGTAGAACTATAGGGTATAGATGCATTGACTTTTCAAAGTGTTCACATTCTTCTATTAAAACATTGTGTGTGTGTGTGTGTGCATGTGTGTATGGTGTAGACTAGATGTTGACATCAGCAGTCTTTCTTCTACCTTGTTTTGTGAGACACTATTACTCACTGAACCTAGGGGTCATCAATTAGCTTGTCTGGTTGGCCATTAAGCCTCCTGGACTTGCCTGTTCTACTCATTCCAGCCCTGGAATTATATACATACCACCATACCCTTCTTGTCCATGGATTCTGGGGATCCTTAGTAAGGTCCTCATGTCTGAGGAGTAAGCATTTCACCCATGAACACAGAACTCCTGCCCCAGAAGTGTTCATAATCTTAACTATTATTATTAACCTTATGAGTTGACAGAAGTAAGAGACATGTCCTAAGCTTTCTCATGAACAGCAGCTGTCTGGACTAATGAAGATTTTCTTTTTTAATTTAATAGTAAGTTAGGAACTTAACTCACATTTTGTCTATATGCCAAATGGGGACAAATAATAACAAGCAGGGGTCAGGGGTAGTAGGCCAGCAAGATCCAAAGGCAAGAGCAGGATAGAGTTTGCTTACTATGATGTTATGGTATGAGTGAACACCCATGAAGGAAATGTTCTTTCCCTGGCCTGCACTGCCTCTGACTCCATGGTCCCCTACTATAACACTCGCAGTGTAGAAGAACTAGACCATTCTTTGGATGTGCAGTCTGCCTACTTCACTACCTAAACTGATGCCCTGAAAGTCCTTGAGCATCTTATAAGCTCACCCAGCCTTTCTTCCTCAGTGATTCTATACTGCTACCCACAGCATAGCTCCTTTCTGCTTCTCTAATGCCCTATTCTGTATCTGAATTGCCTTGATATTTCTCACTCACTGTATTAGGAGAAAAAGCTGAAGCATTTCATTTTGATAGCCTTATTGAAAACAGTTTGAGGGGTCTGGGAGAGCTGACATTTTCTTATCGTAACATTAAAAAACAAACAAACAAGCAAATAGATAAAGAATATGGTCTTGATAACTCAATTTCAAATCCTGAATTTGTGTTTTCAATGAAACTCCTTAATAACTGCTGATGGTTCTTACAATAGTAACATTACCTTTTGAGTGTGTTGAATATACTGGTGTTTAATAGCTGTTTGTATTCTTGTCTATTTAACTGTGTGCCACATACTGCTTTATATATATAAAAATCTGATCATGGGGCCAAGGAGATGCCTCAGTTGGTATGAAGATTCAGTTGTCATCTTGACCAAATCTAGAATCACCTGTGAGGTGAGCCTTGTAGCAGGAATTAGTAAAAAAGACCGCCTGCCAACTCTCCTGCCCAGCCAGACTTCAGCACCAAGTCACAGCAGGGTTCCAGCTCAGTTCTCACCACTGCTGTTGAGCTAATCTCTCCCAGCTAGTTCCCACAGCATCCCAGCTGTGTTTCCTCTCTGCCACAGACCCTGTAAAATGGAGGACCCAAGTACCAATAATGGCAGGCCACCAGTTCTCCGCCATTGACGGAGTACTTGGTTATAGTAACCAAGTAAATCAAAACTCTTAATGCTTATTTAGTTGGTCAGTTGTATTTATGTATGCTAAACTCACAATTACATGATGCCAATTTACAATGATAAAAGTCTTATCCCAGTTTCTAACCTTTAGATAATCTAACGTCTGATTCCATCTTGATACGTGTCTCCCCCGCCCCCCCCGAAATGTGTCTGCTCTGACCTCTCAACCTTAGCTCTGCCTCCTCTCCAATCACAGGCTTCTCACTGCCTCAATGTGATTGGACAGAGAATATCTTGCAACAGAGCCTCTAGACATGTCTATGGTGATTACCTTGATAGCCTTGATAGAAGTGAGAAGACCTGCCCACTGTAGGTAGAACCATTCCCTGGTTGGGATCCTGGACTGTATAAGTGGAGAAAGGGAACTGAGCAGTATGCATCAATGCATTTACCTCTTTCTTCCTACTTGTGGATGTGGTGTGATCAGCTGCCTCATGCTCCTGCTGCATTGACTTCTCCACTGTGATGAACTCTGGGACTGTGAGTCAGAATAAAGCTTGCCTCTCCCACGTTGCTTTTGTCAGTTTTTAATCACAGCAAGAGGAGATAACACAAAGAAGTGCTTGCTACATAAGCATGAGGATTTGGGATTAAAACTCTAGAACCCGTGTAAAAAGTTGGGTGGTATGGTCCATGGCTATAGACCCAGCAGTGGAGAGCCAGATATAGGAAAGATCCTATGGGCTTGCTGGCCAGCATGCCTAGCCAAATGGCTCACTGAGCTCCAGGCTCAGCATATGTGCATGTACATATTGTGCATGTATATGTAGGGACACAAGAACATGCATATATATGTGACACACAAACACACACACACACACACACACACACACACACACACACACACACACAGATTTTATCTTAGTTCCAAACAATTTTAAAGATGAATTGGGAAATGTAATATGTTTATACTCTTTTACTGGTTGTAATTTGAATATATTCAGTTCCAAGAAGGTAAAAGTTCTCAGTGTTAATAATGAGGATCAATGTTGTTATTAAGCACCTATTTAGAAAGCAATGATGGAACCTTACTATTACTACTGCCTGTTCCTCACTGTATCACAAAGGTTATTTGCATCCTACAGATAGGGAAATGAGGCACGGAGAGGACCAGTGAGGTGCATGAGGTTATACACTGACTCAACGACAAAACTAAGATCCATGACCATGCTTGTCTACTCTGAAATTTTCATCATCCTCTAAGCTATGTGTCTGTCTGTGACCAGCCATGTTTTACTGTGTGTTATGATAATGATGTATTACCTTTTTATAATGAGTATTCAGAGAGGTTCTGAGCCCTATTCTGCATCTTTAATGGCCTTGAGATATGTTAATTAGTATGGTTGGATGCTAACATACTGAAAATAAATTTGAAAATCATTTGCCTTTCCAAACAGAGGTAAGTAAAGATGTCAAATGAGTCATGTATTGACACTGACATGAAGTCCCTGTCATGTTCTCCTCCTTTTCCTGCTGGGCTTCTATTTAGTGAGAAGCTGAAGACGCTGGATCCATCCTGATAGCCGTGTAAATGCTCTGGGAATTACATACTCAACAGAAAACACCATGCTGGGAATGAAAATCGAGACCCCAAGAGTTCTGGCACCAAAGCAAAGGCTCATTTCATAAGAGAAAGATAACTCCTCAGTTCAGATAACTAGGGCACTCAACTAAATCCACATATGCAGATTGCTTGGCTTTTCTTTTATCTTTCTGTAAATTTTAACAGTTCTATGAGCAAGATGACCACAGATTATGATTCCCCCAGTCTTGTAGGAAACTGTAAATAAATTCATTTTGGTACTTGAGTTATTTTTCTTTCTAATACTGATGAGTAGTCAGACACAGAGCCCAGCTCATGGTCAGTCCCAAAATTTGACCTTAGTGTATATAATCTGTCCTGTTCTGAGCAAGCTCCCAGGGGTTGGAGGGGTTAGCAAGAGGAACATTTACCACAAAATTGATGTTTAAGGACAGAAAATTCAGTAAGGCTGATGTCAGGATGCTGATTAAAACAATGACAAACCCTCTACCATTATGGCAGCAGACAAATGTGTGGCATATCTTGGAATATGGAAACCACTGAGCACAATAAAGGAGAAATGAAAGCCACCAGATGGCTACAACACTGATATTTTCCATATCCTTTTCCATCCAGTTGTGACTCTTGTAGAACTTAAGTTGCATAGAAAAGTGTGTTTTATATATACCCTTGCTAAAGCCTAGTTCTTCCACATCTTTCTTGTTTAATTCCCCAGTTAACCTTACATGGGTGAGAAGCATCTGCTCTATCAGGTGGCATCTTGACTATAAGAAAATCTAGTGTTGGCTTTTTGAATACTTTACACTATACCCATTCATAATTGATACTGTTTCTTCATAATGGAAAATGTGAAAGAAAGAGGAGAGGAACAGTGGCAATGAAGAGAAGATAAAGGAAGGAAGAAGAAAGAATGGGATATGGAATGAGGGAGAGAAAAGGAGAGGAGGATTAGGAAAGTGTTAGTTTAAAAAAAGGAACCAACTTGCCTAAGTGTTCCAAAGTGAGCCAACAACTATTAGGTTGTATTTTTACTTTTATGGTTTATTCATTAGTTTGTTTACTGAAGTTCATTCTTTTCATCAGTTTCACAAAATATGCTCACTACAACTTCTGATTACAAAGCCATGTGAAACATAACTGGTTTCCAGCAAACAATCTGAAAATCACAAGTGAAATATGTATTAATGACCTTGTGGGAAAATATGCTAACACTGTAATGCCCTGGGTACAGTAATAGTTCACACTGTGTATTGTAGGATCATGAGCTTCAGTGTAGCTATTTTATATTGTGAATAGAAAGACAGAGAGCATGTTTAGAAAACAGTTTCTTAATGATCCAGTTGATATATCATCCCAGTAGACATATCATCCCAGAATGTCTAATAGTTTTTACATGTAGCTCAGGTGAGCCTCTGTGAGATTTGAGTGTTCTCAATTAAAAGAGTTCATTTAAACCCATTATTGTTTTCCATGACCTTTAAAGGAACAAGTTATTCCTATCACAGTGGCCTATAACGGTGGAACTGATCAAATAAGCTTCTTAGTAATCAGACTTCCGAGGAATTTGGAAGCCACGCTCATTGTATAGCCTAGGCTATACAATTCCCTTCTCTTGGTGTGTGTACTGCTGGGAATAGAGATATGTATCATTACCACTAGATTTCATGTAATACAAGGTAAAAACCTAAAGGCTGACCTGTAATAAACCCCAGTGCCCTTACAGAATGAAACCTGTAGTTGATTTCATGGCTGGCCCAGTCTGTCCAGTGTGTTCCACCAGTTGAAATGCTGATGCTTCCTCCCCTGTTCTTTCTTCTCATTGCTGTCACCAGCCTGCTTCTTTTAAAAGAGGTACACTTTCTTCTTTTGAAATTAAAAATAGATTTTTTTTAAAAAAATTTCATACAATGTATTCTGATTATGGCTTCCTTTCCCCCTATTCCTCCCAGATTCTCCCTTCGCCCCCATCCACCCAAATCCACTCCCTTTCTTTCTCTTTCATTAAGAAGCAAAGTGGCATCTAAAAGATAATGATAAAATAAAATCAAACAAACCAGAACAGAATAAAACCAATAGATGAGAAACAGCACCCCCCCCCAAAAAAAAGCTCAGGAAACACAAACTAATACAGAAACAAAAGCAGCTACACACAGAGACATCCCATAAGAACACAAAACTTGAAACCATAACGTAAATGCAAAGGACCAGCAAGGGGACAAAAGAGCCCTCGCAAAGCATCATGAGGCAATGAGCCTCCAAATCTGTCATTGAGTTAATTTTGTATTGGCTCTCTACTGTGGGCACCGGACCTGCACGTAAGAGGGATTTGTAAATCCAGTAAGACTGTTGGAGAAACCTATGTTTTCATTAGCAAGCAGTTTTCAGTTTGGGGATAGCTCCTGAGTTAGGGATGTGGGCTTGTGTCCACTTCCCCTCTCAGTACTGGAAGGCTGTCGGACACTGACCAGCCAGGCCCTGTGTGTGCCTTTCACCTCGCCACCTCATTTCACTTGTGCAAAGGGCAGAAAACAGAAACTGGTCATTGGGCCAGGCTTGCCCCTCTTCTCTATCCAATCACAATGGAAGAAGAAATAGCCATGTGGTAGCCTTTGGGTAAATACTCTTGAGTTACTTAATTCTACTCCCTATTAACCCTGTGAGGTAGGCATATGGAGGACAGCATGGAAGCATGGTTTGCTGATGTTTCAGTACCCTTTCCTCTTTCAGTCCCTTCCTGGCTGCCCACACCCGCATTTACACTTGATGGGTTTTACTGAATGGTATTCATTAAACTCTGATGTTGGTGTCTTCTTAGAGAAAGCTGTGAGATGCAGTTGAGGGGGAGAGATTAAAAAGAGGGACCAGGGACCCAGTTAGATAAAAGAGTATGTGAAAGCATTATGCACACCAACAAATTATCCCTGGTAGTTCCAGACTGAAAGTAGGAGAGAGAGAAACTCAAAGGTTTATTATGAGGCTTCCCATGTTCAGCAGTGCAGCTGTCTGAAGAGTCAGCAATGATGATCTACCTCTCACCGTCTATGCCTCTCTCAGTGTGTGCACTTTGTCTCCAGACGTCATGCTCCAGATATAGGTGACCACAACTCTCATCACACAGCAATTTTAAGCACCAGAATGGGTTCTTGCTTGCTCCACACTGCCTTCTTACTTTCTGCCCATCAGTAAACCTGTTTCCACATTTTGTGAAGAAAATTCTCAGCAGAAGTCCACATTATGTCATCTTTCTCATAATGAGAACTCTGCTATGCCACTGTTGAGTTTTCACCAAGAGTTTTTCCCTCGCTCTTTCGATTGTTGCTTCCTTGGACAGATTTGGCAATAGCTTTATAAATGGTGTTGACATAATTGCTACAATAATGAAAACCTGCTGGAATTTTTTTATTTTCCATTTTCTCCTTAGTCATAGTCAGTCTCTCCCCCCCGACCCAGGAAGAACATTCTAAGTATGTGAGTGAATATTCTCATGTTAAACAGACAACTACCATGTTTTAAAAAATTCAGCTTGGGAGGAAAAGGGCAAAGGTTTTGTTTTCTGTCCTCTTTAAAGAATAAAAGAATTGTCAAAAGCTTTCCATGAGTGCCTTATTATGGGCATAAGCTATGACTGTATCTTCTGGCTCTTCTTGGGTAGTCAATAAAAGTGGAATTTCAATGCACAGTCACTAATACTAATCAAGGTTTATTTAATTGGGTCTAAAGGCTGTATTTTCCTTAGGCATATAGCCATTCAACAGTTGAATGTAATTAGGAGTAGAGTAAAGGAAGAAGAAGCTAGTACATGTATTTTTATTAACTCTCATATGTACTGTTCTAATATGGAAACGTGAGTTCTCATTTTTAATATTTGGACAGTACACAGTAAAGGGTAATGACTTCAGAAGAATTGGTTTTTCAGATAGATTTTATGCAAATTAGACATAAGTTAATTCTCAAAAAGTCAAAATGTTTCTTCTTAATGATCTTATTTTGAAACTCTCATCCATAAATACTATATTTACATCACTTCCACATTATTCTCTCCCCTTGAAACTCTTAACATGCCCCAACTCCTTCTCAACTTCATGACCAGTTTTTTTCTTAATTATTATTCTCTCTCTCTCTCTCTCTTTCTCTCTCTCTGTCTCTCACACACATATACACACTGTAGAGTGTGTGTTTAGTGTTTATTATATATATGTATATATACAATGTATGTATGTATGTTTGTATGTATGTGTATGTATACATATATATATGACTGTCGTCTTTAGACATGATGACCAACCTATCAGAGCATTCATCTCTGGGGAACACTGACTATCCCTCTCTGAGCATATGTTCATTGCAATTGTAGTTCTTCTAGAGGTGGGTCTTCGGGGATTTTCCCCATACACATTGGAATGTCAACTGATAGTGCCATTGTGCAGGTTTTGTTTCAGTGACTATATTGTTAGCATTTTATGGGTACAAATTTTTCTCATATATAAATGATACTATCTCACAGGTGGTGTTACTGTTCACTGGTTCTTTTTTTATCCTCTTTTCTGAGACACTCCCTGAATGGCGCCCCCCACCCCCATAACAATGAAAATGGTATTTGTATGTCCTAACTGCTAAAACCTGTTATGGTGACCATGTTTGGAGAAAGGGTCGTTGTGAGTACAATTGAATTTATCAAGATAAGATTATTCTATATTTATCATGGACCTCAATCAAAGGCAGGTTTGTAATTAAAGGACATAAGAGAAATCAAGAGGATATTTAAAACACAGGGACAGAAAGGAGAAGAGCCTGTGAAGATAGAAACAGATCAGAGCCATGCTTCCCTAAGCCAAGGAATGCCCAGGCTGTCTGGAAATTAGGAGAGTCTCTGTTGCTCTCTAAGGGGAAGAGCCCTGCTGATTCTCTGCCTTTGGACCTCTGTCCCCTACAATGGTCCAGACTAAATTTATATAGTTTTAAGCCACCCACCTAGCAATAATTTGTTATAGGAAGCACTGAGAATCAATATAGGTATTTTTATTGTGGGAGCAATGGCAGTGGAGGTAATGGCTTTATTGCTTGCAGTTGTGCCACTTAGCAAATGCCCCATCTGTGATTGGCACAGTGAAATGGTAAGCTGAATGACCCCTAGCTGTTGAGGAACATGCCCAAGTATGGTGGTTAGGACTTCAAGACCTTGGACACAGAACTACATTGAAGCCCACTGCTGTTAAGGAGAGGTAAGGGCAGCTGTCTCAACCTCTGAGGAAGTTATTTCCCCACTCCATGTTTCTTCCTCTAAATCTACCTTTATGAAAGCCGTGTTTCAGGTTTCTCATTCACAGATCAAACCCAGCAATGAACAGTGTGGATATTTAGAGCTGTGTGTGTGTGTGTGTGTGTGTGTACTTGCTATATATTCATTAATCTATTTAAACAGTAAACACCTTAGAACACCTTAGAAGAATAATTATTGTTGTATTCTCAAGGACAATGGTAGTAAAATGACATTAAGATACAGCTTTCTGTCAAGAGTAGCGTTGATACTTTGTGCACATAACAATTGTGTGTTATAACTAATTTCCTTCCGTGTGAAGTTTAAAGATAAGAGTAGTGCAATATTAAGAACCACTTTTATTGCTATTATGCAGGTGTCTGTTACTGTATTCATGTCTAAATATATAGCATAAATTACTGACATGAGCTTGAAGTTTCAGATCTTATGGACTCGTTGTAATTAAAAATGTGTACTAGTGATTTTTGATGTGTGCTGAGGTGGTAGTACCTTGCTGATTTTTCAACCTTCTGTGAAGGGCCAGTGTATTCATATTTAATAATATTGAACTAAATCTGTATATGACAACTGTTTGGTATCTAGCTCCTGTACAAGACTCAGCAGATCGGCCCAACTTGGAACAGAGTCACTCTTGTTAGGTACTCCATAACCAAAGTGAACTTTAACATAGGCCAGTTTTGCAAAAACAATGGGACATTCAGAGCAACTGTTCACAGGGGACCTTCTATCTGAACAGGCACAATAGGAAGTCCTTCTCAAACTTTCTGAGCAAAGGAACCATGAAATGATCTATCTAATTTTCATTTCTTATTTCTACTTTCTTCAACAAAATTCTGCCAGTTAAGCTGAGAATCAACACAATTACGAATCAACACAATTCTGCCCTTAGAACTCAATTTATTAAATTGTTTTTTGATAGTTTTAACAGTCACATAGCCACATTACTTGTGATCCTATGTTTCTTAGAGAACTTCGTGATTATTAATATTGTCACAAAATGCATGACTGCTTGCTTGGAAGAGCACACATTGAATCTTCTTAACTTGGAAATAAAGAGAATGGAAATGTGAGAAAAATAACAAAGGTTCACCACAAAGTGCTGAACACGCTGTGTTCTCCTGAATATGCTATGGTGTAAAGATCTCCTCTGTATCTTCCTCAGTAGCATGTGGCTTATGCTTTTCATATTCTGCTGGGCACATCCTCAATGAAAATGGTCACTTTCTTTTAGATGTCCTCACTGGGAGCACTGGTCAATTCACATTTTGTTTCAGTTACAGTCAAAACTTTTAGTTGATCCTTCCTGTGTGCGAACGTTCATTCTTTTGGATATAGCTCAACTTTTACACACTGAAAGTTGAGCTAATGCCAGCTCACTTTTCACGTTGCCCAGTTGAACCAGTTTGGTGCTCCCTTTTGTTCTCTTCCCCTTTGCACAGAGACAGCATTGTTATAACATGTGCCATTTGCTTGCAAACAAATGCCAGGTGAAAAACTTGGAAGATATAACCTCTTCTCTTTACAGAAAAAAAAAATCCCAAATTATCAATTTGCTATCATGTTTTTGATGATGGTTTGGGAATCTAGCTTTAAAATCCTCTCAAATTCCATAGTGCCTGCACTGTAATGTTAGAGCACCACTTTGGTCTGAAGAGTAACCCCCAGCCTCTTGAAATGACTGAGTAAAATGGGGATCTAGGTGAACAGACCAGGTGAAGGACAGGGACAGCCCTCATGAATTTGTGTATTAGAATTTTTATTTGGGTTAAGTTTCATTACAGATACAAAAAGCTTTATGAAAGGTAGGTTTTCAGATAGTCAAACAAATGTAATATGTTGTTATTTTCATTTATTTTTTGATGCAATATATTTCAATCTATTCTCTTTTTTACCAATTAAGTTAAAAGTGAACTCATAATGGAATGTAATTTTCTCTACTTAGTGCTTGACATTTTTGATATTTTGTTTAGCTGGGAACTCAATGAGTATATTTGTTGAACAAGAATTTATTTAAGAGTTTAAGGCCAGCCCAGCCTTCATGTAACTGTATGTATGTGTGTATGCATGTATGTGTGTATGTATGTATGTATATATGTATGTATGTGTATATGTATGTATATGTGATTGTAAGTATATATAATTGGACATGAACTGCCATTCCTAAGAAAAAAGGCATTCAATTGACAGCCACTTACAAAGAAAAAGTATTTTTATCCCATGAATTCTCATTAGGTATATAAGACACACTTAGGTTGGGATCCATGCCCAGCAGCAGATGGCCAACTCAATGGTAATTTTGTAGACTTTTTGTATTACTTTTTTTTTTTATCTTACTGGTTTCTTCGTTGTATATTATAGTTTCCAATTTTGTGTTCGTGGGTTTAGTTTTTGGTTTCTTGTGTATGTATATGTTTCTTGTGGTTTTTTTTTTCTTTCCTTTTAAAAGAATTCTGGTTTGTTTGCTTTTTTTTGGTGCCTTTTGTTTGTTTGCTTGTTTGTTTGCATGTTTGTGTTCTAAAGAGAAAGAACGAAATGATGTGAAGTTAGGTGGTTGGGAAAGTGGAGATTATCTGGGAGAGATTGGGGGATGGGAAACCATGATCAGAATATAACTTATGGAAGTTTTTCTCAAAACACACACACACACACACACACACACACACACACACAGTAGATGTATGGCTCAGTATGGTAGTATATGAGGTGAGGCCAGACTGGCAACAACGTGATGAGTATTGGGTCAGTCAGGGCTTTACAGCAAGCATGATTCCATTTCAAAAAAAACCTCAAAGATCACCCCAGTAAGGTAGCAGAGCCATGATTGCCTCTGTGTGAGCCAGCAAAGGAGAAAAACTGAGAATAAGAAAAGCAGATTCACTCTGAAGAGATGAGCAAGAACTTGGCAACCCTATGAAGGAATTCACCCCGGAAGGTGAAAGGAATAAGGATCTGGGGTAGAGAAGGAAACCACACAGCTGCTGCTCTGGAGGGAAAAAAGCGTCTTCAAAAGGGAGGCCTGACAAAAGGCTGGCAGTTGACACTTAGCACAAACCCACAGCCCTCAGCACCTTCCAGTCCAACTGTGGGCTTTGGTTAGACAATGATTTCTTTGGTCAGAATTAGACAGAAAGCCCACGCTGTCACTATATAACTTACAGGGCAGCATCAGCATCAGTACCGAGATAGAATGTACCATAAGCTAAGCTGCCCTGCTGGAGTGATGTTTAAGGATCAGTTACAAATTGGTAGCTTCAGGTAGGCCTGCCACAGCCCTAACAGCCCTAGTGTGAGGGAAGACTCAGTGAGGTAGCAGAGAGGTGTTCTGGGGCTGAACACTGACTGACAAGCTGGAGAGTGCATGCACATGGCTGAAGCTAGGGAATGGTTAAGGGCGGGGGGGGGGGGGAGACCCACCTCAGAGGTCTGGAACAGATCACATCCACCTCCACCGACAGTAAACATAGCAGTTGATAGCTCTGAGCCTGAGGCTAGTAGGTAGATCAAATGTGGGCACCATGTCTGTGCCCACTGCTGTAGGTCCTGAGTACCCTTGAGTCCCTGGGGGGTGCACATGATACTCTCAGCTCCATCAAGTGATTCATTCTCTAGAGGCCGTGAAAGTATAAAGGCGATTCTGATTTCTCCCCCATAGCCATCTTAGCTCTGCGGTTCCTTCTGGAATCCCAACCCTGCTGGCAGATATCCCTAATTGAAGCAGCCATTCCAGTGGGTGTAGTCTGGGGAGTCTCAGGGGGTTGAGAGAGCCTGCCAAGCTCACAGAAAGCTAAGTGTGGCCAGCAGAGCCTCCTGCTATGCAAAGAAGGGAAGCTACTAATGTTGAAGACCACCCTACCAGACACCACATACTTGTGCAGTACAGACTCTGCAAAGGCTTCAACTACAATAGTCAACAAGGTCAATGCACAGTCCTCGAATTCCACATATGTACCAAAGAGAGTGCAATGTTTGAGGTCCCAGGGAGAAGTCATGATGCCTCACTGTTTTTACCTCTTTGTCTCCTGATGCCATTTCCATGCATGTTTAGTAGGATTTTCACCTATTTTACTATATTTTTACCATATTTTCACCTTTTCAAATGTTATTTGTTATGATCCTCACATATTCGTCAAATCTTGTTCACACATCCCTCCTATTTGGGACATGTCATTCTTTCATCTAGTTGGTTCCTTTGTTGCCCTTTTGTTTCTGTTGGCAAAATAAAAGCCAGGGAATAACAACACTTAGAAGTAAAATCTTTTGAACACTTGTCATGGAGAGAAATCCTCTAATGTTTCCCATGGGGATTCACAGAGAACTCCCCCTGCTCCATGACACCCATCAACCTGTTTGTATGCAACAAGTTCATTGTCGCTTGTTGTTCTATACAAAAGCAGTTCTCTGGTTCTAAGATCATTGCATAAAACATGCTCACCATTAACATCACTGGAGTTTGATTAACTCAAGTTTTTAATCTTTCTTGTCTCAAGTGGAGAGTTTCTGTTAATAAGGAAAAAAAATGTATCACATGAGCAGGAAGAAACTAGGCTGAATTTAATACTAGGGGAAGAGCAAAGAATGTCAAGTGAGGATTGGGAATCTAGAGAAACTTTGTGATCACTGCCATGTATTTTCCTCCTAGAGAAAGCTCATATTTACAAATGAGTACTTAAATGGTTAAACACATGCAACTTCAGCAACAAAATAACAATTTGGACATTGCACAAAATGTAATTTCACGGGACTGAAGGACCGATGTCAACCTTGACGTGTGTGTATGTATGTGCAGTGAGTGCCCATGAATGATTTGTCTCATCACCTGTGCTGTTCTGATTTTGACTGAAGGCTGATATTGTTGGAGAACAGCTATATTTTGTAAAATCTCATTGGGAACATTCAATTTGGCAAATGACTCAGTGCCCATCTGCAGTAAATCAAGATGTACATCTGACTAGGTTGGTGTTGTGTGCCAGTGCCTGCCTCAACATGTTCAGTTTCTAACTGAATTCTGTCAAAATTGTCAGTCGGATAGCAATTAATTTCACAGGCATTTTATACACTTTCTTGTGAAAAGAGTTTATTGCATACTATAGGGCTAGTTGTTAAGGGTCCTGGTATCCACAAGGCCATGATTTTCACTTATAGTTCCCTTGAAACCCAAACCTGCTCCTATTTTATGTATTTTCATCCTTTTGTGCATTTTATTTCACCCATTGTGATTATCAGGATGCTGATGCATCAGTACAGGCAGTCCTGTGCGAGAGAGCCTCTGTGACCCCTGAGTCTGTGGCCTTGCATGGTGACCTGATAGGACAATCTAGTTTGGATTCTTCACAAACAACATCCTAATACGAGGGTTTATTTGATCAGTAATTTCAGTATAATGGAAAGGGGGAAAGTTAGTTGAGGCATGCCTTCCTTCTATCAAAAAGATATTTAAAATTTTTATTTATTTGGGGAGACATGTGTATGTGAAAGTACATGTATGAAGGTCAGAGGAGACCTTAAAGGAATCGGTTATTTTCTTAGACTATGTGGAGATTCAGGAATCAAATAACAGGCTATCAGGCTTGGTGGCAATTGCCTTTGGCTACTAAGCTATATAACTTGCCCATATGAAAGAGATATTTTAAAGATCAGATTAAATCAAGGGTTCCTGAAATGAAATCTTATTAGAGATCGTACATAGAATGGCCCTTGAACTGGCCACACAGGGACAGGAATCTGGACCCTTACTCAAAGAAACCATTTTCAGTGGTTACTGCCTGCCTCTGGAGTGTGAAAAACAAAACAAAGCAAAACCAAACCAAACCTCTTGCCTTTCCATCCTTCCTTGAAAGTGTGCTGAACAGTTAGAGACACAAAGGTGAGTGGGCGTGTCGCATGGTGTTGCTGTTAGCATTCACGGCCTTGATTCCTACAAGTGAACTCAGATGGGACAAGGAAATGCACAGCAAGCCACTAGCAGGGGCCACTCCACCTGATGTGGAACTTGGAACTCATTTACTGTATTGTGTCTCCTGTGTTCTCTAGCTTATCCACTTCTGTCCAATGAAAAATTGGAAATATCAGCTGTGTCTAACCCTGCTAATTCTGTAGCATAGTGTGATAGCAGGCAATTCACAAAATTAGCTCATTTTGAATAATCTTTCTCACAATGTTGACAGCTGGAAATATGATCCATTCAGAAATATGATTGGGATGCTCACTAGGTCTCTATTGTCAGATGATTTATCTTCTTATTCTTAGGGGAAATTTTGCAAGTAGCATGGATCTTTAAGTATCACCTGATCAAGTTTACAGAGTGGTGCTATCAGGATTGGTGTGTTTTACTGAGTCTTACCACATTCCTTACATTTTTAAAACCACTATCTCATATAAATAGGTGGAATAACCATGTAAAGGGTATATTATAATTATTATATATTACAAATACATTAAGAAAGTAAGAACAGTTACTTATCCAAGCTCTCAAGCTTAGTGGTGTCAGAACTAAGTATGTGTGTGAGATGTGCAGAGTCCCTGATACTCCAGAGCGATCCCATCATTTTAGCGAGGGTGGGGAGTGGGGGGGGGTCATCCTCACTCTGGGTCCTAGAATGCAGCTAGACTGTCACTGCCCCTCCCATTCCCTAAGACTGGGAGTCAGAGACTGAAATATGAGCAATAAGTGGCAAGTATTTCTCTAAAATCCTCTTACTTTATACTTCTATTTAATACCTTCTTCATGCCATATCCAAAATTATATTCTAAATACACGACCTAGAGCACAATGTTACCCCCTCCTTAAAACCCTCTAATGAAGTCCCTCTTTTGTGTAAAATGCATGCTTGCTTTACTCAGATATAGAATGTTGATTTTTTTACCCCTTTCTTTCTCTTCTATCTACAGCATTCAGGGACAATTGCTTGACCATCTTTACTTTACGCTGTAACTTACCCTCCTGATCTGATGGCTTCCTTACTTTCCCCTTGCACCTGTACCTTACTAGTCCCTGGTTACCATGCAGGTATCGCGTCTGTAGATTTTCTTTGCTAAAGCTTCTGGGGACCTGCCCTCTCTGTCGCCTTAGTTTTCTTATCCTTGCAACTCTTTGTATTTTCTTCGTAATGTGTATGAGAACATGAAACCTTATCTCCTCTATCTTAGAGATTACATGAGTATCTGCCTTCCCATCTCCTATGACTGTAAAAGACTTGTTCCTTGTTTCATGGCTGTGGCCCTAGGGCCTTGAACTTTCTGGCACTCAAGAAATGCTAGTAAATAGTTGATGGATTAATGGATAAATATAAGAATGGTTGGGTGAATAAAAATTACTTAGAAATGAATTGATCTTTTCTTACCTTAGACAAAATTTATAATTTTGAAATTAAGGCTTTTGTGAGATTATTGAAACTTGCCTTAGATTCATTGTCTGTAATATTTTTAGTCAAAAATATTTCTCTTTAAAGAAACCTTACATTTTTCTTTTACTGAGGGGAAGAAAAAAGAGAGAGAAAGGTTTTCAAAGAAAAATGTGTGCATTCACAGGTTGGCATCTCTCTTAGCTTTTCTGAGTTTAAGTACTAAGTCATAGAGCCTTAGAAATACCCTCTTCCCTTCCCTGCACCTATACTTGCTTTCTCCATGTAGGGAAAGAGATGGAGTGTGCAGGGAGGCTGGTAGTGGGAGGTGAATGAAAACTAGAGAAGTGAAAAAGCACCTGTATGCAAACGTTTGACCCAGCATCAAGGAATGGAGCCACAAACAGAGCTCTACAACTCGCAATGGACACTCACGGAATTAGCTCACTTCCGATCTGGTAAACAGATGAGCGTTCATACCACTGGAATGATGTACAAAATGCTCCAGTCAAGTAAAAGCTAGTTGTGTTCAATTTTCCCTAGTGAATCTATGCCTTGAAATAATCAAGATATATTGAGCATATTTCTAATAAAAATCTCAGTTTTAGATAGGCGGCATTGTGAACTTAAACATCATTTTTCTTTCAGAGAATTTAATTTTTTAAGTTTTATTTTTGTTACCAGAACATAACAAGTTCTGGTAACAATGCGAGTTTCATTTTGTTTTTCCAAGATGGTTTGTGGAATGTAGAGGCTATCCTTGGATGAACACCTTGGATACAGTCACATCTGTGGTCCTTTTCTAGCCAGAATCAAATCTGCAGCACATATCAAGGGGTAGTTTGCAGGGTTGTTTTTTTTTTTCTCTGTCTTTTATATCTCACAGAAAATTAGAGTTTAGCTTAAATTATCTGTAATATTGTATGAATATTCACAGTCATCTTAGAAGACATTTTACATGTATTTAGTAGCACAGCTATATTTTATTTTCTGAGACCATTGTATACTCTTCAGAGTCCCAATTTACTAAGAATAAAAATCTAAATAAAAAGTGGTGGGGCCCCACCTGTATCCTGCCTTTGTTTGCATTCAAGGCAATCTCAAATTTGTCATGTCTCTGAACTCAGCTACGTTTATTACCCCAGATGGATTTTTACCACATGAGCAATTAATCTAATTGAAGACCACAGAGTGTTTATGTCAAGGCGAGAGGTGGTAGAATCGTCATCGTGGTGACTCTGCAGGCAGCAAACACATTTCACTGTGTACTTCTAACCTAACCCTTCGCTACCCTTCCCTTTCTATTTTTATATTAAATAGAAGGAAATTCAGCTAGGCACTCAGAAAATGGGCAGTTTCTTTTAAGATGTGGTCTATTTCTAATTTCCATACATTTCCTTCGAGTGCAATGGCCTTGGAAGCACAATTACTCTCAGTCTTGACAGGTGTAAAAAGGCAAATTCTGCTAGGCTCTGATCGAAATGTTACACTGACTTTTCTAGAATTGGCATGGTAGGTGACAAAAGACAGCACACGTTGCTGGGTCAGGTGAAGTTGTTGCCATAATCTTGTTTTACCTATTTTGAGCTCCTGTGTAGGAAAATCCTATGTCAAGGTATATTAGCATCACCTATCAGAACCCTTAAAAAACTTGGCCAGATACAGCTCTTTTAAGTTTTATAATCACACCCTCCATTCTGGGGGCTCGTGGACAGACAATTGGAGTAATCTCTGAAGACCAGGCAGTACGCTCATCTGTGCATTCTTCACGTACATTTCCTGTATGAAAATGGTCTACAGACTATCTGTAATTAGTCATGTGTTATTTGGCTAATCAATATATGTGGACATGGGATGCCTTCTCTCATGTGATGAATTCATTCCACAGAACATGACCTTTGGAAATTGAAAGTAATATTTCATCTTAATTTTAGAGTCAACACCAGAATAAAAAGCATGTGGTAAATCTTGCTAGATTTTCATATTACTAAGTACTAAATAATGTTTTATTTTCTTCAGTTTGTGTGCATTCTCTGTAACAATAGGACCTTTATTTCTATTTTTTCATATGTATATGTGAAGTGTTCACATGTAGGTATTATGTTGTCACTTCTGTGTGTGTGTGTGTGTGTGTGTGTGTGTGTGTAGTCTTGAGTGAGGTTCATGTCAAAAATGTTGATCAATCACCATCCACCTTTTTTATTTTTAAAGAAAGTTCTCTCAGTCAAACTAGGGACTTGATTCAAGCTTTGGTTAGTCTCCCTAGCCAGTTTCTCTGGGAACTCCTTCTCTCTGCTGTTCCTGACTGAAATTACAAGCAAGCCTCCATGCTTGAGGAATTGGTGTAGGTTTGGGGATCCCAAGGCTAAGGTTCAAACTCCAATGCAGCAATCACTTTAAATAATGAGCCGTCTTCTCAGCACCAAGATTATATGTCCTTAAAGCACAGAAATATTATTTTGCAATGCTGACATATTTTTAAAGTGTCTTAGGATTTCTATTACTGTGATGAAACACCATGACCAATATGACTTGGGAAAAAGGGGGTTTATTTGGCTTACACATCTTCATTGCTTTCCATCACTGAAGTCATGGCAGGAACTCCAACAGGGAAGAGGCCATGGAGGTGTACTGCTTTCCCTCTTGCTCTTCATTGCTTCCTCAGCCTGCTTTCATGTAGAACCCAGGATCACGTACCCAGGGGTGGTCTCACCCACAATGGTCCAGTTCCTTCCACATCAATTACTAATCAAGACAATGCCCTACAGGCTTGCCTGCAGTCCAAACTAAATGGAAGCATTCTCTCAATTGAGGCTCCTTCCTCTCAGATGACTACCTTGTGTCAAGTTGAAAGAAAACTAGCCAGTACAGAGAATGTGATGTTTAACGTTTTACCAGGCCACCTTGAAAGCTCTTTGGTCTGAATCTCTTTTCTCCAGGATATTCCTCAGACTTTCCCTTACCTGCTTTTGCCTTGGCTTTGATGCCATCTTGCCAGGGATGTCTTATTCAATGTCTTCCCAGGCTTACTTTCTTATCACATATAATCACAAGGCATATTACACACTTCTCGTCTGTCTTCTTTGTATTCAATTCTATGAACTGGGTATTGATATTTACTTACAGTTACCTCTATAGATCAGCATCTTGCACAATGCATGTGTTTGTATGTATGTATGTATGTATGTATGTATGTATGTATGTATATAATAAGTTCCTAAATAGAAAGGCAAGCTGAAAGAGGTCTCTAATGTCACTCAAATTACCTGCCTCTTATTGTAATGAAGTGATATATATAATTCTATACAACCATGGATACCTGATTTTTGACAATATACACTGGAGAAAAGACAGTGTCTTCAACAAATGGCTGTAATCATACTGGGTATCTACATGTTAATGAGTAAAAATAGACCCATCCAGATCTATCAACTTACATAAGACTCAACTCTAAATGGATCAAAGACCTCAACATAAGACAAGATACCATGATTTTTATAAAAGAGAAGGTGGGAAATAGGCTTGAATTCATTAACACAGGAAAGAATTTTCTGAACAGGATACTGATAGCACACATGTTAAGATAAACAACAAGTTAAAAAGACCTCATTATAAAGAAATCACAAATTGATACAACCCTGGAGCTAGAAAACCTAGGCAAGATACCAGGAGTCATAGAAGCAAGCATACCCAACAGAATACAAGAGATAGAAGAGAGAATCTCAGGTGCAGAAGATACCAAAGAAAACATTGACACAACAGTCAAAGAAAACACAAAAAGTAAAAAGCTCCTAACCCAAAACATCTAGGAAATCCAGGACACAATAAGAACACCAAATCTAAGGATAATAGGTATAAAAGAGAGTGAAGATTCCTAACTTCAAGGGCCAGTAAATATCTTCAATGAAATTATAGAAGAAAGCTTCTCTAACCTAAAGAAAGAGTTGCCTGTGAACTATACAAGAAGCCTACAGAACTCCAAATAGTCTGAACCAGAAAAGAAATTCCTCCTGTCACAAAATAATCAAAACACCAAATGCACTAAACAAAGAAAGAATATTAAAATCAATAAGGGAAAAAGGTCAAGTAGCATATAAAGGCAGGACTATCAGAATTACACCAGACTTCTCACCAGAGACTATGAAAGCTAGAAGATCTTGGGCAGATGTCATACACATCTTAAGAGAAAACACATGCCAGCCCAGGCTATGATACCCAGCAAAACTCTCAATTACCATAGATGGAGAAAACAAGATATTCCATGACAAAACCAAGTTTACACAATATCTTTCCACAAATCCAGCCCTACAAAGGATAATAGATGGGAAACACCAACACAATGAGAGAAACTACACCCTAGAAAGAGCAAGAAAGTAATCTTTCAACAAACCCACACAAATATAATTCCACCTATAACAACAAAAATAACAGGAAGTAACAGTCTCTTTTCCTTAATATCTCTTAATATGAAAATTATTATTATCAACATATCCAAATCAATTGAAATTCAAAATTATGAGGAATTAGAAATTTGTTGGCTGTCACCCAATGGTCTCTCTAATTTGGTAATTGGATAAATATGTCCAATATTGTACAATCCATATATACTTTCTGCTTATTTGTACATGACAGTGTCTTGCTGTGTGCTGCATAATAGTCTTGAAATCATGCTTCTCCTATCTCAGCCTTTCTATTACTAGGATTGTTTGTTTGATGTTTTTACACTATACTATAGTTTTCAGAACAGCTTACATATTTTGAAATTATTTATACAGTCTAAAGAAAGGTAGACAATTTGTAAGAAAACAACAAAGTGTGAGACTGAATGTTTTGCTTGATATTTATAATTATTGTGTCAATTTTGAAGAAGATGACCTTAAAAGTTACTCTTTTTCTGAGATGAATGCTTTTCAAAATTATCACAGCCATTGAACCAGAATCTTACCCTCATCTAATGTCTGTGCCACCCTCCAAGCAGAAACATTATTCATTGAAATAGTTGATGAAAGACTTCATGGATAGACCATCTTAATACATACACCATTTCTTAAATGAATGTAACCTGTTCCCTGTGGGCTGAGAATGATGACCATCACTCAAGTCAAATAGCTTTGACCATAGCAGGAAATCTGAATCCAAATAATTGTGCCTACAATTCATTCCTTGGCACAGCAGAACTGTCAACTCTTAGCTTAGCTACTATGGAAGTAAAATGTAATGTGAGGGACATTGAAGTACAGTCTTAATACAATGAACTCCAATGTCTAAAAATTGTTCTTATTTTGGGTTTCTACCACAGTAAGAGCCAAGATTTAAAGCTCTACTAAAAACAAAACAAACAAACAAACAAACAAAAAGGCTTTATCTTTTTATGTTTGATTAATAATATGTCCATTATTTTTATAACTGGTATAAATATATATGTTGTGTTGAATATAATAAAAAATTAAAATTAAAAAATGTATGAAAAAAAGACCTCATAAAACTAAAATGATTATGTATAGCAAACTTCATCACTCAAGGGAAGAAGCATCCTACAGAACATAAATTTTTTTCCCATAGTTGTATAGAATTATGGTTGAGTCTTCAATTCTCTTCCGTTACTCAATGTAGTTACTTTAATGCTAATAACATTCTGGGTTTATGCTATAGCTTTGCTATACATCTTGAAAATATGGATGCTGATATTTTTAAGAGTTCTTTCTTATTTAAAATTGTTTTATATCTGTGTGTGTGTGTGTGTTTATGTGTGCATGCGTGCTTGTGTGTGTGTGTTTATGTGTAGGTGTAGGTTACATAAATCAAAAATTCATTCTTTTTTTTGTTGAATGTAGATGTTTTAAATGTTCCTTATGTTGCTCAGAATTCCCTAGGTATGTGTTGTAATGTCCCATGTTTCATCTCTAATTTTACTAATTTGAATCTTCTTTCTCCATTTTCTATTTAATTTGGCTGATTTTTCAATATTGTTTTTCTCAAAGAACTAACTGTTTATTTTATTGATTCCTTATATTTTGCTTTTGTTCATTTCTACTTCATTGATTTTAGCTCAGTTTAATCATTTCTTCCCATCTTGTTTTTCTAGAGTTGAGTTATTAACATGGGCTTCTCTATTTTTTTAATGTAGGCACATATGTTATATATGAACAGATCTCTTCAAATCACCTTTGTTGTGTTCCATAACTTTGAACATATTACATTTTTATTTTCCTTCAGTTAAAAACATTTTACATTTGATTTTTGATTTTTGTCTTTGTCCAGTTTTTCTTCAGTATAAGTTGTTCAGCTTCCATGAGTTTGTGTAGTCTACCATTTATATGTTTGTATATAGCTTAAACTCATGGTGGTCAGATAGGATGCAGAGTGTTATTTCAATTTTCTTGTATCTGCTTATCCTTTCTTTGTGTCCTCATCTGTGGTCAGTTTTGGAGAAAGTTCTGTGGGTTGCTAAGGAGCAAGTATATTCTTTAGTAAATGCCTGTTAGGTTCATTGTATTTATGGCATCATTTAACTCTAGTCTTTCTCTATTTAATTTTTATCTGGCTGACCAGTCTATTTGTGAGAGTTGGATGTTGCAGTCACATCACAGTGGGATGGTCAATATGTGATTTTAGTAGTGTTTACCTTATAAACTTGGTGCCCTTGTGTTCATTGTATAAATGTTTAGAATTGCAATATCCTCTTGTTGGATCTTTCCTTTTATTGGTATATAGAATCCTTCCTTATCTCTGCTGATTGGTTTGAGGTCTGTTTTTATCAGATATTATTATATCTACCTGCTTGCTTCTCAGATCTATTTATGTGGAAAACTTTTTTTTCCATTTTATCCTAAGGTTATGATTGACTTTGGTGTTGAGGTATATTTCTAGGATACAGAGAACAGACATATCTTGTTCTCTAATGAAAGCCTATACCTTTTATTGAGGAATTGAGGCCATTAATATTTAGAGTTCTTAATGAGCAGTGTTTATAAATTCTCTTATTTTGATGTTGCTGTAGTCCTGTGACTCACACCTATCTCTTTTGAGTAACAGTTCAGAGTATTTATTCCTTGTCTCCAATAAGTGTAGTTAAACTTTTTTTTTTTCAGACTGAAGTTTTCCTCTTCATAATTTCTGTAGAGCTCTATTGGGAGGCAGAAATTGCTTAAATTTGTTGTTATCATGAAATTTTTTGTTCATGGATTGTGATTGATAGTTTTATTCATATGTGGTCATTTAGAGTTTGTAGAACTGATGTTCAACCCCTTTGCATTTTAGAGTTTCCACTGAAAAGTCGGGTGTTATTCTAATGTGCCTGCCTTTATATGTGACTTATGTGAGGTTTGATGTTAGAGGTGGTGCTTTTACAGATTGCTGGTCTCATCTTTGTTGGATTCCATTCTTCTGTTGCTGCTGCCCAGTCTGTGTTCTAGCCAAATGCAATGACTGTGGGTTCCTTGGGTCCCGTCTTGGTGTGCAGAGTATGGGGTTCTGGATATTACTCTATTCTGCATGTAGGTGGAGAGCCACAAAGGAATGAACATCAGCTAAAATGAAAGGCTGAAGGGGACTTCCAAGGAGAACTAGGAGAATCCTGTGTCTTCTCCAAGAAGCTAATTCCTGGTGAATGAGGGTAGGTTGCTAAGCAGGACTCCTGTGGGTAGGCAGTAGCAGGACAAACTACATAGTTTTAAAACTTGTAATTCAATTACTATTTTAGAAATTCAGTTATTTGGATGATCAGCAGATAATTAAAAAAAAAGAAGTGTAAAATGACAGTGGTGGAATGCAGGTGAGGATACACACGGGTTTTATGACTCTTTCAGAGCTGCTGTAAAAATTAACATTGTTCATAATAGAACATTAAGGAAAATAATCTACAATTCAGTTACATTTCTGAAGCTCCATCAGTCTGGAGGTTTGGAGGTGTGGGACAGATGCTGTGGCCTGGGTGGAGGTGAGGAGTTGTGTGTTCTGCCACCTCTTGTCTTTGGCTGACCTTGGCTCCCCGCCCTCCTGTGTGTTCATGCAGGGACCCGCGGACACATGATGGAACGTGCCTCATCTGTCAGGATAACCTCCAGGCATCAGTATATGCAGTCCTTCTTACTGTTACTGTGGTGGACATGGAGAAACTCTTGTGTTAACAAAAGAAACCTGTATCCACTTTATTTTAAGTTTCTCTTTGGTTTTTGGAATGAATGTAGAAAAGATAGCTTATAGAAGTTGTTATTCTTTATTCTTTCCCTCAGAAATCCCTTTAAGTCAATGATCTAGAGATGAACACAAGTTTAGGTATTTACAACTATATACATTTGTCAAAACATATAAAATGAATACTTAATATTTGTGATTTTTCACAAAATGGAAGCAAATGCTGAATGCTTAATAACCATGTACATGAGAAAATATTTAGGAAGAATTTTTAATGTCTGAAAATGTTGTCATCCACACTGATGGGAAATGATCAACGGATAAACAAGAGGAAGAACATTGGCAGTGGTAGAATCCAGGTGAGGGCATGTTGGCTTTGTGGTGTGACTCTTCCATCATTGGTGTATAAATTAATATTTTTTATAATACAACATTAGGGAAAATAATCTACAATTAACATGAGTGATTTTCATACCATTCCTACTCTTTGAGATTTTTCCTTTGCAAATTAAATTTTAAGTTTTAAAAAATAAACTAATGAAACAGGAAATTACCACGGATCCGGCTATACCACTCCTGGGCATATACCCAGAGACTTTACCTGCATGCAATAAGGACACATGCTCCACTATATTCATAGCAGCCTTATTTATAATAGCCAGAAGCTGGAAAGAACCCAGATGTCCCTCAACGGAGGAATGGATTCAGAAGATGTGGTATATTTACACAGTGGAATACTACTCTGCAATTAAAAACAATGAATTCACGAAATTCCTAGGCAAATGGTCAGAACTTGAAAATATCATCCTTAGTGAGGTAACCCAATCACAAAAGATCACACATGGTATGCAGTCACTGATAAGGGGATATTGACCCAGAATCTCAGAATACCCTAGACACAATCAGCATATCAATAGATTTCTAAAAAGATGGAAGGAGAGACCCCTGGTCCTGGAAAGACTGGATGTAGGGGAACGCCAGGACAGAGTAATGAGAGGGGGTTGAACGGAGAAAAGAGGGAGGGAAGGGGGCTTATGGGACTTTCGGGGAGGGAGGAAACGGGAAAGGGGAAGTGATTTGGAATGTAAATTAAAAAAATAAAATAAAAATTACCACAATTCATATAGCCTACTTTCTTAAGACAGATTTTAAGAGAGTCTTTTATATTAAAATAACCAAGAATAATTTGGAAATGTAATTATAGAGCACTTTTATTCTTTTTTAGAAAAATGTTCTCTTTTATACTTCATTTTTCTTCTTTCTTCCTACACCTATTTTCCCATGACCAATCCATCTCAGAGAACCTTCTCTTGCTTCTTTAGTTTCCCTATTTTTTATCTGTTGTAGGCAGAATATAAGTTGATTTTAGCTGATATAATTTCATTCATGAATGAAGCTGTTTAGGATTCAATGTCTAATTCATGGATAATTTTATAAATGATTAACATTTTGACCTAATACAAACATGTAGTATTTTCTTGTGGACTTTTCCAATTAATAGAAATCACTGCTTTGTGACAATAAATAGGTTATAGGACTAGTACAGTAACTTTTATGAATGTTGGAAATGCTGTCACAGTAGGCTCCAGGGCAGTTCCCTTTACTCTCTCAACTCTATCCTGTGAACTTCTCATTAAAGGATGTGTGTCATCAGTGAAAACTTTGGAGTGTTATTACACATAGAACCCCCATACTCTACACACCAAGATGGGACCCAAGTAGCTCATAGTCATATTACACAGCTGGCTATGAAGTTTTCAAGAAAAGATGTTGCCACTATTTTGGAAAATAAAGTAACCCTGTGGTATCAGGCAAAGTCACCATTTCTGACGGAACATCTCCCATGATCCCAAGCAAGTGGTATGATGCCCAGAACTCAGAAGGCCAGAACTCTCTTGCCAGTCTCTGCAAGCTCAATATAACCATTTAAGAATATTCTATTAATATGTTAAAGGCTATGTACAGTGCAGTATAACATACTTGAAGCAGATGCCACTCTCTGCATAGGCAGCAGTTAAAGAAAATTATGAGCTGTGTTTCTCATCGTTTGATAGGATTTCTCTTCCTTTTGAAGGGACTTCAATCTTTATAACCACATTGCCTCTTACTGAAATTAATCCTCTCCACTAACAAACATTTCCATTTGTTAATATTTATTGGAAAATAAACGAGTCAGTTCAACTAATATTCACTAAGGTTCTTTTAGATTAGCTTCTGGGAGTAGAGACACACTAGGCATGGCCCCCATTCTCAAAGACACCCCCAACCCTGGTCCTATAAAATTCTTTGTCAAATGAAAACAGCAAACATTTAAGTGGAGAGATATTTGAAGTGAAATAAATACCCAGTGTCTTCTGATAGCCTTGGCAATATTAGAAGGCTTCTAAATGTACTTGGCTAAATACTACTAAGTCACTAAAATAAATTTATTTTTTGTGATTTTTTTTAAAGAAGCATATTTACCATGTGGATTTTGTATTTTATCTATTACAAATTTAGCTTTATGGTTGTGGTATAGTAAAAAAGAATGAAGAGGATGAGTTTTAATTTCACATGTTCTCATTTATAGCCATTATTTAAATACCTAGTGATCTATGTCTCTGCAACTTTTTTAAATCTCTCAGTTGCTACTTTGTCCCATTGTGAGGTATTCGTAATATATGTCTGTGTGAGAATGAGATTACAACGGGTAAAAGCTTCAAACTCCTATGGGAGGACCCCAACAAATAATGAGTGCTGTTAATGGCTGTTGTCATGTTGCTGGTGACTTCTTTGTGGCATCCATGAGCTCTACATTCCAAGGTAAGAATGGTCTATATCAGATAAAGACAGAAGAGAGCCAGCAAAGAAGACCCCAGCTGCAGCTTGATGTTGTGGGAACTGTGAAAGACTGTGGGATAGCCACTTCAACAACTGTCACTCACTATCTAAAGGGTGCTCTTGGAGACACTAGTTCTTGCACACTTATAGTTTCACAGTCATGGGTAGAGTTGTCTTATACAGATATAGGATTTCTGGCAATGAGGTGAAGAAGGCAACAGTTGGAAGTCAGCCATAAATCTTGAAAATGGCATAGCTGAGGGACCCATGTTGATGTGACAACAAGAAACACACTTGGTCAAGATGAGTTCACTGCCTTTGTATTTTATATTTTAATGTAAGTGTCTGTATTGTGAATGTGAGCACTCACTGTTTTCTTACATTTAAGACTGAATCATTGAGATATAAGTGTAGATGATTTCAGGAGAAATGACTTGCATAACAGGCACTGCAGACTATTTATAAACAAAGCTTACCCAACATGCTTTGAAATTATTGTGGTCAATTATATTATTTAATTATAATTTTGAAGACAGAAACACAGAGGTTTGCATACTGATGTCTGTTTCTGGGCTCTGGGAAGCCAGGACTTATCACTCTGTACTCTGTATCTCTCAAAGTATTATGTGTATGGAAGCCAGAAACTATGTCTAAAGTGATGTATCCATTGCACACTGAGAATCCCTTAATACTTACCCACCTTCCAGTGAGAGGAAGAAACAGTCCCACCACTCCCTGGCATGGACAGGGGAGGTGTTCTACCATCTTCTAATTTAATTATGGGATGTGGTTTCTTGACACACATCTGCCTAGATCTGCTTTCTATATTTTGTTTTGTTTATAATTATTTTATAATTATAGTAATTAAGCAACCATGCAGGTCATTAGTAGTAATTTTATAGAGCTTAAGATGGTGTGTTACATAACAGCTAAATGTTTTGTTGTTAAAATTCTCTTTTGAGAAATTGTGGTAGCTATTGGAAGGCATTGTGAACTTGAAGGTATATATGAGAGATAAGGTTTTTCTCTTCTAGAATTGTGTATTTTCAGGTAACTGTTATTTCAGGGAAGTACTGAAGGTATCTCAGAAGCTCCACAGCTCTACCATCATTTACATGTGTGGACACAGGGAAGTCCATGTACACATACATCCTGTTAGTCACAGTTTATACACATACACACACACACACACACACACACACACACACACACACAATCACTTGTTGCTCACATCATCAATAGTAAAAAGCAAACTCCATTGTTCCTTTAAAATTCTGAAATCTGCCTTATAATTTTAATTTTGAATACTGTGAAATTATTAGAACTATAATATCATGAAACTAATATTAGAAAACACTAATTATTAAGCTACTCAAGCTATATATAATTAAGGCCAGTAAAGGATATCCCTTTATTACTTTTTAAAGCATGGGGTGTTGTTTATCTATAGCATAGAAATTAGGAACCACTAGAAATATTTAGATACATGAAAAAGCTGTTGCAGGCAGCAATATGAAATAAATAGTATCACATTTTAACATTAATAGTACTAATTGGTAAGGGCAGCTGTCTTAACAAGTGTGTCCTAACAATAGCAAGAAGCTCATTGTTGACTAATAGGTATCTTAACTGAATAGATGAAAGAATTTGGTGAGGGATAAGAGGCAAATTATATTGCAAACCTCCTTTTCAATATTAATTAGGTGATGGGTAGTAGTTTCATACTCTGCATGAAGAGTTCTTAAAATATCACAACTGGTTCAAGGAAAGAGAAACTACTGTATGTTGCTACATACATACTGTATGAAGCTACTGTATGCTGGGGGTACCATTTTAAGACTGATCTGGAAAGGAGGTTACAATATGCCATCTTTTACTACCCTTTTTTCTGTCTTGCAGAGAATGGATAATGCCACAAAGAAAGTTAGCATGGACCAACTAGAGATCATTTTAATTGCATAATGGGGCAATAGAGTAAACTTGTACCTTCGATTTCTTCCCCCTTCAGGATGAGGGAGTTGAAGGACATGAATTTTCCATCCATCGTGACCTGTCCACAGCTGCCCTACATACTATTCTACTGGTGACCCTGTTAGAGAATATAACACATGCTTGCTTTCTCTGTGTGGTCATTTAGAGAATGGACTACAAGCATGTTTTGAGGTGGTAGGAAAATACCTCCACGTGGTTTTCATGTGCTCTTTAACACCCTTTGAATGTTTCCAGTCTATTGGCACAACAAAGAAGTTAAGCAGTATTCATTTTCAATAAGTATTCTATATACTTTGCTTTAACACTAAAATTATCATGATGTTTTATAAGTTTTACCTCCTGTTTTATACATGTTATAGTTTTACATATAGAACTTTTCCTACTTTAAATTTGAGCAGCATGGTTTTTTTTTCATTATTTTTGAGTAAGTTTTCTTTTAGCTGGAGTCATTGTGCAAATATTTTTTAACTGATGGTTTCAAAAGATATTTCTACAGATGATTTTGTTGTTACTGCTGTTTAAAGGTAAAAGACAGGCAATTTAATCAATACAGTCACATTGAGGAAGCAAATAGAGGGCTCTCAAGGGCCCAGATTCGACTTTGCAGTACTAAGTGAGTTTTAAATGAAATAGAAAAACAAAAACAAACAAACAAAAATCCCATAGAAACAAAAACAAAAACTAACCAAACAAAAACAAAGAAACAAACGAAAGCAGAGGGCAGGAGGTTTGTATGAGTAGACAATCTTGGTACAGACATTCCCTGGATGTTGTTTCAATTCCGGTTCCACAAGATGGTCCAAGAAGTTCCTGTTGTTGGAGGGGCCAGACTAGTTCTCAGGTCATGATTGTTCCAGCCCTAGGGTATCAGCCTTGCCCTCCTGGATAATTGTACTAACTTGGAGAATGGTCCTGCCCCTCTGTTTAGAGTTCATGATGGTGGACTGAAGGCACAGCAGCAGGAACAGCCCAAGCTCCATCTTGAGCATCAAGATGGAGGCAGAGAGAGCTCGAGGCAGTTTTGCATTAAATTCTAACCTTCTTCTCAGTCCTTGATGATGAAGTCAGATCTCATGGTTCATTTACTCAACACACATTTGTCTCATGTCAATTATTGTACTGGGTACTAAAAAAAATAATGTTTTCTTTGCCCTTAGAACTTTCAAATCTTAAAACCATTTAAATACAACTGTGACAATTCTTTATTTCTTAATCTTCTACTAGTAGGAACCATAGACATCTGACACTTTCACATTCTTTTTCCTCTAACAGTTACAGTTTTAGTTCTGAGATTTCAGGCAGCTTAGATCTACCGTCTAATTTGGCTTTCCTTCTTCTTTCTAGTCCATTTGTGTTGACATAATAAAATACCTGAGACTGAGAACTTAAAAGACAAGCAATTTATTAGCAAATCATTTGGGAAATTTTGGAGCATGGTATGAGGAGCTATTCAGCTCTTGGGGCTCTGTCACAACATGGCAGACGAGGGAAGTGTCCATATGCTGAAGGGACAAATCACACAGCAAGGGCTCTCTATAGAACAGCCCAGGCTCATGAGAACTATCTAATTCCATCACTCTTCAAAGACTCCTACTTACTGTCACCCTATATTTTGATTCAGGAGATGTTAAGATTTGACAGAGAAATGTTCTTTTCTTTCTACACATTCAAACTATTAATACTATACTAAATTACTATTAATAAGTAATTTAGTGATATATGGTATCTATACAAGTCTCAAAATCCTTTGCCAATCTTTTTGTTCAGTTTCACTGTATAAATTATTGTAGAAAATATGAAAATTAAGTTTTGAGTATCCTGCTATTCATAGAAAAATGTTACAGAGTTCGTTCTTTAATTCAGTGAAGAACTGTATGATATGAATTAAGTTAGTATTTGAGTGAATAATTCCTTTAATAATTTTCCAATATTTATTTAAATAATGATAGGGAATTGTTACAGTTATAAGTGTAAGTGTTGCTTCTACTAAAATGCAGGAATGTGAAATCGGTCACTTTCCCTTGTAACCCTGCATTAGATGGATGTAAACCTATATGGGGGAAGAACTCTCTATATATCACAATTTCCTAAACTGTAAGTTGTCTAAAAGAACTGAGCTGTTAAACTGACAGTGTATTTGACTTTATATGTATTTCAGAAGGCCCAGAATACAGATCAATCACATATAATCAATTCTGGCATCATCATTATTATCTATTGCAAAAAATAGCTTACATGGAAGGATAACTTGCATGTGCAAATTTTATGGTGAGTTGTCATTGATACATGGCATGAGGTTAAAATATTTTGGAAAGGAATATGTGATAATAATATTGTATATTTATTCAGATTATAGAATATTAAAAAGGTAGTTGGATATTCTGTTGTTTAAATTTTAATTATCTTCTATTTTGAATGAAAATTTTTCCTGAGCTGTTGCCTAATTTCTGTTATAAAGTTGACAATGGCTTTTCACAACATTCTTTTCTTGACTGGATATGCATGAGTAGATATGCAGTTGAAAGAATGGTAAAAGCTCACATTCCCCTTTTTCTGAATGAATCATTGAATTCATTGTTAGGATAATACTGAACGGATATTTAATCTATTATAAATGAACTTCTCTGATCCTTTTCACTAATAAAAATATATGTTTTTCATCTTATTTCTTAAAACAAATAGTGGCTCTTCCCAAGGATGTTGAACAGTATGTCTGACACCCTAACTCAACAGGTTAACATGTGACTTTTTATTTCTTTTACTGATTAAATAAATCAGAAAATAGTACATTTATTATTCATTTATAATTCAATGGCCCATTGGCTCCTCTTATTCTTAAACTGTCTACCCTGTTTTTTAGAAGCTTTATAATAGAATGAGGTGTAAAATATTCATATCTTCTGAATGAAGGTGGGGCTTATTAAGGTTTAAAAAAAGACATTTCTTTCTTAGGAAAATAGTAACAACTCTACTCCCCAAGTAGGTTCAGCCACAGCAATGTGGAGTGTGTTTAAGAAAAATGCCTTTGGTGTAGCCCAAAGGATTCCAGTTTTTTTCTGTGCCTCGGTATCTATAGAATAGCTAACAAACCTTCTAAACTAGAATCTGGGGTCCTAGGCATAGGTAGCATATGCTAGCATAGCGATGTTGAAGTCAAGCCCAATCTAGAGTAAGGAATCAGGATATTTTTCTCTGACCTTAGATTCCTACCTACCACAGAGTACAGCTAATCAGTGTTGAAATCCCTGGGCCTTGCTGGCCATATGAGTCATCTGTCTGTGTACCTCTACTCTTAAATGTGTTACACTCCAGGTCTTAGATAGCAGTTGTGCTCTTCCTTTATCCCTCCATTTGTCCACTTAATATCTGTGAGCTATTACTTTTGGATTCCAAATCTCACACATTATTCTGCTTTACCTGTTTTTCTCTCTATCTCTCAAAGCTAGTGTTTCTCTTGCTTCACAGGTTATGCATGGATTAGTCATGATTTTGTAGTGCACACGTGTTTTTAGATCATTTATTTGTTTTTCCTTAAAGGAAGTCAGTACTGGCTGCTGGCATACCCGTTGACTTATAAGGCTGTTGCCAGGGTACCTGAGAAATACTTGTCAAATGCAGTGTAGTGTTGCTATTTTATCCCCATAACTGGGACTCTGAAGTCCAGGCCACTAAATAATTTTCCAGGGCTATGGAGTCGGTCTCCAGTGGTCCAGGACTCCAAATGGCCATGTTTATTGCATTGAACATTGTATAAAATAGACTTAGTTTTGTGTACACCCCTATGGGCCAATAAACCAGAGAAGGGGAAATGTATTCTAATAGTTTTGTTATAAACTCTACTTAACTTCCAACATACTGCAGTTTGTAGAAAGCACTGGAAGACAAGAGACATGGTTGCTGTGATTCGCCATGTTTTGTAAGAGATTGAAGTGAGGGGGAACAGCTGGGACAGGGGTCTTCCCTTCTGGCCAGCATCTGCAGCAGGGAACCAGGCAGTTCTAAAGCCTTCTGTGCTTAGCTGACCAGGAGAGAGTGATCTCCCAGCAGCTATTTCACTTCTGAGTGAGGAGGTGAGATCTCCACCTTCTCTCTGGGGGGGGGGGGTTAGCTAGGAGCGCACTGGGCATACAATCAGTGGAACAGCTGGGACAGGAGTCTTCCCTTCCAGCTGCCATTTGCAGCAGAGAACCAGACAGCTCCACAGCCTTCTGTGCACAGACCCTGCCAGAAGAAAGTTGGTCTCCCAGGAGTACAGACACAGGTTTACAGGCCCATAGGAGGGGCAAGCTCCAGCCAGAGACAACAAGACCAACTAACACCAGAGATAACCAGATGGTGAAAGGTAAGCACAAGAACCCTATCAACAGAAACCAAGGCTACTTGTCAACATCAAACCCAGATCTCCCACCACAGCAAGTGCCAGATACCCCAACACACTGGAAAAGTAAGAGTTGGATTTAAAGTCTCAACTCACAATGCTGTTGGAGGACATCAAATAACTCCCTTAAAGAAATACAGTAGAACATGGGTCAAATGGTAAAAGCCCTTAAAGAGGAAACACAAAAATCCCTGAAAGAAATATAGGGGAGCATGGGTGAACAGGTAGAGGCCCTTAAAGAGGAAACACAAAAACCCCTTAAAGAATTATAGGAGAACACGAACAAACAAGTGAAGGAACTGAACAAAACCATCCAGGATCTTTATTTTTTTTTTTTATCATTTTTTTGTTATTTTCTGAGTTTTTTTATTTACATTCCAAATCATTTCCCTTTTCCTGTTTCCTCCCTCCCCAAAAGTCCCATAAGCCCCCTTCCCTCCCTCTTTTCCCCATTCAACCCCCTCTTGCTTCTCTGTCCTGGCATTCCCATATATCCAGTCTTTCCAGGACCAGGGGTCTCTCCTTCCATCTTCTTGGAAATCTATTGATATGCGAATTGTGTCTAGGGTATTCCGAGATTCTGGGTTAATATCCCCTTATCAGTGACTGCATACCATGTGCGTTCTTTTGTGATTGGGTTACATCACTAAGGATATTTTCAAGTTCTGACCATTTGCCTAGGAATTTTGTGAATTCATTGTTTTTAATTGCAGAGTAGTATTCCATTGTGTAAATATACCACATCTTCTGAATCCATTCCTCCGTTGAGGGACATCTGGGTTCTTTCCAGCTTCTGGCTATTATAAATAAGGCTGCTATGAACATAGTGGAGCATGTGTCCTTATTGCATGCAGGTAAAGCCTCTGGGTATATGCCCAGGAGTGGTATAGCCAGATCCTCTGGGAGTGTCATGCCCAGTTTTCTGAGGAACCGCCAGACTGCTTTCCAGAGTGGTTGTATCAGTTTGCAATCCCACCAGCAGTGGAGGAGTGTTCCTCTTTCTCCACATCCTCGCCAACAACTGCTGTCTCCTGTGTTTTTGATCTTAGCCTTTCTGACTGGTGTGAGATGGAATCTCAGGGTTGTTTTGATTTGCATTTCCCTAATGACTAAGGATGATGAACATCTCTTTAGGTACTTCTCAGCCATTAGATATTCTTCAGGTGAGAACTCTTTGTTAAGCTCTGTACCCCATTTTTTAATAGGGTTACTTGGCAATCTGGAGTCTAACTTCTTGAGTTCTTTGTATATATTGGATATTAGCCTTCTGTCGAACCATCCAGGATCTAAAAATGGAAGGTGAAACAATAAAGAAATCACAAAGTGAGACATCTCTGGAGATAAAAAATCTTGGAAAGAATTCAGGAGTCATACATGCAAGCATCAACAACAGAATACAAGAGATAGAAGAAAGAATCTCAGGGGCTGAAAATACCATAGAAAACATTGACTCAACAGGTAAGGAAAATGCAAAATGCAAAAAGCTCCTGAGCCAAAACATCCAGGAAATCCAGGACACAATGAGAAGACCAAACCTAAGGATTATAGATATAGAAGAGAGCGAAGATTACCACCTTAAAGGGTCAGTAAATATCTTCCACAAAATTATAGAAGAAAACTTCCCTAACCTAAAGAAAGAGATGTCCATGAACATACAAGAAGCCTACAGAACTCCAGACAGACTGGACCAGACCAGAAAGTCCTCCCGGCCCATAATAATCAAAACACCAAATGCACTAAACAAAGAAAGAATATTAAAAGCGGTAAGGGAAAAAGGTCAAGTAACATATAAAGGCAGGCCTATCAGAATTACACCAGACTTCTCATCTGAGACGATGAAAGCTAGAAGATCCTGGGCAGATCTCATACAGACCCTAAGAGAACACAAATGCCAGCCCAAACTACTATACCCAGCAAAACTCTCAATTACCATAGATGGAGAAAACAAGATATTCTATGATAAAACCAAATTTACACAATATCGTTCCACAAATCCAGCCCTACAAAGGATAATAGATGGAAAACGCCAACACAAGGAGGGAAACTACACCCTAGAAAAAGCAAGAAAGTAATCTTTTTCCAACAAACCCAAAAGAAAGTAACCACACAAACATAAAAATAACATCAAAAATAACAGGAAGCAACAATCACTATTCCTTAATATCAATGAACTCAATTCCTCAACAAGAAACATAGTCTAGCAGAAATATTTTTCATGTAAATCTTCAATTTTATCAGAAAATATTTGTGATTTGTCTTTCAATTTAGTAATGTTTTTATGTCTACCATTTTAACTGTATTATTTTCCATGATAATCTTTAATTTTAGCATTTTTTCTATATACTTCTTCAATTTTATCAGAAATATTTTGTGTGTAAATCTTCAATTTCATCAATGTTTTTAATTTCACTTTCAATCAACTTAGAAATATTTTTATGCCTACCATTTTATCTGTACAATTTTCCATGATAATTTTCAATTTTAATGTTTTTCCATATATTTTTTCAATTTTATCAGAAATATTTTCCATGTAAATTTTCAATTTTATCAGAAAATATTTATAATTCTTTCAGTCAACTTAGGAATATTTTTATTCCTACCAATTTATCTGTATAAATTTCTTCAGTTTTATCAGAGATATTTTCCATGTAAATCTTCAATTTTATCAGAAAATGTTTTTACTTCTATTTTCAATCAATTTAGGAATATTTTTATGCCTACCATCTTATCTGTATAATTTTTCATGAAATATTTTTAACGTGTTTTTCTATATATTTCTTGAGTTTTATCAGAAATGTTTTCCTTATAGATTTTCAATTTTATCCAAAAATGTTTATAATTCCACTTTCAATCAACTTAGGAATATTTCTATGCCTACCATTTTATCTGTATAATTTTTCCATGAAATAGTCAATCTTAACATGTTTTTCTATATATTTCTTCAGTTTTACCAGAGATATTTTCTATGTATATTTACACAATTGAATACTACTCAGCAATTAAAAACAATGAATTCATGAAATTCTTAGGCAAATGGGGAACAGGGGAAGGGAAAAGGGCTTATGGGACTTTCGGGGAGGGGGGAACTGGGAAAGGGGAAATCATTTGGATGTAAATAAAGAATATAGAAAATAAAAAATTAAAAAAAGTGAGGTAGTCTTTACTTTCTGAGCATGTGGCTTTAAAATTCCTTTAAGACTTCTAGCAATTTTCAGAGAAAAATGTACAAGATTGAAGCAGAAATTTGTAAGATTTGTACCATCACCTACTTTTAGAAAATATGCACTTGAAGTTTGATGATCAATCACATGGGTTAACATTTTTGTATTCATTCAAATTAAGTGTATGTCAGTATTTTGAGGCATGCATCCTTAGAAAATGAGAGTTATTGTTCTACTTTTAAATTAACATTTGAAAATTCCTAAAACAAACCAACCCTAGTATCCTTAGGTTCTGAGCGCTAGCTACACCAGTTTGTCAGGGCAAAGTCAGGAAGCCAAAGAATAATCATTTACCATTTCTCAGAACTTCTGCATACTTTCATTAATTCTTCAGGATAACCAGCAACCTTTATGTCATAGACAAATAGGTTCTAGGGCATTAGATGGCTTATCTGAAGTGCAACTGAGATTTTAAATTAGTGTCTACATACCATACTTCTCATGTTTACTCAGAGCCACATCCAGCCCATATCTGAGACAACTTTCCTTAGAGGTCTTGATGCCAGAGAGTGAACTTTCAAACCTACATTGCTGTTTTCTTTTAGGCACAGAACTACAGATGCATTGTTCTCTAGCTTCCTCCATGATGCAAAGGCTCAATAAAAACTCTGTGTTCCGCCTCCCTTTATTAGGGCATTTTCTCTTCCATGATTATCCAATGTGAGTATGCAGTGAGTTGGAGCTGTGGGTGGAAGTTGCAGCAATTAGTTTTGCCTCAGGTAGAATGCTGACATCAGTGGTAACGAGATTAAAATCTTCTACTCAGCTGTTGTTTGAATATTCTGTTGTGTTCTCATCCAACTCTTTTAACTAATTGGAGTGACTTAACCATGTAATTATTTTCAAATGTTTACAATTATTTTAGATAAATATAAATGGATGTTTGCCTGCATGTGAACAACAAAAGGAATAATTTAGTACTATTGCCAAAATAGTTGAACCTTTCTAAATTATTATTGGGTAGAAACAAAATATATTAGTGGAATTCAAAGGGAACAAATGGTCACTTTTGATACTGAAATGAATATTATTTTCAGTTCTACCAGAATAAAGTAGTAGTATTTCTCCAAGGTCTTTCTCCTTATAAGTGAAAATCTCCTAGTAACACAACAAACAGGAAAAATCTCTGAAAAATGGAAAGGGGAGGATGGTTGTTAGGGTTCTTGAGAGATGAAGAGCTGTACAGAGGTGACTCCCATGAGTTTTCTCATTATTCTTCTTGTATTCTGGGTAGGGTATTGAAGCAGTGTCTCGCCTAGAAGTTCCAGTAGACACAGAATGCTTCAAGATCCCTGTAGACAGACACATGAAGGAAGATAGTCTAACAGGAAGTGTTGGCAGTATCTTCTAAACATCACTGGACAGTTGCAGCTTACAGCACCACCATGCTCTCAGTGTGCTGGCAGGAGCATTATCCCCTGACCTTAGAAGTTAGTACCATTAGACAGTGAAAAATTGCCTTGTTTGTTAATAGAGGAATAATTAGAAACACTGTATGAGACAGTGGGCATCACAATGCTATAGGTTATTCTAGAAACTAAAAAAAAATATTAAATGAGCAAATTAAGATAAGTAGAAATCTTAAAAAGAAAGTATAGGTTATTAGTTGATAAACTTGGTTATATATCAGCAAAATACTAATGTGACAATGAGCTCTGGGAATAGAGTGAGTGGGATAATCCATTTCTAAAAGTTGGAATTCTAATGTTTTCCAACTTCAAAATTCTACATAAAAGTTTAGTCCAGACATATTGTATCCCTAAGTGAAAGAATTAAAATATAAGGATAGTAACTTAAGAATACACTTCATATATTAAGCAATGATTTCTTAGTAAGGCATTATGTCAAAAAACCATAAGCAAATACATTGGATTTAATTAAAGTTGAAAACATTGTGTTTCAAATCCCATCATAAAAAAAAATAACAAATGAGTAGCAGAGTGGAGGAAACATTTGCAAATGACACATTTGAGTAGAGCAATAACGTGTTCTTTGTGGTCACAACTAATATACAATAACTCAATTTTGAATTATGCAAAGTATCAGAGCAGATATTTCTCCAAACAAGTTACTCAGATGGCTAAGAACGACATTGACAGGTACCGAGCATAATTCATCTGGCAAATGTAAAATGAAACCACAGTGATATGTCACTTTGTCCAGTCAGGATATCTATTATCAAAAATACAGGTTGTATCCGTCTACTACCGATAAGAGAAACTACAACCTTCTTACATGACTAAAAAGAACACAAAATGCTTCATTCACCTCAGAAAGTATTGTAGCAGTTTCTCACAATGTTAATCATAGGATTATAATATGAACCCAGCAATTCAATTATATATAAACCTTGTGCATGTTTCTGAATAGTATCACCATTCATATCAGCATTCAAATTGAAACAATGAAATGTACATTGACAGATGAACAAATATAATCATAAAATAGAAAATTACCCATTCATAAAGGTGAATGACTAACTGGATCAAGCTGCAACAGGAATCAGTGTTGAAAATCTTAGCCTGTATTATTTTAAAAATCTAGTCATAAATGAATGTATATTATATGATTCTATTTATGTGAAATACCTATAATAGACAAATCTAGGAACAGTAAGCAAATTATTGGTTGCCTAGGGCTGACAAGGTGAGGAAGAGAAATAGGGAGTGAATACTAATGGGTATGTCTTTCTAGGGAAAGATGAATATGTTCAAACATTGATTGTGGTCATGCTCGAACAAGTTTGTGAATATATAAAACCCACTGAATTGGGCACTTTAAATGCGCCAGTTTTGTGGTGTGTGACTCAATAAAGCAACTAAAATATAAATTTTCTAAATATTCCAATTAAAATATTCTAACATACTGGGTAAAATATGTGCTTTGTTGGTTTGCCACCTGTATGAAATTCATGTGTGAAACAGCATAAGTAGTTTAGAAGTATAAAGATGGAAAAGGTTATACTGTGCAAGCATTGATTTTGAAAAGGTAGTTGTTATACTGATATGATAAAATAGACTGGAGAGTAAATAACATTAATAAAGACAACAAGTATGATATATACTAGCAAGAAGATCAGCCATTAGAAAGGCATCACTGGAAATATGATAGTGCTTCAATGTGCACAAAGCAAAATGGAATATTACGACTCCCAATTTAATTTATTTAAATTTTGTTGATTCTATGACTGCCTCTATTTATATGATAAACTAAAACCTATATGTCTATACTAACTCTAACCCCTTAAAGGCCTCTGTCATTTTACCCTCAGTACACATAACTGTATTATTAGCTATTGAAGTATGCGTGCATTTATATCATAGAAACAGATTTTAATTTTGTAATTGTAGAACTCAGAAGTGATTGCTTTTTAAGACTTCTTCTCTTATGATGCACAGGGGTTCACAAAAGAGGAATCAACTGCAATATATATACTTTAATGCCACACTTATATTCCAAAGCAACACTTTTGAAGTGAATATGAATGAGAAAAATCACTTTACAAAGAAATAGTATATTTATAAATAAAGAAAACCGTATTATTTGGGAACAATAGATTGCCTGTTGGCATTATTCACCCAGTAGAGGTATACTTTCCAGCTCTCTCCCTGGCCCTTCCAAGAAAAAAAATGTTGAACTTTAAACTTGCCTTTCCCAAAGAACACTGATGCAATGGTCTGTTTATCAGCTTATTTTTTTCTAGATGAATCACATCATATACAGACTTCATTTACTCAAATAATTTCACTCCATGTAATTAATCTCAGCTTGCAGGTGGTAGCTATCATACCTTGCTCATTGTAATTCTTGCTGTTTCCAGACTCAAGTCAGCAAAGACGTTCGTGATGGAAGAGGAGAAAGCCCATGGACTCACAAGGCTTCTTCTTCTTTATCCCTGTCGTTGTCATCTCATAGTGACTGATTTTCTCTTTGCTGAGAAATCCTTTTCATGTGTATCATATACTCAACTCCCTGGGACATGACTTACCTGCTTCAAGCATTGCCCGTTAGCCTTTGCCTGCACAATGAGAACATTGTTCCCTTTATAGTTTCTACCTACATGCTTCTTTGTTATTGACTGATTTTTCTTGTATGCTTTAGAACCATAATTCCCACACAATTTTTTCCTTAGTGACATATGCTAATGGTTTTATGGATGACTTTTGAACCTTTTACAATAGATTCTATTTTTAGAATTTAAATTAACTTGTATAATTTCTAAAGATATGAGTCACAGAGAGTTTGGAAATCCTCAGAAGGACAAGTCAAAGCTAAAATTTGGAGCTTTTCCTGTATATGTGAATGTGTATGAATATACACACATATGGAAGGTTGATCTAAATATAAAATCATTTGAATGGCACATATATCATTTAGGCATTGGGGTTCTAATGTTCTTAATAGTTAATATTTTACCTGTGAATTTTGACGAGACAAAGGTTTCTTGAACAAGAGAGGACAAGACCTTTATTGTTCTATAGACATTCTTACAAATACGCTGTTAGGATTATGTTAAAAGGAGTTTGAATGTATTAAAAACACAGTGTGACTTTGTGGGAGATGCTAGATAGGAACAAGTGTCTATTAAACACTTGATTTCATAGGTGTGGCTAGCTAAGATTAAGGTTCTCACAGAGAGAGATTGGGGGAGTTGTAAAATAGGATAAGATCCTGACCTAGAATATGCAGTCACAGCCTTTATTCTTTGGCCTGTAGTCAAGTCATATAAGTCACGTGGTGCCTCCCACAGGAAGAAAAACCTCTTCCAACAATTCAGAGGGACAGAAATAGGAAAAATATAAAAAGTGTAGTTCATTCTACAAACGATTATTCCCTAGCCTTATTTTAGACACGAACTCTTCTATGTTTGAATACAGTACCTTTCTGAGATGCACTCTTGAGAACACCATTCTGCAATTTTTTTTCCTCTAGTGTCTCAGAGTTGCTCATATTGTCCCATCTTATGCTACTGCCCACTCTAGGAAATGTTAATTGATTTCTAATGAGTGTCAACACTCATTTTAGTACTAATTCCAGTCACTGATTTCAAAGCTTCATATAATAGTGAACCAACTAATAAATAGATCAAATTTTAAATTGCTTTTTTCTTCCTTCTAATTCTCTTTTCATAAATAGATATTATTTAAAATTTGACCTTATTAATCTATAAGGAACCTCAGAAACTATTTTCAAAGAGTAAAGTGTGATTTATTTGTATCCATTTAGTGCAGTAGGAATGATAATGGATGGGCTGTCAGATTCAAATGAAAGTTCATTGCTTTATGGTAATGTCAGTAATGAAAACAATATTAAAGCTGAATGATGCCTGTACCCTGCAAATCTTAGACTGTAGCACTTAGACATATATGGTGAATGTGTATCATGCGTACAGCTATAACTCATGTTGAATTATATGTAATGAATTGTATACTGCTTAAAGTAATGAGATTGTTTAGAAGCATTTGATTGGGTTGACTTTGATGTTGGTGACCTTATTAGACTATAATTTTATCTTTTCCAAATGCCTTGCCCTTTGAGAAAGATTAGTTCATTCATATATTTTCTTATTATTATGTGCAAGAACCTTGATAAGTGTTGATAAATATTTTTGAAAGCTTGCTAGGAACTCATATGTACACTAACACATTTTATCATCAGGGAATTATTATTTTTAAAATAGGGCTATCGAACACAGTGTTAGATTTCAAGGCCTAGTATGGAAAATATATATTTTAGTTTTTAATGCAGTTCAGGTTTCTCCTAGGTGGTTCACTATTCTATAGAATCCTCATTTTCTTTTCTAGTCAGGAAGACATAGCTTCTTACTGACGTTATTGTTAACATTATTATTATTAACATTACGGATATTATTATTAACCCAGTCTACATCAGTGCCAGCTCTAAATAACATGAGAACAAGAAAGGAATACTGCAGCATGTTCAACGTATGAAACTCTTCCCACAAACTGCTTGGAAATGGCACATCAAAAAGTACCATTTGATAAAGAAAAATATACTTGGAAAGATAACTTCTAATGCATTCCTCCTGTGTCATAGTTTCAACTGCATTCTTCGTGTTCTGAACAGTTTCAGAAAGTGAAAACCATATGGGACACATAACAAGAAAATATTCTAATGAGGATTTCCATTCTGAGTAAAACAAGTAAATAAACCAGGAAGAGTGGCTTGATCTTTTTTTTTTTAAATTTTAACTCTAGCAGTCCTTCACCCTAATCGGCTATTTACTGACTTAACAGGAAGCGTGTGATTCCGCTGCCATCTGGACATGCTGAGTAGAACCTTTGCCTCTGGATGAGGGGAAGCATAATGATTAGATAGATGTTTTGGCAGAAACCCCCCTTTTTGTGTCAGGGATTTGAGATGTAAAACCAATGGCCGTCATTTTGAACCATCTGCTCTTTTCACGAGCTCCTCTACATGGAACGAGATTAGGAAATGGGGCATCCTCAAGCATCACTTTGTTGTAGTGATAACATTTTTTCATTTTGTCAGACGGTGCAAATGCAACAGAGTCTCTTTACTGGAACCCATCACACAAGCGTGGAGCTTGCTTTTTATTTACTTGTGTACCCACCTCCTTCCAGGAGAGGAGGTGATTCTATAATAGGAAGGAATACAGAACAGTCAGTAACATTCACTAGGCAGTGCATGAAGACAAGGGGAAGGGAAGAAAGTCAGACATCACTGACATCAGAAAATGGGGGTCTTCGTCTGCCATCCTTGATCATGTTTCTGTTGTTTGAAATTGGTGCTAAATTACTTTGAGTGTGCGATCCTCCTAGGTTTAACGAAAAGTTGAAATTTCACCAAATCTCTCCCTAGATTCCTCATTGGGTGACTTCACAGAGAATGTGTTTGTCTGTCCTCCCTCTGTGATGTCTTGGCTTCCTGGGTGATTTCTATCCAGTTTCACTCATCCCCTCCAGAATAGGGAATTTTAGAAAATAGTCTCTCTCTGGATCAGCTGCTTATCACAGTCCTCCAGCCCCCCGTCAGAGGATTAACTGGACTTTGTGTTGATGTTCTTTTCTCTTGATTTGAGCAAAACTTGGAAAAATTTGGTATAGTATTTATTTTCCTGACTATTTCTGTATTTAGTCCCAGCCTGCCTCATTCTTCCTGGCTGGGAGGACCCAATGACTGAGACTGAATCAGATTGGATGGTGGGCCTTTACCTTGCATGGGAAGGAGAGAATTCTGCTTCATTCTCTTCTTCCCTCTAGTGTTCCATATCTGGTTTCCAGTAGTCAGTCCCCCAGGATGCTCCCTCCTCCTCTGCACAAACAGCTGTCATGAAGCTGGGATACATTAATACTTCCAGTGGAATAAATGCCATACAAGCTTCTGCTAGAAAGCAGGCACACTGAAAGCAAATATAACAACTTTCATGGAGAGTGACCCTCCAAATGGGCTATCTTTAGATCTAGGATAGACTCACATTTCAGTAAGGCTAAAACTAAGAGGGACTAGTACATACACACACTAGAGTGGCTAGCACTGAAAAGCACTGATAGCATCAAATGCTGTTACCACCAACCTAAGAGTTCACATGGAGGGATCCATGGCTCCAGCTTCATGTGTAGCAGAAGGTGGCCTTATCTGGCATTAATGGGAGGGGAGACCCTTGGTTTAGTGGAGACTCAATGCCCCAGTGTAGGGGAATACTAGGGCAGTAAGGCAGGAGTGGGTGGGTAGCTGGGAAAGATCCTCATAGAAGCAGGGTGGGGATAGGGGATAGGATAGGGGGTTTGTGGAGGGGAAACTGGGAAGGGGGATAACATTTGAAATGTAAATAAATAAAATAACCAATAACAAAAAATTAAAAAATAAAGGTAAGATTAAAAAAAAAGAATGCACAGAGGTAGCTTAGCTGCACAACTCACACATTGTCCCCAGGTAGTGGAAGGAAAGAACCCATTCCTGTACTTTGTCCTTTGATCTCCATAGGAGAACATGTGTCGTGAACATGTGCTTATGTTGTGCATATGAATTCTTTCTGTGTATGTGTCTCTGTCTCTCTCTCTCTCTTTGTCACGCTCTCTCTCTTTCACACACACACACACACACACACACACACAAATATAAACATACATGGTAAATAATAAATAGAAAATAAATAGATGAATGTAATAAAGAATGTGCAGAATGTGGTCTCTTTATAGGAATGATGCAGTTGTTTGGTAAAGGAGTTTGGCAGTTGCTCTTAAAAATTAAACTTTCCTTCTATAGTTCTATGGAACTATAAAGATTAATGTACTGCTTCATTACATTTTATTTAATTTCCCACAATAGCAATATTTTTCAGAAGTAGTTATAGATAGTATGTTATCCGTGTTCTGATTTCTATTTAGACTTCCTCTTTATTGGCAAAGAAACTTTCATTTTCATCCCTCAAACTCTAGTGCCACAGATGCCAGCTCCCATCAGAAATCTTAGCACTTTGAAGGTTCAGACACTAGAATCAATGACTTGAGGCCAGCCTGGGCTATGTAACAAGTTCAAAGTCAGCCTGAATTATCTGAGAGGACTCCTGTTCCCAAACAAATCAAACCAAAATAAGCAACAACAATAAGCTAAGTTACAGTATGTCTGCCAGGGTTTCAACACTGATATTCAATACAGAGGAAAATACCCATTTGTTAAAGTATGTTCCATGTTTCTCTTTGATAGCTGCCATACATATAGATGCAACATTCCATCTTACCTCCTTCTTAACCTTCTTGTCATAATATCCGATTTGCTAGTGTGATTGATTGCCCCCTCAGTACAGTGCTCTGGAGACTCTGTTTGCTTCCTATATTAATAGTTGTTACCATTACATGGCTGGGTAATAATCTATAGTGAGGTGGGACCTTTGTCAACTTTCATTCACTAAAGGGCATCTAGGTTGGTTATAGTTTGGGACTCCTATTAGATAATAGCTTACCCTATTTATCTATGTACAGATGTTTGTGTTAGCATTGGTATTTGCTGTGTTAAGTACTTGGGAGCACAACTGTGGGCAGGAGGGTGTGATGGTTATATAATTATGGGAGGAATGTTCATCGGTGTCACTATGACCTGTTATACTCCAGCCAGGAGTGTGTAGCAGTTTTAGTGTCAGGGTCTCTGCATCCTCAGCAGCATTAGATATGAGCATAGAGGCTCTTTTTAGTTTTCCCGATAGGTACACAATTTACGTTTTTCCTAATGGCTAATGATTTAATGAGCTGTCATCAGTCTGTCCTCCTCAGTAAAGTTTTCCTTCTCACCTTTTGCCATTTTGTAATTAGACCAATTTGTTTTTTAAATATTTGCTGTTTATTTTTGAGAGTTTCAAATACATTCTAGCTGTTAGTGCCTTGTTGGCATGCTGTTAAAAAATGTTTTCTCATGGATGATGGTTTGTGTTTTCATCCCCTTAACTTGGTATTTCGTAGAAAAAAAATATTTTCAGTTTTGGTAAGTCCTCCTTTTCTTTCCCAGCGCATGGTTTTGTGGTGTCTATATGCACACTGCTTATTCCTACATGTCTAGAATTTTGCTTTTATGTCGATGATACATTTTGAGTTAACTTTTGACAGGAGGTAAAGCTCAGGCTGAGGTTCATTTTTTTACATGCAGAAGTCCAAAGCCCCCAGTACTATTGTTTGAAAAGTTCAACTGCCCTTGTTTCACTGCTTTGGCTGCTTTATGACTCTGCTTTGATATATTCTTGTGGGTCTATCCTCCCATTCTATCCCCTATTCTATCCCCCATGCTATCCCCCATCCTATCCCCCATTCTGTCCCCCATCCTATCCCCCATTCTATCCCCCCATGTTATCCCCCATTCTTCCTGTTTCATGGAGATTACATATTCCTCCATCACAACCACTGTTTTATTCAACACACACACACACACACACACACACCACACACAAACACACATATACATGCATACATACATACATGCATGCATATACCATGTGTACATTACTTTTCTGCATATATTGCCAGTCACCTACAATAAACCACATTATAAATTACAGACATAAGTCATGCTAGGCTACTAGTAGTATCATCCTGTCAGCTGGACCAGAGAACTCATTTTTTTTTTTGCTACATCTATTTCTTCTCTTTAATTTGCAGGATAGTTAGTTACCTTAAATATTTTCCCTCTATACCTTGAAATCCACATTAGATAGGGTTATATTTTTTTTGTTTCAACCATAACAGGTAACTAGGAAGCCTCCCAAGGAGAGGAAATGCTTACAGCATGTAACCATGCTGTCCCAGCCGTGGTGTGGTTTTCTTCTGTCTTTGTGCCTCAGCTTTGGAGAACTTCATTTAGTTGCTCTTCTGGTGACAGATTCTCCTAGTTTTTGCCAATCTGAGGATGTCTTGAATTTTTTCGTGATTCCTAAAGGCTGTTTTCAGTAGTTTTATGATTCCAGGGTGACAGTTCTTTCTGTACTGAGACATATTTGGCCATGTCTAGTGTCCATGGTTAAAAGAGATAATACAAAGTGATTTGTTTAGCTTTTCTATAGATAATGTATGAATTTTTTGTGGTGATGGTTTAACTAATTGCTGTACATATTTAATTAAAATATAATTACACACCTACCCCTTCACTTTCCTTCTTCCAGCCCCTTTCATGTCCTCTCCCATTAACACCCCCCATATGTACCTCCCACTCTCAAATGGATATACATGTATATATAATAAATACATTATACATAATCAATGTAAACATAGAACAAATAACTTTATATTGGGTAATCAATCAAAGGGCCGAATAGGCTAATTCTCTTGGGGGTCATTAATTACCTGTATTTCTTCATCTAGGGTGGGACCTTGAGAGATCTTCCCCTTCCATGTATGCATGTCTATGGGTACTGTCATTCATTGTTCAAGTCTTGTTTATGTAGCCCTTTCTTTTTAAAAGATGCAATCTCAGTGCAGACTTCCTGGTATTCTGGCTTTTACAAGCTCTCTGCCCCATCTTCCAGGATGTCTCCAAAGCATAGCTGCCGGCCCTGTGCTGCAGATGGATCCAGTGGGGCTGGGCACACCTAAATCCTTAGATGTGTTCTTAGGGTGTCAGGGATAAGTTGTCATGGCTGTTCCAGGTCTCCTTGCAGTTCAATTTGTTTTGCTCTTCAGCTGAGGCCATTTCTATTTTGCTGGCTCTCAGTTCAGTGATTCTTTCTGGCAGCTCTTTACTTAGTAGTACTGAGTAAAGTCACTGAGTTTTCAATTTTTTGATATTCTACATTGCAAATTTAAATTTTCTCTGTTTTCTGATTGATTTCTTCTCTGGAACTTTCTACTTTTTCTTTTGTTTTGAATGTGTTTATAAATGTCTATTGAATCATATTTATCAGTGCTATTTTAAAACCTTTTAATGATAATTTTAGCATTGCTACTATCTTTAAGTTCTGTGTGAACTCCAAGAATTTATTGATTGTTACTTTCATTCAATTTGATATAATTTTCACTCTAGATATTATAAGTAATGTTTTTGGAAACATGGACATTTTTGTATTGTTATGAGATGGAGGATCTTATTCACCTTTGTCTTAACTGGAGTCTCCTGACTTTAGTTTAAAGGGAGAAAACTCAGGCTCTTCTTAATGTAGCTTTTCAGAGTTAATGCCTGGTAGAATAATAAGCCAGGTACCTCATTCGGCTATTGTTCACATCAGAGCCTGGGAATCCTAGTTACTTTTGGGCAGGAGTGAGTGAGATTTTGATACCCTGGTGATCTCTATTGACACCATATATAGAAGAGGTACCTGCTCTTAATAGGCAGCAGTACATAATAACTGTTGATGGATAGATTGGAAAGAAAGAAAGGAAGAAAGAAAGAAAGAAAGAAAGAAAGAAAGAAAGAAAGAAAGAAAGAAAGAAAGGAAGGAAGGAAGGAAGGAAGAAAGGAAGGAAGAAAGGAATGTATAGCTTATTCTTATTCCTAACCCCCAGTGGTTGAGACACTGTCTCTTATTGTTAGAATCTCCATTAGATGTTTTAACTTTGTCTGCATTGCTGGACAGAGCCCAACTCTTTAAATTCTTCAGCTAAATCCTTGAAGTGTATTTCCTCCTTCCTAACACCACCATGATGCCAACTTGTTTGTTTTAAAAAAGATCAATTAGATGGGTAATGAATAATATCTTGGCATGTTTTAAAGTGGTGATAAACAATGGTTTACTTACCTGATAATACACAAAAAGTTACCACAAAAAAGTTGCTAAGGGAACATTGGGTAGAGTAAAAATCAGCAATAGGCCTAACAATCAACTTGTCACTAAAGAGAAACTTCAACTGACTCATAAACATGTGGAGTTATGCTTCTGTGTTGGTAGGTAGAAACATGCAAGTTAAAACAAGGAGGTTCATGTTTCCCTATGGCATCACGTTCTCCTTCAGGATTGAATCATTTCCCTGCTGCTGGGAGTTTTGAAGTGAACAATTCTTAACTCATTTCCTGCTCCAAGAATCCTCAGAGAAAGCTGCCCTGCCCAAGTTTATAGCCTCTCACTGTGGATAGCCTACAAACAGTGACTCCTGAAATGAGAAACGAAAGTTTTCTCAGGATCAGATGCCCCACTATAGGGGAATGCTAGAACAGGGAAGTGGGAGTGGGTGGGTTGGTGAGCAGGGGGAGGAGGGGTGGGATAGGGGGTTTTCTGAGGGAAACCAGGAAAGGGGATAGATAACATTTGAAATGTAAATAAAGAAAATATCTAATAATAAAAGAAAAAATAATGTGTATGTAAAATTTTAAAAGAAAGAAAGAAAGGAAAAAAGAAAGAAAGAAAGAAAGAAAGGAAGGAAGGAAGAAAGAAAGGAAGAAAGAAAGGAAGAAAGAAAGGAAGAAAGAAAGGAAGTCTTGCCTCTGGCTGGACAACTCTAAAAGGCTACTTTCCAGGGAACTCAGCCCACAGTCTAGCAGGAACACTCAGCTTGTATGAGCCTATAGGAATGTAGGGATCCTACTAGTGTGAATTGCTTCAATCTTTTTTTGAAAACCAATCTTAGATATTCTCTCTTTTAAAAAAGACGTCTTCAAATTATTTTGTCTTTTTTTTTTTTCCAGAGCTGAGGACTGAACCCAGGGCCTTGTGCTTGCTAGGCAAGCACTCTACCACTGAGTTAAATCCCCAACCCCAGTGTCTTCAAATTAAAAAATCCTACATTTCTAACTCTATCTTTTAAGAGTTAAAAACAGGATAACATTTGCTTGTAAATATTGTATTGATAAATGATAAGTGTTATAATTTTGCTTAATGAGATAAATAGAACTAGTTTTAGTATCTATATACAGATGAGAAGCTTACCAAGAGAATAGTGATATGTTTATGCTGAGCTATTACAATTGTCATTAAAAATAATGATCTGGGTCTATAGAGAGTGGTTTACAGAAGGTTTATAAATGTCACTGATATAATGTTACATGAAAATCAAAGAAGGAAATTCAAATGGTGATTTGTGTAGGTGTGTTGGTGTGCATGAGTCCTGTTCCAGCTACTGACTATCCCACAGTACCAGTTAAGGGAAGAACATGTTTGATTGAATTGTGTTGCATCCAGAGCATGGTCATACTTGTTACTTCCAGTGATGCTCATTTTAATCATTTGGATGTTTGTTCTGATTAGTGAATGACTGTGCTACACTGGCTGCTAATTATTTTGATTGCTGTCCTTGCCTATAAAGCATATTGTCAGTTTACCAATTGTTTTTTCAAGTCTGTTTATGTAGTTGGCTATAGAAACAATAAGGGTTCAATAAACTGCATTGGCACTCAGTTTATGCTAGACATTTGGATGGGGAAGAAAGTACTCAATCTACTTTATTATGACTGTGTAACAAGTATGAACAAGTTATAATTAGGTTCAGCACTCCAAGTTCTCTCTGGATTCTCCTCTCACTCAGAAAAGCCCAAATAAAAGGAGAAGGATTATTCAAAGGAATAGACTTTCGAGGCCCTAGATCATATATTCGGGTGTGCCTTGTCATCAGGCTTTGGCAGTGCCATTAAAAAGCTCTGTGTTTGCCTCAGAAATGCATTATTAGTGTGAGATGGGTGTCATCTTTGAGGAATTTTAAACTCATGAGAGAAGAAAGATATTTCTGTGATATTAGGTTTTATGTGATTCATGTTACTTAAAAAATGTAAATGTGGAATGGAGTATACTGATAGGCATTGTGAAGAAACACACATGTGTTTAAGAAGTAAGTGAATCAAGTCAGTTTGTTCATTTGTGTTTGATCTGATCTGACACTGCAGACCGACAAAGGGTCTCACTACTACTACTTTGCCAGGACGCCCCAGTGCGGTGCCATAGTGATTTGTTGCCTTTGTTTGGGTGGACTCAAACAAAGCTTGCATCATTTGGCTTTGGTCCCTTTGACAGCACCTTTTAGCATTCTTGTCATTGTTCTCTTTTTGGGTCATTGCAAAACATTCCTGAAGACTTTGTGGTTTAGAGAGCAAGAGAAGCTGTTGTCTAATTTGTTGTAATTGCTTAACTTGTTCAAATAGTTTAATTTACCCCAAATATATTCAGCAGCTTAGAAGAAAAGCATTTGTTCAGACATGAAATATTTGTAATTGGGAAAAACCCAATTATAAAGTTTTGTGGTAGATAAGCCTTAGTGAACTTTCTCTCTAATTTAGTTAATCTTTAAATAACATTGGTTTAGTTATTGGGGAATAAGGCAGTAAAACAGCCTGGACTAAACATCTAATCCCCCCACCCCCAAAGAAGTAACATGTTTGTAATGTGAAAGGCATTTTCTACAGTTAAGTCTCTTCCTAAACAGCTATTCTGACTTCTGCCTGAGGGACTGCCTTAGCTGTATCATCCATCCCCCTTTCTCAAATACAACCCCTTCCAAAAGTTAGTACAGCTTCAGCCTGCTTTAAAGTTACCAAACCTCTGGGGTGTATAAGAAAGGCTTCCTTTCCAACACATTCTACCTTTGCTGTGCCAAGGAGAGATACTCTGACAGCATGTTAATATGAGGTTTGATTTTGCTTTAAAAAAGTAAAAATTTCATTCAGATATGATGTCTTGCAAAGAAGCAATCTTTCCTTGTGCTTTTCGTAACTCAGGGTATTTGAGATGTCTCATTTGTGGGTGGTGTTTCTGACATAATCTTTTTGGGAGTTAGATTTCTGCCTGAATTTGTGATAAATTTGTGATAAAACAGCATAGAGAAAATGAAAAATAACACCAGATTCTTGAGTAATATCATTAGCCCATGCTCCCTGAGTTAATTACATTTCTTAGGAAAAATTACTAAAACTTCCATTTCACCTCATGTGGCTTTCACAGATACACAGCTATATGGTATAAATATTGAACTTTTCCTGAAAAGTAAAGTTTTGTTGGCTGAACTCTGCTTCCTTTCATGTCTGTACAGTCTCCCCCCGCCTCCAGTGCAGTGACTCTCTGTTCTGTCTTGTAGTTTTTGCTAGACATGGTTTACAATGGTGCTAACATTTAGATCTTTCTGTCTGTCTGACTAACTATCTGTCTGTCTATCTATTTATCTATCTATCTATCTATCTATCTATCTATCTATCTATCTATCTATCTATCTATCTTACAATTTTGACGAGGTTAAAACTGTAGAAGAACTGAAAACTGACTATTTCTATTTGTACTGATCTAATCAAAATAATGAACAGTTTATTAGAAGAGCATTATAACCATTTTACTAAATTAATCCAAGGACTTAAACCTCAGATAGATTTGGTGCCAGGGATATGGATATTATAGATTGTGAAGGGTAGAACTACAAAGGAATTTTAGATCAAAAAAAAAAAAAGAAAAAAGAAAAAAGTTCTTCTAGGAAACAACTCAGAAACCAGCCATAGAAGACACGGTAAAACTCAACAGTGAATATTTAAAACTTGTTGATAATGACAAGTGTTGCCATAACTAATGGGGTTTTGTTGTTGTTGTTGTTGTTTTGTTTTTATTTAGTTTTGTCTATGCTATGAAAAAAGACACTATTTTGGAAGACACTTTGCTGTTTGGTATTAAACTAAAAGATACATACCTGTCCTTAAAACAGCAATCTCCAGACCCATAATCAACAGAAAGAGTCCATATATATTTTAAAGATACTTACAGGAGCTGAGTGTGTTGATATAGGCTGTTTATTCCAGTACTTGGGATACAGATGTAAGAGGATGTAGAGTTTGAGACCAGCCTGAAATATATACGAGAGCATTTCAAAAGACAAACAAACCAAGACATGCAGAAGGCTCATAGCAGCAGCTTTAGTAACTTGCAAAGCTGAAACCATCAATAGCAGAATGGAAAAGAGGATGTGGTACACTGAGAAAAGAATAGGAAGGCACAAAGGAATGGCCAACTGTAAGTGCACACAACATGGTTGGACATGGCAAGCTAGTGCTGAGTGAGCAAAACTGGATACCACTGAGAAAATCGTCTATTATCCAAACAGGCTAACAACCTTATCTCGTCCTGTGTGAGGATGGTGGTGAACCTTGCTGCAGGAGGACTAATGAAAGCCATTACATTGAATTATAATGGATGCTCCTTTGCAGTTAACTGTTCAGCACATCAAATCCCAAGTCTCACAGGGCTGGGGGCACCTGGGTGCCATCAGCTGGCAGGAAGTAGGGACATTTGTGTTCCCATCAGTGAAAGAAGATCACACAGACAGCACTAATCAACCACAGAGAAAAATGAAGAGGATTGGTGCATGAACATGTGGTGATTCTTTTTCAATCAGAAAGAGAGATCAAGAAAAAAAAAGTCATGATTAAAGCCTATAAAAATTAGATAAAGTTTAATTCCTCAGAGGTGACAGGGAATTCTTTGAAGACACTATGTATGTCAGCACAGTATATATATCACACTTTACTGATAACTGATATCAGTGCAAGAAGGTTATTGAAAACTTCTACTCCCCAGTCCCTCCTTCAGAAAGTCTAGGTTTTTTTGTTCAAGATGGATCTAGAAATTGTTATTTTTTGAGACATGTATTAGATAATCCCAATGGTTAGCCAAATGGAGACAAAGAGAAATGAACGGTGCCTGGCTGGCTCCTACTGCACAGTAGCCCACCCTGAGACACTCACATATCACAACCATAACTTGAAAACGGTTTCTCAAACATCGCTTTGAGTGCTCGTTAAAAAGTAGTTTTCTTGGTCTTTGATGAAAGCTTTCATTTGTTATGTTTGAAGAGCACCCTGATCCAGCTATAAACATACATCCTGAACACTCAAGGTATGCAGATTAGAAAGCAGCTGGCTGCAGACATATGCCCAGAGAAACTCATGCCTGGAGAAAAACTTTAAAACTATAAAACTAACCAAATGGATGTATTTGACTTCCTGACCAGAGTGATTATTTTGCTTTAATTATTAAGTTCCTAAAAGGAACTAAGGACAAAGGAGATGAACACTGTTTCATTTCTAGAACTCATAATCTTCAGGAAGTTCCCAAGTCCAAATGTTTCAAGTTATGTTTAGCATGGTTTTATCAAAATCAAAGTAGGGAATTAATCAGCAGAATACCCAATTTTTCTACTTTTTATATTTCTCTTTACTTTTAAAGCTATCCATTTTATTAGTCATTAAAACTTAACTTATTCTATTTCTATTGCATACCTGGCTTTTGTAGCATCACTTAGGCCTTCTTGTTTGATGGACTCTAGGTGGAAGCAGGGAGAGAACAGATTCATATTCTACATGATGTATAGTCTTAATGCATTTGTGATGTTCATAATTATGGGCTTTTTTACTTAAGATTTTGCTTGCCTAACACATTGTCTTTATGCATGAAGTAGTGTCATAATCTGATGGAACATTATTACTATGGGAATAAGTAAACAAACGGGAACAAAAAAAAAGAGTATTACATCACTCTAGTGAAACAATTATTGTTATTCCATTTGGAAACATTTGCTTAGTTTCTATTTATTTTTATTACTTTCAATGTATTTAAATACTAATTGATTTGTTCATTGCTTAATAGTTTCTGAAGTTACTTCAGTTTTTTTAAAAAATGGTTTGTTTAAAGGGGTAAAGTTCTGTCAATGTATATGACAATGGACTCTTGAGTTCCTCTAGTTTATTCTCCATCCCTCCCTTTCTCAATCAACTCCCCTTATATTTATCCTTAAATTCAAGACCTCTTCTTATTTAATTATTGTTTATTTGTGTGTGTCTATAAATACATTTAGATAGTCTATTGTTTATTTATTTTTTTTTAGGTTTGTTTCCTTTGGATTAGATAGCCTATCATGAAGCTAGTCCTTAGGGAAGACTATTAAATTTTCAAATAAAAAATGAGTGAGAACAGTAACGGTTTACATTTATGCAACCTCGTTTAAAATCTAGCTTAGTAGAAAGCAGCTAGATTCTTGTGTTTCTGCCTCAGACCATGATTTCAGTGTGATTCATGTATCCAAAGTCCATGAGTTGGAGGCTTGGTTCTCTCTGGAGGGAGGATTTTTTTTTCTTTTATTGGATATTTTCTTTATTTACATTTCAAATATTATCCCCTTTCCAGGTATCCCCTCAGGAAATCCCCTATCCCATCCTCTCTCTCTGTTGTCTCTGAGGGTGCTTCCTCACCCACCCACTCACTCGCACCTTCCCGCCCTGGCAGGACAGGGGATAGCAGTATATGAGATCCCAGATTTGATCCACATAGATCTACTGAACCACAATAGAGAAGGTGGAGTCTATAGGGAGACCCTTAGGTCATGTAGAAGTGATCCAGACATTAGTAATCTGAAAATCAAGTTGTGTTGTAAGTCTGGGCCTGACTTCTCCATAGATCTTTGTTGTCCATTCTTGTAATAGGATCTCTTCCCATGCTCTTGAGTAATGCCATCTGCCTTTAGGACCTCATCTCAGGCCCAGTCCTCTACTTCTTACATCTAATACTGTGAATGAATCAAACCTTTTTCTTTGTAAAGTTATCTAGCTGCAGGCATATCTTTCCAGTAATGAAAAATGGACTAATACATGTAACCTCTCGATAACTCCACTGTACTATCTTAAGAAGACAGAATAGAAAATGTCACATAATATAGCGTTACTATTAAAATAGTTTGACCTCAGAAACTCCCTGAAAAAAAAAAATCTCAGAAATGCCCAAGGCCCTCTAGAGCATAAACTTGACAGTGTCGGTTGGTCACTATTTTATTTATACTTTGTCACAAGATATTTGATCAAATGAAGCTTGTGGGTAGTCACAGGCTGTTGTCAATCCTGTCTCAAATAAGAAAGTAATTTGCTAAGTTTTGCTTATTTCCTTTTACATGGACAATTTTAGCTAATCATAACTACAGACAAAATCTGTAGTCCGTATATCACCGGAGCTCTGTTTGGATGAGGGGCATACACAGTGTAACTTTAAGTGCAGAGATTTATTATTGATTCATCTCATTTTTAAATTTGGCACATAAGGGTTGAGCACAATTGTAATTTTAAAAAGTCAGTGTTCCCCACAGGTGGGTGGACTTCGTAAGAAAGGCATGTTAATGTCTCAATTCAATACAGTAAAATTACCTGGACTTGTACTTATCTTTCTGTTGAACAGCACTTATAATGCTGCAATTACATAAATATACAGAAATTGTCAGAAAGGAAATTATTTTCTAGTGACATACCTGTAAAATTTCAGGCACACAGCTAACACGTGGTCTTCACATTGCAAAATAATGAACTGTCTTTAGGCAGGCAGGCGACTGTTTAAAGGGGGTGCATCAGGAAGCAGAAGCAGCACTCTGATTCCCAATTCAAATTGTTTACCCCATGAATAGTTTCATAAGAGAAAAGGAAGGATGTCATGACTCCTTCCTCAGAGTGACACAGAGAGAGAGCCTTGTCCCACATGAGCAGAGACTCCAAATATGCAAATGTTGGCCCAGGCTTTAATGTGATTTGATAGCCAAGTGTAATAGAACTGCTGCTCTTCATGGGTGATTAAAGACAAGGTAAGGAGGTGACTAGGACCACTCAGCCCTGCTGCTACCTCACTGGTTTTGTTCTCCCCACAGAATCAAGGCAGCTCTTATGAGAGGCTTTTTATGTAAGCCTGGCTCCCTTGCTAGATGCACACACACTTGTAATCCCAGCAGGTAGGAGGCTGAAGTGTACCAGGGCCCATGAGTTCCAGGTGGGGCTGGGCTATTTCGTGAGTTCTAGGCTAACCTGGAATGCAGGGTGAAACTCTTGTCTCAAAAATCGAAATTAAATAAATAAAAAGGAAACACATTTCTAAAGTTCGAAAACATATAATCTGTACATCAAACACAACTTTTTACCAACTAAAGGTGTTTAAAATGTTAATTTCATTTAAGTGCAAACTCTAGGGTTATAGTGTTAGCTTTTCAAACTGTGCAAAGAATAGCTGGGGGTTAGAGTTGAAGGCAATCACCCTTTACAATCATTAAACTGGAAAGGACTAGAGAACACCAATTCCTTTGGTGTAAGATGAGAACACTTGGTGTAAGTGGCTGCTCTGACCCCTGTCCTCACCCTAACCCACAATGCATGGTATAGAGGAAGCCCAGAGCACAGGGTTCCGGAAGAATTCGCAGGGATCCCTTCTGTTCTGTGACCTGCTACCTCTGAATGTTTAGCCACAGTGTAACTTTATGTAGCACAACTCTTCTAATAGTCTGATAGTGTTATTTAAAAAAAATCAACTTTTTGCTTCATACAACTTAAAATAATCAGGTACAAGGTAGCATGTTATAAGGGATATGTAGGATATGTGTCTTCAGAAAAAAGTAAATCATGATTTTGTGCACTTGTATAATTTTGTAAGTTGGAGACATGGATATTAGGGAGGGGTTCATAGTCCTATGAATTTTATTTAGATGACTTCCTCTCAAAATGTATCTTTTGCAAAAAATATCTATTGAATCTTTTATTGACATGCTTTTAGTAAATAAGAAAGAAAGAAAGAAAGAAAGAAAGAAAGAAGGAAAGAAAGAAACTCAATGCCACCCTGTATCCTTTCAAACCATAATATAAGTAATTTTGATAATACAGCGTCTAATTTTGTGAGACTCTCTGCAGCCAAAAGTCTAAAAGTATCATAAGCACATATCAGATGGATTTAATTACAGGCAGTTTATTTTTCAAGTGTTGCTTTTGAATAGAACAGCAAGTTGCTGTGAGCCCCAGGCAACTTCCCTGCAAACTAATTCCGGTGCCACCTGCTGCTGCTGGACAGCTTGCATGGCTGGAGAACAGTGCCCAGGTTTCTTGTGAGTTTTTGGTGTTGCCACCTTTTGGTTGGCACATCTTTTCTCCCCTGAATCCTCTTCAAGGGGATGGTCTTCCCATTGAACTGTGCTGTGTGTTTCATTGGCTGTTATTACTCTAGGCTGTAGAAACCAACATCATTAGGGTCTACCTTTTAATCCATTCATATTCTTTTAATTCAAGTTTCGGCTGTGTTTAAAAAAAAGTATGTAATGAGTTTCTCTTTTATTCTCTGAGAAGCATATGATTTTTGAAACAGTATTTCTTTGGCAGGTGTTAGAGACGTTTAATAATCAGATGAAAAACACATGTTTAATATTTGCTTTCTGTGCTTTTCCAGGGGAAATCAGTTACATATCTGATTAATCTGATTTCTTTGGGGTTGTCACATTTTATTTTTAATAGAAGCCTCCTTTTTTTGGGAGACTTGAACATATTAACATTTTCTTTTCCCATGAAGTACATGAAGAGAAAAGCTCATATTAGTGCATGGCAGTCACTTCACATTTCCAAACTCACTCTGCGTATCTAAATGTACTTGGATTTATATGAAAGTCTGATAAAGAGATGACAATTAATGTGTTCAACCTGTTAGGAGAGGGTTGCCGCACTGTTTATTTAAGTTTGTTGAATGAGAGATCCCAGAATGTTAAAGAGGCAGACCAGCAGGTTTCAGGTGATTAAAGAAAATCCCTCATCTTGGAAGAACTTGAAGGAACACGATGCTATTTAAGCAGAATCTAATCAGAAGGAAGAATAGCTTGGAAGTGAAAAGACGGAATGTTTCATGTCACTATTTGCAAAGCGTCAGAACAAAAGGTTAGCAAGATAATTAAGTGCCTTGCTGCTTAGTAGAATTTTTCAAAGTAAGTTGATTAGCGACCTTCTTTTAAAAAAAATTAAACATCTGAGTCCTGATAATCTAGTTGAAAAGGCTAACTCAGCTACATAGATGGAGACCAGCTCAGAGGAAAATTGACAGTGTATATTGTGGCAGATGTCCACACGGTGCACATAATTGCTCAGCGATGTCCTGCACATCCTGAATAGTTTTAGCATTTAAGAGTATTGCAGTATGTTCTTACATTTTGAAAAGTGGAAATGCACGCAGAGTTAACATGCACTGGCATGAAATAGATTATTCCATTATCTCGGTTACTGCATTTTTCAATTGATCTCGATAAAATAGGATTTTCTTCTCCTTTGCCTGAAAAAACATCCAAAGCAAGTATTATCATTCTCATTATAAAATGTTATTTGCAACTGTCAAGTCAAAATTGGATGCCATCGCTTATATCTGCGTTTTCTATTTCAAGACACTTCTGGTGATAACAGGAGACTGGTGTGCCCCAGACTGTGCTTAATAAACATGCTGACCAAAAGCCCTGGATTCCCTTAAAGGGATGGTCTGGTTAAAGTGCTGGTGACTGCCTTGGAGTTAAACGAGAAAACTAGGGGTCATGCCCTTAGTACCCACTATTCTACCAAATAAAAAAGCCTGAAGCTAATACTCAGTGCCTGTGAAACAGTCAGTATCCATGCTTGTCTTTCAGAGCGCTGTAGTATCTTAACATCCTAATGACTTCAAGCTTACTCAGTGATGCCTGCATGGAGCAAGCACCCAGTAGCAAATTGCTTCATCCATTGTCAGTAATCTGGTTTATTAGTCTTTGCAGAGCTTCATCTTCAAAGAACATTTCTAAAATGTTGCACTGGCCCTCTGGACATGTGGCATTGTGAATGCGAGACAAAGCCACCAGTCTACCTGGGAGCATTCTGAAAGTACTAAGGCTATGAATGTCACAGTGGACCATGCTTTTGAAGGGCTAAGCAACAGACACTATGGGACATCCAGTTGCAATGTAAAATCCATGAGCTTAAATTAGAGACATAGCATTTTGGTCCCAAGCTCTACTAATATTTAAAACATTCTTGATCTGAACGGGTTCTTTAAGTTGGTGTTCCTAGTGCCTTGGTCACTTCTCAGACTAATCTCTGAGTGTGGGATGTGAACATCTGTGATTTTGACAAGACTCCATGACTCCAGATTGCAGAGAACTGAGAACCAGTGATTTAAGTACTTGCCATGTCTTTATTCATTGTAGTAATTCTTCTCAACCTTAAACAAATTTATTGTAGCTTTACAGTGGAATAGATTTTCCATTTCAAATTATCTTTTCTATGAGACTGAGTTTATACTATTTTTAAAGTACTATATTACATCCCATCTCCATAGATTGATTTTTATAGATGCCTTGGTGTATATGAGTAATAAACAGTTTTCATCTCCTGCCTCACATCTGCCCAACCCATGGTTCTGCTTCATTCACGGCTGCTGTACCAGCTAAACATTAATAAAGCTGGTGGCCCTGCCTCTGCTGTCCATCAGTTTCTATTCTGGACCATTTCAGTCACTTCTCTTGAAGATCAGCTGATCCTGGATATTTGCATATGTGGCTCAGACTTAGCATAACAGTTGTTTGAAGGTTTAGTTTCACTCTCACTCCCTTCTCTCATCCCCTCCCCCTTTCCCACTGATACAGTTCTCCCCGTTCTCTCTTTCCCATTGATACAGTTCTTCCACACAAGTTCATCTCCTACTTTCATTCCATATGTGACCATTTGAGTTTAATTTGAGTTCCTAGTCCTACTGTGGGTGAGAATGCCACTAGTGTCCCCAAAACTGTTAATTGCCAATAGTCAATCATGGAGAGATGTTGATGGCCCAGTCTTGTGCAAGTCTTGTAGTGAGTTCATGAGTGCAACATATATGGCATATTCAGAAGACTATTTTTCCTTCTCGTCTTCCCACCCTCCAGCTATTATATCCCCCACCACATGTCCTTGTGCAATATTCTGTGAACCTTAAAGGGATGGGCTACACATGACACTATCCCTTAGCAATTAACACTGGGCAGTGTCTGCATGAACTGCCACTGTCTGCTGCAGTATGAAGCCTCTTTGATGAAAACTGGGTGCTTGGCTCAGTCTCTGATCAATTTGCAAAGGGAACAAATGATAGAATGGCTCTTTGTTTTTGTTTCAAATAGACAGTTCTAAAATACGTGCTACATGCTTCTGATAGTGGCTCCAGGAACACTGAACCACAGTTGCCCACATCTGTAGCTGGCTCCATCATACTCTGTGGAGTTGGCTTCATCCTTTCCAATTTTATACTTCCTTTTTTTTAAAACCTTCCCTTGTTCATATTCTATTTTCTTGGGAAACCCAAACATCAGACCTTACTGGGAATCTGCCTTTTTATTTTCCCCAAGCTGTCAGTTTTGAAAGAAGAAATTTATAGTGGACCCATTGTATTATATGCTGCAGTTGCTGTTGTGGGTTAAAATCATACTCTTTACTAGAGTATGCTGTGATGGCTAGATTTTGTGTCAGCTTGATACAAGTTACAGTCATTTTGGAAGAGGGAACCTCAAGTGAAAAAAAGCTCCCACCAAATTGGCTTCTGTAAAAGCCTATGGTGCATTTTCTTGATTAATGATTGATTTAGGTGAGCCAAGCCCACTGTGGTTGGTACCACCCCCAAGCTTGTGGTCCTTAGATGTATAAGAAAGCAGGCTAAGCCAGTCACCAGTAACAAGCCAGGAAGCATCATGACTCTGCATCAGTTCCTGCCTCCAGGTTTCTGTCATCAATGGTATGTGACCTGAGAAGTTGTAAACTGAAATAAACTTTTTCCTCCCCAAGTTGTTTGTGATCATGGTGCTTTGTCACAGCAATAGAAATCCTAACTAATACACTACTGAACATGTTAATTTAATAAAGTGACAGAGAACATTTAACTCCCGAATATTAAATACCTTTCTCATCCCCAAGACAATCTGTTTGAGGGTCCATTCTTGTATCTTCTGCCCTTAGTATTTTCTTGATGAGTTGGTCATTTCTGATTCTCTCCTTGGGTCCTTCACCACATTTTCCTTTCGCGCCGTGCAGCCTACAGTTTACAGTCTAGCCACACGATAGCACAGTAGAGTCTCATAATACTAAATGAAACAGGAAATTTTGGAGAGAGGAAAATGATGGTGACATAGAGCCATGTGATTTGCGAAGAAGGTATACAAGCACTTTCTACTCAGTGTCTTGGTACATGGCATCTTCCATTGAATATTTTATCTTCAAGAACACGTCTAAAAAATTAAACTGATCCTCTGGTTACCTAGAAGTCCATTGTGAAGATGGACAAACAACTCCGCAGTCTGCTTGTGAGAAGTTTGACCATAAAAATAAATGCAGTTAAGCGTACCAAGGGCATAGTGTTGCTTTGTCCACAAAGCACTGGACCAGGTTTCTCTCCATTTCTTCAGTTGAGAGTTGAGCTCCAGATGTTTTTGGAAATATATTGTCTTGAAGATAGTAATGTTATTCCGCTATAGAAATTGTACAATAAGCATTCAACGTAACTCACAGCTCCAGGACCACATTCATGCTGGGCAGAGGTGTCAAGTGAAATTGTGACAAACTCACCTGATACTCCTGTAATTATGGACTGAATGCAAGCCATCGAATGCATTATGGTCACATGCATGGGTAAAAGCAACCCCATTTTCCAGGCTTTTATTCAGGTTCTGGAACCTGTCCTGTATGACAGCAGCCAATAACTCTTATGTGTGAGCCATATCCGTTTTTCTCTGACCTCAGAAGCTGCTGCAGAAGACAGTTCTGTACAAACTCAGGCCAACAACACTCTATTTCAAACATGAACATCTCTTTTGGTTTCCTGTCCAACATTTTGCCTATGTTGCTGGAGTATGTAAAGCAATTACCAGGAGGAGTCAGGAGCATGAGCTCCAAACGGAACCACCAACCACTGGGGTCAGGATCCAGGTATGCCTTCGTCATCCTGCCTTCACACAGGTGGGCAGTCCTGGGAGGATCTGGTTTTCTCAGGACCCAGTGGATTCACATTTTGGTTGTCCTCAGCAGTAACTTCATCTCCCTTTATACATTCATCTTCCACTCTGTCTGCTTCCAGAGATGACCTCCTAGTAGAACTACCTATATCCAAGTCTTTGTATAAAGTTCTGATTGCAAGAGAATCACAAACTAAGACATTCATGTTAGATGAATAATAAAATTGCCAGGTCTGTATTTACTCGTGAAATAAGAATATTAGAGTATATGTACAGAGGACTTGATGTATCCTCCATAGAGCTCTAATTCCTATTCACACTACATGACTCACTTGAAAATTCACATATGGTAAGAAAAGGAATTAGAGAGCCGTATTCTAGCATGTCTATGGGGAAAGCAATCCCAAAGGCAGTGTCATACTAGTCCTTCAGCCCAATTTAAGGAATAACAAATCCTACACCAATTTTGTGACTGTTTAAAGAAATGGCTTTCTTTCATAGCATGTGCAAAATCTAGAGTTCAATTTCCATAACCATGCCAGCTGGATGCTAACTACACAGCTGTCATCCTAGCAGCTGAGAGTTAGAAGCAGAAGACCAGGGGTTCAAGGTCATCCTTGGATACCCAATAAATTCACTGGGTTCCTGGGCTGCAAGAGATTGTGACTATAAACAAACAAACAAACAAACACTAATTAAACATTTTGAGTGTATTCCTGAGAAATACTATACCTGGCAGTGATGTATACCTTAGTAAGAGAAAAGTCTGAACAAGAGCCATCAGGTGGGTATTAGTGTCTCCATTAATGCTTGTGAACAAGTTAAGGAGCGATGGGACTCTTGCTGCCTCTTCTTCCCTGAGGTTTTATCCACTCTTACCATTCTACAATTCTGTAATTAATCCATAGGGAGCAAAAAGGTCTTCCAAGAAGCTGGAGGACCTAGCCTCCTCAGTTATGGGTTGATCTCATAGTTAAGGATCATATTTAAGCTTTATTTATTTATTTATTTATTTATTTAGTGTTCTGGCTAAAGTAGCCTAGCCTTGCTTTGGATTTAATTGGGATCTGGGAATTAAGAGAGTTGGATCCAAGTTTTTGGGATTTTATTCATTTTATTTTATGGTTTACATTTATTTATTAATTTATTTTTATTTGTGTATAGTACATGCATGTGCATATATGTTAGTACATGTGTTGACTTTAGAGGGCTATTTACAAGAATTGATTCTCTCCCAAGTGTAGGTTCTGGGGATTGAACTTGGGGCCATCTTTCTTGGCAGCAAGAGCCCTAACTCACTGAGCCATCTCATTAGCTTATAGTTTGTTAGCATTTTTTGTTCTTTTTTGGTTTTGTTTTGTTTGTTTGTGGGAAGCATCTCTTGAAGCCTAGGCAGCCCTTGAATTCACTGTGTATACAGCATGACCTTAAACTCCTCATTGTCCTGCTTCTAACTCCCAGCCGCTGGGATGACAGCTGTGTAGTTCACACCCAGGGCAGTGGTGATAGAAGTTGAGCCAAAGATTTTGTGTATGCTGGGTGAGCATTCCCAACTAATGTGGATTCCCAGCCCTAGAATATATATATGAGAGCAACCATCTAATTAGAAAGGGGATCTTAGCAGATTTGTCCTAGATGAGGATACACACACCAAAACAAACAAGAACATGTTCTCCTTTGCTTAGCCTGTGTGCTGTTGTGGGGAGCTGTTAAGACTTATGAAAAACTAAAACAACCCAAATCATACTTTATACTATGCCAATGGTAAATATCCAGAGTTGAAATGTAGCCTTTTTGAGTTATATATAAAGTACAAGAAAAGTTTCTAAATGAGGGTCTCATGACACCTACATGCAATGATAGAATTTGTTTGGGTTCGAGGTATAATTATGTAGCTGATATTTTGGCATACAATTATACAATTTATAATTGAATATATGTATCATTATATATTACGTCTTTTAAATTTAACCTTTCAGTCATAAAATATTTATTGCATACATTTGCTTAGCTGACTACCTCTAATCACCACAGAACAGCACTGGTGGTTCTTGACTTATGATTATAGCAAACATTTAAACAATGTGTTTTAAACCTGTAAAGACACCAGTAAATGTCATCTAGCATCCCTCAGAGAAATACTTAGCAGACAGAATTCCTCTTCCATTGGAGAGTTTTATTAGATTAAAATACTTATGTTAATGCTAACATGTTTTAAAAGAAATTGATGAATCGTATATATAATATTTAAGATTAGCTTCCTATATAGTTTCTTTAACTAGAGCAGCTCTCATTAAGTCTTTGTGAGTCCACATAATCAAAGCTACCTACTAGGCAACAGATGAAAAGCGATAGGTAAGTCTTTGTATATATAAAAAATATGCACTGCAAGGGTGACTAGAACAAAGAATTGATAGACTTGTGCTGAGCTTATGTGTGTGTTTATGTATTTATTTATTTATTTTGCTTTTTTGCTTCATCTTATTACTTTATATGTTAAAAACGATACAGAAAATGCTATAAGTTGGTTGCTAAAAAGGGAATGTGAATTTGAGAGCCTAACTAGAAGAAACTATCCAAAACATGTATTTTCATCTTTCTCCAAGAGCTCTCAGGACTTGTGCTGAAGGGCCATGAGATGTGATTAAGGGTGTGTGTTCTTGAACTCTTAATGTCAACATATCTAGAAGCACTATTACATTATTAAGCTATTAACTCTATTAATGGCTGTTTACATATTATTTGAGTAAATGTATCCTTTACTTATGTCCTTAGAATATTAAAGATGAGCTGACTCAGGTAGCAAAATCTTTCTTCAGCCCTAATTCTAGGGTGACTGACACATGAGAGGATACAGAAGCAACCTTGCTCTTAGGGAGATAACACTGAGGAATGAGAACCTTGTGATAAGTACATAGAAACCTAAGGATTCCTTTCCATATCAAAAGACTAAGGGTAATGCTTACTGGAAACTCCTGCCCATTCAGGAACCTTTTCTGGCTGATTGGACTGCAAATGTAGATGTGACCAAAGTTTAACATTCCAGTTTCCAAAAATGTGCACAATTAGCACAGTTTTGTTGGATTTACTTACTTCTTCATAACAACAAATAGGAATGAACGATCCATGCTTCACTCAATTTTTGATATATGACATTTTTTTCATATTTCTTATATATGAATTTTTATATATTTCTTATATATTGGTGTTATTTTAGAAATGTATTTTGATCTATGTCACATAACAACTCTGATTCAAAATCTTCTTAATTGCTATAACATTGTGATCTTTAGAGAGGCTGAACCCTATCACAACTCTTCTGAAATTTCACAGATTTTAACACAATGGTCATTTCCCCATCAGATGGAAATGATTTCAACTTCTAAAATATGCTTAATTGTTTGAGTTGGTCTTATATTCTCATTTAGGGAAGTCAAGTGCTTCTATAACACTGAATTTTATTCTCCACAGGCACAGAACTGTTCATTAATATGTTACTTCTTTACGGATTTTGAAGAATTTTATATGCTGACTGAACATACTTCTGTTTCTAATAGTGACTGTTTGTCTCTTGGTGTTCTGATTAGAATGCTTGCTTCATTTAGGTCTTAGCCTGACACAGGAAGAAACTATTAAATGTTATATATCAATGTTCTTATATCTGCCTTGCTTGCACTCACTATTGCTTGTCATTTTTGAAAATGGTGTATTTTAAACTATTGTCAGTTCGCATATGGTCTGAAATTAATCAGAGTTAATTCTTATTTTTGTCATCATTCAATGAATTATTTTCTTATAACATCAGTTAACAGTAAACCTGGCATTATATAGAATGCATTAATGATGACATTCTTATCTATTTCCCATATAATGAAAATATTATTCTATTTTTAAACCTCATATTTAACTGAATAAGCCTATATTATATAGATTATTCTTCAAATTAGAAATTGGAACTTTCAATAAAAACTTTATGACTTGAGTTTATATTTATATATATTTACATATGCAAAATCTATTAAATTGATTAGGAAATTTCGTAAGTTAGATAATCCATTTCTTGAAATAAACTCTAGTTACAATATTAATCTTTTGATATATTACTTCATTCTTACATAACCTTTTAAAAATTTATTTTAACATTGAATTATAATTAATCTACAACAAAATTAATCCATTTGTAATATAATTCTGAGACTGGAAAAAGCTTTATTTATTTTTATTATGTGTGTGAGTGTTTTGTAAGCACTCATGATCACTATGTGTGTGCAGTTCCCTCAGACGCCAGGAGAGGCACTGGTCCTCTGGAACTGGAGATAACATGTTTGTGGCCAACACGTAGATGCTGGGTATTGAATATGGTCCTCTGCAAAAGACTAAAACCTCTTAACCACTTAGCCATCTCTTCATTCCCTGGAAATAAGTATATCTTTAGACAAAGTCATATTATGTTGCTCAGTCTGGTCTATAATATGTGATCTTATCGTACCACTCCTTTGCTGGTACTATTGGCATGTCGTACCATTCTTGGGTCAGAATGAATTTTGTTACCAAGGTTTTGCTTACTTTGGCCACATGTTTTTATGTATATAAAATGATTAGACTGAAGTAGTTAAAAATAATTAAAACCTCTAGTTAATCATTTTTATATAACTGAAAGCCAGTTTCACAGACTTGTACTACACTTTTCTATGAGTCTTGCTATATGGCTGATGTTTCCTTGCTTCTGTTGTCACCTTTTCAGTGAACCTTAGTGATAATGATGCTGTCATTTGCACTCGCTCTTTCTTTTCTCTTTTCTGCTGTTCTATTTCATCTCTTAAGCTTATCTTTCTATTAAACTTTTAACATAAAGATCTTGTGAAACAAGAACATCATGCAGACAGATTAGTTTATTCTTTCTAGGCAGATTAAGTATCTATTAAACCTTAATCAAGCTGAGAGTTATCATTTTCTGATTACAGGATTTAAAACATTCACATTCATTGTAATGACCAAAATGTTATTTGTGGCATTATAATTTTGCTTTTCTCTGTTTCTTCCTTCTCATTATATTATATAGAATAAGAAAGATGGTAGGTTAAGTTGAAAATTTACATAAAATATGTTTTAAATTCATTGAGAAAATGTCTAGCAATGACCAGCTGGAAAATGACACATCTATAGTAAGTAGTTCATTAATGCTACATGCTACTATATGGCATGAAATCTGTAGCATGCTAGAAAAAAAATGTGTGGTCCTGATAGATAAAAGTTACCTTGCTGACCCTTGCATCTGTGAAGCATATGCTTTGAGGTGCTACTGATGTGCTGGTGAAGGCTTAGACTGGGCCTTGTCATACATTTATATTGAAGCTTCTTGTGTTATGATTTAAAAGTATGGGCAATAAACAATTTTTTCTTTCTGTTGCTCTATATAGAATTGTAGTTTTCATATTTGTTCATCTACAACTCAAGTTTTACTACATTTGGGTGATCGTAAATGTATGATCATAAATCCCAAAATGGGATGCCTTTGAACTGTATTAAAAAATAGCTATGAACTGGGACCATTTGGTATAAAATTGGATGAAGAGTCACCCAGAGCTAGTAATTCGAGAAAGAAATTGCACGTTTAATGTAAATGAAGAAATCTTCCACAAGTCCTAATCCCATGAAAATTCCTAGAAAAGATGTTAGCACAGTCAGGCTGGGGTTGAAGGTTTATAGGTCAGTAAAATTTGAAGGAGCATAAAACATGGTTGAAAAAAGGCACATCTGTCCTCTTTCTCTGAGCCACACATATGAGCAACTGCAAGGATGAGAGGGGTGCCCACCCACAGACACTTTCTGAAAAGGACGTTTCTATCAACTTCTACTACACCAGTGGCCAGTTTGCATCCTGACCTCTTCTGTACACTGTGATCGTAGTATTGGTTTCATACAGTTCAAAGAATGGTCTACGATTTAAAGTGAGTTTATTAAATATTCCACAACCAAAAGCAAATGGATGAGTAGCAAGTAGCAGATAGTAAAACATCATGAAAATGATCACCTAAAATATTGAGCAGGGATGACTGAAGTAGCCCACTTGATAGAGCAAACAAAAGGTAACATCATGAAATTGGGGCTTGGGAATGTCCAGCAAAAACTGACTGGGGAAACTGAGGCAGTCAGCAGGAGTCCAGGTTGGTCTTTCATCTCTATGGATAAGAATCCCATGGTTGAACTTGGAGCTTTTTGTTCTTGGTGCAGGTATTTTTATATCTTGGATAAACACTAGTAACTCCTCCTGGAAAAAAAGCTAATCTTCTAGCTGTTTTCAAGTAAATGATATATATTTTTAAAGATTTATTTGTTATTATATGTGAGTACACTGTAGCTGTCTTCAGACACACCAGAAGAGGACATCAGATCTCATTACAGATGGTTGTGAACCACCATGTGGCTGCTGGGATTTCAATACCCTTAACTGTTGTTTTTCTTTCTCTTTGGTCCCCTGAGAAGGACCAGTCTGACTGGGAACTTGGAAGTCACTGGCATAAATGTGCTAGGTTTGAAGTTAGAGACCAACCCTGCTACCAGAGCCAGTAGGCTTAGATAGCCCATGACAATTCACTATTATAATGTACATTACAGTACTATGTTTTACTCTGGAGTGTTGATTGTAATAGTTATGTCATCTTGAATGGTCCTGCTTCCTCAGTTTTGTGTTGACTGAACCTTATCTTATTTTTAATAGCTTGATGTTAGTGATCTCCTTTCATTATGTCTGACAAATGTAATGCATTTAATCCATTTTCTCCTTCACTGCCTTCTTCCTCTAAAGAGCCCAAGATCATTAACAAAATTCTTTAGTAAGGGAATGTAAGACAATTCACTCTAGTTATCATTTATCAACATTCCCTGTTCCCTCTCTCATGTCTGTACTTTTCATAGCATTATATTACATACATACATTATTACACAGCATCCATATGTAATGTACATATGGACATTACATAGCATCCTTAGATCAGCCTCTTGCAAGTATGTTTCACAGTACAAGAGAGTTAAACTACTTTCAGAGATTTTTGGTTTAAAAGCCATTTCAGCTGCAACTGCACTTGACTTTGGCCATTTCTATCTCTACAACATGTTTAAAACACTAAATGCCCAGGATGAACTGGACATCACTATCTCATATTTGCAAAGAGAGAAGAGCAACTTAGTGTGGAGTGATGTTGGACATCTTGTAAAGTCTGAAACAACTTTCTCTATGTATATGAAGTATAGGTATAAAGCCTTCATAAGATAGGTTCTCAGAACAGTAGCAATGCTATGGTCCCAGATTAGATACCATTGTTATATATTGCTGCAGTCATACTTAAACAAACCTTTATTGAATGTCAGCCATATAACAAGCAGTTTTCTGGGATTTCTGGAGAAATACAAAAATTAAAAAAATTGATATATATTACATAATGAACAAGTATACGTTTAATGATAAAGAAGGGGGTGCATTACACTTGGTCAAGAATTCAGAAGGAAACTACAGGTGACAAGTGATAGGACAAAGGAAGACAACCTGGACATGGAGGGACCTGGCAGACAGCAGTGCAGAAGGCTGTAGCTGGATGTGCATTATGTCTGCTGAAAACCACAGTGAGATTTGCACAGCGAAAGATCACTTAGCTTTAAAGTTTGTCAAGTACTGCACAGACCCTGTACTCACATTCTCCAAAGGCATGTACATATATAGTAGATAAGGAATGAAAGACTTTTGAATAAGAAGGTGTCATGAGCCCTCTGTTTTAGAAAACCAAGTGTGCCAATTTGTAGCTACTCTGGATTCTTAGCAATTCTCCACAAAGTCAAGGACAATAGCTGGCTATGCAATTGTTATTCCTTATAAACTTTGTCATTTTTTTCTAGCCCTTATAGAAAGGAGGGAAAATTATATTATATAGGAAATGTATATTATTGGGTAGGCTGGATTTTTAGTTTCTTACCTGTGGAATGTTTTCTTTTTGTTTGTTTGTTTTTGCCAGGAATTGCATAAGGATTATTGTTGGCTGTAGGTACAGAAGAGTTAGCTTAATGTGTAAACAAGTTATATTTTATAACAATTATAAAGTATATATTATTTGTATTTTCTATAACCTTTTTGTATTTAGACAGAGAAAAACCTAATGTTAACATGCTTTAAGGATAATTGTAAAACATCAGTGATATAGTTATTATACAAAATACCAAGTGTTTTAATTTTGTGAAAAATCTTGTACACGTTTTATTTTAGAGTTATGCATTATAATATATAAAGAAGACTAAAAGTAGATGCATTTTGATGATTCAAAAACTTTATTTTCTATGAGGCCAGATGCCAAATATATCAATGGACTATTTCAGGAATGAAATGCTCAGGTTACTTTACATTCTCCCATAAAGTATATCTTCATTATGATCTGCACATATTCTATTAGTTTTATTTTTGATCAGAAGAATTGTTGGCTATTTAAAATGCTTTTAAAATTCATGTATCCTCCGGTTGTGGATTGTGTCTAATAATGGAGTGCATATGAACAAGTAGTATTCTGAGCTGTACTTTAATTGCTGTTTATATGCAGTGTGAATTAAGACTAGAATAAGGTGAGGCAAGGGAGGGAAGAAGGAATACGAAATACAATTAACAGGCTCAGTAGTTTTGGACTATAGCTGCTTTAATTAACAGCTTGGTGGTGGCAAAATAAATGTGATTTGGGGAAGCTAAGAATAACTGTGATCCTGGCATCCTCTTTGTGAAGAACCAATTTTTTTTGACAGAAGAAAATCAAAGTTGATGAAATATTTTTGTCATAAGATGTCCAACTTCACTGTTTCATATATTATAATAATATATTTATTTATAAATTGAATTAATAGACATCAAGCATAATTCTTTTCCTAAGACTAGTATTTTTTGTACATTCTAGAATTGTAAGCCTATAGAATATTTACCAAAAAAGTGATCATATTGAAACCATTTTGTTTCATAAGTTGTTTGTTTTTAATAAGAAGATGTCCAAGATAGGGTGTGATTGTCATGTGATTGCAAGTAAATATTTGTTTAAGGCTAACTGTTTACAGCATGACTATGTCCTAGTCTCTATTTGATTATGTTTCTAATGATTTCTATTACAGCTAACCACATTAGTGACTTCTCTATCTGTACATTTTATATATGTGTAATTTTCTTTTCTGAATGAGGTTTCAGGAGAACTGTATGTCAAATGTTGCACACTTTTCAGTTTCTTGCTACATATTGTCAAATTGTTCTCTTTTCTCTCTTTGGGTTTTGCCTATGTGTTCTACTATTAAAAACAATACCTAATTTTTAAAATATTGTTTATTTTATGTGTATGTGCCTTAGTATATGCATGTATACCATGTGTATGCAGTGCCCATGGAAGTCAGAAGAGGGCATAAGATCCTCTAAGACCTGAAGTTGTATGACATTGTGAGTTACCTGATGTAGGTGCTGTGAACAGAACACAGATCCTCTGGAAGAGCAGCAAGTGCTTTTGACTATTCAATCATTGTTCCAGTCCAAAACTACTCACTTTCAAATATATACATACACATATGGTATACATGTAAGTTTGTGTTTTGTGTAGATTCAAATTATATAACTGAATTCTCTAGAAAACATACTGTTTTATTTTTGCCAAGTTAAATAGTTCCAGTAATACACCTATTCTTTAAGGAAGTGTTTCTATCCTCATTATGAAGAGTTTGTTTTTTTTTTTCCAACAAGAAGAAAATTCTCTGGTTGATTTAATAAGGTGGGAGGGCTTTTGGCCTTCATGTGCATGTGTGGATTTCTAACAGTAACAACCAAATCCCAGGCTTTCAAAGACTTCAAGAAATGGAATAAAAATGAAGCTTTAGCTTGTATGAAACTTGCAGGAGCTGATTTGTCCTAGCTAGGTATCAAGTGACAAGTGATAAATTAAACACAGTATTGTTCCCATCTTGCCTTCTGCTTTGAAGTTGGAAAAGATTGAATTAAAAGGGAATTTCCTTTCTATAATGACAATTCATTCATCTGTCTCACTCACTCTTCTGTAGTTTGCATACATTTGAGATCACAAGTGAGGGATTAACATTTGAATCATGATTTCCAGTTGCTTGTTTGACTGTAAAAGAAGTCATCCTTCTTCTCCTTTTACCTTTGTTATCAATCTCCTGTTCCCTCCACTTTGTTCATTGAGGAATCAAACTCTTGAGCAGCAATAACTCTGCTGCTCCTGATGTTGCCCTAAGTAGCCTTGGTGTCCACACAGCTGTCCATCTGATTCTGATCGAGTGTCTTTGTCATCTCCACCCCTTGTCCTGTATTCTAAAGTCTGCTAGTTTCTCTACAACCTCAGTTCTGTCTATGCTAATTCTCCAACCCTTGTAGCACTAAAATCAGCATCACCTTGACATCTGCCTTCCTATCTCACCATTGCTTTCTCCTCTGAAAGCTTCACTGCAGTTATTTGACCTTATAAAAAGGGATGATCCATTGACTCTATCACCTTCCCAAGCTCCTTCAGCTCTTTCCTTTCCTCCTGAGGCTAGGGTTCCGTGGTGTGCCATTGAAGCTCTTGATTCTTAGGGGATAAATGTGACTCGAGAGAAAACTTCACAGGAAAATCTTGAAATTATGAACCAAAAATCTCCAAGGGGAAATCCTTCCATAAACCACACAACTGGAGTCCTCACACATTGAAGTGACACCTTTCCAACTACTCTGTGAATGACCTGAAATAATACTAATGGAGCAAAGTGACAAAAGCCCTACACCAAGTAATAAACACATGCCTTTGTTAGCACCCTAACCAAGAACTTATTTCTTTGAATGTATTTTTACTATTAATTAGCTACCTTATGAAATTTGTGAATATGATCCCTGAAAGGGAAATGTTTGTCTTCTTTTAGCACTGTAATGTACCTATTCCATTAAACCAATAATTCAAAATTATTATGGCTACATTTTTATACTGAGTGCTACGCTTACACTTTTGTGGCAGCAGAATATGAAAACAAAACAAAACAAATGGAATTGGTAACCTCACTTGGATTCCTTGATTTTACAAATTCTAGCTTGTGACTTCAGACCCATTGTCTGTTTTGTCTTCTCCAAGATGATTGGTGTGTCCTTCTGTATTGTGGAGTTAGAAATGTAGACCTGAGTGGATCATTTTGAGAATCAACTGGAGTGCATTCATAAGTTTATTAGTAGTCTGGGGAGCTCCACATGAGCTCAGCCTGTCACCACCTGAGCACTTCACATTGAGAATTACTTTTGCTGTGTAAATTATGATGGCTTGAAATTTAGTGCTGCCTAGCATCTGTTAAGCGTGAAAGAATATAGGTCTTAAATTTGAAAAATAATTTGATAGTCTTATTCCTTCACCCAAACCTAAGTGATGAATTCTGGATAAAATAAAAATATTATTGGTTAGATAGTTGCATATATTTTCATTTTTGCATAAATAAATAGTCATGTAAATATTTGGATGGATCTAAATAACTTCTATATGGGAATGAAGGCTGCTTGTTGCTCTTGGCTTCCCATCTCATCACAAAAGCATCTTCTAATCTTTTAAATTTTCAAATATAATAGTGTTTCTGGAGAAATATAGACGGAGGAATGCCCAAAGAGGGAATTGACTTGGAAATGTTTATTTAATCTTCAAAAAACATGTGCAAAATATCAAGAAATTTTGTTATCCTTAAATCTGGAATCATTTTGGAAGATCTGCTTTGAAAATAAAGTTCCTAACAGTGAGGAACTGGCTTACCCAGCTATCCTGTTTCAAGGAAAACAGAGGAGGGTTCTTGGATGAAATACAATCCATCTCCTTCTTCCCCAGCCTCAGGGAGAGTCCCATTTATGGAGAAAGCTATAATTAGCTCAGTTGTTGTTTTTTACCCCAATTGCTTCTCCTTTGCTTTTCACTTTTCGATTTTATTTTTATTTTCCTCTCCATTTCTTTTTGGTGGTTTTGTTTTTAAAAAGCCCTTCACATCATCCCTCATTTATAAATTTCAAATTCTGTAATTATAGTCAGAAACAGGTGAATTGCTAATAGCATTCCACTATACAGTATTTACCAGCTTTAAGATAAGTCAAGGTACCTATATCCAGAAAACTTATACATTTAATATTTTATTTCATTAAAATTTTTATTAAGTTTAAACGTTTATGTTTTAAACATTTAAACATTGTTAATTTAAATTTTTATTACATTTAAATAGTTTTTCATTAAGTCATTTTGTTGTGCTAAGCTCTGTTTCCAACTGTGAATGATTAAACAGATACTCTTATTATCCAAGGTCTTCAACTTTTATTTGCTTGTCTTCAACCCCTAGTACAGTCTGGGATTGAAAATTTATTTTAATTAACTTTAAAAGGAATGAACATCACAATAAACATGTAGACACCCCCAGAAACATTTTTGTAAGTATATTCATCTGAAGATTCATTCAAACTCATGTTCACACCAAATTTCCATTTTGCTTAATAGTAAAACAAAAAGTCTGGTTTTATACCTTTTATGCTTTTACATTCACAGTTTTTTCAAGAAGTAATTTTTTTTACCATTTTTCTAAGTATGTTATTATTAATTTCAAGGTGACTTTCAATATTAATACTCAACTTGTTTGTGTGATTATTAGAGTGAGAATTCTTAAGTAAGTCCTATTTTCTATCATTTCACAATTCTTGGTGATAATTTAGAATATAATTTTATTGGGATAGTATAATTTTTATAGCCATTAACTATTTTTATTTATGTTTTTAGATCTTAATTCTCTACATTGGTTTAACTAACATATCTCTGTTGAAACTAAGGTATATTATTCAGATTACAAGTTAATTAAGAATTTTTTTCACAGAAAAAAATGTTAAAATTAAAGATTATCATGGAAAATAATACAATCAAAATGGTAGACACACAAAGCATTACTGAATTGAAAGAGGAGTCACAAACATTTTCTGATAAAATCGAAGATCTACATGAAAAACATCTCTGTTAGACTATGTTTTTGTTGGGGAATTGAGTCTATTGACATTATAAGATATTAAGGAATAGTGATTGTTGCTTCTTGTTATTTTTGATGTTCTTTTTAAGTTTGTGAGGTTACTTTCTTTTGGGTTTGTTGGAAAAAGATTACTTTCTTGCTTTTTCTAGGGTGTAGTTTCCCTCCTCATGTTGGCGTTTTCCATCTATTATCCTTTGTAGGGCTGGATTTGTGGAACGATATTGTGTAAGTTTGGTTTCATGGAATATCTTGTTTTCTCCATCTATGGTAATTGAGAGTTTTACTGGGTATAGTAGTTTGGGCTGGCATTTGTGTTCTCTTAGGGTCTGCATGAGATCTGCCCAGGATCTTCTGGCTTTCATAATCTCAGGTGAGAAGTCTGGTGTAATTCTGAAAGGCTTGCCTTTATAGGTTACTTGACCTTTTTCTCTTACTGCTTTTAATATTCTTTCTTTGTTTAGTGGATTTGGTGTTTTGATTATTATGTGCTGGGATGACTTTCTGGTCTGGTTCAGTTTGTTTGGAGTTCTATAGGCTTCTTGTATGTTCATGGGCATCTCTTTCTTTAGGTTAGGGAAGTTTTCTTCTATAATTTTGTTGAAGATATTTACTGGCCCTTTAAGGTGGAAATCTTTGCTCTCTTCTATACCTATAATCCTTAGGTTTGGTCTTCTCATTGTGTCCTGGATTTCCTGGATGTTTTGGCTCAGGAGCTTTTTGCATTTTGCATTATCCTTAACTGTTGAGTCAATGTTTTCTATGGTATTTTCCACCCCGAGATTCTTTCTTCTATCTCTTGTATTCTGTTGTTGATGCTTGCATGTATGACTCCTGAATTCTTTCCAAGATTTTCTATCTCCAGAGATGTGTCACTTTGTGATTTCTTTATTGTTTCTACTTCCAGTTTTAGATCCTGGATGGTTTTGTTCAGTTCCTTCACTTCTTTGTTTGTGTTCTCCTGTAATTCTTTCAGGGATTTTTGTGTTTCCTCCTTAAGGGCCTCCACTTGTTCACTCATGATCCCTTGTATTTCTTTCAGGGATTTTTGTGTTTCCTCTTTAAGGGCCCTTACTATTTGACCCATGTTATCCTGTATTTCTTCAAGGGAGTTATTTATGTCCTTCTTGATGTTCTCTAACAGCATCGTGAGAAGAGACTTTAAATCCAACTCTTGCTTTTCCAGTGTGCTGGGGCATCCGGGACTTGCTATGGTGGGAGAACTGGGCTCTGATGTTGCCAAGTAGCCTTGGTTTCTGTTGGTAGGGTTCTTGCACCTGCCTTGAACCATTTGGTTATCTCTGGTGTTAGTTGGTTTTGTTGTCTCTGGCTGGAGCTTGCCCCTCCTATGGGCCTATAAACCTGTGTCTGTACTCCTGGGAGACCAACTCTCTTCTGGCAGGGTCTGTGCACAGAAGGCTGTGGAGTTGTCTGGTTCCCTGCTGCAAATGGTGGCCAGAAGGGAAGACTCCTGTCCCAGCTACTCCAATGATCACATGCCTTGTGCACTCCTAGCTGTACCCCTCCAGAGAGAAGGTGGAGATCTTACCTCCTCACTCAGAAGTGAAATTGCTGCTGGGAGATCACTCTCTCCTGGTGGGCTAAGCATAGAAGGCTGTGGAGCTGCCTGGTTCCTTGTTGCAGATGGCGGCTGGAAGCGAAGACTCCTGTCCCAGTTGCTCCACTGATCGTATGCCCTTTATTAAGAATTTTTACTAGGAACACTTACTGTGAAGATGCTAAAATAATTTGTTTTGAAGGTCTCTTCATAGCTTAAGTGCATGCATGGAAATGTAACAAAAAGAAGCAATTTGAGGACTTGAATAATGGTGGAGAACTTTGGACTTCCTACAAAGTCCTGTAATCTCACCCTAAGTATGTTCTCCATGCTACAAAATTGGCCCTAGATTTGGAGATGGAAAATTATATAAATTTATTGGATTGATACATGAAAAAATAAAAGGTCTTCCAACAAGGAGAAGCAGAAGGCAAGATGTTCATCAAACATTTAATGAAGAACTCCTATAAATTCATTTCTTAAAGCATTCCAAACAATTGTAAACCTTCCATGAGGTCAAATTTATAAAAGAGTAGTATCAACCAAATGAGATTTATCCCAGTTTAAGCAAGGATGGCTTAACATGATCAAGTAAGTAACTCTGCTACATTACCATATGATCACATAAATACAGCAAAAGCCTTTGATCCAATTCAGTATCTCTTCTTGATAAAATAGCAACTTAGTTATAGAATATATATACCTAAATATATTAAGAGGCATATATAAAACATATAATAAGCCTATAACTAATAAAAGTCAATAATATTATACCTGTTATATAGTACCCTGTTAAAATATACATAATAGTAATATAATAATAATAATAGAATTACCACTAAGTAGATGAAATTGGTGGCAGATACTATTAACTCATTGAGGAATGTTGTGTTGATAAATTGTAGAGAATTTCTCAAAGTAGACAGGTGTGTGTGTGTGTGTGTGTGTGTGTGTGTGTGTGTTGTGTTTTTTCTCTCTTTTTAAAAGCAAGGTTTATTTGCTTTATTTGCCTGTTTTTGTGTAGAGAGAGAGAAAGAAAGTCATAGACTTGAGTGAGTGTGGAGGTGGAGAGGATCTGGAAGGAGTTGTGGGAAGGAAAACATGTCCATAATAGGAAATCATGACCAAAATATACTGTATGATTTTTTTCAATAAAAATAAATAAAAAATGGTACATGTGCTGAAAACTCTGAATCATGGGCAGCATTCTAATAAACAGAAATGGAGTACAGTTTATAGGTTATAAGTGTAAATTTTATATTCCTGCATTAATGGTCATCTTGAAGGCTTACTGCTGAATAAGTTCACCCTTTCTAACTCTTTCTGAATTCTGACTGGCTGGTTCAACTCAGCTGTTCCAGCTCAAATCCTCTCCAAGCTAACTGATTCAAATTGACTTCTTTCAGCTTCTTACTGAATTGCTCTGCTTGGCCTCAAACTAACTTTAGCAATCTACTCTAATCCTCTGACTCCTTCTCATTCTCTGGCTCTTTCTGTCTTCACGTTTGTCTAGCTTTTTATCTCTGCAACCTTTCTGTAAAACTGTCCTGATAAATACTGCCTTCTCCCCCCCTCCCCCATATCTCTTTATATCTCTCTGTGTCTTTTTGTTTCTGTCTCTTTCTTTCTACACTGCTCTCTCAAGTCACTGACTCAACCTAACTGACTGACTAGAATTCAGAGATCTTCATGACCCTGACCATGACAGTGTAGAAAGCATAAAGTGTTAAACTGAGCTGTCTAAATCCCATTTATGTGAATAGTCTTTGAGCAGCCAGGCAAGGCAATCAGAGTAGGTGGAAGGGAAGCAGAGTCACATGCTATGTGTCAGGAGGAGTAACGGAGCAACTTCTGACAAGGGACAGGCTTACTAAAGCTCTATGTGGTGCATACAGTGACAGCAATAATAAGGTGGGGACAGATGTGAGAGGTACTGTGCATGAGGAATTGCCAAGATTGTGGACACATGGAGAGGGTCTCAGAATGATTTGAGCCAGGGCAATGAAAAGAAGTATGTCCCTGTTGATGAGATAGCTATCATTGCAGTACAAACAGGGCTGTGTGTTAAATAAAGATGTCAAAAAGACAGTAAAGTTGACATTGCACCAGTCACTAGGAATTAGAAGACTAGTGAATAGGAGAATTCCACTAGTGAGTGTGTCTCACTTTCAAAAAAAAGGATGATATGATAGGAAATTGATATTTTCAGTTACAAAGGATCAAAAATTGTGCAGATGTAACAAAGCCATCATCATCATTCATAGAATACTCTTAAAAATCTTGGTGTGACTCCTGTGTCTCATTTAAATCACTGACACTTTCGATACTTCACTTTTCTCCGCTACAAAAGTAGGAAAGCCATACAAGGTTTGTGTCCATTTTCCAAATTTGTATTAAAGGCTTTGCTTTAGTCAAAACACATAGCATGAAGCTGCCCACACATGTAGATTCGCTGTTCTTATGTTGATGGGATTCTAGAAGGGAAGTCCAGGTGGTATGGGAGGGTGTTGTTCATGTGCTTAGCTTTCACTGACTTCCTACACCGTATCAGGCACACTTCTTCAAACTATTAAATGATTTACTCCTTCAGCCAACACCATGAAATTAAATTATTTCTACACCTCAGATATAAGAAATCAAGGCTTGGAGCCGTAAGACATTGTCAAGTCATTTTACAGCTTCCAGGTTTCCAGGAATTTGACTTTATTGGGGTGGGAAGGGAATGAAAGAAAAGACAGACAGATATAGAGTTCAATTTGGGTTGATTGGGCACTTTGATGAAGAAATTGTAGCACCCCAAAGCTTAGAATGGTTATTGTGCATAATAGAAAAGATAGTTGGGGTTATGGAATGCATCTGAACAAGGGGGCAGGATTGATGGGGCATGGATCAAGGACGAAGGTTTTGTTCTCCCAGTAGGGGAAGTCTCTCTAGGGGATCAGACTGCAAGTGGTAAAGGGGGTGGCTATGGTAGACATTTTCTGCACTTATTAACCATTCATACTTGGACCAGGAGGGAAACCTTTACCATTTCCCTGAGCCTAGTCAGGAGAAGGCCTTGCCTTTTATCATGGATATGGAGCTTTGGGGTCATTGATAGGGTCCTGTCTATGGGGAAACATTCACTCCAGACTTGACTCTCAGAGCTTCTACCACTCCCTACCAAACACCATTTATGAAGTTCCCTGTCAGGCCATGTTGCTCTGCACTGAACAAATCTGGACATATGTTTTTGTCCAGGCTTAGTTTTGATACTTCATAATGTGTAAGTGTGGTCTCTGTGTGGCTTTCAAATCCGATTCGAAGGCTCATATGGCTTTTGCTTCTGTACATGCAGATGATGTCACTCAGAAACTGTACAGGGGATAACATAGCATGAAGGAAAGCACTGGCTTTAGATTTCGTCTACGTGCTTGCTTTACCCAGGATATTTTGCTTCGCAAGCTGTGAGAGCTTAGCAAAGTTGCTTGCTCCTGCAAACCCCGTTTCCCATCTCTAAACACTGAGTTGTAGCAGAGAGAATGGCAAGCATATAAGATGTGTAGTTACTAGACAGCAGTTATTGAGACTCCCTTTCCTGTTAGGCACAGGACGGGTGGTGTAGAGAACCCACTTGACTGTTAGGACCTGTAGTATGTCAGTCCACGTTGATTTCACCATCAGGAGGACAAAGGGAAGTTTAAGGTTAAATAAAATATGTAACGTGGCATTGCTATCTACATATTTTAGACCAATAGAGTTGTAAGATATAATTTAATTTTCAGTGCCTCCTGCTTTTGTTTTTTTTGTTTTTTTGCTTTTTTGTAACTGGAAGAAGGAACCTGAAGAGGCAAAAGTGCCTTGGGCCTGTGGGAGTCATCTCAGGCCTGGGAATCACTCTTTCCTCAGATCCCTCACACCTTCCATAGTGCATGAGCCATAAGGCTCTCCTCATAAATTCTGTTGATTGATTCATTAGCCAGCTAATTTCTAGCTTATGTCAATTATAATAAAATTAGAATGTACCTTTATGTGCACTCACCCATGGGGGTGTTCCCAGAACCCCCTTCCTAAATCCTCTTCTGGGTTTTATCTTCTGTAACACACCTATCTCCCTTACTCTGCTTTCAAAACTTCCTAAGAATATGGCCTTAGACACTGCCTTATCCCTAATAATTAGTAAAACTCAATGGTAATTGTAGAGCCATTCATAAAAAAAAAGAGGGTGAGCTGAATTGTCATCATTAACACAGTACTGCTAGCCATAAGCGGATTGATATTTATAAATATGCCTTATTACTAAGATTTTACCAAAAACCTCTAGATATCTGAAATCAAACTTGGCATTTATCCTACATCCCTACCTCTTCTTTATGGGCTTTCCACACTTTTGACACTCTTCTTTATCAACCCATTATTCCTTAGAAGACAAAAACTTAGATTAGTTTGTCAAGGCTTTTCGCCTCCTTTCTAAACTAATTGAATTAACAAGGGGTCTGTAAAAATAGCCAAGGTCCTTTGATTTCTTTGTGTATGCATCCCTGTATAATAAGGATTCAGTGTCTCACCAACCCACTGGGAATACCTTGCAAGGATAAGAAATGAGCCTTAATTCTTCCATAGCAAAAAGAGACGAGCATTGCTTAATTACATAGAAGAGACAATATAGATCTTCCCTGGGGCTCAGACATCTAGCTGGATGGATGGAGCAGAACAATAATAAATTATTAGAGAATTAGCTGTTGATTAGCTTTGCTATATAGTTGTGTTTTAGTTTGTAAGACTTTGTTTTTCATTTATTTTGTCTCTCACATTTTCTGACTTATAACTTCCACAGCCCTGAGGAGTTTTACATGTTACTAGCTTGAGATGTGTAGAAATCAAAGGTCCTAGAGCAAATGTGAGAAGCTACATTTTTAGGAATTCACAGTTGTCAAGGGTTTGGATAGCTGCAAATGATGGTACCAATTACATCAAAGAAGGTGGGAGATGGGGAGGCAACTTTCTTTCCTAAGCCTGGTTGTGAATGGTAGTCCATGGGAGTGCTGGCTCCCAGTACAGGTTACTTCAATGTGTCCTTGAATGGGAAAGAGACTGGTTTTAGCTGTGGAGAATCAACATATGCTCACAGAGAATAGCAGTTTAGAATCTTGGCATAGTCTGATATTTAGAATCTCATGTTTATTAAATGGGTTCTCCTGGAATGATTTGAATTCTTAATTATAAAGGAAGAATGGTTGATAAGGAAAATGGGTAATTATTGCCTAGATGGGAAGTCTTGCAGGATGACCTCACTTCAGTAATAATAATGATGATATCTCCTGTAGGTTGGGCATTTTTCAATGTTCTCGTAGGTCTTGTTTTGTTTTTTGTTTGTTTGTTTGTGTTCTGTTTTTTTTTTTTTTTAGATGATCAGAAGTTCCCATTGGCAGTGATATCAATATGTACAGATGAAGATTGAGTTTTGAAGACCTGCATGACTTGGACAAGAACTCACAGTAACTGGCAGTATTGGGGGAAAAAAAATCTAGAATTTCTTAGTTAAACATTCTAATTACTTCTGTCTCCCTTGCTTCCTCTTAGCTCTTCCTTTCCCCTTTTCCGTTTCCTCCCTCCCTGAAAGTCCCATAAGCCCCCTTCCCTCCCTCTTTTCTCCATTCAACCCCCTCTCATTACTCTGTCCTGGCGTTCCCCTACATCCAGTCTTTCCAGGACCAGGGGTCTCTCCTTCCATCTTCTTAGAAATCTATTGATATGCGAATTGTGTCTAGGGTATTCCGAGATTCTGGGTTAATATCCCCTTATCAGTGACTGCATACCATGTGTGTTCTTTTGTGATTGGGTTACCTCACTAAGGATGATATTTTCAAGTTCTGACCATTTGCCTAGGAATTTCGTGAATTCATTGTTTTTAACTGCAGAGTAGTATTCCATTGTGTAGATATACCACATCTTCTGAATCCATTCCTCCATTGAGGGACATCTGGGTTCTTTCCAGCTTCTGGCTATTATAAATAAGCTCTTCAGTTGAAACCGTGCTAACTGCTATGGCAGTTGGAAGTCAATCAAGTATATAATCTTTACTGGTACTTCCCAGGTCCTTGAGCCTTGAGACACCTTAGTCACCTTCAACGGCTGTTTGGACCTTTGTCTTTGCTGTAGATTCCCATGACTTGGGTGCTATGTGTATCCCCTCCCACATTTCCAAGTTAGATCTAGAAATATTCACATCTCTAATATTTGAAATTATCAATTCAAGCTATTTTATGACCGTACAGCAGGAAGTGCTATTTCTCCTTCCTGAAGGTTCTCACTCCTTAGATATCCAGAGGTTCTGATACTTCCTAAATCACATGAGGATGTTCCTAGCTTCAGTTGTCTGAAGAGTAGGAAGCTGAGTAGGGATATTGGTTCTGTTTTGTTTTGTGTGTGTGTGTTGCACAATGTTGCTATGATAGATTTGTCTTGTATAGCTCTTTAACAAGTAATAATACTTGTCCTCTATTGCTTAATGGTGATTCCATGAATGCACTGTCAGCTAATAGAAAGACACCAAGTTGGTTGCCATGATCACAGCTAGACTCATGTAGTAGAATAGGGATCTTATGTTATAAGCATGCCTACCTTTCCATTTGTGGAGGAAGTGGATCTCATGCTTCAAATTCACATGACTCAGATATCTTCAAGATGCCAGGAAACTGGTGTCATTTTGAAAGACTCTTCCATTGAGCATTCACCTTACTTATGTCTGAATGGGCTTTTGTTACAGTTATGTTTATATAAAGCATATACATCTTGCAATTATGCTTCTTACAAGATGCTTACTATAGCTATGACACATACCAGTGTCTGTCTCATGGAAGATAGAAACTTATATTTTGTATTTGTTATGTATAGTGGATAAAGGAATATATTTGTTTCCTGGACCCTTTTTATACCATCAATGAGGCAACTTGACCAGTAGCAATTTATTATCTCAAAGTTCTGAAAAAGTCTACTGATATAAATTTGGCAGACTTGACTTCTCCTGAAAGCCATGACAAGAATGTTGTTCCTTCCTAGCTGGTGTCCTAACTTCATAGAGCTTAAGAATTTCTTTCCACTGCTGGTGGTTTGCTTACTGTCTTCACATTATCTTCTGTTTCTGTATGTTTATCTGTGTATTTAGATGTCTTCTTTTAAAAATGATTTATCATATGTATATAAATGCTTTGTAAGCATGTGTGTGTGTGTACCATGTGTGTGTGTGTACCATGTGTGTGCTCTGTCACCACAGAACTAGAAGATGAAGTCAGATACTCTGGAACTGGAATAAAAATAGTTGTGAGCCATCATGTAAAAGCTGAGAAATGAACCTGGGTCCTCTGTAAGAATAGCAAGTTTTCTTAACTCCTGAGCTATCACATCAGTTCCGTCTTCTGATGAAGACATCTGTCATATTGGTATAAGACATACTTCAGTCCTCTTAACTTGATAATCTGCAAAGATTCTACTTCCAAATAAAGTCCCATTCATATAATGACTAGTGATTTAATATTTTATGAACTACAAAATGCAAGCGATAACAGGATGAAATCCCTCAGGATAACTTAGATTCCTGATACCTAGTACTACAGGATTTGGATTATGTTCTCCTACCTATTGAAACATTAACAGTTCTTTAAGAATGTGCTTGGTTATTATTAATGTAACACTTTCTGACTTCTCTTAGGACTTTTTGTAACATAAAAAAAAAACCAAAAACGACCCATTGCCTTTAATCTGACACTTATTGAAATATATTTTTCCTAATTAAATATTGTCACATTTTTGAAGAAATGTAAACAGGGAAAATCATATATAAAAGAGAATATGGAATATTCCCAATTTTAATCATATTATATGTGTATAAATATATTTTGTCTAGTTATATTAACCATAGATACTATAATGAAAAATATTACAAGGCTGCTCTTATATCTATAAGTAACTTTTAAGCTCAGAAAAATAACCCATGTAGAAGTTGCAAAATTTTGGAGTTGCAAAACAGATTAGGTTCAAATTAAGCATGGCCTAAAATAATATTGTACTATTTCTTAAACTTAAACAAATGAACATAACTGTTATTATCTTTTCAATATTCATTTAATAAAAATACTTTGGCAATTTGACTTTGGAGTAAGAAAAATAAGTGCGGTATGTCTCAACTGTATCCTTGTTCTGTGTCATGAGACAAGAGTCCTGAATGCTACAATCAGTTTTCTTCTATGTAATGCAGAGATAGGACTACCGAATTTATCACAGGACTTTGGGAAATTTTGTTTTAAGAAAAATACATGCAGAATATTTACAACTGTCCCTGGCAGTTGGTGAGCAGATCATAATAAACATCAACTGTATTGTCACTGCCAATTAAATTAATTACTTCCATTAAAATCATAACTACTATTTTTACTCTCATTAAATTAAAACCCCAAGCCTAAGAGCAGGGGTTGCTATGATTCTTTGCTGACAGCAATTAGGAGTATAGGTGGCAATAAATTATAATTATCATATGTTGGAGATTATCAGTCTAATGGGTCTATTATTCTGATTCAGTCTGTATAAATAATAATTTTAATTGAATTATAACCTATAGAGAAATTCTCAAGATTAAAAGATGTATATTTTTTGTTATTTGGGCTGTTACTCTTTGCCTCTTTAGTGCCAAAGACCCTTTGTTTGTGTGTGTTTTTATTCCTCAAAGTTTTTAAAATTTATTTAATCAGAGTAGATTCATTTCATGATGCTATATCCATTTATTTTCAAAATCTACTTTAACTTAACAACTCAAAAAGATGTTGTTCTCTGTTATTCGAGCAATACATACTCATGTTGAAATAAATAGATGAGCATCCTTAAACAGAATTCTGATCATTCAGGCTTGCCCTCCTCCACAAAATCAGTGTTTGTCTTTTGAGGTGACGTACCTTAATGCCCTTTTCTGTTAGAATGGGCCCTTCCCTTTAAGGGTGTGGGCACTCTTGATGGGACTAATCCCAATCCTAAAGCTATCAGGCTATGCACCCATGGAGCAGTCTCCCTGGGACAGAGAGTTTAAATGCTATCTTTGCTGTAGACCTCCATTTATGATCCTAACAAGTAACCTAGCTTTTCCATGTGGTTTATCACATTTGCTATGTTGAACTAAATAATGTGGTATAAAACTTCCTGCTACCCCCTAAAAGCTTATAAAAGTCTAATTCTGGGAAGTTGAGGTCCTTTGAAGGATGGCTCCAGGGATTTCTCAGAAAACTCTGAAGAGGTCTCTCTCCCCTATTCTCTATCTCCTCTGACGTTACTCTCCCCCCCACTTTCTATATTTCTCACTTTTAAGCTGCTTTCCAGCCTTTAACTGGAAACCTCTACTTCACCTTTCAGACCAACAGAATGTCCATGTCTCTAATAATATCCTTTACCATCTATTCTCTCTGTTCTACCCCTTACTCTGAGGTTCTATCATCATCATGAGGCATTTCTCCAAATCAGCGTCATAGGAATTGTGTGTCAGCTTCATCCACAGACCAGTTGCTGGTTTTCTATTATTATTATTGTTGTTATTATTATTATATTTCACACTTCTAACTTTTATGCCTTATTTTGATAATTTGAACTTCATTTAAGTTGATATTCTCTTGTACTTGGTTAGCATTTGGTTTCAGTGATCCATTGGGAAGAAAACCCAGGCAGCAAGGACAACCAACAAAACCAAGGCACTATCTATTTCCCAGCATCCCTTTCACATAGGGATGGTACCCAATAGGACTAGTAAACTAGCCTTCTGATTAAAAACAAAACAGAAAGATATTTAATCCACTATGTATTTTTTTCAAAGGGAAAAGAAGAAGCAAGGAAGCATCTAGAAAATTTCCTAACTTCTCAGACATGGTAACCTACTTTCATTCTTCAGGATGTACCCTTTGCTCATTGACTCTCCTGTCTCCAACTTTACCTCATCTCTTTTCAAAAGCAAAGATCACAATTTATTCCACAGACACATGTCTTTTCTCATTGAACAATATTAAAGAATTAAGATGAAGATCTGCAATTCTCCCATTTAGATATCAGACTACAAAAGGTTTTAAGAGTCAAAATACCTATACAACTAAAATGAAGGTTTTTTTTCTGATATTGTTTTTCATATTCATATGAATATTAGTGTGTTTGACAAAAATAATAGATGAATATGCCTGGTTATAGGACACAGCTGTAGACTCCATTCTGGGAATTGGGTATTGGGTAGTTTCTGGCCTATGAATTGGTTCATCTTTCTAAATAAGAAGAAACAACTGCCTTCTAAAACTCTGATGCTCTGAGGATCTTGAATAGGAGTTGAGTGCCTATGTTAGAATAAGAAGGGAACGTGGACAACTGTAATAAAGAGAAATACTCCAGGAGAGCAGTTTTGCCTCAACCACATTGTTATTTTATAAACTCTAACTTTGTTTAGACTCAAATTGCTTATGTGTAGATTGCTCTATAAGGCACCTTCAGTCTTGGTTCTTTCATGCACTTTTCACTTTCTCTTGCTGGTATATTTCTCAAATTCCTTGACTTAATGATTTTCGTTCTCTTAAAAAAATAGATTCTATCACTGATGAGACAGCTTGCAGTTAATAGCACTTGCAATTCCTGCGGAGGACCAGAGTTTGGTTCTCAGCTCCAGAGTATTTGATATCCTTTTCTGGCATATCCATGACATGTGCACACACCCAAACACATGCACATAAATATACATGTAAATAAATAATAAAATGAATCTTAAAAAATATTTTAGGAAGAGGTGTACCCTATTTCCACAATTTCTTCCTCAGATAATATAGAATTCCTTTGTAATCACAGCTCACAGTAAGCATGCTAGAATGAGCCTTTATTAGAACAATCTTAGGAATAGTAGCTATTTGTGGGGGCAGTAAATTTATGAATCCTTGCTTGCTCTTGGATTGAAAGGACTCTAAAAAGGGGAAAAATGGAAAGAAAAGAGAGCAGAAGTTGAGGGCAGAAAAAAGATATTTCTCTTTCTATAGTGGACATCAAGTTGAATTATTTTTAATTTTTCTTGTTAAATTAATCTATAAAATATTTACTCATGATATAAAATGTCCTTATCCTATAACCCCTGTATAGACTCCCCTTTTATTTCCCCATTGGCCCCTCTAAATTTCACCTTAATACTATTCCGCTATTTACTAAGTCAAAGGGATTTTTATAAAAGTAGATGAAGGGTCCCCCAGCGTTATGGGTTTAAAAAATACCAAAGGCAATCCTGAGTGATAGGAATACTGCTGGAAGTATCATAACACTGAGTTTCAAGTCATATGTAAAGGCCATTTTTTTAAAAAGAGTACTACTAGCACGAAAATAGATACATAGGATCATGGAATAGATTAGAGAACCCAGACACAAATCTGTTTAATTATGGCTACCTGACTTGACAAAAGCAACAACACTCAAAAGGCAGCTTCATCCGCAAATGTTGATGGGAAAACTGGATATCTACATGTAGAAAATTAAGCCCAATTTCTAACTCATTCTGCACAAAGAAAGTTTCAAATGGACCAAAGCCATCCAAGGTTAGACCTGAAACTAGTAGTGGATAAAGCCGGGTATTTGCTTTGTGATATATGCACTAGTGAAATCTTTCTTATGTTGATGCCAGTCACTCAGGAAATAAAGTCACCAAATGACAAGTGGGAGCCCATGAGATGAAAAGTTTCTGTTCAACAAGAACAACAAAACAAATTTTTATAGAGATAACAGACAGTCCACAGAATAGGAGAAAATCTTGGCCAGCTGTGCATCCAACAGGAGATTAGGATCTAGAATATACAAAGACTTTAATAAACTAAACATTAAGAATGTAAACAGAAGTTTTAAAAAATGAACTATGGGGAACTGGATAGAGTTCTCAGAAGAAGAAACAAATAGCTAATAAATACTTCTGTAAACAGGTCAACATCCTTAGCTATCAGAGGAATGCATGTTAAAAACTACTTCGTGATTAAATCTCATGCCAACCAGAATGGCTATTGTGAAGAAAACAAAAGATTATAAATGTTGTCAAAGATGTGGGGGAACAGGACCCTTATGTAAACTGTAAACTGGGGCATCCCAATGGAAAACAGTGTGGTGGCTTCTCCAAATGCTAAAGATAGACCTGCCATATGCCCCAGCTCTCCTTTTCCTGGGCATTAACCCAAAGCACTCCACAGCGTCTCCTAACAGAGATACCTGCACTCTCATAGTCATTGTCGCTCTATTCATGATATTGAGGATGTAGAACTAACATAGCTATCCATCAAATGATGACAAGGTAAAGAAAATGCACGTGCACAATAGAATTTTAGTCAGCAGGAAAGAAGACAGAGATTATGAAGTTTGAAGGAAAATGGATTGACCTGGAAAATGCCGTACTGTGTTAGGTAACCCACACCCTGAAAGAAAAGCAGTGCATGTCTCCTTACAGTACAGATCTTAGCTATGGAAGAGGGGAAGAAAGAATGTAAGAGCCAAGGTGGCGATGTTCCACAAAATGATGTCGACTGGACATGTCAAGGCTGTTGTCCTCATGAATGCACTGCAACTGCAGTGGTCCACAGACAAAATTTCCTCATGATTTAGCCCATTGTTATTTCATCATGCTTGATGGAAAGATCCCATTGGCCCCTTATCCAGAGTAACTATAGACAGTTAAAACTAGTCAGGATAGAGGTGTTATTTTCTTCGGTAGTATAGCCATAGACACGTTGCCCTTGCTCCACCTATGTTCAGACAAGGAACTAATTAAAGTCAATTGATTTTACACACAAAGAGGATGGGAAAGGAGGAGGAGCAGGGCTTGTGGAAAAGAAGGATTCTGGTGGAAGATGGACATGGAGGACAGAAAGGAACAGGGGAGTAAAAATGACTAAAAATCATTATATATGAAACTGTCAATACAAATTTGGAAATAAAAATTTTACAGTAGCTGTTACTTAAAGATAAATTGCAAGGAATCTATTTTCAAAATAAATGGCCTATCTTGTCAATGTTTGTTTTATTGTTATTTGTTTGGTTCCCAAATTAGATTCTCTTAACTTGAATTTGGGAACACTACTCTCAGATTTAATTACTGGAAAAGTCTCTGTAAAGGTGAAGACAGTGTTGTAAAACCCCATAGTTGATGTGGGTTTTAGGGTAACTCTCACAAGCAAGGGAGAGTAAGAGGCACCTTACCACTCACTGGAAGGATGTAAGATCTTGAGGAGTTTTGCTGGTTAATCCCATGTGATAAAACTCTGATTTGGAGGAGACTGTCTCCATTGTGGAAAAAGAAGCTTCATTTTGTTTAATAACCCACATGGTCATGTTATCTGTAAGTGTTGGTGATCAAAGACAGATTATGTATAACAAGGATATCTGTCTTCTTCACCCCTCTCTGGATTCACCACTGTGATCATGAGGATTTTTGAGACTTATGATTGGACTTTCTTTAGGACCATCAGCTCCTGAATAACGACTCAGAAGCTTGCTGGTCTCGAACTCACTATGCAGCCAAGGACATCCTTGAACTTCCAATCCTCCTACTTCCAGCTCCCAAGTGCTGGGGTTACAGGCTTGCTCCACCATGTCCAGTATTTGTGATATTGTGACAGCACTCTAATCTTGAGTTTTAGAAACAAAAGTTATGGAAAGAGGACTTGACTAAGAAACCTTGACATAGCAACAGAGTATTATACAGTCATTAAAAAGGGAGGTGTGAGTACTCTCTATATATGAATATATATATTTAATTATATATATATTAAAATCAGTCTTGCAACTATGAAAACAGCAACTCTGAAGCTTATATTTATTTATGAATGCTTATGCCTTATAGGTAGGCTTGTTTCCAACTAGCTCATATAACTTAAAAAACCCATTTATTCCAATCTAAGTTCTACTCGTGTAGCTCGTTAGTTACCGCGTCTGCTTCTTCCTTCATGTCTCCCTGGCAGCAAATTCACTTGTGCTTCACTCTCTTCCAGGAAGTCCCATCTTCTACTGCCTGCCTTTGCCATAGGCCATCAGCTTTTTAATAAACCAATCAGAAGGTGAGAGAGAGAATATGTGGTTATAAAATATGATATAACCGCATGAATAACAATACCAAAGTCCAGAATGGACTCAAGTCTCTGTTAGTAGAGAAATCTGTATTTGAACAACATAAAAGAAATCTTTACACAGTGTTCAACAATATTATTCCAACAGATACTGGTCATTTGTGTAATCTTTAAATGCATAAGTGCTTTCTTTGGCAAATAATGATAGCTTCATTATATTTGATTATTGCAGAAAGTAGGTTGCAATGTACACCAGAGTCTCTGAAGTTCTAAAATGCCTCGTTTTTGTTTTGTGTTTGGTATTATTTTTGTCCTATTCACTAAGTAGTTTTCCTATCCTTTCACCCTGAAACAGTAACGTGTTCTTAGAGGCAGCAGAAGGAAGAATCCTGATTTTCTAATACCCTCTGGTACTAGTCCTCTTCCCTCTCCCCTTTCTCTCCTCCCTCCTCCCCTCTCCTCTCTCCCCTTGACTTTCTCCTCCCCTCTCCCCTCTCCCCTCTCTTGCCCTCTCCTCCCCTCTCCCTTCTCCTCCCCTCTCCCCTCCCCCTCCCCTTCTCTTCTTCCCTCTCTCATCTCCCATCTCCCCTCTCCCCTCTTCTCTCTCTCTCTCTCTCTGATATAGAAGTATTGCTCATCAATATTCAATGTTATGACTGACTGAAAAGTATTGATTCCTGTAATTTTATTGTTTTGTATGCTTTTCTCAGTTTTCTTTTTCTTTTCTTTTTTTTTTTAAACATCTGTCTTAGTCCTGTTGCTATTGTCGTTTTGTCTTTAGTTTTTTTTTCTCTGTATTCTTTTGAGTCTGCTTATTTTTCCTTCTGTCTAAAATATTCTTTTCAATATCAACAGAACTGGACTGATGGTTGTCATTAATTCTTCAGCTTGCTTTTGTCATGGAGAGGTTTTTTTTGTGTCTTTTAATTATTATAGACTGTTTGGACAAATTTATCAGTGGCAGTTGTAACCTTTAATAATTTAAAACACATCTAAAGTTCTTTGAGCTTTTAAAGTTTTCCATTGAGAAGTCAACAGTTACTTTGACAGAACTGCCTAAGAGAACAGGGTCTTTTTTTCTTGCAGCTTTCAATACATTTTTCTTGTTCTGTATACTTAATAAGTTTTAATTATGTTATTATAGGGGTTGCTCTGGTCTTGTTTACTTGGTAAAGAATATTTTTTTTAGAAATAGAAGTCTAGAAGAATATTTTTTTCTCTAGATTTAGAAAGTTTTCTTCAATAGTTTTGTTGAAAACACTCTGTTTTTGTTGTTGTTTGGTTGGTTTTCTGTTTTATTTTTTTAACTGTGAAGGTCTCCTCCATCTTTTATGTCCATAGATAGCAAATTTTACCTTTTCATGGTGTCCTGAAGATCTTGCATGTTTCTTTTATATGCTTTAAAAAATTATAATTAGCCTTGACCATTCCTCTGCCTTGTCTTCAAGCATTAAAGTTCTTTCCTCCACGTGATTCCTCCTGTTAGTGAGGCCTTTGACTGAACTTTTTATTTGATCTATTGTATTTTTTCATTTCATCATTTCACTTTGTTTTCATTTGTCAATATTTCCAACTTTGTTGTATTTAATTTTCATATTCTACACTGACTTCCTGATTTCATCTATTTGCTTATTCATGTTCTCTTGGGATATATTCATGTCCTCTTTGAGTTGTTTGAACATGCAGATAATTCTTCATTTAAATTGGGTGTCTGAAATTTCATCTGGGTCATTTTTATTGAGTGTCATTACTATGAGGTCAGCAAATTTAAACGAGAGAAGTGTCTTGATTTCTTGTTTTTCTGACCCTCTTATTTGTGCTCTCCAGTTTCTAATGGGAAGACTAGTTATGGCTGGAGAATAGACATGCACTCTAACCTCAAATGTCAGAAGTAGGTGCTAAAAGATTTAAAATATAACTAAGTTTTTCTTTTTTGTTTTTGTTTTGTTTTGTTTTGCTTTTGGGTTTTTTTTGTGTGTGTGTGTGTGTGTGTGTGAGAGAGAGAGAGAGAGAGAGAGAGAGAGAGAGAGAGAGAGAGAGAGAGAGAGAGATATGGCCATCTCATCTATCATGAACTGTCTATTCTGTGTTCACTCTAAATGCCAAAGTTAATGCCTAGAGTAAGGTGGTGATTTTTATTTTATTTTCCAAGTAAATACAACGTGCCTTTCTATTTTATTTCCCTTAATAAATAAAATATTTTTCCCTAGTAAGTTACTATTTGTTATACTGTGAATGCTGCTGGTAATTTTCCATTTCTCCCTGGGGCTACTGCTTCACCAGTAGATGAGATTTTTCTTCTAAGGACAGCAATTGTGGTAGAATAAACTCTGAATAGTTATTCTTTGAATGCTGGAAAGAAAATAACTTTTATTTACGAGTTATTACAGTATTTATTCATTGTGGATATTGTATTTGGGTCAAAATACATATTTTCATTTTTCTATTACTTATTTTAAATTATTTGAATGCTAGAGAGTGACACATTTTAAATTACTAAACCTTCCATTGTTTAAGAGTTTCTTTTTCTTTTTTTCAAGTTAGTATGTGTGAAAATATACATTTAGGATAATTATAATAATGAAAGTTGAACTGAGTCCAGTGCTTTGAAACTATGAAAAGTAGGCAGATTTAAGTGTTATTTGTGATTGCCAGAGTTTACAGTCAGCTTGGGTTGTAATCTAAGCAGCAATAATAACAACAACCTACAATGGATTCTGACTATGTTTTTCATATTAACAATCATTTTAGACATTTCATAAAGAATCTGGGTAGACTGGCATTGCTTCTAGATTCACATACTTGGAATTCATATTTTCAGAAGATTAAGCATAATCTATAGGTGTTAATGTGGTTATAGTGCTGGTCTTCCGAAATTCAATTCCTTCCAAGCTACTTACTATCTGTAAGAACATTTACAAACCACATAGCCATTTTGTGGTTCTTCTCTTACCTGTAAAATATCAATAATAGTCCTTAAGTTTGATGACTAAGTGTAATAACATAAGCAAAATAGTAGCACAATATCATACATACTAAAACAAACAAATAAACAAATACCAAACATTAGCAGTTATTTCTTATCCCAATTTACTAATAATCCAATTAAAAAAATTCCAGAGAATTTTAGGCCTGAGTAGCCCAGGCTAGCTTCAGGTTTCTTACCCATGTCCCTCAACCTCTGGAGTTGTAGTGTTTCAGGTGTTTTCCACTGTACCTGCGAACTATGCTATTCTTTACGTTCATCCAGCCTGGGATGTTCATTATGTGCAAAGGTCAGCCATGTTCTGAGTAGCTTTGGGAGAAAGAGAGGTTATAATTTGTCTATTACAACTCAGAAAACAGAAACATCAAAGTGTAAAAGTAAAGAAAAAAAAGCATTTGACTGCTGAAAAAACAAACAAACAAAAAACGAAAAAGCATGTGTAGTTTGTGCTGTCACCAGGGCGGGGATCAGGGTTGGCCACCTAGGTGCTCTGTGGAGTTGGGCTTTACTGGCACATGGTATAATAAGAACAGCCCTTGCTGTTTATTCTTAATAATTCCATGTGGCTTTCTCATCTGAAACATTGCCTTTCACCATAAGAGAATCAGAAATGTCAAAACAATGGCATTATAGTGAGATAGCAAGCTCTATGGAAATGCATACCTTATTTCAGTTCTTCATGAAATATTTTCTCTGTACTTAGCTATCTCTTATGTATGATTTCAAATTACACACTGTTTCAATGTAAACAATGGCAATGTTCTTAAAAGATAAGAGTTAGGAGGTATTCCGTGGGAAAGGAAGTTGAAATGTGTTCTTTTTTATTCTTGCCTGCCTTAAACATTGCAGTTTTAATCACATTGGCTTTTAAACATACTGGGCTTGTTTGTTAAGCAGTGTGTGTTGTTTATAGAATTTTTTAGGTGCAAATTACCTAGCCAGATGTTTAAACACCGAGAGGAAACAAGTTAAATGCAGTCAACATGGTCTCCATTTGTCTAGTACTTAATTCTTATTAGCAGTACACAAAAGTCAGGTGTTTGCTTCCATGTATGTGTGTATATAAGTGTGTAAATATATTTTACATACACATAACAGTTAAGGAAACAAGAATGAAAGATTCAAAAGAGAACTTTAATACTCGCTAACTTTTCAAAAATTGGTTACTTTTACATGTACCTAACTCAGAGTTTGATTATTGATTTCCATTGTCTTTTATAACTTGTCCAGACACATAACAGATATAACTGCACTGTAATTTATACCCAAGTTAAGTTATACCAAATGATGGTGTGTCTCTGAGCATATCTGATAGCAAGGGTAGGGTAGACTCATGTAAAAGTGTACATGGTAATGCTGAGTTATTTCACCTTCCTCCAGCTCCATTCTTCCACAGTGATCTTCACTGGGTGATCAGGGAAGGCAGGAATGTTTTAATATGTTTGAGATACATTGAGATGGGGTCCCTTAAAATAATCATGTTGGGAACTACAAGGATCTCTTAATACTCTTGATTTGTGATTGATGTGTTAGTTTTCTTTATAAATATTTAAAAACATTAAAGAAAAATATTTAATTATAGAAAGTTTGGGTTTAAGTAAACAGAGAGAAAATCAGGCAATATCTAGGTCAAATTATTTGTGCCTTACTATGTATCTCTGTAATTCACTATCTTTCCTTCTAATTTTTTTATTTTATCCAATGTATATTATATGTATCTATAGTGTGGTTTTAAATATACTGAACTATATTATAAAGGGTCCAAGTTCTTAAAATATTTTGAAAAGCTTAAGACAATATTTTTATTGGACTCTTACAGATTACAATACCTAAAATAGTGATGTTACTATTGCATTTTAATAAGACATTAAAAGCAGTTCTATTGTAGACAACAGGTGCCAGGAATATATTTTTTTGTTTTAATTCTAACAACATAAAGGCTTTAAAGTTGTCACACTTTCCTCTGTTAGATGAAGTTTGTAATATGTGATGCACATGAGAAGTGTACATAGGGCCCAGAGCATCTCTTATGGTCTGTTTTCCATGGGGTTAGTTCTGAGTTTGTCAGAGATTTTGTGCATGCGTCCTTGGTCCTTTGTTTCCCTATGATAGTGGTGTTCACAGTGAGCAGATGAGCTTCTCTCTTGGGAAAAATGAAGGTAGCAGGAATTACTAGGAGAAAAGAAGTTGCTGACAAGATGAGATGGAGGGAGAGGGAGAGGGAGAGTAGACTGGAAAGTCCTAGCTATCGCTCTGACTTGCAAGTAACAGTTTGTTAACTACGGTAATACAAAATTTCCATGAAAAGACAGAATGAAGCACAAGGAAATAGGACAGTTCCCTTGCCTGGGGTTCACTTGTTTTCCAGTTGCTTTCTTCTTCTTGCTTGCTATTACTTGGTTATGAATGTTAAGGGTGGAGATCCTAATATTATTTCAACATGATTAATCAACTCCATAGAACAGAATCTTAAGAATCTATAAAGAATATTCTGTTTGTACTACATTAAATAAAAATCCACATTCAGCCATAAGTTGCAAAGTCCCAAACAGATGGCAAATTTATTTACTTGTGGTTTCACCCATTCATTTATGCAATCTCACATTATTCTTAGGCTACTTGAAAATATCAAGTCACCTTTCCTTCATAAGGTCAAAGGACATTGTTGTTGCTGTTATTATTTTGGCCACAGAGATGGCCCAATTTCAAATGACAAACATTTACATAAAGTATGCCTATAAACCGGTCTACTGCTCACTCTGTCATATTAGGCCAAAGCTGTAGAGTTAGATACATATAAACTAATCAATACTGCATATTTTTCCATCTTTACATATACCCTTTTCTCAGCACCTCATCATGTCTTACCTAGAACTAAACATCCAGATGCAATCGGATGCCTTTGAGAGAAAGATCCCCAGGTCATATTCCTTCTTCTTACCCCCTAAATAAGTATGGCTTCTTTCTTCTTTGGCCAAAAACATTTATTGTTTGGTTGGTTTTTGGTGTTGTTGATATTTTGTTTTTATCTTTTTTATTGCATGTGATGAGGTTGTGATACTCTACCCAAATTTTCCCTTAGGAATGCAGGAGATCCTCCTCACAACTCCACTTTGGCTGTAGTGTAAGTTTTATTTGGGACTCGTTTCAGTTAAAAAACAAATGGCTCACTGAAGTTACACCTTCCAGGAGCAGCTGCACATCTAAGTACTTACTAATATATGAAGAAATAAATGCCTAGTCTCCCTCAGTCCCATTTAGGGGATCTCTAAGGAGCCATCCCAGCCTCTGAGCTTCTTGGGGGGGGGTTGCAGAAACACCCCTGTGAATCCTGAACTCTCTCCCTACTCAGACACATTTCTTTTTAACGCCTTTAGTTTTCCTACCCTCACAAAGGTATTGCTCTCAGGAACATTTCCTAACAGATGGACCACATGCTCAGCTTAGACTGCTTCCTAGGGAAAAAAGATTCCAACACAGCCCTGGAGTACGAGTAATTTCCCTTCCATTAAAGTCATGGATGCATCCGTTTATGCTACTTATCATGTACCAAATTGTAAAGTATGCAGAACAAGGACTGCATTTTCCAGTCATATGTGCTGTCAGTGTTTAACTTCAAGACTCTGGTGTGTAGCATGTATAAATGAATAAATGAGGGAATGAATAATTAGTGCTGAAAATTAGCACCTCTGAGGTACTGCAAGGTCTTTACACAGCTGAAAAATCACCAACATGTTTTCTTTAATTGATAGTATTTAATGAGAATTAGCTACAAATAAGACACTAAGCTCGTTTCACTGGAGAGGAAGGTGTAAAGACACAGTATGGCAGTCTTCACCTATTCACAATATATAGGCAGCATGGAGCCAGAGAATATCAAACCCTATACACAGCGTGCTTTCTCCTATATATGGATACCTAGGATGGCATTCAATTATATAATTGGGTACCGTAAAACATTAAGAGTAATAAACAATAATAGAACATAATAATTACAGCAGTATATATCACATGAAGATTCTCTCTCTCTCTCTCTCTCTCTCTCTCTCTCTCTCTCTCTCTCTCTCTCTCTCTCTGTCACCCTCCCTTCCTCCCTTACCTTCCTCTACAGTGGAAGTAATATGGATACTCTGGACAGTGGAATGATTCACATTATAGACAGAACAATGCCAGTAGAAGAGATTTTTACCTTGCCATTCAGAAGAACAATTCCAAATTTAGAAATTATTAACTTGTAGAATTTTCTATTAATATACTGAGACTTGGTTAACTGCAAGAAGCTGAGGCAGGGGAAAGTGAGGTCTTAGAAAAGTGAGTGCTACTAACCCTCAAGAGACTTGAGGCCCCAGGGAGTGGGGAGGTCTGATGGGGTGGTGGTGGGGAAGGGGTAGGGACATCATCTTGGAGACAGTAGGGGGGAGGAGGTATGGGATGAGGAACAGTTAGAGGGTAGACCAGGAAGGGGATAAAGACTGGACTGTAAAAATCAATTGAATAAAATAAATTAAAATTTAAAAAGAAAAAAAGAAAAGTGGGTGCTGGAATCAATTCCCTACCCTCAGGAAGTTCACCCTAAGTGTATAACAATGACTCTACCGCTCATCACAATGAACTGAGAAACTCCACAATAGGCGCCCCCAACTCCAAAGACTCTGATTTCACTGTGAGATGTGCAGCAGATGAACCCCAACTCCCAAGTCCTTCTAAAGTGTCACCAAAGTAGAAAACCACTGAATCATGAAGAGCTTGTTTGTCCTAAACACTATTCTAATGCTTAGACTAAATGAACTAATTCTTATAACAGAATTATGAGGGAATTACCATAATTATCAACATTTTATAATCAAGGATAATTAGGAACAGAAGACTGGAATCATTATCCTAAGGTTATCCAGCCCTTTCGATATGGAGCTGCAAAGGAAATCCCAATTCTGAAGTCTCAGAAGTTAGGTACTTAGCATCATTCCCTCTCTTCCCCATCTGCAGTGACAGAGTGAGCAGTAGACCAGTTTATCGGCATACTTTATGTAAATGCTTGTCATTTGAAATTGGGCCATCTCTGTGGCCAAAATAATAACAGCAACAACAATGTCCTTTGACCTTATGAAGGAAAGGTGACTTGATATTTTCAGGTAGCCTAAGAATAATGTGAGATTGCATAAATGAATGGGCGAAACCACAAGTAAATAAACTTGCCATCTGTTTGGGACTTTGCAAACAGGTAAGAAAATACATGGCAGTAATTTAGAAAGGTGAACACAGTGTCAATGTGGAGATAGAACATAGGGCAAGACTTAGAGTTTGGCAGACTAAGGAGCAAGCCAGTGACATTATCCACTGACATCAAGAGGGAACACCTAAGAAAAGTAGAAGGGTAGAGAGTTTCAGAGTGCTGAAGCAGATGGGAGAGACCATTGCTAGAGTTGCCACATGTATAATGTGGGTATGTGACCAGTAGATAATAGAGAACTGTGGCTTTGGAAGGAATGAGAAGGTCCACAAAGGGCCGTGGTTTTGGCCTATTATTAGAAGAGGAAGAAGAAAGGGAGCCAAGGTTGTGTACAGTCTTGAGAGAAACCACAAAAATTAGATTATTATCATAAATTTGAATCTGGTAGCCTTATATTCTGCATATTTCTGGATCCTGTCAGGTTATTTTGTCATGGTCTTCAAGAAAAACACATGAGAAATCAGAACAGTCATGTTGGAACACTGTCCTGGATAGTGCCAGACAAGCTATATAATTCATATTTATTTTTTTTTAAACGCCAGCTACCAGTATTCCCACATTATAGCCATCCCTTTCAAGTTGAGAACACCTACCTTTCCTTCTCTTCACTGATAAAAATTGTCATTTGTACCATACCATTGGTCTCTTCAATTATATGCCATCTACGCTTAGGGCATCTATAGCTGTATGATTGAACTCTAATTCTCTTTGAGTGAATTTTAGTGAATAGCATTATTGTGAGCTAGAGGGTTTTCTGAGCACCTGAAAATGATATTAAGGTCACCCTCGGGGATTCAGTTGTGGGAGTGACTCTTCGTGATTTGAACAAAATGGAAAATTAAGTCATAGTTGTAGCTTCTTAACCTTGGAAGGAGGTCTTGGAATCATATAAACACTGCCTTCCATGGGACTCAGCTGCTGGATGTTAAATGTCATAATTTATTTTTCTCCTCTTTCAGGAAAGTGAGATGAGTGAGCTGATCACTCAGTAATTTGTCATTATGAAAGAAGTTTCCCTCCTTCATCTTATTATCTAAGGTCTTTCATTTAAGAACAGCTTAAATTAGGCCAATTTCAAAATGAGCTGTGAGGTAACACCGTTACCTCCCAACCAATCACTCTGCAGTTTCAAAAGTGTGCACAATTTCTCTTTCTATCCTAAAACCTTGGAAGAAGTAATTGAAGTGCAGACACTTTCGAGTCTTGATTTTATTGCTTTGCAACAAAATTTCCATTTAGGATTTATCTGGTTGTGGTCTCCCAATATTTCTCAAAGGAGAATAAATCAAGTTCTTTGGGAAGTTCCCGTCATCTATTATCCATTACGTGAACTGCCTTGCTTGACACTGCCAATCACAGCACTAACCTCACTATGATTAGAACCAACCTTGTCCTGCCTGGCCTCTTTCCTCTGTCTTTGTCCTTCCAAATCCATTACAGTTCTCTGGAGTGGTTTATATTTCATCCCAAGTCATTAGTATGTCTCTCCAAGCAAGCTCCAAATTAAACTCTTGGAGAAATGACTGACTATAACAAGTCACCACCCACTAACCTTGTATATCAGTGTTAAGTTTATAATTGAGAATTTACTTTTCCCTGTCTTCTTGTTGTTTTGAGACAGGATCTTGATAGATAGCCCAGGCTAGCCTCACATTTGCTGCCTCCTCTCCGTCCTCAATCTCTCAAATGCTGGATTTACCTATCTATACCACTATGTTCAACAGTTTGTATCCTTTTGTTTCTTTAAAAACAACCCCTGCCCTCTGGATGCAGCGTATGGTCCTGTGTCTGATTCAGGTTTAGGTATGTAAACCACTCTCCTTTGTTAGCTAAGCAACTAGAAAGACCCTCTCACCTTTTCTTTAGTATTTTTTTTTTAAATCTAAAACTCAGGGAAATCAAACAAGTTTCATGTAGGATGTCCCAAAGATATCCATGAGTATCTGCATTAGAAATTAAATTGATAAAATGTAATTCTCCCCTCTAAAGACTTACCTTACTCAAGTGCTGTCTCACCTCGTTTTTTTGGAGGGGGGCACTTAATATAATCTCATATCTTATTTATTGGCTCATTAATAAAGTCCATATGCTGTGACAATTAGACAAATCTGAATTGTGTCTATCATTGAAAACCAGAGGCCTTCAGTTAAAGCCTTACAGTGGGACTGCAGTTCAGTGACAGTGTGTGTCTACTGTGGGAAGACCCACACTGGGTGCTCAGGTTTTATATATACAAACATTTTTCAATAATAGAACTAGACTGCATAGTCTTAGGGCTGACTGAAAATAAGAAATTTCTTCAGTCTCTTCTTTTAGGCAGGGAAGAGAGCAGAGCAATTAAAGCACGCAGGCTACCTGAATAGGCTAGTAATCCCACTCACCACTCTCCATATCTTGCAAGTGTTTTTATTAATCAATGTATTCAGAGTATCCAAACCATTCCTGACAAGTAGATTGCCCTGTGGGTTAATTTACTAAGTTTGTGAATGAATGGTGAGTTGGCATAAGCAAGGAGAAGGGAAACAAAGTAGCAATTGCCTTCCTCTCAAAACAATGTTCTTGGTTCCACCTCCCATGACCATACCAGTTTTTGTTTATGTTATAAGTCACTCTAATAAGTGCTTGGAAAAGCCTGCATGTGTTCAAGTCCTAGACATGTTTCTTCATCAGACTGCTTACCTTACAGTGCTTTGATTTTCCTGCAATAGAATAATAGATGCTTCTCATAGCATTTCTGCAAAGGTTCAGTGAGTCAAATCCTACAGAGCTATGATGTCTAGCACAGAGCTGACATTCAATCGGAATAAGCTGTTCCACTGTGAAGGTAGGTAATGGTATGCTGTAACTCACAGGGTTCCTCCCATGGAAATGAATCTGGATTTAATGACTCTTTCATAAATAATAGGGAATCGTGGAGTTTTAAGGCCAGCCTCTAAAGCAGTGGTTCTCAACCTTCCTACAGCTGCAATTCTGAAATATATTTCCTCATGTTGTGCTGCTATTCATAACTGTAATTTTGTTACTTTGTTGAATCATAATGTAAATATCAGATATGCAGGATATCTGATATGTGGCCTCCAAAGGGCTTGCGACCCACAGATCAAAGTATATGTGCACGCACGCACACACACATACACACACACACACACACACACACACACACACATTTCTTAGCCACAAAACTTTGAGCAAAGCCATGATAAATTCTTTGAACTGTATGATACACTCATGTATTAAAGAAATGAGCATTTGAAAAAGAAAAGAAATATTGCCTGCTTTTGGTACCCATTATCTGCTTGTCATAGTGAAATTGTTCAAACTCTTCAAATATTGCCATCTTCATTCGTAAAGAGAATAAAAGTACTTTTTGCATTGTATAAAGCATCAATGGCAGGACATATGCATATAATGTACCAGGTCCATAAGAGGGATATAATAACTAATACATTTTGAACCAGTGATTATGGTAGTAAAACCATAGGATTTAAAGGATTAGGGGGAAAATTGTACCTTACTAGGCAAAGAGACTACTGTTTCATTTGCAAACATTTTCAGAAAGTAACAATGTGGTTTCTAGGTAACCAGTGTTATGAAAGTATCTGGTCTCAGGAGCAATATCTTTGTTCTTGAAATTTCTGGTAGCTTATTTATGAATACCTTGTTAAAATGATAGCATGATTTCAGAGACAATTCCCAATTACTAGGCTATTTCTAGGCATCTGTGTTTAAAAGAAAAGTAGAGCAAGGAAGAAAGGAATGAAGAAAAGAAGGAAGGAAAGAGGGAAAGAAGGAAGGAGGGAAGAAAGGGTCTCTACAGTAGCCAACAGGGCCTCCATCATTTGACTATTGTAGCAGCCACTGGAGAAGAAGGAAACATTAAAACTGTTCAGTCTCATATAATATCTCTTTGGCCATAGCACTTGTGTCTGACTTTGGTTACTTTGATGCAAGCAGTACATAAGTGTGCCAAATACTTGGTCTCAAAGGTGAGGACTCATTGCAGTGATTCCCATATACTCTGTGTCTTCTCTATAAATGTGGAAGAATTACACCTCTCTTTCCATTTCAATAAGTCATAATTATATAGTCTTCACTGACTATCAAGGCATACACAAAGACAATACATCACTTCTTTGGTGGAACTTCAAGGTCCAGTGTTTCATTTGGACTACTTCTTCTATTGAAGTGATCCAGATAGATGCTGGTAGCCTTGACTGGGTGTCTGAGTGAAGAAAAATCAAACAGGTCCACCAACATAAGATGGACATGTAGCATTAGCATGGAAGAATAGCTTTGAATTATGCTCTTGAATGTTTAACTCTGTCTATAACATATACTAGCATGCTCTACTGTGTTCTGAGAAGGAACACATTAGAATTAATTTGCAAAAGTAGAAAAGTAGTTGTCTATTGTTTACCTACATTTATAGTTCCTCAAACCTAAAAAGCCAAGGAACTTGTAGGGACAAAAATAATTATCTTGACCTTCTTATTTGTGCATTTGACTAGTATTTGTGGTTGTGTTGTATGAGCAATGTCTGGAAGCAAGGAGCAAGAGGCAAGGAGGCTGTATTAATTATAGCTACAGGGTGAGTTGGGCTATCAGCTTGTTTTCTTCTAAAACCAGAGCATCATCCCAAATTCTTTTGTTTTCATGACAGGAGAAAATGTGATGTTCCTTATACACTGCCTTATCCTTTCCTTTTCCATGGTTTAAATGAATTCGTTGTATACTCAGGTAATTTAAAAGGTGGCTTCTAGGTGCTGGAGAGATGGCCCTACAGTTAAGAGCACTGGCTGCTTCTGTAGAGGACCCATGTTCAATTCCCAGCACCCACATGACAGCACACAACTCACTGTAACTCCAGTTTCCGGGGGATTCATGGCACCGGGATACATGAAGTGCACATATATGGATGTAGGCAAAATATCCATACACAAATATCCATTAAAAGGGTAGATTCTTAATTCCTTATCATTCTTCTGTAGAAGTCAGTGAAGAACAGGAGACAATGTTAGCAAGTGAAGGAAATAATAGGTTTGTATAGTCCAAGCAGAGGATGGTTGGACCTCAAGGATTTCTGCCAGAATCTCTGATGTTCTTGACAATGAGACTAAGAGTAATGAGCTCACATGGTGATCCTACTATGGATCAGAGATGTGACTTTAGGCAAGGCACTTAATCATGTTGCATCTCAGTTTCCTCATCTCCAAAATGAGGATAATAACATTGGCCTAAGTCACAGGGGTGTTGTGTGGATAAACTAATTAATGATTGTAAAGTGCTTTGAAAGTGCAAAGTGTTGTATAATTGTTAGGTGCTATTATTCAGAAGTGTTATTAGTGTGTTGTGTATAATTTTTATTAGGATTTCTTTTGGCTTTGAAGTCAGCCTCCACGTGGACTGTGGCTTGGAGATAAACTTACAGATGTGCTACTTGAGTCCCTGTTTGCCTGGAAAAAAAAAATCCCTGGTGGCTAGGATGATCATTGTGAGAATATCTCTCCAAGATGTTTTTTTTAAAGATAGAAAATGATCAGCTTTTTATAAAAATGGAAATGACTCTAGCTTTAAATTACCAAGACTTCTGAAGGCCCACATGTAGCTTTGTGTTTCAGTAATGTGAACAGTGTGCATTCTTTGAAACTTGAGGCATTTTTTAACTTCAGCATAACATAGGCCATGTTCTTACTCAGACAACATGAAATCAGCCAAACCGGCTCTCTGCAGTTTTCCCCAGTGTTTGTTTCAAGGATGAAGTTAAGTGTTGTGTCCTCAGGAGGAGAAAAATTTTGATCTTCAGCTGTGATTTGTATTTTGAAAATGTTAAAACCCCAGTCCAAATTACTTTTCATTTATTTTGTGCCTTCTCTGTTGGGAAATATGCTTGTGTATACATAAAAACAAGGCATTCCTTTGAAGGTCAAGTGTTTACCTTGTTAATAGATGACTACATGGTGCAGTCAGACAACACTGTCTTTGAAGTAAAATCATCAGTCCAGCCTTGGGAGGATTTCTCACTAGCTGTGTGTGTGTGTGTGTGTGTGTGTGTGTGTGTGTGTGTGTGTGTTGACAAAATAACTTAAAACTTGACTGGAGTGTGTGTGCAAAATAATTCCTGTCTACCTAGTATATCTCTGGAAGGTGTGAAAGAAAACAAACCATTTGAAAAATTATTTCACAATTTTAATAAGCTATTTAAGTTGTACTATACTTTGCGACATTGTAAAATATTTTAGTTTAATAATGGGTTAATAAGACCTTAGACATATTTTCAGAAGTACCGATGTTATGAACTCAAATAATCCCCTTAAATTGTTCCACAGGCCATCCAAAATCTTATATGCCCTGACTTGTGGTCTTTAACTTCTGAGTTACTTCAGATCTCAGAGCCTAGCCTAGGAGGGAAAAAAATCTTCTACAGAAGTTGGCTGGCAAGGCACCATTAGCACCATTAGTTTCTCATTTGTGTGTTACTTATTATAATGTTCTAAATGGCCAAAACCTGTGTGGTTGGCCCTGGAAAACTGGCTTGGGGTGGTGAGGGAATAAAGAAGACAGGCACATAGAGAAAAGCTGGAATCAGGTGGTTTGTGTGCACCCTGATGCTATGGTACCCACTACTATAGTGACCAGGAACCTCAGTGTATTTATTTTGTCCAGCACAGGGAGAGGGGCTGGCAAGTCTTGGTAGAAAGTCCCTGTCTTCAAGCAGTCTCAGGCAGTAAACATCCAGGAAGAGGAAGCTGTAGCTGTCAGATTTAACACAGACAGGTCAATTATTTGTAAATACTTTTATTTACACACTCTGTCAACATTTGCCATTGGACTATGGGAAGGCTTTGTCATCCCACTGAGCCTCACTTGGGAGAAGAAGGCTTTGCCAAATTCCTATGGATATGAGGTCCTGCCCATGTCAACAATGCATGTTCACTTTAGACTTTATTCATGCTTTACACTTTTATTCCAGGTTTCCTTTGCAACCCACACTAAATATACACTGGAAGATCAAATTTCACAGTCCACTGATTTACTTTTGCCAAGGTGTTTACTCTGTGAAGTGACAGTCACCTTAGCAGCTGTTGACCACCCACAGGAGTCACAGAAAAGAGCAGCGGCAGAGCCTAGATTTACCTGCACATTGATCTTATTAGCAGCCTCCCTGTAGTGAATCCTACAACACAAAGAGAAAGAAGTCAATAGGCACTTTCTGAGAACGTAAGGTGGCCAAGGCATGTTACATATGTGGGCACCTTTGGCCATCTTCTTAGTTATTATTCCATGCCTTTTAAATTTAAAAATCTGTATGCAGATATGTATATGTACAGCAACCATCTTTTAAAATCACCAGGAATTGTATGCACACTCAAATTATCTTTCTGTCTGTCTATCTATCTATCTATCTATCTATCTATCTATCTATCTATCTATCCATCTCTCTCCATATATACATATATATGCATATACATACATACATACATACATACATACATATGTATTTGAGACATACCTCTCAAAGAATATATTTACCACAGGATGTTTAAGTCTAAGTCACAAAAGTGTTCCTAAGGCTTGACCTTTTTGTACTACATCAGAGGCTGAAAACTTCTAGAAATATCTGAGCAAACAGAAGTTTTCAGAGAGTAATCTGTTGTCAGAGGACTTATGCTGACGCTTATCCTTGAGGTGCCACTGTTTTCATCCTAAGATGTGATTTTTTTTTGTGATGTTCTAAATATTTACAAGAAAAAATATAACCCATCTATTCTCCAAAAGGTGTTTATTTCATAAAGGGGTAACCACTATTATACAGTGCCAAAGAAAAGGACAATGGAAGAGTCTGTGGAGTTCACTTTGGTATTGGTCTGAGTGGCAAAATTTCTATGGTGAATGCTTTATGAGGCACCCAGGCCCTCCTTTTAGAACTGACAATCTGTTCTCCTACTTCCTGGGAGGGCTGTCGACATATGACTTAGCCCATTGACTTGGCTACTAATCAGGGACTCATACCTTCAATAGGGTCATACCTGCCTCCTGGGGCTATCTTACATTTAGTAACTGGCCAATATTGACAGTGAATACTACTGTTCTGACTTCTATGGTGAAACAACTCTTAGGGACTAATCCATCAACAAATCTCCCCTTAGGACTGGAATGAATCTGGTCTTACAATTGAAATTCAGATTAATTAATTAAACAAACAAACAAACAAACCATCAGAGCAATATATAGTCATTCTCCTACCAAAATGGCCAAGACAGTGTTATATCTACTATGGAAGGAATCCTGAAGGTTCTCCAGGAACTAGGAGAATTTCTGTGGGTCTGAATCAAGGGTTCAGAACATAAAGTGAAATAAGAGAGAGTTCATCAACCCAAGAGGAATCACTCAAGATTTAAAAGTTAACGCTCTGGAAAAGGCTTTGGGAAACAATATTAGCATATTGTTAGAATGGTTCTTGGAAGCCTGGAAAATAGTTACTGCCAACCCTATAAAAATAGACATGCCAGAATTGCCATGTAAGACAGTGTTTGAAGAACGAAAAACTTCAGAGATATTATCTTGGTCCACAAATGCCTGAAAGATCAGCCAGATGGCCATGTTCTATAGGACAACCCAGAGACAATGACATAATTAAAATGTTATTGAACAGAACAACCACTCTCCCTGAGAAGCCCAGTGGTGGTTAGTTCCTGAGCTAAATTCTTTAGTAGAAGCATGGTGATAGGAATTAATCTGACCTCTGCACACACCACACAACAACCTTTCAGCAGATGACTGAGAACTACTATTACCTCAGTCCAGCTTCACAGTTTACAGCCAGTTGTCTAGACAATTCATTTGTTTCCATCCTTCTTAGTGAGGAGGAAGAGAATATTTCACATTTCCTTGGAGGAAACAACAGTACAAATTTAATCTTGCCCCAAAGCTACCTTTGGCCTCTTCTGGGAAATGGGCTGTCTGGCTGTTGGGTAAAATATCACATGGTGTCAGAGAGTTGATCTGACTAATTATCAATGGGTGACAAGCTTCAATAAGGCTTGTGAAATCCCGAAGATTGGAAGTAAGCCTTTTTGGAAAGTTTAGAGCCTTTGATCAGTGACGATTTTAAGAACATGAGGCGTGTTCTGTGTTCTACTCTGAGTGAAAGGAAAACCATTGCAACTCACACTTCCCACCACTGAGGATGAAGCACCAGGCTCAAGCTTTCCTGACTCTAGAGGCAGAGCATCCAACTCTTAGCACAATTGCAACTACATGTGTGAGTGATTTCCCTACATGGATGCCAGTGCCTGCAGAAGCCAGACAAATCAGTAGACTACCTGAGGCTGGAGTTCCAGATGGTTGTAAGCTACCATGTGGTCCTAGGAAGCAAGGCCTAGTGTTCTGGAAGAGTGGCCAGTGCTCTTAACTGCTCAGCCATCTCTCCATTTCTAGTTCTAAAGTTTTAAAACTCAAAGCCACTCTTAGTGGTCTGAGAATGGAGCCTGAATATTAATTTCATATCCCAGTGAAGGCATCCCTGTTACCAAAGTCATATTATCTGGCAGATCTGTGGCAACTTCGAATGGGGAAATTGTAAAACAGATCCACAGGATGAAGGTGTCTATACTGTTCTGTCAGAAAGTAACGATTATACATCTTTTGAAAAAAAAATCAGTTTGGTTTGTTCTGCTGAGTGCTGTAATTATGGAATGTTTCACCCTGAAATATCCAGTAAGCAAGTAGCCAATATTGGCCATATGGGTTCTGCATACAACAGACCACAAGTTTGGGGAATAGAAGTGGTATATTTGGGGTTAAATACAACTAAGACCATATCACAGCTACCTGGTTCAGGGTCCATTGCTTGTCCTGCAGGTATCACTCTTGGAAATTATCCATGAAAATAGATGATACAGAAACTCTAGAGGATCTGTTTCCAGACACTGAGTACTTACCATTGAAGTAAGAGGATTTGAGTGGACAGAGGGATGATCTGAAATACAGGCTGTGTGTGTCATTTAGCTACTCCCTGTAGGAATGAGACATCTGTCCCCTCAGCTGTTACGAGTGTTGGCTTCTGATGATTCAAGACTAATTTCCTCAAGGGGAATTTACTTCTCCTGAAAGTGCCTGTCTGTGTTAGCTTTCCGTCACTATTACGAAATACCCAAGATAGTTAACTTCTGAAAAGAAAAGATTTATTGGGACAGATAGTTTCTTAGCTGCCAGTCCGTGATAGGATGAACCTGTTGTCAAGCCTCTGAGGCATTGTCAGTTGGCAATAGAGGTGAGCTTGTCACAATTCAAACTGTTGCTTCATGGCCAGAACAAGAGAAAAAATGGAACAAGAATTCAGGGTCCCATAATTGTCTCCCAGGCTAGGCATCCAATGACATTAGCATCTTTCACTGGGCCCCACCTTCCAAAGTTTCCAGTACTTCTTAATTACACCACCCTGGCGAACAAGCCTTTAATCCATGGACCTTTCAAGGACATTTCTCATCCAAACCACAATATTACCTCACCAAGATCTCGGCCTGTCTGCAGGAGTATAAAAGGCCAGCCTTGTTGCTTTGATGGAGACCAATTCTGAATGGTCATTTCAGGTTCAGAGGTTACAAACGGAGCAGTTGAGGTGCTTGATAAGATTGCACTGTAGTAGAGGATCACTTGTTCAGCCCAGCTCCTCTTACTTCTGTACAGGCATCAATCTCTACCTGACTCTATTTTTGTGGAACAGAACTTAAGCCCTCCTGGTCAACATTAAAAGAGCAGTTTAATAAAAAAACAAAACAAAAACAGCCATAAAAAGTTTCTAAATTCTTACTGTTATCACACCTCAAAACATTCTTATGCCTTCTCTTCATGTGTTGTGATATTTTAGCTATGAACCTTGCATGTACACACAGACACTCACATATATTTAAATATACACCCTTCATTACACCCAGCCACCACACAGGGAAAAAGAAAGAATATGTCTTATATTCATTCTATGTGATACTGTAGAATAATTGCTGTGTCAGGCATTCTGGATTCAAGGGCAAAACAATGCTAGATGTCTGGCCTTAAGACCTGACTGAAAGAGCAACAGTGAAACACACTAATAGACAAAATACATTAAGATTCATTGATCACAATATCAGAATTGTGATCATTGTGCAAAGTTGCACGAAGAAATCTGTATGGTATTGTCAAGGACATGCTTGTTCTGAGCCTAGGGATTAGCAGAAATTATTTCCGTGAAGAGTCGAATTGGGGCAGGTTGGACCAGCATGAGGGAGAAAAAGAAACAGGTTTCAGAAGTGTTTAAGACCCAGATCAAAGAATGTGGTAGGGAGTAGTGTGAAGCACAGCGAATCCATGAATGACTTCAGGCAGGGGCGCAACATGGTGAGATTTTCATTTTGGAATTATTGCTGGTGTCCAGCAGAGCCTAGGGACTATATTTGAGGTGAATACCAGCAGGAGTCCCATGCAGCTGTCTAGATGTGACATGATGGCTTGACTGATGGAGTCGCAGGAGTCATGAAGAAAATCAAATAATGGACTCTTGAGATGGCAAGGCTATTGAATTGGATGTGGAAATTTAGAGGTTAAAGCTTCCCCCCAGGTATGATATCTTCTTGGGCTGGAAGCAGAAGTGCAGTTTACTGGAATATGTGGTGGAGTCAGAGCAGTGAGCTTGCTATTTGTATGTTTACGGGAGATTTTGTTGAAAATTTTTGAGAGACTCCAAAACAATTGAGTATGTGGTAGATGCTAGAGACGATCCTATTTCAGGAGCAGAGGAAAAGGGGGAAGATGATAGAAGCAAAGGCAATTTTATCTGCAAAGTCACAAGAGCTCTCTATGTGCAGGGTCCTCTCTGTAGGACCCGGGAATTATGAGATAGTATCTACTGTGATCTGTCTGGGATAAATCAGGCAAATTCCTTAATCGTTTCTCATCGTTCGAGTTGGAAATCTCTTTGGAGTTTTGGATCTCTCTTTCTATTTTGTTGTACACGGCAGACTTTCACACATCGACTATCATGCCATCATGGCCGGATGAACCTTCTCAGTATCTATCATGTATGCTTCAGTGACCCAGGAAAACAGGAATTACCATGTGCCACTTACCTGATGCCAGTGTCCCAAAGGCCAGGCCTGCATGCCAGTGGACATGTAAACAAACAAATGAACCAGTGCTGTCTGTTGGCAAAACAATACAATATACAGAACGTTTATTTAGGATACAGTTGTGCAATAGCACTCCAGGCTATTTGAAGAAGAAATAAATCTGGATGTGCTGATTCACGCCTATAATCTTGGCACTTGGGTAGCGAAGCCTGGAAAATCAGAAGTTCAAGGAAAGAAAAAAATACATGTAATTATCTTTTACCCTTTGAAGAATGTGCCACTCCATTAAATTAATCAAATGTGGTCCAAACTAAAACATGTGGTTTATTTTAAAAATTAGTTCACTTGTTTACTTTAATTGGTAAATTACCAATGGTATATTTATGACATAAAATATGGTTATTTATTTATGAGAATTTGTTGCCACCCTCCTTCTCTGGACCATAATTTTTCATTTAAATATTAAAACTAGAAGATCAGCTTCTTTTTTTTTTAATTTTATTTTCTAAGTTTTTTTTATTTGCATTCAAAATCATTTCCCTTTTCCTGTTTCCTCCCTCCCCGAAAGTCCCATAAGCCCCCTTCCCTCCCTCTGTTCCCCATTCAACCCCCTCTCTTTCTCTGTCCTGGCATTCCCCTACATCCAGTCTTTCCAGGACCAGGGGTCTCTCCTTCCATCTTCTTAGAAATCTATTGATATACGAATTGTGTCTAGGGTATTCCGAGATTCTGGGTTAATATCCCCTTATCAGTGACTGCATACCATGTGTGTTCTTTTGTGATTGGGTTACCTCACTAAGGATGATATTTTCAAGTTCTGACCATTTGCCTAGGAGTTTCGTGAATTCATTGTTTTTAATTGCAGAGTAGTATTCCATTGTGTAAGTATACCACATCTTCTGAATCCATTCCTCCATTGAGGGACATCTGGGTTCTTTCCAGCTTCTGGCTATTATAAATAAGGCTGCTATGAACATAGTGGAGCATGTGTCCTTATTGCATGCAGGGGAAGCCTCTGGGTATATACCCAGGAGTGGTATAGCCAGATCCTCCGGGAGTGTCATGCCCAGTTTTCTGAGGAATCGCCAGACAGCTTTCCAGAGTGGTTGTACCAGCTTGCAATTCCACCAGCAGTGGAGGAGTGTTCCTCTTTCTCCACATCCTCGCCAACAACTGCTGTCTCTTGTGTTTTTGATCTTAGCCATTCTGACTGGTGTGAGATGGAATCTCAGGGTTGTTTTGATTTGCATTTCCCTAATGACTAAGGATGATGAACATCTCTTTAGGTGAAGATCAGCTTCTTAACAACCTGAGGCAGTTTTTTTTTTGTTTGTTTGTTTTGTGTTTTTTTTTACTATCTCAATCACTTCCTGGGATGTTTGAAAAACTTTAAACCCTAAAGAACTAGAATGAATGAGTAGCAAGTGTGTAGGTTGTTTCAGTTGCATGAGAAGGGAGGGAAGCTGTAGGAAAGGTGGCTTTCTTCTTCCCCCCTGACTCCTGCTCCAGAGTTTCTTGCAGAGATGAGGGCTGGAGCACACTTCCATGCCACACATATACCTGTAGAATTTGGGATTTCCAACTCTTACTTGCCTTTTCCTTTTGCTCCAGGAGATTCCCAGTCCGTGCTGTCAGTTTAAATGGTCAGCTGTAAAGCACTAAGATTAGTCCCCATGACCAAAGTGACAGGCTTGCTCAGCCGTTGATGCTCGCTAAGCTTTGTGCATGCACATGCTGGTCTATGATTCATGACTACTACTTGAGTTGATTTTGTTATTTTCATTCTCCCACCCACAACCCCGAGAGATGAGTGAACAGTGAAGAGGAGAGTGGCAAATGTGCCCGAGGTCTGATGACTGCAGAGTAGCAGAACCAGGCTGGAATTTCTCTATTTTGGCTCTTGAGGCTGTGAGCTTTGGTGTGCTGCAGGGAATTTGGGCAAGAGTATGAGGGAAGCATGGAAGGGAAATTCTCTTCACAGGTGGCCTAGGATAAAAGAGCCCAACAGGATCTGTATTGATTTCTGTAACTCAGACAGTAAGAGCATAGAAAGAGAATTTTCCTCCGCTTAAACTTGTTGTGAAATGGAGGAAGATAAATTTAACTATCTAAACTTGTTTGAGACTTCATGAAGTGGGCCCTGAAGACTAAAAAAAAAAAAAAAAATCAAGTGAAGTGAATTAAAATTAGGAATTGTTTTCTGAAAATTCATGTAACTCTTAGCAATGATTTAAGCCTTCCAAACAACATAAATTATATATGCAAATTGCTTCTAATTATAATGCCTCTCCCTCTAGATCACTGAACTCTTACACAATAGGATTTTAATTGATTCATATCAGCCTACACACCTAGTGTTTGAGTAGAAATATGCTCATTGTCAAGAAAATATATTTATTTAGTCATTTATAAGCATTTCAAGAAGATAGTTCTATGGCTTCACGGCTTAAAAAGTTTTCAGATTTAATTTTCTGTGTGTACTGTTTATGTTTGTGGCACGTGCATGTAAGTGTTCTAGAGTGTGCATTCACATCCATGCATGCAGAGGCCGGAGGAGGCCATTCAGTGGCCTCATCATTCTGAGCCTTTCTGCCTGGAGACAGCACCTGTCACCGAATCAGAAGCCTGGCATTAAGCTGGCCAATGAGCTCCCGGGATCCTGTTTTCTCTCCCTATTGCTTGGGATAGAAAGCAGTTGTTGGCAAGGATGTGGAGAAAGAGGAACACTCCTGCACTGCTGGTGGGATTGCAAGCTGATACAACCACTCTGGAAAGCAGTCTGGTGGTTCCTCAGAAAACTGGGCATGACACTCCTGGAGGATCCGGCTATACCACTCCTGGGCATATACCCAGAGACTTTACCTGCATGCAATAAGGACACATGCTCCACTATGTTCATAGCAGCCTTATTTATAATAGCCAGAAGCTGGAAAGAACCCAGATGTCCCTCAATGGAGGAATGGATTCAGAAGATGTGGTATACTTACACAATGGAATACTACTCTGCAATTAAAAACAATGAATTCACGAAACTCCTAGGCAAATGGTCAGAACTTGAAAATATCATCCTTAGTGAGGTAACCCAATCGCAAAAGAACACACATGGTATGCAGTCACTGATAAGGGGATATTAACCCAGAATCTCGGAATACCCTAGACACAATTTGCATATCAATAGATTTCCAAGAAGATGGAAGGAACCCCTGGTCCTGGAAAGACTGGATGTAGGGGAATGCCAGGACAGAGAAGCGAGAGGGGGTTGAATGGGGAAAAGAGGGAGGGAAGGGGGCTTATGGGACTTTTGGGGAGGGAGGAAATAGGAAAAGGGAAATGATTTGGAATGTAAATAAAAAAACTTAGAAAATAAAAAAAAAATAAAAGCTTCGTCAAACTGTTAGCACATTGGAAAAAAAATAAAGCATATGACAGCAACAATAAATCAAAATAAAAAAAAAAAAGAAAGAAAGCCAGGTGTAGCTTTTTAATGTGGGCGCTAGGGATTCAGGGGCACATCCTCATGCCTAAGCATCAAGCTCCCTTACTCACCAAGCCATTTACCCAGCCAAAAGATTAATTTTTTTTCTTTTTTTTTTTTTCCCGAGACAGGGTTTCTCTGTGTAGCTCTGGCTGCCCTGGAACTCAGTCTGTAAACCAGGCTGGCCTTGAACTCAGAAATCAGAAATCTGCCTGCCTCTGCCTCCCAAGTGCTGGGATTAAAGGTGTGTGCCACCACTGCCTGGCAGAAAGGTTTATTTTAAATGTTGTTATCTATCTTAGAAACTAGTTCATAGGACCCAATCACAATGAAACCTATTTGGAACATCGTTTCGAGGAGATGATTTGTAGGTTTTTACTGGAATCTAACTTTTCAAAATTTATTATTTTTATTTTATGTGTTTTGCCTGTATAATTGTCTGTGAACAAGTCATACTCCCTGAAACTGGAGTTACAAACAGTTTTGAGCTGCCTGGTAGATGATGAGAATTGAACTGGCGTCCTTTGGAAAGACATCCAGTGCTCTTAGTCACTGAGCCATCTCTCTAGCCCCCCTTCTCTCTCTTCTCTCTGTCTATCTCTCTCTGTTTCAGAACAGGGTTTCTCTGTATAGCCCTGGCTATCCTGGAGCTTGCTCTGTAGACCAGGCTGGATTCAAGCTCATAGATCTGCTTGCATCATAACAGTTGGGACATTAAAGATGTGTGTCAACACTGCCTAGCTGGATCTAACACTTTTTAAACACTTCCCCTTGTGTATAGATTTTTGAAACATTTTCTTATTAAGACTGTAATTCACCTAGAGAACCAGATTTGTGGATATTTGGACTTTCTAATGTCCCTACAGCTGAAATTTGTCTGTCATTCTAACTCATTTGGAGTAGTCAGCACATTTCTGCTTGTGTTTGCTGTCATTTGAATGTCCCTTCCAAAACTCATGCTGAAATTTAACTGTAGTTGCTACAGAATTCAGAATTTAAGAGCTCTTAAGAGATGGTTTGGTCATAATGACTCCACCATCAGAATTGGACTGAAGCTTTTACACAGTGAGTGGTTTCCAACAGAAAAGACAAGTTCAGTCTCGTGTCTCTGTTCAAAAGCAACTCCTCTGTGATGTTCTGATGACCTTGAATGCCCTTGCCAGGTGCCAGCATCATGCTCTTGTGATGCTGGCCTCCAGAACTAGGAGCCAAATACATTTCTATTATGTATAGTTGCTGAGTCACTGATAATCTCCTATGGTGCCAGAAAACAAAATAAGAAAATCTTCTTTAATATTTTTATTGTATCATAAAATAATTTTGTTTTTTCTTTTTTTTAAACGACATTCCTATGAGGCCACTGTTTTGGATTGAGCTTCTGTTCTAGGCCCAGCCAAGTGAGACTGAACTAGAACTAATACTTGCTAGGGAAACTTCACATCAAAATGGGATACTTTATATTTTCCGATTTTTGATATTTTATTTATTTTTATTTTATGTATGGATACCAGAAAGTATGTCTCTGTACCACATGTATACAGTGCCCATGGAGGCCAGAAGCAGGTATCAGATTCCCTGGGACTGAAGTTATAGATGGTGGCTGTGAGCGGTCATGTAGGTTCTGGGACTGGAACCCTAGGTCTTCTGAAAGAGCAGCCAGTGCTCCTAACCTCTGAGCTATCTGTCCAGCCTGCAATGAAACTTCAAATCAAACAGAAATGTACACATACCCACAACTGCATGAGATTAATAGCAGTTAACTAGAAGATGCCCAGTTTGTTGCGTTGGTGTGACAAGGATGAAGAAGGTTCTCTCTGTTTTAGCCCTATGAGGAAAACAAGTTTGAAGTGACCACTTTGTTCTCTGCCCCCATCTCTCCCTCCCCATCTCTCTCTTCACTTCTCTATCCCCCTGAGTACTTCCCCTTCCCTTTCCTGGAGATCAAACCATCTATACCAGGCCTTTGCTCTGCTACATCCTAAGCTCTTCAGTTTTCTTTATACCTGTTCCTGTTTGCACTTTTTCCTTTCCTTTCCTTTCCTTTCCTTTCCTTTCCTTTCCTTTCCTTTCCTTTCCTTTCCTTTCCTTTCCTTTCCTTTCCTTTCCTTTCCTTTCCTTTCCTTTCCTCTCCTCTCCTCTCCTCTCCTCTCCTCTCCTCTCCTCTCCTCTCCTCTCCTCTCCTCTCCTCTCCTCTCCTCTCCTCTCCTCTCCTCTCCTCTCCTCTCCTTCCCTTCCCTTTTCTTTTTTTCCCTGTAAAACCAGAATCTTCTTCCAGTCTTATCAGATCACTCACTTTGTTTTATATTAAAAGTTCTATTCTGCAGTCAAGTGAAACCCAGTTAGAGTTTTTAATCTGATAATTGACATTTTGATCTCCAATATTTTGTAATTTTGTCTTCTGTCAGGAGTCTTCATGAACTTGCCCTGGACAGTCTCTGGAATCTTAGAACCTCAGCACAGACAGTTAAATAGTGAGCTGCTCGCTAGAGCTCAGACAGGGGCATGTTTAGAAGCAATTGTTTGAATTCTCAAAAACTCTCAAATCTAGTATTTATTTTTCTGTAATGGCCCTGTAATTTACAAACCAGCTTTCCCCTGAAATTTAAAGGCCTTGTGATTGCTTCTCATGACGATTGATGTGAATGGATATAAGGAATAATGATAAGCTTATTACACTGAATGAAGCTCAGAGGGGAAAGGAAACAGGCCACACTGAACTGACAGTGCTGCTCCTGTGTATGAACACTGCTCCAAGTCTGATTTGATGAGGAAGCAGTGTGACTCAAGTGACTTGTTTTCTCATAAAGGATTTGGGTTCTCATTAAATAGTATTTATCATAATTAAAAGCCAGGAAAATAAATATTAAGAAATATGACATGAAAGTGTTTTCTTCATGGAATTCAGGTTATAGCTTTATAGGATAGGGTAAATGCAGATGTATAAAATGGAACGGATACAACAGTCTATACGGCAGTCTCAACTATATCTGTAATACATTTGAAAAAAAGGTACATCTGGAGTGGAAAAGTGGAGTATAGAAGTGAGCAAGTCGGAGGGGACAAGGACACCACAAGAAGATTCACAAAGTCAATTAACCTGGGCACATGGGGTTCACAGAGACTGAACCACCAACCAAAGACCTAGACCCACTACACATTTGTAGCAGATGTGCAGCTTGGTCTTTATGTGGGTCCCCTAAGAAGTGGAGTAGAGGCTATTTCAGTCTCTGTTCCCTGTCATTGGTTCCCCTTTCTACTACCTGAACTGCCTGATTGGGCCTCAGTGGGAGAGATTGTTCTTAGTCCTTCTGGGTCTAGATATCACAAGTGAGAGTTCCCCTTCTCTGAGGAGAAGTGTGTGTGTGGGTGTCAATCGAGGGAGGGATTTGTAAGGGTGGGACTGGGGAGGCTTCAATCAGGATATAAAGTGAATAATAAATAAATACATAAATAAAGATTCTGGAGATCATAAAAAAGGTATCTAGAGAATATTTTACCATATTTTCTTTGGTTTCTCTCTGCTAGTCCTCCTTTCTACATCTATTGTCTTTACTTTGAAGATGTATCTGCTTTGTTCTATGTGTATTCATGCTTTGCCTTCATATGTGTTCATGTACTACAAAACTGTTGTTTCCCCCAGAGACCAGAAGAAGGCATCAAATCCTCTGCAGCAGGAGTTACTGATGATTATGAACCATCATGTAGGTGCAGGTAATTGAACCCAGGTCCCTTGCAAGAGAACTAGTGTATTTATCCACAGAAAATCTACTATATCTGTTGTCTTTATGCTATGATTAGTTCTATCTCAAAGCTAGATGATTATGGCAGATTTGTGCTATCCATAATTGGAGAGAACGAAGCCCTGATACTGAGATGTATCCTTGGAAGTGTTGTAAACAAAATTACCTACTGCAGAGGCACTATAATTAGAATATTCTCTTAAGATGAAATGTTAATATATAACAAAGCACAAAGTTCTTTGAATTTTGAAAGTTGTGATTCTGATTATTATCATTTAGTTGTATTTATTTATATTTATTTGATAGGATTCCATTTGTGGTTGAGTTAATTTCCTAGAGTGATTGTGATAAATGATTTGATGTTTAAATAATAAAAATGCATTTTCTCATCTGGATCCAAACATATGATATCAATACCCAGGCCTAGGTCAGAAGTGGATAGAGACCTTCTGTCTTCCTCCCAGAGACCCACAGGGATCTTTTTTTCTTCCTCTTTCAACTTCTGGGGGCTACAGCATTCCTGGTTTTGTGACAGCATCCTCTCATCCCTGCATCCATAGCCACATAGTACATAGTATTTTCCTTCATAATCTTTCCTGTGTGGCTGACTCATAGGAGGACATTAGTGGTTATATAACAGAACTTTCCACATTGCAAGATTTGTAATCACACTGGCTAATATCCTATTTTTCATATCATATCAAGTTTGAGGGGGGTCCCTTGGCTTACAAAAATAGTATTTATATTTATTATTTCAAGAATATTTGAGTACCCTGGAGGGGATAGGAACTCCACAGGAAGACCAGTAGAGTCAGCTAACCTGGACCTTTAGGGCTTTCAGAGACTGAACCACCAACTAAAGAGCACACACAGGCTGACTCCACACGTATGTAACAAATGTACAACTTGGTCTTTATGTGGGTCCCAAACAACTGTATCATGGGGTATGCCAAAAGTTGTTGCCTGTCCATGGAATATGTTCTTGTAGCTGGGCTGCCTTGTCTGACCTCAGTTGGAGAGGATGTACCTAGCCCCTCAGAGACTTGATGGACCAGGGTGGGGGTCTACCACCTGCTCAGAGGAGGAGAGGGAAATGGGGGGCAGTGAGCAGTATGTAAAGTGATTAAATTATAATAAAATAAAATATTTGAAGATGTTTCACTGCAATACTGTATGTTCCTACTTAAAGTCCATTTTTCTTCAGTCTGTGCTGAAGGCACCCTCTATCTCTCTATTACATACCCTACTTTTTATATTTTGGTATATAGACTATACCAAAATAAACATGTAATCAAATTCATCAATGTATGCCCCTAACTCCTTTTGGTTCTTTTCTTCAGTAGTATAATCTCCATCTTAGATTCTGAGTTTGGGAAACACTGACTTCTGGGATTTATAGCAAGGCATATGTGGTTACTGGAGCAAAATATTCACCTTGTGGTCAAAGCATGGAAGACAGAGAAAAGGAGACCAGTATTCCACATCTTCTTAGTGGCCATGCCCCTAGTAACCTACAAACTCACACTGGGACCCATTCTTAAAGGTTCTACAACTTTCCAGTAGCTCAAAACTGAAGACCAAGCTTTTAGCACATAGGCCTTTGAGGAAACATTCCAGATACAAATCACAGTACTATCAAAGTCCTATTTAATTGACAGACTGAAGTATCATTATATAATAGTTTCCTAATTGACTGCCTCAGGTCCAGTTTTCCTTATTCCATCTCATATTAACCTAGCAAGTTATTTTTAAAACATTACCTTGGGCACTGAATTTTTCTAGATAGAAATATCGTTTGACTCCTTGTTTCATAGGACATTAAGTGTGAATTCCTAAGCCTGCTTCAGCCTGCTTGTATATACATTTGCATATACAAATATGTATATATAATATATATGCACATGTGTATGTACACACACATACACCCCATTTATTTTTTTAAATTTCATTTATAATACCTTCTTTACCTAACTCTTTGTCTCCAGGGAGCTGCTCTCCTCAGAGACCTCCCGCATGTGCTGATCTCCTTTATTTTTAAGCCTTAGCCTCCCTTTCTATCCACTGATATGTTTGTGGCCAACGTATTCTTCAAAAGTTGACTCATACTTTACCGATCTAAACTGTAGACTGAAATAGACGGGTTTCCTTGCATACTCCTAAGTGACATCTGTTACATGGCCTTCTTAAGTGTCTCCTGCTTCCTTCGCTCCCACATAGTATCAAGATATCTTTGTGGAAGATGGCCTGTGATGGACAGGGATTTTATCTTGCCTGTCTTTATATTGCTTTTCATGGTTTATCACAGAGCAGACATTTAATAAATATTTTTTCATTTCACATTGATGGATATATTCTCCTTTTCCAGGCATGCCTTATATTGCATATTGTTCAGGGACCTTGTGGATATTTTTCTTGCCTAACATTTGGCCAAAATGTTGGCTCTTCCTTTTTTGATTTTTTTTTAAACCCTTCCAACTATAGTTTCAAATTTCTTTTCCTACGCAGTCCTATCAGCAGAATCCTTCAGAGAATTTGGGCTCTATGAACAGGCCTTATGTAGTTTGCCTATAAGATCACAGAGGTGAGGCAATAACATAGTTACAGCACTGCCTCAGGTTTTCAGCCTTGAAGGTATTTTGCTTTGAAGACATCATATTAGGCATAGCAAGTATAAGCAGGAATTAGGCCTAATTTTCTCCTTTTTTAAATAGGAAATGCTGTAATCACTGAGACTAACAGCAATGTATAGGAAGACAGGGTCTTGAGGCCTAGTTCTTTTAAAGATGAGAATTAAAAGTTCTGACTCTTGTTAACCACGAAGTTCAGCACTCTTTACTTTCTTATGATCTGATGATAAATTTTTCCTTAACTTTTCTTTCCCAGTAGTACTCTAGAGTGGATAGTTTAATCAACAATACCCTGATGACTACGTAGTGGGTGCAGAGTGTATCTAAGACATAGAAGTGCAGATGATGTGGCCTCTTTCTTCCAGAGGATGTGCATTTATACTCGCTAGGAACAAATTTCAAGAGAGTATTTTACAAAGCATATACCACAGTAGGACATGAGTGTTAGTTATATTTTCTTTATTAACAAAGACACATGCAAGGGCTTTTCAGTAGCTCTGAGCCTTCTAGGGAATTGCCTTATTTTTCCCCGGGCTGTCATCCCACTTAACCACACTTTAGGCAACATGTTGCTGCACAAGGTAAGAGCTGATGGAACCAGATTTATACTTGGCCAAGTCACTAAACTAGTCTGGGAGGTCGGTCACTGTGCAAAATACTTGCCATGTAAACCTGATGGCTTGGGATCTTATTACTAGACTGTTGGAAAGGCTGGACATGGGAGTGAATCTAGTAGACAGCAATTCCAGCATGCCCTGGTTTGCCAATGGGTGTAGAGATAAGACCCTCCCAAAAACCATGGGCTAGCTAGTCAGTGATGAGACCCTGTCTCAAATAAGGTGGAAAGGTAAGGACCAGTGTCTGAAGGTTATATCCTCTGACCTACATACACACATGACAAATGTGTCTGTGGTAAGCACATACTCGTACATCACACACACACACACACACACACACACACACACACACACACACACATACGAGACAGAAAAATGTTTCCAACTTTACCAAATCAACAACACTCCTGCCCATGTTTATGGAAGAAAAATCTCATTATTTATTGTTAAATTATCTGTGCTTAGGAACACTGTACTATCAGAGTATCTCCCAGAAATATAAGGTCTCCCTTTGTAATGGAAACAAGTGGCAAAATACTAACATAAAACTGAATATTGTGCCAGTAACTGAGTAGCATTTACTAATAAAGCCTAACAGTTACTTTCTGTCTGTCAGGTTCATCACTTAGAAAATCTTAATACCGCACGCCAGTCTTTGGATTGATTCATTATTTTGAGCAATATTTTATTCATGTATATAACTTCCTTATTATATCATAGTCCTGATTATAATGAAGTCTGAGGTACAGCCATGAGATAAATGGTGAATGTTAAGCTTTGGGCATCAGAAGATGAAAACAAAGGCATGAGTGCAAAGTCAATGCTGGAATAGCAAGAAGGATGTAATGACAAATGGTGATAAATACTGGGTTTTCCAACTCATGTAAAAGATTTTGCAGAATATAAAAATCAAGAACATGTTTCTAAACCAAAATTATCTAATATTCAATGGTAAAATGGTGCTTGATTTATATATGTTTTGCTTTACTAAATTTATTAATTTTTAAGCAGTGCTCAGTTTCTCTTCAAGGTTTATTTTCCTGTTTACTTGGTGAAATGCTATTGTTTATTACAGTGCATGGAGCTGCCACCTAGAAAAGCTCCATGGAAACGAATGCTTCCAGTGTGATGATTAGTGAACAAGATTTCAAACCCATTTCCTTTTTCATGGCAGAGTTTGTCTGAGAAGTCTTAGAGTGGCATTGATGTGGTGGGAAGTAGAGTTTCTTTTTTCCTCTGTCAGCTCACCTGTAAAATTGAAAGGGAATAAATCTCTAAATACCTGTTTGTCCTCTTTACTATTTTCAGAGAGTAGATAATTACTGTGCCCCGGAGTTCCATGTGTTGTTCCCACTGCTCAATTCTCCATCCTTACCCTTCCCTCTAAGGGCAACCTAATGATGCTCTTGTATATGCCTTCCAGTATACCTCCAAATAAAGTGCCAATGTGCTTGAGGCCAGATTGTCTAAAGCTAAGTATGTCTTTAGTAGAAGTTTGGAAAGTGATAGTGCAAAGGAAATGCAGGGGTAAAGGATAGGAAAGACCCTGTTGGTTTTTAGGAATTCAGCTAATCAGGAGTCACAGAGAAGTCATCTGTGGTATTTCTTCCTCAGGCTGACTTCTCCATCTCCATCCCTTCTCTTTTTCCTCTCTCACTTCATCTCCATTTTCAATCTTTTTCTTTTTCACATTCTCCCCTTTTTCCTTTTCTCCTCCCATTTACCAAGGGTTCTGTAGCCTTTACACTTACTGCAGTGGCTATGGATCATATTTTTGAGGCTGGAAGAGACACATTAGTAATGTTGAGAAGACTTAATATGATCATGGAAAGCTAAGTGGGACCGTGCAGAAGGGAAGAAACCATATACAGATTGGATGCCCAGGTATTACTTGCTTGCTTACTTAATTACTGTGGCCTACATCTGGTCTCAAAATGTTCTACAAGCAAGCAAGCAAGCAAGCAAGCAAGCAAACAACCCTGAGGATGGCAGTAAAAGGTTCCTTTTCAAGGTGTTTTTCTTGAAGCTGTTCCTGGTGGGGGGGGCATGCATATAACCTGAGGTTAAAGGAGCACCAGGAAGAAAGATTGCAAATTCAAGGGCTACCTGGGAAGTGTACCTAGACCCTATCAGGAAAAAAAAAATGGCCAGTGAACCATCGCCAATAACTAGCACAGAATGCTAACTGTCAGGGTGCAGTAGTGGCACACACACCTTGGGGGTAACCAGCAGTATTCCCTTTGAACAAGAGGGAATTCATGCCTGATTTTGGAAACATAGCCAACAATCCAGGGCTAGTGAAATTGTAGATCTTTGAAGAGAACCTACTGCCACTTTACGAAGTCAGCACAGTCCCTAAATACATTCTAAATATTTGTCCTAATGCATACAGATGACTGTGATCCTTACCCCTCATCCTGGAGACAACAGCTAAGTAGCAGCCAATCAAAATGCAAAGTTGTGGAGCCTTATCCCAGTGAATAAATCTATAACACATTTCTGCACCTAAGGCTTAGGAATCATTGCAGAAGAGGTGGTGGAAAGACTGTAAGAGGTAGGAAGAGATCAGGGAGTTTTCTCTGAGACTGTGTTTCCTAGTAATGTCCGAAGCTACACCCATAAAATCTCCTGAACATGATTGACTAAAAATGATCAAAACAAAGAAGATACAAACAGACATGCCAGAGTGGAAAAGAAAGTCCATGAGGCCTCACCCTTACACAAAGGACTACAGGAAAGTAGGGACCACTCACAGTTGGGAGAAGTAGTACTTTCCTAGAAAGAGCACAGCAAGTAGTTATCCAATACCAATGATCATCCCTGAAAACATATGTACAAATAACATTATACAGACTTAGCAGATTATCTTTAAAATTCACACACACACACACACACACACACACACACACACACACACACCTCCAAGTTCTGCTTTCTCTCTCAGGGTGTCTAGACACTGATGAATACCAGGCTGGATAGATAAAACAGAGCCTGGAATGGGTGGGTTCTGCAGGATCCTGGTCTGGCTGGGAGTACTGGGTATGGGTGTGGGTGGAGTTGGAGGTCACTTCTCCAAGGAATTTAGTGTTAGAGATCTTTAGACAGCACTCAGTGAAACTGCTCTCTTAGACAATCTTCAGTGAAACAGCTTGTGTACACACACTTTATTCAGGGCTATATATGAATGCTGGGGAGTGAAAAGAAGGCGGTTTTTCAAGGTAAATGTACATCATTGGCTGGAGTTTAAAGTACTAGGAATGCCTCATTTGCATGGAGAGGCATTCTGTGAATCCCAGGTACTAGCAGAAGGATGGAGGATGTGTGAGCAGTGTGTCAGAAGGAAAATTTGAAACCTGTGAATTTAAATGTACTTACAGCTGCCTTTGATGCTTTCAGGGATTAGTTTATCGTGCCATATGTCCAAGTTAACCCTACTAGAGAACTTGAGTTTTTCCAGCCACTGCATTATGAAATGCCCATTTGAAGTGTACTTCTAGAAGTGTCCATCAAAGCTTTGTTAGTACTCTGGCTGACTTCCATGATGTGCAAGTCTGGTTTAAGCTGGTTTCCATAGCCGGATCACTGGTTGAGTGTCCTTAAAGTGCCTGATTGGTATTTGCATTGACAGGAAGGGTGAGTAGGTAGAATATTACAGTGAACAGTGCAGGAACAATGTCTGCAATGTGTGCCATCCCTGCTTGGCTCCATATCTCAGTGTCTTCACTTCTCTGAAGGACTAATTATCCTTCCATGTGCTTTTACGTTTACTGATGTCTTCATAATGATTGGACAGTTCTCTGTTGCTCACATTAAACTACAGAAATAACCTTTGTCATTTCTGATGTCCCTGTGGTTGCTGTCACATTACATCCATTTTTAGATGTTCCTCAAACCCACTGAAGTGAAGTGTAGATTTCTGACAGTGTGAAATTTTTTTTCTAGTTTTCTCTTTGGAGAAAGAGAAATTTCCTGTCTTCTTTGACAGCTGGACAGGGAGAGATTGCGATCTCATTTCCTTCTTAGTATTCTCTGGCAAAATCATGAATAAGCAGCATTTTAGTTGGTTGACTTCCAAAAAAATGTTTCCTGTCAAACTCCTGTCAGGATTTTGAAAAACAGGGAGCAACTTTTTTCAGTTGTGATTTTATGTTATTTAATTTTTGAACTCTGAATAATGATTCTATTATTCTCTAGGAGCTGTGCTCTGCTCCCTATAATCCAAAGTAAGAGGTAAAGGCATTTCATTTTTTAGTGTTGATGCAACACAGAAGGTATCTAACAGTGAAATTCTCTGACAGGAATTACTGTTGCTAGTAGTTTAATTATTACCATATTTTAAATTCAGTCTATGAGAAGTTAGTATCTAAGTAACCTTTTATGAATCATTTCACAGTTCCATGTGCCTTTTCAAGGACTATTGTAGAAGTAGAAAGGGGAGCATTGCTTTCATCTTGTAAACTTTTGTAATCATCATTTCCCCTATCTCCATCCTAAAATTGTTAGGAAAGAAACTAAAATATATCTGGGGCATAAATTGGATATTTCTGGTTTCCTCAGAATCAAGGGTATGAGATGAAAACTTAAAATCTTGAAGCATCTTTGGGAAGATTACTTTGTGGATAATAGTGCTTATTCTCGAAGTCTGAGGGCCCAGATTTGAATTCCCACCACCCACATAAAAACTAGGTATAGCTACATATGCCTATGACTTCAGCACAGTGGGGGGAATAGGCAGGTCTAGAGAAATTTCTGTCCAGCCTTGCTGAAACATGAAACATGAAACATGAAACAAGGTCTTTCTGGTTCAGTGAGAGACCCTATCTCAAAGCAATAAGGCTGAGAGCCATAGGGAACATGCTCACGTGCGTGCACATGCACACACACACACACACACACACACACACACACACACACACACAGGAAACCATAAAAAAAGCCTTCATTAATTTTACACCACATTCTATCCCAATTCAAGTCTTTCAGTGGTTGAGTGGGCATCCCAGGATAGGGCACACTAGAGTTTTACATCTATGACATTCTGTAGAGAATTCATCACAGGGTGTGAGAGAATAGAAGACCCCCTTGGCCATGTAGGTATATGCAGTTTTTTACCTTCTTATTCAGCTAATCTCTTATAGTGTGTACTGAGGATAAAAATAAACAATATAATACCCACAACATTCTCCTTATTTGGTTTTTTGTAAGATTAAGTATGCAAACAAATAATAAGTTCTCCAGTAAACAATACCGAAGAAACATTATGTTATTTGTGGGCATATTTATTTCAAAGTTCACATGTTGATACAAGGCCCCTGAGCATCATATCTTTAATAGCATTCATAGTGTTGAATTAATGACAACTTGACTGATTGTGAAGAGTTAATAAGTGTAGCATTTGTACTGAAGCAGAGTCTAAGGTAGCTCCATCCATTTTGTTTCTTCTCATGGATAAACTGAAAATTGTGTTTAGTAGAGTTAATCTCTTAAAAGAAAGAATACACTGGTGATATCTAAGCAGTTTATGCTTGAAATGAGTCTGTTTATTAATTTTTCAGAATATGTTCTGAAATGTTTCTTATTATTTTTTTTTTTGATTATTCTAGAAAGTTTTGATAGGGCTAATTCCAATGGCTAGGGATATTCTGCTACCCACTACTCCTCTATGACCCATGGCCAAGAAAGAAGTGTTTCAGTTCATTTGCAGTCGGGTTATAGTGACTCGGTTCTGTGAGGATTTCTCCACCATTCGCCTTCTCTCAGAATCAGGTAACGGAATAGTTATCATTAGCTAAGAGCCTAAAGTCTTGTCTAATTTTCCTCCCAGTGTCCTTTAGTCATCCACAACTGTATACCATCCAGAGTAGGATTTAGAGAGCTATCGCTTAAATTCCTCCTCGATTTAGGTTCTTAAGTTTCAGGATCAGTTAAGAACTAGGAATGATGAGTCAAACCCACAGAGTGTTGCACAAAGGTAGCTCAAGCCACTCAAGCTGGGGACGTAATTTCCGTAGTCTCAGGATACGCAGTGCTGTTTGCCAGTGTGCTGAGCAAAAACTATCAGTGAGATCATAAACTGGTCTCACTATTGCTCTCTTCCTTTTCTTTCAGCCCACCTTCAGAGGAAAGTATGTACTTCTCAATATTTTGTGTGCTTATTCTTAAATTGTTACCTACAGACTGCCTATGGACTCCTATTCAGAATATTTTAAGTGAAAACAATAATATTTTCCAAATGTCTTAAGAAATCAGTGTTAGGAAAATATGCCTATAATGGTTTTAAAATAAAGTCGTGAAATAGTGATGTTTTCTTATTAGCATATTAAATGAGATCTGTCAGCAGGCCCAGATATTACTGTCATTTCCAAGTTGTATTAGTAATTAATCACATTCAAGGATATCTGTAACAATCAGAATCATATAGGAAACTGTGATTTCTATCATTGACACTTTTTTTATTAGGTATTTTCTTTATTTACATTTCAAATGTTATCCCCTTTCCTCATTTCCCTTCCAAAAACCCCCTATCCCATGCCCCTCCCCTTGCTCACTATCCCACCCACTCCTGTCCTGGTATTCCCCTACACTGGGACAAAAAGCCTTCTTGGGACCAAGGGCCTCTCCTCTCATTGATGTCTGACAAGGACATCCTCTGCTGCATATGTAGCTGGAGCTATGGGTCCCTCCATGTGTACTCTTTTGTTGGTGGTTTAGCACCTAGGAGCTCTAGGGGTACTGGTTGGTTCCTATTGCTGTTCCTCCTATGGGGCTGCAAGCCCCTTCGGCTCCTTGGGTTCTTTCCCTAGCTCCTCCGCTGGGGACCCTGAGCTCAGTCTAATTGTTGGCTGACAGCATCCCCCTCCGTACTTGTCAGGCACTGGCAGAGCCTCTGAGGAGTCAGCTGTATCAGATTCCTGACAGCAAGCACTTGTTGGCATCCACAATAGTGTCTGGGTTTGGTGACTGTATATGGGATGGATCTTCAGGTGGGGCAGTCTCTGGATAACCTTTCCTTCAGTCTCTGCTCCACACTTTGCCTCTGTATCTCCTTCCATGGGTGTTTTGTTCCCCCTTCTAAGAAGGATCGAAGTACCCACACTTTGATCTTCCTTCTTGAGCTTCATGTGGTCTTGGGTATTCCTAGCTTCTGGGCTAATATCCACTTATCAGTGACTGCATACCATTTGTATTCTTTTGTGATTGGGTTACCTTATTTAGGATGATATTTTCTAGTTCCAATCATTTGCCTAAGAATTTCATGAATTCATTTATTTTAATAGCTGAGTAGTACTCCATTGTGTAAATGTACCACATTTTCTGTATCCATTCCTTTGTTGAAGGAAATCTGGGTTCTTTCCAGCTTCTGGCTATTATAAATAAGGCTACTATGAACATAGTGGAGTATGTGTCCTTATAATATGTTGGAGCATCTTCTGGGTATATGCCCAGGAGTGGCATATCTGGGTCCTCGGGTAGTACTATGTCCTATTTTCTGAGGAACTGCCAAACTGATTTCCAGAGTGGTTGTACCAGCTTGCAAGCCCACCAGCAATGGAGGAGTGTTCCTCTTTCTCCACATCCTCTTGCCAGCATTTGCTGTCATCTGAGTTTTCGATCTTAGCCACTCTGACTGGTGTGAGGTGAAAGGAATCTCAGGGTTGTTTTAATTTGCATTTCTCTGATGACTAAAGATGTTAAACATTTCTTTAGGTGCTTATCAACCATTTGGTATTTCTCAGATGAGAATTCTTTTTTTTTATTTCTGTACCCCATTTTTAGTAGGGTTATTTGGTTCTCCGGAGTCTAACTTCCTGAGTTATTTATATATATTGGATATTAGTCATCTATAGGATGTAGGATTGGTAAAGATCTTTTCCCAATCTGGTGATTGCTGTTTTGTCCTATTGACAGTGTCCTTTGCCTTACAAAAGCTTCACAATTTTATGATGTGCCATTTGTCAATTCTTGATCTTAGAGCATAAGCTATTGGTGTTCTGTTCAGGAAATTTTCCCGTGTGCCCATATGCTCTTCCTCAGTTTCTTTTCTATTAGTTTCAGTATATCTGATTTTATTGGAGGTCCTTGATCCACTTGAACTTGAGCTTTGTATAAGGAGATAAGAATGGATTGATTTGTATCCTTCTACATGCAAATAACCGACAGTTAAACCAGCACCATTTGTTGAAAATGCTGTCTTTTGTCCACTGGATGGTTTTAGCTCCTTTGTAAAAGATCAAGTGACCATGTGGATTCATTTCTCAGTCTTCAATTCTATTCCATTGATCTACCTGCCTGTCACTGTACCAATACCATTTTTTTTTTAAATCATGATTGCTCTGTAGTACAGCTTGAAGTCAGGGATTGAGATTCTGCCAGAAGTGTCATTGACACTTCAATTCATCCCCTACATTCACAAATGAAGGGAATGGAAAGATTGAGGAGCTAGTATGAATAAAGACATTTCCATATCAAAATGTGTGGCCCATTAATTCTCAAGAATTTCTGAGATATATAAATTTTCTTTCCCAGCCCTGAGGATCTCAGAGTTTGCTGTGAGAGGTAAACCTGTCCTCATGTCAGAGAGACAGAGTCTATGAGGTGAGAAGAGGACAGAGAGAAACAAAAGCAAAGATGGAGGCATAAAAGGGTAATTGGGTGGGCAAATGGCTAAGTTGGAAAAGGCACTTACTATACACCCTATGACCTGAACTCAATCTCCAGGATCCATGATGGGATGAAGAGAACACATTCCCACAGGGTGTCCTCTGTTGCACACATATAATGTGGTATGCATGTGAATCCCCCAACTAAATTACTATAATAGAAAGATTTGTTTTTTAGGGAGAAAAAGGCCAATATAGTGATTAAAGTGATATATTCTGATAGTTTCACTTTTATTGTTATTATTCCCATGGAGATTTGAACTGAAAGCCCTCAATCATAGTAGGCAAATATTTTAGTATTACTTCACAGTGATGACTAGTTTCATTTAAAATGACATCTCAACTTCTTGAAATCATTTTAAAGTTCCTTCACGCTAAGATTAAATACAAAGGCAAAGCTCTTTAAAAACAACAAAGCCTGTTATCTATATGCTTCATTTTTAATTTAGTGAGCATTAAATACATTAAGTATTCCTACAAGATATAAATAGGATATGAATTTAACACCAGTCTGCTGAATTTGTCATGGTAGATGAATGAAGGAATAGTATATTCCAATCATTCTTGTTATTCTCTGATACTTCTTTTACTACCCACAAATTTTGTATTCTATAAATTATAATGAAATTACTTTCTTCATCTAGCTTACAAATATAAAATGTGAGGAGCAGAGTTCTCAGCATATGACTAACAGAGAGTGGTAATTTGCTTTCTTCCCACATTAATTTGGTTAAAAAGTGCTCAAATGGAAATTATTTTTATTTTACTAAGATTTTGCATAGCCTTTGACGCCCATTATCTTGTCACAATTGATGTCACGAAGCTACTGTAGCTCTGTGTTTAAGATTTCTACAGCATTGGCATAATATAGTATTTTTGATTTGTAGGAGAAATTTAGAGAGTAAATTATTTTCTTGAATCAGAGTGGAAACCACTGTCAGTACTGGTTGCATTTGAAGAATTCCTTTAAGCATACTTGGTACCTAGGATGGATTGAAATAGAACACAGAGGAGATAGAAATAATGGAGAAATAGCACTTTTCTGTAATTATTTGAATGCCACATCACAGGGGATTCAAGGCAGATAAAACTTCCTCATATACAGAAACCAAATGTGCAGAAATAGATTGTCGTGGTTCCAGATGAGTTGATAATACATATTCTCTGGCACATTTTTATTAGAAATCTCTTGCAAAAACTATTCTATATTAAGTAAATATACCATCACAGCCTTAAAATCTCTAGCAACATTTAGTTTCCCCTTGATGAATTACAATGCAATTTTCTAGCCTACTAATTTTACTAAGGAAGCTAATGAATGGAGCCGGAGTCTAATCAGCTGCCAATCAGAATTCCTTGAAGCACAGAGTGTCAAATATTGAAGCAATTTTTAAAACTCATAAACGCACTTATGTTCAATGATATGTCATAAAATCTGTGATGGAAATCTAACATTGATGAAGCTACCTTATTTCTCAAGTGTTTGCTCCTAACAAACAGCCAAATCTTTCATTAACATTCAAGTCTGCCACTATAGTACTGCTATGTTACCCACAGCATTGACACACAGCTCTACAAAAAGGTATATGTGAATCATTACTTTGTCCTTTGTAGTTCCATCCTTATGTCTCTTGAAAACATTCTGTGGAGACCCTGGACCTTCTACTCTTCACACCACACCCCTGTCTGTAAGGTGCAGGCCTTCCATGCATATGCATTTGTTTCTTCGTCTACCTTCATTAATTGGGAGATAGGAAGTGTTTCTACACACATTTGAGAATGTGATATTGACCTTCTTGCTAAACTGTCCATTAATCATCTCACCATGCTGGCATTCCTTGTGTGTGATATTAGTACAGTGGTCAGGATTTTCCTTCTCAGTCAAGTCTGGGGGGGAATCTTAGCTAATTTACTATCTCCCACAGAGATCTTGGATATATTACAACAACTACTAATTTTGGAGGAATTATTTGACCTGCCCTGAGTTCTCTGAAAACCAAAACCAAAAAAGCCCCTCAAATCTATTTGTGTGAGAAAAGCGTGCAACCTGATCCCTGGGCTTCCCGGAGCACAGAATTTAGGTTTTAGATTTAGTTAGCTAGTTTGTTTAATTGTTTGGATATCTGTCTCAGCAGATGAGGCTTTTCTCTGACAGCACAGAGGATAAAGAAATATCCTATGATTCTGCCTATAAATGTCTTTGGGTACATGCATGAAAGATTTCTCATTCACTTTACATAATGATAGAGAAAGAAATGTGCTGTTTTTTTCCCCTGAGAATACTCTGAGCAAGTGCTCATGTAAAATATGTGAAAATATCTCAATGCACTGTGAATATAAAGGTGTTGTCAGAGAAAACACTAGCAATTTCAGTGTTTGTCTCAATGCTGAGTTTTGGGTTAAGAATCTAGAGCGAAGGTCATCTCAGTTCCCAATGGATTCCTTGCTCCTTGTCACCCATTTGCATTTTCTGGCACACTCAGCTGATGAGACATCTTTCCCAAATGGTAACAGACATCCTCATTCATAGAACAAACACATGTTTCTGCCAGACCACTATCCCTGTTAAAATAAAGTGTTTACTCTTTTCTACCTTTTCTTCCCTAAATCAGAAAACCTGAGATTATCTTTACCCAACAAACTTCTATACATCCTAACCAGATATGGAAAAAACAAATGTGTTTCAACAATACCTCAGATGGAATGCAAATACATGGTGGTGCTGGGTGCGGTTGATAAAAGTGTTGGCTTGTGTAACATTAGAAATGGATGCATCCCAGTAAGGAGATACTCATTGGAACAAAGACAATGTGAATAACACTTTTTTTTTCCTATGAAGCACTAGTGATCCCATGGAGTCAAAACCAATTGTCAATACTAACATTTATATTAAAAACCAGATACACTGGGTTAGGTACAGAAGTTACAGAATAGTACATCATAGAACTTTAAGGGGTCGTATTCCCATGCCATTATAAATCTACCTTACATCGGATATAATCCGAATCTCTTTATTAAATTGAAGCAAATTCTGTAAGTCACTTTCAATGTAAGAAATGAAATTAAACAGAGAAGTATGTGAATGTTTAAGTAACAGAAGCAAGCAGCCTGGTGTGGAGAAAAAGCCGTTCTTTTCCTGTATTGACTCATCTCGACATAATGTCTCTGACATTCAGAGCACAGCTTTTTTTTTTTTCTGGTAGGGTTTTCATCAACAGGGAAGCAATGCCATGCATATTACTCTTCAGCCCATTTACTTGAATATATTATAAATAATCTCAATGAACTCCAAAGATATAATTTTTGCAATTTTTGAGGGAGGCTACCACTACAGAGAACTGAGCACAGGGTCTCATTCGTACTAGTAAAGTAGATACTCAAGGTGGCTGATACTTGGCCACAGCCCTGGTGGAGAGGATAGGCAATTTCTAGCCCTGAAGGGCATCATCTGAGAAGGAGATCTACACTCTAAGTCCAGCAAGCCAAGTTTAAGGCAGGATGGTAATTCCCTTAGGGACAGGGAATACCAACAAAAGGCATGTGGCAATGGAAAAGGGGTGTGATCACAGTGTTGGTCAAGTGTAAAAGTGCATTGGTCCACAGAGGTTTGTCCTGAGTATGTAGCCTGTGTGACTAGGAAAGAAAGCCTAAGCCAGTATCCTTGTGAAACATTGTCCTCTAATCATAATATCTTAATTAGAGGAGCTGTGACCACCTACAAGAATCACTCAAGATCTAGATTCATTGGAGGATGAACAGTCCTTCACTTTCACCCAAGATTCCAGCCAATCCCTCTTTTGCTTCTTTCCCAGTGGTACACAATTCTGTCTCAACTGCACATGGTCATGGGTGGTAGAGCACACAAACAGTAGAAGCTTAAAGGAGGGGAAAACTATTCATGCAGCTATGAGCATGTCTTCATCTATGCCAAAGTAAAGCTTTTTGACGATTGGTGCTTTGGGGCTCGCTCACATTTCTGTTAGAATCTCCTCATTCCTGCATCTATAAGTGACCTTAATTAAACTCTTTGGTACACCAAGGAAAATTTGGTACAATTATTATCTTAGTCTGTTGCTGGGACCCTATTTATGGGGAAAAGACATTTGTTATCTCTCCATGAGAAATTCATGCAACAGCCCTTAAAGCTTCAGCATACAGCATCTAATACATATGGAAGGTTGTTCTCCAGTGAGTCTCAGGCTGTTTGTGGCTGGGCCTTCAGGATGAATATCCTCAGTTTTTGTCTATAGACATAAGTGAGGCAAGCACAGACAGTTTCTTTCTACAGTATAACTAGACACTGAAGTCTTAAGGTGAACCTGAGGAAACAGGAAGTGGAAGAGGAAGCTTTACTATTTATTTACAGAAACTGGGTTTAATACATTCTGTAACCATCCAAGTGGGTTTGCATTACATATTTTCGTGACCGAGGTTGGATAGGCGGTTTTCTGCCCATGCTGAAGCCTGTGAAGTGAGTGTGACTGCGCTTTTCTGAAGAGTCTGAAGTGTCAAGGACCTTGGACTCATTGCCAAGTAAATTCCTGACCTGAGTTAACTGTGGAATAGCTGTTTGTTATCACCGATGTCCCATTTCTTTCATGTAGTTATTGATATCTTGATATCTTGGTTTGCACCCTTACCCTTGACATGGAATAACATCTTGAGTAATTGCATCCTTGCCTCATCCTTGCCTCATATTGGCTTTTGCAAAATATTGATGATCAGATTTTATGGCATAATCAGTTCTCAGCCACCAGAAGGCCAGAATTCCACTCTTAACCCTCAATAATTACATTTTTTTTTTACAGCTTCAAAATCCAAGTGGAACTGCCTCTTTCTGCCTTAGAGTTGCCCATGTATGCCATGAGAAGACTGCTACGAGTTCCTTAATCCTGATGGAGATCAGTTCATTTTGTCATTCTGTATATGCTTCTTCCCTACCAAGTGATGGGATTTTTTTAAAAGGGGAAGATTCAGTATTCTGTTGTTCAAAGAATTGTTACCATTATATCTCCTACTATGCACCAAAATGTAGTGTTTAGTATATTTATCCCTGAGAGAAAGACTGAAAAGAAAAGTGAGGTCATGTCATTTGGTCCAGGATAAATATTCATAACTAGAAAACCAAACAAAACAAAACTGGGTACATAAGACCTGGACAATATTATTAGCCAGAGTTGATACCACACACACATGGCATTAACATCAGTGGAACAGAGTGTGATGGACGTGAGAGTTTCTATAACATTTCATAGAAGACCAATGAGGCTTCAAGAGGGATTGTCCTTCTTTTAGCTTGGGACCAACAGATAAAATGCTACAAAGCAGACTTCTTTAAGGCAGTGTCACTCATGCTTGTGTTATAAGTCCATGAGATAGGGATAGCAACTCAGCATACAAACTGCCATGTTCTGAAAATGGTCTCGAAAATTTTCCTCTTACAGGAAGACAAAATGAAAAAAAAAAAAAGATCTGAGAATCCAAGAGACAAAAGTCTAAGGAAGGGGTTCTACATTCCAAGAGAATTTGATTATCAGGAATCATATTATGGGAGATGAGAAGATGAGAAGCCAGGGGTGTTTGACAAGAACGAATTTTCTAACTCTTGATCAAAAATGAAACCAACAAAGGACTTACAGGACTTGACACAGAAGGGGCTGGTTTAATGGTCAGACAGAGAACAGAAATGTTTGTCTCCAAAGCTCAGTCCTGAACTGTATTGGAATAAAGCTAATAAATATATGTGGCATATACAATTCTATACCAAGAAGTGGAATACAAGCCAGCCACATCACTACATGTCCACCTCTATATCACGATGTGCTCCTGGTTTTTCATCTCCATCTGGTCCATTTCTGCACTAGTTGTGGTACACATTTCAGCATGGGCTCCAGCAGATTTCATGCATATTCAATCCACCAGCACTTTACCAAACCATGTCCCACACTGGGTTTCTATGTTGATGTTGTTGAGGCTTCCTGTGAACTCCAGCTGAGGAAGTGACTCAAATTTTAACCAAGTTCTATCTCTATTTTTCACAAAATAATTGTGAATTTATGAATAATCTCATTGAGATCAATCCCAATAGAGTAAAAGCCCTAAAAACTGTCTGGAGACTCTATAGATATAAAGGCAGTACAGAGAGATACCTAACCATAGTAGGTCAGCCCATTAGTGCTTCTGAAACATGGCTGTCTCCATTTTACATTCCTGTTAATGTTTTCTTTGTAAAAGCTTAGATGACTGTTGCAGACCTCTAATCAGAAAAGTCTCTCCTCACCTGAAATGATTAACCTGTAGTGACTTGTAGTGTTCTAGTTATAACAATTTTACATCTTTCAAAATTGCGGTGGGAACTAATTTTGCCATAATATTTCATTTCAAATGACAGCTATGTGACATTTCTTCAAGATAGTGTAGATACTACATACATTGTTCTTCATTTCCAATATATCACTTATATCTCTAGACTTGTACTTTTTTAATTTAATTTTCCTTTTAAATTGGGGAAATCAGGATGAGTCTTGAATTTAAAAAATCAGACCATAATTTATAATAATAACTGAACAATTTGAAAAATGAGAAGAAATAACCATTTTTCCCTTGAACATGATATATGACCTGTTGACTTTTTAGCAAACAGACATATTTTAAGTGCCACTGGAGGCTGTGGCCCATTCAGAACTCCAGTGTGAAGGTTTTCTAAAGCTAGAGATCTTCATCAAAATAACTATAGGTTCTTCCAATTTTATGATTTAGGATAATGGTTTTCTCCTGAATGTTTGTCTTTGGAAATTCTATATGGCTGCCTATAAACTTTTTTAAGAAAGCTGACATATGAGACATTAGCATGGCTGAAGTCCTCATTTTTTTCTACAGTGACAAAGAAATCTTTATAAGAATTGGTAAAATTGATATGTTATTGTGTACTTGTGGTTCATTTTTTTTATTTTCTAAGTTTTTTTATTTACATTCCAAATGATTTCCCCTTTCCTGTTTCCTCCCTCCCCGAAAGTGGTTCATTTTTTATATGTATTAAAGGACCAAGGTTGGGACTCAAACTCTCTGGAATTTTTAATTTTGTCCCGTCAGGTGTTAATTCTATATACCCTTGGTTAAGGTGTGTAACCACTCTTGAGTCTCACCTCATGAAATAGGGGTGGTCTAATCTCACTTATAAGATTGCTGTGCAGTTTAAAAAATATCATAGCCTACTATGCTCTTGTTTATTTGATCATATCTTAGTACAAACACTTCCTACTCATTGCTATTATGTTGGTTTCTTGAACATGGTTAATTTAGTCTATGTCTAGAAGTCTCAAGACATGACAGCTTGAAAAGAATCTGATATTGTCATACCTTGGAGATACTCATATTTGCCAGAGAATACCAGAAGGATTGCCCTAAAGTTGTCTGATGAAGTTGCTTACTTGGTAGTAAATTCTCTATCTTTTTCACTCCAGGTCTCATTTCTCCCTGCTCGCCCGATTTAATTTCAGAAAATGTATTTTGGCCTTGACTTACCATCTGCTTGTAGAAAGCATTTAGCAGAAATTCTGGCACTCTATAGGTGACTTGTTCTTTTTTGTTGCTATCACAGAATACTTGACAGGGAAAGTTGCTCTAGGAGGTGTTTGGTTTGGCTCATTGTTTCAGGTGGTATAGTCCACCATAATGGGGAAGACAGGGTGGTGTAATAGCCACAAGTCCCTAAGAGAACAGGACTGTTTGAATATATGTATTGAAGGCATTTATTAGATTGGCTTTCAGGATGCAGTCCAAGTCCATCCAACAGTGGAACGTCCAAGAATCTAGTAGTTGCCCATTCCATGATGTTGATTGTCTCTGTAGTCTCAATCTTGTACTGAAGATGTAGAGGATTCATAGACAGCTGCTGGTCTACAGTCTATCTTGTAGTCCCTAAAAGTTGAATCTAATGCTGGTGAAGAGATGCCACAGCATTGAGATAGATGAACTTGTCAGCAAGAGTAAGAGCAAGCAGGTACAATTCAAACCTTCTTACTTCCGTGCCCTTTGTTCCGGCTATCACTGGAAAGTATTGTCCACATTTAGGATGGATCTTTGTACTTTAAATAATCAGATGAAAAAACTCCTTCCCAGAAGGGTCCAGTAACTTGTGTTTTAATTGATTTCACGTGCTGTCAGGTTGATAACCCAAGAGTAACCATTACAGTTGGTCAGTGACGGTGGGTGTGTGTGCAGCAGTACTTTCTCTCCTGGTGCTGATTAGAGAGTATGAAGCATTGGAAGCAGGGAGCTTATCTTGAGATCTATCATGTAGTGGGTGATGTCAACCAGGTAGGCCCTAGATTTTAGAGATTCTACAACCTCCCAAAGCAGCACCAGCATTTGGGGAGCAAGTGCTAATGTGAGCTTGTGAGCTTGTGGGGGAACAGTCCAGATTTAAGTCACTACAAGCAAAGAAAATAATTGACAATGATTACTAATCCCATGAATGTATTTTAGTGTGTGACATTACTCTGGGCTATAATTTTGAAAATCACCTTAATTTCTGTCACATCTATGGGCCTTCATTTTTCATCCCTTTATTTAGTGTTTTAAAATGATCTTTGTAAACTGGTTTCCTACTTAAATAATAATGTGTTCACCAGAAGAATTTAATTTTCTAATTTAATTTTCATGCTAATTTTCCTAGCTTTTAAAACAAAAATCTATGACACTTACCTTGGTTTGGCAGCTCACCTGAAACATAGTAAAGGTTAAATTCTATGTGCATAGGTAAGAAAAAAAAAGATCAATTCCTGCCAGTGCTGTGAGATATAAGAGTGTCCCATTTCACCACAAAGTCTCCTTTCCCGTCTTTAGTGAACACTGAGTATTGCTAGCATGTTATGATGAATTAACCATAACACCTTTGAGGGCCAAGTGTCTCAGACAAAAAGCAACAGTAACATCTTAGGGGAAAAAAATGGAAAGCATTCTATTCACACCTGTAACTCATTTATTTGGAGCAAGGGTTAGATTTCACAGAAAGCAGTTACTAGGATGGATTGAGTTCATTCAGACACTGAATTTTTTTTCTTTAATTATAAAACTGTTGAATACTTTCTCTGACCATATTTGCCCTCAGCAGTACTTCAAACTGGTGCCCCTCGATGACTTCATTGCTCCTTTCTTTGGAGACTAAGATGAGGTATTTATTATAATATTTCAAAATTGGACTAGAAGGGAAGATGTCTCCATCTGTTACATCTCTCTGTTCTGAAAGAGAGTGCCACTTTTTCAGTAGACTGACATTTGAGAGGAGCCCAGGATCTCTTTGTACCACAGGCTTGTATGCAGGCCAGTCTGGATGCTGTATGTGCTTTGAGAGTATGCTCATGTATGTTCACATTTGTTCTATTTCTTCTGTAGTTGTTCTGTTAAGTTTATACACAAGTCTAAGCAACTAATTTAATGGTGGATGACAAATCATGCTTGACTCAATATGTATGTTAAACTTATCTGACTCTCCCAGTGTGATTCGATATCTATTAATCCCATTAATATGACAAAGCCATAAGAGCAAACCAATCTTTAGCTTACTTTTCTTGGTTTCCATTCTTAGTGGTTGTGGGATTCAAACCCAGGGCCATGAAGGTATGCAAAGGCTGTTGTTCTGCCACTGGGCCACACCAACAGTCCTCAAGATCATTTTTAAACTTTCTACACATATTTTAATATTTTTTTCTTATTAGCTTGTTTTCCCCTCCTTAATAAAACTGCACTTATGTGTATAAATTCTGAGAGATTTATGAAAGGTAGCTATATTGTCAAAAAGATATATATTATACGTAAGATAGAGATTAATTGCTCTGATTAATCAATAATACTCTATGGATCTACTTTTATTCAAAAGGATTACTGAATATGGGCTAATTGTTGCTCTATGAAACATCAGAAACCAACCCAAAATCTGAAAGCTTGATGATATTTTTTCCTGTTTTCTTAGAAGCCATTTGTCACTTCAGTTTATTACACTTGGGCTGATTCTCTCCCCCTGGAAATAAAGTTGGAAGAAGGATCATTAGAGTCCCTGCCTCCTACAAATAATAAAATTAAGGTTCAGAACAGCTGGAGTGTATGCAAAGCTCCCCTAGAGTCATATAGCTAACAAGCGAGTCTGGAAGAGGAGCTCCCTTCTCCAGGAGCCAATCTGTTTCTCCTTGGGCCACCTTTTCCACCGGGCACTGTGTGGCATTCTCAGAAGAGCTTAAGAATCTGTCCTCACCTTGTCTTCTGCAGTGGGATCCTGCAGGATGTGCAGCTAGAAGTACTCAGAATTTCAGGGCTTTCTGTTCTCTACCTCACTAGGAGGAAACTGAGTTTAGAGAGTTGAACTGGCAAAGGGATTCACTGGGCTAACATTAATCTTACCTTCAAATGCTGGTATCCAAACCTGATTTCCAAGCACAATTTAAAATGTCTCTTCATTCAAGCTTGAGAGAGAACTCTTGACACCACATCAAATAGCTGTTCCTTTCTGCCTGGTACCAATAGAAGAGTCCTAGCCCATTTACACGTGCCTTTTTCTCTGTGACATAGGTTAGCTGGTTTATTTATATATCCCTGCTGAAATCGGCAATGTGTGCTGGCTGAACTACAGCTCATGAAAAAAATCCATATTTTATTCTAATGTCTTCAGCAGCCCTTTACTGGCATTATGATTAAAATGTGTCTCAGAATTGTTACTGGGGAAATGCCCAGCCAGTGAATTTGGCTGCAGCTCAGTGATTGTTCCAGTTGACATGAGAGGTGTCATTACCATGGGATTATACTGCTGTCATCAATTTATTTTCCAGTGCTCCTGGTAGGGAATATTGAAGTTTTCTTCTTGAAAATTGTCTTTCTTTTTCCTCCTTTATTTTGGGGATAATGTTCTCTGTATGGTTTTTGCTATCTTTGTTTCCTGGACCATAAGTAAGAGTTGGGGGATTCACAAAGGGTCTTTTCTATTCAGTGGGTTTCCCTTTTTTCTCACATGGCCACTACACACAACTATCTCAATGTCTGTACAATTCCACACATTCTACCACATGCCCATGCCCATGCAAGGACATGTCTCACACATGAAGAATATACACTGTTTTTTTTTGTGCCTTTATGTTTATTCTTTATGTTTTCAAAACACAATTATTATGAGTTTTTCTGCAAACTGCCTTTGGTGCACAAATACTGCTTTGTTGAAGTTCATTCAAACTCATTTAAAAATACAGACTAATAAGTCTCAATGCATCAAAAACGATGCGAGTTAGCATCCACTTCTAAGTGTATCATTATTTATTCATTAATTGAAGTCCTTTAATTTTGTTTTCTGCTCCTGGCAATTGTGGCTTATTTGGTACTTGTAAGAGGCACTTTAGACAAGTAAATAAAAAATCAGACAGAGGATCTCAGCAACAGCCAGGAAGAAGCCAGTGGTTTTCTGTTTTGGTTTGGCAGACTGAGGCATGGTAGGCTTCTGTATGTTGAAGCACCAGCCAGAACTGTAACACAATGTGAGAAAAGTGATCACATATCTCTGGGAGTCTGGCCTTCTAATTACAAGAGGATTTCTTTGTCCACAAAAACTGCCACCTGTGTGTCTGGGAATAAAATAAAACAATTAAGTCTTTATCCTAAGGGTAAATAGTATATCTCTTTGATTTAGCTGTGATAAGAAAACCTTGAACCAGAAATGCATAAAATGATTTAGAACATGAAAATGCTCTTTGAGAGGCCTTTCCTCATTGTCATTAAAATTTTCCATCATTTGTATTTAGTTCAAGTACATGAAAATTCTAGGGAATTATGAGCCCACCCAAGGCAAAAGGCTACTCTGCCAACGAGTAAAGCCATTGGCTTGTAGCAATGTGCTTTTGATGGCTAAGTCCCATTGGAAATTGATGTCTTCCTAAATGACTCTGTACCTCAGCAGACTGGGTTTGTTTCTTTCTCTTTTCAAGAAAGTATGAACATTGTTTGTTTTAGAAGATTGAGGTCTATAAATGTTTGGTAACCATGATGATATATATACAGCCATTACACACTGTCTCTTCATATTAAAAGTATGTTGCTTGCTGAATAAGCCTGAGGACTTAGTTTGGATTCCTTGTACTCATGGAAAAAGCTAGGCATGGCAGCACACATCTCTTGAGTTTTCCTTCTGCTGTATTGAATCTAAGATGGTACTCAGATATCATCAGCCTTGGAGACAAGCATGTTTAAGCCCCAGAGCTATCTTGTTGGCCCTCTAACATCTTTTTAGAATATTTGTAGTTCTGGAATTTCAGAATTGTATGAAAGGCTTGTCAGAAAGTTCAAAGTACTGGATTATGAGAGTTTCTGGTTCAGTACCTCCATCCCTTATTTACACTTCTAACAAGTTTATATAAGATGCTGCTGCTTCCTGACACACTTTGAAAGCCAATGCCTTACCACAAGCAGCCCTTTGGGGAAGATGTAAAAATCTACTACATTTTAAGTAATTATCACTTAGGTTATGGGATTATTGGTAAGTGTGTACTTAGACTATTGTCTATTCTCTATTTTCCACATTCCCATGAGTTATAACTTGTATAAGCAGAAAAAAATAAGTGACCATTACAGACGGACACATGACTGCTGAAGTACTAGTTCAGTGACCTTTCCTCTTTTGCACAGCTAGCCTCGAAGTGCCATGGATGCTTTTCACCCTTCTGATAGACCACTTATCCTAGGACTCAGGAGTAGCTTTCACTCCCCATTTACCCAACAAAGGCTTGGCTTAGATTCCACAGTAGTCAGTTCTACTGCACCAAGACCTAATATGAAGAATATTGCCTCCTGTCACTTTAAGTACCCTTTACAAACTTTACAAACATTTATGCCCCACCCCATGTTTCCCCTTTTCCTCAGATTACAACCACCAATGGTTCTGTGTAGACCATTTTGGAAAGAAGGGTCAAATGGACAAATGCTGGGCAGAATGTATGATCAGAAGCTATTTTTCTCTTCTTTAGGGACTGTATTCAATTCTAATAAGTGTGTCCTGCTTAATACCCCTTAAAATAAAGCAAAAGCATACATGTGATAAAAGATGCTACACACTTTTTCAATAATTTAGCCTGATGTTTCCTTTCCAATATCATTCTTCTAGACACCTCTGCTTTGTCATTTTAGCTCAGACTTTAAGGAGGAGCTAAGTCTAACATTTTTAGAAAAGAGCTTTAAAGAACCTTGGATTCTTTTGTTTATGATTCTTACCAGCTTATAAGGGTAAGGGGCTTTGGTTAGAGAACAAAGGTTATAACCTGTTCTGTTTGTTGAGACAGTGACTTTAATTACATTTAATTCCCATCCTCTTTGTGTGTTACTTTATCCACTCATTGGTTTAGAAGCATATTGATAAATACAGCACGGCTTAACCCCGTGCCCTCCAGCGCATCTGTGGAACTGCATCCAGGCTTCAGCGAACCGCCAGGTTTATATGTCAGACTTCTTTAGCAGTAAGAGATCTTGAGAGCCTTTCTAGATAGTAGATCTACAATTTGTTTTTCTAGAGAAAAGCCCATATTCTATTAAAAAATAACTTTTTTGCAAAATGTTTTCAAGATGTTGGCTTATATTCAAATTGTAAGTAACAGCTTAGTGACTTAGTGTATCCACACTTCTCACAAGCATACTTCAGACATGTTTGAAAATTTTCAGCAATTATTATTGCTAGATACTTGTTTTAGCAAGTATTTATCAAACATGTTTATTTTATTTAAAAAATTACAAATCTGAGAAATATAAGAAAAGCAATTGCCTCATTGCCTTCAAAGGTGTTTTGTCCTTATTTTCTGCTTTAGTAGTTTGCTTCTTAATGACATGTGACTCCCTATTCTCGCTGGTCAGTGTAGCAAAAAGGAGGCTCCCAAATCTTGTAACCAGTTGAAAAAGCATATTATAGAGTCTAATCAACTATGATCAACAGCTATTTCAAGGAGAGATTCTCTTCCATAAATCATGCAATTCTATGATGCTTGGCATTTAATACACTGAATGCATGTTTTTTAATGTGCATTTTGTTTATCTGGCTATAACAAGATTAATTAAGAAACATCCTATGTGTGAAAATATTCATAAAAATGAACATATATTATGATGGAAAAAACTGTAGAGAAGTATTAGCAAATTATAAAATTTTGTTGAAGCAGATATGGAAATGAAGTTTTTTTAACTGTCTATGAAATTTTTTGTAGATTTGAAATTATTTTAAAAAGTTACATATGAACAATATGAACATATGCATTGAATGCTATATTCTCACAGTTTTTACATTATGGTTTGATTTGTGTGTCATGACATTTAGTTTTATAATCAACTTGTACAAACTCTTGCTCATTTAATATTTTGAGTAAATAAGTTATTTTTGTCTTTGAATAAAGAAAACAGCAGAAGAATATAATGTTTTATGGCCATTAAGAACAATACTAATAACTGTCTATTCCTACCAATAAAGTACATTTTCAATTTGCTATGATTATTTTGGGTTTCTAATTCTAGAATACCTACTACAATTTCAAGTTGCAAAGCAGGCAGTTTTTTCATAAGTTGTTGTTTGTTTAATTTATTGTCAGCCAATAGATTTTTAATTTAAAAAAATTTCCAATTTTTTTCTAAGGGCTAGCTCATGGTTTCATAAAATTGCAATATAAAAAGAAGAAAACATTGAATTTTTCCCCCCACATATGAATCAAATACCAGGAATCTGGCTCATAAATCAGGAAGAACACAGGAAGATACAACTGGAGTCCTTCCTTGTTCCTGTGTTACAGCCAAAATCCTGACATTCAGGCATATTTACAAGACCCATGTTTCAGTAAGCCCACATGTACTTTGTGTGGGCTGAAAAGAATGTGAAATGATTGAACATGGCAACTTTTCCAGAATGCTGGGTGAAGAACATGGTCTCTTTTGAAAGAAAAAAAAAACATCTCTGTGTTTATTAGGAAGAATTACTCCTTTTCCTTTTGGTTACACAGGGAATAATAATGTCTGAAAATGTGCCTGAAAGTTGCATAGATCATGACCAGCATGCTAGCTCTGAAGACAAGGCTTGTACTCCTAATACATGAAAGATTTCTCATTCTTACTTGGAACTAAGTTCACTTATCCTGCCCATAAATTCTCCTCTGTACTGACACCTTCATTCAAGTGCCCGTGATATTAGATTACACTAATGAGGTTAATGTTAATTACAGCACGCACCATTTAATGAGCATTCAACAGGTACTAGATGCCTACCTATTTGATCTAAGCTACTCTTCAAAACCACCTTTAAAGATAACAATTATCTTTTTAGTGGTGGTGAGGATATGAAATAGAACAAAGCTTCCTGACACATGACCGTGGAAAGACCATAATGAACCCCACTGTTTTGTGCGCTAACTTAGAGATTTAGTAAGAATAAACCAGGAATGGTCAAGCACACTTATTTTTTTATTTTTTTATTTTTTTTCAAAATTCCTAGAGTAGAGAGAGCCTGGATCTGTTCAGAGGAAAAATAAAAGCTGAGGGTGTGGGTTGTGGAAGCTCCAACACAGATAAGACAGTCTCAGATCCAGAAACAACTGCTGAGGGTCAAGCACACTTATAATCGGAGCACTTGCCCAAGGCAGGAGGCTCACAGCAAGCTCAAGACTAGGTTGGGTTATGCAGCAAGACTATTTCAAGATAACATCAGGGAATTTTTGCACTTTACAGATAAGAAAATCAAGCCTCAAAGGTCCAAGCAGCTTTCCTAGCACTACAAACAGTAATGATGTCCAAGGAACCCACGTATTCTATTTGACTCAAGAACCTATGCTTTTTTTTTTTTCTCAAAACCTTCATAAGGTCAAATGAATAACAAATGGTACCTAAAATAACTAGGAGAAGTCATGTGGACAGCAACAGTATTTCAAGTAGTTGAGAAGTTCTGCTGAGCCCAGTGGAATAGAGAAACACAGCAATATGTTGAATCTAGTTGTCATGCCCGGCCTGCCATTTTGTTAATGCCTATATCATTGTACCTCTACCTGCAGTTCTTAGCAGTACTTGGCACATGGCAGATGCCTTCAGTTCTTGGTTTAGTAAAGAATAACCTCAAGAGGTACTATAAGGTTTACTTGTTGAATAGAGCCTTTCCGATCTTAAGAGACTAGATCAATGGTTAGAAGGAAGAAAAGACTCGTAAGGTTTCAGGAGCACTTTACTTCCTAAACTGCAGTATGGATGAAGACAGATGAGGCACACAAGCTTGCAGAGATTTAGGAAGTGTTCCCTTAGAAGCAGAATGTGCCATGCCTTGACTTACTACAGTGTTTTATTTTTAAATATGTACATCAAAGGAATAAACAAGATTCATAATAATTGTCTTTCTTTCCTATTTCCATCTGGTTGTATATTTTCTCTTTCTAGGCCATGTCTCATTGTCCTACTGATCTTATGTCATTTACATCTCCTGGACTTTCCTTTGTGTCAAGTTATTTTTACCAAATTTCAATTGTATTGGGATTTTTGTACCCTAAAATTAGTATATTGAATACTTTTATGTCTTTTCCAGTAGTCAAACATGTACCCATCATCTGAATTTTGTTTCCTCACAGAACCTTTTTTTAAGATGAAGTCATCAGAGTCCCCGGAATGCCATATTTAAACATTGTTTTAAAAAACAAACACACAAACAAACAAACAAGTCCAGAAAAACCAACACATAGTCCTTTTCTACAGGGCAAAAGTTAAATCAAGCTATGAACTCTGTGTGTCTTTGCTTTCCAGTTTGAGGCTGTAAGACCCGGGAGCCTGACTAATATACTATTGTTCCTACTGATGGTTCAGTGACTTGCCAAAAGGCATTAGCACTCTGTTGTGGTTTTCCAGAACTTACAATAGGCAAAACCTCAAAAGAATCCTTTTCATAGCACGTTATGATGGCTAGAAATTCTTCACTACTACCTAGCAGAGGTGTATTATTGTGTAAAAAATAAAAAAATCCCAATTTCTGACTTAATTTTTGAAAGCACTCTGAGCCTGGAAGTGTACAGAGAGTTGGGGGCTTTCTCTGTCCCTTGCAGCCTGACGCCTGCATAGCAGAGCTTGGTGTGAATTGTCCTCTTTTACTCTTGTTTTACCTTCTGAAGCTCTGAGTCACTGAAGAATATTTTAAAACAACATCTGTGCTTCTAGACTTTGCTTCACTTGTAAACTTAAGAACATTGAAATATTTTTATTTTCTCTTTTTAAGCAAAAGGCTGTATGGAACTAATCCTGTTTCATTGATGTGTCATGACCGGTCGAGTCTTCTCTTAATATTTCACTCAGTGAGGTGCCCTGTGGCATGGAAGATACTAATTACTACAGCAATGTGCAGATGGCAGAGGGATGAAGTGTTTTCTTAGTGGGCTCTTTAAACAGTGGAACTGAGAAGGCAAGACTGCTCCTGTTTCACTCTGACAGGGATGCTGGATTTAATAGGTTCCCTGGAGCTTCCCATCGCATTCTAACTCTTTCTGTGATGGTCAGTTTGGGGTCTACTTATGTGACCTGAGTTTCAACTTGTTTGAACGCCTGTCAGGCTGCTCAGGAAATTAAGGCTACAGGATTGTTTCTTTGTTGCTTTCATACTGAGAAAACAACAACAATCCTGCCAGGAAGCTTCTGACAGGGACCAGGATTGTGCACTTCACCCGCAAAGCCGAGTGGGAGGGATCTACCTGCTTAGAGACCTGTGTCTGGAATGCCTTATCATATTGTAAATCTGTGTTGCCTTGCCACACAGGGACAGTGTCTAGAGCTTGCCAATATTCATTTCCTGCAGTTGAAACTGTTGTCATGTCAGGAGTGCTCTCTCCTCCTCTGTTAGCTTACCTCATTGGTTAGCACTCCTGTAAAGAGCACAATGTCTCCTAAATACCTCCACTCACACACACACACTCACACACACACACACACACACACACACACACACACACACACACACACACACACACACACACTCTCTGTCTAATACTGAAAGAAACACTGACATGTCTGGAGAAGACCCCAAGAATTGCATCCAGACTTGCCAGTCCACTCATTAAAATTCTTGCCAAGTCTTGTATTATGCAGGGCCTCCTCATTTTGGCTGTAAATTACATTGCAAATTTTTCTAGGATGAGGAAGTTTGTACTTTTTTTTTAAATTTCATAAGCCCACATGATAAACACAGCTTTCCTCAAAAGCCATTTGAGGTGTTGGGTATATGTGCTGTGTTAAATATAGGGCTCCTTTCTGAAGGAAAGCGCACGAGACTCATTTTAACTTCTCCTACAGGCATTTTAGATGCAGCAAAATGGTTCTTCTGGGGAGAGAAGAAAACAGACGTTTCGATGAGTGGCAGGTGTCTCTAAATCAGTGCATTGTTCTCTCCAGAATCTGTTCCAAGAACCTGAAGAATCAACAGAATTTTTCTTTATTGACTTAGAGAAACCACTCTCCCCTGCTGCTGCCACCTATTCCAGCCCTCTGCTTTTCTGTATCCTATTGTCCATGGGTCAGGATGTGCATCAACACCCTCTTATTTAGGAAACTCTGACAGAGAACTGCCTGTGGCAGACAGTCAGCCAGCACTCTGAGGCAGAATCCTGGGTGTCAGAGGCCTAGGGAACAAGTGAGTCTATTCTGAGGTTGGCCTGGTTGATGCCACAGAACATGTGCTTCAGACCTCACTACTGGGACTTGGCTAATGAGAAGGATACCAAAGTTGTGCTCCATTTCTGGGAAAGTTCCTCTCTTTGGTGCCAGCCTTGCAGCAGGATACCTTTGCAAGTCTCTGTGGTGGTAGTTGGGGTCTCTTCTGACATCCAACCAGCACCCGTGTTGACTTAGGGACATAGAGACTGGATTTCCACTGAATGTTTGATGATGACCATGCTTCTCCTATAGATTTCATTCTGCAATACTTCTTTCCTTCCTTCCTTTTTTCTTTCTTTCTTTCTTTCACATTTAATTTTTTTGAGAACCTTGTAGATCAACACTTTATTTAAATAATTTCATCCTCCTTCCTTACCTAATGTCCTATGTTCTCCTTTGCAAACTTATGGTCTCTTCTTTAATTATTATTACATATATAGGCATACATGTGTATATTACTTATGTGTATGTGTGGCCAGGAGGGATCACCTGGAATTAGACATTCTATATCCTAAGTGTGAGAGCCACCCTGAAGGAAGGTAATTCTCTCTCTCCTTGAAATTCCTTTTTTTTTCCTTAAAAAGAAACATGTAAGTCTTGTAATTTAGAAATAATTTAGGAGAGCATTTGGTAATTCATGAGTACATAAGCACACAGGCACATAGTTACATACAGAAAGTACATGTGGCACTTTTTGGTGTTCTCATACCAGTTTAGATAAGTTTACATTCTTTAACTGTTAAATTTAATTTGAAATATGGTGCTTGCCTTTTCTTTGTAAAGCTTTTCTTCTGGTATATAATAATATTTAGAATTTTCTATCCAAAAGTCATACAAGCATATATACTGGGATGGTTAATGTTACCAATTTGACAGCTGTACAACTTCCTGGGAGAGGGGTTCATGAGCACACTTTGGGAGATTATCTTGCTTTGGTTAATTGTGGGCAGCACCATTCCCTAAGAAGGAGATCCCAGACCATCTCAAATGAAGGGGAGCTGAGCTATAGCATGCTTTCATCATTCTGTTTCCTGATTAGGGATGCCCTGTAATCAGGGGCTTCGAGCTTCTTCCTCCTGAATTACCCTCCATGGTGGACTGTGCCCTTGAATTTTGAGTTAGAGCAAACATTATTTTCTTTAAGTTGCTTTTGTCAGAGTATTTTATCATAGCATTGGGAAAATAAGACACTGGAACTTTTACTAAAAAGAAATGATAAAATGTCATCAGAATTATATAATCTAAGTTGCATTAGACACATTTTGTTCTATAAAAAACAAAATCAAGTTATGAAGTATAGAAAATAAGTAGTCTTTTGGCTTCAAATTAGTCTTTAATAAGTGAAGGCCAACTTTTCTTTTTAATCAGAACAAAATGTCAACGTGAAAGAATAATTGTATTGCTTGGCAGGATGATCAAAATGTTTCCTGCCCCTAAATTTATTCTTCATATGAGATGATTCCCTCAAATACATCTTGAAAATAAATAATAGGTAAAGAGAAAATCAGCACTGGGATTGGGCAATAAACAGCAGTGTGGCTTGTAGGCTTTGCAGAGAAGGCCACTTGACATCTCTCCCCAGAATTATTGACACTAGACCCCTAGTTACTAGTCCTTTTAGTTAGAGGAAGCAGGCACTGACTGAAGGTTTGCAAAAATGGATTTTTCCATTGTGTTTGTGTTTGTGTGTGTGTGTGTGTGTGTGTGTGTGTGTGTGTGTGTGTGTGGCTTCTACCTTTATGCAAACATACATCCACAGGAAGGTTCCCAGTGTTCTCATTTAGACATTGAGATGAAGGTTCAGAAAGATTTCTTTTCTCTCCTGAAGGTTTTTAAATCTTTCATTATCTCACTATAGCCATTGGCATTTCCTAGAGCTTATGGGAGTGTGAGTCATAGTGTGACATGTTTACTTCCCGATATCGAGAAAATGAGGAGAAGGGAGTCAGTAACATGATTGGCGTTTAAAAGCCAAACTCCTTGAGGAAAGATGGCCTTTCTCCATAGATCTCATTCTCTGATAAAACAAATGAGGTTGTCTTGGAGGTACCTGTTAAGTCTGCCCTACATCATCCCTAGGCTGAACTTGTGTCCCCAGCCACTGGAAAGATTCTGGTACAAGAGTATGCATTAAGTTGGCTGATTTCTTTCTTCCTTGAAAGAGAAAGGTCTATCTCCCCCTGCCTTCATCTTGACCTATTCTCAATTAAAAAGACTTCCACTACAACTCAGTCTGTGCCTTTAACCCCGGCAAAACCACAGTCAAGTAAGCCTGCAATGACTGCTCTGAGAAGGCAGCTAGTATTTCTTCTTTATGTAAGGTCAAACTTTCCATTATTGTTTAGACTCTATTAACACCAGCCTGTGGGTTATGTTGAGGAATTGTTCTTAAAAGGAATGTAGTGTTCAGACCTGCCTTTCCATAATTCTTCAAGAACATTCTCTTCTTGGATCAAAAACCTAAGATGCTTTTTTTTTGTTTTTTTTGTTTTTTTTGTTTTTTTTTTTTCCGAGACAGGGTTTCTCTGTATAGCCCTGGCTGTCCTGGAACTCACTTTGTAGACCAGACTGGCCTCGAACTCAGAAATCCGTCTGCCTCTGCCTCCCAAATGCTGGGATTAAAGGCGTGAGCCACTACTGCCCGGCCCTAAGATGCTTTTGAATAAGAAATGATTTGTGACATTTTTTTCTCCTCAAATAAGTTGCTGGATTAAGATCATAATAAAGATGTGCTACCAAACTTCCAAGGGACCCTTCCCGAACACCATCTTTAGTTTATTATCATCTGATAGCACTGCTCTCACCAGCTAGTGTAGCCCTGAAACAGTTCATCTTCTGATGGTCAATTTACTCCTCATTCAGATTGTTTCTGCACTTCCAGGAAATCATGATCCTCATTTGCTTCCCTAGGACCAATAGCATCTACCTTGAGTAAATCTACCCTTATTGTTGATGGGGATATTCTTTCCTGATGAGAGCTGGTGAAACATTTGTAAGGCCACATGGCTGTCAGACTGCAACACTCTTGATTTTTTTTCCTAGCTGCACTTTCTGCTTAGTGCTTCAGTCAATGTGTACTTTTCCACCTCCATTCTCCCTCAACAATCTACTGGGGTTTTCCTTAATCTAGTATTTATCTCACAATATTTTATCAGTTCTGAATTTTCCAGTACTTAATACTTCTATAGTGACTACAGGGAAGTTTCTCATCCAAGACTTCAAAGGATGTACCTCAAATCATTTTAATCTAATTAAAATGTACGCCTACAATTTGGAAATGACACCAGGCTCTGAATTGCAGATGTCTCACCTCAGTTAAGACCGTGACTTACATAAAACCTAACCTAATATTTTAGAAGAAAAACACATTCTCCTTTACATTGAGAAGCAGTTCAGTGTTGGGGTGCCTCCTCCACAGGCATCAGTGATCAGGTACCCCAAGCAATCCCATAGCAATATTGTACAGCCTGTGGACTCATGTTCACTAGGTAGAGCCTTGGGATTAGCACCATGTTTTAACCTTTGCAGGGACATATAGGAATAGGAAATGAAATCATAAAATATAATAAATGGATAAGTATGAGAAATCACTTTATTAATTAGATAAGTATATATTTATAGCATATTAGAAATAAACATATATATCATATTTATTTATATATAACATAGAGATAAATATGCCTAGAAACCCACCCAAAGGTATCACTTCCACTTAAATGAGCCACACATTTTATTTCTTTAAAAGTAACGCTGCTAAATACAAGTTTTAAAGTTAAATATATTTCCACTCGGATTAATATAGGCCTCTGTCAGTAGAGAAATGAGAATTATTAGTACTGAGCACACATTTAGCAATCTGTGTCATGATTGCATTTTTATAGCTTGAGGTTTTTGTTTGTTTTGTTTCAGGAGGAGTGCTTGTATATGTGAAAGCATGCATACAGTTAGGTCTTAAAATAGTGTATTTGCAATGAAGTTATATCTGATAAATATACCTTGATCACGGTCCATGTAGAATTGTAATCAACTTCATGTCTCACCCTTAACTCTAACAATGAGATCAGGTTCCTTGCTTTCTGTATTTCCAAGAAAGTTTAGGATATTGTAAATCTTTCAGAGAACTTTCCACCCTCAGGTTAGAATGTTAGTCTGATAAGAGAAGCATAAGTCCCATTTTCTCGGTTATCTGCATGCTGATTGGGTCTCAGATTCTAAGAGAAAGAGGCAAATCCTTGTTTCTTAAACCTCAGTCCCAACACGATGAGCTGAGAGATGAAGGAGTTAGATATGTGACTCATAACTAACAATGGTTCCAGCTTCTCAAGAAACATGTGCATGTCTATTTGATTTTCTTATCCTCCCCTTGGACCCAATTCTCATCTTCAGATTGACCTCACGTTTGCAGGACACTGGTAGAAGTTAATTTTTGAGCCAGCGCAAAGCAGTCTCAAAGAGCTAATCCAAATTCCTCACATCTGTGAAGCTTCAAGATGTAGATCTCCTTGTCACCGTATTGTATTTTCTCACAGCTATTTCTTCTCCTCCCTGAAGGGAACACTGATGTTATTCAGTACCTAGCACATAAATCTTTCATGCAGGCTCCGGGTGACCTCTACAGAATCAACTTTTCACCCGATTACTTCAGCTGTATTGTTTTTCTTCCCCCCACCCCAAGATTTTCACGGAGGCTATTTGAACTTCTGCCTTTGGTTTTCTCACTTGAAAGGAGATTATTGCTTTATACCGTTTTTTGATGACAGTGGGGGAGGGGTGCATATTAATAAAGTATTTATGTATAACAAGTAACTGCAAAGGTAATGGCTTAACACAATTATTTACTCAACTCATAAGTCTCTGAATTCATGATAGAGTTAAATACTTCTTTTCTTCTTAACTTGGCTGACTCCTGGGTTTGGTCTGTTGCCAGAGGAGCTGACTGCTGACTGACTAGGACAGTCCCAGATGGGTCAGCTTATCTCTCTTCCACATGGTTTCTTATCCTTCAGCAGGCTGGCCTGGGATTGCTCACATGGGAGCTGAGCTGGCGTGAAAGGTCTCTTGAGGCTTGGGTCTGGATTTCTGCCTTCTTCTCTAGATGCCCAAAGCAAATTACAAGGTCAGCCTAGATTCAAGGGGTGGAGAAAGAGATTCTACCTCTTGATGAGGGGATTTTTAGTGTGACTTACATTGCAGAGAGCAGGAGCATAAGAAAGGAAATACTGCAGTTTTTGTTTCTAAGATCTATCAATTAAGATGCTTTGGATGCTTATCCAGGTATCTAGAAGCTAAGTGCCGGACACACTAGATCTTTTCACTTCCTTAAACATCCAATTAGGACCCAGTAGTAGACCTGTTGTATAGATGCAGAAGCTCTTATGAAACAGGGGTAGTAGTTGGAGGCAAGAGTCTTTTTATTTACCATCTGTTAACTCTAAGTTTCTTGACTTCATTTCTGTATAATTTTTTCAGCATCCATTATCTGTTCATGATTTTATAAAAATATCACTATAATCAATATGGTAAATGTTTTATAGAAAATTATAAATATTAACAATTGTTTGACTATATCTTTTAATTCCCTATATGCATGTCTTTCTCTTGACTTTAGAGACCAAAGGTCAAAGACCCTTTAATGCCCTAGGCATGTCATGAGTTTTCAGTAACCTTGGATGAAGTCAATCCTTAATCCTACTTGATGTTGAGTGCATTTCTTTATTTTTATTTTTATTTACTTTTTTATTATTTAATCAGTTAGTTTTTGGCTTTTAGAGACAAGTTTCTCTGTGTAGTTATGGCGATCTTGGAACTTACTTTGTAGACTAGGCTAGCCTCAAATCCCAGAGATCTGCCTGCTCCTTGCTCCCAAGTGCTAGGATTAAAGATGCGTGCTACCACACCTCGAGCGTATTTCTAATCCTAGTTAACACCCTGTGCTATTATGGGCAGAGACCCAAGATTATTAATTGGGACTTATGGAAGGATATGGTAGAATGACTCATTAAATGAAAAGAGAATTTTCTGGTTTGAAAGCATCAACCAATGACTACTCATATTACTGAGCACTTGCCCACTGTCTTGCTACTCTCTGGAGATTTATAAAACAAACAAATGAAAAACCTGATTCCAGTTGCTACATGACTTGACATTAATTACCTAACTTCCATGTTCTTATTTATTAAGCTACAGAGTTGAAGAGTAATTTACAATGAAATGGACATGAATAAAAAAAGAGGAACTGTTGCTGCAGTTATTTTTTTTTTTCAAAAAGACCATCCATGTAAGATTCTTTGGATATTTATCTGGCTATCACATCAGACAAATGTCATACAGATATTAGCTCTCTCAATTTCATTGCGATCAGAAAGTCCTAATAGCAAACCTATTGCACAGGATCCTACTTTAGGAATATTTTACATTGAATAAATGCATACATGATAGGTAGGTGTAGACTACCCTTAGTACATAATTGCTACACGCTAAACACTAGTTCATGTTCTTGTCAGTTCACTCACAGGAGGCCTGCCTGTGGTAGTGCACGAGGGTCCCCCTCTTACAGATGAAAAAGCTGGAGCAAAACAAGGAAATGTCTCATGCAGGTCTCCAAGCATACCACCAAGGACACAGTGAGCTGCAAAGAATGTGTTTTGCTGTGGTTGTTACAGAATGTGATTCCCTCATGGTTTCTTGCAGAATGCTTTGTGCTGCGCAAGGTAGGTGTTTAATAAATTCATGTTGATTTGATTTTAGAAGAACCCTAGTGTACCCTCTTGGGTTTCTAAGAGGCATATTCTATAAAAGGAGCCTCTTATATTTTCAGGATAATATGATTTGTGTGACTGCTTTTAGATTAAGTTACTGTCTTTTATTTACAAAAGAAGATTAAGCGAGTATGTACAAACCTAAGAACTTCAACCCTGCCCCCCTTGCTAAGAGCCATTTAGAAAATTGTCTGTGTAGGATAAGGAAGAGAACTCACAGGACCAATTTTGAAAATAACAGGACTTTACTAAATGGTGCTTTTAGTGTTTGTGGAAAAAATATGTAGAACTTTTTCTTGGTTCTGTTTTTTTAGGAGGAACGAGGGCTCGTGCTTACTAGTCTGTGGTCCTTAGTGTTTGATACAGTCTTCTTGACTGTTTTATTGTTGTTTGTTTTTGTTTTACATGTTTTGCTTTTATTTAAAATTGACTTGTTTATTTGTTTATCCAATCCTGTATCCCCAAGGTAATAGAAACAAGTGAAAAACAGTTACCTTAAGCATAGCTGAAACTCACCTTCCTATACTGCCCTTATATTCTTTAGGCCATAGCCTTAGGAAAACTAAATGTCCTGCTTAATAAGATGATGTCCACTGAACCTAGCCTTGACAGACAATTGAGTGGGTGAATGACATCTTGACTCAAGACCCTCGAGAGTTTAGGCAGCAGCATCAGGATGGTGAGTGACAGCTATCCCAGTTTAGCAGCAAGCCTGGTCTTTAGGAATGTGCTGGACTGCACTATCCCTGGTGAAGAGAGATTCTCTGCATGACTTCAGTGCTGTTGTTAGTACCTTCCCAACTAAACCATGGGCAGTTTCTAGAGCATGCACAGCCTTCGTTGTGGGCTATGGGTTTTCACTGAGTTTCAGATTCTAGGCCAACCAAAGACAATGTAAGCTAGGAGTATGCCATTTATTCTGATCAAAAACGAAATTCGAATGTGTTATATGAAAGCTTATAAACGACTAATGATCATATTGAAGGAGAATAACATTTTGCCAATGTAAATGAAACTGTTAGACAAACTCCCTTCTGGAGCATCCCATATTCCTTGTCGCTTTAGATATTGAAGGTTTGCTGATGATGGTTCCCATCCATTTGGGGTGTTCAGCAGAGTGCTGTTGGGGTACACAAAGTCATTTAGGAACCCAGGTGCTTTTCCACGAAGGTGGAAAGTGCTGTCCTGGACCATGGAAGACCTCTGCTTGAGCCTAGGTGCCTGCCATTCTGTAGAAATGCCCAGTCTGTGCAGTAGAAGTGTGTGAGCAGACTTTAAGGCCTAGACATTGAAGTATTTACTTCATTTTTACTCCTTTAATAGGATCCAATCTCATGAGCCTCCAAAACTATAAAGTGGTTGGAGTGTTGTCTAGCTGTGTGCCTAGGAGAAAATCTGAATACTTCCTACTGGGAGACACAGTCTACCAATAGCACTCCTGAGACATTCAGTACATAGTTATTGTATTTACATTTAGAATTTAGCTGCCTTTTCCTGTTTCTCTTACATAATGATAGTCTTGTTACTGTCTTGAAAATCTTGTTCTTTTTTTCCTCTATCTTTAACCCTTTTTCTTTTCTTATATATTTCTTCTTAAAAAAAATGTTATGTCTTGTATCTTTTAAGATTATAATTACGTTTTCCCCTCCCCTTTCTTCCCTCCCAAATGTCCCCATATACCATTTCTTGCTCTTTTTCAAATCTTGGCTTCTGTTTTCAGCAATTGCTGAATATACATAATACATACATACATGCATACACACACACATATACACACAACCTATATATAATATATATACACTTAAATATACCTAATAACAAATGTGTGTATATGTATATATATACATACATATATGTATATGGAATGTGCTGGGCTGCCCTATCCCTGGTAAAGAATGATTCTTTGCATGACCTCAGTGCTGTTGTCAGTACCTTCCCAACTAAACCATGAGCAGTTTCTAGAGAGTGTGTGTGTGTGTGTGTGTGTGTGTGTGTGTGTATACTCAGTCTGCATAATGTTACTTGTATGTTTTCAGGGCTGACCATTTGGTATTGGATAACCAGTGGTTGTGCTTGCCCCCAAGGAAGACAATTTCTCCTACTCTCAGCATTCCTGTGTTGCCTGTAACTCTTTGTGTAGGATTGAGATCTCCTGAGCTTTTCCTTTCCACCTTAACATGTTTATTGTTGTCCTTGTTGAGCTTGTGGTTAAGCAGCCATATTGGTGAACCATTTGTGTGTGTGTGTGTGTGTGTGTATGTTTGTGTATGCATGTGTGTTGGGCTTTGATACACTGTCAGTCTCAATGCAGATCATCTGCTCTTTCCCAGGGTCAAGTACACAAAGCCTGCTGTGTTTTACGCTTTATACTTAGTAAAGCCTGAACAGAGGGCTCTCTACCTTGCTTTATGAAACCAGAGTCAAGGGGCTGCATTTTCATTATGTGTTAAGTGTAAAACCACAATGGTGTGGCTGGCTGCGCATCCCACTTTGGATTTTGGTTTCTCATTGGATTTGTGTGGCTTGACAACTTCCTCAGAATTATTAAAGCAATAATAATAAGTCATAATATTTGTCTTTAAATTTTGAATATAGTTAAATCCTACCACACTAGACACCTAAAAGCATTGGTGAGTAACATAGTCAGTGACATACAAGGACATAAAAATTATCCTGTTCTTTCAGTAAGCTGAAGATGAAGAGAAGCATACTCGGTACCTCATTCTACAGTGTTTATGTGATAGATATAAAGCAACTTAGAAATGTGATCATACTTTGTTAACCTGAATCTCATTAGAATATAAGTATATAGTCTTATTAAAATATACATTTTGTTTTGCAAATGTAAATATTTTGACATAAATGTGTTTTATAAACTTTTTTCATATGATATATTTGGATCACAATTTTCTCCTCCTCTAACTCCTCCCAGATCCTCCCCTTACCCCTACCCACCCAGTTTCATATTCCTTCTTTCTCCATCTCTCTCTCTTAAAGCATTTAACCAAAAACAATGAAAATAAAAACAAGTCAACATTAAAAAATACTAAGACAAAACAAAATATTCTCAGTAAAATATAATGTCCATTTTGTATTGCTCAGCTAGCTACTCCTGGGCATGGGGCATGCCTTGGACTATGGTTGACATGCTCAGTGACACTCCATTGGAGAATGTTGATTTTCCCATGTCTCAGCAGGTATAAATTGCAAATAGCTTCTTGGTTAGGGATAGACTTTGTGTCTACTTCCCTTCTCAGCCCTGGAAATTTGTTAGCTTTGAACTTGCGTAGGTCCTAGGCATGTTGTTAGAGCTCCCAGACCTGCAGGCTCGGTTGATCAAAGTAAAAGACTTTTGAACCACCTGAGGACTGATCTTCAATAGGGCTATATGCCCTACCAGGACCTCCAAACAAGCTTGTAAGGTGTCAATACTTTTGTAAAGGAGAGCACAGTTGAAGGAGAACTAGGAAACCGAGAAAGAATTCAGGAAAGATGCTAGGCATCCTGGGAGGATAGGACTTAGCCACAGGCATACTGGTGTGGAAGGGATTGGTGAGGCCTCACGTGAAGGAAATGAGTGTTTAATGATGTGTATTTGGGAATGTAAAGTCAGCCATGCTGGAGAGTTCAGAAACAGCACAATTTAGAAATAGAACTTTTGTAATGTATGGTAAGGGTAAAAAATAGCCAATGCTATTTCAATAGGAAAGTAATATGATTCTATTTGCATTTTAGAAAAAATAAGTCTAGTATTAGAACTTACAATAGATTCAGGAATTTAAAAATCTCATAGTGAGTATTTAGTTATTATAGGTATATTCTCATTTTGTCTTTTGAAATGATGAGTTTTAACAACAAGGACTGAGGCATTGGCTTTATATCACACATTAACTTGTGCTGAGAAGACAAATATGTCTGAAACAACATGAGGTCATACTTTAACCTGTTAAAGATGTGGCACATTCTTCCATCTTCTGTCAGTGACAGGGTCGTTCGTATTCGAATAAACTGTTCTAGTAGTATTGATAAATTCCCTAAGAGACATTAGTGGACATTTAAAAAATACTATAAATTCAGTATTTAAAATGCTATAAAAATCAGTGTGTAAAACCTGTTAAGGAGTTTAGATATAAGATATTTAGATATAGTGATAGGTTTAAAGTTTTCAGAAGTGATATGAAAGTAACAAGAAAAAAGTGAAATGGAATCTAAAATAATTGAGCAAAGAAAATAATTAGGTGGCGTTTAGCAGATTTAACACATCTCAATACTAAAAGAAAATAAAAATCAATAAAGGACATGAATGGGCACTTCTAAAAGGATACAGATAAATGATCTGTGAGCAGTTGGCAATATACTTAACCTCACTAGTCATCAGTAAGGCGTATGCTGAATATTGCTTACAGACATTTGAATGCTAAGATTAAGTAGATGAACAGCACCAAATGTATGTATAACTGCAGCTCGCATATACTGTTGAGGGGCAGAAAATGTCATCATTGATTGGGAAAAGCATATTTTCTTTTTGAAATATGTTTTACCTACCCATAAACTTTATTCATAGGAATTTTTTCAAGAAAGTGAAAGCTTAACAGCATCAACAAAGTTTATATACAATGTATGCTGGTCTACAATCACAAAAAAACACCCTGTGAATAATTTTTGTCCATTCATGGATGAAGAAATTGTGATGTCTTTAATGGTAGAATATTTGTCAAGAATAAAGTGGAATAAAACCACAATACATTTAAAAATTCTGCTGAATGAAAGACACAAGAATCTCAAACTGAAGTTTGAAATAACACAACACCTAAAATGTAGCCATGGCCACTGAAATACAAACAAGTGTCCCCACTCATTGTGATGGTGAGGGGAGAATTCCAATGGAAAGGACATAAGGCAGGATCAGAGTGATAGAAATGTCTCCTCATCCTTATCAGTGTCCCAGTAACATCTGTGCACAGACATTAAAATACATCAAAACTGCACACTTTATATACATATGTTTGACTTTACATGCATAAGAAGTCATAAATAGAATTAATGAAATTAAAAATAAATGTAATAATATAGTGGATCGCATGTAGGAACTCAGGTTAGATTGCCAGGTTTCAAGACCTGAGTTATGGATGGCTCAGAGTATGATTCCTACATCAGAAAAATCTGGGCCTTTGAGGCACATTGCAAGTTCTTTGTGGCTATAACCTAGGCTAGGCACTCATAAAATGGAGATGATACAATTAGTATCCACTTTAGAAGGTTGTCCTTGGTGTAATGTCTGGGACACAGATGCATTCGATGCATTTAAGCTGTAGTCATTATTATTAAATAGCTCTTCAGCTACACTGGCATTACCCTAACTCAATCAGGAATGTGTGTATAACCATAGAGATTTTAAGAATTAGATGTCTACAAACTGCATTAGGCTGCAGTCTAAATAACTCAATCATTTGACAGCATATGATTAAGCGCTCACAAATCCTATTTTAGTTATCCATTTCAAACCAAGTAACTATCTCTTTGGCAAACAAAAAGAAGTGTTCCTTTAATGATATTTCATAGAAGAACTTGTATAAAAAAATCATGCACAGAGAAATTAGAAAAAAAATTTCATAATAAATAGTCTTCTCTGTCTGGTCCTTATCAGTTAATCTCATCATCTTTCCAGAGTATACATATGTGTATGTACAGATGTACAAGGAGTATACACACAACCATATTAAAACCACATAAAACCATACAACCATGACAAAAATTGTGACTACACTACTGGTCTGTTTTTGCAACTTGACACTTGCTAGAGTCATCTGAGAGAAGAGATCCTTACCTTAGAAAATGTTTCCATAAGAACGAATTATAAGCAAGTCTGTTGGACATTCTCTTGATTAACATAGGGTCCAGTTCATTGTGGGTAGAACCATCCCCAAGAGGTGATACTAGCTTGCACAAGAAATCAAACCTAGAAACCACTAATCAGGGTTCCTCCAAGGCCTCTTCCTAGTCCTGAGTGTTAGACTGTTACTTGGAAGTATAAGAAGAAATCATTGCTTTTCTCTTCTATTTGCTTTTGTCATGGCTTTTATCACCAAATCAGAAACCAAACCAAGACAGTTTGCATCAGTGTCAATGACTGTATTCTAAACCAGGTAGATCCATGCAAAAGTCTTATGATAAGACTTTAGCGTCCAAGTTGGTCTATTCTTAATAGCTGCAAGATTGTCCATGATAGGATGGAACTTTATTTACTGAACAAGCTGTCCATTTAAGAGTGCAGTATAATTTCAGGTTATCATTTCTGCAGAAGACTTTGAATTAATGCAAAAATCTTCTGCATTTGAGTTGATGATTTCATATGCTAAATTGTAAAAGGTAAAATGGCTAGTTAAACATCCTTCAACAAATATTTCCAATCTTTCCTTGTAAGTAAGTCACTGTATCTTGTGTGTGCACAGTGGACAGGCCAGTAGCTGCCCTTCTAGAGCAGGGTGAAAGGTGGTTTTTATATTCTTCCCTATATTTCTCATTTGCTGTTAAAAAGTTGTTTGTAAGTATGCTCAATTTCATGTTAGGAAAGTTAAGCTAAACACCATTAGTCTAGCACATAACATTGTATTAAGCATCACACTGAACATCTCCTATGCACCAGAGTCCTAAATCCCTGCACAAGTATATAAGGTTGCACCTCCACACCAATTTCTTGTTTTGTTTTTTTTTTTTTTTTTTTGGTTTTTCGAGACAGGGTTTCTCTGTGTAGCCCTGGCTGACCTGGAACTCACTCTGTAGACCAAGCTGGCCTCGAACTCAGAAATCTGCCTGCCTCTGCCTCCCAAGTGCTGGGATTAAAGGCGTGCGCCACCACCGCCCGGCTTACACCAATTTCTTATAAAGTGCAGCTTAGAGCAGCTTGTGGCTGGTAGAGAGCACAGTGTGGATGTCACCCTGGGTCCTTGAAAGGTGACAGTTGAGAGTAGTGGAATATATTCATTTCTCTATGAGGGTCTTTGAGGGCTAGGTTTGTTATCAAACACCATAGTTGTGTAAGTGGCAAAGCAGGTAAAACTGGGTGAGCTTATGCCTTCAAACACTTGTTCAGCTAAGAATGGTACCTTGGTGACAGTTTGTGGCAACAGAAGCCAACTTAGATATTAGGGAGGTGGTAACTGAGGCACTAATATCTAGTTTCATATTGAAATAAAACAAAAATAAGAAGAGTCACTAAAAATTGCATGATGATATGGACTGTGGGGTAGGGGTGGTGTCCGCCTCTCTACAGGAGACCACACTTGCTCTTCCAGTTTAGATTACTCTTACCTTGCCTTGGTTCGCAAACTTGAAATTTTTCTTTCTGCCCAGAGAGCTGTACTTACTCAAAACTGACTAAGCAGACAGATTTTCAAGTTCCTAATTCACGCGTGCATGCATCTTTAGTACTCTACTTCAGCATGAACTTCTGATCCAGTCTCAGAAGGTGCTGGTATTTAATGAAATCAGCTTGATGCTTCTTGCCAGGATGGCTGTGTGCAAGAGGCCCAGTGGAGAAACTCCAGCTCAGGCTGCCTAGGGGCAGAAAGCTGCCTCTTTTGCTAAGTAAGAACAGCTGCCACCACTTCAGGCTTTACTTTGTGGCAAGCAAGCCAGGTACATCGTCCTCCGGGTGCTTAGAGCAACACATCTGCTCTTGTACCACCTAGGTCCTATTTGCAAGAATCCGATTCGTGTTTGCCTTTGTTCCTGTGAGGAATGAAAAGTTGTGTAGAGGTTTGGTTCGTTGTTGGGAGCCTTGCTTTTCCCACCTTCCCTTTTGAGAAGTACATGCGTGACTCCATAGCCTCATTTGATGCTGGGGATGTGTTGGAAAACACACTTAGCAGCTCAGAAGAGACAGCATTTCTTCCTAACACTGTTTTCATCGAGATTGGATGTTGGAAGAGAGTGCCTTCACTCGTGAAATTATTTCACCTGTCAGGGGCTCCTCCACCCCATGGAAACGTTAACAGGAAACCAGCACACCACTCACATTGTTTTTCTACACACACACACACACACACACACACACACACACAGAGAGAGAGAGAGAGAGAGAGAGAGAGAGAGAGAGAGAGATATTCACCATGAGTTTTCCTACATGAAGCTATGGTTTGAGGAGGAAGAAATTGAGTTCTTTTTTTTTCCTAATGTTCATTTATACATTTATTTCCTAAAAATCAAACATAGGCTAACTTTGTTATCTCTATCCCCTAGTGGATGGCTGTATTCACAGAGCTGCTGGTCCCTGTTTGTTAGCTGAGTGTCGGAACCTGAACGGCTGTGAGACTGGACATGCAAAAATCACATGTGGCTACGACCTCCCTGCAAAGTGTGAGTAAGGCATGCCTGAACTTCGTTTCAGAAGAGCTGAGAGCGTCAACCTAGCCTTTTATTTTTTTCTTCAAAAGAATATCTAGAAAAGGAGACCGCTGAAGTGGAATTTAATTAAATGTGCTTATAGTCAAATTTAGTGTGTAGGTACATGTTTATTTGTATGATTAAGTATAGAAAATTTTGGTTGTTGTTCCGTTCTTTAACAGTTTCTGAAACCGAGAAATAAAAATAGGAGGAAAATATACCTTCCAGTATTTAAGCACCACCAGTGACAGCTTCTGGAAATGATGCCAATTTCTCATTCCTTGTTCGCCTTTCTTGATTGTGGATGTGTTTAGAGCAAAGGAGATCAAAGTGATGTATTGTGTTTTCAGCTGCCATGTAAGGGCTGATTGGCAATTACAGCCCAGGCATCTGTCACACTCAGCTCTCAGGAGAGGCGGGTGGAATGCAGTTGTCAGTCTGAGAATGTATTTGCTCTTTGAATGTGGAATGGTCAAATTTTCTATTATATTTTAATAGAAAAAGAATGCATTGCAATTGACTGACCTTGTTGCTTCAGTGTTTAGCTGACTAGGGTACAGTAGTATAGAATGATGATGAGAGAAGTGATTAAAGGTGCTCCTTTTAAACATATAATTTCCAGGGCCTGGGGATGGAGGGAGGGGTTGCGCTACACTATTAAGGTGTGCATTGGCCTGGAAATTGTGACTCCAATTGAATCTCTGTACTTGCTTCTTAGGATACTGCTTGATCTATGAACACATTTTATGTGAAGGCAAAAGCTACTTTTGTTTGTCTTTTATTAGTGAAGAAATCGTGAGCTCAAAGGGTACAGCATAATTTGTGGGGTACTATTGGATTCGGTATGGACAAGGTGTGTAGAAATGAGCTACCCAAGGCTATCTGTGAATGGTGACACAAAGCACTTTATTTTAAAAGAAAGTTTAAAAAGTGTGTCTGTGTGTGTATGTGTGTGTGTGTGTGTGTGTGTGTGTGTGTGTGTGTGAGTGAGTGTGTGTGTATATCTTACCCATGTGTACATTGGTGTTGAGAGTTCTCACTTTGACCCATAGAACTCATGATCTTGGGTATTAAAGGTGATTTCCTTCTGAGATTATAAAGCCCATGTTGACAAATGGGATTTTTTAATCTGTCTAACCTGATGCTACCTGTCAGATGCAGTGATCTGTCATCCTGAGGATGAACAGATCAACTGCTTTAAGACCTGCTTTAAGTAAGGTGGTCTTTTAAATTCACTATTTTCTCTATATGAAAACAGGCATCAAAATTCTTCCACTCTGAGCTTTATGAACACAGATAAACTTGGAATCTCTACACATGATCAAGTAAAAATGATGATTTATGGCTATTATCCAAGAAATGTGGGAAGCTTTTTTAACTTGCTATTTGACATGCTTATGTACAAGGTATTACATTTCCATTGACTGTTATTCAATTGATTTCAGAGTTATTGAGAATTTACATAGTATCAAGCATCAAGATACAGGGATCAGTATGTCTGTGGCTGTGGTAGACACATTGCCATATTTGAATCCTGTGTTTGAGCTGATGCATGGTATGTGCCTTTCAGAAGTAACCTGAAGCAAGTGGATCTTGTGGCCCAAGACTCTAGACATGGAGAATCAGCCTGCAGAACTCAGCATGGAATCCCAGTGAGCTGAGATCCTTACTCCAGTCCTTGTATTACAACACAAAGATATGATTACCAGCTAGATTTTATGTCAACTTAATACAAACTAGAGTCAACTGAGAAGAGGGAACCTCAACAAAGAAATTGTCTTTATAACATCAGGCTTCAGACAAGCTTGTAGTGCGTTTTCTTAATTAGTGCTTCAAGTTGGAATACTCAGTCCATCGCAGTGGGGTCACCAGTTGACTGGTGGTCATTAATATTATACAAAAAGCAGGCTGAGTAAGCTACAGGGAGCAAGCCAGTAAGCAGCACTCCTCCGTGGCCTCTGTATCAGCTCCTGCTTCCCGGTTCCTGTCCCAATTCTCTTTGATTATGAATTGTGATGTTGAACTGTAAGCAAAATAAACCTTTCTCATTCCTAGTTACTTTTGGTCATGGTGTTTCATCACAGCAGCATTATCCTTAACTAAGACAGCATATCTAATAAGGAATCATCCAGTGGAATAGAAAATAGCAGTCCAGCCTGGCAGCTGCCTCATAAAAATCAGACATGCACTGTCAATGAAAGTGTCTTGATAATTCTGTGTACTTTAAAAGATTAATGATTGATAGTAAGATGATAAAAGGAATGTGAAATTGAATAATGAGAGCTCACACTTGTATTCCACTTTATAGGGTTTCCTAGCACTTTCTCAAGGCCTTATATTTTAAATTGTGCTTTATAAACATTGCGTATGTTCGTTTTCCTTTTCCATATCCCTGAGAGATAGTTTTCTTTCTCATCAATTTGGTCCCTCCATTTCAGAGTCATTAACAATCCACAGATGTGCTTTTGTAGTGAGAGAATGAAAAGGGAGCTCATTACATACTGTTTGGGTCATTTTCCCCTCCATATTTAATAATTCGGTGACAGTTTGACAGCAGAGACTAGCTCCTATCTGTCCTCTGAGACAGTGGGTTCATCATTATAGGGGTACTAAAGCCAGCCATCCAGCCACAAGTGATGATATCTTCACGCACCAGCAATTTGTTTTGAAAATGATTTTGTCTGGGTTACAGAAAATATTGGTCATTTTGGACTGCTCTCCGCTTTCCTATGCTTCCTAAATTAATTTATCCATGAATGGTTGTATTTGAATTAATTATTCTTGTAGTCTGTGTTATGTGACTTATCGTGATGGGTAGAATGAAAAGCCCCTGGATGTTTTCTCTTTCCTTCGATACCTGAATGTTTGAGTGGTTTCTTTTGACACAAAACTAACCAATCACTTTTCTCAAAAGAAGTCACAGGTGGCAAGAATACTGGCTAGAATTGCACTGAAAGCTAGTTTTTGGGAAGCGTACAAAGGGCTGTTTATGTAATTTCAATCTTGAAGGAATGGTCCCTTCTGTGAGGTTAGACTTGTTTTTAGATTTGTAATAAAATTTCAGTGTGTATGTCTGTATAGACGCTTTTTCACATGAAGGGTATTTAATCTCTCTGTCCTCCAAGCCTAATAGCCATTACCATTTTAAATAGAGATGCCATGATAAATCCACAACAGGCTCTCAAGATTGGTCCTGTTGACTATACTTCATAATAGGAGAGGTGGAGAGTCATTAGATGCTCAGCTGAGATTCCATCCACTCTCCTGCATCTTCTTCCAAGCTGTATAAAATTCTGTCCCAGTTGCACATGGTCTTCGTTAAGTCTGAGAACCTTCAGAGGATAACTATGTAGAGCTAACTGAATCATGAAGGCCATCTATACAGCCATGGTGGTGTCATTAACCAGGTTGCAGTGAGGCTTTATGATCATTTTGCTGTTTTTGAATTATCTAAGCTTGTGGAATCAACAACTTTGTCTGTCTTGGTGCTCTATCAGTCAATAGTAGAGTTTTTGTTCATGGCTGCCCAAGAAAAGTCCATCCACCACTATCATTGTTACATTGGCAATATGTGGCACAGTGTCCCCATTTTGGGATTATATATATAAGAATGAAGTGTCAAATGAATGACTTTGTTTAGGACCTTTTTATCTGGAGAATAGTTTATAGTGTATTAGCTGTGACTCCTGCTTTTCAAGCCTTCCATCTTGTGATCCATTTTGCAAGGTGTTACTGGTGTCCATGTCCTCTTATTTCAGTTATAGCAGGGCTGTGCATGTTTGAGACTTTTCTTGTCTTCGGTGGCCTTCTTCCCTATTTTTTCATAGGCTGTATTGCTGATCCTCAGTTCTAGACACTACTGTCTCCTTGTCTGGAGATCGCCAGACATCTTGATTTGTTCTCTTCTGTTCTTCACACCCTAGTTAACTGTAACCTCAGGTGTCAGTTTAGCTGATGTAGTTATCTTGGCTCCTCTGCCTTATTTGCAGTTGTACTGTAGCATGTTAACTTCTAATATAGTATATTATTACTTATATTTTTTGGTAATATCTCCCCATAGAAGAATAAGGATGTAGACTTTGGGATTGGGATCTATTTTCTTTGTTTTGTTATATCTATACAGGTACTAAAAATGCCCAACATATAAAGAGGCTTGGAAGGTATTTCTTGAAAGAATTAGTGAAAATAAACTCCAATCCTTAGAAAACTTTTTTTTTGTTAACTAAAATTAAACATTTGTTAACCTAATTTTTCTTTGACTTCCCACAATGTCCTGCCATATCTTGAATCACTGAAAAATGTCTTGAATGGCATGACTTGCTCCCAACTTGATTCTGTGCATCTCTGTAAGCTTGATTGTCTAGAAAACTCACTCTTTGATCTCTTCCACTTATATTTCAGACTCAACTCAGATATCACCTCTGTTAGCAATGATACTCTTATCACTTCATCTATAAGTGACTTTTTTTTTCCATTTAGTGTATTGCATGTTAACATTTTACATGATGCTTGTTTGGCTTGTCATACATATTTCCTAATTGTGTCTATATGGAGCCTCATGTTTTGTCCCATAGGAGTCATCTACCTTGTTTTTTAAGATCAAATTTCTTATTGGTTGTGAGCTCACTGAGGCCAGGCTGGATGACCAGCAGCAGGTCCAAGGGATTCTTCTGTATTCAGTCCTTCAGTGTTGCATCGTTGTGGTCCATCACAACTAGCTGTTTTATTTGGCTGTTTGGTATCAAACTCAAGTCTTGGTTGTGTGACAAGCACTTTACTCTCTGAGAAGTCTCCCCAGATCAATGGTGCATCTTCCTTATATATTATAGGTACTAGAGAAATATATGTCAAATGAAGTAATTATTAAAATTGGAAAACTGATACTGAATTGATGAAAGCCTGGACATAAAAGTTATGTTAATATTCCTAAAAATTTGGAATTAGTGTTAATAACATAATTTGTTTGAATGAGTGGTATTAGTTAGTATCCTTATTTTATTCCCAGCTTCAGAAATATGCAGATGATAGAAGCTTAAAAGGTACTGTTGATAGTAATTAGTACTACTCTGGTGTCCTTCATCAAGAAATAGTAGCATGTTGAAATACAGGGTTTTCAATCCTTTGAAATTTTATGAAGAAGCAACATGACAAGTAAGGTTAATTTATTTCCAACATAAAGATTCAGGTATAGAGAAATCAAATATTCTGTTCCCAATAACAAGTAAAATTCAGGGTAGAGGCTTGACTGTGACCAGGATTCATGAACTAAGTGAAGTGCCACTGGCAGCGTGATCCAGTCCTGCTACATGCTTTTGTAAATAAAGTTTTATTAGATGCCAGCTATGCTTATTTGTTTTTATCCTGTTTATGGCTGTGTTTTGGTGTGACCAAGTTGACTAATTCCTGTAGGAGTTGTATAATTGGCATGTCTGAATCATGCACTATCTAGTCTTTCGTGGTTTATTAAGACCTAGTCTGTAGCAATCCTTATGTTTTATAAAGGCATGATTTGTCAAAAAATATATTTATTGAATTTTAAGTATATGTAGTCGATCAGAGTTGACAAACTGAAAAATACCTACCTGCTATCTATTTCTTGGGCCTGTCCTTGTGTATTGTGCCTCAAGTAAATGTGTATTTAAGAGGATGATATGAGTCTCTTCAAATCTTTCATGTATCCAGGCCATCTTGGGAAAAGAAAATCCTGATGTGAAAAAAAAAAAGATCCTCTGTATTGAACTGGAACTAAGAAATGAATAAGTCAAGTCTCTGTAGGGAGAGTTAGTTTAAAACACCAGAGTTTGGACCATAAATATCCATCCCTTGCCTCCTCCAGTGGGGTTAGCTAATGTGCTGAAAGGGGGCCTTCAGGCCTAAGGAAATTCATAATTAGGAGTACATAAGTGAAAAAGGTGGCTCTGAGTTAGTCCACTGTGGGAAGTGCCCTGATTTCGGCCATCCTGAGTTCTCCCAGCAGGTGTTTGATTGTGAAAGCAGTGAAGTGGGCATGCTGGGAAGTGTGTGACTCTGCAGCCTTTGATGGAGACCCAAGGGCTCTCACAAGCCAATTCCATAATTAAATGGCGTGTTACTTAAAGAGAAAAAACAGCTTTTGGAGAATATAAAATCATCACCATGTTTCCTAAAGATGAGGATGCAACTGTTCTTAATAAACACCATTCCTGATTCATTTCCTTAGGACTTTAACTTCCATTTGAGGCTGTTTTTCCATATCCACAGTTATTTCCTTGTATAGTAAGTGATGGATGTACTTTATCCCCTTAGTGGGCCTCACAATGGATGCAAAATTGAGAAATATTTAGATTTGAAGATCTTGAAATGCAGTTTCAAAGAAAATCATCATGCCTTACTCCAGAAAAACTGAGTTAGAAGTGCTGTGGCTCAGCGAAGTGTCTAACTCTAATGAATGCTCAAGTATGAGGGCCACTGCCCTACAGGGGAGTAGAAGACCAAGTAGCAATCTCACTGTCACCCTCCTGGCTGTGTTAAGCAGATATCCTCTTGGTTAATAGACTAGGGCTTTCTTGAAAGATAATTCTGACATGCTCTTCTTTTCCTCTGTGGTATTTCCACAGTTAGTAATAATGCCTATATTTGTTTTCCATTGCTTGTCCCCTTTCACAGTTACAGTTTAAGGAGAGAATAGTCATAACAGTCTCATTGATCCCTGGGATGCATAGCACCTGGTACAAGAAGAGGCTCCTCGTGCATATTTGCTGGGAGAATTAGCCATAGCCTGTGTTCTGTCCTCATTATCACTAGGGTCCTAGGGTCACTGTTAGAAACCAACACAACCACTGTCAAGATGGAGCTCCACAGGTCAGAAATCTGCAAAGCTAGATCTGTTGCTGTCCTTAGCATGACATCATATCACCCAGAATGTTTCTTTTCATAAAACTTTAATAAGTTTTACTATTATTAACAAGGGAGAAGAATAAAGAGACCACGAGAACATGGGTGTGTGAATGCTGTGGCTTTGGTGTAGATGTGGAAGTCAGAGACCAGCTTTCAAAGGTCAGTTCTCTCCTTTCACACTGAAGAAAGCAGGGCTTGAACTCTTGTCATCAGGCTTGAGCAGCAAGAACTCTTACCTGCTAAACCATTCTGTGGACCTCGGGCATGAAAGTACAAGAAGACAAATACTTTAACATGTCTGGCCACACATGTATCTTTCACCCATGTTCTCCCTTTTTATCACTGGAATAATGTAGGTTCTCTTATCAGATGATTTCATGACCAATCTATTCTAAAATAGCATCTTTTAAAAATACCTGCATTTTGAAAGCAACCAATACATTTGTTACTGTATTACCAGTTAGGTGTAGAACAAAGCCTGCACTTTCTTTCATCATTTGCTGCCTTAGCTGGCCTTCAAGGATCCTGTCCATACCTTTTTTTTTTTTCTCCATATGATCAATAGGAAATAACAGTGTAAATCAATTCCAAGTAATAATGTAAATGTGCTCTTGAAGGCAATTCCTGCTGTGAAATAAGTAGTTAGCAGCGACACTGGCATTAACCACAGTGGTGGTAATCAGCCTGTGGATGTGTTTAATCAGAGTTATCAGCTAAGATTAAAAAGAGAGCCACAGTTGTGCAGGGATAATCATTTTCAAGGTTTAAAAGATGAATATGTGTAGGTGTTCTCATAAATTAAAGCCATCAGAATGACTTTCAGTAATTTAGGATAGTCTGAGGTCAGGCACAAGCAAACAGAAGAGGTTAATCTCAGGGCCATGGTCATTAATGTGCAGAGACAGCAGAATACACTTCCGGAAATAAGTAGCAAGCACAAAGTTAAATGATTTTCCCCATACATTAAGATATTCCTCAGACTGTCACTAACATACATGATTTGATTAAAAAGCAGCAACATGGAACAATTTGTACATGTATTAATTATCTTAGCAATTAATCACTAATTTTAAAATCTAAATGTTGGTCCACTTTATGACTTGCTTTAGAAACACTGACAGAGCCAACCATACACTGTGGAATAAACACTTGATTCCATGGTGTAACACTGAACTTCAAGGTTGATCTGGAAAGTCCTGAACTTGGTATTCTAATTACATTGTGAAGTCCTTTAACCTCTGAGCATGAGTTTCCTTGTCCATGATTATCTCTGGGTCATGATAGCTATCTTGCCAGAGTCTGTTAGGAACAGACATAGAACTATGTCTTAATAATATAAGACATCACAGAGAGATGTGACTTTATTGGTAGTTGTAAAATAATTGGCATACTTCATTTGCTTGTTCAACCCATTTTTATTGGGTGCTTGCTCTGACCTTAGGGGCTCTTCTAGAAAGTAGAGAACTATTTGGAAGAAATCCTGGCCACTTAGACCTGACATTCAAACTAAGAGAGGCAGACAATGAACATATTTGTACAAAACTGAGGGCTTTTAGAGGGCAGTGGAAGCTAGCAGGAGGATAGAGCAAGCTACCAGAGTGGAAAGGTGAAGAGGCGGCTTTCCTCTGTGGCCAGGGAAGGCCTCCCTGCGGATGTGATATTTGCGCAGAGAGCTCTGCTGCTTGCTCAATGAAAAACCACTGCAGACAAAAGAAAACACTTTACCCCTGAATTAAAGTCAGCTTAGGCAAAATGAGAAGGAGAATAGCCAGAGAATTCTCCTTGTGTCCTTTGTCCTTACAGTTGGCTTGTCTTGTCTTTGTTCTATTGTCTAGGCATGTGTGCATGTAGGTACTTACACACAATCATTCCAGACTGGCTTTTACTGGTAATGAAAATATTGCTGTGACAAATCAGGGCCAGACAGAACTTTTAATGATCAATTAAATGATCACTTATCGATTACCTCATATTTTCACAGCTAGGGAAATTGGAGTCCAGGATGGCTTGATTTTTCCCAGGATTTTATAATAAGTGGCAAACACAAGCACGGAGCTGGAGTTTCTCGCACCACGGTGTAGTGACCTTTTGCTAGAAATGTGTTCTGTGATCACGCTAACACTGCTATAAGCACTTTATGAAAGACTGTAGCCATCTACTCAAAATAAAGCCCACAAAAATTTGAAGAAAAGAGTGCTCACCTCCCACTGTGCACCTGCTACTTCATTGACAATAGTAGTCTTGATAAGTTCCACATCATCGATAAAACCACGAGCTTCCCTGGTGAGGGTTTTCACAGTAGCTCCTCAGAGTCTTACAGTATTATCTGGTATCTGAGAAAACATGGAAGTCACCTGTGTGACGTAATGAGAATTCTTCATTATCCTTAACTGAGACATGTACAGTAGCTTACCTTCAGAGGAAAGACATCCTTCAGAAGTCATTTTGACAGACAGCAGACATGCCTGCAAACCCATTGACATTTCTTCTCTGGAGGTGTAAACATAATCTCCTACTCCACCCTGAGAGCAGCTGGGACTTTCTGACATCCTTTAAATGAACAGAATCTGTCTAAGGTGGGGAAATTGCTGAGCTTACATGTAAAGCGATGTTGGCTTCCATGTGTGATCTCTGTCTTTGCACCAATACCTGCTGCTCACCTAGGGATGCCATGACCGATTATAGCACTCAGTGTCTGTAAACAGCACAAACATTCTATCCTGGAGAGCAGAGATAGGAAAGACAACAATGTGGGTGTGTGTCTTCTACAGGCCTTATGTGGAAATCCATGCTGCCTTTTTACAACTCTCTGTGGGTCCAGGTTATTCCTGGGTTAAGGCACATAATTTCCAGTTTCTGTTTCTCCCCTCATCTGTTATTTTCCCTGCCTCTGTGTCATTACCTTAAGTTCCCTTGTCATTAGATTTAGGGTTCACTCTAAGCCATCTCCCCTCTCTAGTTATTGAGATCCTCAATTACATCCATCTACAAAGATTCTTTCGTTTTGTTTTCTAAATAAATTCACCTTCATGTTCTGGGGCTCAGAACACTGTCATTTTTATTGAAAGTCAGTACCCCATCATGCAGTCTTTGTAAGATAGCAAGTTACATGTCATATAGGCAGCACCAAAGGAAGGAAAACAAGCTAACAGTCTGAGGGACATCAGGCCACCTCTGGAAAGAACCATGTGATGAGCAGCTAGAGCTGGAGCTGAATGCAGGCAAGCCTAGAAGTGAGTCTTACATACAGCAGCCTTGGCACCACACCCTCCAGCCTCTGTCAAACTGGCAGGTGTCGGCATCCCTGAGTTTGACAGCAACATCAAGAAGCATTCAGAGCCAAAGTCACCCTGCTAGGTTCTTCCAGAATGCTCAGTCTCTGAAACTAGGAGATGGCGTTTGTTACTCAAGTTTGGAGATTCATGTTAATGCAGTCATCAGATATTAATGCAGCAACCGGAGAGTTACCATACTTCTGGCATTGGTAGCGTATAGGTAACAAACTTATAGTGCCAATGAAGGAACTGGAGAGATTGAGAGGGAGAGGGAGAGGGAGGGGGAGAGGGAAGGGAGAGGGAGAGGAGAGGTGAGGAGAGCGAGCTAAACCTCATGCAGCAAAGAATATTGAAAAGAGCACATCAAGTGAAAGCACACCAATGGTATTACTATTTACCTACTAATCCTTGATTATCATTTTGTCATTATGCTGGTATCTCAGATGCTACTCACTGACAGGGACTATCGTTCCCATTTGCACAGAGGTGAAAGGGGAATCCATTTAGCTTCTCCCCTGAGCTAAGGCTACAAGCAAAGCAGAGAAGCAGTAGGTTCTATTTACATTTGTAGCAGCGCTCTTCTCTGTCTGTTTGCTGTGCCAGGTGGTGTGTTTCCTATTAGCTCCTTCATTTTTCAGAACCACCCAGCACTTGCCCCATTTCTAATCATATGCTATTTGTGAAAGCCCTATAATTTCCTAAGGCCTTCTGAAGCTTTCCTCTTCCTACCTGTGACATTTTGAGGAAGGATTTATTCACTTTCTGTGTTTATTCTGCTTAGTGAAAAAAAAAAACCCACAAGCAAAAGCCTTCACTGTATTTTCAAAGTTCTCTGCAGAATCGTGTCTGTATTGTGTTGGAGTCTGCTTATCTATATGAAGGTCTGGACATGGCAAAGTGTTAGCTTGGAAACCCTTTCCTGTATAGCTACTCGGGCTTGCCTTCTTACATAATAGCACATGATGCCAAACTCTTGTTTTTCTTCACCTGACTTATTGACTGACCTCATGCCATGATATTAGTCGTTCATGTGGCATGGTATGTCATGTGCACAAACATGTCATCTTTCATCTTTCTTTCTCACTCTGTGAGCACTGACTACCCACTGTACTGTAACATGCTTTGTGAAAGTCGAAGTCAGGAATTTAGTTCAATTTGTGTGACAGTTTGGGAAAGTGTTCTGGGAGACTGTGAGTTCGACTTTGGAAGTGGCTTGATATAAAGGAGAACTCTGGAATTAATTCCCCATACAATCTATTGGTAGGTAACTTGAAGGAACAGGCAGAGGAAGGTAGCTCTGCTTGACAGGCTAATAGGAAAGGGTCTTCCCTCCATATATGCAGGACATTTCCTGCCTGTTGTTTTCAAATTATATTACTCATTCATCTTCTTCTTGAGATTATAATATCCATTGTTTGAGAAGCAGGACACAGAACATTGCTTAGTTAGAACAATTCTTGCAGCTGTCTCTATAGCTATAGAAGAAGCCAGAATTTTACATCAAATAGGGATGGATGTCTAAATTTCCTCTAAGTTCTCTATTGTAAATAGTAGCACACTTTCTCCATCCCTGTTAGTTTATACATTTAGGGGCACTAGAGTTTGAGGTGGAGATTTCAAAGTATCTTAAGGCTAGAAAAAATTCCTGTAATTACTCTTCACACTTAAATTAATTTCTTCCATTAAAAGCTAGGCAAAGGGTTTTGCCCATTTCTGTATTACATACCTTGCATGAACAAGCTGTGTGATGAATAGTGGATTAAGTGAACACTAGCTCTCTAGTATCTAGCATGTGTTTTGTGTGCCTTTTGGAAGAGAATGGGTTGTGAAACAGTCACGTACCTCATATTCATAGAACTGAGTTAAATGGAGCAGAAATGAGTCAAATGGCTTCTCAAGATAACAGGTGTATATACAATGTGCCTGTTCCAGGAAATTACTTCATCAGGTTATTCGTCTGTGGTTCAGTATTCTTTCTAGTGGAGATTTTGTGTGGAGGGTACCAGAGGTAAAATATCTACTAGTATTCACCTTGAATGGATATCATTCCTCTTTGGAATGTCTTTCCCACTGACATACAGACTGGACAAAGTAGCTATGGACATGGAATTGGAAACCCAACACTAGACTCAAATTCAGGTACTGGGTTTGGGCAGGTATTTAACTTCTCTGTGTCTACACTGGCCATGTGGAAATGGAGATGAGAATCACTCTGTCTTTATGAGACTGTTAATATGTTTGAAACATTTAGAGCACTGCTGAATTTCCCAATATTAGCTTTAATTCTAACAGGTTAGAATTAAATTTACAGTCAAGAATTAACAAGTTAGAACTGTTTTACAGTCAAGTTACTTTGGTATTCCTTTTTTTTTAAAATTTTATTGAATTTTTTTAAATTTACATTTCAAATGTTATCCCCTCTCCTTGTTTCCCCCCTCCCGGAAACCCCCATACCCCTCCCCCTACTTCTATGAGGATGTTCCTCCACCCACCTACCCATTCCCACCTCCTCATCCTCAATTCCTCTACACTGGGGCATCTATTGAGCCTTCATAGGAACAAGGACATTTCCTCCCATTGATGCCTGACAAGGCTATCCTCTGCTACATATGCAGCTGGAGCCATGTGTACTCCTTGGTTGGTGGCTTAGTCCCTGGGAGCTCTGAGTGGGGGGGTCTGGTTGGTTGATATTGTTGTTCTTACTGTGGGGGTTGCAAACCCCTTCATCTCCTTCAGTCCTTTCTCTAACTCCACCATTGGGGACCCCGTGGTGCTCTGTCTAATGGATTGCTATGAGCATCTGCCTCTGATTTTGTGAGGCTCCAGCAGAGCCTCTCAGGAGACAGCCATATCAGGCTCCTTTCAGCAAGCACTTCTTGGCATCCACAATAGTGTCTAGATTTGGTCACTGTATAAGGGATGGATCCAAAGGAAGGACAGTCTCTGGATGGTCTTTCCTTCAGTTTCTGCTCTATACCTTGTCTCCATATTTGCTCCCGTGAGTATTTTGTTCCACTTTCTAAGAAGGACCGAAGCACCAACACTTTGGTCTTCCTTCTTGAGCTTCATGTGGTCTGTGAAATGTATTTTGGATATTCAGAGCTTTTGGGCTAATATCCACTTATCAGTGAGTGCATACCATGTGTGTTCTTTTGTGATTGGATTATCTCACTCAGGATGATACTTTCTAGTTCCATCAATTTGCCTTAGAATTTCATGAATTCATTGTTTTTAATAGCTGAGTAGTACTCCATTGTGTAAATGTACAACATTTTCTATATCTATTCCTCTGTTGAAGGACAGTTCTTACCAGCTCTGGCTATTATAAATATGGCTGCTAATATGATGAACATAATAGAGCTTGTGTCCTTGTTATATTTTGGAGCATATTTTGGGTATATGCCCAGGAGTGGTATAACTGGGTCCTCAGGTAATACTATGTCCAGTTTTCTGAGGACCTGCCAGACAGATTTCCAGAGTGGTTATACCAGTTTGCAATCACACCCAACAATGGAGGAGTGTTCCTCTTTCTCCACATCCTTTCTAGCATCTATCACCTGAGTTTTTTATCTTAGCCATTCTGACTGGTGCGAGGTGGGATCTCAGAGTTGTTTTGATTTGTATTTACCTCATGAATGATTAAGAATGTTGAACATTTCTTCTTTTCTTTTCTTCCTTCCTTCCTTTCTTTCTTTTTTTTTTTCAAGACAGGGTTTCTCTGTATAGCCTGGACTGTCCTGGAACTCATTCTGTAGACCAGGCTGGCCTTGAACCAGAAATCTACCTTCCTCTCCCTCCAAAATGCTGGGATTAAAGGCCTGTGCCACCACTGCCTGGCTTGAACATTTCTTTAGGTGCTTCTCAGCCCTTTGAATTTCCTCAGTTGAGAATTCTCTGTTTAGCTTTGTTCCTCATTTTTAAATGGGTTATTTGGTTCTCTGCTGTCTAACTTCTTGAGTTCTTTGTATATATTGGCTATTAACCCTCTATTGGATGTAGAATTGGTAAAGTTCTTTTCCCAATCTGTTGGTTGCTGCTTTGTCCTATTGACAGTGTCCTTTGCCTTACAGAAGATTTGCAATTTTTTGAGATCCCATTTGTCTATTCTTTTTATTCTTAGATATATTCTTTATTTACATTTCAAATGTTGTCCCCTTTCCTGGTTCCTCCTTCCCCGAAAATACCATAAGCCATCTCCCCTTCCCCAATCAGCCCTCCCCGCTTCCCTGTCCTGGTATTACTCTACATTATAGCATAAAGTCTTTCCAGGACCAAGGACCTCTCCTCCCTTTGGTGTCTAACAAGACTATCCTCTGTTGCTTATGTGTCTGGAGCCATGGGTACCTCCATGTGTACTCTTTAGTTGATTGTTTTGTCCCTGGGAGTTCTGGGAGTACTAGGTGACTCATATTGTTGTACCTCCTGTGGTTCTACAAACCTCTTCAGTTCCTTGGGTTCTTTCTCTAGCTCCCCCAATGGGGACCCTGTGCTCAGTTCAATGACTGGCTGAGAGTGTCCCCCTCTGTATTTGTCATGCATTGGGAGAGCCTCCTCCAACTCTGGTGAGCCAGCACTTGTGGGTAACCACATTAGTGTCTGGGTTTTGTAATTGTATATAGGATGGATCCCTGGGTGGGGTGGTCTCTGGATGGTCTTTCCTTTAGACTCTGCTCTACCTTTTGTCTCTGTATCTCCCTCTATGGGTATTTTTTCCTCTTTCTACAAGGGACTCAAGGATCCATACTTTGTTCTTCCTCCTTCTTGAGCATCATTTGATATGTGAATTGTGTCTTGGGTATTCCAAGCTTCTGGGCTAATATCCACTTATCAGTGAGTGAATGCCATGTGTGTTCTCTTGTGATTGGGTTACTTTACTTAGGATGATATTTTCTAGTTCCATCCATTTGTCTAAGAATTTCATAAATTCATTGTTTTTAATGGCTGAATAGTACTCCATTGTGTATAAATACCACATTTTCTGTATCCATTCCTCTGTTGAGGGACATCTGGGTTCTTTCTGGCTTCTGACTATTATAAATAGGGCTGCTATGAACATAGTACAGCATGTGTCCTTATTACATGCTAGAGAATCCTCTGGGTATATGCCCAGGAGTGGTGTAGCAGTGTCCTCCAGTAGTATTATGCCCAGTTTTATGAGGAATAGTCAAACAGATTTCCACAGTGGTTTTACCAGCTTGCAATCCCACCAGCAGTGGAGGAGTGTTCCTATTTTCTTCACACCTTCTCCAGCACCAGCTGTGTCCTGAGTTTTTGATCTTAGCCATTCTGACTGATGTGAGGTCAAATCTCAGTGTTTTTTTAAATTTGCATTTCCCTGATGACTAAGGATGTTAAACATTTCTTTACGTGCTTCTCAGCCAATCAATATTCCTCAGGAGAAAATTCTTTGTTTAGCTCCATACCCCCTTTTTTTAATAGGGATATTAGGCTCTCTGGAGTCTAACTTCTTGAGTTCTTTGTATATATTAGATATTAGCCCTCTGTCGGATGTACGGTTGGAAAAGAACCTTTCCCGATTTGTTAGTTGCTATTTTGTACCATTGACTGTGTCCTTTGCATTATAGAATCTTTTAATTTTATGAGGTCCCATTTGTCAATTCCTGATCTTAGGGCGTAGGCTATTGGAGTTCTGTTCAGGAAATTTTCCCCTGGGCCCATGTGGTCAAGGTTCTTCCCCAATTTCTTTTCTATTAGTTTCAGTGTATCTGGTTTTATGTGGAGGTCCATGATCTACTTGAACTTGAGCTTAGTACAAGGAGATAAGAATGGATCGATTTGCATTCTTCTGCATGCTAGCCACCAGTTGAGCCAACACCATTTGTTGAAAAGGCTACCGTTTTTCCACTGAATGGATTTAGCTCCTTTGTCAAAGATTAAGTGACCATGCATGTGTGAGCTCATTTCTGGGTCTTTAATTCTATTCCATTGATCCACCTGCCTGTCACTGTACCAATACCATGGAGTTTTTAACACTATCACTCTATAGTTCTGCTTGAGGTCTGGGATAATGATTCCCCCAGAAGTTCTTTTATTGTTGAGAATAGTTTTCACTATCCTGGGTTTTTTGTTATTCCAGATGAATTTGAGAATTGCTCTTTCTAACTCTATGAAGAATTGAATTGGGATTTTGATGGGAATTGCATTGCATTTGTATATTGCTTTTGGCAAGATGGCTATTTTTAGTATATTAATCCTGCCAATCCATGAGCATGGGAGATCTTTCCATCTTCTGAGGTCTTCTTCGATTTCTTTCTTCAGAGACTTGAAGATCTTTCTATACAGATCTTTCTTTTGTTTGGTTAGTAACACACCAAGATATTTTATATTTTTGTGACTGTTTTGAAGGGTGTTGTTTCCTTAATTTTTTTCTCAGCCTGTTTATCCTTTGAGTATAGGAAGGCTACTGATTTGTTTGAGCTCAGTTTATATCCAGCCACTTTGCTGAAGTTGTTTATCAGCTATAGGAGTTCTCTGGTTGAATTTTTTGGGTTGCTTAAGTATACTATCATATCATCTGCAAAGAGTGATAATTTGACTTCTTCCTTTCCAATTTGTATCCCTTTGACCTCCTTTTGTTGTCTAATTTTTCTAGCTAGAACTTCAATTACTATATTGAATAAATATGGAGAGAGAGGGCAGCCTTGTCAAGTCCCTGATTTTAGTGGGATTGCTTCAAGTTTCTCTACATTTAGTTTGATGTTGGCTACTGCTTTGCTGTATATTGCTTTTTATTATGTTTAGATATGGACCTTGAATTCCTGATCTTTCCAAGACTTTTAGCATGAAAGGATACTGAATTTTGTCAAATGCTTTTTCAGCATCTAATGAAATGACCATGTAGTTTTTTTCTTTGAGTTTGTATATGTAGTGGATTACATTGATGGATTTCAGTATATTGAATCATCCCTGCATCCCTGGGATGCAGCCTGCTTGATCGTGGTGAATGATCATTTTGATGAGTTCTTGCATTGGGTTGGAAAGAATTTTATTGAGTATTTTTGCATGGATATTCATAAGGGAAAGTGGTCTGAAGTTCTCTTTCTTTGTTGGATCTTTGTGTGGTTTTTGTATCAGCAAAATTGTGGCTTCATAGAACAAGTTGGGTAGTGTTCCTTCTGTTTCTATTTTGTGGAATAGTTTGAAGAGTATTGGTGTTTGCTCTTCTTTTAAGTCTTTTCTAGAATTCTGACCTAAAACCATCTGGTCCTGTGCTTTTTTTGGTTGGAAGACTTTCAATGACAACTTCTATTTCTTTAGGGGTTATGGAACTGTTTAGATGGTCTATTTGATCCTGATTTAATTTTGTTATTTGTTATCTGTCTAGGAAATTGTCCATTTCGTCCAGATTTTCCAGTTGTGTTGAGTATAGGCTTTCGTAATAGGATCTGATGATTTTTTAAATTTCCTCAGTTTCTGTTATTATATCTCACTTTTCATTTCTGATTTTGCTAATTTGGATACTGTCTTTGTGCACTCTGGTTAGTCTGGCTAAGGGTTTATCTATGTTGTTGATTTTCTCAAAGATCCAGCTCCTGGTTTTTTTGATTCATTATATGGTTCTTTTTGTTTCTACTTGGTTGATTTCAGCCCTGAGTTTTATGATTTCCTCCCTTCTACTCCTTTTGAGTGTATTAGCTTCTTTCTGTTCCAGAGCTTTCAGGTGTGCCTTTAAGCTGCTAATGTATGCTCTCTCCAGTTTCTTTTTGGAGTCACTCAGTGCTATGAGTTTTCTGCTTAGCATTGCTTTAATTGTGTTCCATAAGATTGGGTATGTTGTGCCTTCATTTTCATTAAATTCTAAAAGTCTTTGATTTCTTTCTTTATTTCTTCCTTGACCAAGGTGTCATTGAGTAGAGCATTGTTCAGCTTCCATGTGTGTGTGGGCTTTCTGTTGTTTTTGATGCTATTGAATTCCACCCTTACTCCATAGTGATCTAATAGGAGACATGGGAATATTTCAGTCTTCTTAGATCTTTTGAGATCCGTTTTGTGACCAATTATATGATCAATTTTGGAGAAGGTACCATGAGGTGCTGAGAAGAAGGTATATTCTTTTGCTTTAGGATGGAATGTTCTATAGATATCTATTAAATCCATTTGGTCCATAACTTCTGTTAGTTTCTCTGTTCACTTTGTGTTTCCATGATCTGTCTATTGATAAGAACAGAACATTGAAGTCACCCACAATTATTGTGTGAGGTGCAATGTGTGCTTTGAACTTTAGTAAAATTTCTTTTACGAATGAGGGTGCCCTTGCATTTGGAGCATAGATGTTCAGAATTCAGAGTTCTTCTTGGTGGCCTTTGATGGAATATGAAGTGGAATATGAAGGAAACCTTTGATAAATATGAAGTGTCCTTCTGTGTCTTTTTATGATGACTTTAGATTGAAAATCAATTTTATCCGATATTAGAATAGCTACTCCAGCTTGTTTCCTGGGACCATTTCCTTGGAAAATTGTTTTCCAGCCTTTTACTCTGAGGTAGTTTTTGTCTTTGCACTGAGGCGTGTTTCCTGTATGCAGCAAAATGCTGGGTCCTATTTCCATTTCCAGTCTGTTATTCTATGTTTTTTCATTGGAGATTTGAGTCCATTGATGTTAAGAGATATTAAGTAATAGTGATTGTTGCTTCCTGTTATTTTTGATGTTATTTTTATGATTGAGTGGTTATCTTCTTTTGGGTTTGTTGAAAGAAAATTACTATCTTGTTTTTTCTAGGGTATAGTTGCCCTACTTGCATTGGTGTTTTCCATCTATTATCCTTTGTAGGATTGGATTTGTAGAAAAATATTGTGTAATTTGGTTTTATCATGAAATATCTTGGTTTCTCCATCTATAGTGGTTGAAAGTTTTGCTGGGTATAGAAGTCTGGGCTGGCATTTGTGTTCTCTTAGAGTCTGTATGAGATCTGCCCAGGATCTTCTAGCTTTCATGGTCACTGGTGATAAGTCTGGTGTAATTCTGATAGGTCTTCCTTTATATGTTACTTGGCCTTTTTCTCCTACTGCTTTTAATATTCTTTCTTTGTTTAGTACATTGGGTGTTTTTATTATTATGTGACAGGAGGTATTTCTGTTCTGGTCCAGTCTGTTTAGAGTTCTGTAAACTTCTTGTATGTTCATGGGCATCTCTCTCTTTAGGTTAGGGAAGTTTTCCTCTATAGTTTTGTTGAAGATATTTACTGGCCCTTTTAAGTTGTAAATCTTCACTCTCTTCTGTACCTACAATCCTTAGGTTTGGTCTCATTGTGTCCTGGATTTCCTGGTGTTTTGGGGTTACAAGCTTTTTGCATTTTGCATTTCTTTGACTGTTGTGTCAATTCTTTCTACAGTATCTTCAGTACCTGAGATTCTTTCTTCTATCTCTTGTATTCTGTTGTTGATGTTTGCATCTATGACTCCTGATTTCTTTCTAAGGTTTTCTATCTCCAAAGTTGTCTCTCTTTGTCTTTTCTCAGTTGTTTCTACTTCTGTTTTTAATTCCTGGATGGTTTTGCTCAGCTCCTTTACTTGTTTGTGTTGTCCTGTAATTCTTTAAGGGATTTTTGTGTTTCCTCTTTCAGGACTTTTGCCTGTTGACCCATGTTCTTCTGTATTTCTTTAAGTGATTTTTGTGTTTCCTCATTATGGGCTTCTATCTGTTGACCCATTTTCTCCTGTATTTTTTTAAGCATTTTTTTTTCCTTTTTAAGGGCTTTTACCTTTTGACTCATGTTCTCCTGTACTTCTTTAAGGGAGTTATTTATGTCCTTCTTGAAATCCTCTATCAGCATCATGTGATTTTAAATCCAAGTCCTGCTGTTGTTGGAGAACTTGGTTCAGATGGTGCCATTGTTGCTTTGGTTTCTGTTGGTGATGTTCTTGCATTTGCCTTTTGCCATCTGGTTATCTCTGGTGTTAGCTGATGTTACTGTCTCTGACTCTGGCTTATCTGTGCTCCTGGGAGATCCATTCTGTCTGTGTACATCAGTATGTAGGTATTCCTTTGATACCCGCTCTCTTGTGGTTGTATTTGAGTATGTAGCTCTGTGGCCCAGGTCAACTCTGGGTGCAGGTGGTAATCGGAAGACTCCTGTCCCAGGCTGTTCCTAGGCTCTTGTGTCCTCAGGGTTTCTGGCTGTTTCCTCTGAGCAGTAGGGGTGGTCCTACCTGTGCTGCTGGGCCTCTCTGAGCTTCTGAGTGGTTAGCTACCTTCGCTTGTCACTTGGATATGGAACACAGTTGCAGATGGTCGTCCCAAGGTGGAGTAGGAAACTGGAGGGTTTCCACCAGAGGGTTCCAGGTGTAATGATCCTCTGTCGAGGGTGGTTCTACCTGTGCAGGCAGGCCCCTCCGCACTCCTGGGTGGTTAAGCCGCCTCCCTGCGCCACTTGGGTATGATACGCTGTGCCAGAGGATGGTGCCAAGCTGGAGACAGAAACTGGAAAGCTTCTGCCATAGGGTTCCAGACAGGATCCTCTGAGCTGCAGGGCAGGTTTCATCTGTGCTGACTGCTCTGTGCTGCTGGGTGGATAGCTAGCTTCCTGTGCCACTTTGCACGCTGTGGCAGAGGATTACTTTGGTATTCTTTTCTAAATCCTCACCCATCCCACTGCACCTTCCTCCCCTTTTTTAGTTGATACCAGAGTCTTTATCACCATCTGAGGGATTTTTTTTTAATGTATTTGTTAGGTTGAGTTGAACATTTGACTTTCACTAAGGTACAATCTACTTTAAAGCAAGAACTTCATTCATAGTTGTGGCACCATATGCCAGGAAAATGCTCCAAAATATAACGAGCCATTGAATGTGTGAGGAAGACTAACCCTAATGTGTGAAGGCGCTAACTGGACTGCACCCAATCTCCTCCACTGTTCACACTGTACTTCTATTAACTGACTTGGTAATTACAAGTTAGCCAGGAAAATAGCATCAACAAATGTGCTGAACGCCTTTGCACATATTTCCTGATTGTTGAAACCTTGCAGTTTAAGTAATGGTCTCACACTGAAATAAAGCAGGAATAAAGAAGTGTGGAGAACTTCAGTGTCTCAGGGAGAAAACCCTGGCCTGCCTAGTTCAGCTGATGGATTGACAGTGACATCCTTTTCAACTTCTATAAAGTATATGTTCAAAGATGATTTCCAAGTTTCATTTATTGTTAAATCTCATTAAAATAAAGTGGTAATTTTATGGGTTTGAAGTGTTTTATGACCATCGCTTTTGATTGAGACTGCTAGCCCAAGTGACTGTTACTTATGTGTTGTAAATGTATTAAGAGGGGAAATATTGATGTGTGTTTCCTCTATATTCAAACCGCTGAGTCTTTATTGGAAATAATAAAGCTTTACAACATGTTCTTTACAAGTAGGATACTAGGGACCATACAGCAGGATGAAAAAGATCTAAATTTTTGTGTGTCATAGCAAATTAGACTGTTTCCAGTTTTATAGTACCCTGAAGTTAATTGTAATTTGGCGGGAGTGGGGGGGGGGGAAGAAAAGAAGGCAGTATAGTCACTGGTTTGATAACTATTATTTGAAAAAAGAGAATTACATTTTATTTCCAGGAAGGCAATCAACTTAAACTGTATTTGTCTAGAAATATTCTTAAGCAGGAATGTGAAAATAATATATATAACTATACCTATGGGTAAACACCTATCTCATTTCCACAAGTATCCAATTTTATCATGGTACCTCAAATCTATAAATTGGGGTTAACATTTCTTGAAGGTGGAGTTTTGAATGTGGTATACTTACCTGTAATAGATAACCATACACTAAGATTTTGGGAAAACCTCATTTTTCATTTTCTGCTCATGTGAGCTTGAAAGATACTATATTTTGCAAAGTATTACTGCATTAAATTTTGTAAATCTAAAGATGCAATGAATGAACATTTGAGACCATTCTTAAATCATATCTGGCAGGAAGTAAAACAAAAGTTTGGTTTGTTCCTTAATTTTACCCAGTTACTCAATTCCATTTGCTCATAGATAATTAATTTTTCTTTACTGTTAATCCATATGAATACAGGTATGTATGGGGTATTCAGATAGTATGGTGGATAGTTTATATTGTCAACTTGACACAGCCTAGAGTCACCTGGGGCGAGCAAACCTTAACTGAAGAATTGTCTAAATAAGACTGGTCTGTGTCCTTGTCTGTAAGATAATGTGTTTAATAATGATTGATACAGGAGCACACAGCCCTCCATGAGTGGCAAGATCCCTAGAAAGGTGCACCTGGGCTAAATAAGAAGGCAAATTGAGCAATAGCATGTCAGCAAGCCAGAAAGCAAACCAGTTAGCAGTATTCATACATGGTGTATTCATACATGATTCCTACTCCAACTTCCCTCAGTGATGGAGCCACCAAGAGTAATAAGCCAAGTAACTTTTTTTTCCCTAGCTGCTTTTGGTCAGAGTGCTTTATTGTAACAGAATGAAGGTTCGAGAGACAGCAAAAGTCTTAGGCTCACTGCTTTGGGAAGAGGAGAGATTCATGATGTATATATTCATTTAATGTCATTCTGTCTATTTGTTGTACAAAACTTATTTTACTAGGTGAACCAAATTACTTACAGGAGTAAAATATATTCTCCAGTATGGATGCTGGTGTTTCAATGAATGCTGATTTGGGCTCTGATGTAGTCATAATCTACAAAGCAAACATACACATTTAACTTTCAAAACAGAACTTGTCTCTGCTAGAGCTAAAGAATGGACAGTGGTGGCACATGCCTTTAATCCCAGCACTTGGGAGGCAGAGGTGGGTGGATTTCTGAGTTTGAGGCCAGCCTGGTCTACAGAGTGAGTTCCAGGACAGCCAGGGCTATAGAGAGAAACCTTATCTTGCAAAACCAAAAGAAAAAAAAAAGAAAAGTAAAAAAGAAACAAGCTTGTAAGCTTGTTCACAAAGCAATCTGTACTTCTTCATAGAGAACAAACTTACCATGAATGCATAGGGTCTATTTCAAACCTTGGGGTAGGCTTTCCAATTAATACAACTAAATTCTGCACTATGGCAAAATTTTAAAATACTTGACATGCATTTCCTTCTACATGGAAATGTCTGTGGACATGAGGACCACAGATTTAAAGATGAGCAAAAAGTATAATGAAACACATATTTTTAAATGTCCAAAATGGAAGTGAAACTCAATATAGTTATTTTTACTCCCTATCCCCAGTTACATAAAGTTTCTTTAGTCACAGAGGACTCAGGTTTCTTTTTGCCTTTTATCTTGTTGTTCCATTAATATTGTACGTACTTTTTACAGAGTACTTATACCTCTAAATTTCTGGTAATTCAAATATATAGTTATGTAATTATCAATTTTCTGTTTTATTTAATCACAATTCTTCTAAATTGAAGGTGTTTGAAGTCTTGTATGGTTTTCATACAAGCCTACAATATCTATATTTGGAAACCTTGTTCTGGCACTCTCTTGATAGTTCTATCCTTTGGGCATATCTCATAGGTGATGGAACTGGACAGAAGAATTCTCTTGTAATCATTCAATCCTCCTATCTGGGGCCTGAGAGAGATCCACTGTGCTGAATTGTTCTGCTTGGTAAATGACTTTATAATGAATTTAATCTTATCAGTTAAGTGAATGAGTAGGAACTCATCTGTTGCAATTCATTAGTATGTTATACTGTAGAACCGACCTTGCTGCTGCAAGCTTGAGCTATTGTCTTGACCTCTTATAATCACCGTGTCAGTGTCCTAAGGATTGTCTTACCACAAGGAGAAATGCTCTTCTATAGATAAAGCATGGACATCACTAAGCCACTGGGCTCCTCCGCAAAACTGCCTCATTGCTCCTCTCAAGATTATGATTTGTGGTAGATACTATTACTGGAGGTACAAGGAGAGCCAGGCATGAAGAGGTTAAATCCCTTTCTGAGATGTCACAGGTAGTGAGAGCAGAACAAGAAATGAAATTGGTCTAGTCACTCTCCAAAGCTCTGCTTTTATAAATACGATGCTACCGTCTTCATAGTCAAAAGCATGAAGACTGCAGGATGTGAGTTCATTTCATTGCACTGCTATTTCTTCACTTGGATTTCCTCTCTCTCTCTCTCTCTCTCTCTCTCTCTCTCTCCCTCCCTTTCCTTCCCTCCCTTCCCTCCCTCCTTCCCTCTCCCTCTCTCTTTCTTTATTTCTTTGTGTGTGTGAAATTTTTTTGATGCTATTCACAGACATTTTTATTTAAATCTTTTTAGCTAGCATACAAAATAATGAGTTTCTTTATTATATTTTATAAATATGTATCATAATAATTGTTTCATATTCTGCGCCTAACTTTTTACTGCCTCATCCCTCTCAGTGGTCACAAATCTCAATCCTGAATATAAGTAAAAGCAGGCAGCATTCATCATTATTCCTCCCACTAGCCTTTCTTACTCTTTCTTTACCTCTACTTTGGTCTCCTTCCTCTCATTTGTCTTAGCGTTTCCATTGCTGTAAAGAGACACCATGACCAAAGCAACTCTCATAAAGGACAACATTTTATTGGGCTGGCTTTCAGGTTCAGATGGTCAGTCCATTATCATCGTGGCAGGAAGCATGGCAGCATTCAGGCAGGCATGGGGCTGGAGGAGCTAAGAGTTCTACATATTGTTCTGGAGGCAAACAGGTAAAGACTTTCTCCCAGATGGCTACAAGGAAAGTCTCAAAAACCATCCCCACAGTGACACACTTCCTCCAATAAGGTCACACCTACTCCAACAAAGCCATACCTCCTAATAGTGCCGCTCCCTGGGCCAAACATATTCAAACCACCACATCCTCCTTCTACTTTATTCTGTATGCACGTAGTAGCCTATAAACAAACTCCTGCACTACTCGAGCATCTTGACTTAGTCTGCCTCCTGTGGAAAAGCATAGCAACCCACCTTTGCAAGTCTTGACTGTTATTTTGCCTTTAGCCAAATCTCACAGGGTTTGAACATTATTCATTACGTAATCTAATGTACAAGCACATAATCTACTGAGGTCATTTAATGTTGCTTCTATATACATGTATCTAGGGCTAAGCACTTGGGATCAGGGTGTATTTCCCTTAAAGCAGACTATTTTTTCAGCCATTGAATACTATCTCTAGCTCTTTTCTAGGGGTGAGACTTTGTGAAGTTTCCCCTGTTTACACTGATATGTTAACAAGTGTTGTAATTGTATAGTTCTTGTGTAGTTCTTGCAAGAACTTTGTTGAGATCCTATGGACACAGCTTCTCTAATGACATCTAAAAGGTACACTGTCTTACAGTCTTTTTAAATACCTTCAGAACCCATCATGAGCCGAAGGAGCACACAGATGCAGGACATCCCAACTTAATGAATAATAAAGTCCTAAAATCAGCCTGTACCTCAGGGGCTGATTTTTATGGGTGCCAGCCACTTTTTCACTTGGATTCTTTGCTTTTTGATTGTCTTCTGCTCTTGTGATCAAAGTCAGGAAGTTGTCGAATGGGGCTTTGTCAAAGGCCATCTTCAACACCATGGGGTAAAATGTGGAGGACTGAGTGTGGAGTCAGCAAGTGCTCACTCAGCAGTCTTTTCTCTGAGGGAATAAAGCTGAATTCACTGGAACCAGCATTCCCTGGGAGTAGTGAGAAACTCTTTGAACTCTTTACGTTCTTTAGGGACCAGCAAGAAGGAGAAAAGAAAAGGGGAGAAAATCACAAGACACACACACACACACACACACACACACACACACAATTTGGTAAGTGAAGCAGACTTAAACAAGCTCCAACTACTTTACATACATACATACATACACATGCATGCGTTTTGTGGATGGATGGAGCAAAGATACAAGAAAGCTCCAACCATTTTGCATACATACATATACAGATATACACATTTGGTGAACAGAGCAAACTTCAATAAGCAGGCTCCAATAAACTTCACATGTATACATATATACACATATGCATATTCAGTGGATGGTACAAACTCTAAAGACTTGACTTCAACAGCTTCATTTTCTTTCTCTTAGCCTTTTATACGGCTTCAAACAGAGTTCTCTATGTGAGGGAAAAGATTGCCTCAAAGCCACAAGTTACATTTCCTCTAAAAACATTCACCACAAAAATGTATTCTTCAGAAACTTTAAAATCATTACACAAAGGGAAATTTCAGGAGGATTATTGATTATCTATTCTTCTTTTGAACTTCATACCTAACTAAATATTTCTCCTCTATCTTTTTTTCTCCACAAGTTCACTGTAACCCCAAAGCAACAATCCGTTTGTCATTGATTAAGAAAGTTTAAGTAAGCTAATTTTATAGTAGTATGGTTTTCCTTATGCTTAACTGACAACAATTTCTATTTACCAAGACAAAGAACATCCATCTTGTATCTTATTTTTGAAGTCTTGTTCAGCTAAACTGGCTAATCATCTATTCTTATTCATAGTAGAATTATTTACCCTTTATTCATAAGCCTGTCTTTTCTTGGTGCATACTGAAACTATAACCACATCCCTAGTTCACAAAATCCAGGAACTCAGACCCAACCTAGAGTGAATGTTTTCTTTGATCTTTAACTTGTCCCAAGCCAATTTTTCTCTTCTAACTATAATTACATACTTGTAACACATGAAAGCTCACAGTGCTCCTTTTCTCACCTATCCAGCCCTCAGTGTTCCACAAAGGGTGGAGGGGCACATTCTACTCTTAATTCTAACTTTGTTATATCTTTCTGAAAAACAACCTAAACCATCTCCTTAAACCTTCTATCAACTACCCTACCTTCCAAAAACTATTTAAATCAAATCCAGAATTCTATAAAATCATTAGTTCATCTAAACAGTATTATTTTATGAAAGTTCATCTTTATATTGATCTCCAGCAAAATTTACCAATGGAATGGGCTGTCTCCCAAGAAGCAATCACACAGGACTATAGACAATAAAGGTCTTCCCAAGCCCAGTCACACCATGAGAGATATATGAGGAATATAGCAATGACAAACATGAGAAGGCACATCAGCAGCAAGAAGCAATCCAGATATGAAGCCCCTGGGGCTATGGCTGTCCAAGGTACACACATCTTTGCTGAGTGAGCAAAACAATTGACCATCTCCAGGAAGCTCACTTGCCCCCTACAACTCCTCCCACACCGGGGCTTTCTTATTCTGAGATAATACAAGTATTCCTGCCTTCTTTAACTTTCAGTGGACCCTAAACTACAGAAAGCATTGGGAACTGGGTATTAGAATATTTAGTTTTTGTTGAATATTTTAAATTAGAAACTTATCCATACCCTTGTTTCCATTTTTGTTGACATACAAAATAGTGGGTTTCATTATAATTTTATATGTTATTGTAATTTGCTTATATTTACTCTTATTACCTTCTCTTATCCTCTTCAGAACTCCACGTGATATATAAATTGATTAGTCTGTATACCATCTGTCTGTTTTGATCCAGATATTCCATATAAGAGAAAACATGATGTTTGTCTTTTTCCTTGCCCGTTACCATTTCTTGTTTCCCTCCCCTCCTTTAATTCTCATCCCTTCCACAAATTCTCTGTATCCTCTACCCCCCCCCCACACACACATATTTTGGCTTCCACAAATGATTAAAATTGGGCCACTTGGATTTCTGAGTTTGGCTTATTTTTCACTTAGAAGAATGATCTTCAGTTCTATCCAGTTTCCTGAAAATGATATAATTTCCTGTAGTGGTATGAATGAGACTATCATTCACTGGCTCATATATTTGAGTGCTTGGTTCCCAGCTGGTAGACCAATTTAAGAAGGATTCAGAGGTGTCACCTTGTTGGAAGAGGTGTGTCAATAAAAGTGGGTGTTGAGGTTAAAAACCCATTATCTCTCTCTGCCTCCTGCTTGTTGATAAAGGTATGAGTTCTCAGCTAGTGACTCAGCACTAGACCTGCCCGGCTGCTGCCATGTTTACTGCTGTGTTGGTCATGAACTCACTCTCTAGCATTATGATCTTCCATAAACTCTTTCTTCTAGTAGTTGCCTTGGTCATAGTATCTCTTCCAAGTAATAGAAAAGTGACTAAGATATTCTTTTTCCATTTTGTATGTATATACCACTTTGAAAAATTTATTCACCTGGGCTAATTCTATACCTTGGTTATTGTGAGTTACTCATCAATGAAGGTGAATGGGCAAATATTTCTGGGCTATACTACTTCTGTTTTAAAGTTGTTGATAGAATTTCATGAAGTTAACCAACTCAAGCATTAATGGTTTTGCTTCAGATGCTTTTAAGCTTCTTTACTCCTACAGAATGAACTCAGCTCCTTCTTGCTTCCCTTCTCTCCTTTTGTCAGGGTCAGCTTGTTTGAAGTAAAAAAAATTAAATTGCAGGATTCTAAAATTCTCTTTTGTTTTGAATAAGTGCCTTATATGGGTAAAAAGGATTACAATGAATACAGATATGTGTGAAACTGACACCCTAGTCTTTAGTCAGTGACTTTACTGTGAACTGGGATGCTATTGTTATACTCTTCCCATCTGGGGAAAAATGAAGAACAGCTATGATGGCCTCTCTCAAGCAGTTATTTCTCACACTCATCCTTTTGACCAATCTAGTGAGTCCTAACCTAGAATCGACCTTGTAAAATAATTTCTAACACAGCTTATTTCCCAGTTTTAATTTTTTCCAATGTGCCTGTAACCTTGTTGGGTCAATGAGTTTCTTCTACTCTACTTTTTCTCTATGAATTGACTTTATCATCATGCCCTTTCTTGTCTGCAGAGCTCATCACAAACTATCTCTGCTCTTTGGCAGAAAGTGAGCAAAGCACAGACTACAGTACAGGATCTCTATACAAATTCTACTTTCATTTCCATCTTTAGTCTAATTTTAACCTATTTGGTAATTCTAAGAAAACACAATGGCTTAAAATATTGTGAATAGATGAGTAACATCCCATTACAGATTTCACAAAATAGGGCGCAGAAACCTAGTACCTACAATTTAGACATCCTACATACAAATTTCACAAAATGGGGCACAGAAGCCTAGTACCTCCAATTTAGATATCCTACATACAGATTTCACAAAATGGGGTGCATAAATCTAGTACCTACAATTTAGATGATGCATTATTTCTCTGATATCTGTTTTTTTCCCGATCAATGTTTCTTTTCATCTTCCTGACCAGGATGTTAGGATTGGAAAGGTTGGAAAGGATACTACAGCTTACAAAACTGTTTGTGTCTTTCTGTTTAAAATGTATGAAATTGACAAATTGTGTTTAATTCTAGCCCTCTTCTAAAAAAAAAAAAGCCAAAAAGCAGCCATGTAAAATGGACATCCTGCTTTTGCTGTATCCAGAGGATTCATGAAGGAGCTCTGAGGGTATAGGATCTCTCTCTCTCTCTCTCTCTCTCTCTCTCTCTCTCTCTCTCTCTCTCTCTCTCTCACACACACACACACACACACACACACAGAGAGAGAGAGAGAGAGAGAGAGAGAGAGAGACAGAGACAGAGACAGAGAGACAGAGAGCAGGCATCATGAGAGATAAGTATGGAGGCAGTAAGGAGCCAGCTCTACATAACCTATAGGAGCCATTTCCAATAATTTTAACTCATGTTGGCTCTAAGTATGAACCAACCTCAACAGAATATTTTATCCAACAATTACATGTTAATTGTTCCACTGAAGAATGTCAATTTTTTTTTTTTTTAAATTTCGGGCAGTCCAAAAGCAAGGTCTATGCTTAAGTGGAGTTGAGAAAATATATCCTTGGTAGAGAAACAGCATTCATGTCAACTTGATGCACGCTCTCTCTCTCTCTCTCTCTCTCTCTCTCTCTCTCTCTCTCTGTGTGTGTGTGTGTGTGTGTGTTTGTGTGTGTGTGTGTGTGTGTGTGTGTGTGTGTGTGTGTGTGTGTGTGTGTGAGAGAGAGAGAGAGAGAGAGAGATCATAGCCAAAGGCTAGAGAGTGGCTTCCTCTGACTTCTACTCACTAGAGTCACATAAACAGGCGCATATTCCTCAGCAGCTCCTTCCTTTGGGGAACACCACTTTCAATAAGATGGAGCACAACCTTCAATGTGTCTATTCTTTTACTTTTCACTGGAGTTTCATGACAGAGAATAAGGGCATCCAGCTGTGGACCAAGGAGAAGAGAACAGTCATCTTTGATTTTATCTTAGCAATTCATAATGAAGCAAAATACTCAGTTAAGTATTATCTTAAGTTCTATATTAGAGTAAAGCTAAGAAGGTGAGATCTTTTTAGGTAGATATAGAAATGATGGCCTAGTAGTTATGACTTCTCTAGATCAAGGGACATTGACTTAAACCTGGCCTCAATATCCAACCAGATTGCATGCTCAGAAAATTCAAGCTCAATTGTAAAATGTATAAAATGCTAGTGACTACCTCATAGCATTGTTCTTAAAGTTAATGAAATGGCATCTGCAGGATTTAATGTAATAATGGGGATTTGACAAACCCAGGATTAACTAACAATAGCACCTCCATTCCTTTCCTATTTATTTTGACATTTTATCTTTATTATAACAAGAATAAGCCACGATAGACAAGTTTTTATGAAAAAGATAAGGCAGTAAATATGTTCAGCTTTGTTGGCTTGTTGACCACAGGTTTCTGTTACAACTACTGAGCTCCCCAGTGGTAACTATAGGCGAGCAACATAAAACGAATTATTTTGTCCATAAAAATTTGCTTGCATACACACACACACACACACACACATACACACACACACACATACACATACACACACACACACACATATCCTCTAAGCTCAGGCATTGTATGTAATTGGCAATTCTTTTTGTTATTACACATAACCTGGGAGCATCCTGGTTAGCACCTCACCTGTGAACCCACTTCCAGTCAGTGTTTTACACACAGTGAGATTCACAGTCTTAATACTTTACAGCAAGACTTTCCTGAAGAACCATTCATGATATCCAATTCTTATTTAATGATCATATTCATGCCTTGTTGGTTGTTAGAAGTCAGGGTCTCTATGGGCACTCTCTATGTGTTTTTTGCTTTGGAGTTCAATTCCTGGTATGGTGATTACCTTCTTGCTAGCATTCTTTCGAGTCACATACAAAATGGCACAAGTTATGAGTGTATTTACCCTAACTGAGGACTAGATATTTTGTCCCTCAAAGGCTTTCCTTATACTTCTTCCTATAGTTTTAACCACTTTCAGAAGATGTAGCTGGGCATGACAGTACATACCTCTAATTCTGAGGCAGTAGAACTGAAACCAGCATAGGGACCCAATCATAAGAAACAAAATTGTACATTGAATTAAATTAGACAGATATTCTTTAGGGATTATCTTAAATCTCTGTATCTAACATATATATATATATATACTTTAAAGTATATATATTTTAAGTTAGAAGCAATAAATGTGGGAAGGATTCCTGGATGAAACAACAAGAGATGACAGATAACCTCTGGATACCAAAGTAGTCCAAATCCCCCAAATTATACCATGGCACTACATTGAATCAGTTGTTAAGAGGAAAGTGATTCATATGCACAAACATGTCTGTACACACACACACACAGAGAGAGAGAGAGAGAGAGAGAGAGAGAGAGAGAGAGAGAGAGAGAGAGAGAGAGAAAGAGAGAGAGAGAGATTCTGATTACATAAACAGAAATATGAAATTCTCTTTTTTTTTCCTCTAGCTCACTTTAACAATTAAAACTTTTGATCCTGTATTTGTAAAATTGAAATCTCTGGAAAATGTACTCAAGTCTGATACCTCTTTATTTTGGGGGCGGGGGGGAAATGTGGAATTTCTACATGTTTATCAATATATGAATCCTTTAAATGAGAGCATCAATTTCATGTTTTGAAAGATTTTCTAATATGTTAAAGATAATCAAGTTTTATTTTTCATTTATTTCTTTTCTCAGACAAAATGCAAATAGGTCTTTAGTTAATCTGAGTGATATTGGATCAAACAAGGGAAGTCTAGTCAGCTGTAGATCTAGTGATGGTTACAACCAGAAGGTAATTTGTGACTCCATGAGGTGGATGGCCTTGAATACCTCTAAGAACAAGGGAGAAAGGCAATCTGATTGGCCCTGCCTGCCAGAGCCAGAAGCTGCATCTCTACTTGACAAGCAGATACCACAGTTTCCCGTGTTATCTATCCAGTCTTGTGCTGGTGACAGACAACAAAAATTAAAAAATATATCTTTAATAGGATTTCAAAAACTGAAGTATAATGTCTCAAGTAGAATTTTAAAAATCAAAAATTAAAAAGCAAGTTGATAGAAAGGAGACAGTAATACTTGTTTTTGTTTGTTTGTTTTAAATATCATCTTATACCACAGAAATCCAGCATGAGGCTTGTCACATCTTTACAGACTTAACATTGTTACTGCTTCAGTGTGAATGGAGGGGTATGTAGCTCAAGTTCCTGTACCTCTTTTGATGGGGAATGTGAAAATTAAGGTGGTTTTCAGCATGACTGACTGCAATTTGCCTGACACACTGGATTTTGATGGTTACTTTTCTATCTGTCAGTCAATCAATCATCCATTATTTGTCTTCTATCTCTATCTATCTATCTATCTATCTATCTATCTATCTATCTATCTATCTATCTATCTATCTATCTATCATTACACATTCTCTTTGTCATTTTGTATTGTTTTGGCCACATGATACAACCTAACTATCATTTTTTTTTCTCATTTTATCTACTCAATAAATCTCACTACCAAGATTTTACAATCTTTCTGATCAAACAAGTGCAAGTGAGCTGTGATGTTTTTCCTAATTGAAATTAAGTGTATGCTTCCATCTAAATGTGGAGTCTCCACCTAAGGGTTCACATTCTGGCTGCTGACAAGTATCTGTCCTCTGAAGTTTCTCTATCTCCATTTTCCACAGAGATTTCCTAACTTGCATATTAGAGCTGAAATGAAGAGGGAACGTGCATTCAGTTTTATAATTTTTTTTCATAAATACAAGCTGAGTACCAGGTTTGCTGTAATTTCAAGCTGAGACTTGTTTGTACTCTAAGGGTTGAGAAAGTTGTTTAGATTTTCCTGGAGTCAGATTTTTTTCCTCTAGATTTTCTTTTCAGAATAGACAACCATCTCTGATTTATTGGAGTCTCTTGCTAACGCATAATTAAAACTCCCAGAGAATTCTTTTGAAGTCAGTTTCTGCCTTTTTATATTGAAGGAAAGGGGGAATAAATCATGTCTTCATCTTTGTTCTCCACAAACCATTTTCAACATTGCTAAAGAAGTGAAACAATCCAGTTAATCTTTATATCATATACCTTCCACAAAAGCAGCTTGCAAATTATTGGATGTGTTCAGGATATCCATTTTTCTTGAAGATTTTAAATGTTATTAATTCCAAGGACTAGGAGGTAGTTTATAAACTGCCAATGACATTGAAGTATAATTACTCTTCTGTTGGAAATGGGACCCATGTTCAGTATAAGCTTGTTGTTTTCTGTTTCCTACTCTGAGCTGATTGGATGCTTGTCTATATGGTCAGAGAACCCAGGGGGGCTATACCATCAGCTCCTTGCTCAGGCAGCCCCTTTCCCAGTTCTTGTAACTTCTAAAACTTTCCCTGTAAGTATTTCCAGTTAACTCACAGAGAGTTGCACTGTTCTTTTGCCAAAATCTTGAACATTCCCCTGAGAGCTGTTTTCACTTTCTCCAGGGCACTTATAGTTTATCTCTGTAGGAGAATGGTTTTGAGTTTGGCACTTTGTCTATTTATTTTTCCTACTAATAGAACTTACTTTGGAGCTAGCTAAGCCACTGTTAGCTGGCTTCCTAAGTGCTGCTCAAACCTCTTCTATCTGTGTGAAACAGTCACCTTTTCCGGCAAAGGGCTTAAGAAAACTACAGACCAGAACTCTTGAATAGGATGATGATGAAGAAATCTTCAAATACATTCAGGCTCACTTCACCTGTATCTTTTCAAAATACGGTCAGCGTTTCTAAAAAATGTGTTTCTAAAACAACATTCTCCTTCTAGGAGAGAGTCAAGACTTGGAGATGAATATTAATACTATCTCTGCATCTTAAAAAATGAGGAAATCGTTTTCAGCAAGAGAAATTTAGGGATGAGTGCCAACACCATAAATATAAGTTATTATGCCTTAAGAGAAATTACTAGTAAATCTGTATAACTCTGTGCTTGGGTCTTGGACAATAGCCACATAGCGGTGCTTGCCTGTTTTCCTAAGACACAAAGCAGACCCATAAAAAGTGATTGGTAGTGAGATTTAGAATTGTCTGGTATTCTCTTCCTCACTTCTTACAGCTTCTGACATGGTGAGTGCCCCGTAATGCCTATTGCTCTTATGGGAATAGTCATTGTTGGGTACCTTAGAGAAGGTAATACCGAACAGGGCCACGATCTTCTTTTAGCTCTTATGCCATATCTCAAGTATACAAAGGCTACCAATAAATATTATGGCTGCTTTCAGACTTTACACTGACTTAGAGAGATTTTGATGAGAAAGGTCAACCTTTCTTGTTTTGGGGGCTTTCAGGGACTTTTTTGTGATCCTGAATTGAATTGCCAGTATCTCCTAATCTCTAAACTCTGACTGTTGGTAAGAGAAAACAATAGAAGGATTAATGGCTCAGTTGAGAAATATTTGCTTACTAGACAATGAGAAGGGAATTGGGTAGACATACTTATCCTTCCTGTTTACATTCAGTAATGTAACCAGGATATTAAAAAGTCTGTCTAATAAAGATGGTGCATTTTCCCCCCAATAGTAATTTCTTATTGTGTGAGGTTCATTAAATTAGGCAGGAGAAAGAAGAAAAAACAAGAATGAAAAGATATTTAAGAAGTCAGTGCTGTAGCAAAAGAGTACTAGCAGCGAGAATGAAAGGAGTGTGGGTGGTTCATGTTTCTGAGTATGCATGGAAAAGGCATGCATTTGTACTTGGAGGGAAAAAAGGAAGGAAGGAAGGAAGAAAGGAAGAAAGAAAGAAAGAAAGAGAGAGAGAGAGAGAAAGAAAGAAAGAAAGAAAGAAAGAAAGAAAGGAAGGAAGGAAGGAAGGAAGGAAGGAAGGAAGGAAGAAAGAAAGTTAGGAAGGAAGGAATTAAGGAAGGAAGGAAGGAAGGAAGAGGGGGAGGGAAGAAGGGAGGGAGGGAGAAAGGGAGGGAGGGAGGGAGGGAAGGAGAGACGAGGGTAAGTTTCCATTTGCTTCTGCATACCTAGAAAGCCAGCTGCTTCTGCAGATGTGTGTGACATCTTACATACAGTCTAGTACGTCAGTGGAACCTCCTTTACTTCTCATGTGAAGACATGGACTCTTATAGAAGCAAAAAAGACATCATTGATTATAAATAACTAATGTATTATTTGAATACAGCTATTTTCTCCCTCATTGCTAAACTAGACTTACTTTTGAAGTTTCTGATTTGATATTGCTGTGTGAGTTTTGTTATTTGATCTATGGTACCCTGTGAAGTCTATACATCAGAAGTTATACATCTGATTCAATAGCTCAAGTGGGGTTTTCCAAAACATCATCCTGATGATGTGGTATCTTAGTCAGGTTTCTATCTCCACTCAAACATCAGGACCAAGAAGCAAACTGAGGAGGAAAGGATTCATTCAGCTTACACTTTCCACATTGCTGTTCATCACCAAAGGAAGTCAGGACTAGAACTCAAGCAGGTCAGGAAGCAGGAACTGATGTAGAGTTTATGGAGGGATGTTACTTACTGGCTTGCTTCCTCTGGCTTGATCAGCTTGCTTTCTTATAGAACCCAGGACTATGAGCCCAGAGATGGCCCACCCACAATGGGCTTGAGCCCGTCCTCCTTGATCACTAATTGAGAAAATGCCTTATAGCTGGATCATGGGAGGCATTTCCTCAAGGGAGGCTCCTTTCTCTGTGATAACACCAGCTTGTGTCAAGTTGACACACAAAACCAGCCAGTAGATGTGGCTAAAGGTAAAGCATTTCTCAGAATAAAAGTTAAACTCTTCTTATTCCCCGAAGGCCTACAATGTGTAGGTGCTGAGAAAGTAGAGGGAATCCATCCAGTCCCTGACAACAGTGTTCTCTGAACTGAATGAAAATACAAAGCATGAAAAAGGCAGGAAAAGTACCATTCTTTGTTACATACAGCAAAGCAAGGTTGGTTATTTGTCAAATCCTTTGGCCTGTATCTCCAGAGGCAGCTGGGATACCCAGCCTATAGTCACTGCTGCCAGGAGAAAGTGTTTCCCCTTTCAGGGGGCAGGAGGAAGCAGAAGCCTCATATTTAGTAATTCTATGGAGTGGAGTTAAGAGACAATAAAAACTTTAGAGTTAAGCAATGGTGTTTAGAGACAGACAGACAGACAGACAGACAGACAGACAGACAGACAGACCCTTTAAAAAAAGGTCTATTGTACACATGTGTATGTATGCAAGCTTCTCAAAAAGCATCTAAATAGCCATGTATGTAATTTTGTAGCTTCGGAGTTAAATCACTCAAAAGAGATAATTTATAACTAGAGTCAAATCCAAAAAGAAAGAAAGAAAGAATGAATGAATGAAAAAAAAAACTTCAAAAATAAAATGTGGAAAAGAAGTAAGCTGGGGTGGCTACTAAGTTTCAAGAACTTCCCTTTTGTAAATGAAACTGTAAGGCATGCCAGGCGTGCCTGTGAGGTTCCTGCTTGGGCTTGAGGGAGAGAGAGGGCTACTGACCTGACACAAGTGTAACCGTCACAAGCAGAAGCATCACCAGCGGCATAAGCAGGCAGATCTTTTGTTTTCTAACGCCCCCGTTTGAGATGGCTCTTGGAAGAGAAAATGCTGTCTCCGCAGATAATGCCGGTTTTTGTTTTGTTTTGCTTTGTTTTGTTGTTGTTGTTGTTAGTTATGTTTGGGTATCAGGGAGGGTCAAATGCACAAGGCATCCTGGGTGGGGGTGATTCAGATCCTCTCCCACATTCCTTCAATTTCCCCATCCCACTGATCTTGCTATTCTGCCTCAGTTTTGCTTTCTGAGATCTTATTTATTCACCACAGTTGAACAAATCAAAATCTTAAGGAATTAACAGAACTAAGCAATAAATATTAAATAATCAATTTGTCCTATAGCATATTGTTTAAATGAGTCTGTTTTATTGTTAGCTGTCATTAATCTCATAAAATTTAAATTAAACCTTTTCACATTTATAGGGGAAAAATGTAGAAATTGTACTACTGTTTATAGTTTGAGGTATGAACCTTGAATCTTGGCTGAACCTTGAATCTTGGCATATATCCCCTGTGGACCAGGAAGGATGACTATAACACAAACTCGTGTGTACCGAGTTGTGATTCTATAACAGCCTTCAACATTCTGGGAATTCTTGATAGAAGGTATGGAAGGAATCTCAGAAAGATGGCGAGAATGGACAGGATTTAGAAAAAGAAGTCAGAAATGAGAAAATAATTCAGGCTAATCAAAAAAAAAATCAGAATGGTTGGAAGCAAAAATAGTATCTCGAATAGTTGTAAGCAAATGAATCAGTACAGTGAGATAAGTAAGTTACTTTGGAGAGAGAAGGGCTTTGTACAGGAGTCACAGATGTGGTTGGAAGTGGGTTGGCCTCAGAATGTGGGACTCTGACAACAGACAGCAACAGGAAATGGCAGTTTTTTTGTTTTGTTTTTGTTTTTGTTTTTAAATGCCACACAGCCAGGACAGACAGTGGGAATGTACTGGTATGCTAGAGGTAAAGACAGCCTTGTACATATTTTACCACTAGCTGATGCCCTGCTCCACAGCAGGGTACCTGAACCCATCTGCCCACACATCTACTCTGACTCCATCTACTCAATTGTCTGCTGAATCTGTTACCTCTACAGTTATCTCAACATGTTCCGTAAAGATATTCCTATGATTGCCCCCCACACACACACACCCTACCTCCCGCTCTCTGCTTACTATGCTCTTTAAGACCTGACTCCACTTTTCTTTTCTTACTCATCTCCAACCTGTGGACACTTCTTCTCTAACCATGGTGGCTCTTTAAAACCATCAGACCCCCTCCTTTCTGAATCACCAAACTCCTTGCTTTTATGGTCCTTTGCCCATCATTTGCACATGATATACCTCCTTTCTGGAATGTTCTCCCCCTCCTTCGTGGCCTTGTTCACTCTTACATAGCCTCTGGCTCATCCCACTCTCACTGCTAGGCTTTTTTGACACAGGAATGTCCATCGCTATCAACGGCTCCTTCTTTTGCTGGTTTCATTATCTGACACTTCCTACATTTATCTGGCTGCTAGATGTTACTCTTCCCCTAATGCTCCTAAGTTGTTTTAGTCTCAATTTAGTTCCAAAATGGCATATACCCAGTCTCTAGTGGATAGCCCAATATATGATATGAGGAAGGCAAAGCAATCTCTAATGGAAATGAAAATCTCTATGCCTAAAGGTCTTATAGGTATTAGAAAGTTACTTATCTTTAAATATAATTGTCACTAATTTTTTTTTTAAATATCAGGAACCGAAATATATAAGCAAAAGAATTATAGGAAAAGAAAGAAAGAAAAAAGGAAGAAAGAAAGAAAGAAAAAGGAAGGAAGGAAGAAAGGAAGGAAGGAAGGAAGTCTGACTCTGACTAAGCATTATGAAAAAAAAGTTCCAAATATACCCTTGAGTTCAGTTTGTATTGGTCGTCTAAAGCTGGGTACCAGGCCTGCTGTAAGTGGTTTGTACACCCAGCGAGAGCTTGTTGTTTTTCTTTTTGTTTGTTTGGTTTATATTATTCTGATTTGCTTTTATTTTCTTCTTTTCCTTTTATTATTATTTTCTTTTTGTTTTTAGATGCATTTGTTGGTTTGTTTGTTTGTTCCCTAATGAAAGAGAGCAAAAAATGGTATAGATTTGGGTGGATGGGGAGGTGGAGAAGATCTGTAAGTCCTCAGTGGAGGGAGAGGGTTAGGGGCAAATAAGTCATAATGAGAATGCCTTGAAAAACAACAAACAAAAACTATTTCAATTAAAAGGAAAAAAGAAAAAATGAAATGTGCCACTGCCAGTGGTTATATGCCCAAATCATAGACAAATCATATTAGTGTTCAGACTAAAGTATCTCTTTATCTTTGGCGAGTAGCTTGTGTCCTTTCAGTCTGCATGAGGAAAATATTCTGCTATGTAGTGCTGTAACCCAACTGCACAGGATTGCTAGCTAGCTATCCATGTTGCTGTCAGTCAGGGTCAAGTTTGCTGAGATCTAAGAGAATGAAACCGGCCATTTCCACCAGTTTTTTATTGGAGAGAAAGAGAGAGAGAGAGAGAGAGAGAGAGAGAGAGAGAGAGAGAGAGAGAGAGTCCCCATATAGATTTTTAAAATTAAGCAGTGGGTACATGATTCCAAATGAACTGTTTTTGTTTTAGTTCGCAGGTTAAACATAAGTAGGAAGCGAAAGAAGAATGCCTTAACTTGGACTCATGCAAAGGCACTCCAGCTGTCACATTATTCAGCATTATTCAGGGCCTTCCCTCCTCTGAAACACAAATGGTAATTAACCAATCAGGATGAAATGTCAATTTGAGAGGAAGGTAATAAGTAACTTTCCTAAATCATCAAAACACCAAGAAATCTGTTACGTGTGATTTGCAGCCCCGACTGTTGCTAGGAAAACTCACTCTAATAACTCTGTTCTCTGAATAGGGCACAACCACTCAGTTACAATCCTATCAGAAAGGCAGACTCCCTATGGTACTAGCCGCTTTCCCTCTGCCAACCTATAGTCATTTCCAAAGGAATATGCCACCTAATAAGAACCATATTTTGGGGAAATTATTTTCCTTTGTGTACCTGTCCCTTCATAATTCAAATAGATGATACTGGTTTGAGTTTTGTTTCTTCTCTCTCTCTCTCTCTCTCTCTTCCTCCCTCCCTTCCTCCCTCCCTTTTAATGTGAGGTAGCAGCTGTGTAAGGATGCGTCTCTATGGTGCGGGCCAAATGAAAGCTCATCTTTTCAAGCCTGGTCCTTCTTTTGTTTCTCAATGGTTAGCTGGCTGAATCAAAGACTTTGGTTCCTTACCCTTGCACCAGAGGAGCAGACTGGTAGGATGATCACAGGGTAGTAAGCAGGCTTCAGCAGTTCTGAAAAAGGCCATTTCCATTTCCTAGGCTGAGGGGCCCCGTGCTGTGCTCCCTTGATTCCTAATTCCTATTGGTTTTGAGGGGCCCCGCTTTTGTGGGGCAGGATTATTTGTTTCTTTAAAATCCACCCTGGTTCTTTTTCTCCCTCCTTTGCCTCTTCCTTTTGTGGCCGGGAACAATACCATGTTACCGATTCACTTCGGACTCGCAGGGATTCCATCTAGGCTTGGGAAAATGTAGTTAGATTGAATACTGCAGTCTGAGGTGAGATAGAAGTGAAGATGTCTTAACACGTGAAGTGGGTAAAAAAGTGTATAATTGAAACAGTATGATGTTGATGAGGCAGTGCTTTGAGGCTGTCAGGAGGCATTATAATATGCTGATGAACGAGATGAGCCTCCTAGTTCTGCTGTATGCAAATGCGCCATTATTTCTGGTAGAGGGAGATGAACCTGGCATGTTAATTGGCTTTGCATTTATGGATTCAGGTGGAGCTTTAAAGTTTTCTTTCTGTACAGAAATTTGCTCTATGCCCTTATAAGTTTGAGTGTCACCTGACAAATTTAACAAATTAAAACTTGTCATATCTTAAAAACTGTAAAACAGAGTGGGTGCATTCAACCTGAGGACTGCCAATTCTAAATTGAAGATCTCTGTGAAGCTATATTGGCATATCTAGTTTGGGTTAACACTGAATCAGAATGGTTATATTTCTAGGAGCCCTTAAATTTTGGAAAACATAGAAAGCGAACTATTTGTTTCTATCTTTGGAAATTTTCAGTTCTTGGTGAACTGACTGATAAGTTTCTGGTGCGAACATCAGCAAACTGTACAGAATCTCAACCCCCCCCCTCCGCCCTCTGTGTGTGTATATGTGTGTGTGTGTGTGCACGCACACGCGTGAGTGGATGTGGGTGTGGCTGTGTATTAGGAATGAAACTGTATGTAGATAGGGTAATTGGAGGAAATAATAAACTTCAAAACCTCCCTCTAAAAATCTGAAATGTTAGGTCTTAAAGTAACATTTATTGTTTTTTAAATATCCTAATCAAATTATATATCTCCTATATCATATATATGACATAGATGATCTATATCATTATATATTAATAATGTAATATTTATATATCTTTAGGTTCTTAGCTGACTGGTACACTGAACAACTTCTGTGGGGTTAATTTTGATTACTGAATACCTTTTATGTGGCTATTTTGGCTATCATTTCCAAATTTCATGGTATAGTTTTTCATTAACTGAGGATCCTAACCTTTTGCAGTGAGAGGATTAACTTTTCATTTCCCATAAATCTTAAGATGACCAACAAAGAAGTAGGGATTTGGAGGCCTAAGGGAAAAAGAGAGGGAAGGGTAAGAGGAAGGTGGGGGAGAGAGAACGCACTGATCCCTGAAGATTTAGGCTGTTTGGAGGTGATTTTTCAATTATACATCACCAATCCAATGAAGTTGAGGCTTTGAGGAAGCTGTGTTCACTTACTTCTGGAAATGGTTGGCAGTTTGGCCTCTGCTGGTTGGAGGCAGGGATCACAGGAGAATGGTGAACTTCAAAGCAATTGCTCTCCCTAAGCAATGTTTAGCATGGCACCTTTCAAGAAAACTATCAACAAGCTCTTGTCTGTCCACATGTACATTGGTGTGTGGGCATGATGTAAGAAAACAAAATACTACAAGTGATCCAAATGTTAACAGCAATGCAGTACTGCTGTGTGAGGGAAAATGGGCAGTGTCCAGTGTCTTTTCAGCCCACTCTTTAGCCAGTGGTTCAGAACCAACTACATTCAAATGTGTTCTGTTTCTAGAATAAGACATGGCTGTCTGCTCAGTGCTGATGGAAGAAGTTAAGGATGGAGCATCTGGTCCTGTGATTTATGTTGCCAAGATCTTGTTTAAAAGAGAACATGGCTGCCAGTTGGAAAATTTTTTTAGCCAGGGAAATGAACAGAGGAACCTAAAGGTTAGCCTTGATACTCAATTTTCTAACAAACAAACATAATATCTAGAAACAAATTTTCATCTAGATGTGAGATTTAGTCATTGTCCTAGTTGAGTTTTATATAAACTATGGATACACTTATACTTTGAAAATATACATCCTCATTTAATGTTTCTAAGTATTTATTATATATTCCAAAAAACCCTAAACTGTGTCTTACTGAGGCGTCTCTGCTCTGATGTAGCCTCCTAACTTGAATTAGTTTAGTAATTCCTGAGACCTGACATATTAAATTCACCCCATAATCTCTCTTTGTTCTGTTTCTCTTATGAATGAGACAAAGAAGACAGGGAGTGGACATCATACCACTGCAGAAGAGGACCTGCTCAGAGCACTCTAATTTTTGAGATGTTCATATCCATCCATAAAGAACATTGACAGTCAGTGACATATTGAGTTAAACAAGAGAAAGATAAACATTACCTATAACTTTTTCAAAGTCTAGCAACTTGACTGTGCCTAAGCAGAACAAATGAGTTTTGAAAGAGTTATAGAGGATATTAGAAATTATGTTATATTCCTATAATTTGAGTCCTCCGTTGAGTGGTTAAGTGACTCTCCCTATTGGGTACACATTCTGTACCTGGTCCCATATTAGCTTGGAGGTCCAGTGGCAGAAGAAATGGTGATGGGATTATAAATCCTGTGGCTGGGTAGAAAACAGATTGAAGGGACACGTGGGCAGCTATATGTTTTCATGTCTGTAACTTGATATTTTATCTTCCTATAAAAAGATATTCTGTCTAGTTTTTATACTTTATGACAGAGGGTCTTACCATGTACTTGACTAGCCTAAACTGAAGCCTCCTGTGTGTAGCACAGGACACCTTACATTTGGGAACATGCCTCAGAAATAGCTTCTCAGTTTGGGTTTGCTGAAAACTTTGTTGAAAGTTGCCTACAATATAATGCAGAGAATATTGTGTTAGAAAAATTCTCCATTGCTTTTCCTCAGATATAGTCATCCATATGAAATAATAACAATTAGCATCTGAAACCTTGGGTCTCAGGAATAGCTACACAGTTTTATGTGATCTATATACCCTGCTGATCTTCAGAATAAATTTCTGATACTACTCCTATTTAAGTACACATTTGATGAACAGGCACTTTCCATTAAACAGGCAAACTAAAATATAAACAGCTTTGGTTTTTTGATAGTCATTGGTGAAGATGGCTTGGAAAAGGGGAGTGAGCATCTTGTGAGTGAACTAGTGTTGAGTTGATGTGATTTTCATATTATAGTCGTCACATCCTTTGTTAATATTTTAGCCTAAAAGCAGTAAATTCGGTCTTACAAACTGACTCATCCTGCAGCGGCCATGCAACCCATTTGACCTCATTTATCAATTGCTGTATATCTATATAAAAATATAATTAACGATTAAGTAGTAGATGTAAAATGTGTTGAAGGAAATTAAATGTTAAGGCCCAAGGAGTTAGTTTTCATTTTATCAATCTTGATTAGTTTTCTGAAAGGTGAACCATTTCATGCTGTAATAAATGTCTATTGGGGCAAGAACTATTAATCCTGGCTTAAAGATGAGAAATAATTGTCTATTTTCTTTTACCTAACTGCCTAGATTACTGTAAAAACCTGTGAGTGATCTCTTTAATATTTGTACTAAATGGGGCTTTCTGAACTGTCTTCCTTCAATAGGTGTTTCCTGTATTCAAAATATTTTGATGGCTTTTCATGTCCTTGGATTGAAGTTGTAATTCCTAATCTTTATACTCAAGACTCTCCTAAATTTAAACCAAAGTTATCTCCCTAGCTTCATGAATCATTATGCAACCTAAGACAATTGCAACCAAGTCAGGCTTCCCTTACTGAGCTCCATTCCTGCCTTCATTCAAACACCCCCACCTCTGAAGAGCCTCTAATTTGCCTCTTCAACATCAGTGCACTAGAAAGAATGTAGACTTAAACCCATGACAGTCAATAATCTAAGCTAGACTCTTCAGCTAACTAGCTATGCACCATTCTCTATGGGTATACCATTCTCTCCTGAGAGCTCAGTTACTAAATCTGCATTGTTCCAGTTAGCTACTAGTTACTTGGAATAAACAAGCAACAAAAAATGGGGGAAAAAAAGTACACATTGATCTCTTATTTGTAGGTGGCCGGTCTCACTGATATGTGTGGGACTCTACACATGGGCCATCTCCATGGTTCTAGTCCTTTCTGGGCTTGGTCAGATAGAAAGATTGATTTTCTTTTTGAATTGATATGCAGTCCAACTGTATAAGTAGTGTCCAAGCCTTCACCACACTGTGTTCACTTTGTCATGAATATGTCACATGAGGGCAGAGAAACACAGTGCATTGCTAATGGGAGGAATTGCCTTGACAAAGATGTAGGCAATAAACTGACAGATGGGCTGAGGACTGGGGATGACAGTGGAATTCTCAAGAGGGTCTTCCTGGAGGTGAATTGAGATAGTTAACACAGAATGCACATTGAAGACACTAAATACATGTAATAGTCTCTGTACTTTTCCTACCCCAAAACTCACTTTTCTTGAGTCTCAAAATAGATGCCATTTCCTCCCTCCAGTTTCCCTTTGTAGCATGTAGTTGCCTTCAGTTGAAATCAAATGTTCTTCCTTGGCAACTACACTGTCTCTAATACTTGACTTGAAGCCTTCTTCATTCCCCTTGTTTTTAGTAACTGTAAATGCTTGTGTCTACTTTTTTTCACAGGAATTCCTGGTGGCCTTCAGAAAGTAGACATTCAATAATTGTTAGATGTATCTTTATAGTCATTTTTTATCTTCTTTTGTTGAAAGACATATAACGTATCCTATATGTAGCCTCTTTTTCTATAAATTTATTCAATTATTCAATTTACATGCTAATCATAGAACCCCCTTCCTTCCAGTACCCTCTCATACAGCCTCTATCCCAAGCCCTCTCCCCTTTCTCTCTGAGAAAGAGGAAGAACCCCCTGTGCCCCAACATACCCTAGTACATTAAGTCTCTGTAGGACTAGGCACATCCTCTACCACAGAGGTCAGACAAGGCAGCCTAGTATGGTATCTAAAGGCAGGCAACAGAGTCAGGGACAGCCCGTGCTCCAGTTGTTGAGGACCAGAATGTAGACTAAGCGGAACATCTGTTATGTGTGTGCAGGAGGCCTAGGTCTAGCCCATGTATGCTCTTTCGTTGGTGTATTCCCAAAGGTACAGGTTAGTTGACTCTCTTGGTCTTCTTGCGGAGTCTCTATCCCCTCCAGGTCCATTAATGCTTCCCTCATCTCTTCCACAAGACATCCCAGGCTTCATCTAGTGTTTGCCTGTGGGTCTCTGTATCTGTTTCAGTCAGCTGCTAGGTGGTGCTTCTCATATCTAGCCTTTTAATTGGCTCATCACTCTCCAAGATTTTTGAAGTCCAAGTGGTTTTTTTATAGTTTTAATAGTTTCTAAACCAATACTAACAAGACCAGTAACAGACTAAGCTTAATACCAAAACTATAGCAAACTTGAAATTTAACTGTGAGTGGTGCACAGTATATGAATATAATCTTTTACCTAATTTTCCTATTTACTTAGAACAAAGATGACAGAAAAAGTATCAGTATATAAATGATAAATAATTTTTGGACAGTAAGTGAGGTGACTGTACAGGAATTACACAAAGGGAACCTAACACCACCCCATCTTGGTCATTCTTCCTAGTGTTCCTGTCAGCCAAACCCTGAGGCTCATGATCATCCTGCATCTGACTTATTTTGATTTTTGATTACTACTTTCTGTATTGCCATACTTCATATGGTAATAACTGATTTTAGCTCTTGTAGAGCAAAGATAAATTATTGATATGGGAACAAATTACATTAATAAGAACCTGAGATCAAAAGAAAAGACTCTCAGCATATCATACTTTATCTTTGACCATGGCCCATAGAGAGCTGATGAGAGTCCTGTATTTCTTCTTATTTTCCACATTTTCTTATTGGATATTTTCTTTATTTATATTTCAAATGTTTACCCCTTTCCAGGTTTCTCCTTCGGGACCCCCTATCCCATCCCTCCTTCTCCTGCCTCTATGAGGGTCTTCCCCCAACCACCCACTCCTGTCCTCCTGCCCTAGCATTCCTCTACATTGGGACATTGAACACCCTCAGACCCAAGGGCCTCTCTTCCCACTCATGTCCAACAAGGCCATCCTCTGCCACATATGTGGCCAATGCCAGGGATTGCTCCTCATGTATTCTTTTGTTGGTGGTCCAGTCCACAGGAACTCTGGGGGGTCTGGCCTGTTGACACTGTTGCTCCCTCCATGGGGCTGCAAAACCCCTCAGCTCCTTCAGTCTCTTCTCCAACTCCTCCAATAGGGACCTCCAAGCTCAGTTCAATGGTTGACTGTGAGCTTCTGCCTCTGTATTTGTTAGGCTCTGGCAGAGCCTCTCAGAAGACAGCCATATCTGGCTTCCATCAGCAAGCACTTCCTAGCATCCACAATAATGTCTGGGTTTGGTAGCTGTATATGGGATGGTTCCCCAGGTGGGGCAGTCTCTGGATGGCCTTTCCTTAAGTGTCTGCTCAACACTTTGTCTCCATATTTCCTCCTGTGAGTATTTTGTTCACCCTTCTACAATGCACTGAAGCATCCACATTTTAGTCTTCCTTCTTCTTAGGCTTCACATGGTCTTTGAATTGACTCTTAAGTATTCCAAACTTTTGGGCTAATATCCACTTACCAGTGAGTACATACATCTGATAGAAGGATAATATCCAATATATACAAAGAATTCAAGAAGTTCAGAACAGAGAATTCTCAACTGAGGAAATTCAAAGGGCTGAGAAACACCTAAAGAAATGTTCAACATCTTTAGTCATCAGGGAAATGCAAATGAAAACAACCCTGAGATTCTACCTCACACCAGTCAGAATGGCCAAGATCAAAACTCAGGTGACAGCAGACACTGGTGAGGATGTGGAGAAAGAGGAACACTCTTCCATTGCTGGCAGGATTGCAAGCTGGTACAACCATTCTGAAAATCAGTTTGGCAGTTCCTCAGCAAATTGGACATAGTACTACCTGAGGACCCAGCTATACCACACTTGGGCATATACCCAGAGGATGCTCCAACATGCAATAAGGATACATGCTCCACATGCCATGTTCATAGCAGTCATATGTATAATAGGCAGAAGCTGGAAACAATCCAGATGTCCCTCAACAGATGTCCCTCAATGGATAAAGAAAATGTGGTACATTTACACAATGGAATACTACTCAGCTATTAAAAACAACGACTTCATGAAATTCACAGACAAATGGATGGAACTTGAGAATATCATCCTAAGTGAGGTTACTCAGTCACAAAGGAAGCTGTTGGCTCTTAAAGTGGAGAGAAGTGTGTACTTTTAGGGTATGCTTTGGAAGTGACATTAACAGATTGCTAACAGGTTTGGAATGGTGACTGAAATGGAAGGCAGAAGCAAAATTGCTCTAGGCTTGGGTTTGAACAACTGTGATTAGAGGAAGCAGTTCCTGAGATGGACGAGATGGAGAAGATAGACTTTGGAAGGAACATCAAGAACTTTTCTCTCTCTCTCTCTCTCTCTCTCTCTCTCTCTCTCTCTCTCTCTCTCTCTCTCTCATATATATATATATATATATATACATATCATATATATATGATATGTATATATATAATCTTTTTTGATATCAGGCTGTTAAGAATTCTTGAAAAATCTATATCTTCGTTTACTACACAAGTCTAGACTAAAATTAAAGAATATTGTTTCATAATTGTGAACTTAAAATCCATGGAATTTACCTAGAAAGAACCTAGGAATGAGATATTTCCCAAGATGGATTCCAAGTATACATTTAGAAGTCAGGCAGGATGGGCAAGGTGACAGAGAAGGCATGGCACTGGAATAGAAGGAAAAAAAGAGTCTGAAGCACTTGTCAGACTTGCACACATCAGCTACTTTGGAAGTGTTGTGCCTTATGTAGATTTCCTGAGAACATTATTGATTATGAGTCAACCCTAGGAAGGGCTGGTAGCAAAGAGAAATTGAGACAGTAGGAGGAGAGGGAGCCAGGGAAAGATATGTTATCAAGTAGTCCACTCTTACAGAACTCTAGAACTTAGTCCTGACAGAAACAGTATTGAACACATCTCAAAGACATGTACTTCCAGTGCCAAGGATGCTGTTAATTAGGACACTATTAAATATAAAGGCAAAGACATATGACCATGGCATTCAGTATACTGAGATGCTGGAATTGAAATTCACAAGCTAGAATGCCTTTAAAGTCAGTTCTTTCCTTTGCAAGAAATCAGAGGTTGCACTTGATGCCTTTTAAGACAGGTTGTACTATGTAGTCACTTGATCTTAATTCCTCAGAAGTTAGTAAAGGAAGTGGTGAGGGTAACAGGTAAAATGAACTGCTTGTAGGAGTCTTATCTGAGCACATAGTAGTTTTGTGACCAGGATATGGGTTTACTGACATTAAAATTCATACGTCTGCATTTTTCAGATGATAAAACACATACATGGGACTTAGCATAAGCCAGTCTAAACCCTATACAAAATTAGCTAATTCTGAAATGAGCACTATGGCCCCAGAAACAGATCTTGGCTTCTATGGGTTTCTAACATGTAGAGCCAGCCATTTATGAATCCGAAATCCTAGAATAAGCTTGACATTATAGGTATTATGAGAAACTGGAAATCATTCCGATTAGACAGAAAGATGCACATAGAGTATATGCAGACATGACACCGTTTTCTGGAAGGGACTTTAGCATTCATGCTTCAGCAGTTCTACTGGCTACTCCACTCTGATACCAAGGCTATATTTTACCACTGATTTGAAGTTAAACTGGGCAAGGACTCTTAACTGTTGAGGCATCTGTCCAGGCCCATTTTCCAGAAATTCTAAAGGATTCATTGGCAGAATGGTTTTGACTGTCTTGTGATTTTTTGCTTGTTGTCATTAAATTTAACAACCTGCTTCTACCAGTTCTTTCATCCCTTGAGTAGAAAGCTCTTCCCAATCTGGGTTAGCCCTGAATTGGTATGGTCATTTCCCCATATTGCTTTGTATTGGTGGCTGTTTAGAACCCCACTCAATAGGATTTAAAGGGTCTTTATGAAGTCTGTTAAGAATCAATGAATATAAAAACATAGGAAGTTCTTAATTGTTTCTACTTTTATTTATATTTAAAATAGTCATAGAAGAAATTATGGAATAGCATTTCTTCTAAATATTTAAATTAGCTGATTGTATATCTCAAAAGGTAAATTCATGGTTTGTATATCTGTGTATCTAGGCTTTGTTGTTTTCTTTTATATAGAAAGAAAGTGAAACATTCTGATAGTTTGAAATAATTTAAAGCATATAATTCTAATGATCTACAGATGTAGCAATTTATTGTTAGAATTTTAACTTCCAATAGACAGAACTACAAACAATTGAACTTTTAAGAATTCTATATACTCTAATGTGTGTGTCTGTGTGAGTGGGTGTGTGTATGGCTATGTGTTAGCTATTGATGCATATGTTTAAATGTGGAGGTACAGGCTAGAGAATGTACATAGAGGTGAGTGGACAACCTAAGGGTTGTGTTCTTCTTTCTACCTTGCTTAAGACAGGATTGTTCTTCATGTTCAGCTGTATACATCAAGGTAGATGGCATGTGACCTTACAGAGATTCCCCCTGTCTGTGAGCCTATCTTTCAATGGAGGGATTAAGATTATTGACCACAAGTTCTGGAGCTAACACTCAGTTTGTTGGATTTGTGGTACAAGTGCTTTAACCCCTGAACCTCTTCCCATGAGAAGGAGAATGCCTTATAATTTCCACATTGTTTTAGGGAAAGTACATTAAAAGTAAGTGGCTTAAGTTTTCATATTTAAACCATCATTTGTTTTTCTGATATTTATACTGAGATATACCATTTAAATAGCATACATGATAGCTATAAGTTAAACATCAAATACCAGATCTAAAGTCTATGTCCCATTAGAAAAACTTGATGAATACGAGACCCTATTTCAATAATAATGTCCTTGTCAGACAAAGCCAAGGATGAACTACAGAGAATTTTGAAATCCCTTGCAAATTTTGGCCATTATACTTATTTCAGTTCATAAAGTTATATTTATTTTCAGGACACAGTTAAATATTTTATTAATGATGTTTTGAATGCAACCTTGAAAATTAGAACTATGGATGAGTAAATATGACACATAAATTGTCTGATATATTAAGTTCCTTTTTTCTCACATTACTCTATACAGATATTTGAGCACAAAGTTAATTGTCTAATTAACCTTTACCATTGTATTTTCATTTAAGAGAAACATTTTAAAATGAGGCAAATCCTTAAAGCAACTTCATCAATGCTATAAAACTTCTAAGGTAGAGATTAAGTCAGCCATTTGTAGAGATTAAGTCAGCCATTTGGTCATATTCATAGCTGTTGTTTAGATAAATTTCTAATATTTGTTTCTATAGGATTTTCTAATGAAAAAGCAATAACAGTTTAATTGAGTTTAGCACCACATAATTGTTAAAGTCTTTCTATAGTTTAAAATGAGTGGCACAAAAGACTTGATAAATTGCTGAAGTTAGGAGTTTGAATAATTCTGACTTTAACAAATTATGGGTATCATTATAAATTAAAATAAATGTATGCCATTGTAGTAGAATTTCCATATAAGCCTGCTGCACTGTATAGTTAATAACTTTCATGTCTGATGATATGACTGAGGACATATCTTCAATATTTTTATAACTCACTAAACACACTTTTAATCCTCCACTATTTTATGTAACCATTTAGAATGTATGATTGAGCTTCCTTGAATGTGAGAATTACTTTATGGTCAAAGAACTAGGAAATATGTAAGGGAACACTGGTCACTTATAACCTGGATAATTCTTTATGTCCACATAGGATCATAGATATATAGACCAGGGTTCCTGCAGGGGAGGACTATTCCCCATCCGACCCCACTTCACCAGCTGATCATTGGATGTACTGGTGACATACAGTTCTACACATACTAGTTGAGAAAACCTGAGCCACATGTTTAAATATTCTTAGATGATTCATAGAAATAAAGTTCTTCTTAGAGATACACACTCTCAAAACAAATCCCAAACAATTTTATGGATAAAGTTAGGTGGCTCAAAATCCAGCACAAACAACAAATTATACATCCAAGGAAAGCACTATGGTAGACAATCAACAAAGCCACAAAGATCCAGCCAACTTACTGGCTGCATAAGTTAAGAATGTGAGTATTTTTATTATTGAAATAAAAGTGAAATAAAATGTTAAAATGATTAAACATCTATTTATGGGACTCAAAATAGATTGTCATGTAAAACTAAAACACTTCTTGGGTTGACAAATTAAGAACCAGCAAACTAGAGGATCTAAAGATTTTTCAGTGTGGAGAGGCAAATAAATGAGGACATTAAGAGCCTAATTAAGAGATATGTAGAGAATATACAATAGGTATATCATATGTCTATATATATATATACACAAACATATATACATATATCTATCTATATATGTATCTATCTATCTATCTATCTATCTATCTATCTATCTATCTATCTAGAATATATGAAAACAGAAATTGGGGCTTGATATTTGAAAGTATGAGTGTAAATGTTCCAGAACCTATGAAATGCATACAGTCTTGTATTCAGGTACACTCATAAATCCAAATCAGGAAAAAGAGAGATATAATTAGACACACTGAAGCCCCTCCACACCAAAGATAATAATTAAATTCTAAACTTGTCACAAGGAATAGACAACTTAGTAACATGACCATCCATAATTAGATCAATGAGTCTTTTTCATAGAATTGAGGATATGGATAGGGTTACTGTGAACAATTACTTTGCAACTAGATTCATAAACATTATAAAACTATCTTGCAAGAATAATATGGATGTTGACCAAAGAGGTCCTGGGGAACCCCTAAATCAACAAGGTATTTCCAATGCTATTGACTACCTCTGCAAATTGACGTTAAGATAGTATTGCTTCCCACATTGGTGATAATGAACTGATCCTCTGAACCTGTAAGCCAGCTCCAGTGAAATGTTCATAGCCATGGAAACCCTAACTAAGAGAGTAGGGATGTGTGAAGAGCTTGGAGGAGTTAAATAATTGGAAAGAATATGACAAAAGTATTCTGTATGAATTCTCAAAGAATAAACAAAAATTCCTACCTATAAGACAAGAAATTAAAGAAATGACTGTAAAATACAGAAATAGATGTCTTTCCAGAGATTGAAAACTTGAAAGAAATTACTCCTAGCTGTTTCCTGCTGAAAGGATGTCCCAACAGTATACAACAAGAAGGAAAACAATTTTATATATATATAAAAATCAAACTATAAAAATAATCAGTTAGACAGGAGAATAGGCAGTCTGTAGGTAGATCTGAAGAAACACTGATTGCACAAGTAAAAAATAGCCTGTATTTGTATGTAAGAGAATCCTAAATGTTGAATAGGAAGCAAAAATGCATTAAAAATGTTCTAAAAAGAAATTGTTCTTGAATTAACTGTAGTCATTACTATATTAAAGGCAGGTTATTACTCTAGGAAGAATATGAATTAGCTAATTATAATTCTGGTAAATGAATATAGCAACAAAAACTCTAATTGATCTATCTACTATCTATCTATTTCTATCTTATATCTAGCTATATATAAAACTATATAATATATAACTATATATATTATATAGTTATACATTTTTTAAACAGACTCCCAGTTTTTATCCACAGGCTGCCTGAAACTCACTATATAATCCAGATTGACCTTAAATTTGTGACAATCTTATGTTTAAGCCCTTCAGATTTTAATATCTAGATATATACAACTAAATGCTGGTTGGTCGATAACATTTTAACATATGGATTGCAGAAACAGATATGAGAATTTAGCTGTAAACTTTAGTAGATTTTCTCAAATGTACATAATTTCATTCTTTTAATCGATTTTGGTTTTGAAATATTTATTTTTCATAATCCAAATGCTTTATATTATATGCTACATTGTTTATAAAATAATTAAATACCTCCCACATCATCAGTATTTCTAATGTAAAAAAGATAGATATGACACACAGAATCAAAACTTCTAATCTTTTAATAACGTTTAAGTATACAGAAATGGATTTCAGATCCATGAGTGAGAAATATGGTTGTTACATGATGGTGTTTTTATGGTCAAGATTTTGACTAGTTAGAGTATTTAAATGTGTTTTAATTGGGGCTGTGACATAGGAATATTTATATAATTGTGCTATGTGACAATATCTTTTGAATAAATTAAATTATATGTTTGGGTATATTTATATGCCTGTGAGTGTGTGTTGAGGAATAGATGTATAGCTACTATTTCTTAGTGCAAATTTTGATCATTATGTATCATCTGTCATTGGTAGTGGAATTGTTCACAAATTAACATGGTTAATGTTTTCATAACTCAGGTTGAACTTGTTTTAAGATAGGCACCTCCTGGAAAGACTGGATGTAGGGGAATGCCAGGACAGAGAAGCGAGAGGGGGTTGAATGGGGAAAAGAGGGAAGGAAGGGGGCTTATGGAACTTTCAGGGAGGGAAGAAACGGGGAAAGGGGAAATGTTTTGGAATGTAAATAAAAAAACTTAGAAAAAAAAAAAAGATAGAGACCAATAAATATAAAGGACTTGGTTGGTAGGCATAGAAGAGAATAGATTTATGAAAGAAACGGAAAGCCTCCCAGATATCCCTAAGGCCTATAAGTCCAGAGTAGCACAACTTTTCTTAGGCAAAGTTAGTGATATCATGAAATAGAAATCAGTGCACCAGAATGGTACCAGAGACTTAAATGGTGTTATACAGGAAAGCCTGTGTGTCAGCCTGTGTCTCAGGAGGAATTTGTACTTCTGATTGCTTTGCTTTGTTACTTCGCTGTGGCCTCTTGAGAAGGTGGGTGATGACCTCACATTCTTCTACATCCTGGCTACTCACTTTTTCTTTCCCTTCAATCCTTGATTAAATCTTCTTGGCCCCCAGGAGTTCTCACTCCTTATACAGCAAGTCATGCACTTTGTCCTCTTAAGGAGTGAATTAATAAGCTTAACTCCCTCTTTGAAGAAGAATTTGGAATTCCTTTCTGGAGGAAATTAATATTCAATTACCAAGGCTGTCATTTCACCAAAGGGGAGAATAAAAGACGGCATAGCCACACTTGAGAATAATTGAAATCAAATTTCAGTTTGCATTATACTGTAATGACTCAGCCTTTCAGGGAAAAGTCTTCTGATTACTTTCTTATGAACAGGACTATTCTTTTTACCTCATGGTGAATTTATAATAAAAGTTTAACATATAACTCTGTAAGGATGCGGCCTGAGTGGTTCTTGCATTGGAAGTGTAGGTATAACTCTATCCATCTGTGAAATGTATTGTTTACATTTTCTGGCATTAAGTCATACAAAGAGAAAATAACTATAATACACATTTAACTCAAATCCTTTGTATTACATTATATTCCTGATTACTGTGGGGATAGTAGCAGATACAGGAGAAGAATTTCAGGCCAGTTCCCTCAGGAAACCCTTATCTTATGTGAATTTTGTTTTTATCACTGGGTGTAATAAGAAATCTGTGTTGCTTATCTACATGATAAAAATATTTTGTTGAAGTTAATAATCTAAATGTCAAGGAAAAACTGTGGAGACAAGAAGAATAAGTAATAGATAATATAAACATGAATGTAGAGGAACTGGAGAATACAATAGAATGTAAACAGAATTAGATTAAATGCATGAAATGTAGATGTAAATAACTCTTGGAAAGGTTAATCATTGTTTGGCATTTGTATTTTTACATTTGTTTCTCCAAAAAAAAAAAAAAAAACATTAATTAACCATTAACTTGCAGAAACAATGAAGTATTTTACATGGATTTTCTTATTCTTAATGGAAATGCTATGAAATGATCATTTACCTTTTACTATGAAGAAACTGAGCTACAAGGAGTTTGACTCAGTAATGTCCTGTCCCTCTGTATACTGATGATCTAGTTTACTTGGACTTCTGTTAATCTTGCACATTACTTATTGAGCTATTTACAGAAGACTTTAATTGTCTTAACATAATTGTTTTGTTCCCTGCAAATGCCATGCTTTCAATTTTTAAACCAAAGTTGAAAGTTTATGCAAAATGTATTTAGATTTTGGTACTTTGGGTGCATATTTAAAGAGTTTTCTGATAGCTGTTAAGCAAACATAAATAAAAGGTGATTAAGTTAAAACAGAATAATTTAAAGGAATATATCTAGGGTCGGTGAGATAGCTCCATGAATAAATGGGCTACACATGCATAAAGATCTGAGTTTGAATCCAAGCACCCATGTAAGAAACTAGATAAGTCCTTGAAAGCACTTGTAACCCCAGTGCTGTGTGTGCATAGGGTATGTAGGCAGGGGGAAAAAGGTATGGCTTGGTCTAGGTGGTGTCTGCCAGCCTAGCTCCAGACTTCATGGGAGCCTCAAGGGAATAGGGAATGGATCTAGGACACACAATGAACCCTGGCTTCTGCATGGCCGTGCACACCTGCCCTCTCTCCAAAAACCAAAATGACCTCGGTTATACAGTATTTCTACAGCCCGAATAAAAAAAGCACCAAGGCACTCCTTTCTGTGTACAAAGAATTTTGTGGTAGGAAAAAAAAAACTGTTTTTGATAATTGCCTTAACCTACAAAGGGTTAATAATAAATTTGAAAATGGATACTTTCAATTCCTCTAGCCCACTGACAAGTGTAGAAAAAGAGAACTTGTTCCAGCCTTACCCTGGAGTCCAGCTCTCTTTTAAACTTCCCCGGATTGAACACACAAATACTCTGAGGCTGAAACATATTTGTCCTGTGTCATCAGTGCCTGACCGTTCTCGGCACAAAGAGATGTTTGACATATCTTGAATGAATGTGTACATATGTGTGTGAAGGAGTAAATATACCTCATTTCTGTGGCTCTACTAATTTTACAACTTAACAAAGTAATTTTAAATAAAGTTACCTCCTTAAGAAACTTCCCAATAACTTTTAACTATTAAGCAACTTTAAGAAGGAACCAAAGTTTTAAAACATTTCCCAGCTATGCTTAAAGGAGAGCATGTTGTTGGAAGCAAAAGAGAGCTAAGGTAATACCTGAGTAGGAATGTGAAGAGAGGGCAGGAGTAGGTGATTTCCTAACACAGTGGCGGCAGTTCATATGCACTCTAAGAGGTGGACAGCTACAATTATTACAAACAGGCTCTAGAAGATATCATTTCACCTACAACATCATTTCAAGAAAGTAAAGAAGGGATGGAACTAACTATCCAGTGATGAATGCAATCACTTGCTTTGCCATTAACAGAAAATAATGTAGCAACATGAACCAGTAGTTCCACAAAATTGTTTTCCTTTGACTTTCCAGTTCACCACTAGAATTGCATGTTCGAGAAGTAATAGAATATAAGATACAATGGGATATTGTAAAAGAGTGAGAATTCACTTTGCCGGTAAAGAAATAACTAAAGAGGAAAAGCTAAATACACCACGTGTATATCCTGTGCTACCTTGTAAGGGATGAAAGGGATAAAGAAATTCTATGTATCTGCATTTAGATACCAGTTCCTAGGCTAACCTCCAAAGGTTGTATGCATGCCTTGGTAGTAAGTGTTACCTGTGGGGTGTATTAGATGGGAAATGAGTACAGAAGACACGGATTATAGCGAGGAACTTGTAATGAGCTACTCTGGTTACATAAAGCAGATTGTAATATAGATGCTTTTACTGCTCCAAAATTAAACTTGAAAATTTCCAGAGAAGAGAAACATGCTGAGATGTTTGTTTAGGGCATGAAGCTACTAAATTAAGTATATGTTGTGTGGGATATCTGTTTTAATATTAAATCAATACACTGCAATGTTACTTACTAATTCTTGGAAACATTTCCAATATGGTGCTACACAAACATACATTAACACTACTAGTGTATATAATGCTGTGAAATTATAAACATTTGGGAACACATAAATCATATATTAACACAGATGGAGCAGCAGACTGTATAATGGTCCATAAAGTAAGACATGATTTTGCAAAAAAATAAGAATTTGCAAGTCATGTATGCTAGTCTACAATAAAAGGAGAGAATAAATCTAGAAGAGAATACATCAGTTGATAATACTCCTCCAAAGGCGGTGGAGTGGTATGTAAATTCTTCTCATAGATACATTAATGATAGGAACATAAACAAGAAACAAGAACAGTGTAGCATTTGCTGAAGGCTCTGAATGTACCATTGCTTCTACTAAGCATTGTGAGCAAACTCTCAGAGGTCATGTGAACCCATTTACAGATGAAAGCCTGAGGCTCAGAAAGGTTAGTTTACTTAATGCATTTGTTCATCTAGGGTTAGATAAAAAATTCCAGTTCATGGCTTTCTATATCCAACATGCATTCCTGGATCACCATACTAAATAACTCAATGAAACTCTATTGCGACTGGAAAAGAACCTTCCCACGTCGTTTCTTTTTAAGTACAAATCTTTGCTACAGTTATCAGAACGTATGTTTTGTGGGTGTGCTAATAATGTTCAAGTATCCCCTGATAGTAATTTAAATTAAACTATCTTGCATATATGAATCCTTTTTTTTTTTTTTACAGTAGATAAAATATGTTAATTTGTGTAAATGGTCTTCTGGGTGCAGATGCTCACACTGAAAGCAGGCTTATTTTAAAAGCCAATTGTCTTTCATTTGAAGCTTCTTTTATATGCATAGTTTATTTTTCTAATGCTGTCTCGATATAGGAATAATTTTAAGGAGGCATTTGTGGCTAAATGAAAGAAAAGAACCCTAGCTCTCTTGGCTTTAGTAAATATTAATGAGCTCGTGGAAAATCTTGTTACAGATGTGCAACTCTCTTTTGAGAGTTTTCTGCCATCTTGGCCCTTTGTGGGCCTTGCTCCTTTGTTGCGGATTAGCATATTGGGTTGTATGTGCTATTCTGAGCCCTACTTCAGCTCCCTTGTGTGTGCTGACAGAAGCTCACCTTGGTCTATTATCTGCAGAGTCTAGGCATCTTAATAATATATTGGATTTCAGCAAGATAAAAGCAAATCATTCAAAAGTAATTAATCTGACTCACTCTTTTCAAAGCTTCCCCACAAAATGGATGGCGTTCATTTTTGGTCATGTATATATTGCTGTAATTAACAAAGTAAAAATCTGGCTTTTATTAATTTTCAAATGAAAAGTTGACAATTTGATTTGTTAATTTCAATATCCACCCACATATATACTGTAGCAAATATATAAATTGATTTAAACATTTTATTTTTATCCCAAAGATTATGGTCGCATATTCACATATTTTTAAATTACTTTTATTTAAAATCAATTGCATTGTTTTAATTGGCGTTAAAACAATATAATCACTAGGAAGAGCTAATGTTGAGGTTATTACGACCTCAGTGATATTTCTTTACAATCTGTGTTACCTTATAAATCATGAATTTAACTTGTTGCTGATATCTTATACTATGTATAGTCTCACAATATAAAAAGAAAACAGGAAAAAATTCAATGAAAAAAAATTACCTATGATGAATTTTAAAAAATTAAATGTCTTGAGCACATATTTCACTTTCCATTAGTCTAAGGGGTTATGTGATGCTTACAAGAAAATTTTTGGGCAAAGCCCCATTTGTGCATCAAAATGTAAAATGTGAGTTTACTTCACAGGGTAATCTTTAATGAATATTAAAGATTAAAAATTTTTATATTTTTCTATATGAGGGTGGGCGGAGAAAGAGAGAGAGAGAGAGAGAGAGAGAGAGAGAGAGAGAGAGAGAGAGAGAGAGAGAATGCATGCACCTGGGTTTGTAGATGATTCTAAGAGGGCATTGGACTCCTTGGCGTTAACAGGCAGTTGTGAGCCACCCAGTGTAGGTACCGGGAACCAGGTCCTCTCAAAGAGCAATAAGTGCACTTAACTAATAAATCACCTCTCTAGCCCTGAATCTGTATAGTTTTAAGTGACAGGGTTAGTGAAAAATTCTTACCCCCATAGTAAGCAAGCATATGGACACATGTAAGACATTAAGTGAAACAAATATAGAAATCTACTAATCATAAACAAATTTTGATTCTTTGAACAAAAAGCTTAAAGCTATATTAGCTATAATATTTTCAATAAAAGCCATTTGTTTCTTCTTGTTTTTGAAAACCTGACAGATAAGATTGCATATACTTGCCATGTACATGCTAATCTGAAATATATATATTTATATATGTATATATATATATATATATATATGTAGTAAAACAACCACACATATTAATTAACACATGCATCATTTCTGTGTGTAAGGAAACTTTATATCCACTCCTTCTACTTTTCAGATATTGTCCTTTCTAAAGACTTAAAGTGTTTTAAGTTTTGTTTTTAATCTGTTGTTATTCAATACATGTAATGATTTACATCTCTAATTTTGTACATTGATAGGCCCTTCCTAACTGTTTTTTTTCTTTTTCTTTTTCTTTTTCTTTCTTTCTTTTTTTTTTTTTTGCCATGTAACTTACTTTAAGACAAGATTAATGGTTACTGAAATGCTTAAAATTCTTTTTGACTTGGAATTGCCTTTTTGTAGCCCTGGGACCCTGAAAAAGCTCTGGTAGGTTTTCTAGAGGAAGGGATTCTCTGTGAAGAAGCTCCATGAAAGAATGTCAGTGCCTACTGATACCTTCCTCGATCATCAAACTAACCTAGGCTGAAAGAACACCTATACTATCAAATGTAATGAACACTTTTCGTTGAAAACACTAAGCAGTGACTGGTATCTGCAGTAGATATGAAGTAGAGTACATTTACTTTCTCAGGCTTTAGGGGCTCAATTCAGATGCAACTTTTCCTGTAGCAGTCAGAGGAGGCAGCATGTTGATAGTCTAGAGTAGATTTCTTTTGAATCACACGAGTGTGCTGGAAATTGATGTAGAGACTTCGGAAATATTAGGAAAGCACCAAATGAGAAATGCATTGACTTGCACTCTTCTCCTTTATTCATCCAATTTCCTAAGAAATCCCAAATTCATTCAATCGGATGTAATGAGGTTACTAGTTCTGTAAAAGCTTTTATTATTTGACTATATTCTGAATAAAAGATGTTATGCACTTATTAATTAATAATACCAGTATTTTAGGAACCTATGTGAGCATGGCAGGAGGTAGAGTAATTTATGCAGTCACCCACTCCCTTTAGTGGTCTGGAATCTCATGGCTTAGGGCAGGCCTGTAACACTGAGGGAATGGTGAGAACATTTCTCTAGATTTACTGTATATTGCAGGGGTGGAGTAGGGACAGTCATAGATTCTGATGGCTATAGCTTATCAATTGCTATTAACACTTAGTCACTAGAAGTTGATTCTTCTTTCTGGTTTACTTCATCAAATATCCCCAGTATCTTTGCTTATAAAGTAGAGGACAGCAATTCTACCAACTCCTAGTAGTGCTCAAAGAAATTTCTGAGTTCATATGCAACATTTGCAAGGCACATGACTTGATTGCAGTGGTCAGTCAGTGACTGGCCTGGGCCTGCCTTGATGTAGCAATGTTGTTGAGTTATGTTGAAGATGGGTGACTTTCCTGGGGATATTAAGCCAGGTCTTTGAAATCAGAGATTTACGAAAAAGGGAAACCATGGACCCATTGTCCCATGACATGTCCTGACAAATGTAGCAGTACAGATGCTTCCCCTCCTTGCTTTTCTGATTTGTGTCTCTATTTCTAAGGCCAAACAAGATCATATTTTGAAGATACCCTGACCAGATGACTGCCAAGGACTCTTCTAGCTCTCAAGTTACAGAACACTGGCTATTCCTTTTGTATTAGGGAGATAATCTTTACGTCCATGGAGGTCAGCAAAGTTAACTGATTCCCTTGGGAATAGCAACAATGAGTGGGTTTACCTCACCACGAGCTCAGTCAACTGAGATAACTGCTCAGGCTCTCCAGCTGCCCTCCACTTCCTCTGCCAGGAGTCGGGCCTTCTCATCTAGCAAGAGCAGCTCCTGAGACTTTTTCTGCTGGGACCACTCCTGTTGGCAGGATTACAGCTTTTCATGCCCAGGAGCCGACAAATGAGGGCCTAAAATGAAAACGGAATTTAAATATACTTGTTACTAAAATCCTAGTACATTTTAAGAGACTTTACATTTTGCTAAATAATTTGAACTAAAAGAAAAAAAATGAATCTTAAAATATTGAAGGTTGAAGCATTTCCATTTTCTCTGCCATAATTTCTGTTGGGAAAGGTGTGCATATGCTATCTGAAATATAAGAATAGAATAGAAACAACATTGCCTTTCTATGTTTAATTATGCTGCATTCACACTTAATTATTTGGCAGACAATTAAATTGCTTATGGACTCATGCAAAATAATGAATCAGAATCTCCCATGTTGAAACTAGCTTGAGACCTTTGGGAATAGTTTTCAAACCCTGAGACATCAGTGTTTTTCCATCACTAGCCTGAAAGAGTTAATGCATGAAACTCAAAAAGTGTCTAATGTACTGGCTAATGGTGTCTTTTCCTAGGAATGACTTGGCTTTCTGGAACAGCCTTTCATCTTTCTGCTTTTTGGTTAATTCAATTGAGTTTTCATCCAATCTACATTGTTTCATTCTAATTGCAGGCAACCCCTCATCTTACAAATGATTTTGTTCCAAAACCTCATTTGTGAGTTGGTTATTTGGAACTTAGAAGGTACTTTTCAATGGAAAAAAAAATAAGAGCTACATATCTTGGGTATGTTCCCAGAAGCGAGCTTAACCCATCACATCCCGGTGTCTGTGCTGCATTCCGGTGTTTCCAGACCAGACAGTACTACATGTGAATGTGGCATGCTTTGCAAGATCCTGCTCCGGAGGCCTGTGGACACTCATGAGGGTTTTACTATTCTTATTCTTCCAACATAAGAGCAAGCTAATTGAAAGCTTAGCCTAGCCACCATCCCCCTGTACTGGCTCTTACAGCAAGGGTTAGGGGCTGAAGTAGAATTACTCAGTGACAAGAGAGGTGGGTGCTAGGGTTCAAGCATCCATCGAAAAGGACACAGGAAAGACTGCAGAATTGACCTGCTTGAGAGTCATAAGAATGTGGTGAGACAGATAAATGACTAAAGAAAAAGTTGCATGCTCTCTGAGAATGTGAAACTGGAGAGCCAGATTTGGGTTAGAAACCTGTGCAAGGCCCAACTTAAAACTTCACATTCTGAAGTTTCAGAACTTTACAGAGTCACATTAACCCCGGGGAGTTTTGTTGGCAGATAGCAAGCATTATATTTATGGAAAACTTCAATTGAAATAATCTAATTTTTCTGACATTCTCCTCCCCTAATACCCTCAGCAGGAGTCTCTAAGTAAGGTAAAAAGGTATGGAGGACGATAGAGTATGTCACAGATTCTGAGGCAGATATAGAAAAGGAGCCTTGGTCTGTAGCAATCTCACCTTGGATGTAGTTAGAATAGATTGTAAGGAACATGAGAAAGGAAACAATTTGTGATTGAGTGAAAGAGAATTCTCTGTAGAAGAGGTGTCAGTTGAGCAATCACCTATCTACTAGCAGGACATCCTCATGTTAATCAATTGTCATAACAACCTGGGCTTCTTGGATCTAGATATACCAAGAGGGTCTGTATTCTGTTTGGTAAATGTTCTTTGTGCTACTGAATGGTACAAACTATAAGCTGTAAAATATCAAGTAGGACATAGAAGGCATCACAAAACTGTTAATTCAAATAAAGCAACAGATACTTAGTTACCTAGCATAAGGCCAGAGTCTAGCATGTATTTTTATTAGATTAAGAAGTTTTACTCCTTCTGGGTTAGCATAGCATCAGTTGTCCAACACAGGTCCCAAACTAGTTAATACCATTTTGAGGAGAATTAGTCACAAAATCTTGAGGTGAAAGATCTTTGTCTCTCTGCATTGAGTAGGCTTTGGTTGAGAGGCAGGAGGCAAAAATTGCTATTAAAAATAATCAGCCTGTCTATTCTCTATGGCTTATTACTTTCAAGAACAACAGAAAAGAACCTTTCTTTCTTTCTTTCTTTCTTTCTTTCTTTCTTTCTTTCTTTCTTTCTTTCTTTCTTTCTTTCTTTCTTTCTTTTGTCTGTCTAGTTGTCATCTATTTATCTATAATCTCTATATCCATCTATACAAATTCATTATATGTATTCACTACATAGATATTTGTATATCATCTATTTATCTATCTATATTCATTTATATATACTCTCGATCTATATAGAGAGAGTGTTGGTATCGACTCTTACATTATTAACTAAAAGAAACTCTTCACATTCTTCACAATCAACTTTTTAAAGCTTAGATCTCTAATGAATTTATTCATCTTTCCTCTTTTTTGTTTGTGCCATTGTATCACGGTGTTATTGTGAAGCAAACACTAGTAAATAGTATCCCTATTTCTCAAGGCATTTTTCTTTGACTTGATGACAATTTGCCTGTAGTTCATTCCACTTGAAAGTTAAAAATGTGACTTGTTACACTGGGTGATGGTCAGCAATCTGGACTGTATAACTCATATGTCAAACACTGGGTAATGCAAACATGTCCGTTTGTGCCTGAACTTGAGCAAGTGCTATATAGAGCACCCATTTCTTTCTTCTCAATTCAGGGAAGATATGAATTACACAAGTTAGAGACCCTGAAAGATGAGTGAGGGGAAAGAGTGAAGGAAGGAGGAAAAAGAAGAAAACTGAGAGGAGACAGAGCACAAACAACTAGAAGCACAGTGCTTATCTTAGTCAGTGGTCTATTAATGTGAAGAGACACCATGACTGTGGCAACTCTTATAAAAGCAAGCAATCAATTGAGGTCTTGCTGACAGATTTAGTGGCTTAGTCCATTATTATCATTGAAGGCAGGGGGCATGGCAGCTTGTAGGCAGGTTCTAGAGTAGTAGCTGAGAGCTATGTCCTGCTCCTCAGGCAGAGAGAGAGAGAGAGAGAGAGAGAGAGAGAGAGAGAGAGAGAGAGAGAGAGAGAGAGAGAGAGAGAGAGAGAGAGAAGAAAGAGACTGGGCATGGCTTGGCATGGGCTTTCAAAGTCCACACCCTGTGATATGCTTCCTTTAACAAGGCTACACCTACTACAGCAAAGCCACACCTACTAATCCTCCTAATCCTTTCAAACTTGTTGGGTAATAACTCAAATATATGAGACTTTGGGGGCCACTCTTATTCAAAGCACCATAGTAACGTTTTAAAATACTTATTTTCATTATTTTAACTATGTGTATGTGTCTGTGCAAAGGGTATTTAAAGGGTATACACAGCAAATTCCTCTCATACTAGCTATAGGCAATTATGAGACACTGACATGGATGCTGGGAACTGAGCTATGGTCCTCAGCAAAGGCAGTATGTGCTCTTAAACACCAAACCAGCTCTCTAGTTCAAGAATATATTAGTGGTAGAAAACATCAAAGGTTTATGTAGTATATGATGCTTCCTTGAAATTGAAAAGATACCCAATACTTATATGAAATTAATAGAATACTACTGTAGATTTTTTAAATTAAAGTAATTACAAACTAAGTAATTTAGAAAATTATATAGTAAAACATGAATTCTAAATTATCTGTTCTTTTATTAAATAATAATTTCATTATAACAATGTGTCTTTTGTTTAATGTTATCTAGGTATGCACTAATAAATTCCAAGCATAAATATTAATTTATCACAAAAAGTGGTGTATTAAGGAAAATTTTATTTTTAAAACACTACAATTATTTGTGAATAAGTTTTAAAGTAAACCATGTATACATTTACAATAGTCAATGAGGCAACAACTCTTTTGCCTCCTGTTATAAAAAAAAGTGGATTAAAATTTTTATATTTCTAAATTTAATTGAATATTACTAGCTTTGAAAAGGAAGGAAGTGCTATAATATATTTCAGTGTGGACAATGCTTGGGGATATTGTGCTAAATTGAAGGCATTGGCAAGCTTATACAAATATTGTATAATTCCTCTTGAAATATTGGAGTGGTCAAGTTTACAGGGACATAAAGTAGAATACCCGTAACCAGAGGTTGTGTAAAGGGCTAAAAACCAGTTGTTTAATGGAAAGTTTCAAATTTACAGGAAAAAAACTTCCTAGAAATGTGGTCACAACAATGTGAATGTCCCTGACTGTACTGAGCTACACACCCTCAATTCTTAGTGGTAAATTTTATATCTGTAGTATTATGAAAATATTTTTAAAAAAGAAACTTTCTAGGAATCTGAACATTCCATTAGTTTTTGAAGATACTCTTCCTCTTCATCATATATCTAATGAGATCTAGGCTTTGAATGAAAAGCTACTATGCATGTTTTCTTATATCAAAGAATAAAAGCAATTCAGGGCATATTTAAGTTAGAAGTTGCTTATACTGACTCTTTCAAAGTTAGTTAGAATCATTATGCTTGTCTAAATATTAAGCCACATTTAATATAATCTTAATTTTTAATAATTTATCAGAATAATAGATCAGAATATTTCATTTGCTGCCCCCTAAAGTTGGGCTATTCTAACTAATAATCATGCAATCATTTGGAATAATCATAATGTATCAAAACGATGTATACATAGTATACATAGCTTTAAATGCTGTGTTTTATTTGTCACATATTTGTTTATAGGTAACCAGATGATAATGAATGAACATTGTCTGCTTTGACTGGTTTCTGTTTCAATAACATGATATTTTCCTTGGGCATTATCTAATATATACACTATGTGAATGTGTTATTCTTTGTTCAAAATTCACTCTAACCTGAATCATTGTTCAGGTTATTCAGAAATGTCTATAACACATTATCTAATATCTGTATTGTCTGTCATATATTTTATCTCACCTTGAGTGTTCAATTCTTCCCTTTTAAAGCTTGCTCACTTAATCCATGTTTGTTGCCTCATACTCTGTCCCCCTTTCATCATCTATCAATCTATCATCTATGAATCTATGTATCTATGTATGAATATATATGTATATATGTATGCATGCATATATCTATCTGTCTATCTGTTTATCTATCTGTTTATCTAATCTATCTTTTATCTACCTACCTAATTCATCTATTGTCTCAAAACCAGTAAAAACTCTACATCTTTATTTACCAATTTGGGTTTTGGTCAAAATATCTATATCTGTTGTCTAGAAATTGTTAGACAATAATGACAAAACTTGGAGTGAAAACAGTCTTGAAATTAAGACCCAAGTTCTTTTATGTGTGAGTATTACATAATGTGGTACATAAACTTTCTACTGGGACTCTATGGCTATAACAGCATGTCTTTCTCATGTAGATAGTAGAAGGCCCATTATTGAATTGCTTGCTCTCTTTATTCACCTTTACAGAGATGATTTATTATATTATATTGTATTATATTACATAAATGCAATTATTTAATTGTTAATATCTACATAGATCCATCATAGCCTGAATACTTTGTAAAATTTTATAGAACAGACCAGAAAAAAATATGCTTCTGAATTATCCTTAGATCTTAGCCTCTGGGATATTATTAATTATGGTGAAAGGACTATTAATATAATAAGTACATTATGTGGTAGTTGTATCTGTGACAATTAGTGATTGATGCCAATTAGTAGCCACTTAAATTCAGTTGTACTCATTTGTGGGATGTGCTGTGTGGCCAGTGGTCACAAGAGTTTTTTGTCCATTTCATAGTTACACAGAGTTGTAATCTGAAAATGCCATGTAATGCAATAAATTTCAACTCTTAAAATGGTTTCACTAAGAATACTTGGAACCAACACAAAACCGCTGTGGAGAATATTTTCTTCAGCTTACTGAATAGTTGCAATTATAGAACATTTATTGTTCTAGTATCTACAAACTTTTACACATGAAGCATTTTCCAGTTAAATGATTTTTTTTCTTGAGGAATGTCATGAGTAGAGTTGACTACCATGAATTTCTAGGTCTTAGCATTTATGTAACTGAATATTCCCACTAAAGTTTCTTGGACTTTAATTTTTGTCTAGAGATGTTTTGAAGCTGAGTCCTGTGCCATTTAAAAGGAGCTTATATACCAGCGTTTCTGAGGTATTTTGGCATATATCTGGTCATGTTCCATGTGCTCAGCAAACACAGCACAGTTCTGCCCTGGTGTGATTCACACCTCTAGCATTCATCTTTCTATCTTTCTGTAAGGCCACCCTTTCAAAATTAGGGCATGTGGAAAATACAGAGTGATGTTCCCTGGATCCAAAGTTTTATCCGATTTGGAGAATTTACTTTCTCCTCTTGTCTTGTCCACTTGGCCCTGGGCTGTTTCAGATTGTTAGTTCAGCTCTGTGTGTCATTACCACTCCAGTTTTCGATCATTTAAGGTGAGATCATTTTAGCCAAGTCATTACTACTTCAGCTTTGGGCCATTTCTGATGAAGTCATTTGAGCTACATTCTCACTAGGGTGAGAATCATTCCTCTCTGGGGTGTTTGGGTGAGGTCACCCATTTGTGCACATTTCAAGAATGTCATGTTTAAGTATGATGCAAGCACCTAACAGCCTCTCACAGATGTATTCCTTATTCATTGGTAAGAGGATTGAGAGTTACAGTCTTCACCGGCATTAGCTATGCACAGAGTTTAGATTGATTAAGCCTAGTAATTCTCTTTACTAGGAAAGATAATTTTGATATTAGAGTGAACTCTTAGATTTCTTTTAAACAGCCAAAAGTTTGTATAAAATGTGCTGTATGAGCTACTGAAGTGAGTCAACTTCAAAACTTAGAAACTGTGATGCTGTGATCTGCGTGTTTATTATTTTTGGTCCGTTTCTATACCTGTTTAATTTGGGGAGAAGGTGAATCTAAAACTGTGATAGGCATAAATTAATAGAAGATAAATGTTCTATTGATTGGAAGAATTTCAAAACCAATATTGCTGACGCTCTGTGCATGCTCTAACTGGTTTACATGATCTTATAGAACTAAGAATCCTTTGTCAATTAAAAATGACCTCCTAAGACTTACTTTAGTCATTCAGGTATGCTAAATTTCATTAATTCTGTTTCTTTTTATTCAGTAACATTAACCTCACCACTCTTTTACATCTTTTTATTTCCATGGTGGCTTTATTCTCAAGAATCAAATATTTGATTTTACCAGGACTTCGGTAACTCTATACAATCTGACTTTATAGAATTGGCTGAATTATTGCTTACAATTCTTTCTACTGTTCACCAAACTCCAGCCACGTGGATTATACCACTCTTAAGAGGAATCAAGCTTCTTTTGTACTCTGCATTTTGCATTTTGTCCTTTTTTTTTAAATTTGGTTCTGTTTTACACACTGACTCCTACTTCTGGTGTGAACACTAAGTTTAGCCTTTCATAAGATTGGCCTTGTCTCTGACCACTTACTTGATTGAATTCAGCCTCCCATCTTTCTTCCCAGCATCTTCTCATTGCTTTTTTGCATTTAATTGTCTGTGGGCTTTAAGAATGCGCCTGCCTCCCGCTGGGTTGCATGCTTCAGTACATTAGGGCCCATGCCTATCTTGGTGATTATAGTGCTGATTCCATGATGCTTGACATATAGCAGGCTACCAGATTGTAATGAATGAATTTTCATTATAAATCAAAATCTTATTAAGACACTTTATGCCTAGTGACTGACTTATTATTTTCTAATTTATATCTGATATTACTTTAGCCCACATTCCCAGATTTATTTTTAAAAATAAAAAAGTATAAAGCAAAAGAGATCTTATTAAATTCTGAATCTTGGCAATGTGTTATTTCAAAAAAATAGATTGTAACAGTCAGAGGACCATCGTGATTGCTGTCAGGTAGTGCCTGCTGAGGGATGCCATGACTTTCAACTATATGGTTTCTAGTCTAAGATCTGTAAAAAAAAAACATATCAGTGGGAAGGCTAACATGAATGTAGGAAAATTTCATAATGCATACTAAATACTGAGCTAGAGACACTCAGTGGTTCCTGAGGGAAGCTGTTTTGGTTCATGAATGTGACCACAATCCAAAGTGGTCAGCCTGAATCAAACACACATACAGACAACATTGAAGGATGTAATAGATTGCATATATGCATGTATATGTTTGCATGAACACATATGCACAATATATAGCATGTATATATAGTATATATAATGTATATATATTACATATATATAGTAATTATAGAAAAAGAGACCATGTACTTGTGAATAGGAGTGGTAGGGACATGGGAGGAGATGGAGACAGGAGAGATAGGGTAAAAATCACACAAATACAGTGTACCCATTAACTCCCTAAAAGTAAAAAAAGTAGCTTAGAAAATGAGTAAAGGATTTCAAAAGGAAAACCTTCAGTGACAGCCCCTTAAGCCCTTACTTGAGTATATTCCAGTTCTCTAGACCACATTGAAAAGCAAAACAGAAAAGGAGCGCTCCAAAATGTGAAGTTCAAAGCCCTTCTTCTGGCATGCGTATAGGTGTTAAGAGTGTACCCCATTAACTCCAGCGGTTCTCTAAGTATGACTTAGGACAACAATTTTACTTCTTTCTATTCGATATGATGATTTAAAAAATAGTTATAAACAATTGCTGTCAGATTTCTTTTTAAGGAAAAAACTGTAAATAGGGTTAATTTCATTTTTTTGGTGTCTTCATTGCTTTGTTTCTATGATTTATTTATTTGTTTGTTTGTTTTTTTTTTGATCTGCTGAGCCCACACTCCTTTGGATCCATATAATTCTACCTATTTATGCCTGTTTATAATCTTGATCTATTTCAGTGTAACCCAGCACTAGCTGTAGAATGCAGAAGCTGTCCAATCACAATGTCACACATAGAATGTCTCCTGGATCCTTAGCAATTATGAAGGTCAGCGGTGCTCCATCCTTCTGACCACACTAGGAGCTCAGTTATAAGCAAGTGCAGCACACTTCAAGTCGTGAGCTAGGGCTGAACATTTATGAATATTTGACTTATGCTAGTCTACATTTACAGATTTGGGTGAGTTCCCTTAGTGGTAGCTTTCTTTTCTCTTGAATGCTAAGAATCTTGTCATTGTATTTTCCATCTTTAGGTTTATGTGCAGAACTCTAAGAATCAAATCTGGAGATCACATTTAGGGTACTAGCACTTCATATCATGTGTCTGTATATGAATCATCCTACTCTCTCTCTCCTTGTTTACATTTATTTCACTATATCTCATCTAATTACATACTTTCTGTCAAGCTGAGTTTGAGTCCTTTTGGTATAGCAGGTTATTAATCCATGGACTTATGTATAGATTGTCTGCATCATTTTGATTTTCAAGTCATTAGCCCAACAGGGAATTTAGAAAGCATTTCTGATACACTATTGGGTTCATCAAAACTAGTCTTTGGTAAGGTCTTGCAGTCTTAATATGCATGTGTATCTTTCAATTTTAAGGAACAGTTTCAATAGCATAGAAAATTTCTAATTTTAAGGATGAGGTAATAGTGTTTAATAGCATAACTCTTCTTCTAGAAAATTTAATAATTTGGGGAAAAAGAATATTTAATGGCAAATATCCATGCCTTTATTTTTATAACAGTATTAAATATGCTTTATAGTCATATCCATCAGTTTTCAACCTCCAACAAAAGTTGTTTTACAAAAGTGTTTTATTAAGTACTCATCTGGGGCTGGAGAGAAGGCTCAGTGGCTAAGAGCACTGGCTGTTCTTTCAGGAGTCTCAGGTTGGTTTTCCAGTATCCACATAGCAGCTCACAGCTGTCTATAGCTTTAGCTTTGGAGGATCAGATACTGTCCCACAGACATACATGCAGTCGAAATACCAAAGCACATAAAATAAAAATAAAATTATATTTAAAAGTTTAGAAAAAATAAATTAGTCATCTAGAGAGTTGAACTCATTTTTATAAACAGGTTTCTATTTGGTGGCTGGGCTTTAGTTAGCCTTCAAAATCTGGTTTTCCTCTAGTGTAGTTAGCATAAGACTGACCAATGGTCAAGATCTGCAGAAAATAGGATATTTATATATTTTAAACAAACTAAAGTAATAAAGCTACAGAGTTACACATTCTTCTTATTAGTACATCAGTAATGGAGGTCACTTGTGTTTATTAGTGGGTAACAAACTACTTATCAGTTTTCAAGTTAGATAAGTAATGTGAAGATCAAAAGTCAGATTGCTATTATTGGGTTAAAGAAACAAGGGCTGAGACACAAGGGTCAATCTGATTTTGGACCCATTGCAGATGTGAGAAAACTCATAGGAGGTGGCTATGAATGAACTGTACTGACATTATGAGGGCTAGGGTAGGTTCAAGTAGTTCACATGACTCATATGGGGAGATAGGAGCAGCAGATATGAAAAAGTACTGGATCCCACAGTTCATTGTATTGGGCATTGGAGAAGTATCGTGGGATCCTAAAATACCACAATATCTTTGCTTCAAATCGTTAACAAGTTGGGTGTCTCTGACCTTGATTGGGAAATAATTTTGGAGTTTTAGCTCTAACTTACTCTGGGATATGTGATACTGCAAGCAAAGCTTCAGTGTAAGTGTGAAATATTGAGCCTGACCCTACACAACGTAAAGAACAACTGAGAGTTTTTACTATTTTCTGGCATTTAATGCATCTTTCAATGGAAAATATTTGTATTCACTCAGTGCTTATTATTACTTAATGTAGTCCTCTAAATCGTGATTTTAAATGAAAAATAAAATGCAAACTGGTATTCTCTGGTCCCTCTGTTTCAGGTTCATTTTGGAGGACCTTCTCCAATAGACACCCCTAAATAGTCAATGTAGTTGCTTCTTTTGTCCTTCACCTCCTTCTCTGTCCTGTCTCGACCATTCTTTTACCTCTTGAAAGTGAACATCCGCCCTTCATTTGTTTCTTTCTCCTCTCAGTGTTTAGAGTATTTCCTCTCCCATTTACCACTGAGCAAGAGCAACAGAACCTTCAAACTCTTTGCTGTTGAAAGTTGAGCTTTCTTTCTTCCACTCCATGAAAATGCTGCTGAGTGATGAAGGAACTCCCCTTTGTCTAGAATGCCAGTTCTGTTTTCATATTCTGTTGGATTCCTATGCAGTGTAGAAGCTGTTAGCTGCTCTCCTTGCACCTCCTCCTCCTCCTTATTTCCCAGACACTCCCTCATCTCGCTGCTTGATCTATTGAAATCCCACACTTGAATCATCTCCAAATATCTTCTCCTCACCGAGGCATTTTCTGATGTTTCCAAGGACTATTTGTCTTTGGTTCTTGTGGAAAGCCTGTTTACTTCCTTTAACATAGAACTATTTGGGTACTTTTAAGAAGCCTGTGAATGTGATTCTAGAGAATAGGACATCCTTATTCATCTGCAAAAGACTTTCAGAAAGCAATTTCTCAACAAGCACTAACTGAAACCTGCTTCCTGGCTTAGGTGCAGTTTATCGAAACAGTCCCATGCTGTATACCATCAGCATTTGAGCAATGCTATCTGTGTCTAAGGTAAGGAGGCTGGCAAATGTATTCTTGCTAGCATCTTATGCTGGTGATAGTGCTACAAATTGGGGAGGGTTCATCAAGTGGAAACTTAAGGGTTCTTTGGAAAATTGGTTGGATGATGTTTTGCTGGGGCAATTATGTGAAGGAATATTTCGTTAAAGTGGACACAGGTGTGAAAGACTAAGATAAACTTGTGAAGAAACGTTTCACTGAAGCAGACACAGGAGAGGATATTCGGCTGAAGCAAACATGTGAATGGACTCATGATGAAGGATACTTTGCTAATGATACACATATATTGGTCTGCCTTATATTGAGTAGTTGAGCTGCATTTGTTGGGATGCCACAGAGAAAAATGGACCCAAAATCTTCTAGTGGTGCACTGCAGTCTGTTGCTACTTCAAAGGACTCAGGCTGATTGGATACATGTGCTGAGGCAAGACCTGAGCTTTGTTTGGCAAGAGCCATGCTGAGGCAAGGCATGTGGAGGACATGTGATATTTGCCGAGTATAAACAGGACTCCAGGGAGTGACAGAAACAGAGCTTGGCTTGATGGTACAGCTAGCTGTGTAACACTTGTGGGTCTTGAGTCTTCCCTGATCTTTGCTTCACTGAGAGACATAGCCGAGAACTTATCCTGGTGTTCCTGCTGGTCCCTCTTGCTGACTCAAGCTGAGGCTGAGGCCTGGCTGTCTCTGCTAGGACATGTCACCACTGTTGCTAACCCTTCTCTACTGAACTGGGCTGCTAGTGTATCCAAGAGGTGTTTGTGTGTGGATCAAGCTGCCGCTGCTTACTAACCTGTGAACTGAAGTGCCAACTTCTAGACAACACAGATGGGAATTGCTCCAAAGAACCTTCCTAAACAGGTCCACTCCCCCACCCCATATCTTTTCTTTTCCAATACCTCTGATGGGTAGTCGGCTACAAGGGAGGTTAAAGTATAAAAAGATAGGATTTGAAAAAATTAAAGTTACAGGTTCAGAATCCCATACACATTTATTTCGGTACACTCACTACCCCAGTCAAAGAGTGGTTCTTCCCTGTACTCTCTGCAGTTTTGGCCCTTTGGTCCTCATTATGAAACAGCTTTAGAGATCACTGTACTAGAACACATTGCAGAGATACCCACTCTCTATTCCTTGTATTCTTTATTAGGATGCTTTTTAAATGACTGCCTTTTTGGTTTACCAATCTAAAATGCAACTTCCATTTGATAGAGTTGTGGATGTTTTAGTTGTTTGTGTGTGTGTGTGTGTGTGTGTGTGTGTGTGTGTGTGTGTGTGTGTGTGTGTGTTTGCTTGCTTGCTCTTTAGTATATTATTTATCCTTGGGTCTGAGGTACCCATTTATAATCCTTATGCCCAAAGTTCCCATGGTTGTTTGGAAACAGTGAAGCTACTGTGTATTGAAGGTAATTTTGTCAACAAGGAAGATAAATCATCAAATACCCCAGCATTTTCTCACTAAGAAATTGCTTTGCCTGGATCACTACCATGTTAATGCATTGTTTTTTTTCATGACAAGTAGCTCCACAAGACATTCATCCATATGCCTTCTTTCGTTCAGTGTCACATTAGGTCTGTTCTTTCTCTTTGCAGTGTCTGAGCTAATTCACATTGACTCACACCGATGAGGCTGTTAAGTTTCTTGCCGTCACCAAGGATGATTGACAGTCACTTTCATTCCTCCCAGGGCCTGTGTTACACTTTGAGCACACCCCCCACTTAGTCTGTCATATAGCATGCTAGGAATTCCTTCATCTTGAACTATCTCAAGTGTCTGTACAAGCTTACAAGACAGTCACCTGGGGGTGGGGAGGGTCACAGTGTTTCCTCACAGCCTGACAGATTCTTTCTCCTTTACTCATTTAACATCAGTAAGTGTTGGTAGCATTGATTTGAATTTAAGGAGTGGTTTTAAAAAGTAGCAAATCAAGAACAAACAGAAAACGTGACAACATGTAGTCTTTTTTGATCTCTTGATCATAGACTGGGAGTTTACTCATTCACTACTTATTTCTTAGGTGTCTACTCAAGGTAAGATCTACAGTAGTCTCTAGACATATCTTGCCCATGTTAATAATGTTAATATGTAACTTTGCCTATTAAGTGTCAGATAAGCAAACATAGCCCAGAACCATGTCAGAAGTGATGTTATAGAGGAGAGCTGTAAGTGCAGAAAGTGAAGGAAAGGATTTGCAGGGTAAGTTTAGCAGAGAGTGATCATGGAAAATGATAGTAAGAAATGATAAAACCACAAGAAGAAAGATGTGTAGGAGAGCTTGGCATGATTCATGGACCTTATCTGTAATTCCAAAATTATCAGAGAGAGGCAGCATACACAGGGCCAGCATGGATTTGTACCAGGTCCTCTGCATATATATTATAGCTTCCAGTTTAGTGTTGTTAACTGGGATTGATTTCTGAGTGTGCAAACAGGTAGTTCTCTGATTCTTGTTCCTTCTCTTGGGGTGTTTTCCTTCTGTTTGTCTTATCCTACTTCAATGTGTTAATTTTTGTTTTCATATTATTATATTTTATTTTATTAAAAGTTTTTCTTTCCAAAATCTTAACTGAAATTCACCAGATCAATGTAGGTATAGCTGGGAAAAAGTTACTCTATCCATGTACAAAAGCCTTTGCTAGTTGTTTGGCATTGTCAGAGCTTCAGGGTCACAGGGAACAACATGGAGAGTGTTGTGTATGTTGGTAATCTCTTACACAAGGGATTTTAGTTCTTAAAAGGAGAGAACAAAGAGTTTTAGTTAATAACATAGAATGATTGGCTTTCTGGAGAGATGGCTCAGTGGTTAAGAGTATAGTTCAGTGGTTAAGAATGTGTTTACTCTCGAACACAAACGGAGATTGGTTTTCTGCACCCAAATCAGGTGGTTCAGAACCACCTGCAGCTTCAATTCTAGGGTATATGATGTACTTTTCTGGCTTCTGTGAGTACTTGAACTTATGCATGTGGTACATATATGTAGAAGAATTTTAATCCAGCAACATGGCTCCTGTGGCAAGATATCACATCCAAAGAACTTCTATGTCTATAAGATACAACTGGAATACAGACATGCCTTTAATCCCTTTGGCTAGAATACAGATGTACCTTTAATCAATATATGTAAGGTTAGTTTGGTTGAAGAAAACAGCCATGTTTGAAAGTGACATCTAATTGACAAGTAAACAAAGTGATAAATCAGACAAATATTTGACAGAGTGAATCAGGACAGAGAGGAGGCAGTTTTATCAGAACAGTTTTGAAGAGATAGTTTGTAGGTAAAGACAGAACAAGCCAGAGAATGAGGAGTCAGAAGATTAGAACAAATTGCCAAAGTTATTTTGAGGCCAAGTAGAGCAATTCAGTGAGAAGCTGAGAGAAGTCAGATTGGATTAGTCAGCTTGAAGAGGTGTTTGAGGCAGAACTTCTGAGCTGAAACAGCCAATGAGAGTTCAGAAAGAACTAGAAAAGGTAAACTTATTCAGCATCAAGCCTCCAAGACGACAATTACATCTAATGAATGAAAGTTACTTTTACACACACATGCACACACACACATTTAAAATAATAAATCTAATTTTTAAAGCAGCTTTCTCCAGGGGTAATAAAGAGAGAAAGCACAAGAAGGACCAGGTTAGAGGTGATAAAAGTATCAAGTATCCAGAAATACCACAGTGACCAAGTCGGTAAGTTCTCAACAGACTGAGCAGACAGGATGATCACGATGGAGTTTCTGATGCTTTTGGAGACTGAGGAGATAATGAAGTAAGGATTGACATTTACCTGGTCAGGTTGATTCAAGTTCACAGAAAGGTAGAGCTAAAGTGAAAAGAAAAATAAGGATTTGTGTTTTTAACAGCTTAATTTTGAGATATGTATCGATGTTAGCAGGATACATCTGGTAGTCATGTCACAAAGCTCAGCTTTGGGGAAAAGGCAATAATATAACTTAAAGCTATGTATTTGAAAGCTATCAATACATTCAGAGTCACTTTCCAGTGGATGAAGAAACTTTGTATACATACATGGATCTCCTGGCTAAGGATCTGTGGTGAAAACTTCAGTTCCCCCACCATACCCAGACACTTCCATTATCCATTCTCTGCCCATAGGCTAATGAATTATGACTACACTGCCGACTCTATTGCCTTTTGACTTAGGATGAGGCATCTTCATGTGAAGGAAGGAAAAGAAAATGTTTAAGTAATTTATTCCCTTTCTCCCTCCTTGCTTGGATTGCATTTTTGACAGAGACTATATTTCCACAGGATTAAAATGCTTGTCTAGGGCCTATAGCCAAAGACCTCTAGGAACACTGCTCTGACGCACAGTACCATCTAGAAAGTACTTACTAATCTTGGTACCTGAAGTTCATTGTTAACTGAAACTTAGCTATACATGTGAAGGCATCTGTTTCAATCTCTGTGTCTTTTTTTATAATAGGTAAGCAAAATTTATTCAAGTCATATTGCCAAGCATCTGCTGCTCTTTATAAATTACAAATTACAAAATATAAAATCTTTCACTCTTTCATACACATATTCGATATATTCCTATGAGATTAATGTGCCAGTCTCCAAAACCAACTCCTCCAGTTATTTTATCACTTCTCCCTTGTAACATCATTTATTCATTTTATAATTACTTAAGTTTTCTCATATTTAAGATCATTCAAGTTCCTTTTTTTGACCATCCAAGTTCTACATGCATATTTTAATTTTATTTTTGATATTCTAATATGCGTGCTGTGAAAATAATTGGCCCTTTCTGCTGTATGTCTTTTGGACTATTCCAGTGAGAAGCAGCATGTTGCATCATTTTCCTTAAAACAATTGGTAAGAACTTGGTGACAACAGTTATTGTTGATATAAACCCCCTACCTCTCCTACCAACACACCACATGAGACTAGACACAGTGGCTCCTTCCCCAGGTTCTTAGGTATGGTTTTATTATTGCTGAACTTGGACTTGAGAGGAAACATAAAGGTAAAAAATCTACAGATATTTGCAAATGTGTCTGTCTCCTTGAGGAAGACTGGGTCTTAGGGCTTCAGTCAAATTTAGATTTTCTTGTAATCTAAGTGTGTGTGTCTGTGTGTGTGTGTGTGTGTGTGAGAGAGAGAGAGAGAGAGAGAGAGAGAGAGAGAGAGAGAGAGAGAGAGAGAGAGACAGACAGACAGACAGACAGACAGAAACACACAGAGAGAGAGGGGGGATATCAAAATAGACTGTTTCTAGCCAAGGGTAGGCTCTGCCTTGCCCAGCAGGCACTGTACTTCTTGGCAGAGCTCCCAGGAGCATGTGCTATGACAGTGAACTGGATTTTGAAGTAGAAAAAGGCTGTTCTTAAAGCTGAGCCAGCCCTGCACTTCCAGAGAAGACATTGAGACTTAGGCAATACTTTCTACTTTGTTCACATCTGAAAGCAAAGGTAGTCCTTGTGCAATGCTTTGAAATACTAAGCTTTTTGATTTATAGCATAATATTCAAAAAGTTCTATATTTTGGAGTTTTTATGATTAGCAGTGTTTAACTGCTAAGAATTTGCAAATATACCCAAATCCCCAAGATTCCAAAGTCTGTAGAACTTCTAGTCCCAAACATAGTGTATAAAGGAAGTTGAGAGGTTGTATGTTATATATGTATATGTGCATCACACACACACACACACACACACACACACACACACACACACAGCACTATACTTGATATAAGGCATGTACTTAGTATCCTGAGGCAGACCCCTCACAGATGAAGGAGAATACTGCAGAGATCAAGTATACAAATGTTTTCTACTTTGTAAAAAGCAGTGACATGCATATTAGAAAATGTAGTTTACACTCTAAATAGTTAGATCAACAATTCCTTGCCTTACACTCTCATTCTTAGTTATTTTTCTCTGTCTGTCATTCTGACTGAAATAGTCTTCAATAAAGGAACTGGCCAGAAGTCCTCTTTCATTGTGTTCTTGGAAGTTACCATCCTTCTAGGATTTTCTAGTACATTTGTTCCTCAAACATTATAAAGTGACCCACTAGTTAATTGGTAAACCACTGACCATGCCTGAGTGTTGACAATGTGTCATTAGCCTTAAATTTATGCTGGACATTATCTCATAAAAGTTTGGAAGAGAATTGCTTGTAATAAGTGAAAGTGGAATGGTTCATGTCTTTCCTTGAGAATTGGGGAGTAAAATATTAGGAGTTGGAAGAGATCTTAGAAATCATTATGATTAATTTTTAATTTTATAAGTCTAAGAAACTTATTTTCAAATAAAATCTTAGAAACAGGTGCATGTAGGTAAATAGATTTTTTTTTTCCAGATGAATTTGGTTGAAAGACTATGTCTGTGTAAGGATACTCATCGCTCTTCCAAATCATTGCTGGGTACTTCAAAGTATACTTTTAAAACCTCCAATTTGTTGTGTCACAGATGCTAAATTGATTAGATTGTTGGACTTCAGATCTAGAGAATATCCCTCAGTCCTACATCACCTCTTCAAATGTATATTAGATTCAAGACCATGTGTTTCATATCTCCTTCAGCACTGTCCCTGCATTTTTGTTTTATTATAATAAATCATTTCTGGATATCTCAGAAAATGTATTTATGGTTAATGAGATATAAGCTATGTATGTTTACACTGAGGAGGATGATGGTTATGATGATGATAGTTTTGTTTCTCATGAATAGTTAAGTAGTAGAGTGTTGTCTCAGACTCTTAGCCAATGAGTATCTGACCACTTCCCACAGTACTCCTTTAGAAGAGCCCTCCTAAGTTACTTAACTAGTGGGATATGACCCTTCTCTCTATCACTGTTTCTACTCTCATGTACAGTTATTATTATTGGCTAAAAAGGGAGAGCAAGTGATAGTCTGCGGACATCAGGTAAGTGGACACTTTGTACTCACATTGAGCTTTCCTTTTAATATTTGGCAGTGTTCACTTGACTATACCTTCAGCAAGAAAAGAGGATATTGTCCATAAATCAATTGGAGATCAGTGGAGATCCTTCACCATCAGGAATAGGAATCCTCCAATGATTCATTGAGATTAGCCAAAGATTCTAAGGACAATACCTGGAAATAACTCTTACTAAGGCATATTTCAAGTTCAGTAGATACAGAGGGGAAAAAGAATGTAATGGTTTGATTTGCTATTGAAAATTCCTATTCAAAATGACTGCACTCCAAAGACCTGAAGTAACACAGATTAAATTAGTCCTACTGCCATGAAGATTTTGTTCTTTAATTGAACAGCATGTTTGTTCTCACTTCTGAGAATGGGAGACACAGGGACAAACAAAGGAGTATAAGGTCCTTTTCTCTTTGATTGTTTCATATTCAAAACAAGTTTAGATCTGTTAAGGATATATACATAAAGAATTCTGACCACATTAACTGTATTTCTCAAATGTTTTTCACTAAGTTAGTTGTATAGTCAGGGAATAGGATTTAGGAATTGCCCAGCATCACATTTGGCATGACAAGGTCGCTTGTGTTGTTACTGTTTCAAGGAATAATACTAGCTACAACCAACTCTAGATATGAGGAAGATAACAAAGAACTAGAAAACTTAAGAAATTCAAGGGATAAAGCAATGTCCCAGCAGACCTTTAGTTCCAAGTCTTGGCAGATGAGAGATCCTGAGGATAAATTTACCTGAAGAAAATATGTGTAAGGAGCATGTGACTCTTACATCACCATTTTTGACTCTGTTCCTCATAACCTGTTCATGCAAACCCACCCTCAATTTCTTTTTTGGTGAATCATGGGCTAAATACTCCTACCTGAATGTGGTCGTTTTTGCTGAACCATTATGCTCAGGAAAGAAATAACCAGAGCAAGTATCTACTCCAGTAAGAACAAAACATTGTCCTTTCCACAGAAGAGGTCCAATGTAGCAAACCTGCCACCAGGTTGCTGGCTGGTCACCTCAGGGACTGATGCCATATCTGAGTCTCAGTGTGGATCTCTGTTGTTGGCAGAGCTGGCATTCAGTAGCAGCTGTAATCAGGTCAGCCTTGGTGAGTGGAAGTCTGTTGTTGAGTCCAAGCATAACCCCCACCTCTGCCACCATGGCCAGGGCAACATTTTTTGAAGAAAACCTTTAATTGGGGCTGGATTACCATTTCCGAGGTTCTGTCTATTATTATTATGGTAGGAAGCATGGCAGCATACATGCAGATATGGTCCTGGAGTTTTACATCAGAAGGCAGCCAGGAGGGGTCTTTTCCACACTGGGTGGAACTTGAGCACTAGGAGATCTCAAAGCCCACCTACATAGTGGTACAGTTCCTCCTACAAGGCCTCACCTATTCCAACAAGGCCACACCTCCTAATAGTGCCACTTCTACTTCCCAGGAAGCAAGCCTATTGAAACTACCACACTGAAACTCCTATAGATGTTGAAAATCCAATGGGGCTGTGTGTATAAACGTTTCCTCTCTATTTTGGAGATTGATAATAGATTTATTTTCCTGTTTTCAGATGTACCGTGAAAAATCCTAATTCCTAGACAGATGTAGACCTTTCCTCTCTAAGAGAACACTTTATTGGATATGTTACCAGAAAAGCAACCTCAATATCAGAAAATTCTGGTCCTTGTAACTTTGAAATTAAAGAACACCTAGAACTTCACTAAATAAATAGAAAAAGGTGAGCCAGTCAGCTTGAGATTTTAAAATTCAAGAATAGAATAAAAGGGTGTTTTGTGTTTGACTAGAGCAAGGAAACATCTTAAGACCTTGTTGTTCATTTTCTGTTAGTAATGAATTCTTAAGATGCCATTTTAAAAAAGCTTCAAAAGTATGGAACAGAGACAACCCCTCTGAGAGAACTGTTAAGCTTTCAAAAGGCTTATTCCCTTCCATCACAAAACTTTCCCCTTTATGCAGCTGCAAGGGTGAAAATCTGGTCCTGGGCTCCTCATCTTTCATGGAGTATAAATGTTGTATGGGGTTGGTTGGCTGGGGAGGCCGAGGTTTCTTTGAGTTCCTTGGTGCATAGAGGTGGCTCCTGGGGACCATTTTCTTATTTCTCTCTGCAGTCTTGGCAGGAAGAAAAATTTACACCCCACTTATTTACTTTTGGCAAAACAATTCCCCATTTTAACACCTATTTGAAAGTGTAAAAACATTTTTCTGTTGCTGGGGGATGAATTATTCATATAGTTTTCTTCTTTAAACAAGAATAACAATGCATCACTCTTTAAATATCTGCCAGCCTTCCAGGTTAACTCTTCTGCCCTGTGTGGCATCCAGTCTAGTCACTTGTCTAGTTTGAATTTGTCAAAATGCTTACTAGTAGGTCCCAGCTCCCTTTGACTCCTTGCGTAGCTTTAAAATGTTCTCACTATGGTAGAATAACCACTCATACATCCTGCTTTTGAAGTCAATTTTGAGATTCCATAAGAGAAGCATTCAAGAAACATGGCACAGTCCAGTGTTGTTTGTTGGTTTGTTTTATTGTAACTATGTCATGTGTCAAAAGGTAAAAATGATCTTTTGAGAAGATAAGTTGGGTGTGTGTAAGTATGTGTGTGTATGTATATCCATGTGTGTGTATATTGTACAGTGTGCATGTCATGTATAATATATATTTATATTAAAAATAACTCAGATATCTTTACATTGATGCAATAAATGACTGACATGAAAATTATTTCAGAATACTAAATAAAATAACAATTGTAAGCAATATGAATATAGTCAAATTTAGGTATTCAAATAAATAGTATTTACATAAGTAATTGAATGCAAAGAAAATGATAGAAAAGGACATACTCCTATATAGCTGGTGTGGAGAAAGCAAGATGTCATTCTGCTTTCCCTATCTCAGAGTTCAGCTTTTAACTTCTAAGAACCATACCAGCTTTTCTGCTTCTCTGGCTTATAGATCACACACCATGGGGCATCTATATTTCCATGATTATGAGATCAGTTCCTTATTTTTTCCCCTCTGGAGAATCCTGACTTACACAAATTTGATGAATAAAATAATGTTCATCTCCATTGAAAGAAAAATTCAAACACTCTGAGACTAGTCTATTGTGTATGCAAGTGTTAAGCAGGTGATATTTTTAAAGTAAAAGTACAAAAATTATCTGAGGGTCGAAAAGGAGAAGCGTCTCTACTTCTCTACAAATGAACTAGGCATTTTAGCCATGAAGTCTATGTCAGATCTCTACTTGCTATGAGTCATGTTGACCCTGCTATCCTTCATTGTTAGATTGATGGAGTAACTTGGGGACTTATTGATAAATTTATTGCCTGGAGCCCATGGACTACCAGAGGTCAATTAGCTAACACACATATCCAAGGGCCTTCCAGACTACCAAACTAGAGGAATACAATAAAATTTCCCACAGGGCACCAGCCATCCTTTGGAATACCCTCAGCTTGGCCAGCTAGGTGTTCCATTTCCTAATAGGCAGCAATGGTGTCTCCAGGAAATTGTTATTGCATTTGAAGGAGCCTGTTTGGACTCTCTGGAAAGGGGGCTTGTTTAATGTAGAGATATGAGTGTGTTGACTGTAACTCTAGTATGGACCAGTCTCATTCTCCTAGGATCTTCCATATTCTCATGCCCTCCACATTGTAACTCTGACACCTTTTGAGATAGAAGCTAGCACTACAATTCAACTGTTTGGGAGATGCTGGTGTGTTCAAATATATACTAAAGGGTTCCTTTAGACATGAATTATCTTCTAGCCAGTTTATTTAGTTTTTGGTGTCTTCTATGAGAATGATGTTTAGATAGCAGTTGAGGGTCATGAGTCAGCTGTAAGGAGAGTTTGGTGGAATATCCAGTGTCCAGTACTCAGTTCTGCAATGTTAAGCTTCAATGCATTGTACACATAATAGCATATAATGATTTGAAGAGGGCAATGGAATGACCAGGCCTGTTTACAGTGTTTGATATCATGGCCACTGTGTGGTTTAAGTGGATTTCTCCAGTTAAAAAAAGGGAAAGATATATAAAAGGAAAGATAGTCATTATTTTTACAAATGACTTATACAGAGCTTTAGAAATTTCAATGTATAATTTCTCTCTTCTTTCTGTTATTAAGTATGTCTCAGATTCTGTATGAATGGGTCCTAGTTAGGTAATTATTTCTATGACAAAATACCACAACCAAAGCAAGTTGGGGAGGAGAGGGTTACACTTCCACATCACAGTCCAGCATTGACAAAAGTCAAGACAGGAACTCAAATAGGGCAGGAACCTGGAGGCAGGAGCTGATGCCGAGGCAATGGAGGTGTGTTGCCAACTGCCTTGATCCTTATGGCTTGCTCAACCTGCTTTCTTATAGAACTAAGGACCATTACCCCAGGGATGGTACTACTTATAATGGACTAGGCCCTGTCACATCAATCACTAATTAAGAAAATGATCTTTAACCACATCTTATGGAGTCATTTTCCTAACTGAGATTCCATCCTCTCAGATGACTTTAGCTTGTGGATAAAACTATCTAGCCCAGACCGGTAGAGTGTCACAATATACTAAGCCCTAAAATATTTATGAGATTATTTAATTTAATATTTATTTTCTTTAGAATAAAAATATATCCATGCCTTTCTCTCTTATACATACATACTACACTCTATGTGGTAAATATTTCTTTATTGTATGCAATACATTAACCAAAACCTTAGAATTCACTATGCTTTCAATGATTCTATTCATTATCCCCTTATATCTTCTTTCAAAAAATGCAACTACTGAAGCATCAAGATTGGGCTTTTTTTTTAATTTTATTTTATTTTTTTAATTTACATTCCAAATCACTTCCCCTTTCCCGTTTCCTCCCTCCCCGAAAGTCCCATAAGCCCCCTTCCCTCCCTCTTTTCTCCATTCAACCCCCTCTCATTACTCTGTCCTGGTGTTCCCCTACATCCCGTCTTTCCAGGACCAGGGGTCTCTCTTTCCATCTTTTTAGAAATCTATTGATATGCTGATTGTGTCTAGGGTATTCTGAGATTCTGGGTCAATATCCCCTTATCAGTGACTGCATACCATGTGTGATCTTTTGTGATTGGGTTACCTCACTAAGGATGATATTTTCAAGTTCTGACCATTTGCCTAGGAATTTCGTGAATTCATTGTTTTTAATTGCAGAGTAGAACTCCAATAGCTTATGCTCTAAGATCAAGAATAGACAAATGGGACCTCATTAAATTACAAAGTTTTTGCAAGGCAAAAGACAAAGCGGCAACCAACTAACTGGGAAATGATCTTTACCAACCTTACATCCGACAGAGGGCTAATATCCAAGATATACAAAGAACTCAAGAAGTTAAACTCCAGAGAGGCAAGTAACCCTATTAAAAAATGGGGTACAGAGCTACACAAAGAGTTCTCACCTGAAGAATATCTAATGGCTGAGAAGCACCTAAAGAGATGTTCATCATCCTTAGTCATTAGGGAAATGCAAATCAAAACAACCCTGAGATTCCATCTCACACCAGTCAGAATGGCTAAGATCAAAAACACAGGAGACAGCAGTTGTTGGCGAGGATGTGGAGAAAGAGGAACACTCCTCCACTGCTGGTGGAATTGCAAGCTGGTACAACCACTCTGGAAAGCAGTCTGGCAGTTCCTCAGAAAACTGGGCATGACACTTCCGGAGGATCCGGCTATACCACTCCTGGGCATATACCCAGAGATTTTACCTGCATGCAATAAGGACACATGCTCCACTATAGTCATAGCAGCCTTATTTATAATAGCCAGAAGCTGGAAAGAACCCAGATGTCCCTCAACGGAGGAATGGATTCAGAAGATGTGGTATATTTACACAATGGGCTTTTACAGCTTAATAGCGAAGTTCAAACAGTAGGACAAAACATGCTAACAGAAATCTTGTTGCATTTAATAATGTAAAAGATGCTGAAATACTAGAGAGACCCCAAATGTCCTTATACACGCTGAGATTCTTCGAACATTCTTCACGTTTATTCCTTTTTACCATCTGTCTTAGTTACTGTTGTGAAGAGAAACCAAGACCAAGGCAACTTAGAAAAGAAAGCATGTAATTGAAGGCTTGGAGGCTTGTTTACACTTTCAGAGGGTGAGTTCATGACCAACATGATGGGAGATATTACAGAAGGGAGAGAGAGAGAGAGAAAGAGAGAGAGAGAGAGAGAGAGAGAACGAATATGTCTTGTCATGAACTTTTGAAACTTCCAAGCCTGATCCAGTGACACATATCCTCCAAAAAGGCCATAATTCCTCCAACAAGGCCACACCTCCTAACCCTTCCTAAGCAGTTCTTCAGACTGAGAGCCAAGCATGTACTTATATAAGGTAATGGATGCAATTCTCATTCAAAGGATTATATTCTGTATTGTTTCCTTTTCTGTTTTTACTAAATAATAATAATAATAATAACCTCTACCCTTTCCTTCCTTTTCTTTGTCTGCTTTAATTTTCTTTTACTAGTAGTTCCTTTATATCCAGACCAACAAAATAATAGAAAATAAAACAGAAGAAGTTTGATTCTAAAGGTTCTTTGCAGTGAATTAAGACCTTTTCTGACAGTGAACATGATTTTAGAGAATGAAAGGAGGTATGTCAGTCAGATCTCCCCAGATTACAGAAAATAAAGTTTAGCTTTGCCAGTGAAGATTGTGTTTCAGTGCTAGTCACAAGAAACTGACTGAAACTGCTCTCAGAGCAGATAGTTATTCCTGTTGTGTAGCAGGTGTAAAGGCAGGGTCTCTCGGACATTACTTCAGCAAGTCAACCATGGGAGGGCCCAGGTCAAGAGGATTGCCTTGCCTCTTCTCACTTAATAATAATAATAATAATAATAAAAAAACCATTGTTATATCTAACTTACAGCTGTCAAATAAGCAATCAAGAAAGGAAAATACAGGAATACTGACCACAAGAGGACATTACTGCTCTGAGAATTGCTCTTGATGTTTCATTGCAACACCCGTTCAGGACAAACTCTAGCTGTCTAATAGACTGCAGTTTTAGTAGTAAATTTGTGTTTCCAAATAGACTTCTTTCTTAGAAGAGACAGAGTTTAATATAGAGATAAATAAATATTTCAGACAATAAATTATTCCCCTAAGGCACTGGCCATTTCACTTTTTGGTTTTGTTTTGTTTTTTTTTTTTCTATTTGTCTACTTCCCAGTCTCTGGTAATCATTTGATTGTATGTTCCCTTGCCAGGAGCTTGGATTTTAGAGTCCATAGAGAAGCGAGACCATTTATTTGTGTTTTATGTTTGCTTAAATCCATTTAACATTACGTCCTTTGGATTCTTTTCTGTGTTATCATAGATGACAATATTTTCTTTCTTGATAGATAAATAATAATCCAATTCATTCCTCTGTCTATATATTTGTTTCTTACTTACACATCAGGGGATTCTCAGATTGTTTTGATGTCTAATGGCTTCATAGGTAATGCTGCAATGAACATGAATTGCAAACACATTAAGATATTGATTTTGTTGTCTTCGGATATTAATGCGTAAAATGTGATTGCTTGATCAACATGTCATTAGTTCAATGATTTATAGCAATCCTCTCTTTGGTTTCCATAAAAGCGCTCCTAACTTCCATCCCCGCCAATAATGCACATGTTACAGTTTTCTCTGTACCCTAGTCAACACTTACCATATTTCAATTTTTAAATATTTATTTACTTCTTGATTTAATTATTTGCTAATGTCTATGTATCTTGACTGTGCCATAGGCTGCACGGGGAGGTCAGAGGACAACTTGTAAAAATTAGTTCTCTCTTCCATTATGTGTGTCTTGGGTATTGAACTTACATAGTCAGTCCTGGCAAGTACCTTTACCACCATCGTTCATCTCTGTGTGTGTGTGTGTGTGTGTGTGTGTGTGATATGTATCTTAACAGAGGTGAGGAAGAATTTTATTGTTTTGATTCCAATGTCTGTGAATAGTGGCTAATAAGTACGTTTGTATTGACTTGGCATTTTTATGTCTTTATATCTGTTCAGTACCTTTGTCCACTTTTTTTTTTATTTGCTGTTAGTTCTTTACACATTATACTTTACATTTACTTCCTCCCAGTGTGTCCTTGCTTCCCTTTGTGGAACTGAAGTCTTTTAGTTTCAGCCAGTCATACTTTATTTTTGTGACTGTTGCCTGTCCTTTGGTGAGGTATCCAAAACCTCATTGTCAAGACAAATACCCAGGATATCCCTGAGTTTTGCAACTAGGATTTTTAAATGGTTTATTGAAATTTTGATCCAGTTTCAACTTCATTTTCATATGTGCTATCAAATAAAAATCCAGTATTACTTTTAGGTAGGCAGATGTCCGATTTCTGAGCACCTTTTAGAGGAACTTAGCTTTCTTCATTGTGCATTTTCTATACTTTAGTCAAAGCAGCTTATCAGGTATGCGTGAACCTGTGTGTGAGCTCTCTGCATAGCTCCATTGTTCTGCATAGCCTTTTACACGGCAGTGCCATTCTGCTTGATGAGTAATATAATTTGAAATCAGGAGTGCGATGCCTCCAGCTTTGTTCTGATTTCTCAAAATTGCTTTGGCTAATCAAGTATTTTGTAGTTCTGTACAAGTTTTAAGTCTGCTTTTGTATTTCTCTGAAAAATACCATTGGAATTTTGAAAGAGATGCCACTGACCCTATGGACTGCTTTGGGCATGAGCAATTGGTATCTTCCTTTTTGTGTTCTCTGATAATCTCTCTCATCAGTGTCTTAAGGTTGGCTTTGTACAAAGTTTTACCTCCATAGGTAAATTTGCTCTTTTTTGTTCAGAGTATCTGTATCAGTTCACATGTGTGCACAAATTCATATACGTGTCCATTGTGTTTATGCTTATCTGGGTACACTTGCACATGTAAATACATGCATGTGGAGTTCAGAGCTCAACATCAAATGTCTTCAATTGCTCTCCATCTCATTCTTTGAGATAGGATCCATCATTAATCTTAGAAATCACTAATTTGGCTAACTGGTCAGCCAGCAAGCTCTGAATATTCTGAATGTCTATGCTCCTCCAGTGCTAGGCTTGCATATGTGCAGGCCTAGACCCAGTGTTCATGTGGTGTTGGTATTCTAAGCTGAGTGCTATTCTTGTGTGCAAGCATTTTACTGAGGAAGTCATCTCTACAGTTAAATTTCTTCCTGTGCATTTTAAATTACCTATAGGTATTCCATATCAGAGTGTAAGGGTAGCCTGTATGGATGACTCTTTGTCTCAAACTTCTCATAAACTGTAGTCACAATGATAGGAGCTCCACGTATTGGAAGAACCCAACCCTTAATGTCTCCTAAGTGCTCTTAGACTACATAGTCACATAACAGCAGAAAAGGGAGTTCTCTACAGATTCTACATAGGGTTTCAGTTATACAAAACTGGGTCTTTTATTGTAATAAGTTACTAACTAATGTGATTTTTTTCACCAATGTGATTGTCTCAATTCTGAACAACACTAATATATAGTGGAGCTCATTTTGCAGTAAGTCAGTAATTAATTATGGTGCTATATTAATTTATTACTAATAAAACATCGCAGAATAGGTAGCTAAAACCTGAAATAGAAAATTGATGTCTCACCTGGATTAACTTGTTCCCCAATTGCAATATGTTTATATGATATGAGCTATACTTTTGTACAGATATCCTAAAACTTTCTTTAAAATAATTTAAAATTTTGCTTTATGTGCATGTGTGGACCCAGAATATGATGTTGGTTTTCTTGGAACTGGATTTATAAGTGGTTGAAATCCACTGGGGACTGAACTGGATACTGTGTAAAACATTAAGTGCTCTTAACCGGTGAACTATCTTATCTCTGTGAATGTTTATTCTTGTGTGTGTGTGTGTTGTGTGCTGGTGCTAGTGAAGGCAGAAGAAGCTGTGGGGGATATCCTAGACCTGGAGTGACAGGTGGTTGTGAGTTACCTAACACCACAACTCTTAACCACTGAACCATTTCTCCAGACTTTCATTATAATGTCCTAATGTGTATCCATTAGAAGCACCAACAAAAAGGACTATATGTCATTTCTTTTTCACACTGATCTCATTAGGAGTAACTAATAGCATCTTAATAGAGTGTAGGTGTTATCTTCATAACATGAATGTGGATGATTGCTGATATTTTTGTCCCAGTGTTAAAGTATAAGTTCATGCTATCCCAAAGGAATATCCTGTAAATACCTAGGACATAGTGATTAATGTCAAGTTAAGGAAACAAGGGTGGCTTTTCGGGAACCTCACCTCAAAATAGCAGTACTCTCCAGTCTTACTTACAAATGAGTTTTCTCAACAGTGCTCTATAACCCTTTAGAAATTTTCCAGCAAGGCTATAGTGCTCCTTAATAGTCTGCTAACAGTAGCAGTGCTTGGGATATGTGCTTTTTCATTGCTATTTTCAAGGTCTAATTATTTTCTTTGTGTTTGGGCAAGAGAACGTAATGAGGAAATAAGACATTAGACATCATTAGACACCGGTGATCCAGGAGCAGGGTTCTCCTGATATCAGCCAGGAGCTAGGTTTCCTGGCAGAACTGTACTTGTGTCTAACTTCTTTCTGAAGGCCTCCTTTTTGATAGGTCACAAAAAACATAAAGGAAGTCTGAGCAACTCTGGTGATCTTCAAGGCAAAGGAAAGACCATGAATACAAGAAGTTTTGCTTCTAGCATATACTGTTAAAAGTTCACTAACCTTAAAGTGTCAGTGCTCTGCAAACAAGCACTGTACGAGGTCACAGGGACCTGATGATCTGTCTATGTGTTATACTGCCTTTAACACTGTGCTTCCATGATCTTCAGCTTCTCTAGATAATTGAGTACTAGCACAGTGTGCACACACGCACATGCACACAACAAGAAAACAAAACTAAAAAGAAAATATTCCAAATCAAGACTTCATACCAACTACAGCTATTAGCAGGTCAAGGAAATACAAACTTTTGACTCTAGAGTAGAGTGTTTGGTTAATTGTCTGTAAAAGTCCATGATGTTACTAACAAATTGCCACATTGTATGTGTGCATATTTGTCACTGATGAAAATGTACAGTAACATGGTAAGAAGGAACATGGTAAGAAGGCTTTCAGGATCCCTCATTTGTCTCCATGAAAGTATTTTTTTTCACCTTTTCACCTCTATTAGGCTAAAATCTGAGCCTAGTTGGGATTTGGACCGAGGGCTGTATCTCTAAAAACGATATAAGCATACAGTGACCTTATTATACTTTTTTCCATAAACCGCTACCAAGCTGGTGGTGTTGATTACAAATGATTATATGTTTCCATAAATAAGACATCCTGGAGTCTGGGCATATAGGTTAGTGCTGCTGTCTATGCCTAGTATGTGTGTGGCCCTGAATTTTATCCTTAGAGCTTTTTTTAAAAGGAGGAAAGGAACAAAAACAAACAAAACAAAAGTAAGGCTTATTCTGGAATTTTGAAAACACCTTTCTTCATTTCAACCTTTGCGAAGTCTAAAAGCAAGCAAGAGATTGGGTTACGTCTGTGATCGCACGGACAATTCTACTAGGCGAATCATAGTCACAAGTTCCTGAAGTCCAGCCAGACTTTCAGCCTTCACTTTGGGCTCACAGAACTTAGCCACATGTGTATGGGAGAGGGAAAAGTGCATATTGCCATGGTTCTCCAGTGTCTTTTAATTGAATAAAGAACAGAGGCTGAACAAACTTGAACCCACCTGGAAAGATGACCATGAGAAGAATAATCCTGATGTCTCTAAGTCTGAGGGGCAGGAATTTCCTATAGGCAAAGTTCATGGTCACTGCTCCCTTAGTTTACAATTGAGGGGTCACAGGGGATTAGTCTATGTGATGATCCATTTCTTGAGGATTCTAACAACCTGACATGAGTAGTGAAATGTATTTGGCCATCAGTTTCCATAGCTGCAAAATTGAGGACTTAAAAGAGTGAGGATGAAAGAGACAATAAAAGGAACCTCAGTACTATGACCTAAAATAGATAGAATATCATCATCATTGTCAATAGTAATAGTAATAAGAATAGTAATAATGCCACATGCCGCAAAGACATTGACCTAACTGGCCTCAAGTAGTATATCAGAGTCAGACCCTGGGATTTCTACTTGAATTTGTAATCATATTCTCACGATGAACCTGATAAATCTCTCTTTAATATTTGAAGATTTTCCTTTGTTTTGTAGCAAGATTTTGGGGGTCAAGTATATGTTTTGTAATCATCCTACTTGAAACACTGACTGTAATAACATATAAGGGTGTGCATATTCCTAGTGTGAGACTTGATGTTTTACTAACCACACAGTTATTTATTTATTTATTTATTAGCCAGCAGCTGGTTGAGATTCAGCACACTCCTCCATTCTCTACCTTTCTGCAAGGAAGAGTGCTCAGGGCTCACAGATTAGTTCTGCCTGCTTTTGAAATTTATATAAATAGATCCACAGTGTTGTAGCTATTTATATCTCAGCTCTTTGAGTCAACATTATGCCTTCAAGGTTCCATGTTTTGCCTATGGCAGTAGTTTCATTTTTAGTGCTACTCATATTATGCTATGTGATGATACCAGTTCATTTTCCTGTTAGTAGACACTAGCAGTTTCTAGTTTACAGAGATTCTGTAAGCACTCTTATGCATGTCTTTTGGATGCCTTTGGGCATACAAATGGGTAAATTTTGTTGAACATCTACCTAGTTTTTAGGCAATTAGATATGTCATAATATACATATGTTTAACATCTTATTCAAAGTGTGGATGGTAATTTATATACCAACTAGTGGTATCTTGAGATATTCTAAATTATTTCCTACTTACTAAGAATTTTTCCTTATTCACTATGATATTTTAAAACATTCAGGTGAGCAGACTGCAGCTTTTATATGGGCTGGTCCTTGGTAACAAGAGACCCCATAGAGATGTCTGGTTGCAGGGCTTGGCCTGTGATGTGGGTGAGAGACTGTGGAGTTGTAAGCCTGCTTCTGTTTCATGCCTTGATACATTATGATGGCTGTCTCAACAGCTGTGAATTTATTTATCTTTTTAACGCTTTCTTGGAAACTGACACTAGTTTGAAAGTTGCCAGATTCATAGAGACCACACAAGTTAAGAAGAAGAATATTAGATAACACAAATATGGGCTTCAGTGGCGCCAGAGAACAAAGAAGAAAAAAAATAGCTTATTAGGTAACTAGTGGACCCAGGCGTGAAATTTAGTAATACGCTATTTAAACATAAAAGGCAAAGAAAAACTTGTTTGAAATCGTAGATGTGTCTGACAGCTAGTGTAAGGAATGTTTCTGTTTTCACACTGATATACTCTATACCTAAAGAAGTTTCAACTTATCAAGGTAGCTTACAATTTCTTCTCCAAAGAGAAGAAAATAGGTTATAAATATGGGATCGTGAATTAATTCAAACCATTCCCAAAACCTCCATATTTTGAAGAAAGTTGAGCTAAAACCACAAAGTATTGGGACTGAGTAAAAGTTCTGATAATGGATGGAGTATCCACTAAACTTGAAGTCTCACTCATGCCCCATTCCATCCTGCGTCTCTGCCAGCTGTCATTTGACCATCAAATTTCCCCCTAGCCTGGCACTAGAGATGCTGAGTAACTTGTTTCTCAAAGTTTGCAAATTCTCAAAGTTTGTAAATTCTCAAACTTTGCAATTGGCAGCCATGGTCTAGTGAAGGCCTATTCTAAGGCTTTACTGCCTCCCATTATCAGCCAGGCATAAAAGTGAGGTTCTGTGCTTTGACATTAAACAGCAGGCAAACCATAATGGTATTACAAAATGCACCTTAAATTTTTCTGATTTTAGACAGTGAGGCAGTAGTAGTGAATGCCACGTGACTATTTCACCTCTGCTGAGGTAGAAAAGTAAGTCAAGCTTAGATCAACTCTCAACTTCATTGCCCACCCACCCCGTAACTTCCTGGTCCCTATCCATCTCTTATTTCTTCATGTTTATGCTTTAAGCCACCCTTGTCCTTTTAGCGGCCTCATCTATAAAAACAGATCCTCAAGTTGTTCATAATTCTTGGTCAAGATAATGGCTTAGCCCAGATCGAATGTGAGTAGAGTAGGCTCTCAGGTAGGGGGAGAAAGTGTGGAGTTTATGACACTTTCATGGAAGTTTAGTGCAGCAGGTTTTTTCTGCATTCCATTGTGTTCCTGTAAAAACTTTCAGCACCTTGCTTTGCAACAAGCACTCAAAATGACTTGGAGTATATCTTTTAAACTTCCTTACTTTGCATTACATGGGCTTAAGGTCCATAAAAATGGATCATTTTGGTGTTCAGTCTCTTGTAATATCTACCATTATACTTGAATGATGGTGTAGGACTGGTATTTAAATGACCACAAAATCCTAGTGCCTCATCTAGTGATAGAAGATCAAAAAGTCAAACCTAGGCTGACTGGGTAGCTCAGCATGGAAAAGTATCTGCCTTCCAAGCCTGCCAATATGAGTGTGTTGTCCAGAACCTACATAGAGATGGAAGGGGTAACTGGCTTGAAAATGTTATTCTCTGACCTTTTTATGTACACCATGACATGTACAAATAAAACATACAAATTAAAAGGAGCCAAATCCAGGCATGCCAAACTCAGTCAAGAAGAGGTAAGAGGAAATAAACCAATTCACAGTACTGTCCCCTTTCATTTATTCTACACTACATGTTTATCTGTGAGATAATAACAAGAAAAATAAAGTTCACTTTTAAAAAGACTCTATTTCACTGTCAACCCCAATGCCTAAGAGTCAGCTTCAGTTTAGACAAGCTTATGAGTGGGAGAATAAAGTCATCAGATGTGTTCTAGTGAAAAATCATCATTAGATGTCTTCATTCCAAGCTCAGAGTGTACGCACAGCCATCTGCTGCTGACAGTATGTCCATGGTAATTTACTTCTTCTCTAAGACAGAATTGTCGCTATCTAATCTGCCATTCTCAATATTTGTTTCAGCTTTCCCTAATTATATACCTTTACCTTTCAGAACACCCATGCAATGATTGTATTGACTTTCCTGCAGTTACATACTCACACATCAAGACCACACTTATGTTTCCCCTGACTGCTGCACATAAGCCCTGAAGGTGTCTCTGGACTTCCCTGTCTGGGCAGACCTTTCCCCAGTCTGGTGTTCAAGCCAAGCTGGCAGCACAAGGTGTTTAATGACCTAGAAACAGTCCCACTGCTCTCTGCTACTTAAAATGGAATGTAACTGGGAAATTCAAGCTGAAGTGTACACTCTAAGTCAAATTTCTTATTACAGAATGGTATTGATAAAGATTTGATGAGAATAAAATCAGACTTGATCAAATTCTCCCTAATAGATAAAACATTTGGTTGGTCAATAAATAATAGGTTTTTACAAACCTTACTAATCATCACATTCTCTTTCTTTGTTAGAACCTCACTACTTTATCTCCTCCAGAGCTTCCACTTTAAATCTATATAGCTTCAATAATCAGTGACTATTTAACTACTGTATCCAGAATATATTTCCATTGCTTGTATTTTGAGTGCCTGTGATTCAGAAATTCCACCAGCGACCTGCAGTCTGTTTGTGCTATGGGGCCAGGCCCTCTTAAGCAGCCAGCTGACCTCATTCACCCCCACTTTAACTCTGTAAGGTGTCTATCATTGTTGGCTTTACAGATGGATACTGAGGCTCAGAAGAGACTGAGTCATGGATCTAATATTACACTTGAAAACCTAGTCAAATTGGAGTGTGTTATCAAAAGTTTCCAACATGAAAGAGGCCTTCAGAGAAGAGCTTTATTTTCCCTTTGAAATAGGCAGCCGTTTTTATTTCTTCCATGGTCACGTGGGCCTCTTTGTCTGCAGGAAAAAAATAAGAGAAAGTTAAAATTAGCATGATTCATAATGTAATTACTGGTGAATTAATAGCAATGAAGGAATGCATGAGAACCCACAGTAGCATGAGGATAGATTAGCCAGTCAAAATCTACTAAGACCCTGGTAATTGACTATTTTCACAGAACCTAGAATATAGAAACTTATTTCCAAGATAATGTAATTTTATCAATTAAAATACTAGAGTGTTTTAAAAAATAATGTTTAATGAAAGTCTTTCTAAAGTACTCTCTAGACACTTTGTACATCCATTCAGAAAACCCAAGGGTAAACAGGAAACAATGTGAAGATTTCTTGGTAGCGTTAATTAATCTTGTCCTGAGTGGTGCCATCTCCCCCAGATGCCTCCAATGGTCTGACTAATATCTGCTGCTGTAGAGGATGCCTATATCCAAGTCATACATCTGGCTGATTAATTGCAAACATATGAAAAAGACTGCCTCCTTCACAACAGTTTTGGATGCCTTTGAATGACATCTGTTTTAGAGCTGTCTGTGAGGTTATTAGAAACTGTGAGGCCATTGCAAGCTGGCTTCTTTCTCTGCTCAGTTCTCTTTCACTTCTACCACACCTGTTTTCCTCAAGATCCTTTCCTTGGAAATCTCCTGAACTTCAATCTCAATCCCTAGAAAACCAGTCTCCTATAGCACCTTGTGCAAACCATCAGGACTTCTGCTTAGGGGGAATTATGATCTAGTTTAAAAGACAGGGCACAATAATGCATACTATAGGGAAGTGAACCTGCAGGGCAGATGAACATGTCCAGTTCTGAGTGCTCATCTTTTTCCTAATCCAAGTAGAGTTGTGGGAATTGGGGTAGGCATGAAAGGCATCTCAGAGGAAGTTCGAAAGTGTTCTTTTCTTCCACCCAAGACAGGTATAGGAGTATTGCATAATTCAACAGAACTATGTTAAATCTTTGTATGTGTTTCTAACAGTGCATAACTATTAAAGGGATCATATTAGTTGCTATTTCTTCCTGAATCCTCTTTTGATTTATATGCATCTCACAGAACGACAAATTGTATCTGGGTAAGTAGAGCAGGTAAGCTTTCTAGGTAAACTGAAGCCTTTACCTTGGAATGTTATGTAGCATTCACTTTAAGAAATGTACACTCATCTCGATCAGTGATGTTTTGCCATAATCTGCCTCGAGTATTTCTTCTGATATTTGTAATATTGTATCATCTTCACTCTCCATAATCTACTCTTTTAATAATTTTTCTCTTTCTCTTTACATGGATCGTAATTTTCAAAGAAAGCGCTGAAGATTCACTGCGATAGTCCCACCTCGGTGATTCCTCCTCCTCCTCATGTAGTCCTACACATGAATCTTAACACTCTGCCGTCACCTAGTCTAGCTGACTTCAGTTGTGATTCTCTAATAAGAGGCTGAGGTTTGTTTGTTTTTAAGGATTTGAGGTTAGATAGTTTGTGAGGGAGCTGTTCCCTGTCAGAAGAAAAAGGATGAGGAGAGAAGGAAAGAAAGTCAATTTTCAAACAATTTACTGCAAATTTACAAACCCTGGCGGCCAGAGCTTAACCTAGGTGGCAATTTTAGTAGTCCTCATGTAACATATACCTCACCCCTTAAACCACTTGTTTCTGTTTGAAATGGAAGTATGCCGCAAAGGTTTATGAAGGCAGCAGTATTCACAAGAGAATAGATCAAAAGGGTAGGTCAAAATTCATTGGTAGATTAGTCAATTGATAAATTCATTCTTGAACTGGTTTTTGTAGGTGATTTGAACAGAAGGAGTTGTCACCTAGTTGAAGGAAGGAAGTTGCTGGGGCACTCTGCAAGAGTGTACTTTGCCAGTGTCTGAACATTATATCTCTAACTTATCTTGGTCACTGTATTAACTTTTTTCTGTTATTATGATAAAATACCCCAACAAAAGGAAGATATTCCTTAAGAAAGAAAGGGTTCCCTTGATTTTACAGTCCCATGGAATAGTCTCTCCTAGTGGGAAAGGCCTGAGTGTAGAACCCTGAACAGAAGGATACATTGTATGCACAGTCAACATGCACACATTTAATTCTAATACGCAGCCCACTTTATCCTCTTTATTTAGTCGAGGATCCCAGCCCATGAGGTGGTGCTCCTCACAGCCATGGTATGTCTTCCCTCTTCAATTAATCTATATAATTACTCATAAATATGTCCAGAGGTTCAGTATGGTAGTTTGAATAAGATATCCCATTTAATCCCATACATGTTAATGCTTGGTCTCTAGTTAATGACAATGATTATAGGGGCTTAGGAGGTTTAGCCTTTTTTGGACAATGTGTGTTACTGAAGGTGATGGTGTGCAAACTTAAAGACTTAGGCCATTTTTAGTTTGCTCTTTCTGGCTTTTGTTTGCAATTAAGGTTGTGAGATCTCACCTTGCTTTTCTAACCACCATGCCTACCACTTCTATACCATGATGGATTCTTACCTTCTGGCATAGTAAGTGCAAATTATCCCTGCTTCAATAAGTTACTTTGGTCATGGTGTTTTATCACAGCAATTGAAAAGTGACATTAATACTTTTTTAACCATAACACACAAGCAATAGAGCCAAGAAAGCATAGTTGGAAAATTTTGGAGTGGTGACTTAACATGAACATATTCTCATTGGACTCTTGGCTATTTTGTCACAGTGAGTTAATCCATGCTCTAAGGACAAAGGAAGGATGCTTTGTATACACTAACTCACGTTAGTCATCTCAGGACAAGGAAAGGATGCTTTGTGTACATGAACTCACATTAGTCATCTCAAAGCACTGATCTCTTTGGAAATACTTTCTTGGTATTCTGGTTTCTCCTGTGCTTGAGCAAAGAAGGTTTTGGAAGTAAGAGAAAACAGCTAAGTTAAAGAGATGAAAGAAAAAGAGAAAGGAAAGAAGGAAGGGAGGAAAGGAAAAAGAGGAAAAGAAAAGAAGAAAGGAAGAAATCAAGTAAATCCAGCCTTGGGTCACTGAAGTAGTAAATGTGAGAGGGTGTGGTGAAAGTACTGAAAAATTTAGCTACACTGAGTAGTCACGAGAAAATACATAACCCGTCCCATTGAGTAAACTGGGCATGTTCTTCCTGTTTCCTGCTTCCCGTCAGGCAGCAATATTGGCCTAAATTCCTCCCTTCTGTTCTTTCCACATATTTTTCATCCTTGAAGTCATGTCTGCATCGTTATTTTTCCATCTTAGCATGTCCCATCATACTTGCCTGATAGGGGTTGGAGGTTAGGTCCCTTTGTGTGGTGTTTTCCCACTTCTGCATTTGTTAGTGCCTCTCCAAAATCCTCCTTTTCTAAGATGCTTCACATGTCCCTCTCTGCTCTTTATGACACAAAGTTAGCCTCATTTCAGCACTCCTCATAATATACCTTTTATTAAAGTTGTTTAAACAGGCATTTCTCTTTCTCGCTAGATTGTGACCCCTGAGAGTGAAAGTGTTGGTATCCAATTGCTATGGAATCCACTACAGTGCTTCACATAGAGAGGGCATTTGATAATTTAATGCTTTTTGAATTAAATTGAATAATTAAAATCCAAAGTAAGTTGGAAAAGGTTGCTGTTTGGAGGGGAGTCTGGATTGGGTTACCTGGATAGGAAAACATATACTAGATTTTTCTAAAAGCTTGCACCCAAGCTGTCATTAAAATTAAAGTCCTTTATTACACACTTTCATTGTTGCTGAAATAATACTACTGGGCCTCAGAGCACACTGCTCTTAGTTATAATTTTGTGACATCAGGCATCAAGCAGTTGGAAAATTGCATGCGCTGTTAATATAACTTTACATACAGTATATCATTACAAATGAGAACATGGGCTTGAGGGCAGGGATGTTCTATGACATATTTTTCTGAAAGAGAGAAAATTCAACTGCAGATTTTCGTAAAAAGCATTTTCAAATTGGAACAAAACAGACTACATACATTTTAGTTGTCTTCTCAGTTATATCAGTATAATTCTACCTGGTACCATGCTACAAATACAAGCTATTTCTCTTTTCTCTCCCCCACAACCCACACATCTATATATTTATATGCAGAAATCATACATAGGATCAGTGGAAACACTTTTCTAAAATTCTGAACTGATGCTGGCTGTTGATCTGAAGGTAAGTGCTTGTCCTGGGCTAATTATTCTGATTGAAGCACTTATCCTATCAATTCCTGTATTTGTCTGCTCTTGTTTAAATGATCATGGAAACCTCCATCAAGCGGAATTAAGAAAAAAAATAGAAATGTCTCATTCTGCTGAGATGAACTCAAATGAGCCATATTCCCAGGCCCTCCTGAGACTTGTGTTTGAGGCTAAATGGTAGGTGCTATGCGGGCAGTCTTCTTCAAACTATCTCTCATATGCACCCCTATGGTCCCCTACTTTGTACAATGATATAAGTGTATTCTAACAGAGGGCTATAGTGAGAGCTTCCCCAAATAGCTTCAACTTATACTGGTATAGAATTGTTTAAATTTCTTATTGAGGTGTGGTTTTATTTCTTCTTTGCCTATTTTATGATTATATATTATCATCTTGTTAAGAGAAAGCTTCTCTTCGTGGCCTAGTTCGGCCTCAAACTCAATTCATGATCTTCGTGACTCTACCCTTTGAGTGATGATATTTTATTGTAACCCCAGGCTGCTGCTGCCAAACATCATCATCATCATCATCATCATCATCATCATCATCATCAAATAGTATCCAAACAAGAATCAGGCAATACCTGATATGAGAAATCCAGTGCTGTTAGAACTCTAGGAACCCTTGTTATATTTGATAGTTAGTGCCTTACTTCCATCTTCAGCATTGACTTGTGGTCATAAATAACATCGTGGAACCCCAGTAGTCCTTGGTGTTTTCAAGGCAGTCAGGAGGCTGAGTTTAACAGCAGTAAACCTTTACTTGATCTGCAAACTATCCTTGCCACTGCATTCAAAGCTTTTCTCTTACATCTAAGATGCCTTTACCATGTGGCTCCTTGTTTAGATATGTGTGTTTGCTTTTGGATATTAGTGGTAGTAATAAAGGTGTCTTATTGTTGTTAGATTTAATTATTTTGTGGAGTTCAATCTCAGAGATACATGCTAGGGAGATGCTCAACAGTTGTCAAAGGGTTCTCTTTATTAAGAAAGTAAAGAAGATCACATTTTGAGCAGTCAAAGAAAACACACACATGATACTGTTTCTGTTTGATGCTTGCATAATTGGGTATTGAAAGAGTGTGGAGAAGATGTCTTCTTACATGGCTAAAAAGTCTCCCTGCTATCAAGACACTGTTTGGTTCACTCAGAAGAAATCACACTATGAAAGTAGACTGCTATTTTCTGCAGTACTGACATCTTGTCTTGAGACAGCATGTGTTTTCCCAGCATCTGGAATAATAAGCACTGGCTATCTGTGTCAGACCAAGTCAAGATACTACAAGTTATTTATTAACAAGACTTACACCCTTCTTAATAGCCTTGGTTATTTCCTCCCCGAGGGAAAGGTTGGCCTCAAAGAAGTTGTCATTATTTTCTTTGTCTGGTCCAGAGTGTCTTTGTTCATGCTCAGCTTCTAAGAGAAGGGGAGTTGAGTTCACTTTTTAACCTGTAGGGACTAATTATCAGAACAAGACAAAAGAGACTTGTAATGTTTTAGGTGGAAGTTGAGACCAGGGGACCAGGAAGTGAGAGCTTGAACTTGCGACTTGTGTTCATGAAAGCTAAAGTAGATCCCTGGGTTGCAGGAGGGGTCTGTCCTCTGTCATCCTGTTTTAGGGGAATAACTTAGAAGCTCTGGGATACATAGCCCACTTCTCTGTCACATTTTCAAGTTACTTTTATTCCCACTTCATTGTTGAATATGGATTTTGAACTCCCAAGTTGCCAAAGTTTTCCACCTGTCCCTCAAAGCCCCAAAATACGTTTTTACAAAGAGACAGCAGAACAGTGTAGTAGCTGAGACAGGGTGGAGGAGCAGTACCTTGCAAGGGCCTGGGAAAAGTTGTCCCTGGAGGAGTGACAGAATCACAGTTCCTTTCCAAGGTTCTGGTTGTGATCTGGTTCTGATCTCTAGCCCTGCATGTTTGCCACCCCAGTCAGCAAGCATGTTCCATTTGTCATCTGTAATAAGCTGTAACTGATACAGACCGTTTGACTCAAAGTTGAATGTCTACTGAGGTCCATACATTTTAGCAATCATTTTGAAACATCGCCATCTGCTTTCTCCCAAATAATTTTTACATTTCAAATGTGATTTTTGCAAACATTTGTTATCGAATATGCAGAAAAGAGTGAGAAAAATGTAAGTGGCTGTTTATGCCACGCTCCGATTTCTCCTTAAGAGTATGTAGCAAAGAACTTTGGTCATCTTTAAAGAGCCTAGAAACTACGCCCCCCCCAACTCCATCCTCCCGTAGAGAAAGTGCAAAGCAGAGATCCAGTTTGCTAGGGGATCTGTAACATGAGGTCAAAGCAAAGGTGCAGGTCACTGTCTCACTGTAGCAACTTCAAGACCAGTGAGATAAGGTTTACTAAGTAGGCTCTGGCCTGTCAGCCCTCCATGGTCTCACTTGAAACAAAATCCCGGCTGACCTTATCATCCTCTACATGCAGGAGATTTCAGTTACAACTGATACTGTCTAGAGAGCACGAACTATAGACATAACACAACTCTATTTCCCTTTTCAAAACAGAGAGCCATGTCCCCTCATTGTTTAGCCTCCACTGGAACTTTGCTTTCTTTTCTGGAGTCTGGTTTCTTGGTGTAGGAGAGGCAGGGGTATCGCTCTTTACACTGCTTGGAAAGAATTTAGGTTGATCTTTTGAAAATAATTTTTGTAAATGATTCAGATTCTATCCAATGACATCCTTGAAACCCATAAATAGAAGCCCTTAGTTGGAAATAATATAACAATACTCCAAGATCTCTTTAATATATCTTGGCTTTGTTACCTTCTTTATACAATATTTACCTAAGGTGCTTCTGCAGAATGTTTACTCTAGTCTATTTTATGACAATTTAAGTCCAAGAATTATAAACTATGGGGTTTCTAAATAATGAAACACTATGGAACACAAAAAAAGTAAAGAAATTTTACTCATGTGGAAAGATATACCAGCATTTTTTTCTGATTAGTTTTTGATAATTTGATGCAGACTTAGACATATATGCAAGGAGGGAATGTTAATTGAGAGAGAACTTCCATAAGATTGGCCCCTAGGCAAGACTGTGAGAACATTTTATTTTTTTAAATTAATGATTAATTTAGTAGGCGGGCCCAGCCTACTGTGGGCAGTGCCACCTCTGAGCAGGTGGTCCTGGGTTATATAAGAAACTGCTTGTGGAGCCATGATGAGCAAGCAGTAAAAAACCTTTCTCTGTGGCTTCACATTCAGTTCCTGCCTTGAATTCCTGCAACAACTTCCCTCATTGATCAAGTGTGACCCGAGAGTTATAAAATGAACTAAGCCCTTTGCTCCCCAAGGTGCTTTAGTCATGGCGTTTTATGCGAGCAATAATCGATCTAAGACAGTTCAGTATCAAAGATGTATCTGCATCCTACCTCTTTCTGTGAAAAATAAGTAGGTGGGTGATGATGGTAGACAAGCAGTCACAGTAGGTGTGACTTGCTGAGTCACAGAGTTACAATGAGATTTGCAAGAACCTTCAGAGTAAAGAGGCTACAAAGCACCCACTTGTACATGTTGTTTTCTTTTTAAAAAGGTTATCATGAGGGTTGGCCGTCGTGGGAGACAGAGACAAGCAGATCTACAGATCTGTGTTAGTTCTAAGTCGGTCTGGCCAATAAATACATAGTGAGACCTGTCTCAAAAAAAAAAAGCCCACCACTACCACCACAAAAACAAAAATAAAACAAAAAACAGAACAAAACCAAAAAAACCAAAACCGAAAATATACCACTATTTACCAGAATGGGGGCATATTGAGACATTTCATGTTCTTTTTTTATACTATGATATATATTAAAGTCACTTTTACCTCAATGCTAACTTTTAAAGCTACCCATGCTGTATTGTCTTTTGTTATTATTAAAGATTGTAGGGCTTTTGTTTTGGTTTTTTTTTTTTTTCAGATGGGATTCACTGAGGGCTCAGGCTGGTCTCAAATTCGTTGCTGTATTTCTGCTTCAGCCTTATGTGTGCTTGTATGATGGCATAATCCACCATGCCTGGTTAAATATTCTATTTTAAAATTCATAAAATTTATTTTATTTACTTATGTTCTCAGCTTCAGGTTTGCTGGGCTGGTCCAGCTCAGGCTGCGAGCATGTGCTTAGCAGTGGTTTTTGCTATGTGCTTTTACTTGTAGAAAATTATGTATAACCTCATTTGTTTGACTATGTATATGTGTATTTACCCTATGCTATACATGCATGGCCCATTTACGATAAAAAAAATCAAATGAACACTACATAGCTCAATTTCTTCGGTTTTAATAAGTAAGAAAGGATTTTATTTAAAAGCAATGCATTAAAAGATGCACCTATTATTCCAGATGAATTTTTGAATTGCTCTTTCTAACTCTATGAAGAATTGAGTTGGGATTTTGATGGGGATTGCATTGAATCTGTATATTGCTTTTGGCAAGATGGTCATTTTTACTATATTAATCCTGCCAATCCATGAGCATGGAAGATTTTTCCATCTTCTGAGGTCTTCTTCAATTTCTTTCTTCAGAGACTTGAAGTTCTTGTCATACAGATCTTTCACTTGTTTGGTTAGAGTCACACCAAGATACTTTATATTGTTTGTGGCTATTGTGAAGGGTATCATTTCTAGAAAACTGGGCATGACACTCCTGGAGGATCCGGCTATACCACTCCTGGGCATATACCCAGAGGCTTCCCCTGCATGCAATAAGGACACATGCTACACTATGTTCATAGCAGCCTTATTTATAATAGCCAGAAGCTGGAAAGAACCCAGATGTCCCTCAATGGAGGAATGGATTCAGAAGATGTGGTATATTTACACAGTGGAATACTACTCTGCAATTAAAAACAATGAATTCACGAAATTCCTAGGCAAATGGTCAGATCTTGAAAATATCATCCTTAGTGAGGTAACCCAATCACAAAAGAACACACATGGTATGCAGTCACTGATAAGGGGATATTAACCCAGAATCTCAGAATACCCTAGACACAATCCGCATATCAATAGATTTCCAAGAAGATGGAAGGAGAGACCCCTGGTCCTGGAAAGACTGGATGTAGGAGAATACCAGGACAGAGAAGCAAGAGGGGGTTGAATGGGGAACAGAGGGAGGGAAGGGGGCTTATGGGACTTTTGGGGAGGGAGGAAACAGGAAAGGGAAAATCATTTGGAATGTAAATAAAAAAACTTAGAAAAAAAAGACCCTTGGAGAATTAAAATTAAAAAAAAAAAAAAAGATGCACCTATATATGCCTCAGTGTGCACTGTAAGACTGGCCACCAATATCAAATATCAAGAAATATTTTAAATGTCATAACTTCATATTTCTAAATCCCAACAAAAAAACCACCAATATGAACAGCCAAGGCAGAATGCTTTCTCCAGAAGACAGGAACCATATTGCCATAGGCCCTAAGAAAGCCAGTTAAGGTCTCAGCCGCTCTGGAGATTTCAGACAGGATTAGTAAAGTACCTCTGATCCAACCATGACCAGGTGGGCTAGAGTCAAAATAGTAAGAGACCCTTGTCAGCAACATCAAGGGAGGACACGAAGAAGGGGTCAGTGGAGAGCAAACCAAAGCCTTCCAAGTCATAAGCAATGTCAAAGCAGTGGGATGTCCCTGAGAAACGATGCACCTCAAGCAAAACGCAAAAAGAACAAAAGGAAAAGAGTACTTGAATGAAGATGTGAATGGATTCGCAGAGTACCTGAAGCAGAGCTCACAGGTGCTTCACAATGGAGAGCAGATAGCAGCCGACAGCCCAGCCAGGAAGTAAGGGAAGAAATTGCAGTGGCCTTAAAGAAGGACAGTCGACTGGAAGGACGGCGGCTAAAGAGACAGGTGGAAAAGAAGAATGCAAGGGTTATGTTTCCATTGTTGACAGCCTGGTCATGGAATCGCTGACTGCCCAGTTGTACTAGAGAGTCAGGACATGGGCACCAGCATTTGTTACAGCTGTGTGTCCATGGAGCATGAGATGACCAAATGCAGAACTAATGAAGATTCTGCACTTGGTGAATTTCCTTTCGCAAAATGTTTTGTCTGCAGAGAAATGGGACACCTGTCCAGATCCTGCCATGATAATACCAAAGGAGTCTATGCTGCTGCTGGTGGCTGTAAACTCTGCGGTTCCATGGAACATTTAAATGGAACATTTAAAGAAAGATTGCCTTGAAAATCAGAACTCAGATCGAATCACCGCAGTTGGTTGCTGGACAAAGGGAATGAATACAGACTATGAAGATGTTCTGGATGTGCCCAAACCACAGAAACCTAAAATGAAAGCACCCAAAGTTGTTAATTTTTGATAAGAATTGGTACAGTTGTTAATTACCACCTCAAGGTCACTTTCCAAAATCTTTAGGGATTAGAGCTGGGCACCTGTGGAGGCAAGCCTGTGTTATAGACACCACCCTGATCTTGATGGGAGCAGGTTGCCTATAATCTATCTGGGAGTACAGGATGATTAATTATGCTCTCTAGATATGTGTGTGTTGTCTGTCTGTCAGTCTTTCTGTGCCTGTGTGTCTATCTGTATTTGAAACAGAGTCTATGTAGCCCAGGTTGGCTTCAAACTAATTACCCTGCTTCGGCATCCAGAGTACTGAGATGACATACAATATGCCTAAGAGCATATTTTCACAGATGAACTTTGAAATAACTAAGTGCCTCTATACCTGATCTTGGCAGTCATCATTACAAATGTAAATTATGAATCAAAATTGACCTCTAAACAAAGAACATGCTTTGAATAAATAAATATTGTTATATGCTCTTAAAAAATGAAAAAGGAAAAAGAAAAGCCAATTAAGCTGAGGCACAAGACAAGAACTTCAAACTAGCAACTGTGAATATGTTCAAGGACCTCAAGGAAGAATGTCAATAAGTGCCTTAATATCATCTGTAAAGACACAGTAGTTGAATGAAGTAATGAAAACAATTCAAGACATGAAAGTAAAATTTAAGGGAAAAATGAACCACAAAAAACAAACAAACAAACAAACAAACAAAACCACAAACTGAAATGAAACTAGACATGGAAAAGTCAGGATGCCAAATGAACAACAGAGAGGTAAGCCTCAACACCAGATTGAGAGTCCTGGAAGAAAGAACATCAGATCTTGAAGGCAAGATAGAAGAAATGGAGAGCTCAGTCAAAGAAAGTGTTAAATCTAAGAACTCTGGTCACAGCCAGCAAATCTGAAAAGTCAATACTATGAAAAGACCAAACTTGTGAATAATAGGTATAGAGAAGGAGAAGAAACCCTAGTCAAAGCACAGAGTATATTTTCAACAAAATTATAAATGAAACATTCTCTAAAGGCAGAATGCCTATCAGGTACAAGAAGCAAATAGAAGAGCAAATACGCCCAGAAAAGAAACCCCACAACACATAGTCACCAAAACCACCAAACATACTGAACAAAGAAAGGATATTAAAAGCTCCAAGGGCAAAGGCCCTAGCCACATGTGAAGGCAAGGTTATTAGAATAACACCTGATTTTTCAATGGAAGCTCTGACAACAGATGGGCCTGGATGAATATTCTACAAGATTTTAGAGACCACAGAGGCTAGCACAAACTATTATACCATCAATCACAAGACAGAGGAAGAAAAACATTGCACTTAACAAACCAAAAACAAACTGAAGCAGTTTTATGTTCACCAATCCAGAATGTCTTAAGAGAAAATTTTTAACTCTGAAGAAAAAGATCCCCACACTAAAGAGGACACAAGGAATAAATTAAAGCAGAGCTGTAAATCATAGGGGCACAACCATACCACTAAAACAAAATAATGGAAATCAATAAACACTGCTCATTAAAAACTCTCATTATTAATCATCTCAGTATCCCCAATAAACACACAGAATAACAGACTGGATTAGAAAATAGAACCAGCCTTTTGCAACATCCAAGAAACACACTTTGCCATCAAGGACAGACAGACAGGAAGAGGATGAAAAAAGGTATTCCAAGCAAATATACCCAAGAATCAATAAGATATGACTATTGTAATATGTGGCAAAATAGACTCAAAACCCAAACTAATCAAACAGATAGGAAATACATTTCATGCACATTAAAGAAAGGGGCACCCAAATTCTTAAAAGAAACACTACTACAGCTAAAGTTACATATTCATCCTATCCTTTCCTTTCTTGTAATATCTCATATTCAATAAAACAACTAAATAGAAAATTCTGAACTTAACATCATAAAGCAAATGGACTTCAGAGACATATACAGAGGGTTCTACTTAAACACAAAAGAATATACTAAGCAAATATAAACAGATATTAACAAAAGTTAAGTACATCTAATTTAACCACCATGGAAAGATTAAAACTGGATTATCACCAACAATATAAACAACAGAAAGTATACATGCTCATGGAACCTGAACAACTCACTATTTAATGAATATTAGGTCAAGAGAGAAATCAGTGAGAAAACTTACTAAAAACTTTGAATAATTAAATAAAATTGAAACCACAGCATACCAAAACCTATGGGAAATAATATTGGTAGTTTTAAGAGCCAAATTCATAGCACCAGTGCCTACATTAACAAAAACATAAAAATACAAAAAAAAACCCATAAAACTAAAGAACCCTGATTTTAGTAACTTAATGACATACCTGAATGCTCTGAAAGAGAAAGAAACAAGAAAAGAGAGAGAGAGAGAGACAGACAGACAGAGACAGAGACAGAGACACAGAGACAGAGACTAATTTTTTCTTCTACTGTATCATAAGAACCTTATTCCTGTGCCCTGATAGATTGCTTCTGTTCTTGAAGATTTAATTGCATTCATAATTTTGAACTGAATACTTGTTAGGTATACTCTTCAAAGATTAAAGCTGTTTATCTGGGTATGAGAAAAAATGATGATTCACCAAAAATCCTCTTGTCCACCAGATAAAGCTTTTCCATCAAATGAAAGAACCAGATATATGAGCAGGACTTTTCTCCTTCATATATCACACCACAGTAGAGTCATTAGAGCAAACACCTGCACCTGGAAACACTTTTCTAGGTCCAGATGTAGTGAGGACCTGGGATGTTACTTGAATACTAGTAACCTCATATCCCTGAATTACAGCAATGTCCTAGCTTTATTGCCCTATTGAAAATCCATTTGCTTCCTCAATTTCATTTGTTTTATTTCTACAGTTCTATCCTACCCCTCAGATGAACCTATTACTTATAGTAGTGCACATACTGAGTTGTAGCCATAAAGCTTGTTGCCTTTGGAATAGAACTGTTCACTTTATTAATAAATGCCAACATCCTAACAGTACAAAATAAAGTTGGTTTGGTTTTGAAGAAAGTGTTTTTTTCAGCCATCCATAGGACAAATTCCTACAGAGCACCCATTTATGTAATGTGTCGTTTCATCTTTCTTGTGGCAAGAGACACAGAGATGATATCTGCTTGGTGTAAAGAAGTAGTCCTGAAGATGTGGGGTAAATTTTTACTTGGTCATGTAATAGTAGTGTGATCTTGGGACTCTATCTTCTACCATTTATTTAAAGGTGTGTGTGTGTGTGTGTGTGTGTGTGTGTGTGTGTGTGTAAGAGAGAGAGAGTTGGAAATAATAACTATGGTGTTAGGCTATTGTGTTAATCACAAGTTAAATATTTGGCATTCTTCATATGGTACTCAATAAAAACATGGTGACAACATCAGTAATGGCTCTGATTACACAGAACCTCTCACTATTGTACTTACATTAATTAAGAACCTGACTTTAAGAGTTCATGTTGTATTGGTAAACAACATACTTAGAGCAGGAAAATGTTTGAAGTAGTTCATTTAATATACAAATGCTTTATTTTGCTCCTCATAGAGTATTTTCTGCTTATTGTTTCTTTTATTACTTCACCATAGATCAGGTTGTCAGTCTAGTCCTTTATCATCCTATCTTGTCAGAAAGCAGTCGTTTCACTTCTGAGGACAGACTGATCTATATTGAAAATTTCAGGCCAGCTAAGGCTATATACACAGTGAGATCCTTAAAAACAAACAAGCAAACAAACAAACAAAAAACCTTCGAGGAAAGAGACATAAGAAATATGGTGTATCCAGGAGACAGCAGTTGTTGGCGAGGATGTGGAGAAAGAGGAACACTCCTCCACTGCTGGTGGAATTGCAAGCTGGTACAACCACTCTGGAAAGCAGTCTGGTGGTTCCTCAGAAAACTGGGCGTGACACTCCCGGAGGATCCGGCTATACCACTCCTGGGCATATACCCAGAGACTTTACCTGCATGCAATAAGGACACATGCTCCACTATGTTCATAGCAGCCTTATTTATAATAGCCAGAAGCTGGAAAGAACCCAGATGTCCCTCAACGGAGGAATGGATTCAGAAGATGTGGTATATTTACACAATGGAATACTACTCTGCAATTAAAAACAATGAATTCACGAAATTCCTAGGCAAATGGTCAGAACTTGAAAATATCATCCTTAGTGAGGTAACACAATCACAAAAGATCACACATGGTATGCAGTCACTGATAAGGGGATATTAACCCAGAATCTCAGAATACCCTAGACACAATTCGCATATCAATAGATTTCCAAGAAGATGGAAGGAGAGACCCCTGGTCCTGGAAAGACTGGATGTAGGGGAACGCCAAGACAGAGAAGTGAGAGGGGGTTGAATGGGGAAAAGAGGGAGGGAAGGGGGCTAATGGGACTTTCGGGGAGGGAGGAAATGGGAAAGGGGAAATGATTTTGAGTGTAAATTAAAAAAAACTTAGAAAATAAATAAAAAAAAGAAATATGGTGTATCTAATATTAGAATCACAGAGAAATAGAGAAATGAATCTAGAAACAGATTTAGATCACCAGCAGCTGATGCTAATAACTCATTGACTGAAATTGGTTCTTTCAGAGCTGGGTCCCTCAAGTTGGTACCACTGTAGGGTGCAACAAGACTTACTGTAGAAACTGGAGACCAGAAGCTGAGGCTGGTGCTCCTGTGGCAAAGGATAGCTGTGGCTCCTCCATCTTGATGGCAAGGGTGAATTAAGAAGAAAAACATCATGTTTTTTTTTTCTTCCACCTAATAACAAATTCATTTTCTTTTCTTTATTGACAGAACCTACCAAAAGCCAGCTGTTGCAATGTGGTAACACATCCCAGTTCTAGAACCACACGGTCCCAGTTCTAGAACTACACAGTCCCAGCTAAAGAACCACACAGTCCCAGTTCTAACACTACACAGAAGGTGTGAAAGTGTGGACCTGGTTCTGAGGAAGTCTAAGCATTCAGAGTCCAGACATCCTAGTGGAGGCAGGGGCGTGATGGTGAAATGATGCTGAAATGTTAGGAAAGTGCTATAAAGGAAAAGAAAAGCACTGTTCATTTTGAGTTTGTTTTAGCATGTACCAAAGTGGTTTTCAAGAGACATATTTGAGAAGCAAAGAAATAAGTGGTCGTGTGACATATGTTTTGAACAAGAACCAACAAAGACAGTATTCTTTAAGAATGATTTTCAAGGTTTTCCCCATTTTCAAGATAATCACCATGGAACACACAATAACTAGTAAACACTAAAGAAAGAAAATAATTTCTTTTCAATGGATAAGAGTTCCCAGAGTGGAAGGACCTGCTACAGTATAGTTATTCATTGGACTTTTATTTTAAAAAGGAATCAGAAGTTGTTTCAAATATAGGAGTCATTTAAGCAAGTTTGTAACGTAATGGTTTCTCTGGTAACTAGGTGTGATGGTTTAAGTTAGAATTGAACAGATAACTACTAGAAGAAAACCTAGATGTAGGCCATAATGATAATGATTTGAGACAACACTTTGATTGTGCATCTGGACTGCCTCGAATGACTTAGGTACAGAGGTTTGTTTGGGGAGTTGGGCAGGAAGAAAAATCATGAATGTTCCCAGTGGATAGATGAAGTCACTAAGTGGATATCAATGTCATTATGAATCTGAAAAAAAATGAATAGAAGATGAACACTTAGAAGATAAAACAAAACAAAAAATGAAGCTAATTTTTACAGCTTATGACATTTAAAACATCTAGGAGGCTTTGAAGTTATTATAAATCAGGTAGATAGTCGAATACCCAAGTGGTAATAGAAGGGAAGGTAGTTGTTGCTGTTTAGATCTATTAATCTTTCAAAGATCATCATACAGGTTATAGAGCTGTGTCCCTGGAAGGATTCAGATCGGTGGATTCTATGGATTCTATTCAGGAAAGAGAAACTCCAACATATAGAGGACTGGGGTAGTGGGATAAGCAACTTACTCAGCTAAAAGACTGGAAGAGAAGCTGGAGTGTAGCCTTCTGAGTCTCAGGGAGGAGGTTTTGAATGATAAAAGGACCTATCTTACAGGTCGCAGGTGGCTTGCATCACAATCCAAGTGGATCGATAAATAGAAGTGTGCCCACTGGATATGGGCACATGGGGTTTGCCCTGACCTTGACATAAACAGATTCTCTCATCAGCAAGTCCTATGAGCACATAGTCATTCTGTTTTCTACGAGCCATAGGTACTTGATAGGAAAGAAAAGTAATCACCACGGTTTTTTGTCCAGATGAGGAGAAACTGGCTGCTGACTTACCATATTTTCTGTTAAGGGATAATATTTGATATAAGTGGCTCTGAGAGGTTTTCTGCCTCTCTGTGATTGGAATTTGTGGCTGGAAATTGATCCAGCATGATAACGAGAATTCTGTCTATCTATTTAATCTTTTTCTCCATAGGGCACTCACTGAACATGACGGCCAGGAATCCTTTCAGTGCAGTGGGGCTGGGGAAGATAGTAGTAGCCATTGTAGGAAATGCAGGTAGTGCTTCATCGGAGGAGGCAGTATCTGCTCAGAATATCTGCTTTTGAAAATTCTCATCTGTATTAAATGTCAATAAAATAACTAGAACTAAAGAGTCATTTGTTTATTCATGGATACTTCAAGGCCAAAGTTTGTGAATGTTAACTGAGGTACTTCCATTTTGCCTTAAGTTTCTTCTGCTCCCATCTCACTTCTACCTTGGGTTATAGATATTGCTGTCCTTCTACATACTACAAGGCTGAACTATAAGTGTGGAACATGTCTTTCATGTCTTTTTCATGATCTACAGTAGATGCCGTACATATCTTTAGTGTATGGCATTAGATAAAAAGCATTAATTTGTGAAGTTTATTTCCTTTAAATATAGCTCCTTTAAAGCAAGCTTGAAATTTTTTTAAAGAGATTGTCAGTATCAGTAAGTTCTTTATTTCTATAATACAATTTCTGACATAAACAACTTTGAAATGGGAAAAATTCATTTTGAGTCACTTTTTGGAGGTTTATCCCTGTCAGTCTAGGCCTGAAGTCAGGCCCAGTATGTTGTTGTCAGGAGCATGTGGTCAGGAAACAGAGTGGAAAACGAAGAGCTGGAGTCCCATCTCCTTCAGGAATACCCTGTGACTTAACTTCCTTCAACTATAGGACCGGGTAAGCTACACTTGACTTACATTTTCTCTTAGCCACCTGCTAAATAGAATACAATCATGGTTTTGCTAAACCTTTCTCCCCATGTATTCCTTGTAATGGTATCATTGAGGAAACCAACCCAAACGTCTTGACTCTCACCCTCTGTTCTTCCACAACCCATCTGTCACTGCCTTTCATTCAGTTGTACCTCTTGGTCCCTATTTCTCTGCAGCCCAAACTCTATTTAGCCCTCACCTGGACTATCTGCCTTCTAAATGACTTTTATAATTTTGTTTAGTTCATTCTCTAGATGAGAGACATTGTTATTTTCAAAATCTGAGCACATTGTTCCTGTTGAATATGTTTTAATGATAAGTCCTTGTTACTGGAATATTGGACCAAAATCTTTAAATGAGTTTACCAAATCTAGAGATCTGGTCCCAGCATTTCTCTCCTGACTCAGCCTCTAACACTGTGTGTCCTCTCTCAGGCACACTGGCCTGTTTTTGTTTTTATCCTTTCTAGAAAACATTATCCCCTTTGAGCCTCAGGGCCTTCATATATACTAATTCAACCTGACCATGGCCTTCCTTCTCTCTTCTTAGCTAGTTAGTCTTTGTTTAATTCCTAACTCGTGCAGTCACAGGTTTCTTCTCATTTCTGTGTAGATTTGGCTTTCATTTCTTGAGAGCATACATAGCTATAGATGTTTACCTATATTTGATGAGACAAAGGGTAGTTGATTGCTATCTGTAACCCATGGGTATGAAATTCATGAGGACCTGCAATGCTCCTACTCCTGTTCAATTTATGCCCAGCAATTATAGCCACCAGGAGATGACCACAGTGGGTGTTTGGTAATGAATGAACAAATAAATGATCTTCACAGCTACAGACTGATTTAGATCACCTTATCCTGTTGAATGGACAGGGCCAACCTTGTAAGTAAAGACTGTATGTTAAGGTTGGTGAATTTTAAGATTTAGATTGATTAAGTTGATTTTCTATTAGTTTTATAAATTAGCATGTAATGAATAATGTCAGACTGTGGCACTCTGTGGAAAATTAATTTTTTCAGATGTTTCACAATATTTCTTGTTACTTGTTAAAATTGTGGCTTCTAGTATTAGTAACTTGCAAAACTCACTCATGAACCCTGTTCCATTTGTTTAAAATAAATGGTATACAGTAAACTTGGGACTTGACTGTCAGGTGTGGATTTGGGGTAAACACAGCTCTCTGATAGATATATAAATGAGAATGGCTGTTTTCCTTTGTGTACTTAGCATTGAATTTTCCTATAATTACTCAATTAAGATTTTTCATAGTAGTTTTGCAGCCCAACTCTAATTTAAGCAGGTGATTGTTTTTCTATTGATAGCTAAAACTCTGCTAGTTGAGGCTTTGTTATTCTTAATCGTGTGAACGTTTAGCAGTTTCTGAATTCTTTTAAAGTTGACCTTTTTTATTAATTAATTTTGAGATAGTTTTATGTAGTCCAGGCTAGCTTTAAGCTTGCTGTGTAACTGAGAGTGGTCTTGAGCTGTTAATCCTCCTGTCCCCTACTTCTAAACACTGGGAGCTTCTAATTCTTTCATTAGTCAGTAGCAGATATTTCTCATATTCCACTGGCACTTACTACATTGTGAGTACATCGTAAACATTAATCATGCTAATCCAAGTGTAATTTATCATTTAGAAAGTAAAGTGATTTGAGTTTCTGTCTGATAAATCCTATCATTTCTTTTAAGAATTGTTTGTCTTAGGTTGATACATGGTCACAACCCCACAAATGAGAATAGATGACTATGAAACATTCTGCTCTGACAGTTTAGAAATAATGACACATTTGTAAATGTGCTGTTGATTCTCCAAGTTAATTTTTAATTGTGTTAAGAATTAATTAAATATGCTAAGAAATGCTATGATTTTCATTAATCACGCAAGAATGTATTTATTGAGCCAAATTTTCTAAATTTAACAGGGAAATATAAAGGTTATGCATGTTTGTTATATTAAAATATAAGTTAATTGGTTGTATATAATATATTTTGGTATATTCTTTAATAGAATATTTTCTCCTTTAACCTTTTACCTAAAAGAAGTTGTTGATGAAGGGCCCTTTGTACAATTGTGGAAAAAGTAACAAAAAAATAGTAATTTAATATTATTTGATTCTGTGAAAATAATTCATTTGTATAAATATACTTCTGATGAGATTTTGATTTTGAAGGAATTGTGGCATTTTTTCTCCTGTATTTCAAATCAACTTGACAAAGCTCTTACTTATTAACATTTTAATTTAGAAAATCCCAGCATAATCTTAATATTAAAATAAGAAGGAATGATAGTAGTTTTGATTGTCATTGTGACCCTGTTAAGCAGTAGCTAGAGCATACCAATTTGGGTGCTTTATGCAAATTATGTTTTCTTTTAGGAAATTGCTTGAAATTGCATTGCATTTTTTTCCCACTCAACTTTAATCTTAGCGTAGAAGATGTTGAATCCTGCATTGACAACGACAATGTCACTTTCATTATGTGGTTGTGTCGTTTCTTTACACATAGGCAATGCTGTGCATAGAAGCACTGTAGTATGTTTTAAGTAATAGTTTAAATGTCTTTGCATGTTTCCAGCCCATTGGATGGATGGGTTCTTGGGAAGGGAGTAGCAGTAAGCAACACTAGGACACTTTTCCAGATAGTTGCAGAGACCTCCCTACCTGGTTTAGAATCGCACCCTGGACCCTGTTTATTGATATAGTTGCAACAAAAAGCCATTAACTTACTAGGTCAAGGGGTTAATGGAAAAATATTCTTGTCTTCCTATCATCCTGCACCATTTTCCTGGGAGCTGAGGGGAGATAATGCTCCTCTCCCCCAGCTTTCTCTCAACAGTTTAAAAAAATGGAGACTCCCTGTTTCTGTGACTAAATAAAAGATTAAATGCCAGTATGGAAAGCTTAGGAATCACTCTTGGTCAGGATGACAGTTCAGGCAAGTGTTCCATCATGGTCACCTTTGCTGAGGTCACTGTCTAGCATCTGGTAGCAAGAGCTGGGAGGAAGATCCTTAGAGATTCCTCCATCTCTGTGTATTAAAGTTTGTCTTTACATTTCATTATAGACAAATGGGTTATCCTGCATGAAAAAGCAAGGAATCTTCAAAAATCTTATAGGAATGAATCAAACCTACCTCTGCTAATACCAAAACATTCTCTCTGTAAGAGAAAATTTACTCAAACAGTGCTGCCCAATTCTAGGCATTCTAGAATAAAGATTATAAAAATTAATGCTTGTTATGAAGAAATTCACATTAAAATTATGTTGGTGATTCTAGATAAAATCATAGATGGAATTAATTTACCTAGATTTTACCAACTATTTTTTTCTTTACAAACAATGCATTGTCTAACCCATGTCCAAATGTAGTGTACCTGTCGAGTTTTCATATTATAGTATAATTAAAGAGTTTCTGCAAACTCTTTTTTTCTAATATAATGATTCCATTGGGGCAATATTCCTCAGAATTCAACCCATTAGAAGATTTTCCAGATCACATAAAGTAAGTATGAAGATTTAAAGCATATGTTTTAATAATTTTGCCAGCCTGTTGACTTCTTCGTTTGAAGCTTAGCATTGCTGTATAATGTGGAAATTAATAGCAGACATTGATCCAGTTTCCACTTGAGATGCTTTGGCAGATTGAATAAAAGTGCCTCCATGGGGAGTGACCCTCTTAGGAGGTAAATAGCCTTGTTGCAGTTTGTGTGGCTTGTTAGGGGGATAACACTAAGGGATGGGCTGTTATGTCTCAAAAGTTCAAGCAAGGCCTAGTGGCTCAGTCTGGATGTAAAACTCTTAGCTCCTTCTGAAACTGTAAGATAGCCCCAATTAATTTCTTTCCTTTACAAGAATTGCCATGCTCAGAATCAACTAACCTGGGCTCATAGGGATTCATAAAAACTGAATCAAACAATTAGGAAATCTGCATGGGTCAGACTTAGACCCTCTGCATATATGTTATGATTGTATAACTTAACACTTTTTGTGGAACTCCTAACCGTGAGAACAGGGGTTGTCTCTGACTTTTTTGCCTGATTTTGGTACCCATTTCCTTCTACTGTATTACCTTATCCAGCCTTAATATGAAGAGAGGTGCCTAGTCTTATTGCAACATTATATGTTATGTTTAATATCATTGGAAGGCCTGCTATTTTCTGAAATAAAAAATGGAGGAAAAGTGGATCTAGCTAGGTTTGGGGGAGAGATTGGGAGAAGATGGAGGAGAAACTATGGTTGGGACATAATATATGAAACAAGAATAAGTAAATAAATAAATAAAGAGTTGACATGGTCATGGCATCTCTTCACAGCAATAGAAACCCAAACTAGGGCAGATGCATTGAACTGAATAGTCACAGCCTACTTGGTCTTGTAGAGCTCTGCCTAAACTACCAGTTATTCTGGTTTAATTTGATGCAACTTGGGTGGAAGTTTTGAGTAATTTTACTAATTCAATGTGCCACAATAGTCGACATACAGAGACACACGGTCATAGTCCTCTGTTTTGCCCATGATTTAGCTTGACAACGTGCATGAGTTTTCTCTTGACTCAATGTTTACAAAAAGGAAACGTTTAGCCCACAATTTTCTAATTCTATTGAAATTCTAGCCCATCTGTTCAAAGTAATTGCAAAAATGAAGCTGGTGGAAAACATTTCTATCAGTTTGATCATTTTTCATTCAGATTGTTTTAAGCCCACATGTCCATTCAACAAACCACTGTTAGTAATCTATGATAAGCACCTTGGTGTCCATAGATACTGAGAGGATAGCACAATACACAGATGGGCTGGCCTCTGAAGAAGCTACTCTCTACCATGGCCTTGGTATCTCTAACTTAATCCCTTGGTCACATGAGTTCCTGAACCTTACATTCTTTAGCCCAACTTTTTCCTTTAATATTTATGGTGATCACAGCGTAGATTTTTTTATATTAATCTGTATATACTTGCATAAATTTCAGTTAGTGTTTTTCCTGGAAACATTAAAATATGCATTTTATAATATGTATTTTAAGTATTTTCACACTGTGGGTTTTTCATACAGTGCAACAGTTGCAGTTGTATATATTGACCATTTGCTAAGGCATCTCTTAAAAGAATTTCCATTGTAAAAACCAAGCATATTGACCAATGACCAATAATAAAGTCAGTCTGGCAGTACATTGTTATAAGGCGTCTACTGTTTTATTCTCATTATAATAAAGTGATTGCCTGTTATACTCTGGAAACAGAAAGTAAAAGGCACAAACTGAAGTGCAGATGTTTGACTAACACACCACGTCACTGAACTTTGTCTTGATGGCTTCCCCTCTGCATTTGTAAGTTTTATTTGTTTGTTTGACTGGTTGGGTTGGCTAGTTTTTATTTTTTAACTTGGGCATTTCCAGAACATGAAACCTTTGTGACTTGTCTCTTAAGTTTCACCTTCCAAACTCCAGTGGATCTCTATCAGTGGCCTCAAGGGCTTCCATGTAATTAAGTGCCAGGAACATCAGAAACAGAGGAGAATTAATTATATATGCCTCTATGAAATTACCACACTTGCCAGTGCTTGACAAGGGCATCCCACCAACTATGGCCTCCTGTGTGCTGACCTGAGAATTTCGGAATGTGTGGCTCTAGTTCACTACTGGGAGATTCTGAGGTAAAAACTGGGGCACAATGACTTGCATACAGGTTTCTCATGCATCTAGACATTTTCACATTAATGGAGTTTCCTACTTATAGTCAACACTTTTATTAATAGGAGAATTAAAGATTCTGGGGCACCTTGTAGCTGCTATTAAATCTTCCCATCTGCTATGTAAGTAAAGAAGGAAGTTCAGAGACAAACAAAAGTGCCATTGCATCTATCAGTTTCCCTAGCACATGTAGTGAATATGTGGGTGTGTATAATTAGTGCCTCATGAACTTTTGGGCCTATTAGTTCATATGCATAGATGCAACATACTCTGGGTATTCTTATGAATGTAAAGTTCGGCAACATTTTTTGAAATAAAAATACATGCTGTATACACCTGTAATAAAGTAAATAATGAAGTGTCCAACTTGCATTATCTGACATTCTTATAATTTTGACAAATGAATCTCTCTGTTTTTCTGTGTCAGTCTCTTTCTTAGTCTATCTCTTCTCTTACTGAACATGTGGCTCTGAGGATATTTAAAGAAATCACTGATTTTAGAACTAGAGAGATGGCTTTGAAGTTAAGAACACTAACTGCTCTTGGAGAGGGACCTAGGTTCAATTCCCAGTACCCACATGATGGCTCACAGCCGTTTGTTAACTCCAGAACTAGGGAATATGATACCCTTTCCTTGTCTTCATGGACACCAGGCATGCCAGGGATATACAGATTTACAAACAGGCAAAACACCCATGTATATTAATTAATAAAAAATAAATAAAACAAGCAAACAAATAATATAAATCTTTTCAACAGTCTGACAGTACATGCACAAACTGAATTTTGGTTAGAATTTCTTATTTTCCGTGATACTGATATGACAGCTGTTTATATTTAAACTAGTAGTGTTTATTTAGCTAGTCATCTTTTACCAGCTGCTTAACATCCATGGTTACTTACCTTCTTATAGTCTGTATTAAATTCTATATATGTTCAGTATGGTATGGGGCTCACTACTTCCTGATATAGTGATGCCCCACCCCACCCCTATACAATTTCAGTTAAAACAAAACAGCAGCTCCAACAGAAATCAAGAGCATTCTCCTTCTCTGTAAGCTGTAATTGAGGTTATGCCTCAGCATATTGCCTGTGGCAGAATCTATTACCAAGAAATGGAGACCATGATTTGAAGCTGGATGCAGTGTAAGCAAAATGAATTAATTATTAGCAGGGCAGAACTGAAGGAAAATACAGGGCTTCCTAGAGAGAAATACATTGGCACTTCTGGAAACCAGACATAGGAAGGAAGCTACTGAAGAATCCACACATCTGCTTGCCTTTTGAAAATCTCTTATGATTTGCAGCACTCAGTGTTCATGATGATATTTTACAGTATATGTTCTTCCTCAGTTTGACATTCACATTATAGTTTAATATCTAACTCTTTGGTTTACTAAGACAGGCAAAGAGTTAAATCGTGATTAGAGAAGCTTGGTTTTAATATTATAATTTAACATGAGTAATACTCAAAAGGCAAAAATGGGACTTGTTAAAATTTATAAATATTCCAACTTCTTTATAAATATTACAACTTCTTATGTTAAATGTACAATCATACTTAAGATATAGTGATAGTTAACAAATTTAAAAGTCTTCATGGCAGAAAGGTATGTGGAGTATTTGTGTTTCTTGCCTGTTTCCGTGTTTCTACCTAGAATTGTATCATGACTGTTTTTTGCAATTCATTTTGCCAGCCTTTGGTACCAGAGTAGTTCATATTCCCTAAATCAAAAATATAAGGAATTGGAATTAGAAGATAGAGAAGAGTTAAGCATTGCTATAATTCTTTTGTCATCTTTGCAAATAGATACAGATATGTAAATGCAGAGAGACGCAGTTCCATATCTGATCCAGGTAACTCATGGATGGACTCTCTTATTGGTCCAATGACATGAACCTTTCATTCTCACTTTGTATTTTTGGGTTTTTGTTTGTTGGTTGGTTTGTTTTAATTGTTGTTCTGTTTTTTGTTTGTATGTTAGTTTTATTTTTAAAAATTATTTATTTTATGTATATGAGTACACTGTAGCTGTCTTCAGATTCACCAGAAGAGGGCATCAGACCCCATTACAGATGGTTTTGAGCCACTATATGGTTGCTGGGAATTGAACTCAGGACCTCTGGAAGAGCAGTCAGTACTCTCAGCCCTAGAGCCATCTCTTAAGCCCCATGTTTCTGTTTTTAACTTAAAAGCATTTTGTCCTTTTTGTTATAATGCCCCAACACTTTAATGTAAGTTACATTCTTCTTATTATTTAATCTCTTAGGGTAGATAATGATAGAATTACCTAGTTTTTGTTGTCATATTTACCCACCTAAAATGAAAAAAGCACACTTAAATATTCCATTATATTTATCTACTATTTACTTAAGCAGGTACAATGGAACAAAGCTATGTGTTGATTTCAATAAAAACAAGAGAGTTTTTGCAACCTGCTGCTGTTTTTAAATTTCATTAAATTTATTAAAATTTATATTTAGCTTAAATTTATCATATAACAAGAAAATATAATTTATTTTCTAGGAACAGGTTTTGTACCTAGTTGTGTACTTCAGATATTATGTTTAACGTCATCTCTCTGGTCATTTAAAATATTGGCTATCTGAATGTTCTAATGCTTGCGTTTGTTGAGAGCTTCATGTATATTCTCAGAGTATTTGTCAGATTATAATAAATTTTTGGTGCATTAAACAATTTTCCAGAAGTGACACAACTCTTTTTGCAAGAGATTCAAGTTTCAAATGTGCCCTCTGATTGTTAATGCCATGCCTAATCAATGTGCCATGATGCCACCTCTGTTAAATGAACAATGCCTGCCAGTTTTCACAATGATGCATATACCTAACAAGAGCCTACTTCTGACCAGTTAACATATTTATTCCTGAGTGTTCAGTGCATTATGTTAAGGACAAAGTAGTATGCCCTACCATGCTCTTGCTGGACAGCTTATATGGATATGACTCAAGCTTCTTCCTTCTTTATTATTGTGAAGAGTAAGCAGATGCTGGGGCAGACACTCTGTGTGACTTTGAACATCTCATATTCTAGTTCCCTTGAGTCTTAAGTGGGATCACTGTAAGGTTCACTGAGATTGTATAAGTAACTTCTATATAGCACCTGATCCATAGCAAACTCTCAATTGAAGATAGTTGTTCTGCATATTTCTATTCCCAGCACCAGAAGATGGAGATCTTTAGTTGGAGGCAATCTGATCTATTCAGCAAGTCTCAGGTTAATCTAAATACATAGGAAGGCCCAGTCTTAAAAAAAAAAGACAGGAAAGATATTTATGCAGTTATGATAAAAACTGATTCTTGCTTCTTGAGAGGATCTTGAGATAGAAATGTCCTAAACGTGGCAATGACATGCAGAATATGTTCTGCTTTTGAATTTACTTCCTGCTGTTTTTATCTATGTATGCTCCTATGGAGACAGGAGAAATAAACATGTTTCCTGATGTCATATAGCACTCAGCAAAAAAATAAATAAATCCTGACACCACATGCATGGGAGTTTCTATCTACATCTCCAGCAGTTGGTTTGCTAGCAACCAATGGAAGATTCTGTAATTCAGTTCAATTCTGACACTGTTGGGGAGTTTGATTTAAATCTCCTAGTTAACACCCAAAACCTGCAAAGTTGTTCTCCGTTGCCCTGCTTCAGAAATGAGCCATAAGCCCAGGCTGTAATCTATAATTCCCATCAACCCATAGGAAATTGAAATGCCCTGAGGTTTACTTAATTTACCAAAATGACTAATAGAACTCAGAGAAACATGTTACTTACAGCTACAAAGGATGCTCTAAAGTCTAAATGAGCAACCAAATGAGAGAGATACGTAGGGTAGGCATCCAGAAAGGAGAGTACAGCCCCTTGATCTCTGAGGACACCTCACTCTCTAGGAATCTGCCCAGCACTCCGGAAGCTTATGTGACTACTGCTGTTCTCTTCTTCTGGGACTTTATTGGCCATCGATGTAATATACAAGCCTCACTTCTAGTTCTGGAGGCTGAGCGGATGAGGAAGAAGATTTACAAACTTTTAGTCATACCTCTTTCTTTCCCAGGACCATCCCTTCCACTGGGGACCACCAACCTTCAGTCACATCATTAGCAAACAAAAGACTCTAAAGAGAATTTGAGAATTTAAGAATTGTATGCCAAGGGACAGATGGGAAACAAATATATTATTTCTTATGAATGCACTGCATGCAAGTTTTCCCAACCTTAGCAGCTTTGCAGAGTCTCTTTGGTAGATAAAGTTTGAACATCAGACATAAGAGAGTGAAAGATGAGCTCAGAAGGAGATTGTGAGCCTGGACAGAGTACATTCATCCCAGGTCAGTGCTCTGTTGCATTTTCATTTCTATGCTGTTAACTTCAACCTTGGGATTTTGATATTTCAGAATTTTTGAAATCCTCAGCTCTGGTGTTATCCACAAGGGGCAGACAAAAAGGAAATATGTTTTTAATTGCCTCATAATGGTAAATGTTTACAATTTGGTTTTGGTAAAACGAAAGTGATATACACTTAGGGGAATCAGTTATGAATGATTATTAACAGATATTTTATCATCATAATGCACCATTCCATTGGTCAATGAATACATACATAATAATCATGCTGTCAAATACTAAAAGTTTTGTAATGAGAGATATAAGCCATACTGTCAGCAGAGAGAAATGGAACCCTGAGAAATCCTGGAAAATATGAATCCCAGAAGAGAACATATTACCATGATGATGATTTATCCTGAAAACAATACATATACCTATGTTCCAGGCATGTGGCTATTTTCTGGGAAAATAAATATGATTAAATCATCACCATACTTGCACCTAAAATAGAAATTGAAGGTTAACATACAATTAAGTAAATCATTACAGAACATGACCCTGAGTCTGACAACAAAGGCAGAAAAGTTACTGAGAGAGCACAGAACAGGGAAGCATTACTCTTGAATGCTGGGGAAAATTATAAAGGTAGCAGTGGACACTGGAAAGATTGGTGGATGGATGGTTGGGTTGATGTGTGGGTACATAGATGGATAAATAGGTAGTATAAAGTATCACATAAGCAGAATGCTGCATTAAATATAATATTCTGAGAATATAACAAGATTTCTCAAATGAAAGGGAAGTTAGACACTATGGTTAGTGTTGTAGTTGAACACAATAGTATGATATGGAGTCCTCAGAATACCAAAGTTCTGAAGCAAGAAGAAAAATCTGTGTCCTATGATACAACCTAAGAACTTAGTAGATTTTCAAACCTACAAGTTAGTGGTTGTTATTCCCGAAAGATGTAATTTAATAGTTGTAAACCATGTCAGCTAAACTCTGCTGATAGTGTATTTCAGGTTACAAAATAGGATACACATTATAAAGGGAGTAGAGGGTAAATTTTTAAAAAGGAAAAAAAAACCATCTTAAAACCCTAAGCAGATAAATGCTTTTCTTTTAGGGTTTTACCTGTCTATTTTTATAAGTCTCTTTCCTCAGTTTTCAGTGATGAAGTTTCAACCAATTTAATTTTCATAATGTGGTATGTAGCTGTCTCTTCCCTGAAGTCACATATTCTTGGGTGTGTATACATACACTTATATGTGTTTGTCCTAGACACTGAGTCCCCTCTATAGTAATACAAACATAAAATTGGTATCTTTCTTAGAATGCTATTCAGTATTAATTTTTTTTTTTTTTTTTTTTTTTTTGAGGTTTCTTTTTTTTTTTTTTTAATTTAATTTTATTTTATTTTTTTAATTTACATTCCAAATCACTTCCCCTTTCCCGTTTCCTCCCTCCCCGAAAGTCCCATAAGCCCCCTTCCCTCCCTCTTTTCTCCGTTCAACCCCCTCTCATTACTCTGTCCTGGCGTTCCCCTACATCCAGTCTTTCCAGGACCAGGGGTCTCTCCTTCCATCTTTTTAGAAATCTATTGATATGCTGATTGTGTCTAGGGTATTCTGAGATTCTGGGTCAATATCCCCTTATCAGTGACTTCATACCATGTGTGATCTTTTGTGATTGGGTTACCTCACTAAGGATGATATTTTCAAGTTCTGACCATTTGCCTAGGAATTTCGTGAATTCATTGTTTTTAATTGCAGAGTAGTATTCCATTGTGTAAATATACCACATCTTCTGAATCCATTCCTCCGTTGAGGGACATCTGGGTTCTTTCCAGCTTCTGGCTATTATAAATAAGGCTGCTATGAATATAGTGGAGCATGTGTCCTTATTGCATGCAGGTAAAGTCTCTGGGTATATGCCCAGGAGTGGTATAGCCGGATCCTCCGGAAGTGTCATGCCCAGTTTTCTGAGGAGCCGCCAGACTGCTTTCCAGAGTGGTTGTACCAGCCTGCAATTCCACCAGCAGTGGAGGAGTGTTCCTCTTTCTCCACATCCTCGCCAACAACTGCTGTCTCCTGTGTTTTTGATCTTAGCCATCCTGACTGGTGTGAGATGGAATCTCAGGGTTGTTTTGATTTGCATTTCCCTAATGACTAAGGATGATGAACATCTCTTTAGGTGCTTCTCAGCCATTAGATATTCTTCAGGTGAGAACTCTTTGTGTAGCTCTGTACCCCCATTTTTTAATAGGGTTACTTGCCTCTCTGGAGTTTAACTTCTTGAGTTCTTTGTATATCTTGGATATTAGCCCTCTGTCGGATGTAAGGTTGGTAAAGATCATTTCCCAGTTAGTTGGTTGCCGCTTTGTCTTTTTGACGGTGTCTTTTGCCTTGCAAAAACTTTGTAATTTAATGAGGTCCCATTTGTCTATTCTTGATCTTAGAGCATAAGCTATTGGAGTTCTGTTCAGGAAATTCTCCCCTGTGCCCATATGTTCAAGGTTCTTCCCTAGTTTCCCTTCTATTAGTTTCAGTGTGTCTGGTTTTATGTGGAGATCTTTGATCCACTTAGAATTGAGCTTAGTGCAAGGAGATAAGGATGGGTCAATTTGCATTCTTCTGCATGTTGACCTCCAGCTGAGCCAGCACCATTTGTTGAAAAGGCTATCTTTTTTCCACTGGATGGTTTTAGCTCCTTTGTCAAAGATCAAGTGACCATAGGAGTGTGGATTCATTTCTGGGTCTTCAATTCTGTTCCATTGATCTACATGTCTGTTACTGTACCAATACCATGCAGTTTTTAACACTATTGCTCTGTAGTACAGCTTGAGGTCCGGGATACTGATTCCCCCAGAGGTTCTTTTACTCTTGAGAATAGTTTTAGCTATTCTGGGTTTTCTGTTATTCCAGATGAATTTTTGAATTGCTCTTTCTAACTCTATGAAGAATTGAGTTGGGATTTTGATGAGGATTGCATTGAATCTGTGTATTACTTTTGGTAAGATGCTCATTTTTACTATATTAATCCTGCCAATCCATGAGCATGGCAGATTTTTCCATCTTCTGAGGTCTTCTTCAATTTCTTTCTTCAGAGACTTGAAGTTCTTGTCATACAGATCTTTCACTTGTTTGGTTAGAGTCACGCCATGATACTTAATATGGTTTGTGGCTATCATGAAGGGTATTATTTCTCTTACTTCTTTCTCAGCCTGCTTATCCCATGAGGAGGAAACACAAAAATCACTCAGAGAAAAGCAGGAGAACGTGGGTCATCAGGAAGAAATCCTGAAAGAGGCAATGCAAAAATACCTTAAAGAAATACAGGAAAATACAAACAAACAAGTGAAGGATCTCAGCAAATCCATCCAGGAACTAAAAAAGGAAGTAGAAACAACTAAGAAATCACAAAGGGAGACAACTTTGGAGATAGAAAACCTTGGGAAGAAATCAGGAGTCATAGATGCAAACATCAACAATAGAATACAAGAGATGGAAGAAAGAATCTCAGGTGCTGAAGACTCCATAGAAAGCATCGACTCAACAGTCAAAGAAAATGCAAAATGCAAAAAACGTGTAACCCAAAACATCCAGGAAATCCAGGACACAATGAGAAGACCAAACCTAAGGATTATAGGTATAGATGAGAGTGAAGATTTGCAACTTAAAGGGCCAGTAAACATCTTCAACAAAATTATGGAGGAAAACTTCCCTAACTTAAAGAGAGAGATGCCGATGAACGTACAAGAAGCCTACAGAACTCCAAACAGACTGGACCAGAACAGAAATACCTCCCGTCACATAATAATCAAAACACGGAATGTTCTAAACAAAGAAAGAATACTAAAAGCAGTAAGAGAAAAGGGCCAAGTAACATACAAAGGAAGACCTATCCGAATCACATCAGACTTCTCACCAGAGACTATGAAAGCCAGAAGATCCTGGGCAGATCTCATGCAGACACTAAGACAGCACAAATGCCAGCCTAGACTACTATACCCAATAAAACTCTCAATCACCATAGATGGAGAGACCAAGATATTCCATGATAAAACCAAATTTTCACGATATCTTTCCACAAATCCAGCCCTGCAACGGATAATAGGTGGAAACCTCCAATACAGGGAGAGAAACAACACCCTGGAAAAAATGAGATAATAACCTTCTTGAATCAAACCCAAAAGTAGATAACCACTCAAACATAAAGATAGCGTCAAGAATGGCAGATGGCAATAATCACTATGCCTTAATCTCTCTTAATATCAATGGTCTCAATTCCCCAATTAAACGACATAGACTAGCAGACTGGATACGTAAACAGGACCCAGCATTTTGCTGCATGCAGGAAACGCCCCTCAGTGTCAAAGACAAACACTACCTCAGAGTAAAAGGCTGGAAAACAATTTTACAAGCAAATGGCCCCAAGAAACGAGGTGGAGTAGCCATTCTAATATCGGATAAAATTGATTTTCAACCTAAAGTCATCAAAAAAGACACAGAAGGACACTACATACTGATCAAGGGAAAAATCCACCAAGAACTCTCAATTCTGAATATCTATGCTCCAAATGCAAGGGCACCCTCATTCGTAAAAGAAACTTTACTAAAACTCAAAGCACACATCGCACCACACACAATAATAGTGGGTGACTTCAACACCCCGCTCTCTGAAATGGATCGTTCAGGAAAGCAGAAACTAAACAGGGACACAGTGAATCTAATTGAAGCCTTGGACCAAATGGAACTAACTGATATATATAGAACATTTCATCCTAGAGCTAAAGAATACACCTTCTTCTCAGCTCCTCATGGTACCTTCTCCAAAATTGACCATATAATTGGTCACAAATCAGACCTCAACAGATACAAGAAGATAGAAATAATCCCATGCCTCCTATCAGATCACTATGGAATAAGGGTGGTCTTCAATGGCAACAAAAACAAAAGAAAACCCACGTACACATGGAGGCTGAACAATGCTCTACTCAATGATAACTTGGTCAAGGTGGAAATAAAGAAAGAAATCAAAGACTTTTTGAAAGTTAATGAAAATGAAGGCACAACATACCCTAATTTATGGGACACAATGAAAGCAGTGCTAAGAGGAAAATTCATAGCCCTGAGTGCCGCCAAAAAGAAACGGGAGACAGCATACACTAACAGCTTAATGGCACACCTGAAAGCCCTGGAACAAAAAGAAGCAAATACACCAAAGAGGAGTAGAAGGCAGGAAATCATCAAACTCAGGGCTGAAATCAATCAAGTAGAAACAAATAAAACCATACAAAGAATCAACAAAACGAGGAGTTGGTTCTTTGAGAAAATCAACAAGATAGATAAGCCCTTAGCCAGACTAACCAGAGAGCACAGAGATAGTATCCAAATTAATAAAATCAGAAACGAAAAGGGAGAGATAACAACAGAAACTGAGGAAATTCAAAAAATCATCAGATCCTACTACAAAAACCTGTATTCAACACAACTAGAAAATCTTGAGGAAATGGACAATGTCCTTGACAGATACCAAGTACCAAAATTAAATCAGGATCAAATAGACCATCTAAACCGTCCTATAACCCCTGAAGAAATAGAAGTTGTCATTGGAAGTCTTCCAACCAAAAAAAGCACAAGTCCAGATGGTTTTAGTGCAGAATTCTATCAGACCTTCAAAGAAGACCTAACACCAATACTCTTCAAACTGTTCCACAAAATAGAAACAGAAGGAACACTACCCAACTCGTTCTATGAAGCCACAATTACACTAATACCAAAAGCACACAAAGATCCGACAAAGAAAGAGAATCTCAGGCCAATCTCTCTTATGAATATCGATGCAAAAATACTCAATAAAATTCTTGCCAACCGAATCCAAGAACACATCAAAACGATCATCCACCACGATCAAGTAGGCTTCATCCCAGGGATGCAGGGATGGTTCAATATAAGGAAATCCATCAATGTAATCCACTACATAAACAATCTCAAAGAAAAAAACCACATGGTCATCTCATTAGATGCTGAGAAAGCATTTGACAAAATTCAGCATCCTTTCATGCTAAAGGTCTTGGAAAGATCAGGAATTCAAGGCCCATATCTAAACATAGTAAAAGCAATTTACAGCAAACCGGTAGCCAGCATCAATCTAAATGGAGAGAAACATGAAGCAATCCCACTAAAATCAGGGACTAGACAAGGCTGCCCTCTCTCTCCATATCTTTTCAATATAGTACTTGAAGTTCTAGCTAGAGCAATTAGACAACAAAAAGAGGTCAAAGGGATACAAATTGGAAAGGAAGAAGTCAAACTATTACTATTTGCAGACGATATGACAGTATACTTAAGCGACCCAAAGAACTCCACCAGATAACTCCTACAGCTGACAAACGACTTCAGCAAAGTGGCCGGATATAAAATCAACTCAAGCAAGTCAGAAGCCTTCCTATACTCAAAGGATAAGCAGGCTGAGAAAGAAGTAAGAGAAATAATACCCTTCACGATAGCCACAAACCATATTAAGTATCTTGGCGTGACTCTAACCAAACAAGTGAAAGATCTGTATGACAAGAACTTCAAGTCTCTGAAGAAAGAAATTGAAGAAGACCTCAGAAGATGGAAAAATCTGCCATGCTCATGGATTGGCAGGATTAATATAGTAAAAATGAGCATCTTACCAAAAGTAATACACAGATTCAATGCAATCCCCATCAAAATCCCAACTCAATTCTTCATAGAGTTAGAAAGAGCAATTCAAAAATTCATCTGGAATAACAGAAAACCCAGAATAGCTAAAACTATTCTCAAGAGTAAAAGTATTAATTTTTTGATAAATACTAGTTAATTGTTTTTTGAATAAACCTCTTTCCCTGGTATGATGAAGATTCAGTCCCAGGTGAGCAGTGATAACACTGAGAATGAACAGCACAGCAATGTTTACTGAGCATTTATTAAGTGCCAAATGATGGTGTCAACTCTTCACAGATGATCTCACTTAACTCTTACTAATGGTTCACAGTCTGAAAGTGTCAAATTTTGTGTCTAATACAAAGTGTCTTTTTGCTTTAAAGTTTAGCATTTTTACATTCCACATCTCTTTTATTTATTTATTTATTTATATTTACATTCCAAATCATTCCCCCTTTCCCGTTTCCTCCCTCCCCGAAAGTCCCATAAGCCCCCTTCCCTCCCTCTTTTCTCCATTCAACCCCCACATTCCACGTCTCTAAACGTTGTGTTTAAAGTGGGTCACTGAACTGCTGATTTCTCAGATATCTCCAGTCTTCTCAAGCTGCTTGGGTTTCTTTGTAATGTGGGCTTTCTTCAGTTCTCACAGCAAAAACTATTGAGTAGAACATATAATGAACGATCCCTCACCTTCTTTGCTCTGCCTTCAGAACTGCAGCAGTTCAAGGGCAGGAAGACATGATAGCCATGAGAGAATATGGGTGGAAGGAAGTCCACCAAAAGGGGAAAAAACTGAGGAGAGAAGTTAGGAGGGGAGAGGAAGAGGCATGTTGGCTGTCTTGTTCTCCCAGAGACAGAAGAGTCCTTAGACCCAACTGTCCTTGTTTTCTTCAGTTTCCAGACATCTGCATGTTACTTTTCGATTTTTGTAATGACAAAAGTGTGATTTAAGAAGTCAATAATTGATCATGTTTTAGATTTGATCCATTATAAAGAAAAGATTTCATCTATAAGCACAACAGCAGTAAAGCCACACAGAAGAGCTTCAAAGGCTTAGAGAACCTTTATCTCTGCTGGTTGCTATACCTGTTTGTATCTGCATAAATATATAGATAAATAAGGTATCTCCTTAACTTTGGACAAAGTAGAGCTACTTGAATAATTTTATATGTGTTATTACATAAACTGCTTTTAAAGATGCATTTCAGTGTTCCCTTCTGCCTAACACTGATGTTAATAAAAGGTTATGATTCAGAAAGGAGAGTGGTAAAGTATCTTCCATTATTGACCACATTCAGGTGAAATAGGCAGGCAAATTGGAGAATGGAACTAAATTATTTGAGGTGGCAGCCTTAAATCTACCATTATATTATGCCTTCTGATGAAACACAATTGTGCCTTAGTTATATAAAATGATAAGGAATTAATAATTGAATAGTGAGAAGATATACTAGTTACATGGACCAAAAAAGGAACCTACTTACCAAAATGAAAATTTTTTTAGCTGCATTAAGCATCTATGTCAGCCTTTAGAAGAATATGACTAAATGTCCATCAATGATCAATGTGCTTTCCTAAATGTTTATTTAAAAACAACCAGGATATTTTCAAATCTTTCTATTTTAAATTCCCTATTTACAGTGTATTTTCTTTAATCTCTTGTTTAGAAGGCTTTACATAGGAGTGCTAATTAATGTTAGGAATTTTTAACTGATATACTTTTTGCTAGGCAAACAGAAATGTCACATCACTTTATTTTGGAAATATTACACATGTGTGCATGCATTCATGTGTGTGTGTGTGTGTTACATTTGAAATCATGCTTGAAGAAACATTTCCTGGCAGCCAGCCAGCACTGTCACCATAACATACTGCCATGACCAACTAAGTTACTTGTTTCTTAAAAGCTTCCTATCCCAGTGGCTTACCTGTGCCTAGTGTTTAAAAGTTCATGTACAAAAATATGCCTACCAATTTGTCTTTTAACAATGAGAAGAGGCCATTTAGGAAGCAAACATGGAAGTGTCTAGACATTTCAATTAACATCGTTTATTTTTTTGCTCCTATACAGACCTTACCTCTCTTGGCTATCTTAGTCAGACTATGTGTTACTTTTTGATTTTTTCATCTGTTTTTTTTTTTCTTTTTTATTTAAGTCTTGATTTGGGTTTCACCAGTAGTCTCTGTGTCTCTTTCTAACAGGGTAGGGGTGGGATTCAGAAACACCACTATGGAAATCAGAAATAGAACCTGCCTTGCCAAAGGACAGAGTAGTCTTCCAAGATCAGAGAAGACTGAAGCAAAGAAAGGGCTTCAATTGGATGTGAATTGGAGCAGAGTGGAGCAGATGAGCTGGGTGCTCCAGGGGTCCACAAACAGCATCTATCAGACCTACCCTGTATGTGTCTTTCCAGATAGTTCTTGGTATTTTATCTCTGTCTGTGAAGAAAGAGGGATCATTTCTTAATTTCATATTCATTTTTACTAGTTTACACATTTAATGATATCTTTCCGTTAGGGGATAGTGTTTGACACATGGAAGCTGATAACAGGGAAGAAAATGAGACATTGCTGTCATTGAGGACTCCACAGGCAGGTCCCAGACACTACAGAGTGATGGCAATCCTGTAAAGTGTTTGAAGGTTGGCCCATTTACTCATTCACTCTAAATGTACAGAGTCCACCTAGTCTTTCTCCTGATCCAATGGCTGTGACCCATTGTCTACCATTTACTTTCTCCCCCTTAATACCTGAGTCTCTGTTTGCCCCCCTTGGGTATGAATGCTATAAGAGGAAGAAGTAACTAAGTCACTCTTCCATTCAGAATATTTTGTCAGAGTCAGTGTTGAAGGTTTTGACATGGAGGGTTCTGAATCCACACAGGAGAGAAGATAAGGACTCCACCGTACAGAAATAAGTTTTATGAAAGATGCCTGCTAGTGTGTGCCATGCATAATACATTTTGAAGGTGCACATACAAAAAGTAATAATTACATACTTCTTAAGCACATGCAGTTATTAATCCATAATTAGAGATACAGTGGTAGTAATATGAATAGGAGTACAAAGTTTTGCAAAATACTACTGCTACTTAATATTTTCACTACCCTTCCTTGACTTTCCTTAGACAGATGATAAAGGTTGCTGTATGGCTAGGGATGATAGCCAGTTACTGTTTGGCTTAAAACCTCTTAGGTGTTGCCAAACATATCTTGTTTCTGAAAGCCCCACAACTGTTCTGCAAGGCAGATTTTCATTTTTATTTTACATTAACAAAAACCAAAGAACACAGGTTAATTAACTTGTCTAAAAGTCCCAACTCAGTCATGATTTAAACTGGGTGTCTCCAATTCTGAGATGTGGCTACAGAACAATCAAAAGAACAAGGTGTCCATGATAATCTTCAATTTTAATGCTTTTCTGTATTTTTCTTCAATTTTATCAGAAGTATTTTCCATGTGGATCTTCAGTTTTATCAGACAATGTCTATAATTTTACTTTCAATCAACTTAGGAACATTTTTATACCTTCCATTTTATCTGTATAATTTTCCATGTAATAGTCAGTTTTAACATGTTTTTCTATATATTTCTTGAAATTTTTCAGGAATATTTTCCTTGTAGATCTTCAATTTTATCAGAAAGTGTTTCTAATTCCACTTTCAAAAAACTTAGGAATAAATTTATGCCTACCATTTTATCTGTATAATTTTTCCATGAAATACTCAATCTTAACATGTTTTAATATATTTCTTCAATTTTATCAGAGATATTTTCCATGTAAATCTTCAATTTTATCAGAAATTGTTTATAATTTCACTTTCAATCAACTTAGAAAATTTTTATGCCTACCATTTTATCTGTATAATTTTCCATGATAATCTTCAATTTTAATGTTTTTCCATATAAGTTTTCAATTTTATCAGAAATATTTTCCATATAAATCTTCAATTTTGTCAGAAAATGTTTATAATTCTACTTTCAATCAACTTAGGAATATTTTAATTCCTACCAATTTATCTGTATAAATTTCTTCAATTTTATCAGATATATTTTCCATGTAAATCTTCAATTTTATCAGAAAATATTTTTACTTCTACTTTCAAACAATTTAGGAATACTTTTATACCTACCATCTTATCTGTATAATTTTCCATGTAATAGTTTTATCGTGTTTTTCTATATATTTCTTGAGTTTTATCAGAAATATTTTCCTTGTAGATTTTCAATTTTATCAGAAAATGTTTATATTTCCACTTTCAATCAACTTAGGAATATTTTTATGCCTACCATTTTATCTGTATAATTTTTCCACGAAATAGTCAATCTTAACGTGTTTTTCTATATATTTCTTCAATTTTATCAGAGATATTTTCCATGTATATTTACACAATGGAATACTACTCAGCAATTAAAAACAATGAATTCATGAAATTCTTAGGCAAATGGGGAACAGGGGGAGGGAAGAGGGCTTACGGGACTTTTGGGGGGGGGGAACCGGGAAAGGGGAAATCATTTGGAATGTAAATAAAGAATATCGAAAATAAAAATAAAAATTAGAAATAAAAAAGAGAACAAGGTAGTCCATGAAGGAGCCCAAGGTGGAAGCCACTTGGTAAGGCGCCGTGCCTGCCACTGTGGACTTTGCTGGCTGCGTTCCTGCCCTCTGAGAGCTCTGCCTGTCATAGAAAGGGTACCTAAGCAAGGAAAGAAAGCAGGGGCACAGCAGGTGATAAATGTTGGTGACAACTTCAGGTGCTAGGAAAGCCAAAAGTTAGAGGGATTCGTTGACTTTAAGATTTCAGAATGGCCTTTTGAGGAAGGGTATTTTATCTGTAAGTTAAACGAGGACTAGGCTAAAGGTCTTGTGGGTGGGATAGCAGAGAGAAGAGCTCTAGGCATACGGGAAGACCCAGTGCCCTCATTTCAACAATGCAGGAATGTCATAGGTAGGAATTGAATTCAAAATGGGAAATGGACATGGTAGAAACTGGAGAGATGGAGGCGCTGGGAGCCACACTGTTTGAGTCTTGATGCATTTCCATTCTGGAGCCATAGAAAGTCTGTGGAGGGGTTGATATTGGATCTGTGATCTGCATTTTCCCCTCAGTCTAGACTGTGGCACACAGATTGAAGAGGAGTGCACTCAAATGGGAAGAGGATCCATTGAGAATTCTGCGGGTGAGGAAGAAGTAGGTGTGTCTGTCTATAAAGGGGCCTTGGGAAGAAAAGCCATGATTTTATAGTAAAGGAGCCCAAGAGTTATCAGGTTGCTTGTGTGTTTTGTGAAATTACTTCTGAGTCTTGAAGAAGCCTAGCTTTCCACACAATAGCTGTGCCTCTCTGCTAGCCAAAGATCTGGAGCCACCCACCTTCTACTTTTCAAAGGCATGCTGGAAGAGTTGGTTGGATCAGGAATAGATTTTTGTCCTGTTTTCTTAATTTAAAGAATAACTACATTTACCATTTAAAAGGATATTTTCTTGTAAGATCCAACTACTGATGTATGTCCAATGAGCTCAAATCATAACCTTTGAAACAAAAGAGAAGGCAATTTCCTCACCAGGGAGCTTTCCTAGAAGGCCTTAAGTTAACATCCCATTCATGTAACAGGATTCCAAGCTTGGTGGGTTTGGGTGTTTATTTTAATCTTGCATTGTCATTAGCAAGTTTGCTACATGAGTTGCCCTTGGGTATGCGGTGGAAATGGCTTTCTATCGCTTTCTCTTTGTGTCTTTCTATTTTAAGGATTTAGGGTATTATGCCTGAGTGAATTGGTTCACAGGGATTTCACTCACTATGTGCTTCTGTGCTTTTGTTCTGTGTCTGGCTAAGCCACATACCTCCTGAATAGCAGGCTCACTCAGAGGTCACATGATGTGGGGGTACATAGGTGCCAGCTTTTCTTTCTGCCTGGGCGGTGTGTGGTGCACAGAAAGCCACTGGAACTATAAACTCTAATTTCTCAATCAAGAATAGTTAGGAAACCAGAGTTCTGCATGTTCATTAACACAGGGCCCTGCATGCCAGCTCAGCTTACTACCTGCTAAGCCTCCTAGAGCTTTTAGAGAATGTGCATTGGCAGTTTTCCAGTCTCACAAAGGCTCATAAATAACTGCCTTTCATATGAAATGTATTTGGTTTGGCATATTGACACTGGAATACATTATTCTTTTAGCAGTTGAACAAATTAAAATGAAATGATGGCTCCGTCTTTTTCAGTGTAATAAAATGAGCATAATTGGGTTACTATCTTTATCTGGCAGTCAGGAATTAGATAGTGTGCCCAGTTGCACTATAGGACATTTACACACATCCTATTTCTGTTGTTGTGATTATGTTCCCACATACTAACAATTAGGAGAGAGAATGATCAAGCAAGATGATTGAAGTCATAATATCAGAGTCCATTATCTTTCAAAATCCTTATGATTTGATCTTGGATATAGCCAAGGCATCTGGATTTTTGTTGCTGTTGTTGTTTAATGTTTTCTTAAAACTCAAGGTCATTCTAATGTGTGGCCAAAATTGAGAGTTCCAGTGTTCCCCGTTCTAGTGTCAGGGAGAAGTCTCCTCTAATGACATCCTTATTAAATGTCCTTATTTCTCTCTGCTTTTCGCTCCCTAAGCCTGCTTCCCAACCTGGTAAGGGTATGGGCTAGCAGAATAAGGAAATCATTGAACATTAAGAAGAGTGAGAAGAGGATGACTCGATGACTTTACTTTAGACTTACACTTGATATAACCAGATATCACTTCAGTGATGTTCAGAGTGACTTCAAGCTACTATGTAAGAGAATCAGATTGTCCATGAGCTGCTCTGGTGTTTACCTATTTGCCCTAATAAGCTGGTCAGTTGAATTGCAAATCATCACAGGCATCTATATAATAATGCTAATCTCATTACACAGGGTTTATGAATTTACCTTTAACTAGAAGTATATTTGTTTCATTTTATGCTATGAAATTGATTTTAATACTTAGTTGCATATTCAGTTATGTATTTGTCAGCTAGTACATGGTAATTTCCTAACTTTGAATATAATGAGAAAAACAAGATGTATCAAAATGAAATCTGACATCATGAGTGTCATAGAAGGTTTAGAAGTCAACTTTCTGATCATCTCTTTATAAAATGTTCTTTCTTTTAAACTCAATAGATTTTGGCTAAAGTGTGATAGGACACATACTTAGGTTGTTTTAAATCATTGTGTATACTTCTAAAGCTTTAGGAAGCCATGATAGTGTCCAATGAGAACATGAGGCATCTTTCACTTAAAATAAATCATTGTTTAAAAATAATGTAATGCCTTGCAAGTTGTCATTGAGCTTTAATAAAGTATCTCTAATTAAAACCATAAATGGCTATACCTGTAATCCCAGCACTTGTGAGGTGAAGGCAGGAAGATATAAGATAGAATCCAGTTGAGAGGGTTTCTCTTCTCTTCTCTTCTCTTCTCTTCTCTTCTCTTCTCTTCTCTTCTCTTCTCTTCTCTTCTCTTCTCCTCTCCTCTCCTCTCCTCTCCTCTCCTCTCCTCTCCTCTCCTCTCCTCTCCTCTCCTCTCCTCTCCTCTCCTCTCCTCTCCTCTCCTCTCCTGTCTTCCCTTCTCTTTTCTTTTTTCCCCCCGATGAGCTGCACAAGAAGATTCGGTGTGGAAAAATAGACCCAAACAAAATACCAAAAAAACAATCAAACAAAAAAACCAAACAAAACCAATACAAAAACAAAAATACCCACATGGAGTAGACAAAATAGGGAAGTGAATTTACTCAAAACAATGCCATTTATAAGTGTTTCTCAAATATGATACACATTTAAAATAAATTTTTGTCTATATGTCCCTTTTAAATATGTTAGATGTGATTTTTTTGTACATTATACTCTCTGAAGCAATGGACTATTATTCACAAAAGCCCTCCCTCTCTCTTCCCGCCTTTGATGGGTTATCCACCCTTTGCTGAGATTGTGATATTATTAGGAGTTAAGCTATGCTTTACCATCAGAAGCCCACGTTTTTGGCAAGAATTTTTTTCCAAGTTGGTATTTAAAAATAAAGTTAGGAAAGCAGGTGAACTTTGACTGTTTTCTAGGAAAATTGTTTAACTAAAACTAAGCGATCATGGTGTTTTGTAGAAAATGAAATCTTTCATCAGGAAAATTTAAGTCAGTGACTTGAGATTTTGGTATAAAACTAGCTTTAACAAATGAATAACCACACTGTAGTTTTCTTCATAGAACTAAGACATTCACTCTTGGGGGCTTTTGGTGGTTATTGCAATCAGTGCTTGTGTACACATGGTTGCACCCATCTCCCACCCATGGTATCTTGCAGCGCTGCAAGTAAATTCTAAGTTGATTTTCATTGTGTGTTCACTGCACAGACAGTGAATCTGTGTCTTTTAACAAACTCAGCTTGTGCTGTCATTCCATTCCACTTGAACACATTTTCTCAGTTTATAAACTGGAGAGTATAACTTTAGTCCTTGTAAGCTGTATCTTCTTAAAGTCTGTTCACACGGTTCAGTCTAACCAGTGAAGAATACGTAGTGACAGACAGCCACTCTGTCCCTGGCCAGGTCCCAGTTGAGTCTGTGCTGTTGGTGTTGCTGCTATGGAATTATATGGTAATACACAGTAAAAATAGAGTCAAAAGGAATGGACTCTTGCTGATTGAAGGCTGCATTAGTTTTCAATCCCTGTTGATCTCCAGAAGCATTGATTTTCACCATTTTACACTGTTTAAGACTGAAATCAAACACTTTTTTTCCCCAAATTGGGCATAGTGGTACTTCCTTTTCCTGTATTTGTTAAGATTAATTTTTTTCTGCAAATCACAGAAAACCTAAAATAATGACGGTTTAACAAGGCAGAAGTTTAGCATTTTATCCTCATGTCAAATATTTATCATATATAAGGAGACCAGAGCATGGTACAGTGGCTCCCTTGTCGTCAGGAATATTAGCTTAGGATACTGAATGCATAGAGTTTTATCCTTCATGATCTTGGTCATTTCATGATCAAGATAGTTGGTTAGAGTCACAGGCACCCTAATCAAAACTAAAAAATGAATGAGAGAACCCTAATGTGTGGTTTTCATTATAAATCCATGTGTCCCTTCTGTTTAGGACTGAATTTCTGAACAAACTCTAAATAGGAGGAAGACTTAGAATTCTAGAATTGAGAATTGCTTTAATACCATCCTAAAAACTTGACTTTATTTTGGGTTTTATGCTAAGGAGTTGGAGCTCAGTGATTATTGGGGTATGCAAAATCAGATTATATTGCATTGATTTTTAAAAAATTGTAGTATTGTCAGGAAGGGCCAAGAAGAATGTAAAAGCAATGCATTCATATTGCTTTTTGATAGAAAATAAAAGACTCAATACAGGCAAAGCTGGTAAAATATTTGAATTATTGACCGTTCTGAGATTTGGCTTTAAAGGGTGAATCATACAGACCAAAATCCAGGAAAAAAATGTGAATAATTTTATTTGGAAAAGCCCAAACTTTATCTATATTGTACCTTAACTGATAACTTTATTTATTTACAAAACCTGTAAAGAGGAGGTGAATATTTGATCCTCAAAGTTAAACTAGAATTTGTGAACAAGTACAAAATTTGAAGAGCCAAGAAAATGCTTGTCTTGTGACTGGCCATATTGAGTGTGGTGTCTTATTTAAAGACTGTGCAGAATTCTTTCTCAAGTCAGTAAGCAGTAGAAAATGGAGAGGTGATTGCGGCTGCACATTTCTCATTGCTAACTAATCAGCTCAAAGCAGGATGGCCGAAATAGGCCCGGCTGGCTCTTTGCTCACAATTCTGTAATTTGTACTAGACAAAGTTAGGAAGACCTCTCTGCTTCACCTGCTGAGGCTGAAGGAGTTCCTTCTATGGACTCACACTGCAGATGGCTGGCAAATCAGGCTGGCTGTCAGTTGGCGGTATCATCTGTCCTTCTGTGGCCTCTCCACGGGGCTTAGTGGAGCTTCTCACAGAAAGAAAGCTGATTTCTAACAAGAATCTTCCTGAGGATTCGAATTCTAAGAAGAAAGGTCCCAATGCACAAGTACTTACCAGCTTCCATTAATATCTCCTTGACCAAAGTCCGAGAGAGAGAGAGAGAGAGACAGAGAGAGAGAGAGAGAGAGAGAGAGAGAGAGAGAGAGAGAGAGAGAGAGAGAGAGAGACTACCTGTGAACAGAAAAATAGCAAGGCATGTGGTTTATCAGAGGCCATCAGCGTAATTGCCTGCCAAAGCATCTTCTAAGAAGGAAACATATGGGCACTACTTTTTTGAGCTCCTGCCATATACTAGTCACTGTCTTTAATCACAAAATTGTCTTGGAATGGAGGTGTCACCGATTTGATTTATCAAATAAGAATAAAAAAGGTTAAACATGTTTTAAATGACCTCCATGAGGTCCCATAGCTTCTGCATGATGAGGCCTTTTGTTTCAGCCCTGTGGTCCGAGCCTCCCCAGTCTTCTCACCTTGTTCCTCATGTGCTACCTTTCTAACTATGAGTGGATGGTAGCCGTGGCAGGTGTGGATAGATGCCTTGAGTGCTTTTACTCTAAAGCGATAAAGTCTTGGCACACACTAAGATTGTAGCATATTGAGCACAGGAAAAGAGGTTTCTGGACATTGGAATGAATCATTTGCAGCTCCTGTACCACAGAGAAGCCAGGCCCAGGGAACCATGTGAGAAAGCGATAGCGGTGAAGTGCAACAAGGAATTTGTTCCCTCTCTTCCATGACATGGGTGTGCTTTCCTCTTAAAGGAAACCAACCAGAGATAACATCATTTCATGTGCTTCCTAGAAAGACCCCCTAACTAACACTTTCGCCCTGGAATGGAGTTTTATAACAAGAGCGCCACAAACATGCTAATTTCTAATGCTTTCTCATTGGCATATTTGACAAGGGGTACACTCTTCAGAATCAGCTTGGGTCATGCACATGGCTGTGAAATTCCCGTCTTTGTAGTTAAAACAGCATCAAGATTGTCCTTTTCTTCTGCTTGGAAGATTAACGTTCATCTTCAACATGTGAGCAGTTAGTTAACTTATCAAATCATTCGATTAATGAGATAGACCTGTCAGGCCAAACAGAAATAGCCGAGTCGTTTAAATCTTTTAATATGAGCCAGTTTTCACAATAACCTGTTTCATTCATGGCCTTGGCGTTTAAATGCTCGCTCATTAGTGACCTGGTATTTGGTCTTGTCTGAGAGGAGAGCATCGCTGTGCTAAGCAGGGCTCATTATGGATTATAGGTTTTGAATGGGACGTCTTTACACAAAAGCCTGCCCTCCTATTTGCCTCAAGTTCACTAATTGGACCTTTGTCTTGTTTTTACAAGCAAGGGCTAAATTCCAGCAAGGAAAACAGTTTTGTGATGCCACAGCTGAGATTGTACTGGAGAGCCAGCAGCCTGTCATTATCAATACAGATGTGGAACTAAGATGAAGCATGTGTTTGGGTTTGCGGGAGACAATAAAAGTAAAGGCTGCTTTGGAAACAAATAAAACACTGAACTTGATGGAAAGAGAAATTCATTGAGTGTATCACCCAACAACAGCTCCCTTCCCCTGGTGATAAAATACAGGCAGCAAACACTCAAAAATAAACACCAGATAGTTAAAGAAGAAAGGAAACATGTTTCAACCCACAACACACTTGCACTGAATTCTGAGGAATCCAATTGCTGATATTCCTGAAGAAATACATGTATTATTATACCACAGGGGTTTAGAGTAATCATAGTATATCATGCTAATGTCCCTGACAGAATTCCTCCTGGATTTGCCTTGGTTAATGTCATCTATTTTGATGGGTATTTTCAATTTGTTTTAAAATGTCATTTGTATTACTTGCATGATTCTTTTGCTCTGTTCCTTTTACCCCCTTTCATTTTCTTTTCTTACAGAATTTACTGTTCATTTTCAAATTACTCCAGACCCTAATAGTCTATTTCGCTCTCGGCAGAATTTGTGTATCTACTGAATTGCATTCTGTTTTGTTGAATTTCCTTCAGTGAGTGTCTCTCCAAGAGCTTCTTTCAGTGGCAAAGCATTAAACGACTTCTTCGGGGCCTTTGGGCTGCATTTGTCATGTACCCATAATCAACCCCGTACTACGCCAAATGTCCTAATTAATTCACTGTGTGCTCCTGTTTAAATATTTATGAATGTGACTAGTTGAAATGCTGATATGCACGTTATTACTGGCCTTAAAAGAAATGATTTTTTTTCCTGGTAGTGTTATCAGTTTTAAGAATTCAGATTTGAAACATTTGAGGTTAGCAATTTCAGTGGCAGCATCATGTTAATGGAGTCCTGGAAGCCGCTGGCATTAAGATGAGTAAATTAGAAAGTCAACACTGCTTATTTAGGTCCATTAGGATAAAATAGTAGGAGAGCCTGGACGTAACAAAAATCAATCCAGCACACAGAGTGCACATTTATCAGGACTTTGTTATGATGGCAGGGGGCATCCACACTGTTTCTTCTCAAGAAGAATGCTACATTAGCGTCCTCAAGGCCTTGGACCATTGTGACATTGACTGTTTTGGAACAACTTTGAGACAACCATGAAGCCACCAGAGATCACTCCAACTACATGCAAAAAAAAAAAAAAATTACTGGCATAAAATGACTCCTTAAACTGTTTATTGATAGCCTTAATAACTGTCAATTTGTACCCTAGTTTGAATCCCTTTCTAAGCAGAGGCATTAAGCAGGGATTTGTAGTCATTGTATTGAGTATTTGAGCAAACTCTCTATAGTCCCTATAGTAGTCTCTATAGTAGTTTATTTTACAGGGGCTTCTAGGGAGATAAGACCTCCTCTAGGACTTTGAGCATGCTTGTATATCCAGTGTCATACACCAAAGCTTATGACATTGACTACAGTTATATGAAAGCAATTTTAAATTTCATTTTGATCTTGTTTTTTTTTTCAACACTTGAATAGACCCCAAATGTTTTTCAAATAGTATAACTAATTTTTGGCTTCATTTTATTTTTATGTGTGCCTACTATTCCTGCCAAAAGAAAGTGTTGGAGGAATGTGTTCCTTACTGTGTTTGATCTTCAAAGCCATTAGCCTTCATTATTTAAGATGTCAAAGGTTAGCTATTTAGTATTACATGTTCAATACTCAATTACCATTTTAATAAACATTTGTATATTTGTTAGTCATAATTCAAAATATGTAGCCATTTCATTTTTTGCATACTGTAGACTATTTCCATTCATATGCAGTATTATTCTTCTTTGTGGGCATTCTATGATTCCGAGATTCACAACTGAATACTGAAACACCAAGTTACAATAAATTATTTACATGTAGTTCCTATATAATTATGCAAATATAATATATTTCTCACCTTACCTAGGAATTTCCTAAGCACTGGGACCGTAACTTCTAAACTCTGAAGTCTAACTCCCAGTTGGTCTATATTTCCTTCTTGGTCCTCAAATATTTATAGATTAATTGCTATGGTTCTTAATAAACTTATCTTGACATTTCTTTCTTTATTAAATCAAGAAGTAGCCAGGCAGTGGTGGCGCACGCCTTTAATCCCAGCACTTGGGAGGCAGAGGCAGGAGGATTTCGAGGCCAGCCTGGTCTACAAAGTGAGTTCCAGGACAACCAGGGCTACACAGAGAAACCCTGTCTCGAAAAACCAAAAAAAATAAAATAAATAAATAAATAAATAAATAAATAAATAAATAAATCAAGAACTGTCCATATTTTTATGGATGCATTTCATAACTACTCTACACCATGGTTAAACTCTTAATATTACTATTCTTGGACTTTGGAGTCTTTATGATTTGAATCTAATTTTTTTATGAGTTAACTATAATGGTTTTTATGATTTGAATCTATGAAAGCTTACAGACTCGTGCTGCCTCTGTTTCAGAAATTGGTGAAAAACTGAAGTGGGACCTGAATGTAGGAATCAAGTCACTAGGATCGTGCCTTTGAAAGTTTAATCTGGTCCTGGGCCTAGGTCCCTCTGATTCCTTGTCACTGTGATATAAGCAACTTCTTCCACTTGTTCCTGCCATCATGATGGTTCTGTCTTGCCTTAGACTGGCAATCATGGACCAGCTGGCTGTGGTCTGTAACCACAAGTCTAAGCCCATATCCCCTTCTTTTAGAGTTTCTCTTGTGCATTCATCACAACAGTGGAATTCAACACACAAAAAATTCATCTCTGTTTATAGTTGATTTTTGCTCTTTTTTAAATTAATTATTTTATTTATTTACATCCCAAATGTTGCCTCTGTTCCCACTCGCAGAGTTCTTCCCCCATTACCCTCTTGGTGCTCCTCTGTATGCCCCACCTTGAGGCATCAAGTCTCTATAGGATTAGTTGCATACTCTCCCACTGAGGCCAATCAAGGCAGTCCTCTGCAACATATGTGCTAGTGGCCTCAGACCAGCCCATGCATGCTCTTTGGTTGGTGTCTCAGTTTCTGGGAGCTCCCAGGAGTCCAGGTTAGTTGACCCTGTTGGTCTTCCTGTGGGGTTGCCATCCCCTTCAGTTCCTTCAATCCTTCACCTAACTTTCATGGGGGTCCCTGATCTCAATCTAATGGTTAGTTGTATTTATCTGCATCTGTCTCAATCAGCTATTGGTAGAGTCTCTCAGAGGACTGCCATGCTAGGCTTCTGTCTGTAAGTACAACATAGCATCAGTCATAGTTCCAGAGATTGGTGCCTCCCCATGGGATGAATCCCAAGTTGGACTGGTCACTGGTCAGCCATTCCTTCAATTTTTGCTCCATTTTTCTTCCTGCATTTCTTTTACACAGGAGCAATTTGGGGTTGAAATTTTTATAGGTGAGTTGATATCTCTATCCCTCCACCAGGGGTCCTATCTACTAGAGGTGGTCTTTTCAGATTTCATATCCCCACTGTTGTGAATTTCAGCTAAGGTCACCCACATTGAGTCCTGGGACCCTCCCCCATCCCAATTCTCTGGAAGTTCCTAGAGGTCCCCCGGTCCCCCCCCCCACTTCTGGAAGCTGCATATTTCCATTCATTCTCTTGACCCTTTGGGCCTCTCTCTTGTCTTCCCCCATACCTGATCCTGTTTCTCTTTCCCTTCCCCCACCCAGATCCCTCCCTCTGCCTCCCATGATTATTTTGTTCCCTTTTCTAAGTGGGATGTAAGCATCCTTACTTGAGTCTTCCTTCTTACTAAACTTTATGTGGTCTTTGAGTTATATCATAAGTATTCTGTGCTTTTTGGCTAATATCCACTTATCACTGTGTATAAACCATGCATGTCCTTTTGGGTATGGATTACCTCACTCAGGATGATATTTTCTAGATCCATCCATTTGCCTGCAAATTTCATGATGTCCTTGTTTTTAATAGCTGAATAATATTCCATTATGTAAATGAATCACATTTTCTGTATTTATTCTTCAGTAGAGTGACATCTGGGTTGCTTCCTGATTCTGACTATTACAAATTAGGCTGCTATGAGCATATATTCTTGTGGTATGGTGGAACATCTTTTAGGTATAATTCCAGGAGCAGTATAGCTGGGTTTTCAGGTAGAACTATTTCTAATTTTTTGAGGAACTGCCAGATTGATTTCCAGAGTGGTTGTACAAGTTTGCAATCCCACCAGCAATGAAAAGATGTGCCCCCTTTTCCACATCCTTGCCAGCATGTGCTATCACTTGAATTTGTAGTCTTAGCCATTCTGATTGGTGTAACATGGAATCTCCATCATTTAGATTTGCATTTCTCTGATGACTAAGGATGATTTTTGCTCTTATTTTCACATATTCATTCTGTTTCTGCAGAAAACTTTGCCTAAAGTAAGAGGTACTATTACTTAAAATAAGAATTTCTTGAATATGGACAGTATAATACTTGATTTGATAGCCAAGATATTTACTAATTAATGGGTTGGTATCATAGATAGCATGGATATATTAGACAAATGTAGGAGTCATGTCTCAGGTAGAATGCATAGTTATATGTGAGATTTCATTATGCTTTCCAGAATGTGGTTTAATTTTAAAACTCTTATTTGTTTATTTTTATACTTTTTCCCCTAATTTTTGATGATTTTTACTAAAACTATAGTAAATAAAACCTTGTGTAAAGGGGAAGTAGAACTACTGTAGGTGCAGGATACTCTGTACTCTAGTCCTGTATTGCAAAATCTACTTTTTTTGTTTCTCCTTTTAGTAATTTCATATAATAAAATCAACATATGCTAGTCAGTGAAAGTTATATCAGGAAAGTGCAATGAGGAGAAAGAAGATGACATTTGGTATTACTGTGGGAAGGTCCTCCTGCTGATTACTCCTGTCTCTTCAGACATGTATGTTTTCCTAGGCATGTGTGTTTGTCAGTATGTGTGTTTGGGTAGACTGTTACAACTAGACCACTGCTAGAAACAAGTCATTATGGCTTATCTTAAATCTGAAGTGAGTTTAGAGCTCCTGAAAGAGGCATACATAAGAAGCAAGGCTAGACCCCTCTCCTCCCTTTGGCACTCTCAGGCTTATACTAGTGTAGAGAAGTTACAGGCATTTCTTGTAAAACACTGATCAGAAAAGGAGACAACCTCAGGCCTTGGAATGATCATTAGATAAGCCCTATGTCCTGAACCATCATGATGGGGAAACTGGGGAAGAGGTTGGTTAGGGCAGCACGGAGGTGATAATTCTCTTGGGTACCAGTTTATGCAAAAAAAAAGGGCAGGGATTTTTTTCAGGATCAGGGACTTTAAAAAGATCCTATCATCTCCTGCCAAGCAAGTAGACTGGCCACTTTCATCATTTCTCTAGACAGACAACAGAAGGGAGAAAAAATAATGGTTTCACTTCCACTCTCCTCTTGAGTTGTCAAACAAGTGAGGGTCTTGTTTTTCACAACCCCACAACCAGTTTTGGACCAGTCCAGTTTACGGATGTGTGGTTAACATATTTACTGAGTTAATAGGTTGTTATTCATATTGAAGACTATTCTGAACTATTTTAAGAATAAATGATTTGTCAGTCACTCCTGCACTTGCAATTTCTGTGAAAGGTCACATGTATGTCATCAGCACATTATTAGTATGTTCTTTATATGATGCCCACTGTCTTTAGTATTAACTGAGATGGAGTGACCATTCATTTCTTCAGTTTGTCAAAACCATTTAAGTGTCTAAGCTACATTTGATACTGGGCAAGATCCAGGAAGCAGTAGAGATGGAAGACAGATGACCACTGCATAGCGGGTGAAGATGAGTCTGTAATAAATCATTGTATAAATGCCTCCCCACTGGAGTTTGTCTTGTGTAAGAAAAATTAAGTTATGAACATGATCTATCATGGGGAGTTGGGAAAGAATATTAAGCACTTGAAAGGTATGACATGGGTGATTTTATTATTCCTAGAAACATTAGACATTATTTTCCTACTGGGAGATTCTCTGGTTGCTTTGGCATCATCTAAGTTTGATTTTTTTTTTCTTCCACTGTTCTAAACTTTATCTGGCATCAGTGAGACACATGGTCTTGTGGAGGCTTGGTGCCCCCAGAAAAGGGGAATGCTAGAGGGCTGAGGCAGAAATGGCTGAGTGGGTAAGGGTGTACCCTCTTAGAAGCAAGGGGTGATGGTGTGAGGAGTTTGTGGAGGAGAGACCAGGAAGGGGGACAATGTGTGACTCCCATGTCCATGCACCATACATAAACATTTGTATCCACGTGCATCAAATTCCAGAAATAGTTTGTTCCTAAAATTATTTCAGTTGATGAATTGAAAATTGATCATTTATTGACTTATACTGGACAATCATAATTTGGTGTAAGTTTCCTGTTAAATTAAGTGAATACACCAGTAGATAAGTCCCAAAAAGCTTTGGTTATTTTAGTTTTTTTATCCAAAGGAGAAATAAGGCATAACACTGGTGATGCAAATAGCGCCATTTGAAATGCAGTGAGTTTTTCGTTTTCTCTTTGCTCAGTGAAATGTATGCTTGGTTGACCAAGATTCAGTGAAACCTCTCATTAGGGCACCACGGTTCATTAGGGCTTAAAGAGGCATCACTGAAGCTCGAATTGGCCATGCTGTGATCACTGGCCCCTCTGAGTGGCAATCAAGCAACATTATGTTGTGTGCTTTACTTCTGCAATGGTTTTTAATGTCTTGGTGTTTCTTTTAATATTAATGATTTAGCTGTGTGCTATATAAAATATCCACAGGACTTTTAGAGATGGCATCTTTCTGCTTGTAAGTGGAGATTTAAAAATTAGATTCTTGTAAAAAAAAAAAAAAAAGAAAAATTCAAATACCCAACTGGAATGTGATGCTGAATTTATTATTCCCTCATTAAAAGAAGTGTGTTACGTTAGTATTGATATTCATTGTCTTAAACTGGATGAAATATCTTTGCGTGCACAAGGCACTCGAAAAAATCAATAAGTAATCTAGATGTTGGTTTACTGAATGTCCGACATGAAGATTGAGAGAAATCATATTCAAAAATGTAACAATTTAGTTATGGCCAAATTGAAGTAGGATGGAGTTAATAGTCAGGGAATTGCTAAGCAGATGTCTGTCACAGCTAGATTCACAAGGTAGGAGCCTGTTTCTACCTACATGTTTATATTGGGGCATACAGAAACAATAATTTACCATATTTGGACCAGTTGAAGGTAATTCCTAGATCCAAAAAAAGTTCAGAAGATCTACTTGTCTGTTCTTTGCTAGCTAGAAAACATACCCTGATAAATAGTGAATTTAATCTTTAGAACTATACTTTTCAAAGTAATTTAGACTAGCTGATCAACGGTTATTCAAAATAGGTTCTTATCTCTGCTTACATGCAACTGAGTTTCAGGGTTGGTCATTTCAGCTGCTGGCTTTGCTATGACTGATGGCTGTGAATAAGAAAAGCCTGCCTCCTTGCTCAGAAGGCCTCCCATTGTGTTTGAGGTCTCACTTTGCTCATCTCTGTTCCCTTTCCTGCTGTGTTTTCTCACTGGGAGGAACTGGTCACTCTTGTTACCTCTGCACCTACCATGAGACATAACAAATGATATACATCCATATTTTTTTTGTTGAGAAAGATAATTAGTCTGGATTCCTACTCAATGGCAAGGTGCAGATAGAAGCACGTCTACACTTGTTTTGTATGTGCATGGGAGAATTAGCTTTTGATTAGAGAATATTTATAGTTTTATAGACAAGATTGCCATGAGACATTATCGCAGACTGATAAAATGTATAGAGAAAAGGTTTTCTTCTTCTGATATCCTTTTGTAATATTAATACAAGATTGGCTTGTTTCCCAACCCTCCTCCCTACACCACCTTTACCGGGGTGAGGTGGGGAGGAGATCAGACACTTTGGGAATGTTACATTTGTTGCAGATTCTGTGTTAAAACATGATACTGTGATACAAATGCAAGTTCATGCTTCATTGTTTCAATCTTGGGGATGTATCCTGTATGGGTCACTTGAAGACAGTGTTGTAAATAAAGGCAGCCAGAGATAGACCTGCTGTATACACTTCTCACTCCTGGCCCTGACCCCTGTTCTTTCTTAGATCTGTAACTATGTAGTGTTCAGTTACTTCATTAGGTGGAGGAAGGAAAGGAGAATATTAGAGGCCAACTTTGCACTTCATGATATTATATTTTGAAATTAACAAGTTAGAAGAACAAAAGAGGTTATAAGGATAGAGGTAGGAAAATTTGGAAAGTTACTGAAATGTCAGTTTGAGGTACCTGAATTTCTATCTCTTCCATATAAGATCCCTCCTCATTGCTGCCTCCCACAGGATCTCAGAAAACACCATATGTCAAAAATTTTTGAAATTAAGACTCTATTATTTTCTCTAATACCAACCTCAAGTGGACATAACACAGTCAGAAGACATGCCAGTGAGATGGTACATAATCAAATTATTCTGTTAAAATCGTGTCATCATTTGGGAGAAGAGAGGCAGGATATACAACTATCTACTATTGTTCTTAGCATTCTATGTCCCCCTAATATTTTGAGGAACTTGATTTGGGGAGAAGTAAAACTGTGGACACAGAAACTAATTTCAAGACTCGACAGTATGAGTTGGAATTTAATAAAGATCCTGTGTCACAGGCTTTAGCATGAGGGCGAGGAAAGAAGCAGGTGCTCAGAAGACCCTTCGACATTTCAATGTAGGTAGGAGTTTCTTAGAGAGAGGGACACAGTCATTTGTTTTACACAGTAGTTGGGTTTGGTGAATCAGGAAGATACTCCCTTTTAAGGGTTGGTAGGAAACATAAATAGGATTACTACTGGCTCCTGAGGGAAACTTGAAAATATCACCATTGATTAGGTCTGAGTCTAGATCACGGGGCTGTAGGAAAATAAGAGATTTTGCTTAAAGACAAAGCTGATGATTTTGTTTGAGATTCTTGGCCAGTGTCTGAGGAAAGGAGCAAAGTCCTACAGAAGGTGACATATGTTTAGGCCCTAAGTCTGAGCCACTGCTATCTTATTACAAAATACCTTTATGGAAAGGAATATTAACTCCATGTTGGTAACCTAAGGCAAAAGTTCATTGTATTGAATTTCTGTCTTCTCAGCAAGTGAGGGCTTCTGTCTGACAGTAGTGATAGATTCCTTCCTTTGCACATCCAGATGATTCTCCTCCTTTGCACATCCAGATGATTCTCCTCCTTTGCACATCCAGATGATTCTCCTCCTTTGCACATCCAGATGATTCTCCTCCTTTGCACATCCAGATGATTCTCCTCCTTTGCACATCCAGATGATTCTCCTCCTTTGCGCATCCAGATGATTCTCCTCCTTTGCGCATCCAGATGATTCTCCTCCTTTGCGCATCCAGATGATTCTCCTCCTTTGCACATCCAGATGATTCTCCTCCTTTGCGCATCCAGATGATTCTCCTCCTTTGCGCATCCAGATGATTCTCCTCCTTTGCGCATCCAGATGATTCTCCTCCTTTGCGCATCCAGATGATTCTCCTCCTTTGCGCATCCAGATGATTCTCCTCCTTTGCGCATCCAGATGATTCTCCTCCTTTGCGCATCCAGATGATTCTCCTCCTTTGCGCATCCAGATGATTCTCCTCCTTTGCACATCCAGATGATTCTCCTCCTTTGCACATCCAGATGATTCTCCTCCTTTGCACATCCAGATGATTCTCCTCCTTTGCACATCCAGATGATTCTCCTCCTTTGCGCATCCAGATGATTCTCCTCCTTTGCGCATCCAGATGATTCTCCTCCTTTGCGCATCCAGATGATTCTCCTCCTTTGCGCATCCAGATGATTCTCCTCCTTTGCGCATCCAGATGATTCTCCTCCTTTGCACATCCAGATGATTCTCCTCCTTTGCACATCCAGATGATTCTCCTCCTTTGCACATCCAGATGATTCTCCTCCTTTGCACATCCAGATGATTCTCCTCCTTTGCACATCCAGATGATTCTCCTCCTTTGCACATCCAGATGATTCTCCTCCTTTGCACATCCAGATGATTCTCCTCCTTTGCATCCTGCCTCCTCTGTTTCTTCTTATCACAGCATACTTTTAACAAGCTGGGATCCTACATTTTGTAGTTTGGTTTCCTCCATAGGGTAGAACCTATGAGGCTTTGGCCTATGAGACTAGGACTTGCGTGCACGTTTAGGTGGCAGGTGATTTCAGACAGTTGAAGTGAAGAAAAATGTGTAGTGAGCCAGACAATAAGGTCAAACCCAAGAAAGAGTGATTTGTTCAGTTGCTACTATGAATAACTGCTGTGGACCTTCTAAGCTATCATATAGAAAACATCCATAATACGGGTCTTTCAAATATCAGTGCCCACTTGAAATGTCAATGATGGTAAAAAATTTGTTGGATATTCAATACCATAAACATGGCCAGTATGGCTAAGGAATATAGATGCTAATTTAATTTAAGCACAAGTAGTAAATAAGAACTTGATGGGTTCTACAGCTCAGAAGCTAAGACATGTTTTTTTGAACCACCTGTCTTATATATCAAGGCCTAAGGGATGGAGAGCAGGAACCCACTTATTCTTCCCATTCTTCCAAGGAGGAGGAGATGGCTGATATAGCTTGGGAAAAATGCCTGAGAAGGAAAAGGTGAGAGAAGCCACAGCTCTTAGAAGGCAACGCTGCCTTGATGTGAGGAAATCATCTCCCGAAGCAAGCAGAAAACAGACATGCTGAGGCAATCCTTGAGAGGCACAGAGGACCTGTGACAGCCACTGTTGGAGATGAACAAGCACCAACTCCGTACGTTCACATCTGTTTTGATCAGTCTCAAGTATCAAAGTTCATGTCAGAAAAGATTTAATTATAGCAATAATTCTGGAGTTCAAAGTTAACGTGTCAAAACTTCTAATGTTTTTTTAATAGTCCTTTTTCTTGTGGAAAAAATGTAGTCATTTTGACTTTTAAACCACACATGAGGACACACTGGCTTTATTAGAAACAGTATTTCACTCTGTTTTTAATCATGTTTTGAAATGCAAGTAGAAACCACTTTCTGCTTCCTATGCTTATCTCATAGATGTGAACTTGAATCGAGCTTCAGAGACAACAAAGAAGACTTCTAGTTGTCTCTGATAAGTGCAAAGCATTGTAAACCGCATGATATAAATTAAAATCATACATATGGTGATTCAAACTGATAAATGAGGCTTCGTTTTCAGAAAGCTTGATTTTAAATAATTCTTTAAATATCTAAAATAAAAACATCAAACTGTCTGAGAAAATCCTTGTCCTAAATACATCTCTCAAGCTCTAAAAAAGTAATAGGGCTCTTGGTGTATACTATAAATAAGGCTGAATAATATATTGAAGAATTACTGTACAAATATGAAATCATAAAATTTACTCCTTTTGCATTTCTGTAAAATGACTATTTAAAGGGTAGAAAGAACGGCCAATTTTGCATTTAAATGAAGATATTCTAAGAAGAAATGCCAATTTATGACCTTTTTCTTTGTTGGGAATCTGCTTTTTTCTTTTTTTCTTTTTGGTGTAAGAGTCAAGCTTCAGATAAAATACTAGAATGGAAGTAAATTGATTTCTAAAACTGTTTTGTTCAACCAACTTTTCAAAATACTGTTTTCATACTTTAATTGTGCTTCATTGTAACTCCCTTTAAGTATTCTTTGATACTTAGTACATGGTAGTAGCTAATGACTCTTAGGAGGATGAGTCAGAGGTGTTTGTAACTTCAAACCTCATGGAGGTAAAAAATTAAGGTAGAAAAAAAATGAGATATGTACACTTTGGGTATCACAGATTGAGTTTCTTCATCCTGTGTATGTCCTGTATGCATTTAATTTTCTTAGGAAGATACCTCAATATATTAAGGAATTTTTATAATTACAAAGTCTACACTAGGTAATAGAACCACTAGTTAAAATAACTTTATTATTCTATCTTCCCAATTATGTTTAAAAAATTAGAATAATAGCCAATAATAATTCAAAATGTCTTAAATTATTCATTCCTGTTCATTGAGCAGTTATATACTCATGGAAACAGGTATAAATGCATATTTAAAAAGTAGGAATGATTCATGAAAGCTGTCATTCTCTTCAGTACCATGTAATGAGCTAATTAGAACATTACCTTTGTGATTTGTGTGTGTACACGCCTCAGTAATAGCCATTTTGCCTAAACTATAACAGATCTTTGATATGCTGATTTATTTGCCATCACTTTATTGCCTATTAGACACTTAGAGAACAGGTCTCAAGATGCCAGAATATTCTATTTAGAGAAGTTCAATAATTCCAGTAAAGTAGACACCTGAAGACATACGTATGAAGCAAGAGGATTTTCATGAATGAATTAATAAATGGAATGAGTAATTATTCAGTTCATATTGAGTATAATATAGCCTATCAGGTATAGTCAATAAGGTCTAAGGCTGACCAATTAAAGTATTCTTTCTGTGGAAGGCTGCCATTGGCAGACATCACTGTCCTGAATAGTTGGGAAATTCAGATGAAAGTTGGGATGTTTAATCCTTACTATGATAGGCAACAATTTTCTTGAATTCAGTATCTAAAAGTCCACTGAAGAGGAAGCCAATTAACAGGAGTTTCTTCGAGGATAGTCTAGGAAATGATTCAGGTTGATCTCCTTGATTACAGGTGTCTGAAGTCAATGTGAGAGTAAATGAATTGTTCACTCACCAGATACTAGGATGTAGGCTTAGATTTTTTTTCCTAAATAAATCAACTTTATTTAGGGTTCTTGAATGATTCAACCTCCCTTCCAGCCCACCAACTAGAGCCTGGAAAGAAAGATGGTTAATAGGACAAGGCAATTGTAGACCTGTTTAGAATTAGTTCTTTGGGGGCAATTTCAATCTTTGATGTCAGAATACCATCAGTCCAGTCCAACAGCAAACACAAAACATAAATCAGTAGTAGTCATGATCTAGGAGAAACCACAAGCTCTGCTGGCCTGAGTCAGCTGAAGCAGTCAAAATCAGGTGGATGCCATGAGAAGTTCTCTCTATAAAAGAAAGACCAGACAAGCATTGCACAGCGTAGAAATGCAAGAGCCACCTCTCACTGTTTACAGGGTTTCATTCATACACTTTCCAAACATCGCATGCCACCTCAATCATCAGCCCCAGCAAAACATCACATGCCCTCTTACAGATCTGCTTCAGCAAGACATCATCTCACAATAGAGCTTCCAGAAAAATATCACAAGAGACAAATGAGTTTCCAAAGAAACTAGAACTGTCTATGTCACTAGGGTAGAGCAATTACTACACTGAGAAGTAACTATGCCGATCTCTTACCAACTGGGCAATAGTAAGTAAATGATAGGTCTAATTCCATTTTTTTATCTTCATTATACATTTTTTTTCATAGATACCAGATAATGCACCAGGGCTCTATAACTTGCTGTATCTGTTGTTTTGGTAGTATAAGTTGACATTCAATACTATTTTCTCACATATTTTCTTCCACATATTATTGGCTTAGGAAACATTGGGAAAATTTATTAGGAATGTGTAGCAAAATATAAATATGTCAAACTATAGTTTTTACATTAATAATACATTTTTCTTAATTTTTATTTTTGTTGGAGAAATTTAAATCTCCAAATAGAGACATGTATTATAAAATTTTCCTAAAATTAGATTATTCACAGAAACTAGACTAAACTAAAATATTCTAAACTGATAATTGGAAAAAAATATCTGAAATGCCCTACTCAAAATATAGCTGGTGAATACTGTGTTAAGCAATTTCAATTTTTTTATGATGTACATCAGCCTTTCACATACACATGATGGTGTGATTTCCAAGAAGGTCTAATTTATGTGAATTCCCCCCATGTCATTTGTCTTGAAAAGAGTTTGTATTGAATGACTTTGAGTTACTAGTGGTATATAAAAACTCAAGTTTGTTCAAACCCTAGTATCTCTTTTATCCATCATTAAGAGAAGCTAACCAGAGGAAACTCAGTGATGTTACATGTTTTATCCCTGGTAGTTTCAAATAAAATGAAATAGTAAAATAAAACAAAACAAAATTAAAGCAAAGGTAGGCAGATTCATATAAGATCACAATAAAAAAATACATTTAATGGAAGTTCTGCATGTGGTCAGTCTGTGAATTTCTAGATTAGGGATTCTCTGAATTCAAATGCCACAGATCTGAAACACTCTAATTGCAATGTGTGCCATTATGTTTTGTCTCTGTGTTCTCCATACTCTTTAGTCAAATTGTAGAAGACATCAACACCCATCTCTTCATACCCATAAAAACCATGAAAGGAGGTCCACAATCGAATGTGAACCACACTCTAGGGATACATTTTTGGTGATTAGGTCAGCTTGTAGAAGGATGAGCTTTGAGGACTTTGCTGATCAAGTCATAGCTAAACATTTTCTGATTAATAACCAATATTAGATGATCAAGAAATAAGTGCTGAAAGAATAAAAGAAGATAAGATATATGAAAAAGTACACATGTGTTAAAAAAACTCATAAAATATTTGAAAAGCAGTAAGGAAATTGAAAGCTAAAGATTAACACTAAAGGCATCAAGATTGGCCTAGAAAATAAGAATGAATTATTCATAAGCATGTTTCTTCCCCTGATAATCTTATTTTCTGAAGACTAAAGTGGAAGGGATCTTTTATATTTACAATTAGAAAATGTCAATAGATTTAAAAAGTGAATTTTGTCTTTCCATGTACCTAGAATAAACTATGAAAAAAAAATGACTCTAAAAACACAGCCTTACCCTTGATGTATGTGTATGTGTATGCGTGTGTGTGTGCATGTGTGTATACATACATACACACACACGTATATATATATATATATATATACACATATATATATATACACACACACACACATATGCATACATAGATATGTCAAAAGGGTAGGAAACTTCACAGCAATGGAACTATGCTAGATGTATTTAGGAACTTCTAGTGAGGATACTTTCACTGGATTTACTTGAAGGTAATACAACATAACATTTAATTATTCTTATTATTGAAATATTTCAAGTATGAATAAATGAATAGCAAAACTTTGAGAAAATATTCCCTCCTAGTAGTTGCAGTTTTTATTCATTTTGGAGTTTGAAATTAGCTGTACCTGGAATATTTTGGCTTTGCCCTCCCTATGTTACAAGTCTGAAATGACAATACAGGTCATGAGAATGACCATATTTCATGGAATTGCCCACCTATCTCAAGAGAAATTAATCCCCCTTTCCCAGATATCCAGTAAAACCACAATTTAGTATGGCAAATTATCATGCTTTCCATAGGAAACAAGATATCCATGCTTTTAAGTGTATCATATGTCAGCAGGAAATTTAATTTGATTAGTGCTTTGCATATACTCAAATATTGTTTTGGTCAGACCCACCCAGGGCTCTCTGGATAGGAGAGGAAGGTTATGCTTTCCTGTTTGAGTTCTGTTGTTATGACACAGCTTATAATAGCCTGCTAAGAGAAATATGTAGAATACAGCACAGCTAAGTAAAGTTAAAAAAAAAAAGGAATTTTCAAATAAGTCTCCCACTGAAATAAGAACAAGAGAAGAAAAATCAGGCTAGAAAAGTTCCAAGTCCACAGTATTTGTCAGTGTTAGAACACATAATGCTGATAAGCTAAGAAAGAGTTTAAAAACATGTTCTCTTCCTTGTGTGATTTAGTTATGCAATAAATAGATTATCTAACTTATTTGTTTTATAATCAATCAATCAATCAATCAAAATCTCTCTCTCTTTCTCTCTTTCTCTCTCTCTTCCTCCCTTATTCACCTCTCTCTTCCTGCTGTGTGTGTGTGTGTGTGTGTGTGTGTGTGTGTGTGTGTGTGTGTGTCTGTGTCTGTGTGTCTGTGTGTCTGTGTATCTGAGTGTGAATAAAATCATTACCCATCTCTTTTGTCAGGAACCATTAAATCCAATATCCTGAGAATGTTGTAAATCAGTGTCTATAAAATTAAAATATGTTTAAAAGTCATATTAATTGTGTAAAATTCTTTTACAAGACCAGACAATGGTTCTACATTTTATGTTATATTAAAGATTGAGAAAATGTCATTTATGAAATCTAATAAGGCAGAACATTATTATGTTCATATTGAATGTTTGACTAATCAGAGTAGATTAAAGGTACCTTGTGGAATATGTTATATTAGTTGACTAATTCTTGTCCTAATTATTAATGTTCTTTGGCAATTGTAATACTGTCAATAAACATCTATACAAAATAACTTCACAAACACTTCTTAATCATCACAGACAGAATATTGTTTGCTGTGTTAATACATATTTAATAGCCTGAATTTATGTTTGTCTGTTTTAAGGAGCAGATTAGTGAATGCCAGAGCTGTCAACCTTGATAAAGCTGTTCCACATCTTTGGAGTTTAAACATGATACACTAAAGTGTGTGTGCTGTCCCTTATGAGCAGTAAGTGGTTTGCAAGATAAAAGAAAGAAAGCAGAAGTGAGGTTTCCATTACAAACTTGGATGGTGTGGATTAAATTCCCACCCTGCTCTTCCCCTCCCTCTCATTCCCCAGAACCTCAGTGTCGTCTATGACATACAACCAAACAGGAGACATTGCAATCACATTTTTCACAGGGATTTGAAATGTCTTTGTGGTCATGGTCTGGCAGTAATTGAAGCCATATGCCTTGGGTCAGAAGAAAACCTATATTGAAACAGAAGAACCTATCTCTTGGCCCAGTGACCTCAGGAGAGTTGAATTATCTTGGTGGATTTATCCTTGGCAGCAGTGGCATGGGTTATTTGGGCAGCAACTTTCTCCATGCAATTGTAAATAGTAATGGGGAGAGTCAGGAATTATCCACAGAGAAGATGGTATCAGTGATAAGCAAATGGTGTGAGCAACTCCGTAGGTCTCTTGTCTAGCACCTGTTGGGTGATCTGTTGTAGATTGATTTGTGATTATGCAGTTGCTTGGGTGTTCTAATACTTTAAAAATAGAAGACTGATGGAAGGAAAGATCACATGAGAGAGTCTGAGTTAAGCTGAACACTGTAGACACTGGACAACCAGTTTTTGTCTTACATTACATGGCTTTTGGAATGCCAGCATATAAGACAAAGCAATATGATCTTCGTAATGGCTGCTGGCCCGTCTCCAAGTGACACATACATGAGAGTTATGTAGACTGGGCCACTTGAGGTTTCTCATTTCCCATAAAATAATGTTCATCATGGATGGGTGGAGGTCAGAATTGGTGCCTAAGTAAATTTTTTCCTCCAATCTCCTGTAGTCATGCGTGAATGTAGACAGAAGCTGACTGACTTAATGGCACTGGCTATTTAAAATGCTGCTGCTGAATGCTCATGATGTGGCCAGAATTTTGATAGAATTCATATTCTGAGGAGAAGAACTATTGTTGGTGTTATATTTTTTTCTCTACTGCTGAAATTTGGTTATAGGTATAGCCAATTTTTTCAAAAATTTTGATGAATGTTTATCAAAACTTCTCAATATTCTTCTCATGAATCTCCAAACTACCGCATGTTGTTTCTTTTCTTTTTCTCCCTCTGAAAGTAGTAACGAAGATGCTTTCTCTCATCCTCCCTTCCTGGTACCCATCCCTTTCTGTCTACATGGAGCTTATGATTTCAGAAATGTAGGATACAAAAATGTCTCTTGGCCTGGGTATGATAGACACATGCCTTTAATCCATTCACTTGCAAAGCAGATGCAGGCAAATTTGAGTTTTAGGCCAGCCTCTTTTACTACATAGTGAGTTACCCTGACAACCAGGGCCTAGAGAGACCCTGTCTTCAAACAAGCAACAACAGCACCCCCCAAAATAAACAAACAAGGCATGTCTTTTATTCTCTTCATTCCGGATCTGTGCTCTGGGAAGAGTAAAGTTACCAATATTTAAATTTGTTCATTGCTACTCTATTATGGTTTTCCTCTGCATAAACTTGCTAATTTGCAACCAGGGAGACTTGAGAAAACCAATTTGTTTTCTTATGTGCTGGGTCTGCACTCATTGAAACAAATATTAATGGTTTTTTTTATTGTAGAGACTGCAGTTGGCAGTTTTTTTCAAAGGAAGGTCATTTAGGGAGCTAGGGAGCCTCCCCCTCCCACCTTAACTCTGTTCTTTTCTCATATCTGAGAGTATGTCACAGGATTCCCTGTAATATTTTATCGTGATCTTGTGACATTTCATGATGAAGAATGAAGTGTGGTATAAAGTGTTCCAGGTGAGGGTAAGGGAAGTAAGTTGGAGGGGTTTGTCTTGATCCCAAGTTCTGTAGTGATGCTTCACATCCTTTTCTGCATGAAATTAGCCTTCCTTTTTTTTCAGTGAAAACACTCATAAGCTTTAAATCAGAATAAAGAATTGCTTAACTTTTCAAAATATTTGAGAGGTATTTTTAATTATGAATTTTATCTTTTACTTTTTCTTATTTTCCTTTGATCAACAATAGATTCTATCAAAGTCTTTGGGCATTGAGAGTCAGGGAGTTATCTCCATAAATAAAGTGCTTTCCATGTAATCCTGACAACTTGCATTTGGATGCCCAGCTTTTACCCAAAGCGAGGTGCCTTGGAACATGCACTAAATCCTACAGCATTTGAGAAAGATGTTTGATATTGACTTCTGGCCTCTATACTTGTGCATAAAGCTGAATGTATACATGCATACACATGAGTATGTATGCACATCTCCCTAAGTATTAAACTAATTATGAATATGGATAGCATAGGTATAAATGAATGACTTACATTCTATAGGATAAATTTATCCTATATATAAAATAATGAAGAGAAATTAATAGACATTTCTCAGAGACATCCTTTAATAACCAAATCCAAGTCTTTGATTGAAAAATTTCCTCATTGGTTTAGATTAAGTAAATGAATTAATTACTTTGTAATTTTTTCTGATGGGAAGTTCCACTGATTTGAAGAGCAAAGAGAAATGCTACTAACCCATTAGAGTGTCATTCACACATATTAAATATGACAAAAGCTGCCTTCTCTACTGTTTTTTTTTATTCTTTCTGAAACATACCAACTAAAGGTAATCATAGGTTGTTGCTTAATTTGGGGGTTACACCCTGCATCCTACATCAGATCCAGCCAACTGGTCTATAATAAACCAATTAAAAGATAGAAGTATCCTGAGGTTTTACTAGATTTCAGCTTTAACATCTTTCATCTAGGTAGTTATTGTCCAGTTTTGTAAATGAAAGCTGAAATGACATGATTATAAGTAAAGTTAAGCTTTGTCGTATTACCTGCCATTTATAAGGTAGTAACACACCATGAAAGAAATAGCACCTTCTTAATGGCAAATTCCTAATGTAGTTGAAATCTAAGATCTTGCTATTACTTTCATTAATTTTGATGTTCTTGAAGTATCTGTGTGTTGTGGGGGGTGTTAGACATAGAAAGTAGAGTTAGAATATAGTGACCATGTTAGCCCCCACACATCCTACTGACATTATTAAGATATTCTATTGGTTTTTGTTGGAAGTTCATTTTCTCTAAATTTTTTTTTTTTTTTTTTTTGGTTTTTCGAGACAGGGTTTCTCTGTGTAGCCCTGGCTGTCCTGGAACTCACTTTGTAGACCAGGCTGGCCTCGAACTCAGAAATCCTCCTGCCTCTGCCTCCCAAGTGCTGGGATTAAAGGCGTGCGCCACCACTGCCCGGCCATTTTCTCTAATCCCTCAGGAACACTAATCTTTAACCTTTGGTGTTTCACAGAAAGTCTCACATTCAGATATTTTCCTGAAATTGCATCCTGAAGTTTTATTTTAAAAAAAAATCTTTTTTATTATGAGACTGTTTGCTTCTCTGTTTATGGGATAGCTGGGAAAGTATGAAATGTATGTCACTATTCTTTGTGATGTGTTAGTACTAAGGTAGACACAGATAGCTCTGAAGAAGATGCTGATGAATAGACTATTAGAATCAAAGCACATATTTGTCTGCGATTAAAGTTTAACATGACACCCTAGAATTACTGAGACATTTTCAAGCCATTTGGCTCTCCACATTAATCTCCAGAATTAGTTTGTTTGGGTATTTTTCACTGAGATGAAGAGCATCATTATGACTTCGAAAGACACAGAAATATCTTCAGTTCAGCAATGGGACTTTAAGGACAGCTAGGCGTGCTATCATTCTCCCTATCTTAAGTGTCCCAGATCATCATAGACCTATAAGACAAACCAAAACAAACAAAATCTAAAACTCAAGGAAAGCATCGAAAATCTACTCAACCAAAGTTGTACAGGACATAGACATCTTCAAAGACACAAGCAAAATTGTTTTAATGCTTAAGTTGGAGGAAGAGTCCCATAGAAATGTGACTGAAGAAATATCTAGTTTTCCTGTGATTCCTTCTGGCATGTGTCTTACAATCTACTGACACACGAGGTAGGAGAGATAATATAGTTATAGCTGGTTACCTGGCAGACAAAAGGGACAGAAGGGCAGCAGGTCAGAGAGACCTGAGGCTATTTCAGGAGGACCATTCTTTAAGGAATTTCCTAAGCCAAAACAGAGTCAGAGGTCATCTCCAGGACACATGTCAGCTCAGAAGTTTGCTTGCACTACCCATCTTCATAAAATGTACTCATAAGACAAAATTTTTGATATTTTTGAAGACCACAGTTTATGATCTTCCTCTTTATTTGTGCTATTAATGTAAATCATGGCCTTTATCATTTTAAATCATAGCTATATATCTTGTTTTTTCTTCTGCTCTGCTATACCAGTTAGGCTCTGTTCTATGAATTCCAACTTGGGAGTCATAGCTTAATTTTTTCTAAATAGCCACTTGATAATCTTGTTTAATGTTCATAGATTTTTTTTAATACCTGGCCAATATAAAGTCTAAGCACTTATGATTATGATTGAGACTGGACAAATCAAACAATTATGTAATTTAAGGAAACTTTAAAGAAACATTAAAAATGTCTTTCTGTGTTTGTTTTTCCCATCCTTCTGAATTTATATTAGTTTATAATATACATAGAGGAATATAATTGATTTTTAAAAAAGTACTAGCAATTGTCTCAGAACATCTTTTAGGAAGAGAATGCTCACACATCAGAATTGCAGATTGCTGATATGCATTAATTCTTCCTTCCTTCTTACTTTTTTCATTGGATATTTAATACAGGTGGTCAGTTTTGTCCTATTAGGGAATCCAGACCTAAACACGGACACATTAAGCATGTTATAGGCATTGATATATTTGACCATTCCCTTACCGTGATGGCAACTTGTGAGTTTTGTGCTGTGATCATGTTTTAGAGATAACGAGTCCATTTCTTACATATTTCCAACCCTATTCCTTTGCTTTCACATCCTTAAATCTTTTTGTCCCTTCTCTCTGTGTGGTGATTTCTCTAAAGTTCTTGTCTTTGGACTGTGTTTTGGTGTTTAAATCTGCCAATTAATTTGTATTCCCTAAGCATACTATAGCTGTTGGTACATTTAATTTAATACTCTCCTCCTGATACTGTCATTTTCACCACCACAGCTAGGAAACCAATTTACTCTGTACCTTTGCTACTTCCTCCATCACATATCCATCTGATGGTTAATTCTGAGAATCCCATGACCTTCTATTTAATGCTTGAATCGTATAGATTGGGTTATTCTTATGATCAGAACTAAAAGTGCGATTGCTTGTCATGCCTGAGTCTCTAAACCTTCTATGCTATCTTTATAGTACATTGACTTACTTTATCCAAAATATCAGCAGTGTTGGAGGCAAAATGCCTATTAAGTAAAAGTTACATAAGAAGATGCCTATCCAGGAACTAAGCTTCCCTGATGCTTCCTGTAGAGAGGATCCTGTCTTTGCTTAAACTGAAAAAGATTCTCTCAGAGAGAAAGGAAAACCAACATTCTGGCAAGTTTGCCTTTATGGTTCTTGTAAAGTAAATCCCAGATGCCTACCAGCCAACAATGACATTAGAATTCCTTCTTAGGGACTGGAGAGATGGTTCAGCGGTTAAGAGCTCTGATTGCTTTTCCAGAGGTCCTGAGTTCAATTCCCAACAACCACATGGTGGCTCACAATCCTCTGTCATGGGATCTCTTCTGGTGTGTCTGAAGACAGCTACAGTGTACTTACATAGAATCCCTTCTAGAATTTCAGCAGGAGCAGTAGAGCCTTCCACAGATACTCTGCAAGTGATCTCTGCTCTCACCCATTCTATGCTGTGGCCATTTGTGTTCTACATACTCCCCATTCTAATGATCTAATGACACCGAGTATTCTCCATTCCCTAGATAGAGATTATCTCTTCCCTTTATCCATATCCAAATAGGATTCCTAACCAAAATCAACTAGTTGAAATACCAACTAGCCTTGAATACCCCACTTATACATGAGCTACCCCTGCTTAATACCACCACAAAAAGGAGCATCTTCTCTTGCTGTGGTTTGAAGCTCTATGACTGGGTTATGTTTTATTATATAAAAATATTTTATAAGGCCCAAAGTGATAATTTATATGTTGATATGTTCTTTCTTGACATTTCCTTCCTTCCTTCCATCCCTTCTGCCTTCTCTCTTTCTTTCTCTTCCTTCCTCTCTTCCTTCCTTCCTTCCTTCCTTCCTTCCTTCCTTCCTTCCTTCCTTCCTCCCTTCCTTCCTTCCTTTTATTTTTTTTGCGACACAAAGTTTTATTCTTTGCCTAAGTCAACCTTGAATGCTCAGTATCATCCTCATGCTCTATGATTATGGGCATGAGGCTCCAAGCCTGGCTTCTCTATCAAATTGAACTTGTTAAATGCATAACAGCCTAGTTATCCTGATTGTAACATTTCAGAGGCATACATGTATTTCTAGAAGGGATTATATCATGGAATGAGATGTCTCACTGTGATGGGTTCTTGCAGTGGAATTTTTAACCCAGACTTGCTGAGCATTTCTCTATCAGTGAAGGCACAGTGTATCATTCTGTTCCTCCTTTGAGGTATACACTTAGTGTCCACTTTCTTACAAACAGCTATTTAATTAAAAAAAAGAAAGAAAGAAAGAAAGAAAAGAAAAGAAAATCTAAGGTTTGATTATATGCTTAGCCAAGAGATTTCTTTTGCAGTTGTAAGGAATATCTCTAGCAAACCAAATTACTCTCCCAGCAATGCACTTCAAAGGAGAGAAGAGTGCATCTCTTGTTCAGAATTCCTGGATATGTTTGATCATTAGTCTGGGTGCGTAGTTTGACTTGCGGCTATTTACTCAGCAGGCGCAGAAACTACAACATTGCTTCAACCAAGAGGTATGCCCATGCCTGCCCCAAGCAGAGTTTAATTCAATCTATCAGAACGAGTACAGAGGCTTGTTATGGAAATGAGTCACAATCAGTAAGATTTGGCTGACTTTTGGACTATTAAAATTGTTTCTTTCCCCCAGATGTCATTTTTTTTTTCAGGAATAATAGTATCAGAGACACTTGGCACAGAGTAATTGACTGAGAACCTACAATTTTGTACCAATACTTGGCATGGAAACAGCTTTTGTTTCATTGAATAGAAGCCAAACAGAAAAGGAGAATTTGATATAAAAAAAATGTCTAAGAGCTGATGTTTCTTTTACCTTGGGTATGTTATAAGATGTTTTTGGTGTTGTTAAAAACATAGTAAAATTTTTAATAGACTGACAAGTATAAATATTTGGTAGAGTAATTATCAATTTAAGATAAAAGAGGTGTGGTCTGTGGCTATAGGGCCATGGTAGAGCACTGGCCTAACATATGTAAGACACTAGTTTCAGTCACCAGAACTACACAGACACAAATTTATAGATCTCATCGTTTTAGAAAAACTTTAATATATCTTTCATAATTTAAACTAGAGTTTATACTTTCCCAGAGTGGGTATGGGACATTTGCCTAAGACCTTCTTCCAATTGTCAATTTCTCAGTGCTTTAATATTTGATTGGATTTCATTTTAGTTTTAAAAGGTATATTGTGATTTAGCATATTCTTCAGGTAAAATAATGAATAGTAACAATTAAAATATCCCAAGCTTGAAATTTTCTCTTACGTTTTATGAAAATAATGCACTATTTTAATAGAAAATAGGTGTGCCACCCTAGATTGCATAGACAGTTTCTATTTATAACCATTGCTAAAAGAAATAACTACTTTCATTACTTGCAAAAGAAAAATTTGAAAAGCAATAGTAAATCTTTCAACTGTTACTGGTTACTTTGAAAACAGAATAAAATTATTTCTGTAACATTAATTTTGAAAAGTTAATTCCCGTATTCTAATGGGAATGTAATGAATTTTTCTCACAGTGAACTCTAATGAGTTTATGAATGTGTTGCCATATTTAAGGTAGAGGCTATGCAAATCGGGCGGGTGTTTATTTATGCATGCCTTTCATTGGGGAATATGTTTAGAGACCATAAGCTTGCTGGAGAATTTGTTACAGGGAAGAAAATGTATGAAGAAGTTTCCTTGTCCCAGGAGTGGAATTAAGGTAAAATTAACAAGGAATCGAAGTTATCTTTGATCGTGATTTTCATTCCATTTTTATTCACATTGAGGAAGTGTTGCCTGCTTTTTTTTTTAATGTTCAGCAGAGCAGTACAATGCAATACACAGAAGCATAATGTTGAATTTTCATAATAATGTTTGTGATGCAGATGAGGCACACTTCAAACGCAGGTTGATTAGCATTTCTTAGTAAGATGACAGTCCCCCTTTCTAAAAAAAAAAATTGTTCATTAGTTTTATCGGTGGATTACATATCCAGATTTCAAATTTGAAGTGCATAGTTTTTGCTTATAATTATAATGTGAATTTAAATAGTTTGAGATTATGCATTTAAAACAATTCTTCTGTCACTGAATTATGCTCTGAATTAATGAGCTCTTTGCACCTTAGAGCCCTTCGCTTTGAAATTCTGTCTGCTTTAAAGTGAACTCCAACCATTTCAGGCCAGCAGCTTGCAAAAGGTTGCAGGATTAATGAGCTGCAGGGGCTCTGTGTTTCTTACAGAAGCATATATCATTGGATTGTATTCCCTGGGAACATCCTTCTTGGGCAGTCTTTCATGGTAGCTGAGTGTGGAAAGGAGGGGTATTTAAGCAAATAATTTGATAATTGCTAGTGAGAGAGTTCTTCCATCCCACAAGATGCACAAGTCTGGTGCCTTTACCTTCTCTAGCTGGAGTGAAATTAAAATTGATGGGCATTTTAATAAAGCTACTAATGTACTTGTAACACTGCCCCATTATGGCTTGTTAAGTCGCTCTTTGTTTTTATTCCATTTAATGAACTTTCCAAGAGTTGATGAAGATCCTATAGGTACATTTTCAAATAAACTTAGCCGCACATATTCCTTTTATATTAGTACATGTTCATTACAGAACATAGTGGTTTATGTCATTTTCATGTACGTACATAAAGTACTTTAGTTATATTCATCACTCCTAGTACCTTCTCTTGCCCTCCCACTGTTGTTCTTCATCTATGGTAATAGTTACATTTATACTTTCATTTCATGTGCATATTATCAGCTATAACAGCCTATTTATAAAATCATATCTACCTACTGTATTTTCTTGTCAGAATGACTTGCATTTCGGCCTTTCTAGATATTTCCACAGCATCTTCTAAGCCTGTAGATTGGAAAGAGTAATATAGAAAAGTTTTCTCTTGATGTTTAGACTAATATAATTTCTGCTGTAAAATGTTTACTAATTATATAGGTCTCAAAGGCAAAATCAAATCTTTATCACTAGGGTGACTTTATGTACTTGAAATTGTTGCATCCATTAGTAATGACTGCTTTGGTCAAAGATGGAAAATTCAATGGTAATCATGTAGATATCTTTTATTCTATTAAGATAGCATTAAAATTAATCATATTGTGATGTCCTTGTTGAAACTGTCTTGATAATTATTAACTCTTACATTTAAAAGAAGGAATAGGAATTATCAGACAAAAAAACCAAAAAACAAACAAAAACCCACAACTTCTTTTCAATAACAAGAAACTCCAGACCCTTTCTCTCCATTCCTCTAGCATTAGTATTTCATCATGGCAAACGGGGTTGTAAGACATTCAAGACTGATGATTCCTCCTATACAGAAGATCTACTTCTCTCCAAAAGATCAAAGATCAGTCAGTGTCTGTTATTTCTAGATTGTATTTCAAAGGTTTTCACAATGATCGAATGAATACCATTAACATGTGGTTTTTAAAAAAATGAACCAGAGACAGCTATGGTTTACTGCAGTGCTTTCCAGTTCATCTAGGACATGGAAGTTCAGCTTGTAGTTCATTATGCCAAAAGACAAGGAGAATGAAGATAAGACAGGAAGATGAGTGTCTATCTTTTGCCTTTGGTACTTAGATGATTTGAAGCTCTGTGATAGTGTAAAAACCCAGACTAATAAAGTATGGAGTATCCTAAGGAATGTTCATAAAAGTGTTACAAATAGACTATGAATGAAAATAATGCAAATGAGCTGATGTGGCAGAGGGAACCTTACTCATTCAGTCTCAGGGAACGTCAACTGTACAAGTTTCATGGGAAGAAATGCACACAGATTTCCTGCAGGAGAAGTCACTCAATGCTCAGCTGACCCCAAATCCTGGAGGTTTGTTTGTCATTGGGCTATCAAGAATGTTTTAATTAGTGTTTTCTTTAGTACTCGGATGCAGTTGTAGGAGTTGACCAAGTCTCTCCATGATGAAAAAGAGATAAAACAATTCAGGAAATTCCAAACAGATGTGCAAATTTTAGATTATTCTGGTCTTATATAGAAACAAAACTTAAAACTTAAGTCATGGATGAGCTTATCTTCCTCTGAAGAATGTGTTGTCATCTTAGTTGGAGTTAGGTGTTAAGCATGGGTAGAGATATCTCATTAGGAAGAATAGAGGACAGTAGATTGATAAATTATAAGATGTGAAGAAGTTATCAGTATGTAAGGGCCACCAAGATGGAAAACATGTTTAAGAAGTTAAAAGCAGCTATGCTTTACCAAAATGCTTTAGTTTTGCAAGAGCATGTGTAGAGGAAGGAATTTGCCAGAGTTTGTGATTTGTGTGTGTGTGTGTGTGTGTGTGTGTGTGTGTGTGTGTGTGTGTGTGGTTCCCACAACCATAGAGTGATTCACTTCATCAATGAATGTTGACATTTTTGATCTTAGAGCATCTTAAACGTTCTTATTTCATTCTCTGAGGATCTTTTAACACAGAGGTTTAGAGAGATGAATGGTAAAAACCGGCCAGTCTTCCCAGGTAGACACTAAATTATATGTTGCATTCTTCATATGGGGTCTTACTAGCTTCTCATGATAACCCTGATTCAAAATGTTCTAGCTAATTCTCACATCACAACATATGACAGTATCATAAGGCAGCATGCTTGAGAAATGAAGCAGGCTTAATCTCAAGCCACTCATTAGAAATCAGCCCAAACACCTCCCTTGGAAATTAGCAAAGACCCAATAACAAAACATTTCGTAGAGAAGTTGGCATGAAACTGGCCTTGCAAACAGTTCTTCTCAAAAGAAGAGCAGGCAGAGTTGTGAGTGGGAAAAGGAAGAAGAGGAGGAGAACAAGAAGGAAGGGGAGCAGGAAGAGAAAGAGGAGGAAGACAAACCTGCCAGAAAGTGAAGGAAGAAGCAGTTTGGACATTGTGATGTTCTCAGGGAGAATATGGCGCCCCGGAAACCAAGGTTCATTACTTTATACACTCATGAGCTGAACCACCAGACTAGTTCAGCATCAGGAGGAAAGATGCATGGAGTGTAAAATGTCGCTGAGAACTTCCTGGCCTTAATGGTCATCCGTAGCTGGGGAAAACCCTAGTATAGTGATAAGTTACAAAGCTTAGAATAAAACCGGTATCTAATATGTGAAAGGAAAGACATGACTATTGGAATTTATTCTTAAGACCTGTTGGAAAGAACCAATGTTTTCATGAGGACTGAAACTTATTTACTCATCATTTAAGACAAATTCTCTCTCTCTCTCTCTCTCTCTCTCTCTCTCTCTCTCTCTCTCTCTCTCTCTCTCTCTCTCTCTCTCTCAAGATTCCTGAACCATGTTTTATATTTTATGTATATTTTCTTTTCTTTAAACTATTATTGTTACTTCTGTACAATCACACACACACACACACACACACACACACACACACACACCGGCTGAGTCCATTTATTGTTGATCATATGTACATGTTTTTAAGGTTGATCAGTTGCTATTACTGTGTCCTCTTTAACAAAACGATAAACTCACACATATAATCAGGTGAAAAAGGTTATTTAACTGTGATCTGTTCTCCAAGGTGGTAGAACTTTTAGGAATCATTGATAGTTGAAATGTTTCTTTCCACTTTATAACTCTTTATTAATCATGACATGTGCCCTGTGAGCATCATGGGTAACAATGGGAAAGTTGCTTTAGTGAACTACAGACTTTAGGCCTTTTGAATTTCCTAGTGCGGTAACTAATCTTTAGATAACTTTAGAACTGATTAGCATTCATTAGTTAACTATAACTCTCTCATTTTGCTAATTAAAAAAATTAGCATGTTGAACAAATTACAGGGATTCCATCCCATCCCTCACAAAGGGATCAGGAGCAAGGTATATGAGGAGACTTAAGCAGCATTTATTCGTGCTAAATTCCCCTCAGATCTGGTACCATCAGACTTTCCCACCGAAGCTTCCCATGTAACATTGAATTCATTAGTGCAGTAGAAAAGTATAACCTTTCATTCTTCATGCAGTCGATCAGACTTGTAGTGACCCAGCTGAATTACTTTAAAATTAAGCCTTGCCAGTTCTTATCTCTTGATTTGACTGGTACACAATAGCTTTTTGTAAGATCGTTATGTTGTATCTTCATCTGTATTACAAGCTCCACTTTATTACTGATAGCTTAAGGAGCACCTAGTGTCTCAAATGAGACCAAGAAAACATTTCCAAAGATGTTATCTTTATGGTACATATTTATACTCCACAGACTCAATTGGCTGCAATCATCAAAAATCACTAAGATGACATGTAGTTGATTCAAAACACACTATGTATAAGCAACCAACTCATGTGGTACATCTTTACATCTTAAAATATTACTTCTAAATCTTAAAGTTTAGCTAGTTACCAAGCAATGATTTCAAAATAGATTTGGGTCCCATTGCATTTCATATGGCTTTTGGTTAAATTAACTAAGATCCTTCTCTTTGCATACACACATGTTCTTTCATTGTGGGTTCCAGAGATCCCCAACCCTACTGTCTTGACCTCTTCTCTCTATATACACAAATTCAGAAACCTTCTAATGTCATCTTTGATAAAATTTAATTTGCATTTCTCCTTAGTAATGCTGTCTGGTGGCAGCTAAGTGGAATTTAATTTAAGAACATAGATGACTTAATAGAGCTTAATTGTCTGATTTGAGTTAGTTAAATTTGGCAGAAAGTCTAGACATTGTGTGATAAACCTATCTTTGACTAGGATAAAGCCTTAGTAAAACAGAGTCCCTCATTCAAAAAAGAAGAGGAGAAAAATCCCATTGTAAAAGCGGTCTGTGTATTTAGTTAGGATTCAAAGAATACCAATATGTCACTTTGAACTTGTACTTGCGGTATAAATTGTGGTAATTCTCATTTTTCCTCTCTATCACAACCATAAAACCCAAGTGTCAGTTAGTAGGCATTCCATTTGTTAGAAAATAATTTAGATTGGCTAGCTATTTTCCTCAATTTGGTTTTTGGACCAGTGATTGTTAACCATTATTGTGTATGTGAATGACCCCATGATTGTAGAAAAGTACCCATCATGATGCCATGGGTTTGGGGCAGAGCCTAAGATTTTCTACTGCTTATAAGCTCCTGAGCAGTGCCCACTATTGGTCTAAGGACTATGACTTGAGGATCAAGGTCCTAGACCTAGGGAAGGAAACAGTTGATTTGTCCAGCACTGTCATCACAACAGTTTTCTGGATAATAATATTTAAGCAATAACCCCGCTCAGATATAGAGTGCAGTCTTATATTTTCATTACATTATTTGAATACCTTGGCATATAATAGCATATGCTTCATCTTGTCTCAGCTGTCAACCTTTGGAAAGCCAGTAACTTTAGAAAAGTATTCTGTTCCTGTGTGCTATGAACAAAGGCGACACAGGTTTGTCTTTCCAGAAAACACTCCTCATTCAAGTTTGTTCTTCTGACTCTCTCTACTAACTCTCCTGACATCTGCCTCATTCATCCTGTAAACTGCCGTGCCTATTTTCTTTTCATTTCTTCTAAGACTCTTACTGCCCTGTGCTCACTCTGATTTCAACCTTGAATTCAGATCCAGCCCACGCAGTTCCCTAACAAGAATGTTCTTACTCCCGGCTCTGTTCTTCATGAAGTCTTCCTAAAGACCCGATGATGGTCTCAAAGCTCTGAATGACCTGGTCACTCATCTTCTGACAGAGCTGAGCATGTTTTCCACAGATTTTAGAATTGTATCAGTGTATACCAGCTCAACACCCTAATACTGGAGCATGTTAACTCTCAAAGTAGGTTTCCTCCAAGCCAGCAGTTCTCAACCTTCCTAATGGTGTGGCCCTTTAATACAGTTCCTCATGTTGTGGTGACCCACAACCATAAATTTAATTTCATTCCTACTTCATACCTGTAATTTTGCTACAGTTATGAATCATAAAGTAAATATCAGTGTTTTCTGACTGTCTTAGGTAACCCCTGTGATAGTGTTCCTTTTCCCAAATGACTCTAGCTTGTGTCACATTGACGTAAAATTAGCCAGATCATTATGTAAAGGAATTGGGAATCTTGTGATCTTAGAATGCTACATCATGGGACACAGCATCCAAATACAGCACCACTTGACATTGAAACCATAGGAGTGTGTTTTTTAAGGAACTAGAATATTTGGCATCTTTCTGTCTTTCTATACTGATGTGTCAGTGGAATCTGAGTGGGATTCTGGGATTTAATATTTAGCACAGTGTCGGAGACCATACTGGGGTGAAACCTTGATTTTCCATTGAGCAATAATCATGCCTTAAATATGTTTGGAAGTCTTTCAAGCCTCAATTTACTTATCTGTATAACGTGATAATAGTTACTGTTAAAAATGTTGTGAGGACTAGATTAATAAATAGAAAGTTTTCATTTAGAGGAAGAGTTAAGATTTAATTATTAATAAAGAAATATTCAAGAAAGGGTCATACAATTAAATAATTATGGAAAATTAATACTTCCATGTAGTATTATTTAAATGACCTACTGTACCTAGCAAATAGGAAATATTTTATAAGTATTAATTATTATAATAACTATGATTAGAGCTGTGGATTTAAGGAAAACCAGGAGATGAATCTTTAGATATGCTTTAATTAGTGTAAGTGCTTAAAAGGTGTCTAAGTACGTGTGCTAGATTAACACTAGTTATTTTTGGTGTTATTGTGAATCATGCCAATGGACCTCTGTAGTGTCTATCATGAGAAGACTCAAAAGGCATAAAGGTAATGTTGCTGATTACCTGTTATCTTGGAGAGTAACTGTTAGAGATTACATTAGGAGTAGTAATTTTCTGGGGTATATTTTCCCTCTAAACCACTACAGGCTTCATTTGTACTGTTTGGGTATTTTTATGGCTAGAGTTTTTTTTCTTCTGTTTATAATCCTATTTCAAATATTCTAGGCTCTGTTTTTCCACTGCACATTATCAGTGGTCTATTACTTACAAGTCGATGCTCTGCCATTTAAGGAAGTGATCCATGCTAGATATTCAGTGGTGTGAGGTTCTTTTTCTATAGTTCTCCAAATGACTAAATAGAATAATACAATTGGATGTGAAAATGAAGAAGGTTTCTCTGTGATTATTTTCTCAGTGTCTAGAATACCTTGCTATGTCTCATCTGCAGTCACTCAGTCAGGCAGAGGCAAATCCAGGGCAGTGACATTAAAGGACAACTGTTACAATATATGTTGAAAAGAACACAAAAAGTGTATGTATTAATTGGTGGTCATTTCAAAAATAAAGTCTAGATCAAGAGTTATCTCAGTGCTACTGTTTTCACCTAGCACACTCAAGGCCATAGGTATAATACCTGGGGAGATGACACAGGGGGAGCAGGAAAGGAATTACCAAAGCTATAGAAACCTTTTACGAGAATCATAGAAACAGGGAAAATGTATATTGGGTTAATGAAAAGAACAACAATAACAACAAAATACCAGTCAATACACTGGTGTATTGGTGAATTGTATCCTAAATTGTACCTCAGATTACTCTTTGGTTTCTGAAAACAGCCTAAAAGCAAAGACAATTCCTTAATTATTGACAGAGACAGAATCTGTCATTTGAAGGGGGTAGAAAAAAAATCTATGCAAAATGTTGTACGAAAAATTTTTGAATTTCAACCACTACTTCCTTTTTCTTCCTTCTTTTTTTTCCTTTTGGACAAGCAGCTTTGGACTTATGTTCTGCTTACTCTTAGTTCCCATGCACTCTTTACAGAGTCCAGTTGAAAGACCATCAATAAGCAAGAAGCTCCATTTATGGTGCGAGTTGAGAGTGAGAACTCTCCCCTTGATGGAATGTGCTGTCTGTGATCTGGGACTCCACAGGCTGCTGTTTGCCTAAGGCAGCTTGTGCTGGTGCCCTCCAGTTTGCACAGACCCCTTTGATGTTTGTCAGAGGTCTTCTCAAAAACAGCAGGGCAAAATGAGGAGATGAGCAATAACCTTACATGAAAGGTCAAAACAAAGCCCAGGTGAGGGGCCTGCTGGGCTGCTGCCTTCCAAACCTGTGACTGTGCATCCTAAGAACGCACCGCTGATGCGGCCAGCAGATGAAACTCCTGCCTAAGCTGCAGTGCGTAGCATCCATTCCACTGGCAAGACCAATTCAATAGAGACACTTAAAAATCTGTTTTCCGAGGATGTGCTTTTGGGACTCTAGGGTCTAAATTAGACTATGTCTACTGCTATCTACATCCCCTTTGTAGTAGATGCCCAGGTTATTATAATCATCATCATTAGTAATTTGCTTTATTTACAGATTATCAGTTCTCTGGTTCTGTCTTTCTATTCTCTTATGAACAAAAGAACTTAATAAAAGACCACAATAGGGAGATTGCACTCCGCCATCTTTGCTCCAGTGACTGGGAAGTTGGGACAGCCAGGTTCTGAGACAGACAGGCATAATATCGCTTGGGTCTCTGGCGGCTTGTGTGTATGCAGCTCCCAAGTGCGGGGCTGATCTGCAGTAACCAGCACGCCAGCTCTGCTGTGGGTCTTCTGCCTGGCAGAGGGACCCCGCACTGGGCGGGAGCCTACCAGCTTTCCTTCCGCGACCTCTGTTCCCGCAGACTGCGCTGAAGAGACAGGTACCCCAAGCTCCCTATCCCCAATATAACATCACTTGGGACACGGCCTGTTGGGGCTTCCGTCTGTGCCCGAGAACGGGTCAGCGCTGTGGTCGTCTGGGTGCCAGATCTGCAGGCCAGTGCATCTGCAGGTGAGCAGCGCCACGGAGAGAGTGCAGATTGCACTCCGCCATCTTTGCGCCAGTGACTGGGAAGTTGGGACAGCCAGGTTCTGAGACAGACAGGCATAATATCACTTGGGTCTCGGGCGGCTTGTGTGTATGCAGCTCCCAAGTGCAGGGCTGATCTGCAGTAACCAGCGCGCCAGCTCTGCTGTGGGACTTCTGCCTGGCAGAGGGACGCCCCCTTCCCCCCCTAGGAGAGATCACTCACCCCTGCACAGGGCAGGAGCCTACCAGCCTCCCTTTGGCGACCTCTGCTCCAGGAATCCACTAGGCTGAGCCTTTGGATGTGCAAGGCCTCCCCAATATAAGATCACTTGGGGCAAGGCACATTAGGGCTCCAAAGTCACTCAGGAGCAGGCAGGCCCCAGAAATTGGTGCCAGGGGAATCCTGGCAATCCAGGGGGGGGCAGAAATAGCTTTGCAGGCTCACAGGAGGTCCAACCAACAGCCAGTGGCAGCAGGACCAACTAACATCAGAGGTATCCAGATGGCAAAAGGCAAACATAGGAATGTTACTAACAGAAATCAAAGTAATGTGGGACCATCCGAACCCAATTCTCCAACAGCAGCAAGTCCTGGATACCCCACCACACCCGAAAGACAAGATCTGGATTTAAAATCACTTCTCATGATGCTATTAGAGGATCACAAGAAGGACACAAATAAATCTCATAAAGAGTTACAGGAGACCATGAATCAATGGTTAGAAGCCCTTACAAAGGAAACACAAAAATCACTTAGAGAAATGCGGGAGAACATGGATCAAAAGATGGAGGCGCACAAGGAGACAACACAAAAATCGCTTAACGAGATGAATCAACGGGTAGATGCACTCACAAAGGAATCACAAAATTGGCATAAAGAAATGCAGAAGAATATGGGTCAACAGACGGATGCCCATAAGGAGGCAACACAAAAATTGCTTAAAGAAATGATTCAACGGTTAGATACCCTTACAAAGGAAACACGAGAACTGCTTAAAGAAATGCAGGAGACAATGGATAAACAGATGGATTCCCATGAGGAGGAAACACAAAAATCACTCAGAGAAAAGCAGGAGAACGTGGGTCATCAGGAAGAAATCCTGAAAGAGGCAATGCAAAAATACCTTAAAGAAATACAGGAAAATACAAACAAACAAGTGAAGGATCTCAGCAAATCCATCCAGGAACTAAAAAAGGAAGTAGAAACAACTAAGAAATCACAAAGGGAGACAACTTTGGAGATAGAAAACCTTGGGAAGAAATCAGGAGTCATAGATGCAAACATCAACAATAGAATACAAGAGATGGAAGAAAGAATCTCAGGTGCTGAAGACTCCATAGAAAGCATCGACTCAACAGTCAAAGAAAATGCAAAATGCAAAAAACGTGTAACCCAAAACATCCAGGAAATCCAGGACACAATGAGAAGACCAAACCTAAGGATTATAGGTATAGATGAGAGTGAAGATTTGCAACTTAAAGGGCCAGTAAACATCTTCAACAAAATTATGGAGGAAAACTTCCCTAACTTAAAGAGAGAGATGCCGATGAACGTACAAGAAGCCTACAGAACTCCAAACAGACTGGACCAGAACAGAAATACCTCCCGTCACATAATAATCAAAACACGGAATGTTCTAAACAAAGAAAGAATACTAAAAGCAGTAAGAGAAAAGGGCCAAGTAACATACAAAGGAAGACCTATCCGAATCACATCAGACTTCTCACCAGAGACTATGAAAGCCAGAAGATCCTGGGCAGATCTCATGCAGACACTAAGACAGCACAAATGCCAGCCTAGACTACTATACCCAATAAAACTCTCAATCACCATAGATGGAGAGACCAAGATATTCCATGATAAAACCAAATTTTCACGATATCTTTCCACAAATCCAGCCCTGCAACGGATAATAGGTGGAAACCTCCAATACAGGGAGAGAAACAACACCCTGGAAAAAATGAGATAATAACCTTCTTGAATCAAACCCAAAAGTAGATAACCACTCAAACATAAAGATAGCGTCAAGAATGGCAGATGGCAATAATCACTATGCCTTAATCTCTCTTAATATCAATGGTCTCAATTCCCCAATTAAACGACATAGACTAGCAGACTGGATACGTAAACAGGACCCAGCATTTTGCTGCATGCAGGAAACGCCCCTCAGTGTCAAAGACAAACACTACCTCAGAGTAAAAGGCTGGAAAACAATTTTACAAGCAAATGGCCCCAAGAAACGAGGTGGAGTAGCCATTCTAATATCGGATAAAATTGATTTTCAACCTAAAGTCATCAAAAAAGACACAGAAGGACACTACATACTGATCAAGGGAAAAATCCACCAAGAACTCTCAATTCTGAATATCTATGCTCCAAATGCAAGGGCACCCTCATTCGTAAAAGAAACTTTACTAAAACTCAAAGCACACATCGCACCACACACAATAATAGTGGGTGACTTCAACACCCCGCTCTCTGAAATGGATCGTTCAGGAAAGCAGAAACTAAACAGGGACACAGTGAATCTAATTGAAGCCTTGGACCAAATGGAACTAACTGATATATATAGAACATTTCATCCTAGAGCTAAAGAATACACCTTCTTCTCAGCTCCTCATGGTACCTTCTCCAAAATTGACCATATAATTGGTCACAAATCAGACCTCAACAGATACAAGAAGATAGAAATAATCCCATGCCTCCTATCAGATCACTATGGAATAAGGGTGGTCTTCAATGGCAACAAAAACAAAAGAAAACCCACGTACACATGGAGGCTGAACAATGCTCTACTCAATGATAACTTGGTCAAGGTGGAAATAAAGAAAGAAATCAAAGACTTTTTGAAAGTTAATGAAAATGAAGGCACAACATACCCTAATTTATGGGACACAATGAAAGCAGTGCTAAGAGGAAAATTCATAGCCCTGAGTGCCGCCAAAAAGAAACGGGAGACAGCATACACTAACAGCTTAATGGCACACCTGAAAGCCCTGGAACAAAAAGAAGCAAATACACCAAAGAGGAGTAGAAGGCAGGAAATCATCAAACTCAGGGCTGAAATCAATCAAGTAGAAACAAATAAAACCATACAAAGAATCAACAAAACGAGGAGTTGGTTCTTTGAGAAAATCAACAAGATAGATAAGCCCTTAGCCAGACTAACCAGAGAGCACAGAGATAGTATCCAAATTAATAAAATCAGAAACGAAAAGGGAGAGATAACAACAGAAACTGAGGAAATTCAAAAAATCATCAGATCCTACTACAAAAACCTGTATTCAACACAACTAGAAAATCTTGAGGAAATGGACAATGTCCTTGACAGATACCAAGTACCAAAATTAAATCAGGATCAAATAGACCATCTAAACCGTCCTATAACCCCTGAAGAAATAGAAGTTGTCATTGGAAGTCTTCCAACCAAAAAAAGCACAAGTCCAGATGGTTTTAGTGCAGAATTCTATCAGACCTTCAAAGAAGACCTAACACCAATACTCTTCAAACTGTTCCACAAAATAGAAACAGAAGGAACACTACCCAACTCGTTCTATGAAGCCACAATTACACTAATACCAAAAGCACACAAAGATCCGACAAAGAAAGAGAATCTCAGGCCAATCTCTCTTATGAATATCGATGCAAAAATACTCAATAAAATTCTTGCCAACCGAATCCAAGAACACATCAAAACGATCATCCACCACGATCAAGTAGGCTTCATCCCAGGGATGCAGGGATGGTTCAATATAAGGAAATCCATCAATGTAATCCACTACATAAACAATCTCAAAGAAAAAAACCACATGGTCATCTCATTAGATGCTGAGAAAGCATTTGACAAAATTCAGCATCCTTTCATGCTAAAGGTCTTGGAAAGATCAGGAATTCAAGGCCCATATCTAAACATAGTAAAAGCAATTTACAGCAAACCGGTAGCCAGCATCAATCTAAATGGAGAGAAACATGAAGCAATCCCACTAAAATCAGGGACTAGACAAGGCTGCCCTCTCTCTCCATATCTTTTCAATATAGTACTTGAAGTTCTAGCTAGAGCAATTAGACAACAAAAAGAGGTCAAAGGGATACAAATTGGAAAGGAAGAAGTCAAACTATTACTATTTGCAGACGATATGACAGTATACTTAAGCGACCCAAAGAACTCCACCAGATAACTCCTACAGCTGACAAACGACTTCAGCAAAGTGGCCGGATATAAAATCAACTCAAGCAAGTCAGAAGCCTTCCTATACTCAAAGGATAAGCAGGCTGAGAAAGAAGTAAGAGAAATAATACCCTTCACGATAGCCACAAACCATATTAAGTATCTTGGCGTGACTCTAACCAAACAAGTGAAAGATCTGTATGACAAGAACTTCAAGTCTCTGAAGAAAGAAATTGAAGAAGACCTCAGAAGATGGAAAAATCTGCCATGCTCATGGATTGGCAGGATTAATATAGTAAAAATGAGCATCTTACCAAAAGTAATACACAGATTCAATGCAATCCCCATCAAAATCCCAACTCAATTCTTCATAGAGTTAGAAAGAGCAATTCAAAAATTCATCTGGAATAACAGAAAACCCAGAATAGCTAAAACTATTCTCAAGAGTAAAAGAACCTCTGGGGGAATCAGTATCCCGGACCTCAAGCTGTACTACAGAGCAATAGTGTTAAAAACTGCATGGTATTGGTACAGTAACAGACATGTAGATCAATGGAACAGAATTGAAGACCCAGAAATGAATCCACACTCCTATGGTCATTTGATCTTTGACAAAGGAGCTAAAACCATCCAGTGGAAAAAAGATAGCCTTTTCAACAAATGGTGCTGGCTCAGTTGGAGGTCAACATGCAGAAGAATGCAAATTGACCCATTCTTATCACCTTGCACTAAGCTCAATTCTAAGTGGATCAAAGATCTCCACATAAAACCAGACACACTGAAACTAATAGAAGGGAAACTAGGGAAGAACCTTGAACATATGGGCACAGGGGAGAATTTCCTGAACAGAACTCCAATAGCTTATGCTCTAAGATCAAGAATAGACAAATGGGACCTCATTAAATTACAAAGTTTTTGCAAGGCAAAAGACACTGTCAAAAAGACAAAGCGGCAACCAACTAACTGGGAAATGATCTTTACCAACCTTACATCCGACAGAGGGCTAATATCCAAGATATACAAAGAACTCAAGAAGTTAAACTCCAGAGAGGCAAGTAACCCTTTTAAATAATGGGGTACAGAGCTAAACAAAGTGTTCTCACCTGAAGAATATCTAATGGCTGAGAAGCACCTAAAGAGATGTTCATCATCCTTAGTCCTTAGGGAAATGCAAATCAAAACAACCCTGAGATTCCATCTCACACCAGTCAGGATGGCTAAGATCAAAAACACAGGAGACAGCAGTTGTTGGCGAGGATGTGGAGAAAGAGGAACACTCCTCCACTGCTGGTGGAATTGCAAGCTGGTACAACCACTCTGGAAAGCAGTCTGGCGGTTCCTCAGAAAACTGGGCATGACACTCCCGGAGGATCCGGCTATACCACTCCTGGGCATATACCCAGAGACTTTACCTGCATGCAATAAGGACACATGCTCCACTATGTTCATAGCAGCCTTATTTATAATAGCCAGAAGCTGGAAAGAACCCAGATGTCCCTCAACAGAGGAATGGATTCAGAAGATGTGGTATATCTACACAATGGAATACTACTCTGCAATTAAAAACAATGAATTCACGAAATTCCTAGGCAAATGGTCAGATCTTGAAAATATCATCCTTAGTGAGGTAACCCAATCACAAAAGAACACACATGGTATGCAGTCACTGATAAGGGGATATTGACCCAGAATCTCGGAATACCCTAGACACAATCCGCATATCAATAGATTTCTAAAAAGATGGAAGGAGAGACCCCTGGTCCTGGAAAGACTGGATGTAGGGGAACGCCAGGACAGAGTAACGAGAGGGGGTTGAATGGAGAAAAGAGGGAGGGAAGGGGGCTTATGGGACTTTCGGGGAGGGAGGAAACGGGAAAGGGGAAGTGATTTGTAATGTAAATTAAAAAAAAAAGACCACATAGGGAATAAGATAGACCCCAAGGTGACTCGAATACAGAGACTTTAATTAAATGAATGGACACAGAGTTTAGGGCAGACCTGAGGCAGATAAGTTGCTAACAATGATGGAAGTTGTTACTGTGCTATTAGGTCACAGGAGTATCAGGAAGAGACTTTGCTTGAACCAGTGAGAGGCGGAGTCATGCAAAGGCTGAGCACCACAGAGCTTCTTCTCAGTTTTGTCTATTCATTCGAATCATCAAAGAGTAGTCTACACACTTCAATGCCTGGCCTCTTGCCCTAAAGAGGCTAATTGCTCATTTTTTGTGATCCTCAGGAGTTTTACATCTGTTCAAGTAACTGTAATATAGAATGTGGTAAAACCTGGTCATAGTGATGAAACGCCTTAAGCTTTCTCTCTCTTCTTCTGATGATACCTCTAGTCAGAACCCATATGGGGACCAACCAGGGATAATCTGTGGTCAGTCTCTTGGAACCCATGTCCTAGAGAAAACAGGAGAAACACCAGCTTGGTTTAGGCAATGAAAGCCCACCAATGCTTTTGCTTCTTTATGTGGAAGTGAATTTCCTCTTGAAGGCAGTTCAGTCAAACAAGGTACTTCAGTGTTCAGCAAGGCATCTTTCATGAAGAAGGACATCCTAAAATACTAACTCTTAGCATCTATAGTAAGAAACCTGGATTCCCCGAAGGCCAGAGGTATCTCACCAGGAGCAATTGCAATTAGAGCAGTGGGCTAGTCCAGCAACCTAACACATGAACAAGTCTCCCACCTGTGGGCAGCTTTCATATTTTGGACTTGGCTATGGATATTTTCTTCAGATGTATTCCCAGATCTTTCTGACAAAAGCCAGTTATAAGACCTGGGTATACCTCAAAGTGTCCAGGACAGTGTGGGTAGGGCACAAAGGTTTGGTCCTTACAGGAGTGACTATCATTATAATATAATTATAACTATAATCATAATCATAGATAGGTAATTTAACATTTAGATGTGTGTTGCAATTATGTTTGACGAATTGTTATGCTGCAAATGCATGCTAGACAGAAAATGAAAAGTGAGGCATGAGAATAGACATCTCTTGAAAACTACACATCTCCAGGCTGGGAAAAAGTAAAAATAAAATAAAAAAATGGGTCTATCTTACTACATATACTGATAGCTTATACGAAACATTGGATGCTTGTAAGATGCTGTTCTCTGCTATGCACACTTTACATTCATTTCATGCCACACTGGCTCAATTAAAGAACTATTGCCATCACCCATAGAACTGATAAAGTACAAAGATCCTAAGATCATAAGAAACTGGTCTAAGATCATGTAGCTCAAAGTGGCAAAGCCACTGTGCAGACCTGGTGCCTCCAGCTCCATCCTCAGTCTCACATCTCCATTATTAACTCAGAGAGAACACTGACTAAAAGAGAAGTCTCTGCATTCATCTCAGGAATCTGCAGTTTTAAACGGTTTTTGGGTCAAGGTCGAAGGAAGCAGAACTTGGGCGGCAAAACAGTGATGCTATGATTTTCCTCTGGTGTCTTGAATTCCTTTTATTTCCATGAACTCTCACTTCCCAGAATATGGATGAGAGCACTCTGTTTCTAAATGGCCTACAAAAAATACAATGTTCTCATCATTAGATTCATTATTGAAGTATTACATGTTCATTTTTTTTGTCTTTATGAAAGCATGGTTCTTGTCCTAGAAAATACTGTGGAAAATCCTGCATGCTGCAAAGGCACTATCTGTCTAGAGGATGTTTTCCTAAATAGTAACCCCATGGGATGTCCTTTAGTAAAGCCTTTTGGGGTGTCCATCTTATATTTTTCCTTCATGAGTTATACAATGATTTTCCTTCTCTATATTTTTATATTCTGTCTGTCCGTCCGTCCATCCATCCATCCATCCATCCATCCATCCATCCATCCATCCATCCATCTATCTATCTATCTATCTATCTATCTATCTATCTATCTATCTACCTGTTTATCTATCTAGTTCCTTATTTCTTTTTTATGCTATAATCCTTTTAACATTTTGATTTTTTTTTATAATTTTGAGTATGTAAGACAATTTTGCTTCCTATTATTAACCTGTAAATTGACATTTTCTGCAAAAAGATGTTAGAAAATTCTGCATAATTCTGTGCTGAGTTCTTTTTTCTATGGAGAGATGGTGGGTGTTATACTCAGAAGCCTTATCTTTAGGACATTGTATTTAGGATGTTGAGTATGCCAGTTTCTCCAGATTATAGCAGTTCCTCAATGTGTCTGCAGATATACAGTTCTGCAAATGATGCTCTTCTGTTGATGGAGCTATTATCTCAATATCTGTTTTCTTATTTAAGTTTCTAGGCCTAGATTATCAGCATCTACTTAACTCTTATCATTTCTCTATGAGAACATTAACTCTCAACAACAGTCTGCTACACAGAAGTTAACTGATGTATTCATTCTTGAATTTTGTGGTGAATGCAGAGTCACATAATGTAAGACTTTCCAGCCTTGATATTTTTTCATATAGATCTAATTGAAAATGACCATTAGACACAGTGGTGGTCCTGAGTCTTGTTTATGGTCTTGGTTGCCCTTTCGTTCCGTGCTGTCTTACAGGAGTGTGCACATTAGCAGGCTGCTCCTTTCAATCTTCTGAGTCTCCCTCAGGAATGATATGGATCAAGGAAGGACATGGCCATAGACTAGAAGACAGGAGGAAGGAAAGGCAGAGAGGGTTCTTATCTCCTCCCTCTGCTTCAGAAACGTGCTGTGTCCAGTGTGTTATTTCCTGCTTGTGAAACCCCCTAAATTTACAGCTTCCTTAGTACAACTGAAGTCCCTGGGTCTTGGTGACATGATGCTTTGTGTCTTTTTGCTGTTTCCTGCCCCTGATATAACCCTGATTACCTCACTGTTATTTATTTGGCCCTTTTGACTGTCCCATGCTTGTAAAAACGATTCCCTGTATTAAATTTCCTTCAGCGAAGTTACTCATTGACTTGCATTTTACTAATTGAACTCTGACTGATAAAGTTTTCATTTAGATGCCAGAACATTCCTTGTGTTACACAAGTGTAGTATCAGTTACAGTCAACTCTATAACTTACTGGTTTCTCTGAATTTATTGTTTTTCACTAAAGACTTACTTTGAATCTTGTTTTTTTTATCTTAACGTTTTTAATGTAAAATAGATTTTTTTCCATGCAATATATTTTGATTATGGTTCCCTCTTTGCCAAGACCTCCCAAATGCTCACCACCTTCCCACCCACCCAAATCCATATCCTGTCATATTCTCTCTCAGAAAACAAACAGATAAAAGGATAATAAAATAATAAAAATAATAAAATACAAAATAATAATAAAATATTAATAAATAATAAAATAAGATAGAACAATAACAAACAAAGCCTGAATAGGACAAAATCAAAACCAACCTATAAACAGAAAAATAAAGAACCAAAGAAAAGCACAGAAAACATATTAAATCTTTTGTTTTAGCTTTTACCTGTTTAAAACTTAATAACTGCTGCTAATGATAATACATGTTTTCTTACATTTGGATTTATATACATGTGTCCTCTGTTCTCATTTCTACTCAATTAATTAACTTATATATTTATTTTTTATTATTTTGTAATTATGTATATGTGGTAGCCAGAGTCACTGTGGTGATATGAACTTGTCTGAAAGTACTTGTGGAGTCTGGAGCTAGAATTTCAGGCTGTTATGAGCCTCAGGATTAGGTGCTGGGCACTGAACTCAGGTACTCTGAAAAGCTTCATATAGCCTTAACCACTGAGCCCTTTCCTCCAGCATCTTCAAAAATGACTCTTTTTAGGACTCCCAGAGGGCAAACTTTCTTTGTAAGATCTATTTAATTGAATAAGACCTGATGATGACTAAGAAAGCCTTGATTTCTCTATTAAGTCCAAATAGAGAGCTATTGGTTATGACCAAGGTATTCATGCCACTTCTGTGCCCTGAGGGTTGTGGCACCATGCTAGTGGTTGTTGTGGTTCTTAGGCGTCATAGCTGGGTAAGACTACTGTTTGCCTTTTTTTTTTAATGGAAGTTTGCTTGCATGGTGCCATCTCTTATCATGAAAGCTAGTTCTAAGAAAGGAGGCATTCAGATCAGAACAAGTTTGAGTCCTTTGGGCCTGGTGTCTGAAGTGCACGGTGTCACCAGCAATGGGGATTTAAATTCGGTTTCTGGAAGGCAACCAAATGGCAATATCAAACTCCTGTGAAGCTTTAGGTGTCTCTTAGTGTTGAACAACAACTCAAAAGATAGCTTCTTATGCCTGAAGTTTGCATTTTTGATAGATAGTCTGGTTGGAGGAAACATTGTCAGTCCAGACGGTAGAATTCCTTTTAAACTATATATGCATACAGACTTACCTATACTATTGATACTTTTGGGTAGATAGTTAATGTATCCCTTGTGACTTTTTCAGACTTCTTTTCTGTTAATTTACCCCCTCTTCATTTTTCTGTATTCACCCTCTCCCTCCTTAATTAGATCTCTCTCATTTTTTCCATCTTCAGTGTAAGTCACCTTGCTATTCCACTTCTATTGTTCTTCCTCCTCTGCTGCCCACAATGGCCCCTTTTTCCTCTTTAGTTCTGCAGTTACTCCAGGTTGTCTACTCATCTGAAGATATGGAGCCGGGAACCTCAGATGAGAGAGAGTCCATAAAAGAACATTGTCTTTTACTATTCTTTTTCTAATAATCTAAATACAATGTTTCATAAGCTTTAAGTCCAGCTTTCTAAAGGCATGTGTAGAGGGCTGGTTCCCAAAATAGCTCATATCTCAGTTTTGGTGCAGTTTATTGAATGTTTGTGGAAGATTCTGGGTAAATCATAAACACAAAATAAGTATATATCGAATGAGTGACTGAATGAATACATTCTAAAATACTCTCAGATGAACATGTTCAACTATTTCAGAGAGAATTATAACTATGCAAGAGAAAGTGTACAGCTAGCTTTCTATAAGAATCTATAAGAATACAGGGATGAACTGCAAACTATAGGAGCCAGCGGAGCAAAACTCAGATGTTGACAGTAAAGATTAATGAAGCACCTTTCCTTAATTGATAGCACCCAGTGTGTGCTCCCTTCAGCCTTTGTCTGTCAATTGGCAGAGTAGCCAGCAGTCAGACACACTCTATTGCTTGCTGAAATGTGAAAAAAAACAGGTAATTTAATCTCCTTAGTGTTGTAGATGATGGTTTTTTAAAGTTGCAGTTGAAATAACAGAACAATTTGTGGGTGAATAGGTCTTTGTAATTCATAATTTAGTAGATGGCATGTCCAAATTTATCAAGTGGACCTGAACATAAATATCATCCAAGAGAACAATTAATGGTAACTCTTTAAGGTATAGACCATCTATTCTCTCACCATGTATTTGTTCATTTTTATATAGATTGTATGTAAGGGGTGAATGCTTCAAGATTTGTGTTGTACAGTTGTTGGAAGATTTATGCTAATTTCTTCAAGTGGGTAAGTAAGTGTACCTAATGCTAATCTAGATAGCAATTTTGCACATAGAATTTATGTTAGATAAATATAAATTTGCGTTAGGTTGAGGTATTAATACAACATCATAAAGAACAAATCAGAAATGACGTTAAACCAGAGTTGTTTCTAAAGAATACAATTACCATCTCTTAGTATTATCTTTGCTTGGGAATAATTTTCCCATTCTTGTAGGTCAGAGGTGTAGGATTCACAAGCTGCCAATGTTGTGTAATTGAGAACAAGCTAACTTTTGTAACTGTGTACATCCTTCAAGGACCATATTAAGATAGCCCTCCTTGGCAGCTCTGTAAAAAGCCTTCCTACTCATAAATAAAAACTGAGTCCCTGGAGAAATCTCATGAATCAAAACACAATTTAAATAGCTGCTTCATAAGTCCAGGGCATCTTAGAGACATTCCGATTATGGCAATATTTCCTAAAAGTGTGGATACCTCTAGAAGAAATGAGAGATAAATAAGAGGAAGCAATCTGCACAGTCAATGCAGATAGACAAAAGTCAGGGGGAAGGTTACTGTGTGGAATTATATGTTGATTAGAAATCTATGCAGAAACAGAAACTCCCTGATAGTGACAATATTCCTGTGCCTTCAGAATCCCTTTGATAGGATCAGGTTCCTTTCTTAGGCTTAAAACTCACTCACAATGTGAAAGTCTGTTCAGATATGCATGGAAGAACAGACTGAGAAGTCCCTTACATTTCAAAGAATATGTTCAAGGATTGTCTAGTTTCCTGAGTCAGAAGCAAAAGGATCATCTTACCAGGCAGATGCTGCTAGCAGAGGCTCACCATCCACCATAGGTTGTATTCATATGTGTCATGCACACAAAAGTTATCTCCTCCACATATATATAGTTCCACATACTTATCCCCACTGCTTATGAATCAGCTACCCAAACTGTTCTTTGGTCCATGAGTTTTCTCCAGGAACTCAGTATTTGTTCATGAGTAGACTTGAATCATCAAACTCTAGAACCTGGGCCCAACTTTTTTTATTTGAAAAAAAGTTATACCACTTTCCTCCAAATGCAAAGTTCTTTCACACATCCTAATATTCATTAGAAAATTTGTAATTGTTCTTTATTTTTTCAATGCATCAGAAATCATATCCTTATAGCTCTACTGTAACTCTCTCCATTTGACACAGTATACCCTGTGTTTCCAGGCCAGGTCCAATTGGCTTTTAAGTAGTCAGGGTTAGTATTACTATCGTGAGCTAAAAGAGCAAGAAATGTCTCAGTCCATCTTTCCTTGAATTCTACCCTGTAGTCCTTAGTCAGGTACTCTTTTCAAACAGAACAAACTATGTAATCTTTATGGCCATCAAAAATCCCCTAAGACAGGAAAGAGTTATTTTAGCTCATTGTTTCAGGGGTTTCCATCCTTTATGGCAGGGATGATGGAGTCATATGGTGAGCGTACCTGTCACTCCTCACACCACCTTGGACCAGGGACCAGAAGACAGCACAGTAAGGTTTAGGAGCCTGTCCTAGTAGGGTGCTTCTGCCAATCCGTTCCTGCTCCTAAGGGTACTTAAAATAGTACCCCAAACTACAGATCAGATATTAAGAACATGAACCCATGAGGGAACATTTTATGTTCTAACCATGATGAGACCAATACAAATAAGAAAATGTGACCTCTTTGATAGAAATGATCAAGTAATCTATGAAAGCCTTACAGATACTGAAAACAGTGATGGACACTTCCATACACAGTGTTCTATACAATGGCTCAGTTTACATACCCAAGTAGCCACCACAATATGGATGATTGTTGTTGCAGTATGGGAGGTCAAACCCAGGGCATTGTTCTGTCTTAGGCAAGTGATTTGTCTCTGAGCTACAGTCCCAGACTGAGAAGATTTTACTCATAAGTATTTTCCAAGCATGATATCTATTTAATCTGTGGTTGGATGGCCATACACACATGCTGGGGCTGGGGAAACAATTTGAATAGCAATAATCAGTGGTCAGTCATTTGGATAAGAATAATCCCTTGCACCCTTCAGAAGAATTTCATCAGAGAAACACACATATCTCTGAACATTTTCAACTAGAATCAGTGCTTCAAAGTAGATGCTACTGGAGCCATTTCATGTACTGGAGAGCCTGAGTTCAAGAAAAGTTACCATTAGTGTCCAGATGCTCTGGAGGAGGTGGGTGATCCCATCTCCAGAATATGACTGTAGATGTCCAAACTTCCTGTGGCCCATTGGGATGACATTCACCAGCTTCCCATCTGTCACTTCAAAACAGGCTGCAAAACTGTTACTTCTCCTCCTCCTGCACCTGACGTACCTATTCTTCCTGCTGCCATTTTATAAGGTAGATGCATCCATGAGAATGCAATTACCACTTCTGCACAGAACGCAAATCCACTTCCAAACAAGGCAGCACACCTGAAGGAACTAACTTTATGCTGCTGCTAAAGTAGTAGCTGACACATAAACATATAAAAGGAGGACAACAGTTATTATTAAAGTGCTACCAAGCATAATAGACACTAAAATCCCAATAGCTTCGAAGAATGGCATTCTATTTCCTGTTCAGATCAAATATGAATGGAATGTGAGGGAAGGATAGTAATTGCATCACTATTCAGAAAACAAAGCCCATGAAGTCTGTGTCATGCTTCTACTCCTGGCTTCCGCAGTTGTGAACACTGCTAGCTAGCTGGCAGAAAGTGGCAGAGGATGAAGGATGGGCGGCTTACATGGCCCAGGCAGAAAGTGACACATCACTTTTCCATCCTCCTTTGGTCAGACCCTAGTGCTAAGTCATATTCCAGTTGTAGAGGAGACTAGGGACATTAGCTGTGTCTCTGTTAGAAAGAGAATGGATGACCAAAGCAGAATACCTTTCACACCCCCAGCTCTTTTTCACATCTATCTCCCACTTGGGGTTTCTACTCTTTCTGCCCACCATGTACCACTTTGATCAAATGTTACCTCCAAGGCACTTGCTACATGCTTCAACCACATGCCCCCTTCTCTCTGGTTGTCATTTAGCATTATATTGTGTATCCTCTGGGCTTTTCGTGTTCTAATTTCTAGTAGAAAATGGGACTTCTAGGAACATTTTTTTGCATATACTCCCATGCGAAATATAAAAGTGTCTCCCAAATGCATATTAAATAAAGCAATAAGTGCACAAATCATTTCATTCTCAATATTTATTAACAAACCTCTTTGAATAATGTTTAAATACATGTGGCTGGTTTGCTTATTAACTGAATTTAACATTTGTCATCTGTGTACCTGTATCCTAACGAGTGTGACCTTTGGGTTAACAGAAAGGAAAAATGCTCTTGGCAGACAGTATTCTGTGAACCTGTCCTTGGATGTTTAGACTGGTTTTCTCATGATGACATTAACCAGTTTTGAAATTCAGACCTCATATGTACACATATAGATTTGACATTAGAGGTAAATTTACTTTTTATCTTCTCAGTTAGATCATGGGAGGGAGAAACACTAACCTAGAATAGAATGGAGAGACTATAGAAGTGAAATAGTGAAATAATGTAGCCAGTCAGGTTAGAAAAAGGATGACTCATAAGGCTGCCTCTGAGGAGGAGTGACTCGGCACTGACAGAGAAGGTGAGGAGGTGACATTTGCCTTTCATTATGAACTGTCAACTTAACTGTGCAATGTACAGAATACGGCTGGTCCAGGAGAGAATCGGTCATTAAGCCTTCTGTTTATATTTTTTTCCTCAACGTAGTGAGTTAAAAGAGCACAGAAGTCCTGTCTTCATCTTGAAATCTCATGCTGAAAATCAAACTGAAAATGATTTTAAATACACTTGAGTTTGCAAACAGACAGCAGTCTTCAAATTCCTAAGCTTTTCAAAGTGTTCAAAATCAGCTTGTATGTTTTCTAAATTAGTTTTGTTTGAATCTCAATAAAAACTAAACTCATGAAAACCTCACCACTGTCTCTCTGAGGCCTAATGAGAGTAGAACACTGTACTTTAGCTTCTGATGATGGGCGCCAACTGTGGGGATGTGTCCAACAGGTATTCTTTGGCAGACACAGGAACAACTTCAGAGTTGAGATGGGATCTGAAAAAGGTCTGTGTCCTTAGAAGAGGGTCATCAGCATATGAAAAGATTCACATATCTTTTTTCAACCTCAGTTTGTAGAGGAGAGGCCCAGAAAATAGACTGGTGGCTTCATTGTCAACACAGCAATGGCTGAGTTGGCGTGCCAGAAAATTCTTTGGTTATTTGGCTTCTTGTGTCACAATTTAAAAAGTGGTGTTTGTGGCCCTCCTCTTCTCATCTCATCTCCAGAGAGGCTTAAAGCAAGGCTGAGAGTGATCACTGAACACTGATTTGAATATAAAATCCATGGCCATTTGAAAGGGAAACCTTTGGGAGCCTGTGTAATAAATCCCTAGGGAACTTGAGAGAGATGAACTGTGCCTAATTGCATCTGACATGACTAAAGCACACAGGGCTCTCTGAAGAGCAGAAGGACCAATTCCCCAGAACGCCTGCTCAGCACTATTCAAAGTTCAGAAGAGTTTGTGCATTTAGCTAATCTACAGTTCAACCTTCCCCCAGCCTCCACCTAATGGCCAAGCATGAGGTATCAATATTATAATGTTATGTTATTAAATGTTTTAAAGACAAACTGAAAAGAATGTGTGGGACTGTCTGACTCAATACTTGGAGTGACATGTATTTGCTTCACCCAAGTTGGCTGCAGAAAACAAAGATTGATCCCACTACAACAGGAATGACTTTGCCAGACCAGAGTGGCCTCCTGTTGCTGGGAGCGATTGCTGTCCAATGTAGGCAGCTGCAAACACAGCATGCCTTTCCCTGGATGGGTGGTCCTTGTGGGTCAGAAATCTTTGTGATTCCTTGGGCCCTTTCTCACAGCCTCTATTATGTCTACCTGTGAATTCTCATGAGAAATTCCAGGTACGATGAACTTTGCTATTAATGATTCTTGGCTATCAATGAAAGTACTCATTTTTGGTAGAGCTGGGACAGGGGTATCCAATGAAATTGTGGACTCATGGGCTTTGGATTTGGGCACCTGCCATAGAGTACCTGCCATATTTTCTTGACTGGACAAAGCCCTGGAAAATCAACTATAGTCAGAGGCAAGACACCCTCTCAATATGGCATAATCTTTTCATTGTAGATTTCTTTCTTTACTTGGAGTGTACCATACTGGGTAATGAATAGTCCTAAGATTTCACATTCCAGAGCTCAGGTGCAACAGGCCTGGGGTTTTGGGCCTAAGAGACAAACATAAAGGGTGTTCAGTCTTACTGTGCACCCTGTGTTTCTATCCTCTCATCTTCAAAATGATTCTTGATGCTCCCATATCTCAGGATTATTGGTAAGAACTGACTAAACTAATCAGTGACTTCTCAAGCCTGGCACCCCTCTGTGACCTTTTAAGGAAGAGTGGAAGAGTGGAAAAGTTCTCCATATGTATTCATTTTGCCCAATGGTTGGTGAGAATACAGGTCACATTGAACTTGGTTTCTGTATAAATGGGTTTTGAATCACTTTGAGCTTGCCTGATCTCAGGAATGTCTTGGCCCCTTGAGCTTGAAGATGATGGGACATTTTACAGGAGTACTAGAATTCCCTGCAGCAACCTTGCCAAGCTCCTATAAAGGACCAAAAGAAACCTCAGAATCTCTGATACAATTGAAGTATGAACTGCTTAGGTTAGCTGCCTTACTAGCCTATCTCCTATGTTCCAAGGAATAGGCTTACACTTCTTTAATACTTATTATAGTTCATGCTTACATGTGTCAACTAATTTAATCCTCTCAACAATCCTAAAAGACACTCACTCTGTCTCTGTTTATAGAAGAGGCTAAAGACTTTAACTAGCTTGTTCAGAGCCCTATGAGACCCTGTCACTAAGTGTCCAATTGAGGATTTAAGCTCAGTCTTGCTCCTGAATTTATAAGTGATGAAGTACACAATACTGAGAAGTTGTGTCTTCCTTCTTATGGTGGCTGACTTTGCAGAGATTAGCTCAGCCATGAAATCATGGCAAGTACTCTTTGACTAGTGTATATATGCAGGAATGATGCTTTAGTAACCAGCCCACTCTCTCTGCTTTCACCAAACAGCTTTCAATTTGTATCATCAGAGTGTTTAGAATTTTTACCTCTTCATTTTGCGAGATACATTTTACCGTTGTGCATGTCACATATGAACCATAATATAAAAGAGACATTCCTAAAGGGCAGGGCCCTGTTTTGTACTATTACATGACTATCATAAGGACAGCTAAATGATCACTTATATCACACAAAAAACCTGGGAAGAGCTCCCTAAGGAGATGGCAGGCAGGTTGTTAGATAGATAGGCTTTTCTCTCTTTCCAGTTTAACCATTCCCTTTGCTGTTTCCTCGTTCCCCCAGAATCTTTCGTTGAATATTTTAAAGATTAAAAGACAGCAGATCAAATCATGTAAGGCTAAAACAGATACATGAAATCACCCCCAAAGAGGCAAATAGCTGTGTTCAGATTCTGAAGATGGGTAGTTGAGAGTCTGGAAGCCCTATCCATGTTGCTAAATGATATGTTAGACTGAATCCTTTACATTTTTATTAAAAGAAGCCTCGAGATTCCTCTTCAATGGTAAACATAGTCTTCAAACTATATTAAAGTAGAGCTTGAATGTTTAGACCTTATATTATACATGGTGAAAAACATCATCCACTGTGTTTTTGGAGACATAAATTTCCCCTCCTTAGATAGCATGTAAGTGGTAGCAAAGTCCACATTTTTGTGTTGAGGTGCTTGAAATTCTTCTGCTTTCCTAGACCTGAGGGAGGAAGCCACACCAAATTCTGACTCATGGATAATGGTGACAGCACTGTCTCACCTGCCTTTGAACTGCTTACCTATTCATTTACCTAACAGGTTTTAAATACTACAAAAGAGTTAGGCTTTATTATATGTTATATATAAAACTATGCAACAAACCATTTCCTAAAAAAGATTATAATTACATCTACAAAATGCTAGAAATTAATAGCATGCATGGGTAAGTCTATGCTAGCTTCTTGAAAATAACCTAGCTAACCTTTTCTAAGCTCCAGGTATGCATGTAATTTGAACGTTGTTTCTACAATGATGATATACTTTCTTTCTTTTCAATGAAGAGGGTGATTAGGATGATAATAGGAATAATACTTGGGCTTAGGGAGCCTTTGACTTAGGTTTGCCAAGGTGGTTTCTGTCTCTCCAGTAAGCTAGTCAGACTGATGTCAGCTTTAGAAGTCGCTGAGTTTTTCATGCCTCATTCCCCCATGGGCTTCCTTTTTCTCTAATAAAACTACTCACCCACATTCCAGTCTTGAATACCAGCACTTAAAATGAACTGTCTGTATCTAAGTAACTTTAAAAAGAATGGAACTCAAATAATAGCAAAGAGTTGTTCACTCTCTTTTCCCACTTGGCTGCCCCTGTCACATACATGTTCTGGTCCCTGACAGGGGGCTCTGATATTGATCTGGAGGTTTATTGATCTCCCACTTAATATAGGGATACTGTCTACCAATAACTTGGGTTGCTCTAGAGGCACTCACTTTATCTTCCTTTGTTCACTTACAAAATGAAGAGGAAGTCTTTACTAGGGCAAGTATTAAAGCAGTCCTGTGTGCCCTACCCCAAGCTGAGCTCTGGAATCTGATGAAATACATTTTAAGCTAGCTTCTGCTTTTGTTATATTAATTTGGGATTGGATTTCCTCCAGTGGTTCAAATGAAATGAGAGCATGAACTTAAAAGTATTTAGTACTGTGTCTTCCCTCTCTTCTTAATTTGAATCATAGTTAACCCTTTGTAAGATGTTTGCAGAGTAGAAAGGAAATTCTTTGTCCCAGTGATATAGTGGGGGCTTCCAGTTTCACCTCTGTGGTTCCCCAAAGAAACCTTGAATTAGTTTCTCTTCTCATTGCCTCTACCTCATTGGTCTTCCTATTCATCAACAGGAATTTAAGAAACTGATCTCTGTGTCATTAGTTGAAAACAATAGTAGTGGTTACTTACCTAGCTCATGACTCTGAAACTAGGATGGGATCCAACAAAAAAGGTATGTTTCTACTATATGGAAATTGCTATGGTGGCCTAACTAGTTCAAAAGAAGGATGATGCTAGAGAAACACAGCAGGGTCTTTGCTTCTGTGGTTCAAAAAAACTGCAGAGTCGGAAACTGCCATTCCCTTCCAGTACAGGTCAGTATCATTCCTGGCATTTGTGACTTCAGAGAAACTCAGAAATTTAAGGGTAGGGGACATATGTCAATCAAGTGGGCTCTCTTTATGCTATGAACCCCTGTAACTGTTAGTTTCCGAGGGAAGAAACCTGGTCATCCCCTCAGAGGTTTTCTTCTCTTCTTGACTGCCTCTAAATAACATAGCCTATAAACATATAATGCATATAGCATGCACATAATATCAACTCATAGCTTAGGCACATGTTAACTACACCATATGCATGTATCAACATTAGTTACTGAGCCCTCTGAGCTGGCCCCAGAGTCTGCCCACATCTTTTGAATGTCACCATCACTCTGTAAGGTACACTCCATTCCTCAACAGATTCCTCACTGCTCTCTTCTATCTCCAAACCTACTCCATAGTTGTTTTGCTTTGGATCACAAATAATGTCATTGTCCTGGCTACCATTTTCTAGGTGTTCATCATTGCTGTTAAGGTCTCCTACAGACTTGTTTGTGTGGCTTACCAAGGCCCTACCTTATCTGTCCCCTGCCTTCTCTTTCAGCTAAAGGTTTAACTCTTCATTTCTAGGTGAGTCTTAAGCTTTATCCAAATCTTGCTGTAATCCAAATATGTTTCCTCCTGTGACTATGTGCAAGCTGACCTCTTTCTTTGAAATGTTCTTTCCTGTACCCTTTTACTTTCACTGTCTCCCATTCCCTTTGCCAGTATACTGTCTTATTCTTCAGATTTTATGTTAGCGTCAAACCAGTCACTAGTCCAGGAAAACAACTGCATTTTTTTTAAACCCATTCACAAAATATCATATATCAATGATTTTATATACCTTGTAGGTACTTTGGAGATCAACATAAATTAAAGAGGCCTTCTATCATAGAACTTGGTCCTTAAGAAAGAAAAGTCAGGCAATAAATAAGTATATAAAATACACTGCATGTTAAGGAGTAGAGAGAGCTCATCAGAAATAAAGCAGTGTGGGCAATATAAAGTGCTGTAGGTGAGAATGTTGGAATTTGGTACAGGACACACAAAGGAAATGTATTACCTGAGCCAGACAGGAAGGGATTGTTGAGGGACTAGCTGTGAGGTTGCCTAGAGAAGGACATTCCAGACAGAAAATGGCTGGTGAGGTAGCACAGTGGTTGGCTAAGCATGCTATTTTTACATAGGACTTGAGTTTGGTTCCAGCATCCTTGTCAGGCAGTTTATATCCTCCTGTACAAACCATAATTTAAAAGAAAAATGAGGAAGAGGCATAGAGTATGAAGGGATAGAGAGGCAAGAAATTCCCCAGAGCTATCATGGTTCTCCGTTTTAAGCTGAGCAGCCCAGCTGTTACCATAGCACTCTGGATTCTCCATGGGGAAGTAGCACTGGTGCATCTATGAGACCTCAGACGTGGCCTTTCACTTCTCTGGAAAGAAATGTTCACAGCGGATATTGTTTAAACTTCCCGTAGGAAGGCAGAGAAGGCTTGGTTTAGGACTACCAAAAGGGTGACAAGGGGGAATGTCCAAGTCACAAGCATACCTATATATCAACAAAGGACAAGGTGATGGCTACTAATGAGCACACGCATGCGCACACAGGTGTGTGTGTGTGTGTGTGTGTGTGTGTGTGTGCATGTGCATATGTGTGTTTATATGTGTGCATATGTGTGTGTGGGTTTGTGTGTATGATGTGTATATGTGTATGTACAAAGGCTTCAATACTATTTCAGTGTGCTTATTGGTTATCTGCTGTGTATCTAGTATTAAGGATGGGGAGTCTCCTTCTTTCACAGACTTAAAATACAGAAGAATACTGCATTGCTCAGATTTATGTAAGTATAACAAAATGTAAGATAGTATAGTTAAAAAGAAAAACAGACTTATTTTGACTCAGAAAGCAATTCCTATGGCCTTGAACTTAATGGTGGGAACATGCCATGCAAAGCAGAGCTGTTCATTAAAGAGAGCAAAGACAGGAATAGGGTTGGGGGTTTGGACCTCATACTCTACTTCAAGGATATGCCTAATGTTACCTAAGGACCTTCAACAAGACCCTACCTTTCCACAAGTGCCACCATCTCCCAAGATGGAGGACCATTTTGGCATTGGGAAAGAGTGGGGACAAGCATTTAAAATAACTTAGACTTTTGAAGCATACCCTAAACTATAGTAAGGTTTAATGATTACAGCCCTGTGTAGTGACTTAGTGGGGACTGAGTACTGAACAGAATATACTGGAGAGAAAATCAACAAAAATCATGGTGACACTGGTCATATTGTTAGAATCTCTCAAGAAAAGTGTGGTGTTCTTTATGCTCGGTATGGTGGGTAAGTTCAGGAAAGGAATACTCTAAATGATCATTTGGAAAAGCACACTTGGTATGTCCAATTAAGCCTCAACATATTCCAGCAGGAAAAAGAAAAAACATTTTCAGTTGAGGTTTTAAATTATAAAGGAAATAAAGCCCAGAGAGTTTTGATCTTGTGATAATTTGCATAGAGAAAAAAAGTCAGAAAGGAAAAGGAAGTCTGAACCTAGAACCAGTCCAATGGTATTTTTTTTTCTTTAGATCAGAAAGAGAATGTCCCCTCCACAAGCATACCTGGCGTCAGGGGCTAGCTAGTGAGTAGTGTCTATTGAGAAGCTTCTGCCTTGGTAGGTGTGGGGTATGTTGGTTTTTTTCTCATTCCATCTAGAAGTGCTATTGTTGGTCTTGGAACGCCTGGGCTTCTGCACTATGATGATAAAGGAAGCTTAAAAGATTCAACCTGATCAACCTAAGTCCTGTTTCATAAGCTTCCTTCTTGTCATTGTTCCACCTTAGCAGTACAGGCTTATAGGCTTATCTGCTCTGGATGCTTCTTCTAGAACCCAAGGAGAGCTGGAACAATGCTCAAACCCTGGAACGATGGAGACTACCAGTCAGGCAGGAAGCCTTCAGGGATCATCAGGAACTTTTATATCTACCAATCATTTTATTAAAATGTCTCATTTTCACATGTAGAATGATACCCATTACTATACTATGTGGAAGGGACACATGAGCTGAACCAAAATAATGATGATGGTGGTGGTGGTGGTGGTGGTGGTGGTGGTGGTGACAATTTTAAGCACATATCCAACTTGGAGAACTCACTCAATTATAGTGTCAGCATGAGTCACTTACCCTGAACTGGTTTATTGTTATGACCCCGATTTGGAAGTCACCATACTTGCTATGCATGATAAACTTGAACCATATTTTGCCCTCAGGTTTTAAGGAACTGCAATTCAAAGCATTTGTAACAAAATAATCTACAAGTAAATGAGGCCTCCCAAATTAGATGCCCCTTTGAGCAGAACAATGAGCAATTCTGTCTAATATGATAACATTGGCAGGCTCTGGGAGTCTCTTTATTAAATAATAATCCTTTCTCATTTAGGATTTTACATAATTTGGGGTAGAAATTTTATTAACCTTCTTGATCTTGAACAAAAGGCAATGCTTCTCTGCTCGCCATGTCATGACTGCTGCAAGTGTCTGTAAGTTGAAACTGTGAAGGCCTTGCATTTATTTACTCTATGGTTCTCTCTCTCTCTCTCTCTCTCTCTCTCTCTCTCTCTCTCTCTCTCTCTCTCTCTCTCTCACACACACACACACACACACACGCACACGCACACGCGCACACACACACACACACACACACACACTAGTTATATTCTGTCATCTCAAACTCTTATTTTCCTCTTTATTTATATAATGAGTGTTTTAAATTTATTATTTATTTACTGTCTGATACAAACCATGCACTTAGAACTATTACAAATTTACCAGTGAGTGAAACAAAGAGCTCTGCCCTAAGGCGCTTTTGTTTTAGCAAGAGACGGGAATGAGATATGGACTCAAAGAACAGTGACAAACATTGAAGTAATTAATGTGCATATTTGAAACCAAAGCTGGAAATAGAGGAACACGCAACTTTAGGAGGAAATGTCGGATTCTAGTATTAAGGATTCTAGTATTAACGGGTAATATTGGCATCAGCAAAGGCCTGGAAGAAGTGATGTATGCATAGGGAAATGCAGGAGAGAGAGATGGTCATCTTGCTTACAAAGATCAGTCTGGTAAGGCAAAATCTCAACGTGGTAACCTCAAATGGCCACAACGTTCTTGGAGATGATTGTGGATAAAAACAGGCAAGTGATGGCAATCCATGCCAGCCTTATAATTGATAACAGCATCTTTTCCTTTCCCCTATTTTCTGTTCTGTGCTATTTTCCCCACATGGGTTCAGTCGGGAGAGGGAAGACTGATTGAATTAGTTTGGATCTTCTTGTCATTAGCAAGACATCTGAGTTTACTTCTGTTGTTTGTTTTCTTGAGTTGGGATCCCTTGTGACTCCAGTCAACCTCCAGCTCATTGTGTAGCTCAGGGTGACTTCTAACTCTTGCTCTTCCTATGCTGTCTCTCAAGTGCTGGTGTTGCTTTAACTCTGTTTGAGCCATTGCAGTTGATTAAGGAAAAGGTTGCCATAACTCACTTTAAGTTCCTTAAAGATTACCCTGACTAGTGTTTTAACCAGAATTTTCTGTTTGGGGAGTATGACCTGCAATAAAAATTGTGGTTTCTAGATTGGGATGGCACCAGGGAAACTGGAGATTTTAAAGGCAAGACTAAAAAGAATAAAGCTGCAGATGACTCCAGGGCTCTAGTCAGAACAACTGGAAGGATGGCCTTGATACCAGATGATAGAGAAATGAAGGTTGGGGGTCAGGAAGTTTCCTTTGGATAAGTCATTTTGGGAAGACAGCTATGTGAATTGTGTCTTGGGTATTCTGAGCTTCTGGGCTAATATCCACTTATCAGTGAGTGCATACCATGTGTGTTCTTTTGTGATTGGGTTACCTCACTTAGGATGATATTTTCCAGTTCTACCCATTTGCCTAAGAATTTCATGAATTCATTGTTTTTAATAGCTGAGACCTATCAAAAGATGCCCAAGAAGAAGGAAGGAGAGGCCCCTGGTCCTGGAAAGGCTTGATGCAGCAGTGTAGGGGACCAGGACAGGGAAGTGGGAGGGGGTTGATTGGGGAACAGGGGGAGGGGAGATGGCTTATTGGACTTTTGGGGAGGGGGGAACCAGGAAAGGGGAAATCATTTGAAATGTAAATAAATAACATATCTAATAATAAAAAAAAAAGAAAGAAAAAAGAAAAAGAAATACCAGAAAGGGGAGGGGGGAGAAGACAGCTAGACTCAATGATATGTAAATCAGGAGGAGAGAGAATTTGTGGGCAGGAGATAGAACTTGAGTTGTCAGCAGGTAGAAAGAGGTCAAGTTAGGAAGGTTAAGTGTAAGTGGATCAGAGTGAATACAAACAGAAAAAATGACAGAGCTCTGAGCTGGGGAGGGGGAACTGTACCATCAAGAGGATAGGGTCATATAGAGGAACCAGGCAGAGAGGCTAAAGAAATGACCAAAGATGCAGGAGGAAAGCCAGGAGGAGAAGGTTATATTGGCAAAGGCCTTGAGGAGTGGGTGCTCAGAGTGCCAGATTGTGTTAAACAGTAAAGAAAGCTGAGGATCAAGAAAGACCAGTCCTTAACAAGTGGAGGTCATGGCTTCATCACTGGTAACTGTTTCACAAGATGGGAATAAAATATTGATTGAACAGGCAGGGGTTTTTGTCTTGTCTTTTCTTCTACCATCATAGTAGGTTAAGACACTATGTAGATAATATGTGGGCAGTGTAATTTTAATGAGTGCCATTGGGGATTTGTTTTAAACCCTTGGAAGGTTTTCAATTGTTTAAGCTGGCCTTAATAGTCCCAAACTGTCTTGGTTCTTGATTATAATCAAAATTCATGTGTTGATAAATCAGCCAAGAAAAGAGACACAGATTTTAGAAGTCCCCTCACTTACTTGGGGACATTAAATTATATTTTTGTCCATTTAGCATGAAATAAAAGTGTTAGTGGCATACTTCATTAGACCTTGAAATTTTAAAGCAGTTCTCTACATTCCTAACACTGTGATCCTTTAAGACAATTCTTCATGTTGTAGTGACCCCCCCATCATAAAATTATTTTTGTTGCTATTCCCTAACTGTAATTTTGCAACTGTTATGAATCATCATGTACATATCTGATATTCAGGATTGTTGATATTCAACCCCCCAGGGGGTCATGACCCACAGGTTGATAACCACCGATTGAAAGTAAGCCATAGGCTCTTCTTAAGCATACTCAAGGTTTTATTTATTTTGTATGCTTGGGCTCTTCAATAAGAGAATAAACTATTTGAAGAAAACAAGTATGTTTTCCAATTTTAATGGAATTTTTGAATCCGGACATGTTCATGGACATAGTAGGTATGCAATCAGTTTTGTTGACTTAATTGCCTTGTTCACACCTTGGCTGATTTTGCTCCCTGACATGTTGGCCTCATTTCCAAAATGGAAAAGCAGGAATAGAAGCAACCAAAAAGAACACTGCTCAGGACGCAGACGCAGTCTGTCTGAGATGAAATCGAGTAACAAAATTGTTGATATGTGTACCAATAAAAGATGCGCTTACGATTGCTGGCCAAGGAACTCCATATGTGCGCTAAGGATTTAAAAGCTCATTGTCTGCCCAGAAGCAAGCAACCTTTCCTGCACTCTTATCTCCTGGGCTGATTGTAGTACTGCTGCGTGGCTACCAACCTTGTGTTCTTTGGTTTCCTTAAAACTTTTGCAACTATAGGCATGGGCAGAGAAGCACTGGTTTACTGACTGTACTTGTAGTATGTACTGCAATCCTCCCTTCCCTATTGTTATTTAGATGGTTGCTTTTGCTTTGTTTGAAACTGTCTTTCGACGCAGCCCTAGCTGGCAGAGAATATGCTGTGTAGCCTGCCTGGCCTTAAGTCACACAGCTGCTTTGTTTCCTAAGTGCTGGGGTAAAAGGCATGTGCTACCATGCCCAGAAAGTTGAAACTTTGAAACTCAAATTATTCTATGGTGATTGTAGAAACACACTCAAAGCAAGTTATTCCTAAAATACTCTCCCATTCTCCCCCTCCTCCCGTGAATAAGAAAATAAAGCATGTTTACAAAAATAATCAGTAAATAGGGTGTAGGGAATTCACCTTGCGAATTCATTTGTATTGAACACTTACAATGACTATGAAAGTCTCAATATTATAGCCCCACTAATAATTCGCAAGAGCTCTAGTTAATTCCTTTTCTTCCTGAATAGTAGCTATTTTGGTTCATTTCTCCAAGTAACCAACCCTATTCTAACCAGCTTGATAGATGTGTAGTACATAGAATTTCTAAAGTTTTAGGAAACTTGTATATAATATTAAAGCATGCTTTGGCATGTGATATTATGTCTCTGTGATCTGTGAAAAATAACATGTTTATCTGACTACTAATTTTAACCCCTTTATTATATATGCCTTCTGACTAGTTATAATTTTTCTTCTGTGCATTATAAAATTCTGAGGAGTTTTCTGTGTCTTAACCACTAATTTGTTAGAGTTACTTATGTAAACTTTTTTCATTTGATTTCATATTTTTCAAACATCCTCCTGTCTTAAATATGTTTAAAGTTTGTTGATTGTGAGTTTTGCTTTGATGTTATTCAAATGGTAACAATTTTAATTCACACTCGACTTCTACTTTTATATGAAGAGATATATTTTTATTCCAGTCAAATACCAATTTGTCCTATAAATTTGTTTTAAAAGTATACCTAGCAGAGTTAATTATGATATGCTTATTACTACTGAATTTGAAAAATACTACAATCTAGTTATAGTGTAAATAGCATCATAGTTAAACCTGATCTCTTCACCAAGGGAGAATTCATAGTACTAGTTTGCCATACCAATGTCTGATCTTATGTGTACATAGGAAACTGATACAATTATCTCTTTTCACACAATCAGAAACCTATTCTCTTCTATCTTTTCAGCATCTTCTATCAAAATTTGTGTATAATTTATTTAAAATGTTTTTAAACATAATATTTTAATGATTACTTGAGAATTTCACATAATACATCCCAATCACACTTATTTCCCAGTCCTCCCATGTCCAAGTCCCCCTCAAATGATGAAAAACAACAACAACACACACACACAAAAATTAAATCAGTTTGTGTTGTCCATATAGTCACTGGAGCATCATCAAACTCCCAGTGGTCAGCCTTTTAAAGACAAGGTAGTCCTCCGCTCCCACCTCTGCTATTAGCCATATACTGTGGAGAACTACACTTTTGCATCCTTGTTACAATTTTAGGAGTTCTCTTCAATTTCCCCCTGACTTAGTTGTTAGTTTTGGGGCTGCAGGAGCAGGGGATTGTTACAGATGTTTTTTATGTCTCTCTTAATCTGAGTCTGCAGTCATCAATACCACCACAGAAGTTTTCTTGTTCTTTACAGTCAACAGGAGCACAGATCATGGACTTCTATATGGTTACTGTGATAGCACAGATCATGTACATATATCTGGCCTCAGCTTGGTCTCTGGTGGCAGTAGAGGCTACAGATACTAACATTTTCTCCCATGAAAGCCTGGCCCACAGATATCAACATGGTTTTAGGTACACATACCGTAGACTTCTGCATGGCTCTATGTTGTAACATGAGCCAGATACAAACTCAACCCCCGGCTTCAGTAGGACCATGAACCCCAACATGGCTCTCGATAGCAGCATGACCTACAGATATATCAACAAGGCTGGAGGTTGCAACACAGACCATTTTCCCAGACATGGCCCCTGGACCCCTAGCAACAACACAGACCATGGACATCCATAACCCTCATCATGGTTTCTGATGACAGTACAGACCATGCACTTCAACATGGCCCTCTGCCATAGCATAGCCACAGACATCATAAAATTCTTCAGCACAGATAGTATAGGCCACAGACATTAACAGTGCCTTAGGAACAACATGGGCCATGGACACAATATGGTCCCCTGTAGCAGTCCAGCCCATGGACATGTGGTTTCAGGAGGCAGCACAGAGCAGGATATCCAGTTGAACTCAGGGGGCAATATGGATCATGAACATCAATGTGGCCCCTGGCTACAGCAGTACCATAGATCCCAACATAGCCCTTCACAATAGCACAGGCCACAGACATTAACATAGCCCCAGGCAACAAACAGTACAGGCCATGTACATCAACATGACCTCTGGCAGTAGCTCAGGTCTTGGACATCAACATGGTTCATCCTCTCTTCACAGTTAGGCACCACTCAGTTTCTCCATCATTCTCACTTCTTCATCTCAAATCATTCATAGCAGTGGTATTGGAAAGTCATGCACGCTAACACACACACACACACACACACACACACACACACACGTACACACATTGCAAAACTGGTTCCCCTTGAGGTCCAAGAGCTCATAGATTAAATAGGTCTTGGGGCTGACCTACTTGAAGTTCTGGGTCTGGGCCTGGATGGTCAGGGCTCTGGGTCATTGCTAGGGGTCCAGGGGCCATGTCTGAAACATGGTCCCGGTGACCACACCTTGCAGGGGCTATTTGTATAATATTTTTCTCTCATGTATCTATATGTTTTATATACAGCATGCAAAACATAAAAGCATAATATAATTCTGTTAGTTTAAATTAATGCAACATTCTATTATCTGTGTCAACTTATTTATCTCATGATGCATTTTAATGATACATACATGTTGACACATAACAATCTTTATCATCTTTTTAACAACTAGGTTAGTGTCAGGATCTATGAACATGCAGTAATGTGTTTGTTCATGCTGCCTGTAGATAGTATAATTCAACTCCATTTGTCTTGTGCTGGGAACATCTCTTGTGTCTCCTGCACACATGTCAAAGTCTGCCAAGGTGTGTGTCTAAGTACATGAGCATTCTTGGAATATATGCAGTACATATTTTTTGGTTTTACTTGAACTTAATACCTCTGTGTGTATGTGTGTGTGTGTGTGTGTGTGTGTGCATCTGTCTCTGTCTCTTTGTCTCTGTCTGTCTGTCTGTCTGTCTTCAGTTTTTCTAGAAAAATTAAAGTTCTGTCTTAATTTTCTTGTTTGGATGAAACAAGAGTCAAGGTCTTTTTGCCCTGGTTGTGTGAAGATTCCATGTGGCAATACATATCCTGTTAATAACGATTCCAGGTAACAAGACGGGTAAGCTTAGGGATGCTAAGTCAATCAAGAAGGCATAGAGAAAACATTCTATGGACTAGCATATAGAACTTGACTTGAAAACACTAATGTAAAAGAAACATATAGTAGGTCTGTAAAGGGCATCGGACATCTCAGAAATAAAATGGCATTAGTGAAACAGAACAAAGAAGTATATGAAAAAGTCAGAGACAAGTGTCTTGTTAAGAAACACCAAATAATTGATAACCATTTCATCTGATTAGTCTGTGAGGGTATTTCTAGAAAGAATGTTAATAGAGAAGATTGTCAGGAATGTTGAGAGTGGGATCCCATAAACCAGCATCCTGTGTCAATAAAAGGATTTTTAGTAAAGGAGGAAGGCGGCCAGCGCAAGCATGCTCCCTCTTGGCGTCTTAGTGGCCATGATTGGTGCCAGTCCCTCTGCCATGCTTCCCCAGCATGCTATCTTTGGCATAACCTCCCTGGCATGGTGGAATGAAACAACTTGACCTATGAACCAAATTGTCTTCCTTAAGTTCTTTATCTTTGGAGTTTGTTATAAATACTCTGACTAAATCTCTGAAACTTTTATGTAAATTCTTTTCAGTAAAAATAAGCATCCCCATAGCAGTGGCAGAGCAAAGGAAACCAGGGAAGATTGCTTGTTTTAGTAGGTCACGGAACTGGGGGCTGTGGGGCTGAGCCAAGCATGTGGACGTGTGGACCTGATGCACACAGGCTTCTAAATAGTCTGTGCCTCTGGGGAAGAAGAAGGAAGATGCTTTACCAGAGCCTTCAGTTCCCATTAATTGACATTCTTTTAATAAGGAAAGATTGGATTTTTTAAAGTATTATTTATGTATATGAATACACACTGCAGCTCTCTTCAGACACACCAGAAGAGAGCATCGTGAAGATGGTTGTGAGCTACCATGTGGTTGCTGAGATTAAACTCAGGACCTCTGGAAGAGCAGTCATTCCTCTTAACCTCTGAGCCATCTCTCCAGCCCCCATCAATTGACATTTTAAGAAACTGAAACCCCCCCCCAAAAAAGTGTTATCATTTTGTTGAATGTGGGACATGGTTACCCATCACCCTATGTGCTGGCTCCGTTTAGCTTGTAATAGTTTATGATTAAAAAGAATCATATGAAAGTCAGGAAATGTGGTGAAATAACCTTGAAGAAAAAAATTTTCTAAAATATTAGTTCATTTCAAATAAATTAAAGTTCTGAGCTCACTATTTACCTTATGGTTTTCTCTTTAACACAAAAAACAGCACTGAGTTAAGACAATTTATACCAATGACATTTAAAGAGGAGAATATATTTGCTATTAATTTCAAAAAAGCTATTTATTTTTGAATAATTTGTCTTAAATTAGTAATTTCACTGCTTACATTTTAAAACCTAAAACAGTGTTAGACTTATTTCCGTCCCATGCAAATTCTGAATGTGCTATGCTGAACGGCTTAGGTAAGGTTTAGTAATGTGGGTGAATTTCTTCCCGTTGGTCTCTTTGAACCAGTTTGTGTACTCTGACTTTCTCAATACTTTGCTTTCGAGCACCTTATTAGATTCTCTTATGGCCCAAGGAACCAGAACCTCAGGAGTTTTTCCTTATACAAATTTGGGTAGATGGGTTTCCACAAAAGCAGTAATGTTGAGTGATGATTGGCCTGAGTAAAGCAGTTCTATTAGCTGCACGGCATTTGGTGCTTCCTGTAATTGATGCAAACTTCATTAAAGAAAATGACAGATGGCATATGGCTGCAGGCAAAATGCCAGTCTGCATGATGAATCCTACCATATTCTAGTCCAGGATAAACAATGATTTTAATCACCTTGAAAAAAAAAAGCTGTCACTTTTCTTTTCAATAACCTCATTATTATAAACTTGCAGCAAGTTCCTTGTTAGCTTGTGAAAAATAGCAATAAAAATCTGGCAACAAATAGGTATTTGCCTTTTGTTTTGACCCCTAATGAATGACATCTGAAAAATCTGTGACCTTCAGGTATACAATGAGTTCTTCACTTAATGCCACAGGTGACTGGCCACAGGGCTCTGGGATTACACACCTTTCTCAAATTGTTTAAAATATTGCTGTGAGAGTCAGAAGGCCTGTGGGTACAAACACTGATGTTGGAAGTGTGTGTGTTTGTGTGTGTGTGTGTGTGTGTGTGAGGGATGAATCAAATGAGACTGTGAGGCAGATGCTTAAACTCTTTTCAAGTAGCTTTCAATCATAGACTCACAATGCACTACAATCCTTTTGAAAAGGGGCATCAAAGAAAGCTAAATTTTACATAGATAATTATAGCCCTATTAAGTTCTGAGTTTAACTTCAATGTTCATTGTTTTTTTTTTTAAAAAAATCATTTAGTTTTTATAATAATGATTTGCAGGGCAATTTTGCATGCTCACATGATTCTGCATATATGTGCATATTTTATAGTACTCCAAAAATTCTTAGATATGTAAGGAATAAAGATAATTTTATAAAGTTTATAGGAAATAGAGCTAGATCTTAATTTGAGTCCAGGGAATTGATACAGTTAATTTTAGTTAGTGATTCATGTCAGCCTTCTTTGCAGAAACAGAAATTGCCTCTGGCTAATTTAAATAAACACAGGAATTAGAGAACACTCAGTGAATGGGCAGAAAGGCAGAGAACCAAGTGGGAATTGGGTTCCACTATATTTTATTCTGCTCAGGCTACTATAACCGAAAGCTGGAGATGGGGAGTGTATAAGGAGTAGAAATTTATTATTTGCAGCTTTGGAGGTGGCAAGTCAGAGACCAGTATTCTGGAAGACTTAGTGTTTGGTTGGGCTCCCTTTCTCACAGCATACCATGGTTTCAATTTTTTATTTATTTTTTTTTTTGCAATGAGGACAGGGCCAGCAGATCTGTCAGGCTGAGGCAGGAGAATGCCAATTCACTGTCAGCCTGTATTTGCTGAGATCCTAGCTCGGAAACAAACTGACAGAAAAACAGCAAATAGAAACAGTGCTAGAAAAATTCAATTTATTCCAGAGAAATATTTGTTATTGTGAAACGCTATTAACCCTATTTGTGGACTTATATTTGCTGGTGTTTTATATAATGTATATACAAGAAACACATTATTGATTATAGGGACACAGATAAAAGAATGTCTTTAAAATTGAGAAATTGAGGGGACACATTTCTAAACACATTTATTACATTGTAGGTATCACCCTGAGGTCATTGATAGAAATGGTATTATTTTATACAGAAAAAAGTAGAAACTTAAATTTTGCATATGTTAGATGAATGGTGTTTCAATTTACATATATGCCTATCAGCTTAGTCACCATTTATTTCATCTGATTGAAGGTGAATAGAGAGAAGGCCCTGTAGGATTATTTCACTAGAAAATACATTTTTAATGTATATGTCAAAATTTTTACTCCTACTAAGAAGTTACATGGCAGGGGACTAGAGAAATAGTTTAGTAGTTAAGAGTACTTGCTCTGTATTCATGAGGACCTAAGTTCATATCCCGGAAACCACATAAAAAGCTGTGTGTCCTGAAAACACTTTTAACTTCAGCTCTGGGAGATCCAGCTAAGATGTAGTTTATTGCAAATTAAAGATTATTCCCAGGGACTAAACCGCCAACCAAGAAGCATACAGGGAGAGAGATTCATGGCTCCAGATATATATGTAGCAGAGGATGGCCTTGTCTGGCATCATCGGGAAGGGAGGCCCTTGGTCCTGTGGCGGTTTGATGCCCCAGAGTAGGGGCATATTGGAGAGGGTGTTTAAAAGTAATGTCTAATTGCGTGATAGACAAAGTGATGAATCAGAGAAAGATTTGACAGAATAGTATATGCCCCACTCTCATGAGATCCCACTCTCATGAGTAGAAAGAGGAAAGAGAGGCTACTTAAGAGAGAATAGACAAATGGGACCTCATTAAATTACAAAGTTTTTGCAAGGCAAAAGACACTGTCAAAAAGACAAAGCGGCAACCAACTAACTGGGAAATGATCTTTACCAACCTTACATCCGACAGAGGGCTAATATCCAAGATATACAAAGAACTCAAGAAGTTAAACTCCAGAGAGGCAAGTAACCCTATTAAAAAATGGGGTACAGAGCTACACAAAGAGTTCTCACCTGAAGAATATCTAATGGCTGAGAAGCACCTAAAGAGATGTTCATCATCTTTAGTCATTAGGGAAATGCAAATCAAAACAACCCTGAGATTCCATCTCACACCAGTCAGGATGGCTAAGATCAAAAACACAGGAGACAGCAGTTGTTGGCGAGGATGTGGAGAAAGAGGAACACTCCTCCACTGCTGGTGGAATTGCAGGCTGGTACAGCCACTCTGGAAAGCAGTCTGGCGGTTCCTCAGAAAACTGGGCATGACACTCCTGGAGGATCCGGCTATACCACTCCTGGGCATATACCCAGAGACTTTACCTGCATGCAATAAGGACACATGCTCCACTATATTCATAGCAGCCTTATTTATAATAGCCAGAAGCTGGAAAGAACCCAGATGTCCCTCAACGGAGGAATGGATTCAGAAGATGTGGTATATTTACACAATGGAATACTACTCTGCAATTAAAAACAATGAATTCACGAAATTCCTAGGCAAATGGTCAGAACTTGAAAATATCATCCTTAGTGAGGTAACCCAATCACAAAAGAACACACATGGTATGCAGTCACTGATAAGGGGATATTAACCCAGAATCTTGGAATACCCTAGACACAATCAGCATATCAATAGATTTCTAAAAAGATGGAAGGAGAGACCCCTGGTCCTGGAAAGACTGGATGTAGGGGAATGCCAGGACAGAGTAAGGAGAGGGGGTTGAATGGAGAAAAGAGGGAGGGAAGGGGGCTTATGGGACTTTCGGGGAGGGAGGAAACGGGAAAGGGGAAGTGATTTGGAATGTAAATTAAAAAAAAATAAAAAAACAAAAAAAAATAAAGTAATACAGGAGAATAAAAAAAAGAGATGGGAGAGGGCAGTTTTACTGCAAAGTTGTACAGAGACATGCTGCTGAGACAGAGAGAGAGAGAGAGAGAGAGAGAGAGAGAGAGAGAGAGAGAGACTGAGTGAGTGAGTGAGTGAGTGAGTGAGAGAGTGAGTGAGAGAATGAGAAGGAGTCAGAAGATTAGACCATATTTCCAAACCTAGTATAAGACCAAGCAGAGAAATTCCAGAGAAGCCAAGAGAAGCCAAACAGAATCAATCAGTTTGCAGAGGAGTCTGAGCCAAAACAGCTGAGTTGAATCAACCAGCCCAAGGTCAGAAAGAACCAGGAAGGGGTTACTTTATTCATCAGCAAGTCTCAGAGGTAAAAAAATTCTAGGCCTAGACTAGATCCAGGACTAGGCCTTTGCTAGCGTATGGAGGACATGGGGTGAATAAAAGTTACTTTTACACAAATGAACAACTGAAGACCAAAAAAAGGCTGGCATGATATATGTAACTGTAGAGTTCCTATCAGATTCTAATAAGTTACATAATAGTAGCACAGAATATATAGCACAGTATTTATTGAATTACTGAAATTCATTTAAATACATACAAAATTTATTTCTAATTTATCATTAATATAATTTGATAAACTTGTAGATACTTCTCCTATTAGAGTTACATCAATCTTGTTTCTATTTTTATCTAAATACCTTTATAAATGGAATGAAAAAATAGTAATCTAAATTATATTACTGATTAATATCTAAAGAGAATGTTAAATCTATTTTAAATTCTTGTGCCTCCTCCCCCCAAAGGATATTAAAAACTATGATCTTATATTAATTTTATATTCTTTCTTTATACATTTTGCCTTAAACATTGTGCCTTGTTTTATAAAATTGATTTATTAGAATCCAGTTTTGGCTTTTGTAACAACATTTTATTCTAAACATACATTTACTTTTAAAAAAATCCTTATAATGCCTGTATTTGGTATGTCACTGCTTATCTGTTTATTGAATTTATTGAATATACAACTCCAAACATTAAGCATGTTTTAGCATTTATTGTATGTGCTAGATAAAAGAGAAAATAAATTGTATTGTGTTCAAAGGAAGAAAAATAAAAAACAACCAAAGAGTTATCTATGGGTGTTAGAGTAATTACTATTAGATGATGTAAGTCACCATCTCCCTTTTAGGAGCTTAGCAGAACCTCATAATAGTCCAATGCGGTGAGACTCTTTACTCAAGAAAAGTTGATGCAGATAGGACCACAAGTGATGGATGCTTTGTTACTGTCAGCAAATCGGTCATACAATTAGCCAGGTACCAGGATACAGCTAACAAGTGAGTAAAATCTTTAAGGAAAATGTGTCAAACCTTGATGATTTTATCCTCATAGTTTCTTTTCAGTAAATAATAACAGGGTTATCTTGAACTACAAAAAAAAACTGGAAAGTATAATCTACTTATATGCCTGAGCAAAGAATTATGGATTTACGTGAATATCTGTGTAAAAGAAAATGTATGTGCTGCGGGAGAATGAAAGAGGAAGAAAAAACACAATCTAAAGCTAAGTCATTTCTGGTCATGTTACTAAGCCTAGTTCAAATTTTATATTTAAAGGGCAATGAAAATATACTTGATCATATGTGTTTATATGTAGATTTGTGAATTACTGCCTATAAGTATTTATATATCTATGCATACAACTACAAAAATTTCTGTGGAGGAGTTAAGCTATTGTGGCAAAACTAAACTCATAATTTTGCGAGATCATGGTGTCCTAGTTTCATTGCTTTTGCTATAATAAAGTACCCTAACAGGAAGTACCTTAGGACAAAAAATATTTATTTCAGTTCACAATTACAGATCATAATCCTTGATTGGGGATTCAAGGCAAGAACTTGAAGCAGTAAGTCACATTCTGAGTCAAGAGCAGAGAGAAAGTGAATGCATACTTGCTTGTTTATGCCAAGTTGCCTCTCTATATAGTCCTGGACCCAAACTCAGGGCATGATACCACTCACATTGGGCATGTATTCCTATCTCAATTAATCTTTGAAGACAATCCTTTATGAACAACATATCAACAGGCTAAACTGATCTAAAAAGTTCCTCATAGAGATTCTTCCCAACAATTTAAATTATAACAAATTGACAATTTAAAATAATCATCTCAACTTATTTTGCTTGTTACCTTTATTTCCATTGCTGTATTTTCATCCTCATTTTTTATTCAATAAAGTCTAAGCCTTTATAAAGACTTCAGTTTTCACCTGGTACCTGCACTTTTCAAAAAGCAGGGGGAGGAGGTAGGATGGACTATGATCAAAGACAAATAATCAGGAATTAGCTGGGGTAAGATTATGAGTTTAAAGAAAATACATCATCATATAAGCTATAATTGAGGGGTAATTTCCACTGTAGCTTGTTATAGTGATGAAGTCAATTTAATATACATTTGTTTAAGTCAGCATGAACAATGGCTGGATTATATGTAGCAGTCACTAGTAGCTTGTTTCTTCCCTCTTAGTAAGTTTGATTTTTGTTAGGAATAATAAATGATAGGCCCAAACAGTATCTACTCATACCTTTTGAATACAGCATTAGGACTTACATTGATTGAAGAATGATGTGTTTTTCTGTCTTTGAGGAATAAAACATAAAATACTTAAAATGTTTCCTCAATCTGAAGCACTCTTTCAACCTCTCAACCTCCCTTGCTTTTGTGATAGACCAAAATATTTATTATCTAACTCATTAGTATTTGAGGGATGCTGTAGAGGGTAAATTTATAATATTCTGGACCATGCATTTGAGAAACCTTTGGGAAAGGAGGCTGGGCTAAAAGTGCAAATTCATATGTAGTAAGTGCCAGAATGGAGCTCAGTCTACTTCATTCAGGAGTAATTAGACTCTTGATAGAGCTAAGCTTATAAAGCAGTCCACAAACAGCACATTATAGTGTTCAGAGACAGAGATGGAAAAGCACCAACTCAGATGTAAATAAACCAAGGAACAGGACATTCAAGAACAAAAAGGAAAGAGAGGGAATCATGTAGAGTTATGTGTGGCTGGAGAATCAGTGTGAGGAGACAAGTAGGGAGAAAAGGAATGGGAAAGGATCAAAGGGACTAAATGGTAACACTTTTGTCCAAAAAGGAATTAATGAATCCCAGTGGTTTATTGTATGTATGTTTCATTTTTGGTTTGTATTTATTGATTCTAGGGTATTTTTCATTTGCATATCCTGACAGAAACTTCAAGTTCTTTTCCCAAAGAGAAATAGTCATAAACAGTCACTTTGCCCATAAATCATGATCTTGGAAACCCAACTGCAAACCCACTGTTTATGGCCTCTGCCTCTCAAAACCATTGATACCAAAGGAGTCACCATCAAGCCAGGAATTGCCAATGCTTAAGAGAATAAAAGCATTACACATGCTGCAACTACTGTTAGGGAGAATGAAGAATCATCATAGCATTTCAGTGAAACAATTAAGATCTGTAATCTAGTGCCTGGAAATACTTGGTTTTAAATACAGTACTTATTTTATGTGTGTGTCAGCCCGGTCATTAAGGAAACAACACTATAGGAGGCAAAGCTATGAATGGCTTTACTATAAGTAGAAATGTTGATTTCAGAAAAGAGTGATGGTTTTTTTGAGAATAAACAAATCAGGTGGCATGAGGAGTTTGAAGGTCTCTCTCTGGGTTGTATCATTGTAGGTATTGGCCAGCAGGTCGAGAGAGAGATGGAAGTTCAAGACACTAAAAAATATATTCTGTGTCATTGCAAAGCTTTGTGCCATGGGATTAGATCTCAAGAGCAAAGGGATCTGAGTTGACAAGAGCTGGAAGTGTAGGCTGTCTTCCCTGTTTGAAGGATTTAAGTTTTAACTCTATTGCCAACTCTTACTCCATGTCACTAACAGAGTTTGTTGAATTCTGTTAAACCCACTCAGCAACTTGAACCTAGTTAAGTGAGAGAATCGAGAAGCTGCTAGATTATAAGAAAACTTATGATGGATATTATGAGGACATACAGTGGAATTCCTGAAGCTAGTAGTGACACGTTCTGTTCCAAGCCATTGGGATCTGGGTAACTGACTTTGATTTTCGAACTTTGACCCTGACTTTTTACTGATGCTTGTTGCTTGCCATTTTGATGTTTTCTTCTTTAAAATGGAGTAAACTACTCCAACAACTCGAGCAGAGAGAATAAGGCACTCTGTTTAAACTGCCTGTGTTTGAAGGACCCCCAAGACTTCAGTGTTCAAGTATTCGTCTTCACCGTTATGTTAATCACCAAAAGAGGGCCTGACCACGAGGGCTTTAAATTCATCAATAGGTTGATACATTACTGAGATTAGTGAGATGGTAGGAAGATATAGTCATGGAGCTGTGCTTTGAAAGCATTCTCCTGTCCTGTCTTTTTCCTGTTTCTCTCTCTTCTTCCTGACCACTATGAGATTAGTGACTTTGTGTCTATAATGTTGCTGAAGCGTGGGGCCCCAGCAGTGGAACAAGCCAATTATGAACTAAGCACACTAAGGTGAATTGCCCTACCTTTTAAGTTGTGCTCTCAGAAATGAGTCACAACATCTGAAAGCAAATGCATCACCCTTCTAGAGGAGTTAAATAAAAACGAAAAGTGGGCAGTGGTGGCACATGCCTTTAAATCCCAGCACTTGGAAGGCGGAGGCAGGTGGATTTCTGAGTTCAAAGCCAGTCTGGTCTACAGAGTGAATTCCAGGACAGCCAGGACTACACAGACAAACCCTGTCTCAAAAAACCAAATAAATAAATAAATACGAAAAGCTATTTCCTTAACCTTCTTAAAACTCCTCTAATTCTATACTAGCCAGTGTACTGACTCTCAAGGTTCTACTTGCTTTTGCCTCTGAAAATTGACAGAATTTTGAATGACTTTGTTTTAGGACTATGTTTTTATGTTTGACTTGCCCTCCCTCTTAAATGTTATCTAACTGTGGAGTGAAGTGTAAGACAGGTTTGTGGCCACTTTAGAATATTCATGCCAAAATAGTGACACCCTTATGTACACTCAGAAACATAGGTGGAAGGATTAGTTGAGTTTAAAAGCAGCCTAGGTAATACTAATATGCCCGCCTACAGAAAAAAGAAAATGAATTAATTTTCTTGAAATAGCTGCCTTACCCTACTTCCCAGTGTAGAATAAATCATAGAACAACAGGTCAAGTGCATGTTCTTGGGCATGCATTATTTTTCTGAGAACCTCTGGAATTATATCTAGATATAGCAGATGAGAACTACTTTAGCCACCTCCAAATCCTTTGGCTCTTCTCTGTACTTCAGATATGAAATGAAGCTCTCCTTCCAGAAAGTTCAAGTTCAGGATCTCTGGGGTCACTAAATGTCACTATTCCATTTGTTGTCAGAAATTGAAGACCACATTCCTCTTCTAGTCTGTATTCTACTTGAAAATCTCAGCCATGGACTCCTCACTTTTGCATATCAATACAGAGCCCAGTTGCAGGAAGAAGTGGTGATATGAGATGGAGAAGGAAGGTTGGGGCACAGAAGTGTAGTGCTTCTGTAGTGTTCAGCTCCTGAAGGGAGTTGAGACTGATGTCTTCAAGGCAAACACCACAAGGAAACTAAATAACATACTGAAATGATTTCTCCTGCATTTTTTTTATTTTCTAAGTTTTTTTTATTTACATTCCAAAGCATTTCCCCTTTCCCGTTTCCTCCCTCCCCGAAAGTCCCATAAGCCCCCTTCCCACCTTCTTATCCCCATTCAACCCTCTCTCGCTTCTCTGTCCTGGCATTCCCCTATATCCAGTCTTTCCAGGACCAGGGGTCTCTCCTTCCATCTTCTTGGAAATCTATTGATATGCGAATTGTGTCTAGGGTATTCCGAGATTTTGTGTTAATATCCCCTTAACAGTGCTTGCGTACCATGTATGTTCTTTTGTGATTGGGTTTCTCACTAAGGATGATATTTTCAAGTTCTGACCATTTGCCTAGGAATTTCATGAATTCATTGTTTTTAATTGCAGAGTAGTATTCCATTGTGTAAATATACCACATCTTCTGAATCCATTCCTCTGTTGAGGGACATCTGGGTTCTTTCCAGCTTCTGGCTATTATAAATAAGGCTGCTATGAACATAGTGGAGCATGTGTCCTTATTGCATGCAGGGGAAGCCTCTGGGTATATTCCCAGGAGTGGTATAGCAAGATCCTCTGGGAGTGTCATGCCCAGTTTTCTGAGGAACCACCAGACAGCTTTCCAGAGTGGTTATACCAGCTTGGAATCTGTTAGTTCCATTTGGTCCAAGGCTTCAATTAGATTCACTGTGTCCCTGTTTAGTTTCTGCTTTCCTGAAAGATCCTTTTCAGAGAGCGGGGTGTTGAAGTCACCCACTATTATTGTGTGAGGTGCGATGTGTGCTTTGAGCTTTAGTAAAGTTTCTTTTACGAATGAGGGTGCCCTTGCGTTTGGAGCATGGATATTCAGAATTGAGAGTTCTTCTTGGTGGATTTTTCCTTTGATCAGTATGTAGTGTCCTTCTGTGTCTTTTTGGATGACTTTAGGTTGAAAGTCAATTTTATCTGATATTAGGATGGCTACTCCGGCTCGTTTCCTGGGACCATTTGCTTGTAAAATTGTTTTCCAGTCTTTTACTCTGAGGTAGTGTTTGTCTTTGACACTGAGGTGCGTTTCCTGCATGCAGCAAAATGCTGGGTCCTGTTTACGTAACCAGTTTGTTAGTCTATGTCTTTTTATTGGGGAATTGAGACCATTGATATTAAGAGAGATTAAGGAATAGTGATTATTGCCACCTGCTATTCTTGACTCTATCTTTATTTTTGAGTGGTTATCTACTTTTGGGTTTGATGCAAGAAGGTTACTATCTCGTTTTTTCCAGGGTGTAGTTTCCCTCCTTGTATTGGTGGTTTCCACCTATTATCCTTTGCAGGGTTGGGTTTGTGGAAAGATATTGTGTAAATTTGGTTTTATCATGGAATATCTTGGTCTCTCCATCTATTGTGATTGAGAGTTTTGCTGGGTATAGTAGTCTAGGCTGGCATTTGTGTTCTCTTAGAGTCTGCATGAGATCTGCCCAGGATCTTCTGGCTTTCATAGTCTCTGGTGAAAAGCCGATGTGATCCAGATAGGTCTTTCTTTATATATTACTTGGCCTTTTCCTCTTACTGCTTTTAATATTCTTTCTTTGTTTAGTACATTTGGTGTTTTGATTATTATGTGACGGGAGGTATTTCTGTTCTGGTCCAGTCTGTTTGGAGTTCTGTAGGCTTCTTGTACATTCATCAACATCTCTCTCTTTAGGTTAGGGGAGTTTTCCTCCATTATTTTGTTGAAGATATTTACTGGCCCTTTAAATTGCAAATCTTCACTCTCATCTATACCTATAATCCTTAGGTTTGGTCTTCTCATTGTGTCCTGGATTTCCTGGATGTTTTGGGTTACACATTTTTTGCATTTTGCATTTTCTTTGACTGTTGAGTCGATGCTTTCTATGGAGTCTTCAGCACCTGAGATTCTTTCTTCCATCTCTTGTATTCTATTGTTGATGTTTGCATCTATGACTCCTGATTTCTTCCCAAGGTTTTCTATCTCCAAAGTTGTCTCCCTTTGTGATTTCTTAGTTGTTTCTACTTCCTTTTTTAGATCCTGGATGGATTTGCTGAGATCCTTCACTTGTTTGTTTGTATTTTCCTGTATTTCTTTAAGATATTTTTGCATTTCCTCTTTCAGGATTTCTGCCTGTTGACCCAAGTTCTCCTGTATTTCTCTAAGCGATTTTTGTGTTTCCTCCTCATGGGCTTCTATCTGTTGATCCATAGTCTCCTGCATTTCTTTAAGCGATTCTCGTGTTTCCTTTGTAAGGGCATCTACCCATTGATTCATTTCTTTAAGCGATTTTTGTGTTGCCTCCCTATGGGCATCCATCTGTTGACCCATATTCTTCTGCATTTCCTTTTGTGATTTTTGTGATTCCTTTGTAAGGGCATCTATCCGTTGATTCATTTCTTTAAGCGATTTTTGTGTTGCCTCCTTATTGGTCTCCATCAGTTTACCCATGTTCTCCTGCATTTCTCTAAGCGATTTTTTTGTTTCCTTTGTAAGGGCTTCTAACCGTTGATTCATGTTCTCCTGTATTTCTTTATGAGATTTATTTGTGTCCTTCTTGTGATCCTCTAATAGCATCATGCGAAGTAATTTTAAATCCAGATCTTGCCTTTCAGGTGTGATGGGATATCCAGGACTTGCTGCTGTTGGAGAGTTGGGTTCGGATGGTGCCATATTTCTTTGATTTCTGTTAGTAACGTTCCTATGTTTGCCTTTTGCCATCTGGTTACCTCTGGTGTTAGTTGGTCCTGCTGTCACTGGCTGTTGGTTGTACCTCCTGTGAACCTGCAAGGCTATTTCTGCCCCCCCTGGATTACCGGGATTCCCCTGGCACCGATTTCTGGGCCTGCCCTGCTCCTGAGTGACTTTGGTGCCCTGATGTGCCTTGCCACAAGTGATGTTATATTGGGAAATCCCTGCACATCCAAAGACTCAGCATAGTGGATCCCCGGAGCAGAGTTCGCCAAAGGGAGGCTGGTATGCTCCTGCCCTGTGCGGGTGTGTTCTCTCCCAGAGCGGGGAGGGGAGGGGTGTCCCTCTGCAGGGCAGATGTCCCACAGCAGAGCTGGCGCGTAGGTGACCGCAGACCTGCCCAGCTCTTGGGAGCAGGGAGCACAAAACCTGGCTGGGACCCAAGCGATATTATGCTTGATTGTCCCTGTGCCTGGAGGTCCCAGTTGCCCTGTTGCTGGAGCAAAGACGGCGGAGTGCACTGTGCACCCTCTCTGGGCAGATCCTCTCCTGCATTTTCAAAATGAAGAAATCACTATCAAGCTTTGAAAGTATGAAGAGTTCCAAAAGAAAGAAAATTTGTTGAGCTGGCTATGAAGGAGTTAGTGATAATAACAGCTGGTTAGGCTGGAAGGCTTCGCACAAGCTTAGGCTTCCCCCACCAGTTTTTGGAGCTCTGTGGTCTCTAACCATCAATTCAACATTCTGTGTACTCTTCTCTCCAATTACAGGTCAGAGCTTGATTAAAGCTCACTGACTGTTCTTTCTTTACATCATATAACTAGGTTCTTGAAACCAGTGGATATCCCAGTAGCTTTTCTTTTCTTCCCTCCATCTTATTCATTTTTTATCCTAAACTTGTTAGGTAATCCTAGAGTCTAAAACCCTTGCAATAGCATACCTATTGTTTCAGATGCTATGATTTCCCCATAGCACAGCCTTCCTAATTATTTTGTCTATAACACATAGTAAGAATTCTAATTTATGCCTAATTTAATACATATACACTTATGGGGGGTGAAAATTAAAGTTTGGTTAAACATGTTACATGTGACAGACTTTGATACTTCGGCTTCTCTTCAATTCATCTTCATTTACATGGGGGGAGAAGCTCCAGATAAATAATCATCCAGGAAGAGGAGCATTTACTCCTCAGTTTCAATCACAGTGAGTGGGCTTCACAAGTGGGGCTGTGCAGACCATTGGTAAGGAATCACTATGATGATCAATACTGACGCCTATCCCAGACCTCCTAAATCAGAATGTGCAATACGTGATGGCTGCTTATAGGAATGTATTCTTCAGTCAGTTCAATGTGAGTTTTAAAGTTCAGAGTTATAATCATTCCCAGAGCCAAGCTGTATCTTAGTAGTAGAGTACTTGCCTAGCATGTGTGAGGCTCAATTTTCAGCACTGCAGGGGGAAAAAGAGAGAGAGAGAGAGAGACATTAATGCTTCATTACAGGACCATGCTTCCATTTCCAGGTGATATTGTTTGTGTGGGTATACAGTTTAATTGTAATTTCTTGAGTTCCCTGTGTTCCTGTCAACTAAGAACTATCCCATCAGTTTCAAAGGTGGTGGAAGCCTTCCTTGGGAATCTAATCTAGTCTACAATATGGTAGGTGATATTCTAAGTGAATTGTGTGAATTAAATCTCTGAGCTGTATCATTTTTGATACTGTTAGCCTATTTTACAGATGGAGAAGCTGAAGCCCAGAAGTGGAAAATATTCTGCAACTCTATGGAAAGGCATTGATGGATATGTAGAACCCAGGATCTTATATGACATAATGCACTTTACTTGAGCCATCACATGTGCATATTCTGGTTTAGGTCTGAGACAGGCTTCATGGATGATTGTTGTAGTGATTTCTTACAAAAGGTCTGCAAAGCCCCTCTTGTGAAGCTTACTCATTGTGATTAAAACTGGGGAACAAATGATCCTCTTCCTGGATGATTGTTCTGCAACTTTTTTCTCCCCATCTATGTAAGTGAAGTCAAGTTGAAGAGAAGCCAAAGTATCAAAGTGCGTCATGCATAACATGTCTAATCAAACTTTAATTTTCAACCCCATAAGTGTGTATGTATTAGATTAGGCATAAAATAGGATTCTTACGAGTTGTAGACAAAATATCAAATATGGAAAATATCAAATGAGAAGTAACAGCTGCTTAAGGTCAGTGAGCTTTGGGTGATCATTCTCTTTCTCAGTAGCTTGTATTTGTTTCTGGAGATCCAGTAATTATTCTTGCTCCAGTCATCCCTCAGTCTTGAGGAGGAGGTGGGTAGCCACTTCTGGCCTTTGTTATCTTTGGCTGTGACTCATTATCTCCTGTTAGAATACCATAATTTCCATCACTTCAGTGACCAATTATCTATAATTTTCAAAGCGGCAATATAATTCAAATATTTTAAATATAGCAAACTCAATATTCAATGATAATCATATGGCAGGTGCACTTACAAATTATTAAATTCATTATGTCTAAATATTCAAATGATTCTAACTATATAAAGGATTTTGACAATACAAAGGGATAATTTAAAATATATTTTTAGAATTAAATGGCCTCTCAAAGTCATTGCTAAGGAAACTTTACTGAATTCCCTGGTACAATATTCCAGCTAGTTTTCCATGGACTCTTTGAGCATTTCCCTCATTACGTGCTAAGTAGAGAGAAGAGTAGACTACTAGGGAGAATTTAATTCTGGAGCATAAACTTCAGAAAACATATGACTAAAGTTAAACTGTGGCTGTTGGAAAAACAAAGAGGAGCCTATATCTATGTATAAGGATCTACATATAAAACCAAAAGGTATAAAAATCCATCTTGCCTGAAAAGCTCAGTAGTAAGTGAAGGATGGGATAGGTTGTGGTGAAATGAATGGAACTGGTAAGATACTGATGAGCTTAAAGCTTATCATTCCTCCCTGTATTAGTTAGGGGTTAGGGTTATACTGCTGTGAACAGACACCATGACCATTGCAAGTTTTATAAAAGACGACATTTACTTGGGGCTGGCTTACAGGTTCAGAGGTTCAATCCATTGTCATGAAGGCAGAAGCATAGCAGCATCCAGGTAGGCATGGTGCAGGAGGAGCTGAGTTCCTGTTCTACAGGAACAGACTGGGCATCCTCAGGCATCTAAGAGGAAGATCTCTAAGCCCAACCCCTCAGTGACTCACTTCCTCCAACAAGGCCACACCTTCTAATAGTGCCACTCCCTTGGACAAAGATACAAACCACCACACTCTCCTTATTGGTTCATTCACTTACCTGTAAAAGACATGTCAGGATCTCATAGTGGGACCACCTACATGCTTCTGTGTTAAGAAAGTTGTCCTCAACACATTCCAGCATCCCAGATGGTCTGGGCCTATAATTGGTTCTTATATACAAGCTATTCTGAAATATCCAGAAACATGGAAACCCAAGTAATTTCTCAAGTCAGTCAAGATGTAAAAGGGGGTACTAGCTTTAAGAACAAAGATGCTGTGTGTGTATGTGTGTGTGTATGTGTGTGTGTGTGTGTGTTAGTACATGCATTCAAGTCTATATTGCCCTAAGATTAAATGCTGTATCACTCATTCAAAAATTAAAATAGAAATGAGGTGACATTTCTTTTTTCTTCCCTCTATTCTGAGTCTAAGAACCAATGGCTATTATGGTCATTCAGTAATTGACTGTCAAAATTCAAATGAGATCAATCATTACCTGCTTCAGACCCATCTAGTTACTATGTTTATGACAGAATTTGAAGATATAACAATCATATGTAGATAGTATTTCTTGTCTCAGACCTTCCCAAGCTCCTTATTTATTATCTTTCCATATGAAATTATTTCCTCTGGACACTTTTCTTCTTGCCCCATTCTCACACTTATCAGCTGGTATTATTAGTAGTATTAGTATTAGTATTAGTATTAGTAGTAGTGTTTTTTAATTTTACCTAGAATATTAATAATGTAGCTAAATCTTATGGAACATGCTAGGTAGTTGACAGTTTGTGTCCTATCTGATTTTAGTTTCTGTCATTGGCCAAAACTTAATCAGCTTTCTTTCTGGATGGATAACCTTGGGCAGCTGTAAACTGTAATTGAATAATTTATTTTTATTTGGTGCCAATGTCTCATATTTTCAACAATTAGTGGCTTTTCTCATACGTGAGATGTTTCTGAATGAAAATTCCTCAATCATAATTTTCTCCATATTTTTGCTTCAGCTCCAAATCACTCACCCTTTGTAGCTAAAATAGGAGAAGTTGTTGTGTTTCCAGCTCCCCACTCAGTGGAAACATGTGGGGGATTTGTTATTATTGATCTCAGTTGGAGTGTTTCATTCCTGACCTAGGCTTGAAGATTCTATTAAGCCATAGTAGGGCACACTGCCCACAGTCTGTGTCAGAGAGTTTCCCTCAGAATCTTTAGTGTGTGGTGCTAACATGCCTTTATTTGGACTAATGTTTTCAAAATGCTAAACACTGGATAGAATTACACACTGTGGTAGCCAAAGAAAATGATCTCACTGTGAGCGGGGTGGAAAAGATCTGTGTGAGAGAACTGACAATATGGGAAATAAAGTGTGTACCAGCAATGAGCCTCCTTCACTGTGATCCCCAGACCATGAAAAAGCAATCACAGACCCATCCTCACATTGCAGTACTGAGAGATTTCATATAGATTATTTGTAGTATTATTTCATGGCAATTTACCTAAAAAAAAAAAAGAGGGTTTACACTTGCCTAAATCCAGATAATATTTGAATTTACAATATGTAGTTTCTCTTTAATTTTTGTTGAATAAACTGATGGATGTGTCCAAAAACTAGTTCTTATAGATATCACATTCTATGTTGTATTTGCTAGCTTTGTACACTCAGAAGAAAAAAAGGATTTTAAAATTCTTTTTAAAAAGCATTTCATGCAATAAAAACAATATGATAGACATGCTGGATTATGATTTAAACACTATATTTTTCCTACTTCTAACCGCCCCATATTACATTTTAAAAATGAAGCCCTCTCTGTGCTTTCTTTAAAGTCATGAAAAAAGAGGCTGTATACTATTATATGGACCTCCAGCATGTAAATATGTGTGTTCATAAGAAATTTGTAAAATTAGCTCGAGAAAAACTTAACAATGATGTAGAACTGAAAGTAGGCATGACCTTTTAAACAAAGTGCATGTGCAGAAACATAAAACATGTTAGGAAAATCAGCAGACTCTGAGGACATTTCTAGTTTCTTCAAAGGAGTGCCACCAGTTGAAGCAATCAAAATGGGAACCCCCCAAATAAGAGCAATGTGGGAGAAAGTTCAAGGCACTGAAAACATTTGGGCCAGATGATCTGAATGTCTTCCCGAACCTCTGAGAAGCATTAAGCTGCACCTCAGCCCTTTATCTTTGACAAATACCACACCGTGTTTCTGCTTGTTATTTTGTGGTCCTGGCGCTCTTGTCAGCTTGTTAAATGGAACTCTGGCTTCAGTTAGGAGATGATAATGTGGTAATCTCCGCGCTCTGCTTGCCTCGGCATCCAGAGGAGCGGCTGTGCCCGACTGTGTGAGCTGCCCAGTGCCAAGCGTAACTGCTGGCAGCTGGGCTGATGGAGAACAGTCTGCACCAGCAGATTGAAAATGTTCTTTTCAGATCTTTAGATTGGAACTTGAGCTTTACTTTTCAAAGTTTTATGTCCACAGCATGGTTCACGAAATAAATTACGAAACCAATTGCTTCAGGAGCCTCCAAGCCGTGACATTAAGGTGGCTGAGAGTCATCGTTCTTGATGAAATGAGAAGGAGCAGTCTCAGAATCACTGTCCATCAGAGGAAGGTTGGGCAAAGCCCCTGGGGTGTGTGACAGCCTGCAGACAGATGGTACAAAAGGATCGTGTATAAGCACTTATCTGAGAAAGAGAGAGAGAGGGAGAGAGAGAGAGAGAGAGAGAGAGAGAGAGAGAGAGAGAGAGAGAGAGAGAGTTAAGAATCGTTAAATTATTTCAAATTAATCAGGAGGAACAGGATATGCTTTTTAGCAGAATTGTTTATTTCCCAGATTCAGTATTTTCTCTGATGCTAATCCTTATCCTGAAGTGCCTGTCCCTCTCTTCATGAAAAAGTGAAGAAAAGCAATTGAAAGCAGCTTCATGAAGTGTATAGCTGTTCTTCCCAAAGTGCAGAATTCCAGATCTCTTGCTAGCAGAGAGCTCAACCAAGCAATCACAGTATTCCAGTGACCACAGCCAAAGGATGCTAGATGCCGATCAAGTTGAAAGTTTTGTTGGACCCTAAAGTTGAAACTCTTTTGAGTCCTGTGGGTGAGTAGGAATTAGTCCGAAAAGACAAGAAATTCAGTTTGTGAATGTGAACTTGGTGAGGTGTGATTATCTGTAAGACCTAAGTTGCTCTGAATTTTGCCCCGTCGTCTTACTCATTTGTGAATCAGAGAAGATCTCTTCATCTTGTGGTCGCTAGAAACATCTCAGGGATGAACTGTACTCAGGCATGCTACTTTGAAACTGATTAAAAGTAGGCAAATGAATAGGCAAACAGACAAATGATATACTTGCCTAAAACAAAGATGCTAAAATGCTAGTTGTAAACTGAGGAGGTGGGGGACATGTGCTGTTTGCTTTGATCCTTTGAGCCTGTGTGTATCAAAGGGTCAGGGTATGGAGGAGAACACTTAGACTGTCAAGCCCTTTGTTCATCAACACCTCTCTTTCCATTCTGAAAGGCAGGAACATGCCCACACTGAATGGAACAGCATCCTTTTCACGAACTACCGGGATCCTACCTAAGATTTAGGGATTCTGTTTCTAAGGAAGAAAACAAATATTGGGGGAAGGTGGGAGTTTCTTGGTGCGTCTCCCGAACTGGATTATTTCATATCACATCCAAGGTTCTCAAAAGTAAATGGTGGCATGCTATAAGGGAACGAAAGGGATGACAGCCGCACACCTTTTTGTGATAGAGGACTCTGATGTAAGAGGGTGATAATCCTTTCATGTGTTACCCAGTGTGTTTATTTCTTCCATCACAGTCCAGCTGGTTTTGTTTTTTGGTGAGATCTTGACCCCACCCTCTATTGTGTATCTTTGATTCTCTCCAGAACCCCTCCTTATGGAGCCTGAGGTTAGTTTTTGTATGACATGAGGGTCTGTATTCTGCCATGTATTTAAGCACAAAATGTTTCCTTATGGCAGAATTTTGTTAAAAGTCTTCAACACTGTTAACTCTTTGAAAGCACTGCTGTCTGTAGGCAGCTGATTGCTCCATTGTGTGAATTTGGGAAGGAGTCCTGTTGTTTGTGGTTCCTTGTCAGTGGCTCCTTGGTGGGCATGTCCTATGAAGCTATGCAGAGTCCTGTATGACAGAGCAGGCATCAAAGGGTTTGAATTTTGTCCAGGGAACTCCCTCCTCTTTTCTTGTGGGACAGCAGGACCAGGTAACCTACGGAAGATCAAAACAGTATGAGCAGAGAAAAGGGACCCCTCAAAACATAGACTGGAACAAAAAGCCAGTGCAGTAAACAAACAAAAATGAAACAGAAGGGACAAAGAGTGCCAGAGAAGGGGCAGGATAGGGTTGGGTCTTGAAAGCCCAAGGGGGAAAAAAAATAAATTCAGGAAAGACTGATCAAGGGTATGGAATGACAGTGACTGACAACTGAAGGGCTGTTCTCTGTCTTTAAGTCATTGCTAATTCTAACAAAGGAGAGCGAGCGTTCCATCCCGGCATAGCTGTGAGGTCAGAAGTGAGACTTTGATGAGATGAAGATGACGGAGAGCAGAGGGAAAGATGGCAGCAGTGTGAGATGTTTCTGAAAGGATTGTCAGCAGGGCTGGGTACCAGCTTTGCAGGGTAGCTGGAGGCCTTCAGGGTTCTTAGGAAGAGGCAGGTATCATGGAAGCTCACGAGATAGCACCAAGAAGATGATCAAATTACAGAAGAGAATGGGCAATTGAGGCTGCTTAGATAGTAAGACGGGGGAGTCTGATGTTGGGCCTCAAAACTCCTCTTATGCTTGGATAGAAGGGTAGTGGTTCCCCCATGGAGGGGAGTCTGGTTTGGCAACACTAGGGTAGAGTTGTGATTCCCTTTTATATAATTACCATGTCTCTAAGTCACTCTGTGAAAGCTCAGCCTTTCATCTGTCTGTGATAATTTTTGTTTTGTTGACTAACAAATAACAAACCTTGTCTTGTACCAGCTCCTGCCAAGCGATGTCCTTCCTCGAGTTCACACTTCTACACTTATAAAACCTAGTTCAAGTCCTGGCATTCCTTTTCAGTAAAAGTCATTCTGCTAAACCCAGATCATGTTTCCAATCTGTCAGGATCTTTCTCTATTTTAGTTTGAACTCACAATGTTTCTCTGACCTGCTTCAGTCTCATATCACTCACACATTAAAATATCTGCTGGGTGTCTTTCTCCACAGAACCATCTGTAGCTTTATTTTCATTTATTCAAACAGTCCCCCCACACACACACACCCAAACACACTCTCACAGAGACTCCAGGGAAGAAAAATTAGATGGGTTGCTTTGATGCTAACTGTGAAAGGCTTTCTTCCTGAGGAATCCTCCCAAATTGGATTAAGTGGATTCATTTGTGGTTCTTAGCGTTTATGTTTTAGGGAGGCAGGGATGTGAGAACTCTCCCTCTTTCTGTGTGTGCACATGTGTTCTCACAAGTCAATGGATACTGCCACTTTGCAAGGTTCTCACATCTGGAATGCATCACCAACATGCTTGCTGGGAAAGTGAAAGTTCCAGAAAGAGCCTCATTTCCCCCTAGAACTGTGAAATTGAGCAGCCTAGTTTCTTCTGTGTTGTTGTAAGCTCACTGGAGTGTAATGTAAGCTACATTGTAAACCATTTGGGATGTTCACCATTGGTTAATGCCTCCTGCCACATACTGTCCTTTATTTATCACTTACATTTCTAATTTCAGCACTGGCAATCTCTGATTATGGAAATGACTGGGCTTGTTCAGTCTCTCATAACCACATTGAGTTACTGTAACCAATCTATCTGTTGTTTTCAAAGGCAGTTAACTAACACAAGCAACTTATCCTCAGCTCTTCTCAAGCAACCAAGGAGCAGGGTCTTTCTACTCCACTCAGAGCAAATCTGTGTGTTTCTTATCACTGCCCCCACAATCAGTAATTTGACTCAGTGGGTTTAATTCAAAGCAGGCACTCACATTCTTTAGATTATTTGTCTGTCTTCCAGGAAATCAGGGGGGAGCAATAAAAACAAACACCGACCTTAAATTAAACCACGAAGGGGAAGGGGATTCAGTGAACGAAGAATCACAAATTTTTAAAAGTCAAGTGACACAAACAGAAAACAATTTGAAGTTCCACCTGGCCAGGCTACACTCCCTCTGCTCCCTTTTCTTCTTTCCTCCTAGTACTCAACACCCACCCCACCCCCCATCCCCACTCTTGCCCCAGCTTTGACTATCAGTCAAATTCTGTGCTTCTCCAGTGCTCAGCTTGGCTTGACCTTGCTTCTTCCCCCTGCAGGTGATTGCACCTGGACTCCCAGGCTAGCAAATTTCTCTACACCTCAAACAGCAGCCAGGGAATTAGCAGAAGTCTCTTGTCTTTTCTGAGACATCCTAGATGAATGAATTTCCCTTTGAGTTAACTCCAGCTTGACTAACTACAGTAAATACATGTCTTGGGATGGAGAAGGAGTTGGCAGGCTTCCTGGAAAACCAGATAGGTTTTCTTCTTTGTGATTATGTTGAGCTTTCTCTTGCCCCAGGTTTAAAAGATCAGGTCTAGTCTTTAATTTAGCTTTCCTTGTTTGAATGGACAGGATAGAACAAGATAATAGTGGGTTAGCAGAAGTCATTACATATACACTTCACATCTAAGACAGAGGTATCTCCAGGAAATCTGCATTTGTCTACTATTTCCTAAATTTAAGGAGACCAGAGAGTGTCCCTTTTGAATACCTTTTAACTAGACATGTTTACAGTTTACTACTTTTTTTAATTTCATCAAAATCTCTGCAGGTTTTAAGTATAACCTCTTAACCTCATTCAGTTTGTAGCTATTTTGTTGTTGCTTATTGGAATAACTAACTTTCTAAGAATTTTTGTCTTTTTCTAGATATCTGTCGCCTTAGCATGTTCTAGATATTCATGGTTCTTATAATATGTATATTGTGAATTTCTTACTTCATCTATTTAGCTTTCAGTATGGTTCTTAAGTGTTATTGTAATTCTAGGCAATGAAGGTAGTTTGTTTTGGACAGATCTTTCCTTTCCTTTCCTTTCCTTTCCTTTCCTTTCCTTTCCTTTCCTTTCCTTTCCTTTCCTTTCCTTTCCTTTCCTTTCCTTTCCTTTCCTTTCCTTTCCTTTCCTTTCCTTTCCTTCCCTTCCCTTCCCTTTCCCTCCCCTCCCTTTCCCTTTCCCCTTCCCTCGTTCCTTCTTTTCTCTCTCTCTCTCTCTCTCTCTCTCTCTCTCTCTCTCTCTTGTTTTCTTGAGACAGGGATTCAGGATATATAACATTAGCTGGTTTGTGACTTAGCATGAATGCCAGACTGGCTTTGAACTGATAGAGATCCTCTTGCTTCTGGTTTCTGAGTGCTTGGATGTCTGGGTGTTTTCCTTGATTAAAACAAGATATCATCCTGTATCCTAGGCTGGCCTAGAGCTTACTTTGCAGCTCTAATTCCCAGCAGTCTTTCTTCTTCTGCCTCCTTATATATAAAAGAGTTTTCTGTGGACTAAAGTGTGCTGTAATCAAAGAAATTGATAAAAGTAAATGAGTTATATGCAGCCAAATATTAGAAAAAAATCTATTTTGGTCCTTCTAGTTAGAAGCTAGATGCTCTACAGAGATCCTCATTTCTTGTACCTTAAAGAAATGGTCTGTTCTTTAGATTTAAACTATTAAAAAAATTGCAGCTTCAAAGATGACTCAACTCTTAAGGAATTATGGCAAACCTCCCAAATCTGAGTTACAAACTCAGTTAGCAACCATATGAAATAGGGACTGGCTTTCAGGGTATAGCCCTAAGTTTCTTGTTACTATAACTTCTGTTCTATAATGGAAAACCTTTCAACACTGAAGTACCCACTCTGCACCACGGCCTACGTTCCTAGTCTGTGAGATGTGTGTCTCTGGTGCTTAAGGAGCACATTGGCATGAGTGGCACTGCAGTTATTTCCCATGGCATTTTAAAAATCCATTTCTGTATTACATATTCCAATCTAGTGAAAATTAGATCTCCTCTATTTGCATTTGGCATCCACACTTGTTGGCCATGGCATGCGATGTGATTTTAAAGCTGCTCATGTACATTTTAGGAGGAGATTGATTTACAGTGGTCTTTGCCTGAGACAAGCACAATTTAAATTAATTCCTATTGATCCAGAAACATTTAAGATTGGCTTTGGAAAAGTTTAAGAACAGAAGGCTTTGAATTTCTGTGAAGCATTTTGCTGGGCATTACTGTCATGTGGATAAAAGCATGGAACTGTGCATGCTCACCCTTCTTCGCCCTGGATTCATCATTAGTCACTGCATACCCACAGGCCAATTCCAGCTCCAGATGCCGTGATGTCTACCCAGCTGTTAGAGTATGTGCGATTTGCAAATAGCAACATAAATAGCATATCCAGAACATTGCTTAGGCTGCGGCTTTGCTATTAAGGCTCAGATATATTTAGAGTAAGGAATTATCCTTTGGTAAATTGTAACTGGGAGGGAGTTGAAGGAATGGCCATAGGAATTGCAAAGTGCTATTTCTTAAATGAAGTGATTTGCTAGAACATTTCCATATTAACTCACACTGTGTCATACTAGTCAAATTTCCTGCAAGTATGCAATCGGTGTGTGCTGGTTTCAAGGGTATGTAATAATGTAGCTGTGTGTTATTTAAGACCAAACAGCACCAGATTCTTTTGCCAAGTTTTCTTTAGCATCTGGAAGAATATTTAAGATAGCATTGATTGCAAGACAGCCCTGTCAGAATTGCTGAAATTGGACTTAGGAAGAGTTGGGTTCTGGATTCTAGCAGTAGCAATGATCATCTTGTGACATGGGACAAAATCTCCCAGTTCTTTTTAATCACTTACTATTTTTAGCTCTCAGCTTATAAGCATCATAAACCATTATCGTTGGAACCAACATGTGCTTCCTACATGGTCAGTTTTTCCTCCATATTTTTCCATACCCCTTAAGTGACTAGACTGACGTACATATATGGCTTCTTAGCTACTTCTATTAGCACTTTTGAATAGGGCATATAAAATGCAAGACATAAAATCTTGTACTAGTCAGTAGGTCAATTTTGTATTCTAGATCATGTCACTGCATTACCTAGATTCCCATTATATTTTTGTATGCTGCTCAGGTAGTTTTCTGGATAGAAAGTAATTTTCTCTTTCTTTCTTTCTCTCTCTCTCTCTTTCTTTCTTTCTTTCTTTCTTTCTTTCTTTCTTTCTTTCTTTCTTTCTTTCTTTCTTCTCTTTCCATTGCACGTATAGCTGCCTTTGAAACCACAGATAGGTCACTCATATCCAGAGGGGCAATGGCACATGGTCAAGTACAGTGACTGGAACTGATTCTCTCTTCTTGGATGGTTTCAGACAGAGAAAATTATCCATCTGGGCCAGGCAATCCATCCTTCTGGAAGATCAATAAGCTACATTGCTAATAACATAGTCACTGAGATAAGCTGATCTTTCTGAATAATTTACCCACTCAAGAAGAGTTTTGAATGCCTGTTGTCTATTTGAACATATGGCTTAGGGTCATTATTTTAAAGCATACAGTCGAATTAAGCTAACTTACTTTTTAAGTGTTACAAATATGCTCAGAATATTTCTATAAAAGAGTAGTGTGTTTCCCCAAAGCCTGTGCCTGAGATAGGATGTGGAGATTGGGAGCTTTCCCCACCCTTGCCTCATAGCAGGGTGTATGGAGGCTCTGACCCTTCTCCCTTGGCTTGGTTGATTGTTCCTCCCACAGACATGGGGTCTTCACCTGGACCCCTGCTTCTCTGCTTGTTTTTTCCACATACTTTTGCTGATTCCTAAGTTCACTCTTATCCCAACATTAAAGAGCCGCTCAGTTCAGGTTTTGGATAACATCTGTAAACATTTATTCCTGGGGATCTAGCTAGACATGGGGACTTGCTATGCTGATAAATCCCCCTCAGCCACTCCTGACCAAACTTGTCCTATGCCATTCATCTTAGTCATCCACCTACTTAGTCGATATTTTCTTCTAAACTTCTAACAAGCATTTAAAATGTATTATCTCCCAAACCAAAGTATCTATTTAACAGGATACTGGAAAACTGCATGCAAAGGCAGGGCATGATGGCACATACCTTTATTCTCATCACTCAGGAGGCAGAAGAGTGTGGATTTCTTCATTCCAGGCCATCCTTGTCTACATAATGAATTCCAGGATAACCAGGACTATATAATAAGAAAAACAAACAAGCAAAAAACTCCTGCGTGCACATCTTCTTTCCAATATTTTTTATGTCAGTCTATGGCAATTCTTTTCTTGCATTTGTGACAAATTTCATCATATCCTCTACTCTGCTGTCTCCATGCTCAGAAACCTTGTCAGCACACCCATCTCCACAACTGTGCATCTCTCAGCCACACACTACTCATTTATATATATATGTATGTATAATTGATCTTTTGTACAAGAAGGTATTTCATGAATCCTGGGATTGTAATTGTTATTTAATATTGGAGACTACGTTAACTAGGCTGTCAGTTATATTTAAATCAATAAACAAATTACGATGGCAAATGGCGTTTTTAAGATTGACGTGATATCCTTGGATTTTGATGGATTCTCTTGCATATTTAATCTTAGTTTCAGTTGGAGAGATAAACAACAGAAAATTAGTAGAAAATAAGCTTAAGAGTCATAGGCTAGGAGGGAGTGTTGAGATGGTTTTAGGCAGAGATTAAGATCTAGAAGCCACAACAAAAATGGCAATGGCTTGCAGCTTGTCATGGGACAGATGACAGTGCTCTAGGTAGCAGTAACTCCTTGCTGCCTGGGAGAAAGTGGATGGAGAGTTGTGAGTTCAAACAATATGGTTTCCCTTGTCTCTGCATGCTTACCCTGTCTACTGAGAAGTGTGTGTGTGTCTTTCTGAAATAGCCAAAGTGACTACCTGCAAGCGTCTCTAGGTCCACTCTAACTTATAGGTCACCTGCTTCAGGGTCTTTTGGGTTGAGAGGCGAAAAAAGAAATCTCTAGAAAAGTTGAAAATAATCCATCATGCATTGCTCTGTAAATTTCTCATCGATGTTCTGAAAAGAAAGGCGTTCGGACTGTTAAAAACTTAATTTCCAGCTCATGCGCAATTGTGTTTAGGTGAAATATATTGTAGTCCATGATGAACTGTCCTATAGAGCGCATCTTTGTTCAGCTGTTATACAGTATTTTTAAATCAGACTAAAACTACATTTTAATTGGTTTTTAGCCAACAACAATGAAACACATGCTAATTTTGAAAATGTAAGCTTATAACTCTCTATGTGGAAGAGAGTTAAACGTTATAGTTACAGAAAGTCTAAGCAATGTCACATGGTATGACAGAACTAGGAAAAGGCAAACGAGAACATTTCTTTCTGATCTTCTCTAAAGAAAGGTGGATTAAACAATCACCCTGTGCATGTAGCACTTCAGTCTAAATCAGGAAATTCTGGGGGAGGAAACTCAACCAAATCTGCTCTTGCTGGCTCTCCACGCCACTCAGCAGATGTTAACACCTGGGTGGAAATGTGAGGGCTAACCTCTCATCTGATGAGCCAGACATGAAAACAAAAACACTGTTCTATTTTCTGTTACCCATATTGCTCCTTTATGAAGCAATTTATTTGTTATTACTCCTATTATTAAAATAGGAACAAAACCTTCACTGTGCTGTAGAGATGGCTCTATTGTTAAGAGCCCTTGCTGCAATTACAGAGGCTCTGAGTTAATTTCCCAGCACCTACATGGAGTGTGTGTGTTTGTGTGTATGTGCGAGTGTAATAAATGTTATCTGTGCACTCTGTGCTTCCAGCTGCCTTGCCTCTCCAGACTCTAAACAGTAAAATTGGGCTAAACATGTCTGTTTCTATAATACATTTGGAACAGTTGTTTATTTTTATACTTCTGACCAGATAGGTGCTTAACACTGGACAATACTTGTTTTTCTGGTCATCCTTAGACAGAATCTGTTGAATATCTTATATTCACTAAGAAGTGGTTAGTGTATTTGTTGTTATGGCTATTGATGTTGTCTTGAAATTTATCTTTTCCCTGTATCTTAATAACATCTCAAAGAGAGATAACAACACTGGTTGAGTGTCAGTTTCCAGTGCTTTCTTTATACTTCTTAATATTTTGTAATATGATACTGCAGTAAAAATTGTAGGGAAAACATGTCTTGCTACCTGTGACTTACCTTGGGAAACTCTGGACTCAGACTTTACATGTAACGATTATTTATCCACCAGGCCTGATTTTCACAATGCCGTTCTGTCACACAAATCCCAAGGAGTTTTATGAAAGCCTGACTTCATGACTTTCCCTGATCCCCTCTCCTTCAGTGTGTATAAAGCTGTTATCCTTGCAGAGGAAATGACATTTTCTGCTTTGGAATTGGCACAGTGCACACAGAAGACTGAACTCAGGCGGTTTCTCATGCATGAGGCTCTTGAGCTGTGAAAGTTCCCAGAATCCCAGGTCATCTGTAGATCTATGACTCAAGCAGTGTTTTGCTAGCTTGTTTTTAAACAGCTCTGGGTTCCTTCCACAACAGCATATGTATTTTAATCTCCTCCTCTGTGCATGATGTCTTGGCATACCTTGATGCCTTAGTACACATCATTGTAAGGCATGTAGGAAGAGATACAGATTAGGATTTGTCAGGTACATGACTCGACAAAGATTTAAACATGTACCTAATAGCTTTGCTGAGTCTAATTGAAATGGCTCAAGAGACATACACATCCATGGCTTTGGGGCATACTAATTGAATGTATCTGAGGAAGCTACATATTGCTTTGCATGCTTGTAGAGAAAATTGTGACAGAATCAAGTTCCACGTTGGAGTCAGTAAAGCTTCTTAGAAAAGTAGTTATTAGAGGATGAGCAGAATTGTTTTCTTATGTTTCTTGTCATATTCAAACTTTTGCCTAAATGCAGAGTTTTCTATAGGCTATATTGCGAAGGTTTTGAGACTTTTTTTATTTTTTTATTTTTTTGGTAATGGAGAACTATTTGAAGCAGGCTTTTGTAAAATAGTTGGCATTATGTTTAAGCTTAGTAAACCTACAAAATGATGAGGGAAGTCAAACCCAGGGCAGTGATGCAGAAAGATTAGGTGAGCAAATGTGAATGAAAACAGAGTACCACAGGAGGCCAAAGTCAGAGCCAGCCTGGCATCAGCATGATTTCAGCTCCTCCCATGGAAATCAGTTTTGCCTTCCTGTAATGGGCTAAAAGCTTTGTATTCATAGGCACCTTGTACTTGCCATTTGTATATGAGTTAGAGGGGAGAAAACAGGAATATAAATATCTTTGAATTTACTTGAATACACAAGATGCTTCAAGACATAAAATTAACCAACTGCATAGCTTTACCAGCTCAGTGATGGTTCCATGGAGATTTCTGTGATTCCTATGACTTTGGATCTTAGCAACATACACAAAGTTATTGTCAGTTCATACTTTGCATTTTCATGGAAATTTTGTGTTGAGTATATTACATAATCATGCAAGCTAGTTAATTTCTCAGTAGGCTCTTATCTTCTCTGACCTACTCAATTTACTTTAAGGATGCAGTAAAGGTTGTTCCTCTGGGAAATTCAGAGAGAAGACTCATACTGAGAAACCAAAAAGGAAGAGATCCCTGTCAGAGATTTTCTGCAGGATAAGCCTAGTTTAGGAAGCTTTAGGAAGGTTTAGGAAATCTAATAACGTAAAACAAACAAACAACAAAATTCAGTAGCTTCATGTAACGCTAATCAGGAGCAGAATGGAATGACATGATTAGATCTCCATCAATCAAATGAATCACTGCCTTGTACTACTTAGTTAAAGCCCTATAAACCAGAGTCAAACACTGACCAACAGGATGGTCCTTATTTGCATAATGTGTGTTTTGTGGTGGGAACATAAATACACTTAACTTTTGCAGTGATCCCTGTCTTGGCCAAATTCCCTTATAACTCTTCACCCTAGCTACATATAATACAAAGAAGAGATGCTAAAAGATTCATTCAATCTAATAAAGCAAGGATGAACTGTTGTGACTGCTAGACCACGCCAGAGGGTGAAAGGATACAAGGAGAGAAAATGAGGGTCATTAGAGAGCTCCAGGTTTTTCCAACAGAATCTAGACTGGAAATATAAACAGAGAATAAGAGAGCCAGAAATGACAAATCAACAACTGGGCAGTTGAAATACCCTAGCAGAAATACCATTGCAGCTATTGTGTAGTCAGTGTCCCAGAACACATAGCATTAAAATCTCCTTGTACTGTTGACAGCCCTTCAAAGAGCTAGGGAATGCCACCATGTTTCTCCAGCAGATAGGCTGTCATACAACTAATTCTTCATGGTTTTTACTTTTAGTTTCAAGGCTGACACACTGGAGTTGGGTTGGTTGATTCCCTTTACATGCTAGCTTCAGAAGAAGTTGGGGGAATTTAGCTCTTTGTCTTTGTACTAGAGTTGTAGAAATAACTTGGAAAGCTCATTAAACTGCTTGTCAATATCTGTCACCAATGAAGCTGTATGGAAATGTGTCACAGGTGCTGGAGTTACCTCTATGCTTGACTGCTGTGCCATATTTTAAATCTACAATCAAACTCAGAACACAGTCTTATTAGGTAGAGAACTCTGAGAAGCCCAGAGATGCTTCTTCCTGGATTTTTAACTAAAACAGGTTGGAGGGATTATGTCATTCAAAAATCTTTGTGAGCCATACTTTTTGGTAAAGAATTTTGTCTTGGATATTCTTGGAATATAAAGTATGGTTTGGAAATTAATAATGCTGCTCTTAGAAATAAGAGCCTATGTGTATTAAAGTAAGTGTAAATATACAAAGTGCATAACATCTTACTTATGTAAATCTGATTTACCTTATTAATGAGTAGCTGAAACAACATTTCCATTTTTTTTCTTTTAGACTATTTGTTTCTAAAACCTATCTTTTTAAAGTGGCCAGTGTAGAATACCACTTTGTTTTGTAGGTACCACATCATTTTTATTTACAAGCCAGTATTTCTTACCCACTTGTTTACAGTGCTCTTGAAAACACTCAATGTTCATTATAATGTACTCTCAACTGCACAACAACAATGCTCAAGTTTACTTGTCCACTAACTGAAGAGAGGCTGTCCAGTATCCCTCAGAGGCAGAGTCTCTTTCTAGGACATTTCAGTGGACACTCTTTGGAGTGGTTTAGAAGTGTGGCCTTGCTGAAGACAGGATTGTCACTGGAGATAGGCTTTTAATATTTATGGTCTTGTGTGGCATCCAGTTCACTGTCTGTGTTTGAGCACATGAGCTCTCTCCTTTCTGTTCTGGCTTCTCTGCTTGTCACTTGCTATCAGGCTTCCCTGTTGTGATGGACTCTTATCTCTCTCAAGTCATAAACCAAAATAAACTCTACACCTACAAGTTGTCTTGGTCATGGCCTTGGTGTTTCATCACAGCAGGAGAAAAGTGACTGACCCAGTGCCCATTGGGTTTAAAAGAGAAATGAAATTCTCCAATTTAATAGAAACATGGGTACCATACTTAATGCTACATAGACATACTCATGCAATCTCTTGTCAACCAGCTGCATAAACCAAGGGCTTTTATACTTTTGATGACTCACTATTCAGCCATGCCAAGGGCTTTTTTTGGCTACTTGGCAATAGCAACGCAAAGTAAGTATTCTCCCATCGCAAGCTCATAGCCTTTCAAAGTCAATGAGTCCTAAATAGGCCAGGAATATCATCTTCTTGTATGTTATTATTCATTTGCAAACAAACTTATGGAGAAGGTATCTATGGGCAGCTTTTACCCACACTTGCCAGTTTCTGCTATAGAGCTATGATCTCAGTGAATGAAAATGTATATAAAGGAATAGCCATGATTCTCTTTCATCTAGCTGGAAGACATGTTCTGGGTCCTTGCACTTAAGAACCTATCCAGTAGATCTACCCAGCCCTTTCATCCTTTCTGTTTTGCATTAAATTTTTTCCTTCCTTTGTCACTTTTGCACCACATAAAAGCAGCTAAGGCCTACCTGTTTCTCCTTTGAACACAGGAGTCTGTACAAGCTCAACCACTGTACAAATAGCTCAAATTTAAATGATCCCGATGGGTCATTTAAAGTTGAAGTTTAATGACGTAGAACATGCAGATGAAAGATGGAAACCCATTAAAGCATGCCAGAGTGGTCTTTGTTTTCTTTTTATAGTGAACAAAATATAAATGTTGAGATGTTAAGGGAGCTATTAACAAGATAGAAAGAATAATTTGAAAAAAAATGCCCTCTAAAGTTACTTCCTTTCATGAGAACTTGTGAGAATTGTAAACATCAAGCTGAACGACTGGTGGATCTGAGAATTCTTCCTACAAACTGAGGATCCTTGTGCTCTTGTAGATAAAGTTGAGGTCTCAGTCCAAATTGCTGATCATAGATGCAGATTATCATACTGTCAGGATTGTCAGCAGCGGAGTGGGGGTGGTAGTGGGGGTGGCATGGATTACTGAGCTGTGAGCATTGCCTCTTCAAAAGGCATCCTCTGCATCTCATTTAAGAACTGCAGTATTAGAGCTTTTAACCTGTAAAATAGATTCCAAAGTTTCTGTTGGAATAAGTCTTCAAGTCTCAAACTTTGATTTTAATGTCATAATTTATATGTTAATGGCTCTTTGTATATTAAAAGAATGTCTGCTGAAAATAGCCATTTAAAAACATTTTACTAATTTTAGTAAAAATTAATATGAGGCGTTTGTCAATTGTTAAAGATGATGGCTTCTAAAATATGCATAATGCTTGTTTTTAGTATTATTTAAAACATACATATTTCCTAATTTTTCCTTTGGATGATTTTAACTACACTGCAATTGTTAAGTAATTGAATTCTTATAATCTATAATGACACATTATTTTTATTATTATTGCAATCTATAACATCCCATATTATTAAAATCATAAAACTGTCCCTTCTAGTTGTTAACCTGCTTCTCAGCACAGAAATAAATTATTAGAATATTTTAAAAGTCTATATTGTGATAAGTTGTTCAGTGTCTATGACTTTAGTATTGTTGTTAGAGTTTACCTATGCATGCTAGGACTGGGATTCATGCCCAGGGCATGTGGTTCCTAGAACCTCTGCTTATGAGCATAGATATGCGACCAAGCCAGCTCAGTCAGTCAACACGGTCTCCAGGACAGAAGTGAGGATTAAAAAGGAAAAAGACAATTAGACAACATTGAAGCATGACCCCAGTCAGTTCTGAGGCTGAGGCAGGTTTATTTTTTCCCAATCCACTTTTATACAATTTGAACTACATGCAAGTATTAAATGCAATAGTAGTAGAATGAGGAACAAGCAAGACAATAAACACAAATAGTCAAGGAACAAGCAAGACAGTAAACACAAAGTCCCATCATCCCTCTGGTGATCACTGTTTCTAAGGATGATCAAGATATCTGAGCCTAGTTCCCTGTCCTAGGCTAAAGTCATATTCACGCCTGAAGCCTACTTCTTTGTTCCGTCCTAAAATCAGATTCTTGCCTGAACTTATTTCTTTGTCATGAACCATTTCTTTGTCCTTGGCCAATGTCAGATTCTTGCCCAGCGGCACCCCAAAACGCTCTCCACAGATATGGTCATTTTCATAGCAGCCTGTGGAATGGTTTATTTATAAAGGTCTATGGAATGCAGATATTTTGCATATGTATGGTTTGTGTGGGTAGATTATGCAATATTGCATGTATGAGGGGAAAGGTATATGTTGCATATGCACATGTCTGCTCACGCATGTGGAGGTATAAGGTTGATGTCAGGTATCTTGGCTAATTGCCTTCCAACTTAGATACAGAGGCAGGGCCTCTCCAGTCCACAGAGCTGTCTGTTTTGGCTACTCTTGATCAGCTTGCTTAGGAAAATCACTGTCTTCCTCTATCCTTTCTCTAATAAGTACTATGACTATAGACAGGCAGCCGTGAGTAACTGACATTTGCATGGGTTTGAAGGACTGAGAAACCTGGTCATTCCCATTTATGTGCTTAACTGTCTCCCTGAGCTCTCCTTATTCTTTCATGGTGTCTGCCCATTAGATTAGGTAGCAATCATGACGTTAGAAGAAAATGAAATGGAATTTAAATTAGAAAAATTGAGAACTTATGTAAGACCCTGTTGAGGGAGGAAATCATGCAGAAACCCCTGCGTGATCTCCAGTTTCAGGTCAACCTCCAATTGGGCTAAAGAAATCAATATTCAGCATGCTTTTGTGTATACACACACACACACACACACACACACACACACTCACACTCACACACAGCATAAACATTCACACACCCATATCCAATCCCTGCCTCTACCACCAAAAGTGGAGACTTCCTTCTGAGTACTGGAGAATAGGAGGCAGGAAAAGCCATTGGATAAGCCTACCTGCAAGAATAGTACTTGGCAAAGTGCTGGGTCAAAGCTGGAGATCAAGCTGAGTGAGCCAAATGGAAAATAACTTGGCACCAATGTCCCAGTCCTGTCTCCATACATTTCTCCCTTCAGGACAATATTTCTGGCTCTTTCATCATTATATTTAATCTCTTTTCAATGACTTGACCCCTTCATAGGTTATAGAGATTTAGGGAATACCAAATGGAGCATCAGATGCAGCTTGTCTTTTGGGGTATGATTCATTTCTGATAAGGTTCTTTTGAGTTCTGACTCCATCTTCAAAACGTGGATCCTTATAACTTGTAGTAAGCATCTCAGAAGTTTCTGCAGATATTTTCAAAGTACTGAATTTTTAGTCCCAGTCCAAGGCTTAATCAGTGCCAGAATCAAGCAATGTTTTGTATCATTTTTAATTTGAGGCAACTCTAATACAGCAATCCAAACGCAGGTATCTGGATTCCCTTAATATAGCAACAGCTCCAACCTATTGCTTGTGCTAGACACCTGGTTAGAGTTTATCTCTGTTCTGAAATCCAGGGACTTCCCAATAGGGAAAGCCTTGTAAGTATGTACTGCTGTACTGCATAGACACTTTTTTTTCCCGAACCTCATTACATCCTAGGTGGCCTGGCCTTCCTCTGTGGTCTCCTCACTGCCACAGTGGACCACTGTCAATGAAGAAAACATGCCAGTCCTCTTGGTCTCCAGTATTGAAAATGTTCTAAGATTCCTGAATTCATGAGTAATCTTCATTGTTGTTGCTAGGATTGCTCATTTCCCATTATTTTTACTACTTTCATTTTTTTATGTTTTACTAAATATGATAATGAATTTTTATTGCATATGAATCACAGTTATTGAACCTCTTGATCTACCCTGCTTTCTATCCTCTCCTTCCAGCCTAGCAGGTGAAAACCAAGAATCGGGAATTAGATGGCCTTGCAGTATCTGGAGGAGAAGGTATAAAAATATCCTGAGATAGAAAAGGAAATCCCCTACTCCCAGAAGACATTGACTGATGCATATCACAGTGACTTGCACTTAGTAGAGTCTCTACTGCCCAACATATAAATATTTCCATTCGTTCTAGGTTTCATATGCTCTTGAAATACCTACTGAAAAAAATTTCTATGTCTCCAATAACTTGTATTCAGGCTTTGCTTACATGTTCCTGTGACAGATTAGAATATAATAGACATTTGAGGAAAACCCTGGTCCACTAAACTCCACAGACCAAATACCTGTACCTCATTCTTCCAGGAACTGAGAAAGGTTATGTTGTACCTGAAATTCTAACAGTTTCAGTAGTACTCTGTGAAGACAAGAGTGGAGAAGTGCAAATTTAAAAATGGTCCCTCCCTTCCTAAGCAAACAAAGGGTCTATGAGCTTCAACCAGGCTATTGTTCAATGCTACCAGTGCTGGCACTTTGTCACCTGTGGTCAGGACCCAAAGAAATGAGTATGAGACATAGGATCCCAGGACCATAAAGTCCCCCAGCCCTTGAAAGGAGGAAGAGAACATGTTCTGTGAATAGAATGAATGAGCCCTCTTCTGCATCCCTGGTGGTGAAACAGGAATGGAGAAAACTAAATCTGATTTTACTCTGTGGTCATGTGGTGGTCAATGACAGCTAAGAGGAAAAAGTAGAGCTTGCTATTTTGTAGACTATAGACCTACTAAGGAAAGCATGAAGCAAGCAATGATGCTATGTTAAATAAATTATCAACACAAACCATGCAGTGTGGAGAGAGGAGGAGAGGGAATTGGGTGCTGGAAGCTGCAGCATGCTGGGGAGCATAGAGGACTCTGCCAAGGCAAGAAGCCCAGCAGTGGTGGGATGAGTTGGCTGTTTAGATGGGGTTGGGGTAGTGCATTATGTAGGCATTAGATAAGTGGAAGGAAAAAGGTCATAAAGATAGTTGCAGTACTGCTTTATTTGGATCTCTGAAAATCCTTTTTTTCCTTTTCTACATGAATGATCCTATTCATAATTAGTTACAATGCTTAGGAAGCTATCTTCATCAACAACAAGGTATCAGTCTCTCACATTATTAAAACAAGAGTGATCTTAATCCAAGTCAGAACTTATGTCCAGACTGGTCCAGTTGGAGGCAGGGACACCATTTGGTTCCAGTGCTTTACCATTTGTCGCAAACAATAAGTCCTGTCCATAGGCCAAGCTATAAACTTAGGACCCAACCAGAGTTTTGCTTAATAGACATAATAGACAAATTCTCCCCATTGAACTAAACCTCCAACTCTGTCTCTCTCTCTGTCTCTGTCTCTCTCTCTCTCTCTGTCTCTCTCTCTCTTTCTCTCTCTCTCTCTGTCTCTCTCTGTCTCTCTCTGTCTCTCTCTGTCTCTCTCTGTCTCTCTCTCTGTCTCTCTCTCTCTCTCTCTCTGTCTCTCTCTCTCTTTGTGTGTGTGTGTGTGTGTGAGAGAGAGAGAGAGAGAGAAACCCATAGCCTTGTCTCTTGGCAAGTGCTCTCTCAAGCTCATCTGCAGCTCAGTAATAAAATTTATATTTTGGGGTACATTGGTTTACTTTTGAGGGTGGAGATATTGTCGTGGTATAGTGCGGAGGTCAGAGAATGTTCTGAGGTCACTTCTCTTCTCCCATATGGATACATGGGATTGAACTCAGATCCTCAAACTTGGTGGCTCATCCTTTTAGCCACTGTGCCTCATGTCTATGAGCTTTTAATGTCTAAATGAGCTTTTAAAATTAATGTCAATATCCTAGATTTCTGTGGGCACTCTAATGCTAGGTTGCTCTTTTTTTACTCATAAAGGCTACCAGATGGTTACTTATCATTAAATGTCAATCTTCTTTGTTTTAGATATATTTGCAATATATATTAAATATCGCATATGACTTAAAATGGGCCCATTTAAATGTCAGCTTGGTAAGGCTTACATATAGAAAGGAATGTCTTTCTTCTGCCTCCGTTTTCTCTCACCCTCCCTTTACTGCCCCCATATCTCCTTCGTGTTAGTTAACCCTTTTCCTCAACCCCTCCATTCTTCTCTTCAGTTATTTGAGCATTTTCTGGCATGCATATTCTTGATAAAGCCCAAAGCAATTTATGGTCAGAAAGGTTTCTTTAGAAAGACTTCTTCCTTTCATGGCGTATAAATGGCTGCAGAGCCATTGAGGATCGGAATTAGTGATGGTTTCACTAATCTGAATGTTCATTGTTAAGTGTGAACTGGAAGGTTCATCATGAGCCCTGCAGTGCAATTTTTTTTTTAAGGCTTACTGTTTGGTCAAGTGTGACTTTTGAAGGAATGTCACATTTTAGGTTTATGCATGTAAACCTACAGTTTTAGAGAGAGCAAAAATTTGTGTTTGTCCCTGAATGTTCAAACTTCTGGCTGTATCTTTCTGCAGTGCCTTCTGTCTTGACTAATAGTTTGGATAATTTGCAAGGTAAGGCAACCATTTCCTTGCTAGGATGCATTCCAGCGGTAGCGGCTTTCTTTCTGCATGTTAATGAAGTCCACCCTCAAACATTTTACCTGCTCTTTCAGGGGTTAGCAGCTTACATTTATCACCTGAATGACAGCTGTTTCTAACTACTTTTCTCTGAAAAGTAATAAGAAATTAAATAAACCTTTCGCATGCTAATCACTGACATTCCAAAGTGACAGTTGAAAAGTACTCAGTGTAAGTCTGAGAACAACTCAAATTAAAGGATTTTGTCTCTATCAGCCAGTCATTGAATTTTGACTAGATGTTTGTGATGTGTAGGCAGAAAGGGTGGCAGGTGGCTGGTGAGACAGTAATATCAGAAGTGATGATGAATCACTTCAAATACATTAACTGTCTGTATTTAACGAATTGGATGATATACTCTTTATGCAGAGTGAATGATACAGATTTTTTAAAATCCATTTTTGCTTTTTTCTGTAAGACAACTGGCAGATAGAAGATACAAAATTCTAGTTTGTAACAGAATTTTTTTCTTTGGTGGTATATACCACTGTTTCCTGAATCTTGCTTCTCCTGTAATCACATTGTTTTCCTCTATGCAACAATGACTGGCATTAATAGCATTTTTTCTGAGATCCCTTAGCAGAATCTTTCAGTATAATAAAGTTGCATAAAGCAAAGCTTTAGAAAAGATGTCTTAGCCCTCAATAAAGAATAGGGCGCAGATACTGTTTGCTCATATCCTTTGCCGTGTTTAAAAAAAAAAGCCTGCTCACATTTCTACATTCCTGATCCTTTGTAAGGCAGTACCGTTCATTCGGAAATTGTAAAATCCTGCCCATATATATCCCTCCTTAGTATAAGTTCCTCTTTGGTTTCATTTTGAATATTTGTTTTCATTCCGTATTTATACTATCCAACGTTGGCCTCCTTGAGTGCCCAATTCCATGACTTTTAAGTTACATATGATTGTGTAGCTATTTTCATAATCAAAATAATAGAAGTTTTATTACCCTTGAATGCCATTGGGTCTTGTGATATTTCTTCATACTCAAATATCTTTTGTACACCTAGACCCTGGGAAAGTATTTTTCTGATATTTAAATATTAAACAGAATAAGGAAGAGAGAAAGGAGAAAAGTAAGGAAATGTGGAATAGAAAGAAAAGAGAAATAAGTAGGGGAAAGGGGCCAGGAAGAGAAATTGGAGAGGAAGCTGGGATACGTGTTCAGTGACATCATGGCAGGTTTTGCGTGCTCCTGCAATCGTGTCTTCAGTATGTTCATTTCTTTTTGTCACTGGAAGAGATTGGACAAGGTTGCTCCAGTGCTCCTGGACTTGGAGATTATGCTTTGGTGCATAAGGCAGTTAGCTTTGGATGACATATTGTTGAACTGTGCTGCTAGTTCTAGAATTTTCTGCCATGAGCTTGATGTTTCCCTTCCTTGCCTGCACTGTAACAGAGAGGGGAAAAAAAAGAACCACATACCCTAGGACTGTCTCTCTTTGTAGTCTTGATTCTAGATTATCATTAAGAGGAACTGGGGTAGGAACTCAGATACAAATCAAGAACATCCTTGTTTACTGAGCTGATGATGCCCAGAAGATTTCTCCAAACCCAGTTCAAGAAGATATTAGTAACTTACTGAAAAAGTTTGAGATGAAAGAGTCATTGTCCTTGAAAACAGAATGGTCTTCCCATGGACTTGGGTTTCTCTTCTCAGGATTCTTTCAATAAATGAGAATTAATTGCAAAGCTGTTTCTTGGGAAGCAATGTGTCCATGGAGGTATCTAAGTTACTGCTCTATGGAGTCAGCCTCTATATTCATCAATAGAGAAATGGTTAATGAAAATATAGCACATGCCTATACTGGAATTTTATCCAGCTGTAAAGAAAAATAAAATTATGAAACATGCAGGGAAAAGGGTAGAACTTAAAAATACTATATTAATGTAGGTGACCCAGCCCCAGTAAGCCAAATGCCCTTCTCTTTTGTATGTGGATTTTAGCTTCTAACTTTAATGTGATGTGCATTTATATGAGGAGTGAGGGAAGCCTGAAAAGGACCCACAGGGAAGAGGTTTTAAGGGAGAAGAGTGTGTGGGGGATAATAGAACACATATGATACGAAAGTGACAGGGGGGATATTAGAGGTGGAAAGGTTAAAGTTTTGATTGGGAACAGTGAGATAGAAAGAGGGAGGCAGGTGGAGGGCCAATCAAAAATAAGTTTGTAATGAAAATTCTATAATTCTACCCTATAAACTTGTTTGAAAAGGAAGGAAGGCTATTAGTTTTTTCTCATAATGACAAAATACCCAGAGCAGTCAACTTTTGAAAAGGAGGAAAGGAGCTAGGCATGGTTTCATACATATGGAATCCCAGAACTCAGGGATGGGTAGGAAGACTGTGATGGTAGGTAGGTCTGTACACAGCAAGACCCTGTTTGAAAAAAAGTGAATAAGAAATACTATTTATTTTGGTTCAGAGTTTCAGAAGGATTAGCCATATCCTAGACACCATGGCACAGGAGGCCTGCCTTATATAATGGCAGCTAGGAAGCCTGAGAGGGACTGACTGGAAGGGACCAAGATCCTAATAGTCCCTTCAAGGGCACACATCCACTTTCCTAACTGTCCTGGAGTAGGCCCCACCTCCAAAGACCCCCATTTCCATATAGAGTACTATAGGCAGGGAATGAACTTTCAGCATGTAAGATTTAAGGGGACATTGTGCTATTGTATTTCTAAAATGTAGTTAGAGTATGTGAATTTACAAGTATTTGGGAGAATAAACTGAGAGAGATAAAACAAACACACAACTGTCACAACATCAGAAATATGTGTTATCTGTTCGTGGAAGGAGAAAATAAGCAGATTAGCTGACCATTTGGATTTTGTGCTTTGGATTTGGGTTTTGCTTTCTTTTTGAAACTGAGCTTCACTGTGTAGCCAAAGCTGGTCTTGAACTTGGTACTCACCCACTTCTGCCTCTCAAGGACTGGAATTGCTGGTATGCTGCAAGACGTTTTCAAAGTCCTTACATATACATTTTTCAGAATATTTTGTAGGTGTTTGTCTTTGATATTCCAATTGACACCGATTAATCTCTGCATTTGGTTAGGTGTTTTATAAAACATAACCTTATTGAATGTTCTAGAATAAATATCAATCAATTTTAAGTAAACAAATTATTGCAGTATGCTTGTTTAGAAATCTCAAGCATTTTATTATCTTTTTCTTTAAAAACTTGTCTGAACACCAATACATTTCTGCATGTTGTAATAAAAAATATTTCGGAGAAGTACTATGCCTGAAACATTTACCAATACTAGCCTGAAAACTCCCAGTACAAATGTGACTTTAATAATCGATGGAAACAAATCCATACTTAGCATTCAGTCATTGTGTAAAAAGATAAGTATTTTTCATTGTCTTCTAGGTGATTTTGTTTAAAGAATACCTTGCAATTTTTGAAGCAGAAATTTTCACTTTGTGTTGAGTTGTTTTAATGTCATAAAACAAAAATCTGCTAACTCATTGATCCATAAGGTTAGTATTTACAGATATATGTTCATATAAAATTGCATTTGCAAGTATTAAAAAACTAAAATAGGTACCTCATGATAGAAGACAATAGTGCATTTCATATATGCACACACAATTTCAAGTTTCCTTTTATCGAGCTGAGGGTAGAACCACTGAACTAACATACATCTCCAGACCTGCTATTTTAATGCAATGTTTAAGTTCGATTTACTTCGGTATGATTTCTCTAGTTCTAGCAGAAGACTTGAAGAGAAACTACTCTTTCTGGATATAATCTTTCAACCTGGTAGCCACTGACAAGCTAAGGATGACAGTGATTTATATGCCTGACTTTTTACACAAACTCACCAAAGAACTGTAAATTTAGAACCAAAAATGTTACTGGTCATCGGTCTTGGAATGACTTTTGTAGTTGTTCATAAACAAGATGTTGAGTTAGAACACTGATAATGCTGTAGTCACTTGTGAGTTCATAGATGGTCCAGTCTTGGGGCATGGCTCCTCTCTGTGAAGCCTGGAAGCACACATCAATCTCTAGATAGAAAAATACTGAAATTATGGAGCAAAAGTTCTAGTCAGTGTAGGATTGGGAAGAAAGGCAGGAAAGTGGCCATAGATGCTAATAAAAGGAGCACTGTGAAGAGAAATTCAAGTCCATGGGAAGGAAGACCACATTTTCCCTAAGCACAGTGACTCTTTCACCTCAAATAATCCTTGGTAAGTTAATAATATCTTCATGAAGTGGAGTTTTGGGAAAGTTCCAAGGTTGTGCTTTATAGCTCAGCAAACAAGGATTTTTTTTTTATTTTTTTTATTGGATATTTTATTTTCTTACACTTCAAATGTTATCCCCTTTCCTGGTTTCCCCTCCAGAAACCCCTTATTCCATGCTCCCTCTCCCTGCTTCTATGAGGCTGCTCACCCACCCACCTACCCACTCCTGCTTCCCTGCCTTTGCATTTCTCTACACTGGGGCATCAAGCCTTCACAGGACCAAGGGCCTCTCCTCCCACTGATGTCCTACAAGGCCATCCTCTGCTACATATGTGACTGGAGTCATGGGTCCCCTCCATGTGTACTCTTTGACTGGTGGTTTAGTTTCTGGGAGCTATGGAGGGTCTGCTTGGTTGATATTGTTGTTCTCCTATGGGGTTGCAAACCCTTCAGCTCCTTCAGTCCTTTCTCTAACTCCTCCATTGGGGACCCTGTGCTCAGTCCAGTGGTTGACTGCGAGCATGAGCATCCTCCTCTGTATTTGTCAGGCTCTGGCAGAGCCTCTCAGGAAACAGCTATAATCAGGCTCCTGTTAGCAAGCACTTCTTGGCATCTGCAATAGTCTTTGGGTTTGGTGTCTGTCTATGGGATGGATCTTCAGGTGGGACAGTCTCTGGATGGCCTTTCCTTCAGTCTTTGCTCCACACTTTGTCTCCGTATTTCCTCCCTTGAGCATTTTGTTCCCCCTTCCAAGAAGGACTGAGGCATTCACACATTGGTTTTCCTTTTACTTGAGCCTCATGTGGTCTGTGAGTTGTATCTTGGGTATTTTTGGGCTAATATTCACTTATCAGTGAGTGCATACCATGTGTGTTCTTTTGTGATTGGGTTACATCACTTAGAATGATATTTTCTAGTTCTATCCATTTGCCTAAGAATTTCATGATTCATTGTTTTTAAAAGCTGAGTAGTACTCCATTGTGTAAATGTACCACATTTTCTGTATCCATTCCTCTGTTGAAGGACATCTGGGTTCTTTCCAACAAGGATATTCTTGATTAATATCTTTTGGAGAATGAGGCCAGACAGGAGCTGGTAGCACATGGTCCACACATTACTAATTATGCTTTTGAAGCCACTGGTATAGGACTCTGAGGGCATCATTGAGCTGACAGAGTGACCAAAACAAATGCAAATGCAAGAAATCCAAGCAGCAAACGTCTCTCTCACAGCTGTTTCCAACTATCTCATTATCTTTAAGTTTAGAGTTAAACTTCATAAAACCATGAAAACCCTCTGTGCCCAAAAGATAACCTCTGGCTTTCCTAAAAGGAAGGAAGCCCTTGACAGGAGTGCCCTACCCTTTTCCTGCCTCCAACACCCAAGGTCACCATCTTTCTTCCTGTGTTCTTTTCTGTGGCAACTGGTACAACCTACCCCACCTCCTTTCCTGGCAGCTTCTTGGCTTCTTCATCCTCATTGCTCAGGCCTTCCTGTGGCTGATGGAGAGCAAGTGAACAACAGTTCTCTTGGGAAAACACACTGGAGCTCAGGGACTCTTCCACTTTCTGGCTTCCTTGGTGATTCTAATTTAACAAGCAGGGGTGATTTTTACAAATTACTATTTTTCATTGTTTCAAATTAACTTCACTCTGTCATCAAGAGATCACATTACAGTCCCAGGTCTAACTGATTGTGTGTGGAATTTGCATGATTTCATAAACACAGGCAAAGAGAAAATGGAAATTGAGACTTTCAGTTTCGCGCCACTTGCCAAGCCTGTCTCACTGGGGGCTGATTTTGTTTGATTACCATGAGTTGAAGTTCATGATCAAGAGTAAAAAGAAGAAGAAGAAAAAGGAATAATGTTGCCAACCAATAGTTCAAAGGAAATATAGCTCTGATCTGTTAATAAAATTATGTCCTGAAATATTTGAACTACTATGATCATTATTCTGAAAGAGCTATTGAGTGTCACATTTCCAGTTTATTTGAAGTTGTGATTTAAGGCCCCAGTTATATTTTCTGAACTTGCTCTTTCCCTAAGTTGACCTAATATAGAAACCAACTTGTTGATATTTAAGTAGCTAATCTCAGTACTTTCTTCCTTCAAAAGCAATCTACCTGGTAGTATCAATTGATTTCCTTGTTTAGTTTATAATTTTTATTAGCTAAATTTTATATTATTGGCTAGATGTCTTTTTAACCAAACCTAATCAGTATAAATAAGTGTGTTTTTTTTAATCACATAACATCTATTGCGCGCACACGCACGTGCGCGCGTACACACACACACACACACACACACACACATACACACACACACACCAGCCTTTATTGTGAGCTGTTTACTTAAAAGTACTATTTAAAAAAAAAACCTTCTGTCTTTAAGAAGATAAAAGTATGAGATTATTTGGTGTCTAATGTTGCAAACTTTTTCTAAAGGAAAACTATAGAAATGTACTTGTTACGTACTTATATAAGTCAGAGGAGGAGAGAATCTGCTGTTGGCTAGTTTACTTAAAATATGGAGAAAGGCTACCAGCAAGAAAGCACAGAGCCAATAATTACTTCCTTTTTCTAGAAAGGAGGAAGAAATTGAGTGTGATTTTGGCAAGAAAGCATGGTATGAGTAATATGTAGCATTTGCATGTAATAAATAATAGTCAAGAGAAAGTTTGGCCATTTCATTTTTAAATAAGACAACACATTGGGTTAATTCACTGTTCAATTATTTGTTTATTCATTCGATCTTTCTTTTATTCTTTAACAAAGGGTCTTACTCTGTAGCCCTGGATGGCCTTTATCTCATTATGTAGATCAGGCTGGCCTCAAACTTATAAAGATCTGCCTGCCTCTGCCTGCTGAATGCTGTAATTAAGAATATTAGCTGTTGTGTTCAGCTCATTGGCAGTTTTTAGGACAGCTTTGACCTCTCTATAAAATTTGAAGGGTTCCCAAAGTTATACTTCTACAGAACAAGCTATATTTGATATTTAAAGAAGCTTTGAACGAGAGAGATTACCAGATTCCTAGCTGTGCAGTTGTGGTGTCCTGTCCCAGAGCAAGTCTGGAACACTTGGAGTTATGAGGATAGGATCCTTTCATTTCAAAATCAATGAGTGTTACTTCCCATTTTTCAAATTAGAGGAACAGAGCAGTGTTTTGGTGTTAGTTCACCACCACTCCTGTCAGCCACACCATAAACCGGATTATTTGTTTATATGTGTTTAATACTAGGTTCAGGAGTTGGTAGACACAGCTCTTGGACAGTTCAGAAGAGGAATGAGTCCTATTTTAGTATGCACTACATGGGTGCCTCTTTAGTTTGCTGTTAACATATTTCCTTTAACTCTTGAAGGAGGAGATATACACAGATCAGTGTGCACTGTCAGACTTCTCACATGGCGATTGGAATCTCTCCAACCTCCCGACCACTGAGTTATGTGAGATACCTTGACTATAGCATGATATCTGAGGAAACTTATAATGATGGTATTAGCCCATAAACTCAAGCTTTCAAAGTTAAAGTCAGTACCTATAACTTAATGAACTTCCAGCTAATAAACTTGGGCAATCTTTAGACATGAATGGGAAGTTAAAGTTGCAGGCTACATTTAAGCACATTGACTACACCAATGTATTTAATGTAAGTAATTAATGTAGATAATTAGGTACATTACTTTTTAAAACATGTCAAGAGCATGTGAACCCTCAAGTCCACAGCTGGTATATCTGCTTCTGTGACTACGGCCTTGAAATCTCAGGGTACTTATTCTATATCTCTCAAAGACTCTAGCTCTGAGAACCCCAGTGGCAATCATTATGGTTTTGCTGAAGTTTATGTCAGTTTCTGATATTGGAGATAGGCTGGCCTATTAAAGAACAGAAGGAAAAGAGGAGGGGGGTGGAGCAGGGACTTGTCTAAGGGTGATAAATGAAGAAGCCCATGGAAGCAGCAAGGTCCCATGATCATTTATCTCAAACATTTACTTCGAAATTTAATGCAACTGACTACACACGGGGCCTTAGAATCCTTTAGAAATCTATTTCTTGAAAGAAAAAATAGGAGTTTCAGATCAGCATTTGGCCCTTATTTTTAGAGTTAATTTAGTAGTCTATGTGAAGGTTTTCATTTGCTTTATAAATGTATGTGCTCTCATTGTTTATACTGGTATTAAAATTGAAAATTTGACTGGCATTTTTTTATGCCAATTTGTGCATAATTTAAAGAGAGTGAGAACAGCCTTGCTCTCATGCCCTCTGACCCACTGCTTTACCTCTGAGGTTTATTTGACATGGCAGGTGGTGACAAAGCGCTGCTTATGACATCTCTAGCAATGTAATCTCACTTCTCAGTGATAAATGCTTCTGACGAATGCAAAGCTGGTATGATGCAGAAGCAGAAAAAGAATGAATCTCATTCAGGTATGGGATGATAAAAATGGCTTTTCTAAACATGTCAAACAAATTGGACCTCTGAGGAGGGACCGGCAATATTACAAATGGCGAAGATAAAACAGAACAAAACTTCCCCCCCTGTAGAATTATATTTTTCTGTTGTCCATTGTCAGAGAAAATTAAGAACCATGGAGGCAGTCCCATTACCGTGCCACCCTGCACTACTGTGTTTAAGTAGTTTGAACTCCAGCGCTGATTGAAAAACTTCCTGGAAAAATTAATGGAGAGTGGCAGTAGTTAGTTGTGAAGGAAGACTAAACCATATTAATTGAAGATTATAGTCAGATAAGGGCTAAGCTTTTCAGCTCCTGGAGTTTAAACTATGTTCATGAATTGCTTACTTTTGAGTCATAAAGCAAGAGACAGTTATTAGAGGGTAAAGAGAACATCCCGTTTAATGTGGGGAAGAGTGGAAATGTCCACACTATATTGTTGGGCTGTTGGCATATTCTCCTGCTGGTACAGTGACTGAGAAATGCAAGTGAGTGAGGTGTCGTCTGTATCCAACCAGATCCGCATACACACGTGGACATTCTACCAGAGTGCTTTACTTTTTGTTAGTGTTTTTCCTTAAACCACTTGATTTTTTCTTTGATTTCTGCTTATCTTTCATGTAAGCAATAACATTCACAAATTCATCAGTTTGATTATAAATTTATATTTTTGTTATGTAATAAGATATATGATGATGGAAAATCTATTTTTTAAAAAGAAATGTGAAAAATACCCCAGACTACTCAAAAATACACAGTTTGGAATTCAATTATGTGCACAGTATATGTATCACCAGTTTCCCTAAGTGCTTCGTTTTGTCTTTGATAGCTTCAGAAACACTGGTTTTCCTATCCATTTGTTGAGATTGGAAATGCCTTTGTGTTTGTATAATACTGAGAAGGAAATGAAAAGAAAACACACATTTTATCAAATTGTTTCTTGGCCTGGTCTCGAAATATAATTTTGAACAGTAAGTAGGACAGGTAAGACAGTGTAGAGAAAGAACCCTCTAACCTGCCAAGGCCCCGTTGCAGGTGGTGACAGCACCTCTGAGCGGCTGAGGCTGCCAGGCATTGCTCGAAGGAAGCTTGAGATTCAGTCTTTGCACGGCTGCTGGGAGTAATGTGTGCCCAGAAGAGGCAGAGGCTGTAAGCCTGCCAGGGCTTACCCATCCCTCTATTGGAGGACATTGCCAACACCAATCGAGAGTTTTAATTGATTCTGCCTTTGATTTTCCTCTTACCATATTTTAACATGCACTCTTACCTATAGCTCATATTCCATTTAAACTGAATTCTATAGTGTTGGGACTAGCTAGATCTCTTTGGATTCTATTAGAAGCTGGAGTTGCACACAGGCATTGATTTTTCACAGATTACTAATACGAATGTGTATTAGGCAGTATGTGTCTATTCTGCCAGCACACGGATGATATAAAGGTTCATATCATTTACATGTGTCTGTACATACATGATATTAGAAATAGAATAAAGTTGTTTACAAATAAGAGGAAATGGTTTGCTTTGAAGTGTGGGGGTACTTGGCATTGGCTCAGTTGGGCATCTTCTAGAGAAATCTGGATTTTTAAACACACAAATAAAAAGGAAGCGATGCAGAACCCCGCCCCATAGACACCCTTTTTAGAAGTTCAGCTGCCTGTCCTGCTTGCTTCAGAGATGGGTAAGAGAACAAAGGACTGAGCCAGCACAGACTGCTTTAGTCTAAACAGGTAAACCAAGACTTGGATTTCCTAAACAAGTCCTGGCAGTTCATTCCTGTCCAAACCAGTATTGTCTTTATTTGACTTTGTACAAGCTCTTAGAGACACTTAAAATGCACTACTTACTTCCTGTCTCACATGATCTCTATGCCCAGACCCTATACCCTCAGCAGTGAGCTACCTATCTAACCACACTGAAAAATCTCATGTATATGTCCTATTAGGCTTTTTGTCCTAACTTATCATGGTCTGCCTAAACAACAGCTGCTTTGAGACTTGGGCGTATTTGTGAATCACCAAGATGTTTGGGACCTGCCCTCAGATGGCAGATTAGGTAGGCCAAACCTGTGGATTGGCTTCTCTAGCTACTGTCCACATTGTTCCCGTGGCTGAGGTGCAGACCACACTTCAGATCCATTGCAAAATGCCATCCTTTATTTCAATATTTATTCAACTGGAGGAGAAGTTATGTAGGTGTTGTGCTAGTTATCACCCAGGGGTCTTTGTTTATCCAAATAGCTGCTTTCAACATGAACAGGGATCCAAGGGTAAAAGTGGGTCAGAGTCTAGGCCGTGACTTCTCATGCTCCCTCCCTGTTTCACCATGCCTACCAGATCCGCCTTCCTACCCCGCCTTCTCTCCGACCACTTGCATTTTTGCCTTTTCTCTCACTCTTCAAATATCAGCAAAGCAACAAACAATACCAAACTCACAGAGTCAAGAATACAAGGGGAAATTTTTCTTAGATAGCAATGTCAGAGAGACAGGTAATCATAGAAGCAATAAGAAGTGTACCCCCAGAGTTATGAAGTATGTGGCCCTGTAAAACAGTACCATTTGGCAACATGTAGCAGCAAGAACCCTCTTCTTAGAAAAATTATATATTTATATTGTGAGTATGCGTATGAATATGTGTGAGTGTATGTGTGTATGTATGTGTGTGTATGTGTGTGTATAGTGTGATGGGAGTAGTGTGTGTATATGTGTGTGGTAAAATGTGGTGTGTGCATGAGTTTGTGTATTCGTGCGTGTATGTGTATGTGTGTGCGCACCTGTGTGTGTTTGTACATGTCTGTGTGTCTGTGTCTTATGTCAGACACGTGGCACTCAGAGGACAACTCTTGGAAGTCGGTTCTCTCCTGCCACCCTGTGTAATCTGGAGAACAAACTCAAGCCATTAGTCCGGTACATTAACACCTCTACCTAGTGAACCATCTTGTCAGTCACAGAGTCTTCTTTCTAATCCTCTTTCCTAGTTTGGATCTGCAGGATGGATGACCCATTGGTGAGAACCCACAATTCATCTTGAGCCTTCAGCTCTGTCTGGCCTTTAAAATGCCAGTCATGTAGGAGAATATGTTTGCAAACCCTGATTCACCAAAAGTATTAGCCTTAGGCCTTGCTTGACTAGTCTAGACACTGCTCCACCTTCGGAGGGAAGGACTCAGGAAATACTGTCTCATTTGGTTACTCATGAGAAACCCTTCCTGTTCCCACCCAAGGGAGTGTCTCTAGTCAGAGTTTTCTTCCCAAGACAGATCAAGTTAATCCCAAAAGAAAGCAAAAGACAATGGTCGTCTGCACTTACTTCATTCTCCCAACTGAAGCTCAGTCAGTCAGCTCAGTTTGCACATCAGTCCATTCCTCAGTAGCCCTCTGGGTCTCTTCCCACCCTTTTCTGGGAACCACCTTCTCCCCTCCTGGCTCTACGCTTCGCTATTCAACACCTGTTGAAATGACCATTATAGATTCTATTCCTCCGCTGAATGCTTGGTAATGTCACTAGGAGAGAAAGTGGCAAGTAATTATTACTTAGATGAAGCTTTCCACACCATCCTTCTCACAGGCTTATGAGGGAGAGAGGTTTGTGCTTTGTGACCCACTTTAGAACATAAGGATAGTGTTTCCTGCTGAATCCCCTTGCCTGGTCAGCTTTGGAAGTGTGCCTGTGCACTGAATGATAATGGCAAAGAGGGTTTTCTTTATTTTCTAATATGTAGAATTAATGTGTGGCAATTCATCTACCACACTCTGTGCCTTTTTCAACACGACTTTTATTAGAAAAGTAAATTCTCAGCCTCACTCCCACCATGACACTTAAAAAGTCCTCTCATTATTTCCGCTTTGCTAAAGAATTCAGGGGGAGAACAGGCTTCTGTTCCCTCATTATTTCTAGGAGTAGATTTTTGACATATAATATAGAAAAGCATCTTATAGATGGGACTTCTTATCCCTAAAATGTGGCCTCTTTCTTCATTACCACTTGCACGTTATTTTAGCAACTTTTCTTCAATTAATACAGACTTCCTGAAGGGTATAAACTGGGGTGTTGGCAAGAGTGAACAGCTAATAAAATGTATGTCTCCACCTCCACTTCGGCCCCCTTAATTCCTTTTCTCCGACAGTGGTTTAGAGAGGCACTCGTCTTGCTAAAAACTGCTGAGTTTTATTTCACACTAATCACACCTGGCATCTTTTTGTGTTAAGGATAAATTAAGTATGTTTTGAACACAGAGTAGAGATGGCTTTCTCCATGTTCTATTTTAGTCTGTATTCATTATCTATAGAAACATATCTACGTTTGTGATTTGTTCTTATTCTCTCTCTCTCTCTCTCTCTCTCTCTCTCTCTCTCTCTCTCTCTCTCCCTCCCTCCCTCCCTCCCTCCCTCCCTCCCTCCCTCCCTCTTAGCATATATGCAGCCTTCCAAAACATATTAGAATATTTGGCATTTTGCTGACATTAGGCAAAGGCATCAGTTTGATACATTCTGATGAGCTAATATAGTAATTTAAATGTTCCTAAAATTACTCAATCCAAAATTTGATGTTGCACACTAAAGACACCAGGATCTAGAATGACTCGTTTGAGGGGTAATAAACTGTCTCAATCCTACAGATTTGGTAATAATCAAAGTTATAACTCAGAGGTGGCAGAGATGAGAAGCAGTTAAGAGCTCTTGGAACCAAGGTTTGATTGCCAATGCCCACATGGCACCACACAACTGTCTGTAATTTCAGTTCCAGGGCATCCAATAGCCTCTTCTGGCCTCTGTGGGTATCAGGCATGTGATGCACATGCCTACACATAGGCAAGCACTCATACACATAAGATTAAAAAAATAAGTAATAAAAAAAACAGAACACTTGTGTAAGACAGCAGTCAGTCCAGGGCACTTTCTAGAACATGGAGCTGTTCTAGTAATGAAAAAGTTATCCATGCATATAACAATTTGTATCATTTTGGGGGGGCTTTGCATTACTGTTTCTATCTTAAATAGTTTTAAAATACACACACTTTAACATTTTAAAAGTCATTTGAATTTGGAAAATGATTTTAAAATGCCTTGTTAATACAGTCCTCTTAACTCATGCTTTCTAATTTTATTATTTTAGAAGGCCATAGGACAACTTCATTAAAATAACAGTTAAATAATATCATGAACTAAACTAAACCTAAGTAAGACTTTTCATATTTTACATTTTTTTTGATACTAAGACTCACCCCAAATCTTATGTAAAAGTTAGGAATTTGCTTTGTATCCTATTCTAGTCTCCATCAGATTCTCAATATTTCAGGCTCCTTATTAGATGTTAACACCTTAAAGTTCACCAATCACATTGTTTAATTGTACTGAATTTGGCTTTGTATATATATAACAGTAAGAAAGGAAAATGTTAGTACTTATTAAGTTAAAAATATAACCTCAATTATAAGATATGTCCCGAGTTGAAATCTATTAATGATTTGAGCCAATAAAGGCATAAGACAAAGCCAAATGCCATAAATATGATAGATCTCTCTATATAGAGACTTTTGGCTATCTCTGTCTACTCTCTCTATCATCTGTAGCATCTATGTCTATACCTATATCATCTATATTTATATCATTTATATAGATAGATAGGTGAAGAGAGAAGCTGTGGTACAGCTTCTTTAACTGTTGAGTCTCCACACCTATCTCAATTTTCTTAAATGAATGTTGAGGTTGTACAAAGCTTGGCAACAGTAATAGCAATTCTAAGTATGTGATGAATACAAATTAATCCTCAATCAAACAAACATGTAATAGATCAGTGGGTTTCTAGCAGTGGTTACCATATTATATCATGAAACTAGCTGTACTATAGCCTTCTTTCTAGACAGACCACATGCATAACCTATGGCCAGTGCTGACCATGAAAGAACATAGCCTGAATCCTAGCAACTCAGATTCATGATTACTCTGTGCTATGATTTGTAAGGTATTTTTTTTACTGTATATGCAAAGTTCTTCAGTTTTGTGAAAACATAATGATTTAATTAGAGAAAACGAATACTCTCAGTGTTTTTCTACTATTAATCTTGAACTTGTATCAAATTAGTGTATCTTTGGTTTGCGAGTACTTGATTTTAAACATTGCTGTTTGAGTTGATGACCTGCGTTTTATTAAAAACATCCTGGGTAGGGAATGTATCAGTGGTTAAGAAGTAGTAATGCAGTAAGAGGGGAATCATTTGAAATGTAAATAAAGAATATACCTAATAAAAAAATTTAAAAAAAAAGAAGTAGTAATGCTTTGTCACCTGTTTGATTCCCAACTCTCATAGTGGGTCTTTGGACTTTGTGGGTACCCACACCCACATGGCATATACACACAGAGACACACGATTGCACTCATAATTTAAAATACTAACAATGATTATTTCAAAGAAATCATTAAAATTTATCTATAATTAGGACAGAATTTCTAACAACTTCTGAAGTTCCCACAAATATATGCCATTTGTTACCACATTTCTGTAAGCATTGTTCATAGCATGGATCGATGATTATAAAATTAAAATCGATGAACTCTGAAAACTTTTCTTGCAGCATTCGATAATTAGCCGAGGTGTGTTTATCAGAAAATAGACATGTACTTCCAAGCTGTTAGTATGCAGATTTTTTTTCTGTAAAAACATTAAGGTGAGATATGTACTAAAAGTATCATTTCTTTAAGATCTATGCTCAGCAAATGTTTGATTACATACATATTTCATACACACAAATATCCAGAGTCATGTAAAACTTTCCTAGGTTAGAAGAGGTCACAAGTTCATTAAGTGTAAGAAGCCCTGATCTCTACCATCTTGTTTTAGTGTAATATAGCATTTGTGAGCATATATTATTCCCAGCATGCATCTGTGCAGTCTGTGCCTGGGACTTCTGCATTAATTTCATGCTTTTATTTCTTTGCAATGTAGTTAAATACATTAATTTTGTAAATACATTTATTTTAACAGAAAAGTGAAGGATAGGTTCAGAGACTGAAAGAATACTATGACTACAATCCCTATTCTGGGGCAAAGTTATGGGCACACAATTTTATTCTAAACACCTGCAAAATACCTCATGACAGCTAGACTTGGTCACTTACAACCCATTCATGAAGGCAATTAAGGTAACTCATGAGGTTCTAAAATGATTTCTGAGTGAAGTTCCAGGTGGCTTATTGGAGAATCTGGAGGTTTTGCTGTAACATGCTAGGATTATCAAGCAAACACAAACAGTGATAGCAACCTCTTCTTCATTTCTTCCTCTTTCTTTTCTCTACCTTCAATGTTCTGTGCTTACCTTCCTCCTCTTTTTCTGATTTCCATACTTTCTCCTTTCATTGTTTTCTTCCTCCAAATCCAATCTTTTTTCCTCCCTTCTTATTACTAGTCTTGCTTCTGTTGAGTTAATTTTAAATTTCTTCTTCATCTCTTTACTATTGTTTATTGTTGTTGTTGATGGTGGTGGTGGTGGTGTGTGTGTGTGTGTGTGTGTGTGTGTGTGTGTGTGTGTGTGCTGGATAATATGTGCCACAGTACATATGTGGAGGTCAGATGGCAACTTCTGGGAGTTAGTCCTTTCCTACTATGGGTTCCCAGAATCAAAGGTGGGTTGTGATACTTGGTGGACACATTTCCTCCAGCCCTGCTTACCCTTTTTTTCTCTCTAGATTGTTATCTACTACAAGAATACATTCAAGCTACAAAATCATAAAACTATTGATTGTAGTTGAGAAATAAAACTAAGGGAAATTAGGAACCTCTGTTACTCAAGTGTGAATAGTTTCCTTTGCTTGGAACAAAGATATTAGAAGGTGATCAATACCCGGGTCCAATACAGTTCTTCCATCTGGAACTTATAGCTAGTGTATTAAGACTTGGGCAAAGATTATATGATAGATAGTTTAAATTTAGAATTGAAATTGAGAATTTATTCTGCTTATAGCCCCCCAAGTAAAGTAAGCCCAGAGAACAGAATGATGGACATGTGGGACTCTAGTAAATGAGGTCATGGTCTGTGTAGTACTTCAACATTCAAGCTTCCATCTGAGAGTGGGTGTTAGTGAGAAACTGATTGCTGCAGTGGCTGAGGGAGGCTCTCCTGCAGCTGTCAGCAGGGCCCTGCTCTGCCCTTCCCTCCACCTCCTCCTGATAATCTGTTACTCAGGGGAAAGAGTCCTGGGAGAGTGAAGTGACTCATTACTCTATTAGGCAACAGGGCTCTGGGTTTTGACTCAAGCAGATCACAATGCCATCATCCTGGTTTCCTTGGCACCTCCCAGGCACAGGAAACCAGGGATTTGAAAGTCGTGGATTCAGTATTGACAGGGGAAAAATGCCACTGGTGTTATGCTGAAACAGGCATGCTGATTATGTAACAGCTTCCAACACATTTCCCACTGGTGGTGGGTTTGACTGACATTTTATAGGCCTTATTACTCTTGAAAATACCACTAAAAATGCCATGAGAAGCTCAAGATGGAAATATGAACACAGAATTCTCTCCCTACTGAGCTAGAAAATGGCTTTTTGTACTCCTTCTCTGAAAAAGTTTCCTGGGCAGGGCATTCTGCTCACATGACTTAGAATGATCAGTTTCCTGTGTGTCCTACAAAGCTTTAGGGTCCCCAGATAGAGCAATACTGCACAGTTTAGTCCACAGAACTTGTCTTTAGACACACATGCTGACTTTTGAAGCAGTGAGTAAGATGCAGAAGACATCAATAGCTTGATACATACTGTGTTTACAGGATAGATTTAGTGTATTCTTGAGGATAATTCATTGAAGTGGGAGTTCATCATTTTAACACTACAGAGAGATGCAGCAGAAATTTCTCATTAGGGAATGAAAGATGGTTTGCTTTTCTGATTACAACAGTTTTTCAAAGTTGAGTGGAGATTTGTTTTCATTGAATTGTTGCCTTTCCTGGAGGGAATCAGAATATCCAAAACTCAGAATTAGAATGCCAACCCCTCCAGTTTTCTTCTTAGTTTACACAAGCACAAGGTGTGAGTTAGGTGCCATGCCCACCATCATCCCTGGCTTCAGAGTCCTTTCTGTCCTGATATATAATTAATAGTAATAGTAAGACAATGTGAATAAGAATTGGAATTACAGAACCCTTTCTACTTTTGAACTCAAGCAATGTTTCCACAAGCACTCTGCTTTCCATTAGTGTTATTATTTGTTTATGTTTTAAGATCATCCTAAATCTAAAACATGGATGGAGTTGGTTTGACTGTAATGTTCTCCCAAACTGAATGCCCTCTGCCCTTTAAACGTGAATCCTGGTGAAGCTTGTGTGGGGCTGGCTAGTACACTCTGAAAGATCTCTTTGTGAATGAAGTGCTGTGAAAGAACTGTGGTGTGAAAATCAGGTTTCTTTTCATTAAGGATTGAGGGATGTGGGGTCAGAAATCACCTTGAGATGCAGGCAAAGGGCTCATTTTTTTTCTTATTTCTTTTTGGAAGTACACATTCATTGTTGGCGAAGCATAAGTGATTTTTGATAGAACTGTTTTTGTGTATAAATTACTATAAATGGGCAACAGATGTTTGTGTTTAAGGGGTTTCCTTGGATTGGTCAGCAAGATAAGAATGCATGTGGTGACTGTTAAGAAGCAGCTGGTGTCAATTTAAAAGAAAGATGTCTTATCCTTCTCTGTCTTGGTCAGTCTGAGAATAGCAACCTCAGTGTGTGAAGTTATCGGTTCAGTGGCGATATAATATCCTGACTGGTTGTTTAGAGAAACAGACCAGTAACAGCACAATGAAAATTCCAGTTCTTGGAGTCAAGCTCCCTTGGTGTTTCCTTAAGTGCTCTTACAAGATCTGTAGTTTCATTCTCTTCAATCTTAGGTATAGCTGATTTCAGATAATACATTCTAATAATTTGATTACAGAAGTGATATCTGTTATCCTGTATAAAATAGCACATACTGGAGTCTCTCTGGAAGTATGGCTATGATTATGGTATTTAGACATTTTTTTAACATTAAAATTTGGAAAGGAAATTATGGTGGGTTCCAAACCTGCTATATTTCAGGAGGTAGGTATTCATGTGGATGGCAAGGGGGAAGGAATAACCACCTACACCCATTTCCTACTATGAATTATGTGATAAAACTAATATGGACATTTGTTATATATAAGGTTATAAGACAAAATCCTACAGACTTTTATTTTGTATAGCATGGTTTTAAATCCCATAAGCAGTAAAGCTATTGATAGAATTAAAGTTACTGATGGAATTATTTTTGAATCTACCTTTTGAAGGCAGACTGTTTTTTTCCTTGTATTATTTTCTTTTTAATTGAGTTATGTCAGATTGTGCGTTGGGCTAATTTCCAGTCTATGGAAGTTGTATAACCTCCTCCAATCAAGAAAGAGAACATGCCCAGGATGAATGCCCAGGGTAACATCCCAGGATGCTCTCACCTTGCCTCATTTCATTCTCTCCACATGAGAAGCCACTATTCTGGGTCAGATCATATAGGTAGGACACAGAAAACTGTAATTAACTCTAGTCTTTTCCCAAAGCTCTAGTATGAAATGCCACTTCATTTTTAAAATTCAGTTAAAAGATTTGTTTATTTTATGTATATGAGGGTATTGCTTACTTATATGTCTGTTCACCAGTTATGTGCCTGGTGCCCAAAGAGATCAGAAGAATGCTTCTGATACCGTGAAACTGGAGTTATGAATGGGTGTGAGCCACTATGTAGATGCTAGCAATTAAACTCAGGTCTTCTGCAAGAAGAGCAAGCTGTTAACTGCTGAGGATACTCTCCAGCCTTAGAAATGCCCCTTTACGCTATTCCGGGCAACGGTGGATAGCATAGCAGAATTAGGTGACTAGTTTAACCATCATGTTTAGTTTGCAAACAGGGTAACCAAAAAGACAAACTAGTGGTTACAAACACATTGGCTATCCTCATGTCATGTGGAATCCTATAGTTCTCTTTCTGTTATGAACTATTTTACCCAATAACACATTTAAATTTTATCCACACTGCTTCACACACAAGTTATTCATTCTCTTTATTCCTGTATAGGGTCCCATTTTATGTATATATCAATATTTATACCTCCACTCATCTGTTTGGTGGGCATTTGAGTTTCCCTTTTCATAATTTTTAGCTGTTGGAAGCAAAACTGAGAAAATTATTCTTGCACATGTCTTCTTGTGAGCTGTTGTGTTCATTTCTCATAGCTACCTGTGAGGACTTGCATTGCTAGGTGATAAAATGGCTTAGAAATTTTAACATTCTTCAGGGTGTGTGCTGGTATTCATTGTGGTTTTAATTTACATGTGCTTGAAAAGAATGGGACTGAATATTTTTCCATATCACTATCAGCCATTTGGATCTTCTCTCAGCAAATATTTTCCCAAGCCTTCTGCTCATTTCACCATCAGATGCTTTCCTTCTCTGTTTTTAATAATTTACGTATTGCAATGTAAACCCATTGTCTGAGGTGGATTGAATCATCCTTTGGATTGAATGGTCACTTCACCATACTTTTAAAAATTCCTATATAGCCCAAGCTAGACTCCTTCTTGCTATACTCCTGCCCTATGCTCCCTACCCAGTTCCACTTCACTCTCCTAGTTTGCAGTGAAAAGGACTTTGATCGGGTTTTCTCTTTAACGACGGTGACTATTTATAACCTGCTCATAGAGCCTATAGTCTTCTGCTGTCTTGTTTCTCACATTTATTTTCTGTGACTATGATTTTTAAATCTCCAGTGAGAAGTTTTGGACTATTGTGTTAATTTTGTTCTTAATAGCAGGCATTTGAACAAGACATTGTCAAGATCCTCATTACTAAAACCAATGACTACTTTCCAATAAATGCGAAGCAGCCTTTCCTATAGGATGGTTATACGCATTAACATGATATTTGTGGAAATGTTTGGAGCATTGTCGTTGTTTATACTGTTGTATTATCACATTTCTGGTCTTATTAAGGGTATGGACACCTGCCTCTTACTTTCCTGACAAGTACCTGTCAGTAGCTGTAACTTTGAAGTTGTCATAGCTGAGACCTAGAATGATCGGGTAGGACATTTGCCTTGACTGATGCCAACTACAAGCTTCCTCTTTACATAATATCAGTACATGTGTTTAATAATAATGAAACCTTTCAAATGTTTATGATTCATTCCCAAAGGCATTTCATTTTTGACAACCCATCCACAAACTAAAATAAGTTAGATGACAATTTCTTTAAACGTGCTTTGAAATGCTCACCTCATCTTCTGTAACGCCCTCGCATTCTCCATACAGTGTGCTTCCTTCTCAGTGCATCCTTCTGGTTACTAGAATGGTCTAGATCTTAATCCAAAGGTCCTCAGTCCTTACTGCTTATTAATACAATCTTGGAGATTCTGTAAAAGTCACACAGCTCAACTTCTAACCTTGGGGCTTCTTTAGATTATAGCTAAGCATTTTACACTATGTAACTGATGCTCTTAGATAGAGACAGTTTATGAACAACTGAATTTACTGGCATGGTGGTGCATGCTTTTAACTCCCCTCCTACCCCCATCCCCCTCACAGAGGCCGACATATTTCATGTGAGTTCCAGGCCAGGCTAGGCTTCAAAGTGAGTTCCATTACAACTGGCTATTGCAGAGAAACCCTCCTTGAAAAATTATGTACCCCTACCTCCCTACCCCTGCACAACTAACCACTAGATTCAATTTGCAAAACTTTTAAGTATTCCTATCACATGGCTGATCTGCTGGCCACTCTCATGTAGCTGGTCCTCAGATCTGCTACCTCTTGTCTGGATATTCACATTCTGATTCTTTTGTCAATGTACTAAACTCTATAGAACACATGGATTGATTGTATGTTTTCTGAGCACTTCTCAAAAGACTACAGTAACTCCTTCAATATGAACTGTCAACTAACTTTCACTGGAAGGTATGTGACATCCAAGTGTGTAAATATGTCAAAAGAGAAAGATTTGAGAATGAAACCTGGGAGCAAATAAAAATCATCTTAGAATTATTCACTCAGCCAGAAAATCAGGTTATACAATTATGGCACATATCTCTAGTTCCTATAGTGAAATCTCACGGGCATAGAAAAGAATTTGCTGAAACATCAAATTATCAGTAGTCATCACGTTGGGCTTCTCGGTGATTTAATGCTTTCTGTTTGGCTAACTGAGTATTGCACTTTCTTTTATGATAAATTATTGAATTCTTTTAAAGAAGCAATTTAGAAGCATAGCACAACAAAGAAACATTAATTTAGCAGAGATTGGTGAGACTACTTTCACTCGTGACTAGGCTAAGCATAAACAGGGACCTCAGAAGAAATAAAACAAGACCTTTTGTTTTCTTTAAACATAGGACCTTAGATTCCTATGCAACAGACAGGAATCCTCCATTAAAATTCTCATGAAGTTTGTGTTTCCTTAGAGTCCTGAGAAAAATATGTAAAGACATTAAGGATCACTGAGTATGTGGGATAATTTCTTATGATGTTAGTGACTTTGATTTTTCCCCCTAAAGAAAACTTGAAAGGATTTAGCTTTGTAAAAGCTGCTTTTAACTTAAATATACACCTTTTATTTTGGAAGCATTAAGGAGCTTTATTGATTTATATTAGATTCAGCTGGGTAAGGATCAGTTACTTGCAATTTAACTGTTGGCCCTCTAAGAATAAAATGATGTTCTTTGCTGGAAGCATGGAAATATTTTAAATGCAAATACCTCATGATTCAGTTTCTAATATTCAGCTCTCTAAAAGGTAGAAGGGAGTCCATTTACAAACTGAATCCTTCATTGATTGACATGTGAGCTTTGCCTGCTTAGTTCATCTGTGATATCATTATAATCTATGTGCTTTTATATCTGTGCCTTTAAGAGGGTTTTAAGTCACCATATAAGGCAAAACCTTGTATTAAATCAAAATTACCCGATCCTTTGTCAAGGTAAGTTCTCTTTGCAGTAGATGGAGAACATCACAGAAAACCTCAACCAATTCAGCTTGTGGAGCCCAGTCCCAATGTGTGTGTGTGTGTGTGTGTGTGTGTGTGTGTGTGTGTGTGTGTGTATGTGTCTGTCTGTCTGTCTGTGTCTGTGCCTGTGTGTTTATATGTGTGTGTCTGTGTGTCGTGTGTGTGTGTGTGTGTGTGTGTGATATCAACTCCAGCAGCTACAGCTTGATCATTGTGCAAGACTGGGTAGAAGATTGTTAAGCGCCAGAGGATTAAGGAGTCTGCTTTGAGACTAAATCTTCTAGGAATGTTAGAAGCTATACTCAAATAGTCTCATCAACATGACTACCTAAACATGAACTGAATAAAGATAACACCAACAGACATGCTGGAGTGTACCAGATTAAACCCAAGAAGTCTCAACTCTACATAGAGAACCATAGGCAACCAAGGAATGCAGAGAATATGAGAAATAGTCTTCCCAGAGAAGAGCACAGCAATGGGTTATCTAACCTAGAAAATTTTTAAACAAAAATGGCTCTGTCCACTGCTGAGTATCACATAAAAGTGACTGGTTTGTATCTATGGACTTTTCTTTTTTTCTTGAATAGGGGGTCTCACTCATTATCCCTGGTTGGGCTAGAAGTCACCAAAATCCTCCTAGATCAGCAATTATAGTCATTTCCTTCCACATCCATTGTCATAGCCTCAACATGCAGAAAATATCTTAAAAATATATGAGTGATTAAAAATGTTCAACTACTGTCCATGTCCTGTGAGATACACTGTGAAAGGTAGATGGGGAACAATACCAACAAAATAGTTAATCTGGATCTCTCAACACATTCAAACAGAATGGCAGACCCAGTTTACATTATGAATAAAGAAATAATAATAAACAACAATAAAGTGTCTGAATGCCCTTCTTAGATTATTCTTTTCCCCTCTGTTTGAAATAGTCACTGCCATTTAATAAATCATTCTAGAACTCAGGGATTTAATATATCTTTTTATGCAGTTCTGTGTGCTGGCTGTTGTTTTTGTCCATTTTAATTGCCAGTCTGACACAACCAAGAGTCATCTGAGAGAAAAACTGAAATTGAGGAACTACCTATATTAGATTGGTTAGTGGGGATTAGTCTGTGGGGATTATATTGTTGCTAACTGACATAGGAGGGACTAGCCCACTGTGGGCAGCATCATCCCTAAGGTGGTAGCCCTGAGCTATATACAAAAGCTTGGCTAAGCATGAGCCTGAAACTGGGCAAGAAACCAGTGTTCCTCTCTGGTTTCTGCTTTAGGTCTCTTCCATAAGAGTTTGCCTTCACTCCCTCAATAATGGACTGTGATCTGGAAATGTAAGATGGAATAAATCCTGTTCTCTCTTAGGTTGTTATGGGTCATGGTATTTGTTCCAGCAATAGAATGAAGCTAGAACAGCTGTGCTTCATGGGACAGTTGAAGTCACTCATGTACTATGTATACATGGTTACTAGGGATGGAGTCATTTGAGGGCTTCTGTAAACACACATGATGCACTCCTTAATACATGTGTTTTACATACTAAATTAATCTTCATTTTTTCTGTACTATGGGTCTTGTCCCAGGAACAAATAGATTTTGTTTTGTTTAATTGTTTAATATATTTTCTTAGACATTTAAGTTCATCAATTATAAACCATAGATAATCAAGAATACAGTATGCAATATTCTCTGGGACTCAGTTTCAGTCACAGGACTGAGAGCAACATTGGTTAGGACTGATTTAGGACGAATGCTTCCAATTCTCATGTTATCTGTGTGTACGTGGAAAAGTTCAGAGGCATGCATGCTTCCCCAGTCAGTGAATTCACTCTGGCACTGCAGGCTGGGGAATTCCTTGCATCTCCTTGTTGTTCTATGTGCTTCACTCAGGAATGTGGCTCTGCAAGCTTCAACAGGCAGATTCTTTCTCATACTGCTTATTCACTGAATCAACTTGATGTGAAAGCCACTGGAATAATTAAATGATGGTTTGTACAGTATTCTCAGATACCAAAGCAGTTTTGCTCTCATCCTTTTGTTATTCATCCCAACTCACTACTAAAGTATGATATTCTCATCTCCCTTAGACTGTTGAAGGAATGAGGCTCAGAATTTATCCATAACCATGCAGCTAATTAAAGGCATATGACTTGGTTAGCTCTCTGAAGTTCCATTATGCTACACTGACACACAAAACAGATATCCCCCGGATTAGCCAAAATGCTTAGGAGGTCAGTATTACCTTTTATGGAGTGTCAGGGGATAGGCCTCTGTTTTATTGTCTTTCTGTTTAGACTGTGATCATTTGGTTTTGGAAACTCTGCTGGAGGAGACATTAAGAAAAGATCCAGAAAAAATATCTGGGCTAAGGCAGTATGAACTAACTCAGTGTCGGTGAAATTACTTGATGTCCCAGATATTTAAAATGTTCTAATTGTTTTATCTTTATTTTCTTTCTGTCATTTTTAAAACAGAAGGGCATGCTTTTATTTGTTATTTAAAAAATAGACATTAATGTTAAAAATGTTTGTTGATTTAAGTTGATCTATATCTCAATTATAGATTGGTATAGATTTTGATATTTTGTGATATACAATGTGTAATGATCAGGTTAGGATAATTTGCATATCCATCAGAACTGTGGCCCCAGCATCATTTGATCTTCATCCCATCCACTGTATCTCTCTCTCTATCCTAGGTTACCATCTTCTTTCTATCCCCCCTCCTTCCCTCTACCCATCGCAGTCTGATATTCATTAATTTTCTATGTTCTTTGATGAGATTAACTTGGTTTCTGCTTATGTATGTGTGACTAATATGTTTGTGTATATCCATATTTACATGTACATAAGTACACATGGGTACAGGGGTATGTGTTGAGTATGTGTATGCATTCACATCCCCTCACACACACCTTGCCACTATATACACACACATGTATACAACTCTTCACTTGGAGGCAAGAAGTTAACTTTGGATGTCTTCTCAAAGAGTCTTCTATATTATATATTAATGCAGAGTCTCATACTTGAACCCAGAACTCACTGACTCAGCTACTCTAGCTAGCCAGCTTCCTGAGGGGGGAATTCCTTGTTTTTATCCCATTCCTGCACCAGTGCCAAGATAGCAAGTAGGTTACCACATGCACTCATAATTTACCTGCATTGTGGGGATCCAAATTCATATTTGATACTCAATTTGTACTACAAATGCCTTGCCAGCAAGTCATTTCCCTAGCCTGTGATCAACTTCTTTATATAATAAGAATATGTGATATTGATATTTGTAAGAAGACTAATTTCTAAAGGTCACTAGAGCAACAAGGGAATTGCAAAAGCTATTACCATATCATACCATGACAAAAGGTCCAGAAGTCAGCATTTCTTTAACATCTAGCAATTGTTTTCAGGAACACCTCTGTATGGAAGATAGAAGCAGAATGTCCCAGGAGTGATAGCTCAGAAAAGTTCAGTTCTGCCTTTGAGGAACTTAGATTTGAGAGAGGTAAAAGACTTTTTAACAAAGCTTACGTCCAAGTGGATCAAGGACCCCAGCATAAAACCAGATGCACTGAATCCAACAGAAGAGAAAGTGGGTAAGAGCCTCAAACTCATTGGCACAGGGGAAAATTTTCTGAACATAGTACCAATGGCTTAAGCTCTAAGATCAATAATTGATAAATAGGACATCATGAAATTGAAAATCTTCTGTAAGGTAAAAGATACCATCAATAGGACAAATCAGCAACCTACAGATTGAGGGAAAAAAAGTCTTCACTAACCCTAAATCCAATAGAGGACTAATATTCAAAATATACAAAGAACTCAAGAAGTCAACCTCCTAAAATCTAAATATCCCAATTAAAAAAATAGGGTACCAGAGCTAAAAAGAGAATTTACAACAGAAGAATCTAGAATGGTTGAGAGGCACTTAAAGAAATTTTCGAGGTCCTTAGTCATCAGAGAAGTGCAAACCAAATTGACCCTGAGATTCCATCTCATACCAATCATAATAGCTAAGATACAAAACTGAAGTGATAGCAGATGCTGATGAGAATGCAGAGAAAGAGAAACACTCCTCCATTGCTGGTGGGATTGCAAACTGGTACAACCACTCTAGAGATCAATCTGGCAGTTCCTCAGAAAATTGCAAATTGTTCTACCTGAAGACCTAGCTATACCACTCTTGGGCATAAACCCAAAGGATGCCCCTCCATATCACAAGGACGTGTGTTCCACTATGTTCATAGCAGCCTTACTTGTCATTTCTAGAAGCTGGAAATAATGTAGATGTTCCTAAAATGAAGAATGGATACAGAAAATATGGTTCAGTTATACAGTGGAATACTATTTAGCTATTAAAAATGAAGACATCATGAATTTTGCAGGCAAATGGTTGGAACTAGAAAATATCCTGAGTGAGGTAACTCATACCTGAAAGGACATGTATGGTATGTACTCTTTGATAGGTGGATATAAAGATGTAAATGACTATATATCATCTAGACAACATGTACCTATAAAAATTAAAACATCTAAATGTTTTAAAAGTATAATCATAAAATATTAATGGTCGCTCTGTGTAGAATTTTATTTCAGAAAGTCATCCTGATTATGAAAATATTGGTTACTGCTTCAAACAAGACAGTGAATATTATTCCAAAAGTCTAGGAAGAACTTTGCACAATGGTGTTTACATCTAGTAAAAAAGGAAATAAAATGTTGCCTTAATTACTTTACTAAGTTAGAGTATATGACTCCAAACCATGTAACATCAACAGATATGTGTGCACTATAGGACTTGAGCTCACTAGAAAGCTAAACCAACAAAACAGTAAAGCGTAGCAGAAGATTCATGGAACACAGCCCACACCACCAGCCACCAGCCACCAGCCACCAGCCACCCAACACTGGACAAAGGAGCAAAGCAATACAGTGGGGAACTAAGAGCCTTTGGAGTTGTACCACTAGGAAACCAAAGAGAAATAGCATTAGTGATGTCAGCATGATGAAGATGCCGTGATAACCAGAGAGAGCCATCAATAATTTGACACTGAACTTGTGAAACTAACCTGAAGTGATGTAGCAGACCACACCTAATCTTAAGTTCTAAACCACTGAAAAGACTTCAAATCCACAACTCTGTTCTTCCTGACTCACATGCAAGTAGGAGAAGTAGAAAGCGTGCCACCTTTTACTAAGAGACTAGGAATCATCATGATTTTGCATTTCCATCATTTTGTGCCTGAAGATGGCACTGAATAGTAGGTTTTTGGTGTATTTGAGCTTCAGAGGAATCATGTACAAACTATGGCTTTTCGAACCCAAAAGTCTCTGAAAGTACATTTCTGTAGCAAAGAGGAGCCTAATACCCACTTAAGAGTTTTATATTATGCATTGTATGGCTTGCAAAAGCAATTTAAAATTAATCTGAACTAAGAATAATTTGTATATGTTGTTTCCTTTAAATGATGATGAATGTACTTGAATCATGAATTACAGTTGAGGGACAATCAGTCCACTTCTAAAAGCTATGTTTCTGTCTCAAACACTTAATGAAATAAATTTGAATATGTTGTAAAAAAAAAAGAAAGAAAGAAAGATGTGTGAGATAAGATGATACAGAATATGAGTTTCACATAGGAAGAAAACTGAATCCACGGAATCTTGTTTAAGATGAGAGCATCTGTGTTGGAATGTGGAGAAGCAGAGGAGACATTGGAGACTTTGAGAAACACCAGGAATAGCTGCTGCAATGTAGGTAGAAAGAAGTGATAGCTTGACCATGACCCATGACTAGTGAGTGAAGGCCAGGACAGAAGTTGGTGTCACTAGTATTCAGATGTGGATTCTATGGGATTTGACAGTTGGTTGGATAAGAAGATAAAATAAGAGAGTAGCAAACTTTAGATGTGGGTCACTGTTTCACAACTTTGCCATGGTTATAGGGAAATGATTGTGAGCATATCACAATGATTATGAGTATATCACAATATTGTATTTCATATTCAGAATTGGAAAATTCAACAAAAGTTTGATTACAATCATTTCCAAAGGATTTCTAATAGGGTGAAATGAACAAGGGATGGAGTGAAGACTGGACACTAAGTCTGATTTATATAACTGATAAACCTAAAGTGACAACAGAATGAAACCATTAACTGAATCTAGAAGGACAGAATGATAGGAGACAATCACATTGTCAGAACTGACTTGGGAAGGTTGACAGCCAAAGGCAGTCATTTAAGAAAGGAGCAAAGAAAACACTTACATAAACCCTACTCACTTCCCTCCTTGCAGTCTTGCCAGTGCCAACTTCAAGTTCAAGGGTGTGGGGGGAATTGTTCACATGATCAACTTCATAGGGCACAGAGTCAGGTAGGTAAGCACATAGAGGTTGGGTCAACTGTAGAATTGTGCCCATGTTAGATCTAGAGGATTTTTTGCAGGAACACACATACATGCATACACATGAGAGGGAGAGGGAGAGAGAAAGAGATCAAGAAAGAGAGGGGCAGACAGACTGAATAGGAAGAGAAAAGGGAGAGGAAGAGAGAAATACATAAAAGATAAGAGGGAAATTATGTTTCATTGCTTTCAATGAAAATAAAGTCTCAAGAAGGTAGTGTCTGTGATATTTTTCTGTCCTGTACACAAAACTGAAGTAATCAGGGCCACATAATGTTCCCAACAGGGGCATCTTACCTCAGAGTTACATATGGAATTATTCTGCTTGTCTGCCTCTCTGTCCATTTCAAAGCACTCGTTGTTAGGCAGTTGCTTTGATATTGTGTATATTTACTTTCAGATTTTGCTGTAACAGAATACCACAAGCTGAAGGGTTTAGCAAATACAAGTGTACCACTGGTTTACTTGGCTATAAAGGACAAGTGTGTCTCCTGATGGAGTAGTTGACAAGAAAATCTGTTTTGTTGCCTTATTCCAGATTATGCTGCTAGTTATGTGGCCTACCTTGCATCTTAAACACCTTAAACACTCTAGTCTCTGTACCCTCTCTGACTGGGACTCTCCAAGGACTGTATGAATACAACAGATCCAGGCTGACAATGCCAAACACTTTCTCCAAGTCAGGGCTGTAAACTTAATCATGTCTGAACATGTTCCCATTAACACAGAAGAGAATATTCACAAGATCTGGGATTAGGATGTGAACATCATTTATGGTAATTTTAAGCCTGCAAGAGTTGATTTCTGCTGGGCAGTGGTGGCGCATGCCTTTAATCCCAGCACTTGGGAGGCAGAGGCAGTCGGATTTCTGAGTTCGAGGCCAGCCTGGTCTACAGAGTGAGTTCCAGGACAGCCAGGGCTACACAGAGAAACCCTGCCTCGAAAAACCAAAAAAAAAAAAAAAAAAAAAAAAAGAGTTGATTTCTAGATAATTCACTATATGGGTGAAAAGATGGTTTAGTCCAGACAAGCTCTCTTTTATGGATAAATCCTATTCCTACCATTTCCCATTTCCCTGGTCTTGTATTACTTGTTTAATCATTTTGGTCCTCTCATCTGGTATCTGTAAGGTAGCGATGGTAGTATGCAGACATTTATTTCAGGGTAATAATCCAGACTTTGGCAAAATGTCTTGCTCTGATTGAGTATTCAAGAAGTATAATCTACTACTATTCCTTCAGTTATTTAATGCAAATATGTTTTTTAAATGTTCTAAGAAGAGTGCAATCCAATGGGTGAGCTTACAAGATTCTCTCTAACAGCAATGGTCACATGCTCATAAGATGCCATTACTTGTCAGATTTTATGGGAAAGTAGGGAACAAGTTTGTGCCAATCTGCATCCCATGAGTGATCAAAGGATATTGACTCCAAATTACTCTGAGGTTCTACTAAAAATCCTGCTGCATTTTTTTCTCTTAAGAATATAAGTAACAGTGATAGTGATCTTTTGCATGAAGGGCAAAGGAAAAACAAAACCAAGAAAACCTTCAAACTGTCAGCAGACTTACTATGTCATGTCAAGCACTATGTTTCATTTTTAATTATTTCACATGCATACAACACATTCTTACTTGATACCCAGTCCCATCCCCATTCTTCTCCCACTGATACCTATCTTCCCACCTTGTCTCTCTTCTACTTCCATGTCCTCTTTTTGTGTGCAACCCTGAGTTAGTGTCGAGTGCATGAGCATGGAGGACAATGTGCAAAGGATACATCCATCAGTCCCTGGGGAACGGGAGTCTAATGAACCCCTTCCTCAACCATGATGATTTGTATATGGCCCAATCTTGTGCAGGTCTTGGATAGGAAGCCATAGTTGCAGTGATTTTCTGAGTTGCTATGTGTCCATCCAGAGTTGTCTTTCTTCGTTTTTTTTTTTTCAGCACCAATACATCCATTGGGTCTTACATTTTTTTCAACCTTTTCTTTCTTGGTGTTTCCTAACAGTTAGAGGGAGTAAGAGGAATGTTCCATAGAGGCTGAGGACTCCCTCACCACTTAATCCAGGCATTTGAGCTCAAGCACATTTTAGTATATTGTTTGTAAAACAAAAGAGAATCAGAATAGCAAAACTTGCTTTTCTTATTTTCTGCTGGTTTTGTTTGGTCCAGATTATGTGATGAACTTTAAAAGTCTCTGCTATTAGATACCATTTAGATGCAAGAGTGGTTTGTGGACGTTTGGGGGAGGAATAACACACATAGTGATAGAGAAGTGCAGTTGGTATCTGAGGAAACCCAAAGGCCAAGATGGGCAAACTAGAAGGGTTGGCTATAGAGAGCGTAACCTTGGTAAATCAGTGTGCTTGGTTCCCAGGTTCCTTCCCCGGAAGTTGATCATGATGATAGGGCATTATAAGAAATAAAAGAGATAATCATTCTAAAGCTTTCTGCTTGTTCCTCACACATTTGACAATATTTAAAAATGGTGATAATGATGGAAGAAGATCGGGGGAGAATAAGAATGAGTTGGAGTCACTTGTACAGTGGAGCTGGCCAACTGAGTCTATAGAGATAAAAGAAAGCATGAGAAAAGCATGTCTGTATTCTGTTGAATTTCTTTTCTGATAACATGGGGTGGTGATTTTAGTAAATAAACACTATCTGAAAGTATGATTAAACAATTTTTGATAAGAACAATTTTTGAGAGTGTCTAGTTATATAGTCAGCCAAGGCTTGCCTAGAAGTCACCCTGTCTTAGCTGACCATGCACTAAGATTTCAGGCATACGTCAACACTATTGACTGAACATCTTTTCCAGAGCAAAGACACAAAGTTCATTTCTGGACATATTCAATAAACCCTTGGATTCTTCCTCAACTATGTTGTAAACACGCTATAGAACCTAAAATAGTTGATTTGTATATTTGAAGAAAAAGTCAGTATCAACTATTGAAAGTCAACTATCCAAAATATTTGACTTATTGAGAATTTCTTTATGCCACATAAATAAAAGTGAAGTAAAATATGTAATATCTATCAACTCAGTGATAGCTTATTCTATATTAATAGATGTGCTTTGAAATTTCTATTAAAATAGCCTCAAGTATATCTATCACAGAAGTAGCCTCCCTTGTAGACTTGGTTAACATAGTGTTATCAGAAATCCAGAATGGGTGACCAGCATTATCATGCAAGCAGTAGCCAGTATAATTAATCATTTTAACCTGAAAGATCACCCATTGCTGATTTCAGTGTGTATATGTTGATTATTAGAAATCAGATATCTGTAGGAACTTGGAAAGATCATTTAAGTCCTATGCTTTTTCATTTTTTTTTCTTTTATTCTGAGTAGAGGAAAGAGGGCAAAAGATCTGGAAGGTAAAGTTCACCTTCCAAGCCAAATGCCATGGTTTCTGTAGTGGTTTAACAATCTGCTTGATATTTTTGAACCAATAGAGGAAGTTTCCAGCATGGTCACATGTATTGTCTATTCCATATAAATTATAAAATAACTGTCCAAATTAGCTCTAAAGACAGGATTGGGAAAATGTGAGTACACTTTGACTTTCTAACTGTTCTTCCAAGATTGGGATAGAATACCTGTGCATCGGGCATATATTCATTTCCAGTGACTTACCAATTTCTTCTGTAATGTAAGTTGGCACAAAAGAACTAAAAGAGTCATTATATTATAGTTTCATTGATTCCTGAGAGCAAAAGGAAAAGAAATATTCTCTCAAAGTGAACAATAATATCTTGTTAACTGATTTTAAAAAGAGCATATTTTAAATTGCTTTTTTCAGGGAAATCTACCTCCCAATACTGTGAGCTTCCTGGAAAAATGAAATGGCTTTTTGATTATTTATTTGAATTGTGTTTCACCACAAGTGTCGGTGTTTTGGTCACAAGTTTTAGTCACAGTTGTCAGTATGGGAGGTCAGTTAGTTCATGAGTCATTTTGCTTAATGAGGAACTTACAAAGTAGTCTGTAGCCTTTGTTCTCACATTGGAAATCCTTCACAGAGAAGCCATTCATGCTGATAAAAGAGATTAATATGAACTTTGGAACTAGAAAAATTGAGTTTCGGTTTTGTCCCTGTCACTAAATGAACTGTGTGGCACTGATAACATTCTTAGAATCCTGAGTCTCACTCTACAGTCTGCAAAGTAAGGGTGATCAGCCTTCATCACAGGATTATTCTGTTCAAAAAGTAATGTGTCAGCTGTGCATATTAGTTAATGCTTATTAAATGCCTAGAGTTCTTATAAACATTGCCGTATTTCATTCTCAAAACATCCCTGATCATTCTCATTTTATAAAGGAGGAAACTAGAGTAGTGGAAGGTAATTGCCCCAAATCAAATAAGGAACCATCAGACTCAGGACTCACCTTTCCACAGAGCTCTGTTGTAGTGTTTTCCTCTTTTGAGCACGTTCAGCTATTACGTTCCAGTCTTCAGCAGTCATAGGACAAATGGCACCACCTTTCCTGCACATTGTTATACAGGAAGCAGCAGTTCAGAGCCTTGTTAAGAATCCAGGTGTCTTCCTTGTAACCCCACTACCTAGGACAACTTTTAAAAGAGAGAGCGGATATGTCCATGAATTTAAAAGTGGGTGGTGATTTCACATTTCCTATAGGACTTGAGAAGAAGCAAAAGAACAAAAGAACCCTGGCATCACAGGCTAGGTCCTGAATGGAGGTGACCTGGAATTCTCTCTCTCTCTCTCTCTGTGTGTGTGTGTGTGTCTGTCTGTCTGTCTGTCAACAGGTTCATCTATTTCTTCCTGCACTAGCTTCATTCTTGGAAAAACTAAATCACTCACGCTCCCCATCTTGGCTTTCTCAAATGTGATTTGGATTGCTGGGATACTTGTTCTTCTCCTGTAGCCTAGGGAACTTCAGATGTTCGTTTTATATTTTTAGCATCAACTCCAAGCTCAGTCCTTTGGAGAAGCTGTATTGTCATCTTAATCACATGCTCACAGACATGTATGCAGGCCAAACAAAAGTCCTTGAATAGAGATAAGAATGGTTCAGTTTCCTGGCAGCAATGACTTTCTGATCAGGGAGACAGGTCTTAAAATGTAGAGGACAGGGCATCTGACATGCGCAGTCAATGACTTCTAATAACTTAGTGACTAGTATGCTGTTATCACCTTCTGGGAACATGATTTCCACTGAGCTTTACAGCTGCTTAGAAAGTTAATTTTCATTTCCTCAGGGTTGTAGTAAGGGAGATTGAAGGATGGGGAAGGTACAATGATCCTTTTAGGGTTGAAGTGTTTGAGTAGGGAATTGACCATTGCCAGTGCAGGGAGAGGACTTTGTGAGGTTGTTTTGTTTTAATTTAATAATAATTATTTTTGGTGTGAGAGTAATTTCTGCTTCAACATTTTGTTTGTTTGTCATCAATATTTAGATTCCACTTCTTTTTGACTTCTGGGCAAAGTCAAGAACATTCTGAATGATCTAAATTTTCTTAATTTTCTCTGGGGTTGTTCTTGCATCTTCCTTTTTCATTCTCTCTCTCTCTCTCTCTCTGCCTTGGTCTGTCTCTATTGCTCTCTCTGTATGTCTCTGTGTTTCTCTCTATCTCTCTCTCTACATGTTTTTATTTGTACATATGCACACACAAGTGTGTGATGACTTATAACCAACTGCTACTTTGGTTTAATGAGAAAAAGAGCAGTTGACATTGCATCCAGATTAAAGAATCTACTAGATGGGCAGGGGCGGACAAGTTGTCAAGTAACATGTAATAAATAATAGTAAGTACCTAGCCTGGATCTGATATATATTAAGAAAATTGAATACTATAGAGACGTCGAAGGGCATTGTGTGCTCAAAAATAGCTGCAATCTGAGAATAATAAGTGAAGGAAAAGAAATGATGAAAAAAAAAAGGCTTCCTGGAATACAAGATTTGGGGGAATGATTTTTGGTGGCAGAATTGAAGCCATCTACTTTGAGGAGAATAAACAGAGCAGAGAAAAACCTGTTTTTGTGTTTGTCCCCTCCTCTTCTTGTTTCCTCCTCCCTGCAGACTTTCTGGTTTAATCAGATTATGTCTGTATCAAAACGACATAAAAATCAAAAATCAAATGAAAATTTATGCTTATTAGCTTCTTCCATTGACTTGGGGAGCTAGCATATAGCTTTCAAATGAGACAGTACTATACCCTCATGTACCTTACTTGGCTGTTTTGATGTACATTTAGTGAAATTACTTGAATTGACACATTCTTATAAAGGTAGCAATGAATCAAAGGTATTTCAGTACATGGAGGGATTTGCTAGGAAGTCGCATCATTGCCTTTTCAAACTCCACAAGCACCACTGGCTAACACAAGATCCTTCATTCAATCACACTGTCCTCTGATTTGGCCAACTTAGTCACAGTGTCACCTCTCCATGCCAAAGCAAACACTGGTCCTGAACTTTGCCTCCAGCTACATTCTTCACCAGGAAGCCCTTTTGAATTTCCTGTAGCTGTTTTCACTACTGCTTTGTGGAGGAAGGAAGCTCACTTTGACTAATAACTATTATTTTGAGTGAAGTGATCATGTGTCTCCCGGGTCCGTCCACCAGCCCTTTTTGATTCCAGCTGGAGGGTGTATAGAGGAAGCTGTGCATCCACTTGTCAAGCCTTTTGGGTCCCATCCAGGGACAACTGTGTCTCAGGGCTGCTTATAAAGGCTCACCTTCCAGAGGAAACTTGTCAGGGCTAAGCTGTTGGCAAGATGGATTAACAAGTGTTTACAGCTGATGGAGTAGCTTTCAGTGGCTTAATGAGTGTAGTTTTAAATCTTAGCTGTCCCCTATTTTTTCTTTTTTAAAAGAGCGATAAATGATTATGGTTCTTTCTAATCTAAGAAATGCCAAGTATTAAGCATCCACAGATTGTAGTAAGGTATTTAGGAGTGGTCATATACTGTGGCCTCGGATTGTAGTCTGACATTTGATAACCTTTAGATTTTATCTTGAAGTTGTCCTCATAGGAGACAGACCTCATAATTGGCATAGGAACAGCTGTTAAGGTATTCTTGGGCCACTGAACACATGGCACCTGGCCCAGTCTGAATAGTTCAGCTCTCCTTGTTGCTTGTTTAAATAAAGGTTAAGCAGAAAGCTTTGGTCAGGCAGAAATGAGGAAATTTCTGCAATACTATCTTCAAATGAGTTTCGTTTCCCCCTTAGGCATCTCTTTAGGACCCTCATTAAAGTTAATGAATAATCTAGTATAGGGCAGAGCCCAGAGCTGGGAAGCTCACCTGAGCTTCCCTATGGTTACACACCTTTATGGGGTGTGACCTTTAGTTCCTGCAGCTCCATTGTTAGGCAGACCCTTAATTATAGGCTTTATCTCTCCACAGCATTCAACTTAGACAGCTCTGAAGCCTCCTACATTCCATGACTCTAAGGTCACCAGAGCAGAAGAGGCTAAAGTAAATAAATAAAAGAGGAAGGTTCCCACTTGATTATACACATTGGGTTTATGGTAAGAAGGCTCTGAGAACTGGTGAGGAATGGGAAGATCTCTTTTTAAAAAATTCAAATCTCAGAACATCCACTGAAAGCCTCAAAATTAGTTTGGGCTGGCATCCTGTGAGGGGTAAAAGATGTGTGAGGCCCACTCTAGCAAGGCCACCTCTAACAGACTGCTCAATGCCAGTTCTCACCTTAATACTTCTGCATTTTGGCATTCCTCAGGAACCAAACCCTTGTTCAAAGATAAAATCGTTGTGTGATCTCTTTTTCTATGAAGGACATGGCTCTAAAGTCATGGTTAGGGTCCTGCAGATCTTTTCCGTATGGCAACATAAGGGATATATGCCTAACCAAGTTCTTAACATGCTTGTGCAGAAACAGTAAGAGCCTGAATTTCATGTTTAAATATTTTGCACTCTTGGAATGACCTCCTCTGGGTTTGGAAGTGCCTTATGGCCTATTTGAAAGCCATAAAAAAAGGTTAATGCCATTTTTTTTTTAACAGTCTCATCTCATTTTATTGCTTTAGTTGTCTAAAGCAAAGTACTATTGAGCCACAAGTTTAACAAATGATCCATGGCAATTTGTTTAATCTCTTCCCTCAGCGTTCTTATTGGAAGACAGGAATGATGTGATCTGATTCTTGGGGCTTCTCTGAGGATTAAAAGAGTCCAATAGTCCTTGGTGACTAGTGAACATTCAAAGCATGGTGTTAATATTGTTATCAATATAATTTTTAACTTGACTCATATTTTTTTCCCAGTTGGACTGGTTGTTTTTCCCCACCAGATTGTTCTGAAAAAATCAGATATTTTTTAAATTATGCAATGCATTCTTTGTTTTTCTTATCTTAGAGGTTTTAATGAGTAAGTTGCAAAGTCTGAAGTATTTTCAAAACTGATTTGAACAGAGACAATACTGTTGACTGTACTTGTAGCATTCTAATGCCTGCTTATGAAGGGGGAATAATGAGACCATGCTATAAACACACCCAAGGTAAATATATTTTCTAGATACATTATTGTGGTTTTTATATTTTTATTCTAAGTCAAAGGAAATTATTGAGATTATTTAAGGAAAATAGTTTGGTTAAACTGGATGGCGTTAAATTCATGTGCTATTCTTTCATTTTAAAAATTAATTTTATTTGAATTTTTCCTATATGCATATATTGTAGTTTGATTATGTTCACCCTTACACCCAGTTGTTTTTCCTTACCATCCACATTACTGTCTCTGTTATGCCTACCAGTGATTTTTTTCCAGAACCATGACTCCTGATTTGAGTTTGTGACCCATTTAGTATATCTAGAATCATCTGTGAGAGCATTAGCCTAATTAGTCTAATGACTGGAACAATCCATCGGAGCCTGTCGTGTCATTGATGGGCACACAACTGAAGGTACAGAGTTCTGCAGTGTGGGTTTGGGTTTAGGAGTTCCTCCATCCATGCCTCATAGCTGACGTAGGGATCCTCATACAGACCCAGTGCTGAAATCTACAGCTACTATGATGTCTTAATGGCAATGCCTTCGTAATGGCTTTTCATAGCCCTTTCTTCGTCTTCTGGCTCTTACCCTCTTTCCTCTCTGATTTCTCAGATGTCACCTGAGCTTTGGAATGGATGGTTAATGTATTATTTAGGGATGACATATCATAGTTCTTGACAACTTCCCAGTTTCATCGCTTCATCAAGTAAGCATTAAATATATACTTTATGAATGACTTTTTGCTAGGTATTCCATGGATATTTTAGTTTATCAAGGTATGGCGAATATATTGCCCTCTTCTAAGAGGGATTTGACAGACACTGTGCATTAGATTCTCTCTCAAAATGGATCTAATTTCTTTGGAAGAAGATCAAAACACCTAAGAAGTATAAGGATGAAGAGCAAGGAGAAGTAATTTAGTTGACAATAGACCAGAATGCATTTGTTCTACCAAAATCTGGAACTGGATTCAGTGTTCCTATTTTGCCATCTTAGTCAAGGCTACATGTCTAGAGATATACTGAGAACTTAAAAGATTGTAATATTTGGATCAAAATGATTACAGATATGTCCAGGAAAAGTTGTATTGAGTTCTCATTAGATGCCACTTGTATTGATGTTGCATGTGCCCCATGTAAAGCATTCATATATTCTGAAATAGCAGACAAGATACAGGTAGGAAGGACAGAGGCAACCATTAACATATGTGTACACATAATTACACATTTTGATGAATGCTGGGTAAATGTAATAGCCATTTCTTTTTAAAGTTCAGTACCCACTAGAAGTCATACCCATTTGAGAAAATAATTCATTTCATTGTGGTTAAATGGCTTTAAGATAACTTTGCTTATGTGAAATCTCAATACAAATTTCCTATATGATGTATTCTTTTTATCAACACTGATATTTTACCTCAGAATTGGCTAAGTGTTCTTGGTCACAGTGTAAACAGTGTTGTCTTTATCTGAGAATTTAGATGTCATAATACCTCTACCCAGAAGATAGTTAACATGTACATTGTTCTTACCTTGCAAGTAGCCTTGATTATCTACCCCTCACCCCAAATTCAATTGCTTTGAAGTATTTTTACAGGTGGCTCAAATTACCACCAACCCTTTATTATCACTGATAATATGAGAATACAACCAGTTGATACCAGGGTCTACTTAGTTGATTGTTGCCATACATAATTAATCCAATGTAATGTGATACAGTCTTTACAGATGAAGGGGATTAAAGCAAATGCCCTTGTCTCACTATCTCCAGAGTTTAAATGTCATGGAAACAGATCTTTGCAAAGCTAAGATGACTTAGCAGGTCTTTCACAAATAGCCCATAATAAAATCTGTACCCTAAACAAGAAGTCTGTTAAAAAAAAAATTTCAAAACATATCACATTCAATTAGTTTTGAATTTGACTCAAAATCAAACCCAAAATGTAGCTAAGGTATGTAAACTAGGCTAAAGATTTATGAACAATCCTTCATATTCATGCTTTCAAGTTATAGGAAATGAAAGCAATGAACTGGGGTAACTGTGTAGTTCTTTACTGGGAAATACTTATAAAACTCACATGAAACAGAAACCTCTTTTGCCTGAGATGTTTTGTAGATGCTTCTACTTGAGAGCAAGACTATGAAATGAAAGTGTGTGACAGTAGCTGGATATGGCTTTAATCCTGTGTTCTTACTAAAAAATACCTCCAGGTGAGCCTGACGTTATCCAGACAGTTGCACAAGTGGAGGATAGTATTTAACATTCTTCCTTTGCATTCTGGAAAACAGACCTTATATTTTCTCTCCGTGTTCTTCTTTCCTCCTTCCCATTCTCTTTCTGGTACTTTGCCAGAAACTTTCCACTCCTTTCCTGGAGTCCAGTAATTGAAGGCAATTTCTTAGAAGCTGGTTCCAATTATCTAAAGCCAATGGAATGTGTAACTACTTCTTGCTATTGGTGAACTGCTTACTTTGGGATTTCAGATGAATTCAGATGACATGTAACCAGATGTTATCTGCTGTGGTAACTTTTTGAAATAAAAATTGTATGAGGGATGTGACTTTGCTGCCATATTGAGGTTAACTGCCCTCAAATTTCATGGACATGTATCCCTGAGATAAACTTTAAGAGTAAATTTTAGATAATAACCAGTGACAACCCAAAAGTGAGAAAATATGTTCTCTGTGCAATAAATAAGATTTTTCTTAGTTGACGGTGTCTTCACAATATGTTATGCTGATCAGATAAAAACTTACACTTTATAAAAATATTTTGTCATCTCTATGCTTAGAGATAATGAAATTATGAACTGAAAGTTTCTTCGTGTTTTTATTTTGGCAAACCTTAAAGATTTACTGTTGTTTCCTAGATAATAGAAAATGAATTTGTGCTGTTTACAAAATAAAAAAGTCTAAAGCAATACAAGTTACCTTTGAAATAATAACGAAGTACTCTGGTCTGCAGATGATCAAAAACTGATGTTAGTGACTGACAGCTGAAGGCAAGACAGAATGGTTAGATAGCATATTTATGAAGGTAGAACAGAAAGAAAAGCCCAATTTGCAAAACTTAGAAACCACATATATTATTGCATTATTAATCTTTATGAAAGAATTATTTGCCTTCTATAGGTATCTAGTAGGCTTTTGACAAGAAGGTTGTCTTCCAATGTGATTAAAATATGATCTAATCTTAGTAGTTTATTTTATGACAAAATATCGGATGAACAAAATTATTTCTTGTTAAATAGACAAGAAAGTGAAAACTGTGATTGTCCTTTGCCATAGGTAGGGGGAAACAAGCCAAGAATTGTCTTAGAAGTTGAGTAAGATAACATAAACATACATGTGAATGCATACTCATACACATATATGGTATGGGAAAATATATATGCTCTGTATATATATGTGGATACTTGCACATTGGTGTTCCTTAACATGTCACTGCATAGTATTTAGCATGCTTCCTCAACACAGTTGACAGTCAGCTGAATGAATGGCACAAGAGATGGATGTCTTCAAAGGTCTTCTGCAAGGAAGAAGTCTGTTGAGAGACATAGCTTTGAAGGGGCTGTAGCCACAAAGAACATTGTGGCTATGGAGGAAAATGTGAGTTTGCAGAGAGAAAATACTCTCTATTTCTTTGTAAAAATTGTTCTGCTAATAAGGCCTTTCAGGGTACTCACTCACCAGGACAGCTGATGGAGGGTGGGCACGTGGAAAGGGAGAGTGGGATTTTCTTCTCCAAACACAGAACTGAGATGTGTAGAGTGGACACAGAAGGAACAGAAAAGATAACACATGAGTATCTACCATTGATCTACCCATAGCACTTCTCATAATAGAACATGATGCAACCATGTCATTGACTCAAAAACTGTATAACATTTATTTGACACCCTTTCTAGGTAGTGTGTCTAACTAATAATCTAAATGCTAGTTTTGTTATAACTCAGATGTAGTTATCATAATGGCAATACTAATTATGAACAAAATATCAAAATAAAAGCTATAACATAATTTTAATTTTAATGATTTATTTTTAAAGTATGTGGGCTCTCTCAACAATTCTATATAGAAATGAAATTTGATAAGTCAATGAAAACTGCAAAATAAAATGTGAAACATTACCTATTATTTTTATTTAAGTCTTACTGATTCTTTGGATTTGATTTACAAATATAACTTGTAGAGATGAGGGAAGATTAATTATTTGACAAGTTAAAAGAAGAATATTTTAAAACAACTTCATTAGATGAGAATTTAGATAAATTATGAAAAAGTTAATTAAAAACAATTGAGTCTAACATGTGAAACTCATTAAATTTCAAAGATTAAATTCATAAGCCTGTAATACTTGAAATTTCCAAATAGAGTATATTCTCTGTCAGTAGAGTTAACTCAAATATTAACAAAAATGTCAAATTTTATTTTTTAAATAAAAAATGTTAAATAACATAAGAAAGATCAAGGAAGAAACTGAAGCTTTAGAGAACAAGTGAATACAGAAAAGTTCAGCAGGCTAATATGTAGATGCAGAACAACAGAATTGTCAGGAGCTGTGCATGTGTGCATGTGCATGTGCGTGTATGTATGTGTGTGTGTGTGTGTACAAGTGTGTGTGTGTTACTAGTCTGTGCTTCTAAATGCAAAAGCAAGATTTTAAGATCCCAGCTTGATAGATCTGTACTACTACATAGCAGGATATGTTTCTTAGAGTGAGGTACACATGAGGTTTCTGGACTTCTGACAATAATTCCATTTAGGGTATGGTCATTGTGAAATGTCTATCTCCTGTATATGCACAGGGAGACCTGAGTGAAAACTTCCGAAACCACCATGGAAAGTGTTAAAATTTGATCTGTAATAGCTTACCATGTTCAGAAGAGATAGGGTTTAGAATCGAGCTCTGTGGCACAGCACTTGCTCAGCATGCACAAGATCCTGCATTTAATCTGAAATACCATTTATAAAAGAATTCCTCAATATATTTTAGGATTGCCTTGGCTGTCCTTCCACTGAGATATTTGCATATCAGTGTTTATTGCACTCTAACTGATAGCAGGGAAGTAGAAGCCAACTAGATGTCCATCAGTGAATCAATCAACAAATGACAAGTGTGGTGCATAGAAAAAGATGGAATAGCCAGAAGCTGGAAAGAACCCAGATGTCCCTCAACGGAGGAATGGATTCAGAAGATGTGGTATATCTACACAATGGAATACTACTCTGCAATTAAAAACAATGAATTCACGAAATTCCTAGGCAAATGGTCAGAACTTGAAAATATCATCCTTAGTGAGGTAACCCAGTCACAAAAGAACACACATGGTATGCAGTCACTGATAAGGGGATATTAACCCAGAATCTCGGAATACCCTAGACACAATTCGCATATCAATAGATTTCTAAGAAGATGGAAGGAAAGATCCCTGGTCCTGGAAAGACTGGATGTAGGGGAACGCCAGGACAGAGAAACGAGAGGGGGTTGAATGGAGCAAAGAGGGAGGGAAGGGGGCTTATGGGACTTTCGGGGAGGGAGTTAACGGGAAAGGGGAAATGATTTGGAATGTAAATAAAAAAAAAACTTAGAAAATAAAAAAAAAGTTTAAAGGTAAAAAAAAAAAAAAAAAAAAAGAAAAAGATGGAATGCTTTTCAGCTATTAAAATGAAATAATGAAAAGTGTAGGAAAATAATGGACTTGGAATGTACGCTATTAAGTGAGGTGACCCAAAGTAATGAGCAAAAATACCATGTTATCTTTTATATGCAGATCTTAGCCTATAGTGTATATGTATCTTTGTATGTACATGCATATGCATTTATATATACTTATATATGTATTTATACACATACACACATTCACATGTGTGTGTGTGTGTGTGTGTGAAAGAGAGAGAGAGAGAGAGAGAGAGAGAGAGAGAGAGAGAGAGAGAGAGAGAGAGAGAGAGCAGGTATAAATATAAATGTGGGTATAGTATAAAATTTAGAATGGAGATTAAGATTAGTTAACATTGGGTGATGGGGGGGAATAGCATTAAGACAAAAAGTCATATGGGTCATGAAAGAATATATAAAGTTAATTTTTCCCTAGTTTCAATTCCATCATAGTCTTTTCTTTTCTATGGCAGGTAAGTGAGTAAATCTTTAATTCGCATAGTCTAAAACCTGACCTGAAGCTCCCTGGCTTCAGGATGATAATTCTGAGTAAGTTCACTGAGACTATTAGTGTTGGGAACTGGGCAAGTGTCTCAGTGGCTTCTTTATATTAACCATAGATTGTTTTCATTTGTGTGTTAATTTCAAAAGGGCAATTTGTAACTGATATTTGTATTTTTATCATACATTTTCATATTCCCAAACTGTCTTGCTCCTGGATTTCAGTGTACTGTATCATGCCCCCCCCCATAACTATATTGAAAGTTGTAAGCTGACAACACAAAATATTTGATAACTGCTGTTGGCCAGGAAAGCCTTTGCATCTCATTTCTTTTTTTTTTTTTAAGATTTATTTACTCATGTAATTTATGTTTGTTTTATTTTATTTTATTTTTTTAATTTACATTCCAAATCACTTCCCCTTTCCCGTTTCCTCCCTCCCCGAAAGTCCCATAAGCCCCCTTCCCTCCCTCTTTTCTCCATTCAACCCCCTCTCATTACTCTGTCCTGGCGTTCCCCTACATCCAGTCTTTCCAGGACCAGGCATGCAATAAGGACACATGCTCCACTATATTCATAGCAGCCTTATTTATAATAGCCAGAAGCTGGAAAGAACCCAGATGTCCCTCAACGGAGGAATGGATTCAGAAGATGTGGTATATTTACACAATGGAATACTACTCTGCAATTAAAAACAATGAATTCACGAAATTCCTAGGCAAATGGTCAGAACTTGAAAATATCATCCTTAGTGAGGTAACCCAATCACAAAAGATCACACATGGTATGCAGTCACTGATAAGGGGATATTGACCCAGAATCTCAGAATACCCTAGACACAATCAGCATATCAATAGATTTCTAAAAAGATGGAAGGAGAGACCCCTGGTCCTGCATCTCATTTCTAAAGAAAAATGTTTAGAGTGGTAGCAGATAGAGGATTTCTCCAGAAAAGAAAATGGGTCTGTCTAAAAGGAAGGCCATAGACACTTCTTGTAGGATAGTATTCATGAGGATATACCCCATTTGGTTAAAAAAAAAAATGTGTGGGGAAGAGAAACCACTAAAACCAGATCACCTATAGAAGAGCCCTTTCTAAGGACAGGCCTGCAATTTTCTCATGCCTTTCAAAAGCCACTGCCACAGATAGAGGGAGAATGGCCCAGCATTCTGCCATGTTTTTGTTTATTTTTGCTAAGAGTATTACTTTTCCAGCTTTCCTCTAAAATGTTCAGAGCCAAATAGTCAAATGCCAGGTCTAAACCACATGTTTCATGTTTGCGTTTCAAAATGTTTGAGCATCCATCATTATCTTGCCATTGGTTTGTGGTTCAATGCAGTATTCTGCTTGACTAAATCAGTTGGGAACCAAACTTTTTCTAGTGGGCTTTTGTTTCTGAGGAGTAATGACAGTGTGGAGGACATGTTCCTCACTGGCTTTTGTACTGTTGGCTCTCATCTGCCTTAGAACTCCAGCTCTAGGGATCTGTTGCCCGATTCTACACCCACCGTGTGGCATACACATACTTGCACACACACATAAATACAAAATACATTTTTTTTTAAATCCTAGGTTTAGTGTAGGTACAAATGCAGGTATTCTTGGAAACAAAATAATGAGCTTAGATGAGCAAAATGTTTGCTGGTGGTATAAGGAACGTCCATGATAAAGGGTTCCCTGCTGTGCCTCCATGCTCTAGAGACAGTAGGAGAACAGTATTAGGCTTAAACTCTCTCAAGCGGGCAGGATCTGCTCTATATCAGATTGGAACAGGCAGTAATTTGATCCCAGACTTTGAGAGTTCTTTAAAAGAAAAACTTGAAATATCTCAATCTTTAAAAAATATATGGAATCTTTTTATTTAAACCCTAAAAGTAAAGCACACACACACACACACACACACACACACACACACACTATTGTAATGCCATGAGCTAAATACCACGTTTGTAAAAGTTACTAGCAAACACATGTGAAGCTCAGCTGTGCAATGTCACTTTAATAAATAAAATACATTGCTTATATAAAAAAAATACAAACTAGCACTCTGTCCTGCAAACATTCATGTATTTGCTCATTTAGCTATCACTGAGAATGATCTAGTTCCCCTGCCCTGGGTCTTCTGCTCTGGGCAAGTTTCTAGAGTTACAGTGATGACAGATTCTAAGTCAAGCATTCCTGAATCCAAAGGAGGGAGTGGGGAGAAAATCAGTATATTTGCTGTTTATAAGCACACTAGAATCTAAGACCAGTGAGAATTACTGAATGTGGTAGAATTTGAGCTTTATAACATTTTTTCAGGCTACAGAAAATAATTGGAAAATTATTAGTCCTTTCTTTCTTTCACTATGTGAATACATCCTAGTTATCTTATCGTAGCTTTGCTTTAACCAAACCTAAACAAAGTGTCATACATGTGGGATTGACTGAAAAGCTCACTTCCTACATAATTTTTAAAAGTATGCTGAATTTTAAAATACACCAATAAATGTGATTATTTCTTTTAAATGAGCTTGTTACCAGACAGATGTCTGTATCTGCACATATTTACCCATGATCCAGATATTATTTGATTTCTTTTTTTCCACTAAAGACCATCTTACTTTGCTACAAGATAAATAAAGCACCAGCCACTTCTTTTTTCCTGTCTGTGAATTATGGTCAGGGTACCAATAAGCCACCTAAATGAATAAACTCTCCAGAATGCTTTGATTGTGATTATTAAAAAAAAAATAAGTACATGCTCTGAGAGTACTGAGTGAATTAGTGTTTCCACTGTTTGTGGCTTTGTGTAATTTGTTTACCTTAGTAGACATTAAAGGTCTCAGCACTCAAATTCTGTGAATGTAAAGACATTCTGGAGATTTCTGGATCTCCTCAAAAGTTCCCTTCAGGCAGCTTTCTACAAGTTACCACACTGGGAGTAAAGAGGAAGCTGGCTGTTGCTCTTTAGGTATAGTTTGGCCTTTCTAGGTGGAAGAACAATGTATCCATTGGTGATAACCATCTAGGTCCATGAATGATGTAATGAAGCATCAGTTGCACTAATGAGATGGGAAGCTCCAAAGACCTTTTGGCTATTTTGTTAAGTAAAACCACCACCTTCAAACAACAACAACAAAAAGTTCCTTGAAATGGCTTCTGTCAAAAATAAACTCCTCAGTTATTTCACAGCAGGTGTTCCTGACAGAACAGAAGACACTGGAATTTCCTATGACTGTGGTTGGCTTTAAAGAACACAATTTAAACACATCTTTCATCATTGTAATAATATGGTAATGATTAAATTCACCTGCCAAAGCCCAAGGCATCTGTTTGTTTCATGGGAACGTTCTAGTGTCTTGTGTACGAACTTGTTCAAGTGGGAGTTTGCCATTGCAAGAACAGTCAACTGCAGCTTATCTCACACAACCAAGGAATGGTATGTCCTCCTTAATCAGGCATTCTTGCTGGAGAACGGCTGCATATAGCACACGGTCTAATTTTCAAGGAGTTCACTTTAATCATGACAGCCATGTTCACAGGGCCCATTGCTTTAAAGCAATAGTGCACATTTAACTCTTTTATTCCCTCAAGCTTTAAGTGTTTTCCCAGTTTTGGCCAGTACTTACTCATGGGTCCATCCTAGTTCTCAGAATGTAGAGCTGTTCAAATCCAGAGGCACCATCTGCATGTTTGCTTTGCCTCAGTTGTCTGATCAAGCCCCAACTCTTTTGGAGCTCTTCCCAGCCTGCCTGGCTCCTTGTTCAACCAGTTTAAGCTGCAATATTTTGGTTGCTAGTTGCACAAAATTGACCTTTCCTGGACGATTATTGACTTAAAGAGCTTGATTTCTGCCCCTTATGCTTTGATTAGGGTATATGATCTGGAATCATATAATTACACAAGCTTTTGTAATGCAGAGAGCTTATGCATCATCTCTTTCTTAAATTTTTCATTTCTATAAGCACAGTAGTTCCATTATTGAGAGCCTCTTATATTTGGGCATGTACTTGGTGCATTGTAAAAGCACTCATTAAAAACACATGTTTTGATAGATAATGCAGTACAATAGTAGCATTCAACCTTTTTTTTTTTAATTTAATTTTATTTTATTTTTTTAATTTACATTCCAAATCACTTCCCCTTTCCCGTTTCCTCCCTCCCCGAAAGTCCCATAAGCCCCCTTCCCTCCCTCTTTTCTCCGTTCAACCCCCTCTCATTACTCTGTCCTGGCGTTCCCCTACATCCAGTCTTTCCAGGACCAGGGGTCTCTCCTTCCATCTTTTTAGAAATCTATTGATATGCTGATTGTGTCTAGGGTATTCTGAGATTCTGGGTCAATATCCCCTTATCAGTGACTTCATACCATGTGTGATCTTTTGTGATTGGGTTACCTCACTAAGGATGATATTTTCAAGTTCTGACCATTTGCCTAGGAATTTCGTGAATTCATTGTTTTTAATTGCAGAGTAGTAACCTTAAAAACCAAATCTCCCACTTGTAGTAATTTGCATGAGTCTGGAGGAGATCATGCTAAGTGAAATGTAAGGTACATATAGAAGAACTATGAATCTAAACAAGTCACTCATAGAAACTGACTATGAGGAGGTGTACCAGGGGCTTGAGGAGGAAGGGGGGAGAAAATTAGGAAATACTAATAAGATGCAATGGTAGCTTAACTTCTAGAGACCTAGTTTATAACATAGTGACTATAGGTAATCATGATGTTTATATACTTAAAATTTGCAGAGAAAATTTATCTTATGGACTCTCTGCACAAAGTAGGTAATTAGCTGACAGGATGAATATGTTGATTAGGTTGTTGGTAGTAATCACATCAAACCTACTCCTGTAAAATCTACATTTCCTCCATCATCCCTTTCTCTCCTTTAAATGTTTTTGATCTTATTGTCCACTATATGTACACATTTGTGTCTATGTGGGATATGGGGAGAAGAAAATTGTGGCAATATCGATTTGATAGAATAGATATTTTTTAAGCTCATAGTAGAGAAATATTCGCTCTATGCTCTTTCTTTCTCACACCTACTGGATCCTTTCTTGGTGCATCAAAATCCTTATAGAGAATCCTATAGAATATTGACATTTGATTCAGTCGCACAAGCATGTATTTACCTAGCATGTGATAGGCAATGAAGTGGGCCCATGTAAAGTAACAGTGTAACAGAATGCAACAGAAAAGCAATCCCTCCTCCCAAAGCCATCTTTCTCACTGAGCTTTTCATCCAGAAGAACAGAAAAAAACAAACAGTATCACTGGTGAATATGTGAACTATTCTAAAGCAAGGTACAGACATTAGTTAGTATCTATCAACCTGTCCGTTCGTCCGTCTATCTATCTATCTATCTATCTATCTATCTATCTATCTATCTATCTATCTATCTGTATGTATATATGTATGTATGTATGTATGTATGTATGTATGTATGTATATGTATTAGCTATTCAAGACACCCCATCCAAACTTAGGAGAAATGCCCTTGTATGAATACAGTAGGAAGAGCAAAGCCAGTGAAGACTTTTAGTTGCTACCATTGTTGTTAAGTTATTCAATCCACACTCTTCATAAAGAAAGAAGAGGATAAGTAGTAGTACGTCGTAGCTATTGAATTACCATGAGCTGGGCAACAGTTATTTATCATTTTATAGTTTGGGAGGGCAGCGTGGTGCAATCCTCAGAGGACCCTTCCTTGCCTCCCAGATCTGGCGGTTTTCTAGAAGGCTTGGTGTTTCCTTATTGTGAGTGAGTCATTGCATCCTCTGGCTCAGACAGTGTTCTGTGTAGGTGTGTTTTCGTCTGATTAGCATCCACTGTAAAAAGACACAACTTGATTGTATAAGCAAGAACTCTGTCTCCAAATAAGGTCACATCCTGAAGTACTCGGGGTTAAGATTTCAACATTCCTTTTATAACACTGGAATGTTGCAGATAAATAATTTAAATATGTATCCAGTGAGCACAGACTATGTGCAACACCTTGTTCTGGGTGGGGAAGCTAGGGTGGGAGCAGAAACCAGGGTGACCCAACCATATTGTTTTTAAGCACCTTATGTTAGATTGCATTAATTATACAAAACAAGTCTCACTGTGACACATTAATGCATGTACTTACTTTGATCATATTCATTTATCTCTTCCTGTCTTTATCCCTTCTTTCCCCCTTGTATTTTTTTCTTTCTTAACCAGCTCCCTTCAGCCTCCATTTCTCTTGTTTCTCTATGACAGCACAACATGTAACACTTGAATTTCTGTGTGGCTTACATTGCTTAACAGAAATCCATTTCCATCCATTTTCTTGCAAATGACATGATTTTATTATTTTTGGCTGAATAGCATTCTACTGGTAATATGTTTTCTTTATTTATCCATCTCTTGATGGGAACCTAGCCTAGTTCCATAATTTGGCTACAGTCAATAATGTCACAATAAACATGATTGTGCAAGTATCTGCATTGTATGCTAAGATTCATTCATTTATATAACAAGGAGTGGTATAGCTGAATCATACATGACAGTTCTATTTTTAGTTTGTGCAAGAACATTGATTCTAATTTCCATAAACACAAGTGGTATGCAAGGATTTCCTTTTTCTCATTCTTTTGCTAGTGTTTTTTTTTTTTTTTAATGTTAATGATAGACTGGGGTAAGAGAATTTCAATGTACTTTTTATTTGCATTTTTCATTGTAAAACATGGTAAATTTTTCCCACATATTTATTAGATGTTTGTATCACCCCCCTTCCCCCCACCACCCCCTCTGGTAAGTGTCTTCCTAGTTCTTGTGTTTGGATTATTTTTCCTTTTAGTACTTAATTGTCTTAATTTTCTATATGTTCTGAATATCAAACTCCTAACATACAGATAGAGAGCCGGTATATATGTCTGTTCCCTATGTTGTGTCCTTTGCTGACTGACCTAAGGTCTTTTAACTTGATAGTATTACTTCCTAAGCAATTTGAAAGTCCTATTCAGAAAGTTGTTATCTTGCTGATATTTGAGATGTTTCTTATATCTTCCTCTAATAGTTGCTAAACATCAGGTCTTAAGTAATGTTTTCTTTATCCATTTTGAGTTGATTTTTGTACAGGTTTGAGATAGGGATGGAGTTTTGTTCTTCAACATTTGAAATTGCTCTCCTAACACTGTTTGTTACAGAAGTTGTCTTTTTTTTCCAATGTGTGTGTTTGTTTGTTTTGTGTTGTTGGGTTTTTTTGTTTTGTTTTTTGTTTTTTGTACTTTTTGGAAAATCAGATGGTTATCGTGTATGGATTTTTCTGGCTCTCTTCTCTTCTAATGGCGTTTTTCTCCATTTGTATGATTTTGCTGTTTGTTAGTTCTGTCACGGTACTTGGCTGCTATTGTTACTGTGACTTAGTATAATTTGAAATCTGGTTTTGTAATATTCTACTGTTGCTCTTTTTGCTTCCAAATATTTTAGCTATCAGGTGTTCTATTTGTCCCCATTGAATATTTGGAACTTCCCCCCTAGTTCTATGAAGGAATGTCACTGGAATTTTGTTTTGACTCTATAGATTACTTATAATTACTACTAACATTTTCACAATGCTAATCTGGCTGATTCATCAATACAGGAACTCCTTCCACCTTCTCAGGTCCTCATCGATCTCCATCTTCACTGTTTGATTAGTTTTCATTTTCAGGTCAGTTAGCTTCTTTGTCAGTCAGGGCTTTATTGCTGTGAAGAGACACTGTGACCAATACAACTTTTATAAAATAAAGTAAATATTTAATTGGGGGCTTGCTTACAGTTTCGGCTTTGAAACCTCAAAGCACATGCCCAGTGATGCACTTCCTCCAACAAGGCCACACCTTCTAATTCTTCTAATTTTCCCAATCTAACTCTTCCAAGTTCACCAATTAGGCACTCAGTATATAAATATATGAGCCCATGGGGGGCATTCTCATTCAAACTACCACATCTTCTTTGGTTAGGTATTACTGAATATATTTTGAATGAAATAGAATTACTGTATGTATTAATACATATATATATATATATATATATAAATATATAAAACGTACTGACTTTTTACATCAGGAATTTATAAGTATTTGTTGAAAATATTGTCTCTAAAAGTTTTGCCAGAGTTTTCTGGTCATTTAAGGACAGAGCCATATTGTCTGTCAGTAGGTATAATTTGAGATCTTCTTTCCTTATTAACCATCTTTCTGTTTTTGTTTTGGGGTTTTTGTTGTTGTTTTGTATTTTTTTGTTTTATGAGGGTTTTTTGTTGTTTGGTTTTGTTTGTTTGTTATTTTTTAGCTGCTTTACTCCTCTGGGTAAAATCTCAAATTCAGTAGGCACACTGGAATGGGCATCTTCACCTTGTTTATTGTTTTAAGCGAATTTTGTTAGTTTTTTTCTTCATTAGTAGAATGTTGGCTATGGTTTTGTCACATAGAGCCAGTATCAACTGCAGGCATCATCTCTCTGCCATTGCTTCCTTAGAGAATTTATCACGAAGGACTGTTGAACACTATCTACATCTTTTTGTCACTTGTTTAAGTGGTCATGTGATTTGTGCCCTTGATTTAATTACATAGATAATTCACATGTGTTTAAACATTCTTGCATACCTAGAATGGAACCATCTTGATTATATATACGTCCTCTTAATACATTGTTGAATTTCATTTGTAAGTAATTTGGTGAGGACTTTGCATACATGTTCATCAAGTGTATTGTTTTTTTATTTTCTTATTTAGTGTCTTAGTGTTCTATTGCCATGAAGTGACACCATTAACAAGGCCACTTATAGAAAAAAGCATTTAACTGGGTGCTTTTTTATAGATTCTGAGGGCTTAGTCCATCATCATCATGGCAGGCAGGCAGGGTGCTTTAAAAGTAGATGAGAGTTTCATTCTAGTTCTCAGACAGCAGGGAGAGAGAGAGAGAGAGAGAGAGAGAGAGAGAGAGAGAGAGAGAGAGAGAGAGAGAGAGAGAGAGACAGAGACAGAGACAGAGACACAGAGTCAGACAGAATCCCAGAGAGATTCTCTGAGACATACTCAGAGAGACAGAGATACATAGAGATACAGAGAGACAAAGAAAAGGAGAAACACACAAAGGCAGACAGACAGACAGACAGAAAGAAAGATAAACAGACAGACAGACAGACAGACCATTTTGACTTGAAACACCAGACTTGATATGTGTCATTATCCTGTTTTACTATTGGAGTAATACTAACTTCCCAGAATAAGATTGGAAATGTTCCTTTCCCATTTACTTTCATGAAATAATCAAATGTAACTTGGTTTTATTTTTTCCTAAAAGTCTAAAAAAATTCAGAAATCAATATGTTCCGTGGTAGAATTTTGTTAGGAGATTTTATCCCTATATCAATCTCCTCTATTGATGTTTATCTGTTTTTTTTAATCCTTGTTTTTTTTTTAATTTTATTTTCTAAGTTTTTTTTTATTTACATTCCAAATCATTTCCGCTTTCCCGTTTCCTCCCTCCCCGAAAGTCCCATAAGCCCCCTTCCCTCCCCCTGTTCCCCATTCAACCCCCTCTCGCTTCTCTGTCCTGGCGTTCCCCTACATCCAGTCTTTCCAGGACCAGGGGTCTCTCCTTCCATCTTCTTGGAAATCTATTGATATGCGGATTGTGTCTAGGGTATTCCGAGATTCTGGGTTAATATCCCCTTATCAGTGACTGCACACCATGTGTGTTCTTTTGTGATTGGGTTATCTCACTGAGGATGATATTTTCAAGTTCTGACCATTTGCCTAGGAATTTCGTGAATTCATTGTTTTTAATTGCAGAGTAGTATTCCATTTGGTAAGTCATACATGTCTAGAAATGTCCCCATTTCTTCTGGTTGTGCCTAGTTGCCAGAATATGTGTTTTCTAAATATTTCCAAGTGACTATCTATATTTTAATGACAGCTATTATAATTTACCTCATATTTTAATTTTTAATTTTGTTTAAATTGTGTCTTCTCTCTTTTTACTTAATTCAGACATAGATTTATCAATCATGTTAATTTTTTTAATGAATCAAATTTTGCTTTCACTGATTTGTTTACATCATAGACATTCTACTTTTAAATTATGGCATAATGTTGTTATCTACAGATATGTTGAACCTTATTCATAGCTCTTCTGTAACATGCACAGCAACCTGAGGACTGCATAGAAATGAAACATGGAAATATAAAAATGTTGTATTTATTTATGGTATATGAAGATATGAATAATTATTTCAACTCAGTATTTATTTATTATTTATTTATTTATTTCTCAGTATTTATTTATACTTGCCTTATTGGTCTATAATATGAGCTATTTCAGAGAAAGTTAAATAATCTGTGCTAAGAAGTTTATCCTGTAGTTATTAAATAGAAGACTCTAAATACCTCTAAGTTGATTTCATCTATAATATAGTTTAACTTTCAGATTTATTTATTAGGTTTTTGTCTAGGTCCCTTATTTACTGATGACAGTAGGCATTGAAATCACCTGGAACTTTTGTATTGTGTTTATTTCCAGTAGCACTTGTGTTTTGAAATTGAGTGTAACAATATTTGGTGCACAAGAATCTACTATCATTATGTTTTCTTGATATATTACTCCCTTAGTACTGATATTCTTTGTCTGCTTTAAAACTTGGTTTAAAGTCTTCTTTGCTTGATAACCATAATAGCAAATCCTTCTCAAGTCTGAAGGCATTTGCCATGAATACCTTTCAGTCCTTTTACTTGTACTATGGGCATGTGTTTGCTGATGAAGTGTGTTTCTTGCAGGAAACAAAGAGTTTGTATTTTATTTCTAATCTAACTATCCAGTCTATGTGGATTATTTGGAATATTAATACTATTTACACTTATGATAATCAATGAAATATATGAAATAATTTGCCATTTTCTCTTTTTTCTGATGTTTGATTCTTTCCTAATTCTCATTTGCTTATGTTTCTAGTGGAAATTTTTTCCAATTAATTAGTTGTTAATTCTAAACCTCTGTTCTCTGCATTTGGAACTTCTTTCTTTATATTCCTCAACACTCACTTAGTGGCCATGATATTATTTAGTTACTGTTATATTGTTGCTGAAGATAGGGACTACGTCTTCATTTAGATAACAGGAAGATTAAACATCAATCTCAGGGATACAGCTTACTTAGTAAAAGGGACTGAAAGCAGGTAGCATAATATGGGATTGAATCCAGGATCATATTAGGGATGTGTTCTACATCTAAGTAACATTCTCCACATCACAATGTACACACACACACTTATAAAATAGGTTTACATATAAAATAACTTTTTAAAAATCATTCTAAGAGTTAGTTATCTTTTCTCCACCTGTCTTCTCTGGCCTACCCTCCTCTTACCCTCCCATTCCTTTTCCATGATTTTTTTCTAGGGTGGTTTTCAGGAAAGACTGGACACTTGTTTCTTCTGCTGTTCGGCATTTCCTTCCATGTTATCTTGAGTCTATTCCCTATGAAAGAGCAAAAGCTAGGGTGTAATCGCCTCTTTCATGTTTCTGCATTGTCTACCAGCTGGTCCGAACAAGCAGTTTGTAACCAGAGCCGGATGGAATGGCTTTGTTTCTATGCCTCATAGTACAAGGAAGAAAGAGACCAAGTTTCCCTTCCTTGGAGTTTCTCCAGTTACATTACCTAATTGGACTACCAGCCAGGACTGGCACTAAATTCTACTATGCCGGTAGTATTTCAGTGTCCTGACAAAACCCAAGAATAAGAGAAAAGGTTAAAAGAACAGTGGGTAGAAGGGTAATAAGAGGTTGCATTATTTCTGCCACTAAGGATTATGGGTTCTGAGGCCGAGCACCAGCATGTCATTATAATCATACATGCCTTAACTGTCTCTTGTCACTATGGACTAACGGTTACCAAGCTTCTATTCTTCAAAGGAAGATGACTTTCATTGAGAATCTGATACCCAAATAACTTGCTTTAATAGCATTTGACTAGAGCCACACTGGATTACAAAAGATGGTGCTAGCTGGAATAATGGGGCGATGTGTGAATGGGATGGATTGGATTCTATGTAAAAGGAGAATGTAGAAGAGTTGCTTTCCAAAGCTGTCAGCTCAAGGTCAAGCTTCCCAGGATGATGCTGAGGTAGAATACCATGTGGCTGAGAAATGGAGAGTACTCATAAAAATCAGCATTCCATGCAGCTCCTACATCAGCCCATCCGAGATCTCCTTTCTTCTGCATCTGTTACCATGCTAGTTTTTCTCCATGAGGTCACTTGCACTCGTCTCCTACTCCTTTCCTCTGCTTTGCTATCATGGGCTTTTTGCTACTGTCCATTTCTCTACTTCTGTTGCAATAACCAGAGGCTGTATGACTCTCCAAGTCTCTGTCTCATCCTGAGCCTTCATGCTTCTTCTTAGCCATCCACCTCTCTGAGGATCTGCTTTCTCGTTGTTTCTTCTTTAAGCTGCCAGGAAGTTAAAAAATGCTACTTTTGCTAATCCTCCATCTTGGCTTCTCTAACTGCTGTGTGTTCTTGGCAAACATTATTTCTCAGGCAAAAGATGGGCATGCATTCAGTTAACTGTTTTGTTGGCAGAAATAACTTAGATGTTAAAGTTTCTTTGTTGCCGAAGACAAGGACTACTTCTTCACTTAGACAATAGGAAGAGTAGATATCAACCTAGGGCATACAGCTTGTTTAGAAAGAAGGACTTAAAGCAGATGTTTGATGTGGGATTGAATCCATATCTTGTGCATATTCAACATATGTTCTGCCTCTACATTACATTCTCCACATCCTCAAATCCTGCTGATCATCACTTGATAAGATAGCTTATCATGCTTCTCTTTTTTTATTATTTCAAAGCTTATAAACTTTACCTTATATATCAGAGTTGGATGTAGTTTTTTTCTTTTTCTTCCTGGGAGTTGGTGCCTCAGGGTCAGGACATATGTTTCATCTTATAGTGCAACCAGGTCTCCAGGTCAAAATCCTCCTGCTTCAGCTTTTCAAGTGCTGAGATTACAAGTAAATAGTACTATGCCAAACTTGTTATGTTTCTGTTTGGCAGAAGGCAAGTTGGAAATGTGAGGAATGCAAGCCTAATTGACCAGAAAATACAGCAGTTGCACTTAACTGCACTCAATGGGGTGGGACAACTTGTAAGGTTAGGTGTGCTATACCTGGCCCAGTCCATGTTTGTTGCCTGTACTGAGTTTATAGCCAAGCACAGTAAGCTGTCCCTTGCTCAGGAAAAAAGCTAGAAGTTGTACCCACCTGCACTGATCCTGATATACTGGCTTTGGTTTTAGTCATTGGGGATAGATTAGCTCAGTCAGCTCTTAGGTGACAGCAGGTTTCTAGGATAGGTTTAAAAATATGCTTCTTCCCAAAAGAAATCTTGAACATACTGGGTTCTTGGGGTAAACTGTCATCATAACTTTATATAAGATTTATAAAGCCTTGTGAAGGCTGCTGTGGGTCTGAAGAAGCTCCTCAGTTGCCTTCTGGCCCCACTGATCAGCCTCCACACTACTGAGGAGACAGGATGGAGAGCCGTCATCACCCCAGGTGTATTTACCCTCCCATTGGCCACTCTGGACTCAGATGAGAGTATTCCAATTATAGGAATATTATAGAGTATTCGAATTATAGGAATTATTCTTTATTATCTAGGATTTTTATAGAGAGCACTTTTTGTCCTTTTGCAAGATTGCAGCACTAGATTAAATTTCCCTGTTGGGATTTTATTATAATCAAGCCATACCCCTCCTCTTATCTTAAGATATGGAAGATAAACTAAAGAAAATTATTTTCCATTTTATTTTTTTTCCATAAGATATTTCTACCTTTAGAGCAAAGAGGGTCTTTCTTTTTTGCCTACTATTTTTCTTACACTGAATAAAATATTTCAGCTTAGGTATAGACTGTATCTGAAAATGTATCTCCCCACTTCAAACTTTATTTTATTCTAGAAACAAATGCTTTTATTCATTCTCTAGTTACAGGATATCTAGTTAGGATACTAGCGGCAAGCTTATGTTTCTTTTGTTGCAACTTAATATTTACAGTAAACAAGTCATTCAGTGCCTTTATCCTATGACTGGAGAGGTCAAATACTTATAAAATTTAAAACAACCTCTTCTCTTACAGAAGAATTCCCCTATAACAATCCATGACACTATTGATGGGTGTGCCATGATGGCAAAAGCAAAAGTCAGAACAAGAAAAAAAAAATCAAGTGAGAGCCTGGAATTCTTTGGTAGATTAAAGTTGGTGTTTTTGTTTCTAATTATATGTATTTTACTCCTTAAAGTGAAACCTCATTTTAGGAAATCCAGGTGGCAGAGTGAAAGCTGCATGCCATTTAGATGTTCCAAGGTATTCCAAGGCCTTCCTTAAAGGAGCCACTAAGCCTCCCTTATCTCTTCTACTGAAGCAGAGGCACCCAGTGGAAAGAGACACTAAAATACTTTTATATTATCCTTTGCTCCAATAATGAATTACAATCCCAAGAATACTGTATTCCTCATAAGAGCACCTAAAAACCAGTGTAGAGAAGAACAGGCCATTTCACTTTAGAATTATCAGCAAATGTACCAGATGAAAGTAACTTCCACAGTTATGGAATCTTGTGTCTACATAAGAGTTGAGAACAGAACATTTATTTCATTTGTGCATTTTTAGTTTTGTCTTTAGGGATTGAAATCAGGGCCACAAATATGCTAAAGTATATACTTTATCACGGACTTATGACCTGAACACCTTATTGTATTATTTCTTAAAAACTGTGTCCCTACTGGGTTGTGAAATATTCATTAACTAGCATATGGCTCTATTATTTTCTTGTTAATATTTTTAGCTTAACAACACAAATAAATAAAAGTAGAAAATTAACTATACTAGCCTAGCCAGTGATTTAACTGCTGGTGTTTGCTATTCTGAAGTGGGTGTTGGTAGATCTGGTGGGGCACTTTCCTTGTATCAGCAGCACTCAGAAAGGGTCATGCCTCACAGCATGGTGGGGAGAAACAGTCAGCTGTGGATGGATTTCTCTTAGAGAGGATGTGGCTTCACTCCCCTTACTTTCAAGTGGCATCCTCATAGCATGCCGAGGATGACAAGCACCAAATACAAAGCCAGACAGAAGCAAGCGACACTGCTGTTTGATGTAAGTGACAGGCACTTCCCTGTGCAGCAGACATATCCAAAATGGATTAACGTCTAAGCCAGGCCCTTTCACCTGTATCCTCTCCTGAGGCCTGAGAAAACAGTGTGTGGGACTTGTCCCTAGACCTGCTGACTCTTCGGCCACCTTTGAGATGACACCAGTTTCTGATCTTAGAGAGCATGTGGGATCAGGTGCTGCACAACTTGGTGATGTCTTGTAAGGGATTCCCTGTGGTGGAGGAAGAGGGACAAAGGAGAAATACAAGAAGGGGGCTGGAAAGAGTTCAGTGTGGCCTCTTGGTAAATGTCATCTATGTCTTTCTAATTGATAATTTTCTTTATTACTAACTTTCTATATTTCTAACAAAACCTGCTTTTATTACACAGGCTATGAAGTATGAGTCTCACAGGTAAGAATCACACAGCATTTTTGAAAGCCCAAGTCCTTCTGGCCTGTTCTGATAGCTGGGTTCTTACCATAGCAAGTGTGCAGCTGGGGGCACCCAGGATCAGACCGGCCTTGTTGGTCTTTAGTAATTCTTGACATCAACATTCCCATGACTTAACTCCTTCATAAAAGATGCTTCCTTCTGGCTAACATCCCCAGGAGTTCATTTCCACTTCTGCTGTGAGGATGGTATGGAACTGCTCATCCTAGACAGCAGAGGAGGCCCTAATAATGTGGTTAAGCTAACCAGGAATTTCCATATGTTGGACATAGTGTTTGTCTCACTACTGGTCAGGTATTTTATAAAGGCCTTTTGTGGATTTTCCAGATTATGGCCCTTTCTTCTGACTGTGAGTGAAAAAGATTGGAACCCTATGTGCTTGTTGGCTCTGTCCAGTGATCCCAAAACACTAACAGTACCATAAAATGTGTGAAGTAGCTGCAGAGAGGAGAGAGAAAGAAGCCTATCATGCATCCTACCCTGGGTATTCCTGTGGTATGAGGCTGTTGGCTCCTATTATTTATGTTAGTATGCAACGGCTTTTTCTTACTTGCCTATCAGCTGAACTCTCATATCTTCAATGACATGATCCCACTTCAAAATATTCTATCGCTCATTCTTAATTGGCAAGGGCACTAAAACAGTGAAAAACACCAACTAGGAGCAAACATTCACCAACAGTAAAAAACTCATAATTAGTAATAGTGATAGAAAGGTAAGTGTTTTGGGACCCTGACTCAAATCAGGCAGATTTCCCACTTTCTCTGAGCGGAAGAATGGTCTACATTGTGGCTGTTCATTTTAATTTAATGACTATAAGTAAATGAACATTTAGGTCCCAAACCACCCTAAAGAGCTCATTCCATTAAATTTCTAGGAAAAAAAAACCCATCACCTTTGATATAATTTGGAAGTCCAAGCATGAAAATAATAGGGTGTGCAGGCAAGCCACACAGCCCCAATGTCAACAGCCCAGTAGTTGTAACAGCATCTGGAGCTGGGAGGAAGAAGGAAAACTGTTTGTTATACTATGTGCTGAAGTCTTTGCCCAGCTGATTCTTCTTTTCCCTTCTGAATAGGAAAGCAGAGTTGGCTCTGTCATATTGAGCCAGTTGGTAATGGGGTCCGCCAGGCGTGGAGGAGATAAAAGCCACCACCTGCCTTGCCTCTGCTCCCCCTGCCCCATTTCCCAGTCTCCAGTTGTCTGCACAGCTGCTGACAGCCAGTCATTGTTCCACTTCAGAGCTGTCGGGAGCTCAGCTGTCCCAGTCTTAGCTTCACAATTGCAGTTTGAATGTAACTCTTGGGTGGGTTTTGTGTGCACCTTGGCCGTGACCCCTCAGTGGGCCATGTGCCTGTAGGACTGAGCAGAGTCTGAACAGAAATAGCTGTGTGTTTGACATGTGCCAGGACCAAGGGGGAGCCCAGACAACATTCCCAAGAGGGAAGGGGTTTTTGAGCAAAGATGAAAGAGAAAGAGTGTACAGTAAGAACTATTTAGCATAGGTCAATTTGAGGCTACAGAGTTATACATTCACCCCATTGTGAGACTAGAGCACCTCTTTTCTTTAATATTGCCTGGGCGTGGCCAATAGACCTTTTGGCAACTATCATTGGCTCAGAGATGGCACATGACCAAGGTCAACAAGAGTCCTGCAGACTTATGCACAGATCTACATAGTAAGCTATGTCAGCATTCCTCCTTCTCTCCCTCCTGCCTATAGCTTTCTTTCACAATGTTGAATATTGAAGCCAAAACTTTGCACATGCAAAGACAGTAGTATTGAGCTAGACCTCTAGCTCACATAGATCTACTTTTGATAAATAGGAATCATTGCTTCTAGTTTAAATATAATTGATGAAGAGGGATAATTGGTAAAAAAATACTTATGGCCAACATATTTCTCCTTGTTAGGTATGATGGATGTTGTAGTAAGTAACTCAGATCCCCTTTAAGAGAAAATGTGATTATCTCCCCAGGTTTTAGGAGTAAACTGGTAGATAGCACTTTTCCATCTGATAAAAGCCTCTGCCAAAGAGAAACATTTTGCCCAATCACATGCCATCTTACTAAGGCTGTGGTCCATGTTGTTACTGAAGTAGAAACATGAAGGTCCGATTTTTTTAACACTACTCAAAACATCTCTAGATAAAAGCACCTTCAATTTCTTATAAGTTCCAGCGACTCCCTTGAGGTTACAGACAGGGATCCCTGTGTGTCTCTTTGCTTCTATAGATGTAATTCCCAAACTCCCCCTAGAGAAGCTCCTGAAAATGTGTTAATTGATGTCCCCAGGCTCTTCCTATGGCACCAAGCTAAGTAGATTGGATTTCCTCCTGTAGGTGGACCTGAGCAGATGGAATAGAGTGAAGGCTCTAAAAAAAAGGTTGACAGTAAATTAAAGCACGACCTAGTAAGACAACTCATATAGTTACATTCCTTGGGAATCTACCCCAGACTCCCAAGAATATTGAAACTCTTGATCACACCCATCCTCTGGACCACACAGTGTATAGATTACCTATTTATCAGATTTGTTAGGTGTTTGGAAGTTATGTAGTCCTATCTGAATGCCATACATTCATATGAACAGCAAATATTTTTTAATGATGCACAATGTTATAATGACCACCTTAAATTGTGCTTCTCTCCCCTGTCTCTTGGATATGAGGTGCCTTTGGGAGAGAATCTTTTGTAGTTACCTTCATAAGGGCATCAATCTTACCAAGCTTAAAATTAAAATGCTAGCACAAGTGGCATTTCCTTTTCCATTTCAAATCTGCAGTGTGGTGAGAACTTTCAGGAAATTAAAATACTGTCTTTAAAGCTCTGCTTTTATAAGGATGAGAAGGAAATTGCCACACACTAGCATGTGTCAGCTATCAAGATTTTTTTATAGTCCAAAAATATTTGCCAACATTTCTCTCATGTGAAATGTATTATTCACAGTAAGTAAAAACAAACATGGATACTTTATGTGTAGCTCCTTTTAATAACTTGAAGCCAGAATAAATGATCAACAAGACTCAGGGTTAATAATGGGCTCAAAGGATGCCTTAAACTCAGGCAGCAGACCTCTGCCCTAAGACAACGGTTTGCACATGTCTCCTCTTACTGTCTCTCCAAAACAATGATTAAATTTTAAACAAATGGCTCCTTAGTTATTTAATTGTGTGTACAAATATATTTTTATATACATGTTTTATAACATATATCAGTATATATTTATACACACATATACACTATTGATTCTTGAACTCCATATTTCTCTTAAGAGCTATATAATGCAAAAATTGCAAAAATTATAGATTGAAGCTATCTTAGTATATGCAACCACAGACCTATTTGTCATAAGACCGTATTGTATAAATCAGATCACTGGTGAGTTCTGAGATATATAAGTGCAATATTCAATGTGGTTTGAAGAATCTTAAATTCTTCACTTTGAGAAGGAAAAACAACTTTTATCGGTTTTTAAGTCATACTCTCAAAGATGTCACACAAAGTCTTAGTGCAACTTTAATTTATTAACAATTTAAAGAATATTAATACTATCAACTTATTTAAATGTTGTATGATTATTTAACTATGCAAGTTTTTTTTTATATTTAGTGTTTAAACATTTATTACCAGTTCCTTTTTCTTTCAAGTGCTTTTTTTTTTATTCAAAATTTGATTTATTTTTCTTGAGGAACTAGAGTCAAAATTTAAATTACAAATTCAATATTTATGAGTCATATAACTCTCTCTATATGAGAAACTTATCTAATTGAAAGTTTATATTCCTTTATTAAAGTTTGTACATTTTTACTACTAATATTTCTAATGCTGAACACTGTACTATGAGTATTGGAATGTATAAGACAGAAGTCCTATCTTTGTGTGTTTATGTTTCTTGTCATTTTTCTTACTTGCTGTCATATTCTGAACACAGCCAATCTCACATAGTTTCTACCCCACTCAGGAGCATGTGAGTTTAGTTTTCTTGCCAAGTCACATGTCATACACACTAATTATAAATGTCTGTGCCTTTAACATTGAATTTATTCTTTAACATAGGAAATATGGCTGGCTCAGGCTAAGGAAACCTAACATAATTGTTCACTTTTAAATGTCTTCATGTAAAACTCAGAGACTGATATTCATGGAACACATGAGCCCCTCTGTTTTATTGATAACTTTTTGGTAAGAAGTATAAGTTCCACAAAATGCTTCTCGGAAAACATGTGTTAGGAGCAAGATGTCTTTGTGTGTATGTGCCCTTGGGTGCCCTTGAACAAGCCTGTGTTGGCCTGAAGAGAGCCAAAAGCATAAACCAGACATAAAGAACTCTAAGCACATGCTGTAGAAAGCAGTAGCTCTTTGGAACCATATTCTATTTGGCAGAAACAAATGCCGACTCAGCCCTTTCATCAGTCATCTATGAGTATATTAAATTTTCTGTCTTGTCCAAGGTGTGGATCTTTTTGTAAAAGCCTTCCAAGGTGAAGTCTTTATGTCTGCAAAATGCAAAGGTTATAAGCCTTCTTCTTAAGAACAAGGGCAGTTTATTTCCTGAGCATTAATATAAATTTTCTTATTGGAAATGTCCTTGGTATATATGCAGTATTGTAGTAGGTAGGAGGAAAATAACCACATTGCATTAGTGGCTCCACTCATGGTCTCAGTTTACAATCTTTCTTGAATAAAGGTGACTTTCCTTTAGGAATTCTCATGAATAGACATCCCCAAACCTTTCCTTCCATTAATTCCCTAGGTTATAGCATGGCTTCTAGAACACAGTCATGTACTTAGATAAGGGTATAGGAAAAGAAAATAAAAGAAGTAAGGAAGAATAAAAATAAAGATCACTGGGATGTGACAGAACAGTAGAGATAAATGATTTATAGAAAGACCAAAGAATGAAGGTTTTAAGTTTTATGATCAAACATGGGAAGTAAAAGGTACTATGTATTTAGTTATGAGATACTGAAAAAAGAATCTTTTGGATTTTTTTTTTTTTTTTGCAAAATCTACCACTGATGAAAGTCAGATATAACAACAGCATCTTAAAGTATCAACTAAAATTCAAGAGAGCCTATTCTACTAATAAGAAGGATGGAATTACTTTTGAACAAGTATCATTGTGTTTTATTGCCATTCCAAGTTCATGTCACTGTCATCAAAGTGATTACAAATGCTTACCAGTGAAAGATGTTTGTCAAAGGGTCATTCAGAAGCAGAGTGCAACTGGGTTGATCTGTTGGCTGTAATTTGCCTGGTGTTGCCCATGAATATCATTTGGATACACACATTTCATAGGGTCTAGAATTAATAATTCTGCTGTCTTCTCTCAACTTTCCAAATCATCACCCAAAATGATATTTTTGGAGATGCATGGCAAAACTTGTCAATCTTAGGAGGTTACATTATGTACTTCAAGGGAAATCTGGCCACCTGTTATAGGTTTGTCAATTAAAAGAGCTAAATTAAAATTGGAAAGCAAAAACAAACAAATAACTAAAAGATGATTTATTCAGTGTCGTCATACTGGGAAGTAGATGAAAAGATCCAGCGAACCCCTATGTCTGTCTTTAGGGTACTAAAGTGAGATTAAATTTTAAACAGCCAAGAATATTCTCAGCTATGCACGGATCAAGGTGTTAAACCACCCACCACTGACCTGTCTTTTTCTGGGCTTCAGTTTCATCCTGAAAGGTGGACTGACAAGTTGTTAAAATTGTGTAAATCCTCATTCTGTGAGAGAAGTTCTCACCCTGTCTGGTGCATTTCCTTCTCCAGGTCTGAGATTCTTGAGAGAAATTCTCAATTTCTTTGGGGCCTATTATTTCAATAGTCTGATAGTCAGATTGAGAGCCAATAGGTATCTTTTTAGAATAAATTCATTTCTAACAGGTCCTTTACATATTTTATCTAGAATATATTTGAGGCATAGAAGCCTGGACATACTGCCTAGGACTCTAGAATAGAGAAAAGTTTGAAAGCAATGCCTCAGGAAGGTTAATGAAGATTAGACCAAATAGTAGAATTTTAAATCTTGATCTTTACCTATGTGGTCTTATCTGTATGTTCTATATAATCATATTGGTTTCTTGCCTTAGATAATACTATAGTAATTAGATATGCATCATTTTGCAAAGTGAAAAGGCCAGTCTGAAATAGGTACATGTTGTACATTTATAATTAAATGTCCTTTCAGAAAAGGAAAACCAATAGACACAGAATATACTAGGCAGAATAGGAGGAGATGGTAACGGAAGATGGCTTGAGTGCATTTTCAGGCAGTGAACTACTCTTTATGATATCGTTACTCTAGGTGACATTAATGCATTAGATAAACTGTATAATGCAAACAGTGGATGTAGTGTTGTAGAATTTAATTACTAATAATATGTCAACATCGAGTCTTTTCAAACTGTGTATGTGCATGTGTTATGCTTGTGTAGGTGTTATGCTTGTGTAGGAAGCTTCATATGTGTGTACATACATGCATTCACATGTATGTGGAAGCCAGAAGACAGCTCTGGGTGTGTCATGTTGTGGAATATTTTCCACTTCCTTTAAGGTATGATCTCTGATTGACCTGGAGTTCACCAAATAGGCTAGTGTTGCTGTCCAGGAGCCTCAGCAGTCCTTGTGTCTCCACATCTGCAGAGCAAGTCTTGCATGCATGTGCCACCATACCCAGAATTTTCAGATGTGTTCTGGGGTTTGAATTCAGGTCCTCATGCCTGCACGGTAAACCTTTACCACTTAGCTGTCCTTCAGCTCTGTGTATTGTTCTTTATAAGACACATGGTGCTGCAGTCCTGAGCATTAACAGTAGTTTTGTTGGGGGAGAGTTGTGAGAACTCTGTACTTTTTCTCAATTACTAAATAATTGAAAACTACACAAAAAGTTAATCCTGCTAATTTAAAAGTATACATGTGTGAGTCTAAATATCTATTTATATGTAAATTCCCACACCGAGATGAATGTTTCTGTGAATGATGTGCATTATGTAATGCAGTATAAATAAATCCAATAATATTTCTGTGACAGTCTGTTTATCATTGAAGAATTATACTAAGTATGAGGATCCTTAGCAATTCTGAGACCATTATTAAATATACTTTGCTGTATGCTGCATTGGCTTTATCTCTGTATTACACAAACATGACAAATATTTTAGCTAATCCACCTATAATTGCAGGGTTGCTACTAATGCAGACAACTGAACATAAAATATCTACTCATCGTCTAAAGCATTTAGAATCTAACCATGTAAAAGCCCCATTTCTAGGAGTTTCTATTTTTGGTGTTTTTGCAATAGCATTTTCTAAGAATATGTATTTTTATTGATGATGGAGTATGGTCTTCTGGTAAGGCCTCATTTTATCAAAATGTGTTCAGAACAATTTATTTGAGGAACAATCATATACATGGTTTAGCCTTTAAAATGTATTCATGTAACAGCCTCATTCATGCTTAATTTCTAAATATGACATCCACTCAGAATTTGAAAGTATTCCTGCAGAACATTGGAAGTATCTTATTTCTAAATATTTATTTCTTTTATGTAGATATGTTTCTTATATGTGCTTGTGTGCAAAGAATATATGTGCACCACATGAATATAGGAGCCCAACAAAGTCAGAAGAAGCATCAAAGTCTGTTCAGATGTTTGTAAGCTACCATTTGGGTGCTGGGAACACAGGTCTTCTGTATGAACAGTTAATGCTCTTAAACGACTGCTAATTCTCTCCAGTTCCACTTGGAAACGTCTTCTCAACTAAGACAAGACAACCTGATTCTCTCTAGTCACTAATAAGCATCAGTTTAGCCTCCTCTTTGACAAAGGGGCAATGTGTGAGTAAGCAGCTCAGTGTTGATTCTTCTGCCTCTCCCTAACATCATGATTGCACATTTTTCTTCTATGCCTGGTTTTACTGGTGCCTTTTATCAGAAGTTTGCATGGTGTTTGTTGACACCCACCCAGTCATGGTTCAATTCCTTTGTGTGTATTTTCATCTTAGGACCTTTGTGTAGTGAGAATTTTGGATTCTTAAAAAAGCCCAGTTATGTGAATATGTTTTTGCTTTAGTCCCAGGTGTGGGGTATGGGGCTACTTCAGATGGTCTACAGCGATTAACTCTGATTATTTCATACTCTAAGAGAGGCATGCTATTTTACCAGTAGCAGATATTTAATGTTTAGGACTCTGGAGAGTGTATAAACGGGAGAGGCTGAGGAGGTCCTCTGGAGGCTGCTACTCCCCATGCTGCTATGATTTGTTAAGTGGTCATAAGAAGAACTGGAAATTCTGATTGTGAGGATCAAACCTACCTACCCCAAGGAACTGGGCACTCTTAAACAGCAGGAAGTAGTCTAAATAGGTCTATACTCCCTTTTCCCTCTAACTTTTCTCCTTAACCTAGTATTAGGGGCATTGGAGAGAATGGGGTAGAATAAGGGTTGGAAGGGTGGTAGATAATAGAACCCAATAAAATAGCAGAGACAAAGTATGCCAACACTCCTCTCTGTTGGAAGGTTCACATTGCTGGAAGGTAAATGTAAAAGTAAATGTTCTAGGGAAACTGAAGATATTTGTAATTTCATCCAAAAACTTCTAAACTCTAAGGGAGCATTTACAGTCTCAAAAAAAAAAAATAAGGAGGAAATAATAATGTATTATAAGAGCCACCTGTAATGCGACATTATTTTGGTATACATAATCATATTCCTTTTTTTAATTTTCTATATTTTTTATTTACATTCTGAATGATTTCCCCTTTCCTGTTTCCTCCCTCCCTGAAAGTCCCATAAGCCCCCTTCCCTCCCCCTGTTCCCCATTCAACCCCCTCTTGCTTCTCTGTCCTGGCATTCCCCTACATCCAGTCTTTCCAGGACCAGGGTCTCTCCTTCCATCTTCTTAGAAATCTATTGATATGCGAATTGTGTCTTGGGTATTCCGAGATTCTGGGTTAATATCCCCTTATCAGTGACTGCATACCATGTGTGTTCTTTAGTGATTGGGTTACCTCACTAAGGATGATATTTTCCAGTTCTGAATCATATTTCTATTTTTTAAATGATCTATAGATTTTCATGTGGTGGTAACAAATATATTAGCTCCATGACTGAAAACACCGTTAATATAAAATTGGGCATTTTTATATCTGTACTGCTTTGCATGAGTGTATTATGATGTTTTTAACATTCAAAAATTCAATTTTGTGACTAAATGATACAGAGTTAACTTCTTCATAACTTTGTCTTCATTTTATTGTTTATGGAAATTATAGTTGACACCAAAAATATTTTCTATATTACTACTTGTCATTCGAACTAGAAAAGAACTTGGAACTAGTTTTAACAGTTTCCAAATAGCTGTCCTTTTGTTGACACCTGTCTCTACTGTCTAAGGGATTGACCACCTAATAGAATTCATAGGGAGTCCTTACTTCCTTTATAAGGCAGCAGGTAGGTTTGAATTACTATTCATGCAAACATTCTTTTTTTTATTTTTTTTTATTTTCTATATTCTTTATTTACATTCCAAATGATTTCCACTTTCCCAGTTCCCCCCTCCCCGAAAGTCCCATAAGCCCTCTTCCCTCCCCCTGTTCCCCATTTGCCTAAGAATTTCATGAATTCATTGTTTTTAATTGCTGAGTAGTATTCCATTGTGTAAATATACATGGAAGATATCTCTGATAAAATTGAAGAAATATATAGAAAAACACGTTAAGATTGACTATTTCATGGAAAAATTATATAGATATAATGGAAAAGAACACTGACTAATTTTGCATGAGAGTGGGATGGGAATTGTTTTTAGAGACTCAGGTCTTCCAAAATATGAATATATAACATGAAATATTTTTACATAGCTAGAAAATTATTTACACAATTAAAAGTTGTCCATATTGGTCTGCCTTAGTGAATTTGATAAATGTATTTTGCAATTTTTATTAAATACTGAAGTATTTCACTTGATGAAAACATGTATATATGTAAATATATGCATATATATGCTTGATTTTTCATACATATAAGTGTATACAATTTGTATTTGAGAAAAAGTCAAGTGATTTTCTCTAAATAACTTTTATTTCAGGAAGAAAATTCAAATAACATTGTTTAAAATGTTTGTGTCAAACACCATGTTGTAAAAAGTAACCTTGACATTTGTCAGTGGGAATTAACTTAATACGTGGACAAAATTTATTGCACCTTTGATTGGATGTACTTGACCTTAGAGTAACATGGCTAAAGCAAGCTTTGTGTAGATTCAAAAAATAATGTGTCTCTCCTTTCCTTGGAGCTGAGGTGTGGTCATAATTGCCTTGAATATGGTAAACCATAAAGTCTGGATGACAGTACATGGACTATTTGTAGTTCCATCTGTGTCTAGACTAGAAAACTTTGTGCAGCTCACATGCTATAAAAACTGACATGAAATTATAGGCTTAGATTTTTTAATACCTACATTAATAAGAGTTCTTAAATGCTTTACCCTCCCTTGTAGCCCACCACCCACCAGAGGTAGTGGAAAGGAAAGGTTAATAGGTCAAAGGGGGATGTAGACCTGTCTCGAAATATTCTTTGGGGGTGTATCCAATCTTTGCCGTCAGGATATCTGCAGTTAAGTTCACATGAGTCAGCAGTGGTGGCCCAATCCACTTGCAAACACCATTCATGAATCAGTAGCAGCAGCTTGATCCAAAAGAAACAGAGAGGCTTTGCCAATCAGACCCAAGTCAGCAGAAGTGACAAGAAGCTGCTGGAACACCACCAGAAGTTCTTTGGTGCATTTCTCTCTATGAAATCATGACAAATGATCAGCAAAGTAGGCAAGGCATGCCAATGCCACAAAGTCATCAGTGAAGACCAGTGTCAGCAAAGCCCAAAGAAGACCAGTAAAGAGTGGCAAGGTGAACCAATGCCAGAGTCTTTTCCTCTTTCAGTTGGGTTGTATTTATACCCTTTCCAAACATTACATGTCCTCTCAAGCATCTACTCCAATGAAATATTGCATGTCCTTTTTCCAATCAGCTTCCAGAAAAACACGATGTGTCTGATTTCATCAAAACATCCTCTCATAAGACAGTTTTACAGAAAACAAATTCACATACACAACTGAGTCTTCAAAGAAACCAGAATTTTCCACTCATGAAAGCCCACAGGTAACAGCTGTTTTTTTTTTTTTTTTGTATGAGTGTATGTATGTGAATATTGTAGGAAATAGCAGAAGGATGGACAATTTCAGAGATCCATACCAGCTGTCATTAGGTCCAGACAGGTAACACAAATGAGTGACTATATGATATGTCTCTTGTGTCACTCTTTAACTCATCTTGACCTCACCCTTATTCTGGCCATTAATATAGAAAATACTGTATATAGGCTTTGACTGGTATCACACAGATACAACCTGACAAATGTGTGTTTCACATCTCATTTTCTCTGACAATGGCTTTTCAAACCATATTATGTCATGGGTAGATATCACCCAGTCTCCATGCTGGGCCAATTAAATAAAAGAAATGTAAGCTGAGGTCTCCCTGTAACCACTGGGGCCAGTCTTTGTTGGGCAAATGTGCACTCCTTCCATTGCCTCTGGGAGTAGCTATGGAATCTATGACAAAAGATTTCTTTAAAGACTCTAGGAAATAATAGTCATTACCCATTGCCAAGGATGTTTCTAGACTCTCATTGAAGTGACTCTACATCTTCATATTTTACCATTCGTTACCTTCTGAATGAGACACTGACTTTTCTTCTAGCATGGCAGAGGATAATTCAGTATGCTATACAAGGCTTGTGTTGTGGATACTGTAACAAGTTGTTGGCAGGCATGCCTAATATTGTCAGATTGGTTGTTTTACCAAGAAAGAGTATAATTCTGGAATTTTTGTATTTTGATTCTTAAGTACTAGAGATAATTTAAAGCACTTTAGTGGATAGATGAAAACAAGCTGCAATAGTAACTTTTTCCCTGGGTTCTCTTTTGTGGTCAGTGGACTGTTTGAATGGAAAACGAATGATCTCTACAATAGATTGTTTTCTCCAATGGAAGGCTTGGACTCTTCACATGAGGTCAGCTGCACATGGGCAGCATTGAAAGCAGAGAGAAATGGTGGTTGTCAACTCTGTGAATGAATTGGCATTACTGTCAATATTATCAATGAAAGACTAGGGTGGTTCTTACATGTTTACTTCAGAAGAGATAACATTGATCAAGGACCTCAGCTGGTGGGGTATCACCTTCTTTAGTAACTTTACAGGTCGATGCTGCTGCTGCTTCAAGTAAAACTGGAAAAACACACACCACACACACACAAGCGAACACACACACTCACACACACACAGAGAGAGAGAGAGAGAGAGAGAGAGAGAGAGAACACAGCACAAAGCTAGCTTTAATTTCCATATGCCTCTTCCCTACCTTGCCTCAGACTAGAGCCTCCCACCAACAGGCAGCTCATCTATGCTGTGCTATCATTCCTATCATTTCTTCTCTTCCTTTTCTTTTTTCTCCCTTTCTCCCTCTCTTCTTTTTGATATGGAGTCTCATATAACCTAGGCTGGCTTAATACTCTGTGTATTTGAGGAAGGCTTTGAACTTACACTCCTCCTGCCTATAATTTCCTGATGGCTGGTATTTTGGGTGCATGGCCAGATTATACAGTCCTGGGACTCAGACCCCAGAATTTGGTAAGCCTAATATTCCAAAGTGCTAAATACTCTATTACAAATGCCTGGAGATCAGAGTCTCCTAGCCTTGCTGTAAGCACTTGCACCTCCATGCTTTTGTCTGCAGTGGGTGAAGTGGAGTTCTGAAAGTTATGTAGCCACATCTCTGACCATTCTTCGCTGTTTGTGTTTCCTAAGCAAAACTGTGTCGAGGTATCACTAGATCTACACAAGAACTACTTCCTGAACCAGAAAAACAGCTGGTCTGGTAGTCTCTGCACAAAGGTGGTTGAAGCAGGAGGATAGTGAATTCAAGACTAGCTTAGGCTTAATAGAGAATCTGAATTCAGTTGGGGCTACATTCTGAGACCCTTTCAGAAAGGAGAGAGAGAGAGAGAAAGAGAGAGAGAGAGGAGAAGGGAAGGGGAGGGTAAGGAGAGAAAGGAGATAAATAAAACAGGAGAGGGTTGGGAGTCCTAAGGATATTTTTTTGTAGCAGATATCTATTGTAAAGGGCTTGTTGGTATTGTTTTCTTTTTTTTTTATTATTTATTTTATTTTATTTTTTTAATTTACATTCCAAATCACTTCCCCTTTCCCGTTTCCTCCCTCCCCGAAAGTCCCATAAGCCCCCTTCCCTCCCTCTCTTCTCCATTCAACCCCCTCTCGTTTCTCTGTCCTGGCGTTCCCCTACATCCAGTCTTTCCAGGACCAGGGGTCTCTCCTTCCATCTTCTTAGAAATCTATTGATATGCGGATTGTGTCTAGGGTATTCCGAGATTCTGGGTCAATATCCCCTTATCAGTGACTGCATACCATGTGTGTTCTTTTGTGATTGGGTTACCTCACTAAGGATGATATTTTCAAGATCTGACCATTTGCCTAGGAATTTCGTGAATTCATTGTTTTTAATTGCAGAGTAGTATTCCATTCCGTTGAGGGACATCTGGGTTCTTTCCAGCTTCTGGCTATTATAAATAAGGCTGCTATGAACATAGTGGAGCATGTGTCCTTATTGCATGCAGGTAAAGCCTCTGGGTATATGCCCAGGAGTGGTATAGCCGGATCCTCCGGGAGTGTCATGCCCAGTTTTCTGAGGAACCGCCAGACTGCTTTGTTTTCTAAATGTAACTATGCTCTTATCTATATGTCCCTTGTATGAAAAATTACATCTCACCAGAACAGGAAAAATTAACTACTAACATGAAGTGAAAATGATTTAGGTCATAAAATCTCATCACACAACTCCGTTCCAATCAATCCTTCAAAGAAGTTCATTGGTGGTCAGAGAACAGAAGCTTCTCTGAGTGGACATTCACTTATAGAATGCTCTTGACCACTCAGGGCCAAATAAGCCCACATGCCATTGTAAACATTGAAGAAATTTCTTTAAGTAGACAACCTCTTCCTCTTTTCAGATATCCTTCCAAAACCCCCTTTTGTTTCATCAGTTGGGCAAGTCCTGAAATAGCAGAAATCCTAGTCACTCAAAATGCAGTCAGGATTCTGTACTATTCAGTTAATACAAGGTCCCACGAGGATTAAAATATTTACACTAGCATCATGTTGTTGAATGAAGCTAGATTTAATCGAAATGCACATGGAATTTTGATTGAGAATAATTTGGTGTGTTTGTAAATGATGTAATTTTGTTAAGACTTCACTTATTCAATGGCCACTGTGAGACTCAGAGACAGAGTGAATCCATCAGACTCTTAATCAGTGGCTCATTTGCTCCCATTCAAATGTGCACTTGAGTATTTATTTATTTATGTATTTATTTTACCATAAGCATTTAAAAATATACCTAGAAAACTCTGCCAATTGCAGCAGGAGCTTGGGAGGTATCAATAAGAGAAAACAGCCTAGCATGATTTCGTGAAGTCTGACCGGCAAGTGGAAGATGCCAATACGAGCTGAGAGCCAAGCTCATCAGCTTGCTAGATTAGATACAGCCAGCCAGGCCTGCAGAGAGGCAGGCATCTAAATGGGAAGAGCTCAGGGTACAGCCATGGAAGCCATTGAGAATGTTCTCCCACAAGCTCGTGTTCACATGATAATCACACAACTTAATTAAAAATCACTGGTATTTTCTCTATTTGTTTCCCAGGCAGAAAGCTCAAATACCAGACTGAATGGTTCAAAATTGAACACCTGGCAACCCTAATGAGTTCATTTACACAGTGACTTATATTGTTGGGCAGATTTAGAAATGGAAAGAGGAGAAGGAAAGCACAGGGAGCTCAAGGAAATTCAAGAGAAAAAGAATGTCGTGTGTGTGTGTGTGTGTGTGTGTGTGTGTGTGTGTGTGTGTGTGTGTGTGTGTGTAATTGGTTTAACGTTTTTCAGGAGTCAGGCTGTTTTTATTTCTGACTCCATGTTGTAAGTCTGTCCTTCTTACTTTTTCTTTTTTTTAACCCTTGCCTTAAGTATTCATGTCTATTGCTTTGACTCTATCCTTACATAGTTTTAGAAGACCATAGGTTTCAGTTTTGCTGCTCCTGACTTCAGGCACTGTCTGAATTTTGTAAAAGGAACACGCTGTGATTCAGACACATGGCTAGGAGGAATAATAGGTATGAATAACACCATCCCTTCTCAGTTATCTGTTAAGACAGCCCATTTTTTTCTTCTATTTACTCAGATAAAGAAATGGAGGGATGATAATAAGAGTTACTTTAAAGATATTTGTAATTAGTGTAAATAAGTTTACCTTCAACATAAACGGGCTTCAGGACCTATCATGCCTCTGCATAGTGTATCTAAATGTTTCGTTTTATAGATTATCCTATGAACTGCTAAGTAAATTCTTCTGCTAACCTTGGTGTCTATACTGTTAACAGTCTGAGTTGAAATTTATGTTTGTCTGTTCAGGTTTCTGGAAGAGAAATGAAACTGTGTTATCTGTCTTCAAGCAAATCTCCAACGCTATCTATCTATCTATCTATCTATCTATCTATCTATCTATCTATCTATCATCTATCTATTGATCTATCATCTATAATAGTTCAAGGATTTTCCAGGTATCCTAAATGCTTCTGCATGCCTAGCAACAAAGGGCAGGCTAATGTAGTCCTCAGACCTAGGGCTAGATTACTCTGAAGGAATAGAAGATGGCTTGCCAACTTGCAAATAGCTTCAAATTCAGGGCTTTGGAGAAACTTGAAAACCCAGAGTATGGTCTTAGGAATAGACATGAGCAGGGGTCACCCTGGATAAAGAAGTGTCACCTGAGAAACAAGAGCATAATCAAAAGAGATTCAGTGACGAATCTGTTAAAATGCCAGACCCATGGTTGGAGATCCTCTTGCCTGACCTGTAGAACAGACTTGTCCAAAATTAATGACTTATCCGAACTAAGTGGGATACTCAAAACAAGGTCAAGCAAATTTTAAGGACTTGAATATTACATGTGTTCTTAAATGTCTACCAGATGCTACCACTAAGCACAGCGAATACACAGAATAAATTAACATAGTCACTGCTTTGGAATCTACTGTTCGTTGGTTAATTGGCTTCTGAACCAAGAGATTGGTCTAACTGACATGGCAAGGGTGCCCAGTATGTTAGGGGTCACATTAAGTACACCCCCACGTCCTTGGTAAGGTCCAAGAAGGCTTTACAGAGAGAGCCATGTTGAGTTCAGAAGGGAAGAATGGGTGTAAGTTCAACTGTCAAGCAGCTGATAAAGGTGTGTAGTCTAGGCTAATGCAGCCAAATATCAGATGGGGGTGGGGGCTGAAAAGATAACAACAGAACTAAGATGGGGAGGGGGAAGAGAGAGAGGAGAGAGAGAGAGAGAGAGAGAGAGAGAGAGAGAGAGAGAGAGAGAGAGAGAGAGAAGAGATTTTAAGCCAGGAAACACAGGATTATAGCAAACAATGAGGATCAGGAGGTGGGCAGGAATGGGATCATGAATGGCCAGTCATCTCCTTCGGGAACTTTAGAAATGTCACAGTGATCTTACATATAATTTTCTCATCTTATGTAGCAACTTGAATGGTGGAATCAGAGGTATTTTTCCAAGAAGAAATGAAGACTTCAGGTGTGGAATGCTAGAATCCCAGAAGGTTCCTCTCTAGTTAGTCCCCAGCCCAACTCTTACTCCTGACCCCCACAGCTGAAGGTTTATTCATGCCCCTCTCCCACCTGTTAGAGAAATCCTAGCCCTGCCCCTTCTACAGATATCTTTCTAGACTCCTGTTCTTGTTTTCTACTCATAGTTCCCATCTCTTATTGTCATTTATGGAGTCAGCTTATAGTTGCTTTCTTCATCATTCTCTTCCCCTTCTGCCAGGCCTTATCTCAAGGTTCATTAAAAATGATAGAATGAAGAATAAATATGATTTCTGGAAAAGTTCACTGTCACTCTGACTCCTCCACTTATGATTGCTGCCTGATATGTGACTGTTCATTTTATGTGTTTTGTGACCCCATCATTTATTTTTCTCCTCTTCATATTTCTTCATACATTTTTCTTCTTGGAAATGTTTTCAAGTCTATAAGCCAAAAGAAGGTGGTCTTTTGGATAATTGGGATGGCAATGGTTTATGCTTCTTATAAAATAACAGGAGATAAGCTGAGTTCAACCTTTATAACTCTCTAACTTTTGAAATCTGTAGCTTTGATATCATCATTCATCATTCCTGTCTTCTACGACACTAATGGAAATTAAAATAAACAAACATGTCCACATAAGAAGTGAAAAGATCCTCTATGGTGACAAATTTCACACAAATCGTAATGTGAATAAGATATCCCCCATGTTTTTAAACAGGTTATCCATTATGAACCCAAGGTGAGTACAGCAGTTAAAAGTCTGATAGAAGGTTTCATTACCTGGAGGGAGAGTTCAAATGGCAAATGAAGAGTTGAACATCATTTTATATTTGTGAAGATTAAGCACAGCTTACCTCCCACCCCAACCCCAGTTTAAAGGTTTGAAAAAGGGAGCCCTGCACAAAACGTACAAGGAAGATAAACTGGAGAGGAACACAGCTTGTCAAAGTGACTGATAGGGTTAGTATTCACCCAACAGTGTTTGAAAATGGAGATATCTTTAAATAAATGAGGCTGTGCATGCCTCGCCAGCCTGGGGAATTAAGAGGACATTACTTCACTTTGAGAAACAGTGCAATGCACGACCACCAGTTCTGAGGATCACAACTCTGGGCTTTGCACTGAGCCTTGCATGTGCTCTGACAGAATGCGTGGCATCATTTTGAGTAATAAGTTTCCCCAGTGTGAAGAGGTGGAGGAGAATCAGTCTCCAAGAAGTTCCTGGAGGCAAATCTGAAGATTGCAAAGTTAGCAGCATCACTTTCTGGAAGGCTTCAGGGATCCTCCTCCACAACATTGCTTTCTCCCACTTCCCTGTTGACAGAGAGCTTCACAGACTCAAACTACATTTGGAAAACTGGGAGTTGGAAGGTTAGATACCAGAAATGATTTATTAACAATGTAAAGTAGTCTGAGATGCTTATAAATTGGAAAACACTTTTTGTCTAAATCCATAATGTATAGCACTTGATTTGCTTATATTTTGAGGTTTCAACAAGAGACATGTACTGACAGATTTATAATTTATGAAACAGGATTATATTCTACATGATATTTTACAACATGCCTTTTCACTTAGCATAAGTTAGTTTAATTTTTCAATTACAGCAAGAGCCTTGAGGATGAATTGTCAGAACAACGAGTCTGTAACACTTTAGATCTTTGGATATGAAGTCATACATCAACAGGATACAACAAGCTCCTTTTTTCTACTCTTTTGCCACCATTGAATATTATCATTAAGAAAAAAAAACTGACACTGATTTGATAGACAAAAGTTGGCATTGCATTGTTGTTTAAATTTGGGAATTATTTTAGTAATTTTGAAAGTTGGCTGATTCATCAAGTTACATGATATTTTCACTTTTAAAATTTGCTTTGTAGACATTTATATTATCTATTTATGAGTATTTTACACATTGGTTACTGAAAGTTATTTTTCATACATGTAACAAACAATTTTATTTTCATCTTTCAGCTATTTTTTTCCATTTTTCTCCTTTTACCTATGGAAGTAACTTTGTAACTTTTGGTAGTTTTTCTTTCCCTGTGGTTTGTAAGCTATTTTCATGTAGCCTGGCTTCATATTTGATTTTTTTTATTTTGTTTTTCATTTGTTATAACTACTTCCTTTACATATTATTTTGGTGTTTCTGATAACAGAAGATATTGTATGTTTTCCTCAGTTGATTAATTATATTTATTTGCAGTTTCTTAGTGGGCATGTATGCATACATAGGTATGCCTAGAAATCCTAATTTTTATCTGACCTATATTCTTTTCCTTTAATTAGTATTCCTACAGCATTACTAACTGGGTGAATTCTCTCATTATTGGAGATTTTCATAACATCTTTCTACAATCTTCATTTTATTTAAGTTAATAAATACAGTTTTAATTTTGAAGAAAAATTCATCATTTTAAAATATTATGGGGATTTTGATGGGAATTGCATTGAATCTGTATATTGCTTTTGGAAAAATTCACTATATTAATCCTGCCAATCCATGATCATGGAAGATTTTTCCATCTTCTGAGGTTTTCTTCAATTTCTTTCTTCAGAGACTTGAAGTTCTTGTCATACAGATCTTTCACTTGTTTGGTTAGAGTCACACCAAGATACTTTATATGGTTTGTGGCTATTGTGAAGAGTATCATTTCTCTTATTTCTTTCTCAGCCTGCTTATCCTTTGAGTATAGGAAGGCTACTGATTTGCTTGAGTTGATTTTATATCTGTCCACTTTGCTGAAGTTGTTTATCAACTGTAGGAGTTCTCTGGTGGAGTTCTTTGGGTTGCTTAAGTATGCTATCATATCGTCTGCAAATAGTGATAATTTGACTTCTTCCTTTCCAATTTGTATCCCTTTGACCTCTTTTTGTTGTTTAATTGCTCTAGCTAGAACTTCAAGTACTGTATTGAAAAGATATGGAGAGAGAGGGCAGCCTTGTCTAGTACCATATTTTAGTGGGATTGCTTCAAGTTTCTCTCCATTTAGATTGATGTTGGCTACCGGTTTGCTATAAATTGCTTTTACTATGTTTAGATATGGGCCTCGAATTTCTGATCTTTCCAAGACCTTTAACATGAAAGGATGCTGAATTTTGTCAAATGCTTTCTCAGCATCTAATGAAATGACCATGTGGTTTTTTTTTCTTTGAGATTGTTTATGTAGTGGATTACATTGATGGACTTCCTTATATTGAACCATCCCTACCTCCCTGGAATGAAGCCAGTTATACCACTCCTGGGCATATACCCAGAGGCTTCCCTGGCATGCAATAAGGACACATGCTCCACTATGTTCATAGCAGCCTTATTTATAATAGCCAGAAGCTGGAAAGAACCCAGATGTCCCTCAACAGAGGAATGGATTCAGAAGATGTGGTATATTTACACAATGGAATACTACTCTGCAATTAAAAACAATGAATTCATGAAATTCTTAGGCAAATGGTCAGAACTGGAAAATATCATTCTTAGTGAGGTAACCCAATCCCAAAAGAACACACATGGTATGCAGTCACTGATAAGGGGATATTAACCCAGAATCTCAGAATACCCAAGACACAATTCACATATCAATAGATTTCCAAGGAAGGAGAGGCCCCTGGTCCTAGAAAGACTGGATGTGGGGGAATACTAGGACAGAGAAGCGAGAGGGGGTTGAATGGGGAACAGATGGAGGGAAGGGGGCTTATGGGACTTTCGGGGAGGGAGGAAACAGGAAAAGGGAAATCATTTGGAATGTAAATGAAAAATATAGAAAAAAATTAAAAAAATAAAATAAAATAAATATTATGGGGTCAGTACAACTTTTAAATAAGACTTGTATATCCAAAAATTATGTTTTTGAATAAAAATTGAGCTTCTCTTTATGGAACGTGCCCCCACCGCCTACTTCTCCTCTTGATTCCTCTGCTAGTTTTACAAAGCTAAGCTCTGACAATCTTTATAAACATCCTGACTCTCAAATTCCCTGAGACCCTTATTTGATATAGTGAAAATGGGTAAGGCATTATTCTATCATAGAATCTTGCATACAAACTATAATCATTAACTACAGGACTCTATGATGGCATCTTTTTTTCCCTTTGTCCTAAAACATTGATTCACAGTGAGGTCCTTTGCTCAGCAGCTTCAGCATCACCCGGGAAGTTGGTACAAAGCATTCCTTTCATCCCCACTATGTGCCCAATAGAAACCACTAGGGGCCCAATAGTGTGTATTTCAAGCATCCCATTTAGTGGCTTCCATGTTTGTTAAAGTTTGAGACCCATCCTTCTATATCATAATTAGGTCTGTTTACAGGCTATGGCTTCTTTAGGCTTCCAAAATGTTTTGATGACTTGAGATGGACATTGTTGTTTGTGGATAAGTTGCCCAAACAATGTACAAAGGGCACTACTTACTGCACAAAATATCGACATGACTTTTATATCCAAAGTTGTATCCTATTGCTAGAAAGTATATTGAGTTTTTATTGGCCGGTGATTATAAAAATTTATTTAATACTAACCACAAAAGTTCGTGTATTAAAATGCTAAAATTCCTTTTAGTAAGGACTTACTTATAAAGTATCATAATTAATGTTTTTGAACCATACACTTGTACAAAAATTGGATGTTTACTTAACTTAAAACTAAGTATTCTATGTGACGAGTTGTAAAGATGAGTACTCTTGCTTAGTTGTGGTGAGATGCTTTTTGCAGTGTTGTGCTCTTCCTCTGCATTATGATTCCAGAAGTAACATCTTTGCAGTTTCTGACTCAAGTCAGTCTTCAGAAAGGTAACTTGTTTTCAGGAGCTTAGTCCTCAGAGATGGATATATGTCAAAGGGACACTAGATAATGGTGAGAGATCCTTTCAAGTTATACACCCTTGAGGTACTCTCAGAAATGCAGATGACAGAACCATAGATGTCCTATGAGATAAGGTTTAATGATGTTCCCCAAAAATAGGCATCTGTATTTACCATCTCATTGACATAGGCTTATGGACTTTTTTTTTTCAGACATGCTGAAATCTTACTCAATGTACTGAAGACAGATCTAAAAGAGAAAACAATAAGATAATCGTTTTTGCTCCTTTGGGTAGTGTTCCCTAGCCCCTTTGAATATTTTTATATTCCTCTGTTTTTAATTTGGCCAGATTTGACAAATAAGCCAGCAAATTTGGTCTTACCATATGTTATCTATCTAATAGGCTTTTTGTGGCCTCATTTATAAAGAGGAATGAAAATCTCTACCTCACAAGGATATCAAGATTAGCAAGTGGGAACACCACATTTAAAGTGTTTAGAAGGAGTGCCACCAAGTTATTGATTAGCACGTAGGCTATCTTCACTCTTCTTGGTCATTTCCTCAGTCTTGGCTATGTTTAGAAACAGGCACAAACATTTTTTGCTTTCTTTATCTGTAGACATCTTGTTATATAAAGAAGGCCATAGTTGCACTGATACTATCATGTAAGTGATTCAGGTCAGGTAATTCCAGAAAGATGATGATTGGAAATAAATCACCATTCATCATCATGTGTGTGGTATTCAAGCACAAAAATATGTAGTCAAAGAATACTAAGTGATCATTATAGAGGTCAACTAATAAGAGTAAGCTGTGCCAAGACAAGTCATCACAGGGGCAAGATAAAATTCTTTACCTCAAGCATTGTAAGATGACAGCTGTATAATGAAAGATGAGCTGAAAAGAGAAGCAAAACAAAATTATCTAAGGATGTGTTATGCAATGAAAGAGTAAGGAGAAATGAACACCACATACTCAAAGAGTGTGTGCAGTTTTTTGCTTAGTTTCAGTAAATAATGGAAAGTGTTCAAGATCTATGGATTGCCAAAATGGGCTGATCTACAGATAATTAACTGGGCTGGAGGGAAACCTAGCCAGGGTTGTTTGCATATACTGTTCGATGTTTCTCTCCATCTTTCTCCATGCTGTTGATGGGAGAAGACAGTTGACACACAGGGTCTTATTACCTACTTTCTGCAAAGACAACTCAAATAATGACCTTTTGCAGATTCTATAGTTTGTGTTAAGGAAAAGGAATTCTAGTTTCTATGACAGACTTTACTGGAATGCCAGGAAAGAGGGTGTGAGAAAAAAAATAGAGACAATCCTTATCAGGTCTAAAAATAGTCATCTCTTGACACCTATGGGGCATTGGTTTCAGAACCATCTGTCTATCCCTCCAAATGCTGAACTGTGGAGGTTCAGGTTCTTAATATAAAATGGCATAGTACTTGTGCAAACCTCATAAACATCTTCCTATGTACTGTAAACCACCTCTAGATTATTTATAATATCTAATAAAATATTAATCTCAATGTTGTAAGGAGTTACTTTATTGTACTATGTAGGAGACAGTTAGAAAAGTAATCTGTAATGCCATGTATAAATTAGTGTTTCTTTCATTATAAATTATTCTGTATCTAAAGTTGACTGTTATAGTTGTAGATACATTGACACAGACAGTCACCTGGATTCTGAGTACTGAGTGATTAAACAAATTATAATTTCACATTTTAGGAGATATAGAAGTGTACAGGGGATGAGAGGAAGGTGACAGAAAACTGAGCATAAAGTGACTGTACAGCTTCCTGAGTGTAAAAGAGAAGCAATGAAGGCGCATCAACAAATTTTCAGTCCTGGCATCCTCTGGCGGGATTTCATGGTCAGCTTTTTCTCTTTTGCTTGTCAAAACTGGGCAAAATTTTCCCAACATAGAAATGTTACAACGAGAACCTAGCTGTTCCCAATATTTCCCAAGCTTCTACAGAGGTTAATGCCTCAAAGACCCTGCCTATACTATGTAGGGACATTTATTATCCCAAAGTTCCTTCAAGAATCATCTTGCATGAGATACATTGTTAGTTTCTAGGAAAGAAAGCAAGTCTGTTTGTTGGAAAATGTGCTGATATCTGTGTCTCTCATTGTTCAATTGCTTGTCAGTATTTAGCCAGGCCCCTCCATTCCCTCTAATTCCAACATTTCACTTTCATAGTAATGAAATATCACTCTTCCTTATATACTTTCGTGATGCTTAGCTAGAGTGTCTGTGGACAGACTATTTCTGTTTGTTCAATTTTACTGAGTTAGACTGTTGCAACGTAGGTAGTGCGTATTCAGAAGGAGGTCTTTTCTTAGGTTTCACCACCCTTTTCTGTTTTCCAGGTCTCCATGTATCACTTTATTCTGTGGATTTAAAGTAGTTCTTTCTCTGATCCTACTAGCATACTGGCCAGCAACAAAGTATTTTTGTTTTTAATGATTGAGCATCATCTTCATTATCCTTATAGCTTTTGAGTCAAGCTGTTCAACATGGCAAACTGTAGTATCTGTAATAGATGTAAGTGACTTCTGTAGTCTTGGCTTTTAACACTTCTATCCAATTATGTGATTTGTGTCCTGAGCAGCAGTCTATGTTTATAGCTGGTGTTCAGCTCCTTGGGTAGAAAGCAGGCCTGCAGGACTCATGATTCCCCCAAGTAGGTGAACTCTTTCACTTTTGTTCACCCTTCTGCATCTCATAATTTAGTGTCAGGTCCTATGATACACTCAATACTGGGATAGCTTGTCATTTCTAGTCTTGATATTTATTATTGGCCATCATAGGTGAGCTTTAGTAGTGTGGTTCAGTGAATCCTGTGCTTTTCAAACTTGGAAACTGAAAAAAAGGAAAAAAAATGTCAAGAAATACCACAGTTCTTGTATTTACAGCAGTAGATACGGAATAGGCATGAAATTTTCTGTTTATAATGTACTTGTCAATCATTGAATGGGATATCTCTTAAAAGAACAATATTCTGATAATATTTGCACATACTTGGTAAGAGCACTATTTTAAGTGTTCACTTTTAACCTCCTTCCCTACTGTAGAAACACTTGCTTCATATACTTCCAAGGTCACCATGTTAAGTATGTCTTTTATTTTTTTTCAGCTTTGTTAGATATTAATTTGTTACTATCTTATTTCATTGAATACATAATTTTTCTGTTTCTTATAGTTTTAATATTAAGATATTCCATTGTATTGATCAATAGTACAGAAATTTGTAATTTATTGAAAGAAATTGTAATGTTATAATATTTATGATCTGAGTTGTGACCATTACTCCTGGCTCATAACTCCCTCCCAAAGACAAGCCATAGAAACTAGAATTTCTCTTCCTTAAAGCAAGCCATAGGAAGTCTAATCTTTGCCTGCCCTTGGCTAGTCATAAAGGACTTCTGTGGCATATCTTATCTGATAGTAGGTCATAAGACTATCATTTCAGAGGGTTCCTACACCATGCCCCAAAGGAAGTAGTGCTGCATAGAAAGGCCAAAAAGATGATGAACAGATTTCTGTTGCTAAGTTTTCTAATCCATTCTATTAGTCACACCTGTGCAACTCAGTTTTCATAAAAACCAAAAGGACAAGATTCAGAAAGCTGAATGTATGGTTCATGCCCAGAGAAAAGAGAGGCTCCACTCCATTTCACACATCTTCATCTTATATATTTCTTCTGTGATTTTTTTGCAGTATAACATAAAAAAAACAGTAGTATATTTTCCCAAATTCAACTATATTCTCAAAAAAATTAATTGAACAAGGAATGGGAATCCTGATTGATATCTTGATCTAACAGAAGTACAGGTGAAGATATGCCTAGACTGTGACTGACATACACAAAGATCTACAATCCTTGTCTTAGTCACTTTTCTATTTTTTTGATGAGACACCACAACCAAGACAACTTATAAAAGAAAGTGTTTGTTTAGAGTTTAGAGTTTAAAAATTCAGAGGGGTAGAGTCCGTGATCATCATGGTGGGAAATACAGCCTCCAACGGCAGAGATGGCACTAGAACAGTAGATGAGCATTCACATCTTGAGGCACAACCAGACAGCCGGGAGAGCTAATTGGGGATGATGTGAACTTTCAAAACCTTGAAGATGGTCCCATGTGACACGCCTCCTCCAACAGTGTGATACCTTCTAATCCTTGAAAATGTTACACAAACTGGGAACTATGTGTTCAAATATATGAGACTGTGAAGGACATTCTTGTTGATCTAGGACCTGACCTGAGCCCTTGACATTTCTTTTTTGATAAGAACCCTCCAGTGAAGCAGGGAAGATTCACCTCATTTTAGGTTCTACCATGAATTATGAACACTGGAGAAACAGACTAGGATCATCTCGTTATCCTCAACTCTCTCCCTGTGATCCTTGTCTCTGAATTGTGGTTGACCTAGGAGGGTCTAAACTTTTTTTGTTTGTTTGTTTTTTTAAAGTATGCCATTAGTAACCCAACGAGGTCATAGTTGGCATAGAACAGGGACAGGAAATCCAAATGACTAAATCTGTTTACATCCCTGTAGCAGAATGGTAAAGCTGCTAGGCAGGAAGCTTAGCTCATGCCTTGCAACGTGAAAACCAAGTTGTGCTAACAGGAACCAGGGAATACAGATGAGCACTGATAGCTTTGTGTTTCCAGCACTGTTTGTTTTTGGCATCTTGATTCTGCTGATGCAGCAGAGTCTTCCTCTGCTGTGTGTCTGTTCCTGGAAGGATAGATGAGTCATGCATGGGTGGAAGGAAGACATACTGTTCCAAAGTCTTCTTTACTGTGTAATCAGTCTAAAACCTTCCTTAATATACTCTTCATTGTAGTCTACACAGATGCTCAGACTAAGCAAACTTCTCTGTTGCTTTCGTAAAAACATGGAATATACCAATCCCTTAATGACTCCATATACTGAGGAGTATGGTGGATGTGGAATAGAGCTCATGAGATACATTTTGTATTTGAAATATCAAAGGTCTATTTGAATGCATTCTTTTCCTCTTCTTTATCTTTGAAATATATATATATATATTTCTGAATATATATATATATATATATATATATATATATATATATATATATATATATATATATATTCAGAAACTTAATTTCTGGTTTCCTGCATGGGAGCAGTCTATGGGTGGTGTTACCTCTCCTTTTGCATGTTCTGTGGACTCCCTGTGTGTTCATGATTACCTCCTCTCCTTTTATTGCATACAACTTCCTCTGTCCAACTGAATTTGTTCTTCCTCTCCTCTCCTCTGTGTAGTGTGCCTATATTCTTACTTTCTCCCTCAGTGGATCTTTTTGGAAGATTGAAATAGTCCCCTCTACTCTTGTGCTGACAGATCTTTCCTTACTTACATCTCTTTCTATTTTTCTCAGTATAAATAAGGCTTTTATTATGTAGAGCTGATTTCTACATTATTTTCTCTTTAGTATCCACTGGCCTTGATTTTTGTCTCCATTATTAGATTTCAATAATAAATCTAGTTCTTCTGTATATCTGACTAACTGGTCAACCAATGAGTTCCCGTGACATCCTTGGCTCTGATGACTTTCTAGAATGTTGCCCAAAGTGCCTGACAGTATTTTACTTAACCTGAAGTATTTATTATAAAGGACATGACATGACTTGGGATTAAGAAACCAAAAGTATCACATAGAATGGGAAAGATAAGGAAAGCATGACACCCTCTCTCTCTGGCTACTGCCCCACCTTCCACCAACTACCATTATTTCAACTCTTCTTTAAGGATTTTATGGAGTTTTCCAACAATAAGCATGACAGACTGTGCCATTTGCTTTTAAACTCAGTCCCCAACCTCCTATTTCTCTTGGAGAAACTGAGTAGACTGCAAATCTTCACTCCCTAATTGCATGATCAGGTCTCTAGGCAACTTTTCTCTATCTTGAAGCTGTGTCTGTGCCCAGAGTCACTGCATTATGATAACCTCCAGCACAGTTCAAAGACTTATAATGAGTAACAAGGATTCTTCCTCTAATACTTATCACTCAGGGAATTGTAAAGGTTTAGAACTCTTTATCAGAAACAAAAAAATCAGAGACCCAATTATCACAATCTTTATTCCATCACAATTTTACAGTTTTGAAATTTCAAATACCACAACAACCATTGTCCCTATTTTCTGCCCTAACACTCTTCTACCCTTAGCTAGTGAGTATGTCTGTGTAGCATGTCTTCCCCTACTCTTCACCTCCTTCTTCTTCTTCTATAATCTGGTCAATATTAAATATCTTATGGGTCTTCTTGTATCTCTTGGTTTGATCAATGGGCATTTGTCAAAAAGTAAAAAGAAAGTGGGGAAGGGTGTTTGCTTTTTTTATGCTAACTCCATATGATTAGCCAATCTTTCATGCTTGTGACTTGTAAATATCATAGTACTCCTCTTGCTAATCGTGAAGAATGTCACTGCTCTGGTGACAGTTATTCTTCTATATTTTTTGCCAGTAATCACACTACTAAACATTTCAAATTACTCAGTTTGGAAGTGACATCTGTTTCTTAGTGGGTCTTTAGCATACCTAGTTGTTGACATAATTGTTGACATAATTATAGCTCGGATTTTTAAGTTTCATTTAAAATGAATTCATTTTTAGATGCAGCATTGAATCATGAATCAATATTTGAATGCTCTATACATTAGAGTCACCTTTGGGGGAAAAGTTAGAGTAACTAAATGGAACCTTTTTAAGCTTCTACATTACAACCTTTCAACATGTGATGAATCCCCAGGGTTCCAATTTCTAAGAGAACCTAATCGTCAATGCTGATATAGAACAGAAAAGAAATGGGGGTTACTGAAGGTCTCTAACAGCTAAAGAAGACGTACCAGTAACAACTTTATCATGGCCTTAGCCATGACCCGAGTAGAGAAGATCTTCATCCCAACACACAGCTCCACTTAGTTGAAATTTTAATGCTGTGTTCCACAGTGTCTGAGATTAAGGTCAGCTTGCAAGTCCCAAACAGTCAGTAAAACAGGCAGCACCTCTAGCCCTCACAACAGTTCTCTGACCTTGTCTGTCATTTTCTCCTCTTAAGTTCACTCAACTGTAACTTCTGTGGTGTCATTCTTGCTTGGGCTTTTGCAGGAAATGAAGAGTGAAAGGCTTGCCAGCACACATTTGATACCTAGGGGAAGGAAGTATTTGTAGGCATTTCTGCATGTTGGTCAGAGCACATGGGATTCAGAGCTTCACTATGTCAGACAAAGTTGTTGGGAAACCTAGCTTTATTCCTTTTTGACCTTATTAAAAATGTCACAATCCACATTGATTCATAAGTTATATGTTTATAATGTTGTTATATGTGGAGTGCACCATATCCACATGGAGAAAGATCTCCATGTATAAAAGATTTGTTTTACATAAAAGTACTTTAAATCTGAGAGTTTGTTTGGATGGTCGCCTAGGTTACATCTCTCTCCACCCCAACCTCTCTGTTAACACAGCACCTTTTAAAAATATCCGTTAAAATTGCTGTGAAAATGACTTTAACATAACTGAAGAATCTTTAGTTTACTGAATTGTTTATATTGACGAATTTTTTAAATATCCATAAGAGAAAGAGGGACATTTCCGAGGGTGCCCTGTTGGTCTTACCATCTGACCTCTGACATTTTTTTTCTTGATTTCTTCTTCCTTTCCTTCTTTTCCTTTTTTTTTAAATTGGATATTTTCTTTATTTACAAACATTATCCACTTTCCCGGTGGTTTCCCTCTGGAAACCCCCTATACCGTCCCCCCTCCCCCTGCTTCTATGTGGGTGTTCCCCTACCCACCTACCCACTCCTGCCTCCCTGTTCTCCAAATTTTTGATCTTAGCCATTCTGACTGGTGTAAGGTTGATTTGATTTGCATTTCCCTGATGAGTAAGGATCTTGAACATTTCTTTAGGTGCTTCTTGTCTCTTGTCTCACCTCTCTAGCATTTCCCTACATGGGGGCATCAAGCCTTACAGGACCAAGGGCCTCCCCTCCCACTGATGCCAGATAAGCCAATCCTCTCCTACATATCCAACTGGAGCCATAGGTCCCTCCATGTGTACTTTTTGGTTGGGGGTTTAGTCCCTGGGAGTTCTGGGGTTTCTGGTTGGTTGATATTGTTGTTCTTCTTATGGGGTTGCAAACTCCTTCAGCTCCTTCAGTCCTTTCTCTAACTCCTCCATTAGTATCCCTGTGCTCAGTCCGATGGTTGACTACAAGTATCCGCATCTTTGTCAGGCTCTGGCACAGCCTCTCAGGAGACTGCTATATCAGGCTCCTGTCAGCAAGCATTTCTTGGCACCAGCAATAGTGACTGGGTTTGGTGGCTGCATATGGAATGGATCCCCAGGTGGGGCAGTCTCTGAATGGCCTTTCCTTCAGTCTCTGCTAAACTCTTTGTCCCTGTATTTCTTTTAGACAGCAGTAATTCTAGCTTAAAAGTTTGAGAAGGGTGGGTGACCCCATTCCTCCACTGGGGGCCATGCCTAACCACTGGATATGGTCTCTACAGTTTCTATCTCCCCTTTGTTGGGAATTTTGGCTAATGTCATCCGCATTGGATCCTGGGAGCCTCTTGCTTCCCTGGCATCTGGGACTTTCTAGTGGATACCCCCACTAGAAAGTAAAACAAAACAAAACAAAACAAAACTGGCATTTTGAGACTTTTATACAATGTGTTTTGATCATATTCACCTCTCTTCCAATGCTTCCCAGATCTACTCTCTCTTTGCTACATGTCCAACTCTGTTCTTCTTTGGAGTACTGTCAACTTATGAGGGGCTAGACTCTTAAAGAAAAGTGTTTGTCCATCTCCCAGGGCTATCTATAATCAATAACCTCTTGGCTTGTGCTGAGTGAGCCTTTGTTCCCACATACACTCTCCATGCTGGAATTTGGTCTGACTCAATGCTTGTGAAGGTCTGATACATGCTGTCACAACTGATGTGAGTTCATACCTGCAGCTACGCTATCACATGTCTGGAAGATCTACTGCCTTTGATTCTTGTGCTCTTTTCACCATTTGGCAATGATCCCGGAGTTTTGGGAGGAAGAGGTGTGGTCTAGATGTCCAATAGATGGCTAACATCGTGCATACAGTCTCTATTGTCTGTACTTTGGCCTGTCATAGGAGTGTGTGGTACTAACTAGCTACTGGAAATCGATGTTCTCTGATGAAAGATGGCAGATCCATTGACTAGGGAGTATTACAATAAATCATGAAGTGCTCATTTCATAATGTATCTATTTAGCCAAGTAATAGTGGTATGTTCTCTCCTCTGGGCTGTGACCTGTCTAGTTATAATTCTTGGACAGCCATGGTGCAGGATATGGGTCTTATGTTGTAGAATATACCTTAACTTCAATAAGAAGATGGTTAGTTACTCCCATGATTGTTTTGATAATTCCAAATCACTTACTGCCTCCTCTTTCACCTTCAGACTTTCAGAATACCTGCTCCTTCTTTCCTATTTTTTCATTTAGGTTGCAAATGACTCAGTTGCACATGTGTCATTACTTTATGCTTCTCCACTCAGTATATACTTCCTTTCTGAAAACAGTTTTATTAATCTGGTCCCTCATTCCCGATAAACTTAGTGTTTTGTCAACTGTACACTTCAGTTACTTACATCTGATTTTCAATTGCTTTAATAACACACTGTTTTTGTTGGTTGCCCTTGGATGGAAAGTACAGTGTTTATCAATGTGTTCTATTCATGATTATCTGGCAGTTCAGGCATAAGATTTAATGTAATTGATGTCTCCTATTTACTAATGGATATTACATCATCATTATTTAGAAAATTTGCAGTTGAATTGGCATCTGATTAAGCATACATGATTGAGGTTAAGAGCCTGTGACTGTTTGGTGAATACTTGTTTGTAGTGTGTGCTCTGCAGTGTGTACGCTATCTGTGGGCTGCAGCTGGCTTTCCATTCTGCTAATTGTCTGCACTCTTCTCGGTTAAGTGGCCATTGACATGCTCAACTTCAGCATTTCTTCCTACATACTAAAGGACAAAACATTTCCTTTGCCAGGGTGATCTGATGAAATGTAAATAAAAATAAAAAGAAAGCCAAGATCATTTTTAGGTAGTTAGATGAGTATGACACAAACATGCTTAACTCCCTCTTATCAGAGTAGTTTTAAAATCAAAGACATTATTGTACATATAAGGAACCAAGAAATTGTTGTATTTACAGTTCATTGAGTCCATAGAACAACACTCAAAAGTAGGTGTAGTTATAGTTTACTAAACTGGAGTATTTGGGGTGTTTATCTTTAAACTCATCTACTAATTATCATGGTGTTCCCTTCAATTTTAGATTCATGGTAAAATAAATCTTTTGTGAGTGGATACAGTGCAGTACTTGACTAGGTTTTGGCCAGTAAGTTACAAGAAGTAGTAGAAGCTTCCTTTATGAACTCAAGCTTCTCTTCTCTCAGAGATAACAGTTGCTTCTGTGTCAGACTTAGTTCCAGAGTGAAGGCATCACAAGGCTGAACTACAGCCAATCCTTGCTAGCTATGTGACATGCAGAAGAAGTAAAGCTATGAACGAACATTGAGGAGTGAGAGGGCTTGTCTGCACTACCTAACCTGGTCTCTTCTGACAGGTATGATGAGTGTGATTCTAGCTCTGCACATCCCTGGCAGGGAGAGCTTCTGAGGGCTGCTTAACCTTCTCATTGCTCTCAGTTCTCTGAAAAAGAAAATGAGTGTATTATTTAAATGCTGACCTCCAATGCTTATTCTAAAGGCCAGATTAACATTATTGCATTCTCAAATAAAGCCATATATATGCATATAAAATTGAATCTGTCATTTATCCATCAACAACTATCTCTCAATCATCTAGATCCTTGTTTATATTTTGGTGCTTGTTTGGGGGTCAGGTCTTGATGTATATCCCAGGTTGGATGAGATTTCACTATGTAGCCAAGATCAAATTGAATTCAATAGAAATTTTAGAGATTTTTGGTCTCATAATGCTTCATCCTGGCTTTTTTTAACCTTACAGATCCTTTGTGCATATATATATATATTCTGGTTTTGTGTGTTATTAGTGATATTTCTGTATATGCAAATGTTTTTGTGTGTGCTACTTGTGTGTTTTCTTTGGCCCCTTTTATTTTGTTCATTCTTTTTATCTTATCCAGTTTGTTTGCTTTTGTTTTATCTTGCCTGATTATTGTCCTTTAGATGCCTATTTGTTTTGTAAGGAGAGAGAGAAAGGCTGTAGATCCCTGAGGGAGGAGAGGTGGGGAGGATCTGAGAAAAGTTAACAAAAGGGAAACTTCAATCAGCAATATAGTGTATGGAGAAAATACACTCACTAAAAGAAAAATAGAAAAGAAACATTATATATATATGTGTGTGTGTGTGTGTGTGTGTGTGTGTGTATAATTTGTTGTGTATGTGTTTTAATAATCATTATAAATTCTAATTTCATTACTAAAAGTGTCTCAAGCCATTTTGAATAAACTAATCCACTATCCCCTTTGCTACTCTCATGTTAAAATATTATTTTTAATAGACATTCATTTGGTTGTCAAGGCCTGTTGAGATGAGTCACTGAATGCTAACACTTGCTATACAGCTCTTTTAACCTAAATTCCATTCCCAGATTCCACAGGAGAAGGATGAGTGTTGTTCCATGACCTCCACACATGTACATGCCCACACACACACACACACACACACACACACACACACACACACACACTAATATTCTATACAAACAGTTTTAAGTCTGTTGCTAAATTTCATTAATTAACTTTTGCTGTGAGGGATCAGATTTAAATGTAAACAAAAATCTGCCCTCACCCTCCACAAAACAAACAAACACCCTCCCATAGTGTTGTATGCCCAGTTGTAATAATATCTACTGTTACATTTTCTATGGGCTATCAATAGAGCTTAATGGTATTTTTATATATATATATATATATATATATATATATATATATATATATTTTAGCATTTTGGTCTTACTACTGTTTGAAAATTTTAATTACTCCTTTTGGTTCTAATGACTTTCAGTGTAAGTTGAAACCATGTTTTACATAATTTCTCAGTTTTCTTTCCCTTTTGACTAAACCAATAGGTGTATACTTTGACACAGTTTTGTTTTAATAATGAGTGCTTCAGAGACCAGTGTCACAACATATGCTGCTGTCCCTGGGAATGAGAGTAAAAGCTCAGTGACAGAAACATTGGAGGCATGGGATGACTAATGTCCATGCTTGCTAAGACCTAGGACATAGATGAGAACAGGAGCTATGGGATAAAGAGAGACATTGCAGGGATGGAAAAGGATAAAGAGAGGGGGGAGGGAGGGAGAGAGAGAGAAAGAGAGAGAGAGAGAGAGAGAGAGAGAGAGAGAGAGAGAGAGAGAGGCAGAGACACAGAGACACAGACAGAGACAGAAACAGAGACAGAGACAGAGACAGAGGATGAAAAGCTAAGAAAGAGAGATCCAGAAAAGGAGGTTTCTGAGAAGGGCTTGTTGCCTCGAGGGAAGCTCATGCCTGTGGAAAGCCTGCAGCTGTGCCTGACCTGAGGAAGGCTGTTCTCAGCATCATCCCTGCAGAGAAGTGTTTTCAAAATTCACTCAGAAATCTTATTATATACACATGTAGCTTTAATTTTTTCACATTTAAAAACTAAATCAGAAGCTTTATTTTTAACTCACAAGTCAATATCGTTGGAGTGCTAAAGACAATCGGATCCAATTAAGATTCAGTTTGGTGTTGTCTCTCAAGAAGTCCAAAGAGAAGTAGCTGCTGCTCATGGGTTAAAGCACAAAAGTACAAATTGCTGTCACATATGGGTGACCCAAGTGTGTCCTCTAACATGGATACTTTCCTGCCTTAGTTTGATATATATATATAAATGTATATATGTATATTTAAATATATATATTTTTTAAACCCATATATATGTATATTTAAATATATATATATTTTAAACCCATATATATATGTATATTTAAATATATATATATATATTTTTAAACCCATACAACTTGCAGAAATCCTGGAAGAACAATATTTGGGGACCGTTTTATTTCTACCCAGTCTTGTGCCATGATGTGATGCTCCTGAGAACAGTGGCTGGTAGGCACCTCTGGCTTGCCCTTACTGTCTTCTTCTGAATCAGAATTCACTAAGGAGCCTTGCTTGTCAGTACAATGTCAACTTGAAGTCCATGCAGTACTGCAAAAAAAAAAAGAAAAAGAAAAAGAAAAAGAAAAAAGAAGAAAGAAGGAAAGAAAGAAAGAAAGAAAGAAAGAAAGAAAGAAAGAAAGAAAGAAAGAAAGAAAAGAAAGAGAAAAAGAAAAGGAAAAGCATGAGTAAGGGACAGCAAAGCACAATGACTTAAAGCAAATCATTTACCAAAGAACTTTGCAAAACTTTTCATCTCCAAATTATTCACTTAATTAGCTCATCAATGTAAAATTTGACTACTTTAATGAAAAAATAAACACACTCATGTATGAAAACTAACAGAATTCTGACATTGTCCATTTATGACTGCTCTCTTCTTGAGAGTCATCTAAACTTAGATATATGCAGATCACATGCTTTTAATGTGGCGCAATACTGGCTCAGAGAGCGTTTTGAAGCCTGGGTTGCTTTAATGAGGAAAACTAATTATATATCTCAAAGGAAGGGAAAGGGTTTGTAGAAAAAAAAAATCCATTCGTGTTGTGGGATTGATTGTACAGTACTCACGCTTATTTACAAATTATAATGTAGATGGCTTTTGGCTGACACCAAGTATGGTCACATTTGGAATTTTTGTTTCAAGGGAGTATTCCTTTATGAAATGTGAATGTATGGTTGAACAAAGACATTCTGTTCTATCTGCTTATAAGTGCTTTATAAGTGCTGTGATAGCTCTTCATTTTTTTTTATTCTTTTTTTTTTTTGATATGTCTGAATGTCGTCTTCTTTCCAAACTTGGTAATTTTCAGGAGTCTAATAATAACTGAAAACCGTTTTTCAAAAGCTGCCAAGAGAGCCCACTTTTCTGTCTGATTTAACTAATGTAGCTATTAGGTTTAATCTGTTTAGTTGGGGAAAAAATTAGTTTGTGACTGCAAATGGCTGTCTGCATTAATTACATCCAAATGAACAGAACCATTTTTAGAACTGTTTTTATTTCTATCAATTTTTTCTTTGCTTGGCTAAATATTTCCCTATCAGTATCAGTTAAGAGTCACAGAGAAGTTCTGAGACACTCCCCCCCCCTAGAGTGTTTCCTATACACGCTTATTATGATTCTCCAGTAGGAAATTCGAGAATTCATGAGGCTAGAGATGGGTAGGTCCGAAATTCACAGGGTCAAACAGGGCAGAGAGGAAGCTGGCCATCACTGGTATTCAGCACAATGTTGCCCTCTTGATTTCAAGCTCATTTTCCCCATCAAAGTCTTGAAGATGGCCATATGAGGCCCTCCCAGATGATCCGAGAAGAGTTTTGCTTGGAATCAACTGGTTGTAGATATTAGTTCTAGTCAAAAAACACCTTCATAACAGTATCTCTGTCACTGTGGAATTAACAGTCAATAACTACAGCCTAGTCAAACTTGTACTTCTAGCTAACTATTATATCTTCCTTTCCATCTCCAAGGATCCTTATTGAGTGACCTGATAAAGTTTCTTCTGTGTGCTCACTCAGTACCTGCAAAAGATGTCTATCTTAGAATCTATACAGAAAAAAATTATATTAAAAAAATGTATTCTTATGGTCCTCATATTGTGCTCTTGAGATCCCAGAGTATAAACCAATCATTCTTAGTTTCTTTAGTGCCTTTTATCACGGGAAGCATATAGTAGATGAATAGGACAGCATTCTTAGCTGTACCACACCATGTCCTTTATCATACAGTTGAGAGAAATTGAAATAATATTTTCCTATGCCCACCACTATTGAATAACATGGTTTCTGGTCTTTAATTCCAATTCCACAACATAGCTGGCTGTGTATTAGATATCTACCAAACTGTGACTATCTATTTTCCTCATCTGAAAGGCATGGAGGGTAAAAGAGATTATTACTGGCTCTGAAGTGGCCTGAGCATATATGAAGACAGAGAAATGGCAGTGGTAAGGAACAGTGGAGAATATGTACACAGGAAGGTGTAAGTGTGGGAGGGGATGGGAAGGGTCTAAGATAGAATCATCACACCAGAATTATGAATGTAATTTTAACTAAGGAGAATGGATGGAATGTTCTGGTAAACATGGAGTAGACTAAATTTTTGTCCAGAGTATACACACAGGACGCTAAATTCAATATGCTGTGCTATAATTCCAGTTTCAGAAATTAATAGTGAATGGAGGGACAGACAGCAAAATGTTGACACTTTGCATAGCTACAAGATAGTGTTCTCTTTCTCTTCCTGTGCTTGTAGTCACAGAAAATCTGGTATTTATATCCAGGTAAAATAACCAGAGTGTTCTTTTCTCCAGAAACTATATAACCTCAGTGTACTTCAGGGCTTCAGAAATAAGTTCCAGAAGTCTAGAGGTAAACTTTCCTCTTCTTGGTGTTTGTGGGAAACCTCATTCCAACTACTTGCTGTGGTGTAGTCAAATCTACTGGAAGTTGCCAAAGTACTCACGGTACCTGTTGAAATCCTCTTTAAGTAGGCAATAGATTTGTTTTAGCAAATGCCACCATTTTCCCCATGTACCTAGGTTTTGGCTAGTACTATAGAAACAGGAGTGACGTTCACAGCTGTTACATAATGACCAGGGAGAGAGAGCATCTGTTACTCCTCTTTGTTCAACACTGAATAATTCTAACATGATTTCAACTGCATACATTTTGTTATTTTAAAATGTTTAGAGCCTGGAGAGATAGCCCAGTGATTAAGAGTTTCTATTACTCTTCTAGAGGACATGAATTTGGTCCCCATGCTCCTTGTTGGGTGGCTTATAACCACTTGCATCTTTAGTTCAAGGTATTTGATACACTCCTCGGGCCTCTACAGGCACCAACATACACAGATACACAGGCACACACATATAAATGAAAAAATAAAAGTAAATATTTTTAAATGTTCATAATTGCTAAAGAGGTAACTCAAAGAGATCAGGTATAACATAAATGTTTAAACCATGTTAGAAATAGTAAAGTCAAAAGATCTTAAGAACAGAAGGACTAAAGCTAGTTGTATTAAACTGTTGTACTTGAAGTAACAGCGTTGAAAGGCTCAAGTCCACAGCAGAGATGCATTACTATAATGGAGAAGACAAATAAGCAGGTCACTTTCACACATCAAGGAAAGAGGATGAGTCAAGGTGGAAATAGTGAAAATGAGAGGGTTTATGGGGATCAAGAAAAAAAAAATAAAAAGTAGAGTTCAGCATAGACAGTTACATAGTTACTAGAACAGCCCTGGAGACCATGAAAAGGTTGGTTCAGGGATATATATGAAGCATGTGAGTAGGAGATTCATATGGAAGGTCTTGACGTCCCACATCCCTTTTCTTAAATCATGTGCATGTTCTAGCTTGAAACAATGTCAGTGATAACAATTGGTTATATAATCAGGGCAAGTTCTAAAGTAAGGCTAGTCTGTTTATCTTGATTAATTTTCCTCCCTAATATGATGTTTGTCTTTAACATGTCAATTAAATTTAATCCATTTATTTCAGGATCTAGGCTGTTTTCCATGTGTTTCCCATTGGAGACAATGTTTACAAGGAAAGTTTTCTGAGTGAAGACATTTGTTTTTCTTGGTGGTTAGAAAGCTCTGAAGTGACCAGCAGGAAGGATTGCTGTCCTTTCACTAGTTGGCAGGATAACCCAGAGTCAGATTCACCTTGGCAAGTATGGCTGACTCTCAAGAGCTTGCCAAGCTCTTCAACTTTGGACAGCTTCTCAGAGGCTAGGGCAGCCTTCATAAGCTCTGTATATACTAGAAGTCCCTTCTCCTGGACTTCACCACCAGGACACCTGGCACATCTCATCACAAACATTTACATGAATTATGCGGTGAGGGCATAAATGACCTTGAATATTGGAGACATGTTTGCATACAAAACAGGTGTCTGGGTGTGACCAGGACACTTGAGTGTCTGCTAACTGCCACCATTTACCCAGTTAACAATGTCTTTCTCTGTGATATTTTGCTGGTGTGATCAGGGAGTTGATGAACACCAGGACTCATGGAATGGAATGGCCAGCATCAGAAAGGTCTTTTGCCCCTTTCCCAATGCCCCTTGTAGCTTTATTCAGAGGAAGCCTCTTTCTTTGACCCAATGTGAAAGCTGCGGTTTTCCTGATTGTAACCTGTTGATTGTTAGGGCCAAAAGTATCCAACTTCACATGGCAGGGGACTGATGTTATGGGCAAGGGGAATAATTTATTCATACTCTACTCTCTGAACCTATCCTTTCTTTCCTTTTCTAGGAACTTGAAAATTACAGTTAGTAATTTTATCAGAAGGAGTCAAGACTAGATACAGGGATATAGCTAGGTCCATTATAGCAGACTCCATTTCTTCAGATATTCCATAATGGACAATCTTCACCCTGCAACCCCCTGCACCGCAGCAGTCACTCTATTCCTTCCCAGTAAGGTTGCCAGACATCATGTACAACCCTGAAAAACATTTTAATATGAGGTAGTCAGTGAATATGGTCTCTGTATGAGTATGTTTTAGATATTATGTGGAAAATACTTACACTAACATTTTATTTTAGACTTAATTCAGATCTAATCAAGCATGCCATATTTCTATTTGTTAAATCCAATGACTCTAAGTTAAAAGCAATTTTGAGGAGGTACAACTAAGTTTGGGTATTTCATCATGCTATCCTTTTATACCAAAGGGTATGGATACAAGTTTCTCTCTTCCTTAAAAATATAGTTCAGGAACTGGGAAGATGGCTCAGTAAGCTAAGGTATTTGCCTCCCACCCTCACTACCTGCATTTGCCTTCTGGACCCCACATGGTGGAAGGTGATAACATACCCTTACCAGTTGTCCTCCTAATTCCAAGCACGAATCCCTGATAAATTTTTTTTTTATTAAAAGTAATGGCCACGTATTTAATTTTTTATATTTAAAAGCATCATCCTCATGTGTGATGAGATCTTAAATCAGCTGGAGTGTGGCTTCTCCCATTGACTGTGGGGAAGTAAACTCTTCTATATCTCAGTTTCTGTCTAGAAAAATGGCTTACATGGCATGGAATCACATACTGCTTGCTTTGTGGTTCATTCCTATCAGTATTTGTCATCCTATTAGCTAAACAACTTCCCCGAATTTTAATTCTAATATCTAGGAATCCATCCTCACTCTATCTGTACCGCATTGATACTGGATATACTAGGATAAGAGTCACAGACAGACATCATGGTCAAGTACACCCCAGCAATTGATATGCTTTCAGATGGGCTGTAAGTATTTAAGCAAACTCTCTTTCCCATTGGGTTCAGTCATATTGGCCTGCAGGACCATCAAGGAGGCAGTTCTGCCTCAGAATGGGATAGTTTATTCACTGTTCCTATTAGTATCAGGCTTGTGCTGAGCAATGTTAATTCCAATCAGTTTGACTCATAATTCCTCAGAAGATTGAAGCCCAGATATTTTTATTCAACAGATAGGAATTTCATGACTTTTTAAGGTCACATAGCAAAATTTGCCATAGAGAACAGAGTGTCTAAAGAGAAGTTATTCTAAGGGTATTTGTCCCTAATATTACTTTTTCGCTAGCCAATTTCATGTAGCCATAAAGGCAAATGGATGTAGCTAAGTAAGTTATTTTCAGTACATTAAAATAAATGCTCCAAAGCCCATGGTATGTTGCTTTCATTCAGGAAAGATGATACACTAAAATACCAGAACCTTTTCCTATCTATTTTAGATTAGAGGCACATATAATTGTTACTTCTGCTATCTTATCCCCCCAAAAAACAGTGCAAATTATTCTAATACTAAAATATGAAAAAATGAGTAAAGCAAGCATTTTCAACATTCCACTTGATATTATTCATGTCACATTCCTATGACAGAGAATGTCATCAGTTCAGTTACAGGCGTCCCTTTTAGCCCGGAGAAATGGGAAAATGTCCCATGACCCCAAAGGATACCTGAATTTACCAAATGCTGAGCCTTACATAGACTATACTATTTTTCCTGAATGTGTGACCCCATATTAACATTTAATTTATAAGTTTTGCATGGTACAAGAATATAAAATACAGAAGGAAAAGAAGGAAAAAGGGATAAATAACACTGACAATGTTTGAAAAGGCTATAAAGAATTATTTAATAATTATATTATTATTTATTTATTATATATAAGTACACTGTAGCTGTCTTCAGATACCCCAGAAGAGAGCATTACATCTCATTACAGATGACTGTGAGCCACCATGTGGTTGCTGGGTTTTGAACTCAGGACCTTCAGAAGAGCAGTCAGTGCTCTTAACCGCTGACCCACCTCTCCAGTCCAAGAATTATGTTATATTTGCCTAAAATTACATATAGTAGATATGAGAAGTATGTGTGTGTGTACTTTTAATGAAGTTATGCCGCTTGGGTTGACAATGCTTCCCACAAGAACTATTAACCTATTACCAGGCATGAGAGTTATTGATTAGGGGAGTTCAAGAGACTCCCAAAACAATATAGTCAATTGCTCCTACCGTTGTTTACATCCCAGAGGCCGAATGTAAGTCCCTACTGATGAAAACACTACACACTTTAGACACAGAACTTGTAATATTAGAGTTTGTTCTGACCTGAAAGTCTCCTTCTTTTCACCTAGCAATTATAGTACCAGAAGTTGCTATGCAAGTTGCCACTAGAGAGAGGCAATCAGTGGTCCTACCCAGCCATGATGCCTGCCCAGTGTGACAAGATATCCCTCAAGTTGCAATAGTGGCATTCGTATCTTGATGGTAGCCAACCTCTGTCTAATTGGACTTGCATACTCCAGAAGAGGGAAACCATGCTTGGTACTGGAACCCTAGGCAAACACCTAGGGATAGTAAGGTCAATATATGGGAACTTACTACTTCTACTTCATTAGATGAGCATAATTCCTAACAGCATTCTAAATACTCTTATGTCAACAGGTGAGTTATCTCTCATTCCTCATTAAAGAAGTCTCTTTTTGAATCAGGAGATGGTTTCAGAAAGTAAAAATAAGCCAAAATACAGAATACAAATGTATGTGGATACCTAGTGTCAATAGGTATATCTACAATAGAACTCTGTACCTAGGGCTCCAGGAACATTGCAGAAGAGGAGGCTGAAAACTCTTAAGAGCCAAAGGGCTAGGATGGTGTCTTCTAGAAATTACAGGGAAGGCTATCTAAACAAGGCCTAAATAATGAAAACACCAATAGACATGCTAATATTGAAGAGGGCAATATCACAGAGCCCCCCTTAGACAAATAACTAAAGGTGATGACTTCTGAGAGAGGGAAAATTAGTCTTTACCAAGGGTGAGCAAAGTACACATAAGCAACACCAATGGACTGAGCAAGTTGTTTTACATGATTATGCATATATCTATTAATAATAATAAAAGGAAAAGGGCCTATCAATTTGAAAGTATAATGGATATAAGTGTGATTGGAGGAAAGAAAGGAAAAGGAGAAAATGATATAATAATACTTTGATTAAAATTTAGAAAATAGAAAAATAAACAGTATAGTTTTAGAAAGAAAGTATACAATAAGTAATAATAGGATAATTGTGGCAGGATAATTTAATATAATTATCAACAACACTACTCAAGCTATTTTAATAAAAGCCCAGGCATACCCAGTCAGTTAGTCTGGAAAAGAAGGTGAATGCTAAGTATCTAAATAGATGGATAGCTTATACAGTATGGAAACATTTGAAGAAGAGATGGTTCAGACTCCAGGTATCAATAGAAAGGACAACACAGTATTTCACCACGTTTCTCAGAACTGTGCACAATTTGAGATATATGCATTGTTTCTTTTTGTTTATGCCCTTTTAATACTTTCAGATGCCTGAAATCACAAGTGCCTGAAGTCCTGGAGAGTTAAAGCATAGATAAGGAAACATACCATCTCCTTTCCTTGGTGGTTCTGTTAGACTTGGCTAAAAGAGGAATTTAGTGTGTAGAGTTTGCCATGTGAATTAGCAGATAGTACTCTGAAAACTGACATAATTTGATATGGGGAGTCTGAGATGCTAAATCAATATTATCTTTATTCTACTCCACTCTATCTTGATATTGTTCTCTACCTTATTACATAGATAACAAGAACTGTGATCAGAGATTTGCCTTCAGGTTCACAAAGGCAAGATTTAGGTGTTTGCAAGTTTTACTTTCAACTTTTCCTAGTTGTCTTGTGGAAGACGTCTCTGCTTGGCTTCTCAGATTAACTGAGTGATAACTTGCAAGTCAATGAGTTTTCTCATGGTACCTACAATTTTTCAGCTTCTCACATAGCTGAAGAAAGTCTGATAACTCTCATAAATCCTTTCTATCATTACTTAATTCCTAAAGCCTATCTGTTGAACATCAAAGTTATTTTCTAGAAGCATCCCACCAAAAAAGTATCTTTCAGCCTGCACTGCACAATGGGCTCTGCCCAGACTGAAGGTGTTGTGTTCACATTTTAACTTGAAAGCCAAATAAATATGTGCTAGTTATAGACCCATGAGTACTGGGAACAGATTGAGAATAACCATCTCAATAAAGATGGAAACTCATAAGTAATGGTGCTATCTCACAAACCTCAGGCCCATGAAGGACCTGCCATTGTATGTGAGTATGTGTATATGAGTTGGGGGTGCTACAAGTGTATGTATGAGTGAAGGCTCTGAGAATTTAATCTAGAGAAAGTCAAGTGGCTTGTGTTTATGGAAAAGAGTGCCTATGTTTCTGTAGTGTGCAGATGAAAAGGTTTTGTCAATCCTTAAGTATATTTGCATCAGTTCCTTTTTAGTTTAACTGGGATTTACTCTAAAGATTTTCTTCATTTCTCACTGAACAGGCTGCTTCGGTGCTTTCTACTCCCTCAACACTCCCCTGTAAATGCCACTTCCTAAAATAGCTGTGACTGTGCCAGAGGGCTTTTATCTGTGGATGCATCCTGCTACCCACACACAAGCAAACCAGAAATACCGAGGTAATAAAGCTCTAGCAATCACCATTCAGTGACACCAAGAATTTCTTGGAAACTTACCACTTCCACCTTGTCCCTCAGTGGGATGACTTTGAAGTCAACCTTCTTGGAAAACCCCTCAGAGCTCCATGGTAGGTTGAGTGCTGGTCCTCAGTGGTCCTGAGATCCACTGAGCACTTGGTTCATCTATGTGTTCTTCCCTTCCTCACTTCATCAATCCCTACTAGAGTTTTCCTTGATCCTGTTCCCAGCAACCCACCCTAGCTTTTCTTTGGATCTGTTTCCTAGGGATTAGAACAAAGACTTTATCCTTGGTTCATTCTCGCTTTTAATATCACTAAGGATTCATGAAGATAAAGATGGTATTGGGTAGAATGAAGAGAAGAGGTTTGACAGGTAAAAGGGGACATCTGTATATTAAAGATTTTAGATGAATGTTTTCATGGATGTTTCTGAATGAATTTCATGTCAGAGAGTGGTCTGAGACATTAAGAAATGTAGCATTCTGATGAGAACCCCTTAGGAACAAGATAATGTGCCTTGTAATTGAGGGGGCAGTAGAATGGTGACTAACTTTAGTTTATACAAGCTAAGATGTAGAGAGTAGGTCATTTGCCACTCTAAACACAACAAATAAACCAACCAGATACTGGAGTCTTAGGCTTTCCCAGTACCCCGAGGGAATATTTCTAGTACATTTGTTGACAAAAAGATATTTCCACTAGGATGGGATCTGGTTTTGTGCAAAAGATAATGTGTGTGTGTGTGTGTGTGTGTGTGTGTGTGTGTGTGTGTGTGTGTGTATGAATATATGTTCTTTTATGTCCTAAAACTAAGATCACCTATGGAATGGGTAGGTGTAGTGAGTGGCTTGATTTCTGTTTCTTCGAAGTAGGACTGCTAGATTTAGCATACCAAAATACAAGATACCCTATTAAATTTGAAGTGAAGGTGAACAGAAATTGTTTCAAGCACTCCCCCAATACTTATTAGGTGTTTATATAAGAAAGTATCAACCATTTAGCTAAAAACTCAAGGTAGCTTTTCTGTTTCATCTGACTACCCTACTTCCAACCCACCCTCAGGACCATGGAAGACTAAAAATAAAAACTTTGATGTGTAGATTGACTGCTTTTCTCATTGTTGTGATAAATACCAGGCAACAAAGAACCGAAGGAATAGTTTATTTTAGCTGATTATTGGAATCCATCTTGTTCAACTCACTCCATTTTGGCAGGAAAGGCAGGGAGAGATGAATGTCGGTACTCAGGTCATTTAGTCCTGTCTTCCCTTTTTATTCCAGACCATGATATGGTGGTACCATATCTAGGGTAGGTCTTCCTTCCTAAATTAGGCCTCTGGAAACAACCTTACAAACATATTCAGTGGTGTGTCTCCTAGCTGATTCCAAACCCACTGATGTGGATGATGAAAAAGAAACATCTTAGTGTGATGTTTGTAGAAAAGGAAAATCTTGGGATAGGAGATAAAGGTGTTGCTAGGTTCCCACACTCAGCTAGAATGTTAATGACAATGTAATGCTTCATTTATAACCTTTCAGTTAATTGATCTATTGAACATACATTTATTGAGAGTCTTCTATGTATCAGGGAAAATTCTCAGCACTTGGCAGAGAAGAATGTTCAGGGAAGGCCAAGCTCTTAACTTCATAGAAACTCGATTATAGGACTATTTGTAGTTGAACACAACAAAACTTTGAAATAAGTTATGGCTTTTGCCTCAGTCCTTGTTGGACAATATTGTGTCAGAAATTCTAAAAAGAAAAAAAGTATTCATGTTGAGTAGTTGAGTATTTTCAATCCAAGATTGGTTGTATCCTTGGGTGCAGAATCTATGGATGCATAGAAGGTTGTTTTTCTATATATGCTTACATACCATACTCCATTTCTAAAGGGGTTTGAAGCCACAGGCCTCATTCCTGTTGCTCTGCTTCATTCTCATGCATTTGCTTCCTCTAGTCACAAAAGACATAAGTGAGATATAATTCTGGATCTGGTGGAATAAAAAAAGCACACAGCCTCAAATCTAAAAGCTATCCATTTGAGGTACTTACATTATCAATCATCACATGTAACGATTTTAAAGAAAAGAGAAAAGAGAAAAAGAGATGTAGGATTGTTTGAACTCCTGCTCCTAGAACTTTATTCTTCTATGGTTCCCTAGACCTTTTGACTACGTTCTACAGGAGCTAAAGAATGAAAGAAGATGATAAACAGTAGCTACATGGAAATACCACATGTAGTAGAACTCTACCTCTCAAGAAATAATGAATGGGATTTAATAAAACATTGGGGAAAATGAGGTTTTCTGGATGATTGCCCATCTTTAATTTGAGTATCTTTGGGGAGAATCTTATTTTTATTCATTTATTGTCTTATTCTCTAACAATGTAATTCCTTTTGTAAGAATATTCAAAGAAATATATTTGACAAGGAAGATGTCACCTTATGAACATCAGAGAGTATGTGTTTAGATGTTTCTCTGCACCCTTTATGTTTATCTGCAACACTGGTCTCATCCAAAATGCTATCTGAGAAGGATGACAGTTCGATACTTCTTACCATATGTTCTGTTCCCCTTTGCTCACTTATGTTTTTCCCCAATAGTGATATTACTGAGTTACTCCCCATATGGAGAATTAGTGTTACACCGTGTACAGAGTAGAAGAAGTAGAATCTGATTTCAGCAAGTTGGGCCTTCTCTATAGTCCATGACATTATAACTCTGAGTCTACTACCAAAATTTACTCCTGGAGATGGTTTCATAGTTGCTGAATGTAATTTAGTCCATTTTCCCCATTAGCACTGATAGAAAAAAAGATCTCCCAAATTTTCGTTTTTCGTTCCTTTGAATAATCACCACTGCCTACATAGCTGACCCGTCCCCAGGTCTAGTTATTCAGGGTCCCGAAGAGGCGCTACCTGAGGGTCATGGGGGGGGAGAGAAGAACGAGACCAAGCAAGATTCCATTTGTCAAGGCCTCGTTTATTGTCACACAGGCAGCACGTTTTAAGCAGTGGGGATGAGGAAGTTGGGAAGGGGAACTATGGGGAAGTGACCTATGGGCCAAGCCCTGAATGAGGAAGTTGGGAGGGAGAGCTAGGGGGAAGTGAGCTATGGGCCAAGCCCTGGGCCGGGTGCCTGGGACATTCTGCGGTTTTTCCCGTGAAGGTCAGATTTTTATCTTGGTCTTGATGTTCCATCAGGAAGGTCAGGAGTTTCACTCGAGGGGAGAGGCGGCCTGTCTATGTAGCCGGCAGTTGGCCTGTCGGCCCCCAACACATAGCAGCCCTCTTCCTACACAGGCTCATTCACACATTCATTTTCGTGCACCTGAGCTGTTTGCTTATGAGTGCTGCAGTTTTAAAAGAACTTAAGCCTTACAGATTCCACTACATTTTGCAAAACAACACACTTAGCCTTGCTGTTGCATGTACTCATATCCAAGTTCAATGATTATTCAAGAGAACTGTTGTGCCAGAAGAGCTCTGAATTAAGCCAGAGTGATACTAGCATGTCAGAAGCAATATGAACACTCATTTCCAACAACCACATCACACAACCTGTCTCCTGTGGTTTAAAGTTAACTCTACATGTAGCATAAATAGCTGCATATGTTATTTGATACTGCAGTTCAGGGTAGTTAGTTAAGTGTGGGAAAAAATTGAATTGTTGTTCTCAACATTTCTATATGTTAAGATTGTTCTTGACAAAATGTTGAAGGGTTGTTAATTTAGTTCAGGCAGAATGCTGTAATTCCTTTTGTCTCAGCAGGGCTGGACTACTCATTCCGATTTGATAATAAGAACACAGTACCTGTGTTCACTCCTCTGGCAGTTAGCTAGCAATGTGATTATGTGATTTTCTTTGTCATGCAGTATCATTGCCTTGTCTTCATTAAGTTGCATCACTGTAGTCTTTCTTCTGAAGTGTTAAAGAAATGCACGGTTTTATTTCTCTTCTTTAAGCACATGGCATATTATATTCCTAGCAGAATGTATTATTCAATGAAGTTTGCTGAAATTTTTCTCACAGAAATTCTTCTAGGTGACTGTGTTATATTCTTACATAAAAGGCATATTCAGGAGTGGAAGTTTCTTTCTTATTACTGGTGGGGAGTGCACAGGTTACATGTGCTTTGGCATACATGTGGTGGTCAGATAACGATAACAAAGATGTGGAGTCAGTTCTCTCTTTCCATCCTCGCGTAGATTTTAGGATAGAAGGAAAATCAATGGGCCTGCAGAGCAACTGCTTTACCCACTCACTCATCTCTCCAACCCAAGAAGAATGTTTTTTGATACTACTTGTGTAATAACTATATGAAGCTATTAGGCCAATTGTTGTATGTGGCTTTGCTACCCTGCCTACACTCTGGGAATGGGCCATGCTACCAGCCTCCACCTAGCTTGCCTTGAATCCATGGATAAAACACATACATAGTTGTTCAATTTCAACTTGCCTCTTGACACAATTGCTGGGTGCTTCTTATCTTCCACCTGGAAAAGCATGCCCTTATCAATATTCATATCTCTGCACCTCGACCTGCCCTAAACTTTAGTTGCTCAGTTACATCCCTGAATACCCACCTGTTGGAGCATCCATAGGCTTCCACTCCACCCAAGATCTCACATGGCTGGTCAATTTTTCTCCATCAGAAGCATCATAAACTCTATCTCTCCTCCTTTGCGTCTCTTCGCTTGTTTCCAGAGAAACCTGAAAGTCCCAGCTATCCCTTCCACCCAGCATTCAGTCCATATCTTCTTTCCTGACAAATCAAGAACCAATTGGGGAACAGGACCTTAGCATCAGAAACCCCCCCTATACCTCACTTTTTCTGTCCAATAAAAAAATTTTTAAAAAACCTTTTCTTCCAGACATAAATTGAACAGAATCATAGCAAACATGTAAATTACACAGTATGATATACAAATGATATCCAGTCTATTATATTTGTCAATTAGATAAAGTACTCTACCATCACTCCTAACTTAAAGAGTTATGATTCTGTTCCTAGATTATGTTTAGATTTTAGCCTGTAATGTCATCTGAAAACTATATCTTCCACTCTATAACCTCTCTCTCAATGTTAAATAACTTGAGATTGATTATGAGACTAAAATTAGTTCCATCAGAAATCTGAGAATGACTTAAACATTACTTGGGTATATATGAAGCACCAAACATAGCTTCTCAAACAATTGTAGGAACAGCCCCCCAATTCCTCAAAATGGAACATCAGTCTTTAGCCTTTGAGTTTTACCCTCCCATTCCTTATCCATCTGAGAGAGGACAGCTTCAGGTTAGGGGTAGAGTTTAAGTGGGAGATATATTCTAAAACCTAACTTGAGGAACAGTGGCTACCAAGCATCATACTATCATCTCAAAGTTTAGAAGCTTCCAGAGAGGTAATTGGAATCAGTGAGTCTCCAAACCTGGGCTTCCAACTGATGCAATGCTGGTTCTGTCTTAATCCATTGGTGATGCAAACTTATGCAACAAGGAGGAGCCTCCCTAGAAAGGTACATCTCCTGTAACACTAAGTTAGGCTTTGCAAATTATTGATGTATTGCCATGTATGATTACTGTTTGTCCCTCAACATTTCATGTGCTAGAAGGTTAGCCCTCATAATATCAGGCAGTGGGAAATATAAATGGGAATCAGTCAATAGCAGTTAGGTCTCAAAGACTTCATCCTCATGAGTAGATTAATGTAATTTCATTTATATACTCCAGATCTCATATTCCTGAGTTAGTTCTATTGTGAGTGACTTATAAAGTGACTCTGCTTCCCAAATATTCCCATTTCTACATGTTAACCCTTCTCTTTCCATTTTTTTTTTGTATGTGGTGAACATCATACTGTCTGGACCATCCAGCTATCAACATCAAAAACTAGATAAACTTCTTAAATAATGAGCTTGCAGCCTTAGGTATTTGTACAAAGGTATAAAATGTATATTCTAAATCTAATCAAGAAACAAAACTAATTTTGAATGAATTGAAAGTTACTCAAATTCAGTTAAATTAATGAAATTATACTGATGTTTTAATAGTTTAACTAGCATATTATAGTATAATTTGATGGTTTACTCTTACTGATAATTATATGTAGAGCATTAAAAAATAATTGGTTTTAAAATTTATTAAAAGTTCTTTTAACTCATTAAGTGATGCCTACCTATGTATGAATGTGTATACATCTGCATAGAATATAGAGATGTTCTAATTCATTCATTGACTATGAAGACTGAACAGATTTAGGTGATGACTGTAGATGATATTATATTTATTAAACTATAAATTGAAATACATACATGTATATAAATGTTTTGTTCTGATTAGAAAACTGGGCTCACAGAACACATGCCCAGGATTGACAGTTAAACATTAATAAATTCTTTTTCAGGATAGTCTTAATCGTGACCATTAATCACAGAGCAAAACAAGATAATGGGGAAATCTCTCCAGTTTTCATTGCAGGAAACCTGAAAAAAGTTTAAAGAGAACAAAACAGCTTTTTATTTACTTATTTCAAGTTTTTAAAAAATTCGCTAACTTTTTCATAGAGTATATTTTGAAAATTTTACTGCCTCCCCTCCCAGATTCCTCACTCCCAAATCATCCATCTTCAAGGTCTCTTTCTTTTTCACTCTTGGGGTGGGGGTTGGGGTGGAAAAAGAAAACAGAGTCAAAACAGGCAGCTTTTTATTACATTTATACAAAGGAAACATTAAAAATTAGTAAACTATTGATTTAGGATTAAGTAATGAAAGTTGTAAAAATATTAGAGAAAATCATACTGTTTTTGACAATTATTTTGAAACAACTAATAAATCCTACAGAAGATAAGAAATGTTAATAACCAACAGACAAGTAAATTTAAATTAAATTGTTGTGAGTGTTGCACTGCTATTGATTGACAACTGACATGTTTTTACTTGATCAGAAGATAAAAAGAATAGAGACCTTTAGACAATTTGTACATTACTAAAGTGAGTTAGAATTCAAGAAGTCATCTAATACCACTCAATCAGCTAAGAGGGTGTTGATAACAGATGGTATTTTAGACCAAAGTTAAGTCCCTTGAAGACCTTCAGACTTAGAATCCATTTGAATTCATACTGCCTTAATAATTATTGATTTCCATCTCCAGAATGATGCCTGGCATACAGTAGACACTCAGTAAATTCCTGAAGAGACAAGACATTCTTGCAATTCTACTTAAAAACTTATGGAAAATATTTACACAAATATTTTATATTAATTATTTTTCTTTTTTGTCTATGGGCCCAGTAGAGACCAAATAAATCATTGCTGCTAGTGCTCATTTTAATAGATTTGATTTGCTGTGTATTTTTATTTTAAGCAAATGTATTATTTTCAGGCTTGAAGATTAAAAACACAGATGCATAAAAATAGTGAAACAGTGATGTAAATTAAAATGAACACCTGAGAGAAAAACCAAGAAGATTTCAAGGTTTGTTATTCTCGAGTAAACCTGGGCTTCAAATTTTAAACTCCAAAATCCATAATGTTATTTTTCAGGCTCCACAAAACATGCCTCAAGTTGACTACATTGTTGAAATACATTTTCTATGCATTTGGCTCAATTGCATCTACTTACTGTGATACCCATTCCTGTTACTTGGTATGTAATAGCTGCTTTATCTTTAATGTTGGAAAAAAATTAAGGAGAAATGGATTTTGTACCTTGGAAATCTCACATTTGAGATCACTCAAAAGTATTCCTTTAAAACAAAGAAATACTTTCTTCCCTTGATTGCTTAAGTTATTAATGCAATATTTTTTCTTTGTTCAAGATTTTATTAAATGTCTTTACAAGATACCATCCAGCCTCCAGATGCAACTGCCAAGACTCTATTATTCTGTAGGCACTGGCTGGGGTGTGACAGGCGGCTCTGGCTTCCCACCCTTCTGTTCTGAGATGGGGGTTGTGGGCAAGATTTCATTTTTAAGTTCCACAATGCTCACATGATCAGGCAGAGGCTTCTTAGGGCCTATCTTACCACTTGGATCCTAGGGCAGCATGATCTTCACTTTGATGCCCAGCACACCCTGTCTGAGGAGCACATGGCGCACAGCAGTGTCAGCATAAGCACATTTCGTTATGCATATAAGATAGAATGGACGCTGTTCTCTATTTGAATACTTCATTACAGAAACTAGCAGTACTCAAATTTTCTATAGCTATCTTTTGTTACAAAAAGAAGTGGCTTTGTCTGGTGTCGCATGCCTGTAATCATAGTAGTTCTGGAAATGGAGGCAAGAGGATTCTGGGAGCAAGGCATGCTCAGCCTGGACTGGGGAGACCTTATCTCAAAACAAATAACAAGAAAAAACAAATTTAATGAACATAAACTACAAAACAACCCAAAGCAATAAAAAAATTATAAATGTAACTATTTTGAAAGTTTGTTGGGGGAAAACATACAGTAGATTTCATAAAGCTTTTGATGAGCATAATACTTCAAGAAATGAGTTGTACTGCAGTTATTGTATGGTTACTGCATTTAAAGACACATGAGTAATTTATCGAGTAATTCATCTTTCCTGGAGTGATAATCAAAAATGGAGGCCAGTATATAAAGAACAAATTCCTGGCCTTTGTTTATCATGTTAATGGGACTTTTTCTAATGATTCTTAAGGAGAAAGACAGTATCTTCCCTACTGCTTAGAAGAAAAGGCTTATCACAAGATATGGCTAACAAATACCTTATTTTTCTCCTTCTTTCCATTTCTTCATGTTTCCTGGTTTGAAGTTAACTGTCCTGGTATATAGTCTAGAGTCTGGTATCAGTGTATGCCATTTTGCCTGTATATCTTATTCAAGACCATACATTTTATTTTCATTTTGAGTATCACCATACCCAAATAACAAGCCCCATTAGTATGGTTAAATGTATCTCCCATAGTCCATGCAAATTCAGTCCCCCAAAAGTCTTCCTGGGATGTGGACCTAACTGGAGGCATTTGGCCATGTGTGACTACCCTCATAGACAGATATTTTCCCATGATGTGTCTGCTGTTGTGGGAAAAAGCTTGTCCCCTGTTATATGCTTTTCTTCCTCCCTTACCCTTCCCTTCCCTCCTCTCCCCTCACCCCCTTTCCTCTATCATGTTATGATTCAGTCTGGCTGATGTGCTCCCATACCTTCAGAAATGTGAGAAAAAAAATTCTGTTCATTATAAATTATGAAGTTTGGTATTATGTCAAAACAGTACAAAAGAGCAAGACACCTATGAAACACAAGTAATAGTAAAGATAAGCTTCAATCTATACTTTCAGAGTCCCAAAAGAATATAATTATGTCATTAGTATAAGAAAATATAAATTCTAAAAGATGCTCTATATCCTCCTAAAAGCAGCTGACTTGCTGATAAGTCAAAGTAAGATATTAAAATTAGAAAATGCATGAAGTTGTTGAAACTTTTAGACTTTTGCAGTTATTTCTGATAATGGTTTCTACATCTACATGTACACACACATGCATGCATACATACACATATACCATATATCTTCACAATAGCATGATTGTCATCTTCAAAAGGGAAGAAGGGAATTAAATAATATTTGAGTCAATAACTTTAACCAACCCCTCCTTTTCCTTTGAGATGGCATGTATGCTAACTTAAGCTCAAATTTATAAAGGGATCAGTCTGTCCTTGAACTCCTGAGCCTTATGCTTCAACTTACCAAATATACAATCAATATTGTTTAAATTTCTTGTATGTTTATGTTTTGCTCTGACCTTGTCGAGTACATCTAGAGCTGGTATGGGGGTCTTAAACACAGCTCTTCATGAAGTATGCTTGTGACTACATGTTAAAGAGTGATTTGACCCAGAGTAGTAGACATTAAATTATAAAACTTCACTTTTCTAAAAAAAAATAGTCTATCATTTAAGAGCTATTTATTATATAACCATCCTCCTGTCCAATTCATTTTCTTTATTTTTAAAGATGTATTTATTGTTATATGTAAGCACACTGTAGCTGTCTTCAGACATACCAGAAGAGGGTGTCAAATGCCATTACAGATGGTTGTGAATCACTTTGTGGTTGCTGGGATTTAAACTCAGGACCTTCAGAAGAGCAGTCAGTGCTCTCAACTGCTGAACCATCTCTCCAGTTCCCCAATTCATTTTCATAAAAGTAAAATAATATGATTTTTTCTGGAAAAATATTATCAGGATTTATAACAGATGACATGTCAGAATCTATAGTCTACTTTGTTTTACCATAGAGATGCAATGAGCCACTCAAACCTTCCTCTAGTTGATGATCATATCTATTATATGTACTATGATATTGTGAATTTATAGTTAATATTTCTCCAAGTTTTGTGGAGTAAAAAGTCTCTGAAATCTCCACAGTCAAAAATATCTTCTTGTATGGTAAAGATCTGATTAGTGGTCTGTAATCCCTAGCTACCTTCAGAATAGGCCTGGTCCTAAAGCATGACTTTAGGGGTAGGGGCTTTCAGTCTTCATCTTTCAACTATGAGGTGAGAGGGTGCGAGCATTGAAACAGTTACTAATGGGCAGTAATTCAATCAGGACCAGGTTGATGATGCTCCTAAGTGGCTCTATTGGCTATCTTTCCTGGAGGACAATGTACCTAGAGAGAGCATGGAACTATCTGTGTTTATAATTGGCATTTCAAAGAATAGGTTTGTGGGACTGAGCTTTCAATTCATGAGATCTAATGTTTTGTATAGGTAGATCTTGTCAGAATTGGATAGATGATAGATAGCTGATACCTGTTGCAAGAAACAATCATTTGTTTGATGTGTCAGAAATACCCTTACCATGTCTGGTGTTACAAATGTTCTGTTATGTGGTAGATAGAGAACAGGAAGAATATACTTTGGCTCTTCTTTGTCTATTTATTGAGAGAAGGAATTTACATGGAATGCCACGCTCTGCAAGCAATAAGAACATCTGCAAGATAGCATCTGTTCCCTTAAGAGTCCTATAGTCTAGTACAGCAGTTCTCAACCTGTTGGTCATGATCCCATTCAGGATCAAATGACCCTTTCACAGGGGTCACATATCAGATGTCCTCCTTATCATATATTTATATTACAATTCATAACAGTAGAAAAATTATAGTTATGAAGTAGCAACAAAAATAATTTTATGGTCAGAGATCACCACAACATGAAGAAATGTATTAAAGGGTCACAGCATTAGGAATGTTGAGAATCATTGGTCTGGTGGAATATATGAGATATGAATACATGCTAAGTTTAATGGCCATAGAATAGTCTAGAAGTCAGTAGAATTTGAGTTCATCGTTAGCTGTGTTAAGGATGTAGAAGAAAATTTCAAAGGTATGTAATAAAAATATTGAAATCACACTATGAGTAGTTAGAACAAGTAGTTTTTAGAGTATGGTCAGAGATATTTTATTGTGGTTAGATCATGACTAGGTATACTTTATGAATTGCTAGAGCTGGCTAAGTATAACTTTATAAGTAGAGCATGACAAGTTATAGCTATGAGTGGTTTAGCATGGATAGGTGTATTTATGAGTAGTTAGAGAATAGCTTGGTATACTTTCTCAGAGGTTAGAGCTTAGGTAGATAGACTTTTATGAGTGGTTAGATCACAGTTAGGTATATTGTATGGGTGGATGGAGCATGGCTAGTTATATTTTATGGAGGGTTATAGCATGGCTAGGCATTGCTAAAGCAAGTTCAGCAAGAGCTCATTGTAGACTCTAAGCCAGTTCCTTATAAAATTCTTTCAGTTCTCTGTATGTTTGAAAATTGCCATAATAAATGATGAAAAAAGACTACAGCGTGCACTGGGAAAGTAATAAACTATTCTGACAGCCATTTAATTTTCATGCAATGTGATAGAAATAAAATATGAGAGCGAAGTTCTATGAAAATTTTTATTTTATTCATTCTTCTATTTGATCAGAAGACGAAAGGTGTTTAATGTTAGAAAATATACTCTGCACCCATCAGCAAATACCAGAATTTCCATCTCAAGTTGACTTAACTGCAAGGAAGGGGATTATTTCCTAGAATAGGGAGACAAGGGTTATTCAATTCAATTTCTCTCCAACCCTCTCAGAGGCCTAAGTGCCTGCTAAGCCATTACAACATTGTATCCTCACAAGCCTAATTCCTGTGTGTCCCAACATCAGGGCTGCCCCTCCGCTTGTTGTTTAGTTTTGGAGTCAGTATCCTCCTCTGTAGCACAGGATGGCCTCATACTCTGGATCCTCTTGTCTCCATTATAGGATGACTGGGTTCCCATTATGGCACCCTTTGTTCCCATCCTCAGTCTTGGCCTTTTGCATTCTAGAAAACTTACTGTTAGACCTTCTTGTCTTATGTTGACTTTCCACACTTGTTCTGGATCCACCTCTGGTTAAAAAAAAAAAAGACGAGAAGGAGTGGGGCCAGGGTTTGTGAGAAACTCATGACGGCTTCAATACATCTTGGTAGAGGGTAGAGTCAGGTGACCACTGTAGGATACTGAAGAAACAAATGCTTCAGGATGGGGATCGGGAGGCATTAGTGTGTAAAATTTATATATAAGGTACTTTAGATAAATTCATGAGCATATAATACATTCTAAAATAGAATCAAATTATATAGTAAGTTTTTCCAGTGACTATAATTGCTTGGTTAGAATCAGAGCTATGAAAAGATTAAAGAAAATAATCATTTATAGTCTTAGCATTTATAAATAATCAAGGTTAGTATATTGACATTTCCTTCTAACATTTGTACCTTTATAGTAATACACGATTTGTGTTCTATTTTCTTTGCTCCAATTATTTTTGTTGGAAAAAATTATTTGGCATAGATCAAGCCAAATTATATGAACATTCTTTCTAAAAACTCAACTGTTTAAAAAATGTGTGTGCACCCAAGAAGGGCATCAGATCCCCTAGAACTGTAGTTACAGGTGGAACCAACCTGAGTGGATGCTGGGAATCAATCTTGAGTCCTCTGCAGGAGTGCAGATGCTCCTGATCTCTGGGTCATTTTTCTCAGCTCTATTCTATTATTCTTGATGCTCAGAATGTACTGTCACACGCTGCTTGTCTGTCTTTACTCCTCTCTTTATGAAAGGAATACCATGATTCTAAACATGTCTGTTGTTAGACGGCAACTAATTTTAGCAGGAGCAATTTTTTTGACAACTTTTAATTCCTTGGACTCTGCAAGACATATAATTTACTAATAACAAACAAATAAACAAACAAATAAACAAATCACCTATGTTCACTGTTGGGCATCGGTGAGCTTAGCTCGACGCCCCCAGCTGAGCTGTTCGCACAGGTTTCCTGAGAGCGGAACATCCTGCGGCTTAGCTTGGTTTCTGTCTTCCCGCCCGGTGTGGAAGGGACTTGCCAGGTGCCTGACCTATGGCTATGATTGTTTTTTCCTGTTGTTTTTCACCCGGCCTCTAGTATATATTGCTGGTCCCACAGTAAAGCTTTGGCATACTGAATGACCCGAGTCTGTGTTTTCTGTTAATCCCCCCCAGGCCTATGCCTGATACTCGGTACCGGTACTGTAGTGGTGCGGGCGCCGTCAGTTCATCAACATCTTGTTTTCTTTATTAGATTTTTCTTTAAGAATAGGTGTGAGGCTGTGAGTTGGCTTCTTTTAATACCAGCACTCCAGGGGCAGGGGCAGGGGCAAGGGCGGGGGTGGGGGCGGGGGCGGGGGCAGAGGCAGAGGCAAAGACAAAGACATGGATCTCTGTGAGTTCAGTCTGGTCTATAGCAGGTTACAGCCCAATGAGAAGTAAAATGTGAGAACTGCTCTTAAAAATTTTTAAAAAAAAATTGAAAAAAAAAAGAAAAAGAAAAAATGGGGCTATGTAACCTGTTATTTCTTACTGCTTTCTAAATATAGTCATGATTTCTTTGTCCAAGTCTACAAAAGGTTTAGGACTTAAGCATGTGAGTATTTGTACATGGAATTCTGTCTAGGTTAAGGAGTGCACATAAGAATTACAAAGTGAATGAATGACACAAATGGGGACCCAGTATCTGTCCATTTGGGATGGGATTTGTTAAGGGCTTATTAAGTCTGTAGAATTTGCAAATTACTTCATAAAAATGCTTTATAGGTTTTGGCACCTTAATGATGTTTACCACAGCTTAGAGGAGACAAAGGCCTCCAGTCTTGTGGCAGTTGCCCAGAATCTGAAGCAATTTTACATGCAATTATATAATTAAGTTATTAAGAGTAGTAAGTCATTTGCACAAAATGGACTTTGAATTGTTTTAAACTCTGTTATCTGGAAAGGTTAACAAGTCCTTCAACACCAGTTTTGTTTTTTAATTCACCTTTGTTTTCCATGTGGCCATATTTTGTTCACGTTAAGTAAATAGGAATTAGGACTTTTCTTTATAATTTAATACTGTGAGCTCAGTTCAGCCAGGTAAAGGATCTTATGATTCAGGTTTATGATGTTAGAGAGAAAAACTCAGCACATGCCAGTGTAAGCTGCTTAGGAGAAAGGCAGTTTCATCTCTTGAAGTACATTTTCAGTCCAAGATCTGCAGGAGATGGTATAACCAGAATCTTCTCAGAGGGAGGGTTAGACACCATAGAAAAGTGAAGGATCAGTATTAACAATATGGGAAGTTATTTCCCTGAAGGTTGGTGCAGGCCATTTATGATGTTTAAGTAGATGAAAAGACGAAAAGTCTGTTTTACTTTAGGCATATCAGTTCCCTTCCTCTAGAGGGGCAGAGGCACAATCCAGGTTGGAAGTGACTAGCCCCGGTGCCATCCTGGTGAGGGTGACTTTGGGCTCAGAGCATGCTTTAGGATGTGGGGGTCTTGTCTATGTTAAATTTTAGATATATGGTAGCTTTTTATTTTTATTTTTTTTTTTTTAGCTGGGGCTGCTGGGAGTTTCTCACTTAATTATTCTTTTTATCAGCGCATTTCAGATGGACTCACTGGAGGGATCCCAGCAGGGAACTGCTGCCGCACTGGCTCTTTCTAGGGCATTTTCTAGTGCTGATAAGACCCATGAAACCTGTCCTCTTCCCTTTAAGGGGTCTAGGAGAGGGAGGTGTTCTCAGAAAGCCCAAAGGATTCCATCAAGAAAAAAAAATGTACCTGGAAAAGTGACTCTCCTCACCCAGCCTCTCCAGCTTTCACTCAGGGTTTTTATGCTCCGGTTTTGGGTGCAAAAACTAATTATGAAACATTTCAACACTCTCCATATAGTGACCATGGGGAGTTTATCAGGCTCTAGAAAGCTGCAATCAAGGGATCACTTAAGAGGTGAAGCAGAAAGAGTCAGGAGATTTGAAGTCTGGCAGCTGGAACAAACCTCAAGTTACCTACGAGCTTTGGAAAATCAACAGACGCCACCTTGGAGTACCCAGCTTGTACTTTGTTCACACTCTTCCAGATACCCATAGTCCTTTGCTTGGGTTTCCATGGGAACCTTTCTCCTAATCACCAGTCATTGCATACCTACCCATTTTTCTTCTTCTTCTTCACAGTGTCCACGTGGCAGGGGATCGTAGATAAAGGGGCAGGTGTTACAATTTGAACATCAAGTTCATGTGCAAATTCAGGTGCAGGAAGATTGGCTGCTCAGGAAAAGAAACATGATAGCAGTTGATTTGGGCTCCTACTTAATCATTTTCTTTCCACAAGTTTTATTTGAACCACTGATACTTGAGGGGTACACTTTAAAACCAACTGGAAAGCATCTGCAGTTTTCTAGGCCTTGGACTTTCCCTTTGCACTGGTGTAGAAATTTTATCAGGTCCTATAGGAGAAACAGAAAGCTCCTGTGTTACTAATTATTCTTCTGAACATCCTCTTTGACTTTGCTCACTATAGTTGAATCCGGCTCTCCTCAAGGGGTCTTCCAACCTTGCACCCTTACAGCTTTTTCACCTGGACCTCCTTATATCTCCCATACAGATCCTGGAGTCAGGCATCTTTTCCTGCTTCCCTGGACCATTTTAGACCATTATTACTTCTCTGCTGAAAAGAAAACCCATCATCTCCTTGGAAACAAATTATTTTATATGTTCTCAGATTATATCACCTGGAATTAACCGGCATTCTTTCTTGTTTCTTTGTCTTAGCTAATAAAAATCGCAGCATCATTGTGGGTTAGTAATAGTATTTGTCTTCACTTCAGCAAAGTAGTAAACAAAGCCCCATGGTCACTGTTTCTAATATTTTTATCTGCGCCTAGTATTTCACTTCAAATAATGTCTTAATTGTGAATGGCTTCAATATAGAGTTGAAAGTTCTTGCCTGGTCCACTCATCATCCAACCCTTGGCTTCTTCCCTTTCTTTTTCTCAACTTGTCTTTGTTCTGTTCTTCTCCCCCCTCAGTTTCATGTTACACAGGGGTACTCTTCCCCAACTATCGTGTAGGCATCCCACAATCACACTGCAAGTGTTTTCTGTGAGCCCACTGCTCAGAGGAAAAGCTCAGGAGTAGACAGTTGAGCTTTCTTCACCAAGTTGGTCTTGCTTGGTACCTTCTCTTCCAACCTCTGCTGCTTTCTGTACACTTGCTCTCAGTTTTCCTCATGAATTCCATCATTATATCTTGCTGGCACTGCCCACAAATATATCCCCCTTGAACTGTTTAACATTTTCTTTAACATTTCACTTGGATGTGAGTTCTATAAAGTCAAGGACTTTGTCATGTTTGCTCCTGCTCTAAAATCTAGAGCTGACATACTAGCCGGATACAGGTTATTGCTTGAATAACTTTCACAGTTTTGAATAGCTGAGAGGGAGGGATGACCAAGCCAGCTCAATCAGTCAACAGGGTTTCAAGGGAGGGAGGGAGGATTGAAAAAGAAGAAAAACAATTAGACAAAATTATAACATGACTCCAGCCTGTACTGAGGCTGACACAGCTTTATTTTTCTCCTGCCTGCTTTTATATCATTCTAGGTATATCCAGAAAACATGGTCAGTTCTTAGGTCAAAGACAAAGTAATCAAGTGAAGTAGTAAACAAGGAGATCACACAAGATAATAATTACATAAAGTAGTAGGCAAAGAGATCACATGAGGAAGTAATTCAGCAAAGTAGTAAACAAAGCCCCATGGTCACTGTTTCTAATATTCTTATCTGCGCCTACCTCCTTGTCCGAGTCCAGTGACAAATATCCAGTTCCTAAAAGTGGCACCAAAAACTCTCAATAGAGGGACTTTAGATGAAATGCCCATCACTGGGGAGAGGAAACTTATAGAGTTTGCCTCCAATAGAAAGACAGGGCATCAAATGGAGGGATGGGTTGCTATCCCACAGTCAAAGACTCTGACCCATAACTGTTCCTATCTAAAAGAACCACAGGAAAAGAAAAATAGAGAAGAGACTGAGGGAGAGGAGGTCCAGTAACAAGCCCAAACTTGGATCCAACTCAAGGGGAGGCTCCAAGGCCTGACACTATTATTGATGCCATGGTGTGCTTACTGACAGGAGCTAGCATGGCTGCCCTCTGAAAGACCCAACAAGCAGATGCTTACTGAGACTGAGACAGAAGCAAATACTTATACCCAACCAATGGACTGAAGTCAAGGCTCCCTGTGGCTGAATTAGGGAAAGGCTGGAAGAAGCTGAGAAGGAGGGCTACCTCATAGGAAAACCGGAAATTTTGACTCATACCCCTGAGATATCTCAGACATTGAGCCATCAACCAGGCAGCATACAAGAGCTGGTCCAAGGCCCCTGACAAATACACAGCAGAGGACTGCCTGTCCGGCCTCAGTGAGAGAAGAAGCTCTTAACCCTTGAGAGACTTGAGGCCCCAGGGAATAGGGAGGCCTGGGGTAGGAATACTCTTGGAGACTGGGGGGAGGGGGGGGAGGAGGAATGGGATGAGAAACTGTGGGAGGACAGACCAGGAGGGGAGTAATGATTGGACTGTAAAAAAATAAAAGTAATTAAAAAAGATTTTTATTTTTGGGTTATGTATATGAGTATGTATCTGTGTGTGAATATATGCTATGTATGTGAGTTCAGGTGCCTGGAGAGGCCTGAAGAGGTTTATGCATCCCTTAGAGTTATAGGCATTGAGCTATCTGACATAACCTCTAGGAACCTAACTCGGGTCTTCTATAATAGAAATACAAACTCCTAAGCACTGAGTCATTTCTTTTTTTCTTTTCTTTTTTTTTAAAGTAAAATTTTGTGGACTAGAAAAGAAATGTGAAATGAAATTTTCAGCATTCATAAGTAAAGTTTTATTGCCGCTCAGCCATGCCCTCTCACTTACATTGTCTGTAGCTGTCTGTTTCATTATGGCAGTTGAGTAGAATCATTTTAACAGGGATTTTGATGGATGGTAAAGCCGAGAAGTTTTACTGACTGGCGTGCTACAGGAATGTTTCTTGACCTCTCCCATGGATTGATAGTCTCTTGCAGTGGCTAGCATTTAACAGTGGTCTTCTCATGAATTCCTGTAGAAATCTCAGAACTACATCGGGGAGCCTTACATTAAATGACTATTTCAGAACAAACTTCTGTTCCAATCCCCAGTTCACTGCAGTGGTCTGACGCCGCTCCATTCCTATCTCTGAAGCTATAGAATAGGGAAAATATAATTCCCACTGGGTCAAGGACTTGACATAGATAGGAGAGGGGCCACTTATCGGCTGTGACTATGATGTTACAACCATAATAGTATGAGTAGAATCTCTGCATTAAAGCAAACAAACAAAATTATTTGTCATCTACATGACTCCATTTTCTGCTTCAAGATAGCATGTATTAAAATACTGCATTTTTAGTGCTCTTGAAATTGAAAAAAATACAATTCTCAATTTAGTATTATGCAAATAATTGGCACCTTGAGCCATGCCTGTATTGAATAGGACATGTGTTGTTTTTTCAATCTGTGGACTTGTGGTCATTGCTTGGAAAGCCAGTTGTTCTGGAATATACAGAAGTTACTGTCCTATCTGAGGATGCCTTGGATAGATGCCACAATGCAGTACCACATGTACATCCTATCTTTGTGGCAGCAGTCAGGCTTTATCCTTACTCAAGGCCTCATTCCAGCTTTCTCTCTTTATGTGAGGATTAAGCACAGTTCATCCAAAATGGGATGGTTTCTGCTTCAAATCCTCATCATTTTTTTTTTTTTTTTTGGCCAGATCATGGTCTTTCTATAGGGTAGAGTTATTGGGAAATAGGAAGGTATTGATTTTTGATCAAACTATATACCTGCAACTCCCCCAACAAAGGAAAGCTTTTGGAAACCATTTATAAGACATGATACAGAAATCTTCATTTGCTCATATTAATATTTTTAGAAGTTCATTAATGGCAATTTGGTGGATCTCTTGGCTTGAGGGACCATCATGGAATCTGAGATATCATAGGAGTGTGGAGGCATTGGTAATTATTCTAACTCAGTAATTTATTAGTTCCCTATCCTAGATGTCACATGGAAATACTTGACTCATTGAAATATTTCTTATTTTGATATCACACTGTAGGAGGTTTTATGAAGCAAGGTAAAAATAGAGTTATTTTGAAAAATTACACCGAGTGCTTTGTAAGATGGAAGCTATTATTTCTTTATTGATTATTTCAATTAAAAAGATTGGTTTGAGAATTAGATTTTGATATACTAGACAAGTTATCAAAGTGCAAAACTTTTTTAACTGTTCTTTGGTAGCATTTCCTTTTTAAACTAACAATGCTTTATTCATAATTTTGACATTTCTTTCATTTTCATGTCATCTCATTGAGAATTCTCCTTAATAGGGGAGTTATTTTACAAAAGAAATTACATTTTTATGTGAGTGACTAAAAGGAAATATCTAAGTGCCAAAGGGTAAAAGTAAGCTTTTATGGCTGTGAGACTATTAACTGTAGATGTAAATTTTTTTATTGATGTCCTAAATAACTGTGGCCTAATCCTGAAGCTGTGTCTAATGCTACACTGTCGTATGCATCTCTTGGAATAAAGTGTAGCTCACACAAAACCATAGAATTCTGAAATATCTTATGAAAACATGATGAAATAAAAATATCTTAAAAATAACTTCTAATTCTACCAGTAGATTCCTTGTGGGTTTTTGACACAGGTCATGACTAGTGATCATATGAAATGAAGGCTCTTAGTAGGACTGCAAAGATGGTTGGCAAACATTGAAAGGATTAAAGGCTAGGCCTCTGTATATAGTATTTAATACATATTTGATTTTAAACATTTCTTTCTCAGTGTAATGGCGTCCATGATTTCTAGTGTTATAACAGTGATATTCTCTATACCTTTATCTCCCCCCCATCTCGTGTGTGTGTGTGTGTGTGTGTACATGTACATGCAGATAGGCACACATTCTTTTGGAAGAATTCAGTATTATTAATACTGAAAAAAGAAGGAAGAAATGATTGCTTTCCAGTAGTCTGAAAATCCATTATATTAAAAGGGACCACGGAGAACGGCTTCCCAGGTAGATAGATAATGGAACTATAGCTAACTCTCAAGGAGGATGGCCAGGTTTGGCATAGTATCGTGAAGAAATTTGCTGATCTTAGGCCAATAGCCAATAGAGTGCTATTAGAAATTAGTAAAAATAAATATTAGAATGTAGTTAGGAATGATGCCAGTTTAGTTCTCATCCCTCATCAAAGAAACAGGCAGGCCATTACAGGAAGTCACATCAAATCATATTACAGAATAGTAGTGCCAAGTCTCAATTGATACATCCATAGTACACTTCTTGTACCTACTACTCAGGGATCTGAGATCCAGAACAAAAAGTTTATTGTGAGATTATCTCCAAGAAATGTTAGAGAAGCACTACCCATAAAATCTTACCAACATAGCTGCTTAAACATGACCCAAACAAGTATGATACCAATATATATGCCAAGATGAACTCACAGGCCTCAACCCCAGTCAAGGAATTATAGGAAACTGAGAAGTGTTGATAATGTAAGAACTAATCTTCCCCAGAAGATCACACCAGTTTGTTATCCAATATAAAATGATCAGCCCTTAAAACATATATGCACAAGTAATATTGTAAGAGCTGAGCAAGTCATATTTCTACATTTAGAAAGATATGCTTATATTCTAATAATACATATTTAGAAATACATATACACACACCACAACAATTAAAGAAAAAGGCCACAGTTTGGAGAGAGGGGGAGGTTGAAGGGAAAAATACAAAGTAGAGCTAAGATATAATCATATTACAATCTAAAAAAATAAAAATGTGTAATTAAATAAAACATAAAATTAGTAAAGGTTATAGCCATTCATGCTATTAAAACTAGAGATTCCAAGACTATCTGTTAAAGCTATCCTTGTGGATATCCCAAGGCTATGTAGTGGCAAAATATATTGTTTACAGAAAGACCTAGAGAATTTTGTTCTTAGAAAGTACTTCTCCCTGAACAGGGTTTGTCTGCATTCATTTGCATGGTCATATGATTTTTTTGAAAACCTCAGTGCAAATGAATAGAAACAGATTGAAGAACAAAACACACAGAGAAAGTAATGAACAACCCTCATGTGTGTGGCCCAATTGTCATCAATAAGTAATTCCTGAATCTCATGTTACCACCAGATTGTCCTCATGTTAGATCCTTTGTCTCTGCTGGAAATCTATTCTGGACAATTTCTAAGGTTGTTGTACTGTGAATCCCCCAAGCATAGCTCAGGGTATACCCACAGAAGTAAACCGACTAAATGTTGCTGTACTAAAATGTTGATCAGTTGAGGTCTTGTGAGACTGTGGAAGAAGCTGGCCAACTAAAAACCTAAAAATCTTACAGCATTAGAGAAAGATAAATGGCCAATCCTGTTTACAAAGGCATTCTCAGATATAGAGTATATGTAGAGTTCCAAGCCTTTGTCATAGCATTTATCTTTTTAATGAAACACTTAAACTGCATCTACACCATGACAAGGATTACACAGTGCCACCCTTCACCACATAACCTATGCGGATAGCATATAAAAACCTTACAGTCAACTTTAACCTAGCTTTCTCTGACCAAAACTACAAATAGGCAAGATGGATGGTGAATCCAAGTAGAAATCTGACATAGCAACGTAAGTTTGCCATGGCTACTCTTAGCTTTCTGTCTTAGCCTTACAATCATTATAGCCATTTCATAGCTGTCACATGTACTTATATTTTGAGGATCAGATGAAAAGAGCCACAGAGAAACCAACATCACCAACATATGAGAAGGATCAGAAAAAGTTTGATACTAGATATAACTTTTAATACTGTTTTGGTACCATAGGCAAAGCTGACGATTCCTGAGGCAGAAAATGTACTAAGTTGCCAACAGTGACTACATAAAGTTATGGATTAATCTTTCTGTATCTTTGCCATCATCTATAGCATGTACCATTTTGTAAGTTGGAAAAATAACATTTTTTATTTTAAATGTACTTTCCATTCTCCCACTTTTTAATTACATTTAATAAAATATTATATTGAAGAAGCAGTTCTTGATCAAGAATATAAGTCCTATCTACAAAAATATATGGAGTACTATATTAAAAAGTTATTCTGAAAAATTGATCTATGCATTAGATTTAGTATTCAACCAAATCCTACTAACTTTGAAAACAATACTGATGAAGAACAAAGTAGATGATATACCTCCTGCTTCTACCCGATAGTAGCCAAGGAAGTGTGGCATTTGCATAGTTTTAGAAATGTAGGTCAGTGGCACAGAGCTCAGAAGCTCTATGTTTACTCTCGTTCTTAATTTCAATTGTTTTTATAAAGTGTTAAAATAATTCAATAGGAAAATAATAATTTTTCAACCCATAGTTTGGAATAAGTGCATATCCGCAAAAAAAAAACAAAAACAAAAACAAAAAACAACAATGAAATTAGACTTCCCTGTCTCATATCATAAAAAGAATTAACTAAAAATTATTAAAAGCTTAACTATAATAGTCAATAAAGCTATCAAATAAGATTTAAAGACAATAAAGCCATAAAGTTACTGTTTTGAGATTACTGCTATTATTTGTTTGGTTGGTTTTTTTTTCTTGTGGTGGGGGTATGTACATGCCATGGTGTGCATGTAGAGAGCAGAGAAGAACTTTTGGGAGTCGTTATCTCCTACCATGTGGTAGAACAAACAAACTCAGGCAAAGCCCTTTACCACTTAGCCAACTCACTAACCCCATATTTATTCTTTATTTTTTAAAAAAATCGGACATTTATTTGTATAAATGTTTGTGTATACATAAATACACGCATACATATACATATACACATTCACATACACATACACACACATATACGTATACATATGTACAACATGTGTGGGCCTGGTGGTCACAGACGTAAAAAGAGGCGGTTAGATTCCACTAGAACTAAAATTAGGAATGTTTGTGAGCCAGTACATGGTTGCTGGGAGCCCCAAACCCATGTCCTCTTATAGAGCATCAAATGCTCTCAAACACTGGCCAATCTCTTAAATCTACATTTTCTCTTAAAGCTGAAATACATGAGTCGCACATTCCTTTTCCAATAACCCCACATGTATTCTGGTGATGTAATTACCCAAATTGCTTCAATTGTTGGGTATATAATATTATTCTAATTGAGTCTTCAGTTTTACATATATTACCACTTTTTCACTGCTGTAGAATATTAGAAAACTCATACCATTAACACAGTTAAAAACAAAACACCTGCATATTGTCCACAGCATGCTTAGTGTTATTGGATCTTTCATGATTCAGAAGTGAATGACACATACCTACAAACATGTGGTTTTCCTTTAAGAGATACATGATCTACAACATCTGGTCCTCAGACTATTAACATCAATGCTGATGAAACTTGAGTATATTATTAATCTGCCGAGACAGAAACTTTGTGTTTGGTGGTTAGAAGGCTTCAGGGAAGGGACATAGTAATTGAAGTCTTAACAAGTCCTCTGGATGAATCAAATATTTGCTAACATTGGAGAGCTACTGGTTTAAGAGACAGGGAATAAAATAGTTATCAAGTTATTACACTGCAAGGCAGATTATGGTAAACGTCTCAAGATTTCTACAAAGTACTATTCTATAGAATATAAAAAGTATAACTAGCATTGTTTTCTAAACATTGTAATATGCAAGTTTTTTTTAATAGTTGTTGAATTTTCTGAAGAGTATTTTTGTTTGGAATAAAATTCTTTCTTATCTCTCTTTATAATAAAGAACATTATTATAGGCCCCCTATAAAAGGACCTGACTCTCTTGTTACTTTGTTCCATGAATCATTAGCAGAACCACAAATCTAAAAGGTAGAAATGGAGTACTCAGAATTCTATTTAGATCCAATTTGTTTGGATAGGAACTAATCCAGATATTCATATTTTAATTCATACTTTGCATAAATTCTATCATCTTCACGAAAAAATTGTTTTTCTTCTAAATGTCTTTAATTTACAAAAGGGAAATGCAGCATTTTGTGATACACCTTGAGGCACCATATCAGCCATATGTAGTGACTGATTGTATACTTTTGGGCAAGTTACTTAGCATTTATAATTGGCCCAAATTTCATTATAACACTTGATTAATAAATAAGGTCTGTTTAATGAACTATTGATAATATTGAAGAACATACTACTTTTGACAAATATACTATGTATTAAGACTTTTAAAACCAGCAATACAGTTCTGTTTCTATGGGTTTCCTTCTTCTGACCTTGAATGTCAATAATACTGAAAACTTTCTAACATTAATGACCATGTAGAAACTTAGTACTCTAGACATTTTCTAAAATATGTATGTATATACGTATTATATACCAGAGAGAGAGAGAGAGAGAGAGAGAGAGAGAGAGAGAGAGAGAGAGAGAGAGTAGTTACCAAATAATGGAAACAGGGCTCCGAAGTAGGAATAATATACAAGAAAGCATAATCTCCAGTACCAGGAATGACTTACATCTTATTGAATCATTAGTCAAAGGGGTCCCATATTCCCTACCTCCAACATCACAGGTTTTTGATTACCATCCTCACTTTGGCAATAAGGATCTATTGTTGAAGATACCACTTAATTATGTCACCAAATGTGGAGAAACTAAGCTGGTGCTCATCCAGAAGCTTCACTTTTACTGACTAGCATTCACAGTGCTGGAGGGTGTTATATACACTACCAGAGGGGAAAAGAAATAATCAATATGACAAAGCTATGAACTCTAAAACCTATAACAGTACCCTTTCAGTACATTAATGGTACAATGTTATTGGAATCACCAACAGGTTTTTGTTATTGTTTTTATTTTTTGCTTATGTTTCTCAGGCCTACTCTCGGAGATAGAACTTATACTTAACATTGTTAAAAAAGGCATAAACCTAAGAATATATAGGTTCCTAAGTCCACACAATAAAATATCCTACTATTTTTCTACTAAATGAGCTTAGCAATAAAATGATTCCCAATGGCATATCACTATCTCCATAGATCAGTGTGTCCTTCAGCCATTTTTTTCAGAGAAACTTCTTCTTGTAGTAGATGATAATTAACATGAGGCCCCACACATGGATGTGTATATATATATATACATATATATATATGATATCTTGCAGAAGTCAACTGTAAGTAGAATGTCTTTAGCAAACCTCTTTCCTCAAGATCATGATCTATGTAGAACTGGAGTCTGAAAGAGTATAAGAGCCAGAGGTAGTGGATGACTCCAAAGAAGTAGCATCTTCCAGAGACAACAGGTCTAATGCAATGTGATCTTACAGATACATGACAGCATGTACGAGACCTGCATAGTTCAAGCTAGGCAAAATCTCACATTACCAACAAGAAATAGTCACAACGTGCATTCCTAACACAGAAGCAGTTTACAATTAATACCTGCTTAGTGAAGGAGAATAGACTTTCTCCAGTGGAGTGAAAATAGGGCTAACAACCTTACCCCAGGGCAGGCCTCAGGCTCACACAGGAGTACTTGACCAACAGCAAATGGACTTCATGGGTTGTTTTGTGTTTCTTTTGTTTGTTTGTTTGTTGTTGGTTTTGTTTTCCTATTTTGTTACTGTTATTTTGTTTTCATTTGGCATTTTTTTCTTTGTGGTTTTTGTTTTATTGATTAGTTTGCCTGTTTGTACTGGCCTATTGAGAAAGTGTTAGTTTACCTGTAATAACACCACAGCACAGATAATCAAAGGACATTCCCTTTCTAGAGTTCTGTAGCCTGAGAAGTCTGAGGCTAGGATGACTGTGAGTTTGTGTCTGAGGAGGAGCTGTTCTCTTTCTTCTTTTGTACCAGCCCCCCAGAAAGGAAGAGGTACACTGTGTCCTCACAAAGCAAAAGCTACAGAAAGGTAAAGGTTCACAGTTTTCTGCCATCTTTCCTAAAGAGCTAACATTATTCTGGAAGCAGAGGCATTGTGGTTTAATCCCTTCCCTAAGACCCCACCCTGAAATATTACCACAGGTGAGGTTGAATTTTTATTGAAAAGACTTTTGCAATAAACACATAGTAGAATATATACATACTGGACCTAATCCATTAACAGACTTTAAGCTAAGAATACTGAAAAACAGCAAAAAACCAACAAGACAAAACACCAGAACGACTTTGTAGAAGGAACACTTTGCCTTGCTGATTTTGAGCAAATGATAATTGTCTAATATAATTGTCTACATGGAAGGATAATTTTAAAATGGGAAATGTACACATAGAAACAACATCAAACTTTCTAGTTAGGAAAAAATAAATATCAAATTGCCCCAGTAATGGGGTAAAATGTAAAGAAATGGTAATTGGCAAGATAACTTTGAAACCATATGAGTTATTTAAAAACTTTGTAGATTCATTGGAAAGTATCTACTAGCACACTCAAGAATTTTTATGTAGGAACATGGCCACACTATAGAATAATCAAACATCAAGGGACTTATTTTGATCTTTATATTAAGCCAGTGACCTGGAATAATCTGAACATATTTCATTAAGAAAATATTTAATCAGAGCACAGCACATTCGAGAATACCTAGATTATAAAAAGCTTTGCAAAGTAACAATAAAGAATGGTGTCATCATTTAAAACATATACTTTATACAGTATAAGATTAAGACATATAAGCTAATCTCAGCATACATAGTATATGTGTGTGTTATTTTATAGAATGGTTGTCATTGAGGAATGTAAGTATATTGTTTAACAGTTATGAGAACTAAACCTTGGACATATGCATATCGATATCCATGAATCACTGAAAAAGGAAGATAATATGAAGAAGAGAGTATCCCTCATTTATGTTGGTGTGCTGGCTCTAGAGCACAGTTATAATGGAAAGAGAACTTTTGTTTTCCTTAAGAATTTTTTGATACAGGACTAGAAAAATGGCTCAGTGGTCAAGAACACCTGTTACTCTTCCAGAAGACCTAGGTTTGAGGCCCAGCGTCCACATGGATGTTCACAATTGTCTGTAGTTCAGCTTTCCCAGGGGATCTGATATCTTTTTCTTTTCTCTATGCACACCAGGCACACTTGTGCACAGACATACATCTAAGCAAAACTTGAATATACTTCAAAACAATAATTTAAAATATTTGGTTTTACAATGCCATTATTTTTATGATATAATAACTTGGGAACGTTGGAGGTTTAGCCTTGACTATGTGAGCAGCGCAGTTTTGTAAGGGATCCTGACAAATTACCAATTCTGAAACAGCTTAGGAAGGCAGAGGCATTAGGGATGGAGAGTCCTAGAGTGCCTTATTTATTACTCCGTGTGTGTCCTCTGTTGACATGTATTTTCTCCACAGTGAGTGTTCATGCTTTACTTGTATGAGTTAAAATTTTGATGTCAGCTAGGCCTGGTGGCACATGTATATTAGTTTTAGCATTTGGAGACTTTATCAGAAAGATCCTGAGTTCTAGGTGAGTCTAGGCTACAGAGAGTAACTTTCTTTATCCTCAAAAGGCATACATTCACAATCATTATTCATGCTCAAGACTGGGGCCTGGACCTTATGAGTATATGCTATGCTCTATCACTGAGCTACATCTCTTGTGCTTATTGCACATTTTATTTGGAGGTAAGTTGCCAAATATTGCCTGTAACTCACTCTGTCTCCCAAGCAGGAGTGCTCATACTCTCAAGAGTTGGTATTGTTTCCTGCCTTCTCCACTAACCAACAGTTACTGGCACAAACGTTAGCAGGCATGATAGTTGTAATTTGTTTGAGCGAACTGATTGTCTATTAGCAGAGTAAGACTCTCTGCCTTACGGAGATCTGTCATTATGTGAGAGTATTGACTTATAGTAATCCCAACTAAGAAATACAAGGTATAATCCACTGGTTCTTGTGAAATTCACCCACATTATCTCCTATTGCTCCTATAAACCATTAATTAAGGACCATTCAGAGATTTTAGCTAGAGGGATGGGTGAAAGAATATCTTTATTCCCTACTTAGCAGAAGAAAGGTTTTAAAGTGGAAAATGAGCAGTTGATGATCGCCTTGCCAAGTATAATTAAGAAATCTCAGCAGCACTGGTTGTTCCAAGCTCTGGAAGGAAAATCTGCCGAAGGCTGAGATTTGGCCTTGGTGTAGCTCATACTAGAAACTCAGCATGCCACTGTTTCTGTCTAATTCTAATGATTGGAATAATCTGTAATCACCTATAAATAGAATAGCATACTTTGTGCTGATACCTCATAGCAAAAAGGCTTCCTTTGTCTTTCCTCTGATGTTCTGTAGGACCTTAGTTCAGTTCCTTTATTCCCTACCTTCCCATCCTCTAAGACCCTTCTGTTTTTAAGCCATCGAGAACTTTTTGTATTCTACAGCTTACTATGGCAATGTCACAGCTTTTTGTAAGCACTGATACATTTAGGAAAGCACCCCAGGGCTTCTGTAAGAGAAACAGGGTGCTAAATTTCACAACCATGAGAAGAAGGCATTGAAAGTACTGGGAGGTTCTTCCTCACTGGGGATGTTGGAGAGTTTTTTGTTTTATTTTATCTTGTTTGTTTTTTGACACAAGCAGCAACAAGATGAGAATGTAAATACTAATAAGAAATAACTGAGTCAGTTCCTATGATAAGCCCACATTAGAACAGTTGAGAGCTAAGGGATAGTTGAAGAATGGAGTGGAGGTTTTAGCATAGAAAAAAAAAATCACAGAGAATTTGACCAGATGAAATGTTAGCGAAAAATGCACAGAATTATGAGAGTGAACTTACAGATCTCAAAGGTTAATGTCAACTTGTCAACTTGACGTAGGAGTGTATTTGTTATTAAATAGGTGAATTTGCCTGTGTATGAAGAATAGTTTCAAAAGACAAAATTACCATGAACTTAAAATCACTTGCATTTTATTTGTGATTTTTTTCCCCCAGAGGCAACCTCATTCTATCAGGTTAATTGAGTCTTTGAGGGGTCCAACAGAGGAGCTTGACTTTATTGAGAAAAAAAAGAGTGAAGGAGACAGAAACTGGGAACAAAAATATAGATTTGTTGCATTAAAATCAGTTCCTTAATATGGTCTTGTTTTATAAACTGGCCAATTTAAACATTTTCTCTGATGAAAAGGTCCTTAGCACAAGAGACTCCGATTTGATACAATGAGGCCTACTGCAGAGTTGAGTTCAAAATAATGGTTTCCAATAATCATTGCTTAATAGCAGGGATGAAGTGTTATATAGTGATGGTGATAGATTTGCTTAAGACATGTTGCACCCATGGCAATGAAATGTTTGTGCGGATCCATCCTCATCACCTTCTTCTCTCACTTCCTACAAAGTAAGGTGCATTCAAAATCTAATTGCTCATAATAGGCCGATTTATGACCCACATAACTGACTCACACCCGTTTACCAAAAGCTATAATTTAAAGAATTAAGTCCCTCTAGCAAAAGAAGGCAAGAAACAGATTTACACGTGTGGATGGGGCAGAAAACGCTGTTACATTTTAATGAGGACAATTCAGAAAACCATTGGGACTTTGGAAAGTCAAAGATTTAGGGCAGTATCAGGAACACCGAGAAAGTCTGTTCATAGGAGGAAGTGGTGGCTAAAGAAAAGTTTCTAGGCAAATGTCATGGGAAGAAAAGAATGCAAAGCCAATGAAGTAGGTAAGGGCTTTTGGAGATATCTTTTTGTTGTTGTTCCTTACTCATAACCTTTAGAAATTATCCTATTAGAGTCTAAGTTCCCCAGCATCAGGTATGGTTCAGGACCTCAGTTTTTCTATGGCTTACTTCTGTTAGAGCCAGCACAACCATCTGGAAATGAAGCATAGAATTTTTTTTATTTCCTCTTACCCTCTGCAGCTTGCCTCAGAGACTTTGAGTGCAATCCAGCTGCACTTGTCTATAAAATTAGTTTAACTAAGATATACACCCTTGCTTTGCTTTATTTCTAGTTCCTGCCCTCATTATCTCCCTGGTGAGCTCCAGGTTCTAGTTACACTGAGAGAGATCTTTGTTCCAAAACCTACTGTGAGGAAATTGAAACCAAGACAGAAATCTATACCAAATGGACAGATTGCAAACAACAATGCTTTGGCATTAGGAAGAGTTAAGACCTAGATAAAGAAAAAACGATTTTCTTCTTCTCAACTAAATGACTTAGAAAAGGGTCTGGAAAATGCTTCTCAGTTTCTGGGTTAGTCCTTTCTAAAGCAAAGAAAAACACAAAGTCAGTTCTGCAACTGCAGTGCTTTAAGCCAAGTCCCTTCAGCTGTGGAAATGGGAGCCCTCATTACTCAGAGATAGTACCTGGCTCTCTCTGTTTCCCACCGTGCTACAGTAGTTCTTTTTGAAAATAGGTGGTCTTTTCCAAAGATCACCGCTGCTGTGTGTTGAAAAACTGAAAATGCTGCTGAAACATAATATGCATTTTTAAGCCTCCTAATAAGGAAAGTAATATGGCTGAATAATGTTCAGGCAGATTGCCTGAGACACTGTATTTGCTTTGTGTCCAACACTATCTGGCACTGTGCTATTCACCAGTGCTGTGCACTGTGTTCTATTTAGTCTTAATCTAATGCACTTTATCATAAGTGTCACTTCAGTGCTCTGCCATTGTATTTATATGTTTTTAAATACTGAGCTCTCTATAAGTGAATGATGAATGTTTGGTCTGGAAAAGCATATCATATGTCTGGACTTGGGAATGTGTGTAGACACAGGGTTTCATAGTCACATTAAGATAATCTAAAAATAGATTATATTCTTCTTTGTTTTATCCTGAATATTCTTGAATAAAAAATAAAAAAATTTTTTTTCATCAATGAAAAAAACCAAGCAAGTATCTTTAGATTGTTCATGGAAGGCATTTAATCAGTTTCTAGATCATATGAATGTTAATTAAAACTGTTGATATGAGAAATTAAAAATCATTAAGCTGTTCAAATAATGTTTCATATATGTGTCTCTATGTTTGTCTACATATGAGTGTGTAGATGCCTGTGGAGACTAGAGTTGCAGATGGTTGTGTGCTGCCGGATATGGTGCTGGGAGCCAAATTGGGATCCTCTCAAGGAACAGCAAATGCTCTTAACCAGGGGGCCATCACTTTGGCACCTTAATAGGTTTTTATTTAATGAATCTTTTTTATTGTAAAATACATTTACTAAATGTGGGGATGAATGAGTGCCATGGAGTATGTGTGGAGATCAGAGAACAGCATGAGGGAGTTCATTCTATCCTTGCACCATTGTAGACCCAGAGAATTGAAATCAGGTCATCAGGCTTGATGGCAAAGACTTTTACCTACTTTAGCTATGTTTACTGACCCTGATGAATGAATTTTAGATCAAATAAGATGGAGGTTTGAGACTAATATGATGGCTCAGCATTTAAGTGCACTTGTTATTCTTGTAGAGTGCCCAGGTTCAATTCCTAATATTCACAAGGTAGCTGACAACTATATATAACTCCATTTCCGGAGGGTTCCAATGTCCTCCTCTGGCCTCTAGAGGTACTTTGCACATATGGTGTGCAAACATACATGCAGGCAAAACACCCATATACATAACATCAAAAGAAATCTTGACTAAGATCACATTTTATATTAAATATAAAGAATAGCTACAAACCAGTGAGGAATTGTGAGTTATACTTTTAAGAATAATTAATCAGTTATGAAACCCATATTTTTAAAATACAAGCTGGCTTTGGAAAGCTTCTTAGTTCTCTATGATATTAGGGGTAATAAATGTTTAAAAACTACTATTAAATAAATTAAAGCCAAATGCTTACTTTTCCTTGATATTATGAGAAGATTTCAATTTAAAAAGTGTTCTCTAAATCCAACTTCATGTTGCTTCAAAGTCATGTTCTTTTGTTATCAAAAGAGCAACTATAGGACTCTATAAGTGTTTGGATTTGAGGCATATAGAACTATTATAATGCTATACTATTCATTTTTTCCTCTTTAAGTATAAAATTGACCATCTTGAATCAAAAATATTTTCATGTTAAACTTTATACAGTGATTTAATTGGGCAAAGTATTAATTTGGACTACTGCCTCCCACTGAATAAGTTTAACAACTATAATAACAGCAGAACATATGCCCTGCATGTTTACCCCAGTATCATGAAAAAACTGGCAAAAGAAATATGGCTGAATATCTATCTAGCTTTCCATATGCCTTTAAGGTATCTGCAGCATGTTCTAGATCGTGAAGACAGTGAATATTGGAGAATATGGCTGCATTCTCTTTCCAATTGGTTTGTTTGTTTTCTTTTTTCTTTTTCTTTCCCTTTTTATTTTGTTTGTGATCCATAAGTGATCAGTAAGAATGTATTATTCCAGTTTTCTCTAGGCATCTCATCATTATTTTAAAATATTGACCATAAGTTCAATGATAATTCATTAACATATTGATTTACTTTTAGGAGACTCAATTATCTGTCAGAAGTCACTATGACACTTGACTTGGAGACATTAAGTCAAACTATTAATCAACATTAAAAATTAGTATGCAAAATTTAGTTTTGGCATTGCCAGAGTATGGATGATATACTCTATTGTCATATTTTGGCCAAACATTGTGAAGCATGCATGGTAAGAGGAAAAGATGAGTATCTTCAAACAGTGCTTACAGTGAAAACTGTCAGCTATTTTGTGAGCATATTATGAACTTACAGTATTTGTCTTGACATTTCCATTCTTCTCTTCTAAGTATTTCTTCTGTTTTATTACCATTGACATAGTGTAACAAATATCTTTTGAATATGATAAATCAATTATTTCCAAGTTGCCCCAGTCACTGCTAGGGAAGATTAATGAAAAAAGTTATAAAGTTAGTACCCATGATAGATGTCACAATTAAACAATGTGAGACTACATTCCAGGATTATAGCAAGGAGTTAAATTTGGTTAAAAAATCAACAAATGCAGCAGTACCAGTATGTTATGTGTATAATCAGGTGTTGAATAATAGTGTTTGAAAGGATGTGGTCAAGCTGCTATGCTAGCTTAGAGTAATAGCAAAACTGCTCATGCTTGATTCCTATATGCAGAAACATAACTGGTTTCTTATTAAGGTTAATGATGGATACGTTTGGGAAGCAACATTTTAGTGCCAAGTCTTCTCTGTGAGAGAATGTGCAGTAAGAAACACATTGAATATTTTCTATTGCACACTGGTATTTGTACAAAGGTTCATAAGAGTTGGTAGTTCTGAAAGATTTTCTAATAGAATTTCATACTACAGAGTCTCCAAATTCTAGGGAGATGTAGTTTAGAGGTAGTAAATTAAACCCTGTTGTGTAGTAGAGTTTAGTCCTTCTTGAGATGTAGGCATGAAGAATACCTAAAGTTTTACAGCCCTGAGTCACATAGGCTTAGAAGGGATGGTAGAAAATGCTTTATAAAATTGTCTGTTTCTCACACTTTGGAATTCAAAATAGCATTCAAACAAGCATCTTCATTTCATCCTACAAATTATATGGAGGCTCCGGCATGGAACTATAAAGAAATCGTGGGTCAGGCTCTCTATGACTTGAAGCTTAGCTTGGACTAGGACTTGACTCCTTGGCTGCTTTCTGCCAGTGTTCCTTTTGTCTGTCTCTCTTGCTCTAGCTGTGTGTCATTCTGAAATGGAAGGACAGACCCCTTAACATACTAGGTCGTCCATATTTAAAGGATCTTCAAGGCTTGCTGTTAGGTTGCTCTGGCTGTTTAAGCCTTCTTTTGGATATCTATGACATGACTTACCTCCATAGTGAGCGAGCTATATATTCTGAGGTCTGAGTTTGTGCTAAGCTCCCAGCCTAAGACCATGTACAGCTGTGGATAAGGAAATCTGTGTTCTCCTACTCTTAAATCTTCAAAGACAACCAATTAAGTGAGTGGCCACAATGAAACCAGTTCCTATGATGGTGGAACAATGCTGATGGGAACAGAGAAGAGACATAATTGAGGTGACATACAAACAGAGACCTGAGATCCAAGTGTGAGTAGACAGTTTTTACTAGGAGGGAAAAGCATCCAGGAGTATCCAGGAGAGGGAACAGCATGAGCCAACGCAAGCCTGGAAGTGAAAGGCTGCCATCTTCAGGAAGATTTCTCCTAAGGCCATTATATAGGCTACATTAAAAACAGAGTAACCAGTGACTGTTCTCAGGGAATTTCTCAGGTTTGTAGTGTTAAGCTCTAGAGAGCCAATTGCTTTGGCATAGCAGCCACCAAAAAAGTATCTGTCCTACTTTATCTATATCTTTATTCTCAAAGCCCATGTAACATGTATCTGTCCTGAAACATGTTTTAATGTATGCCCTTTATTGACCCAGTGAAGATTCCTTTTGGTGCTTGGAAGCCAAACAAATGTTAACCTAACAGCCAAAGAAATTTATAGGTTGGCAAATTGTACGTTAGTAAAGACTGAATTTTTAGCCCTTTCAACATTCGTGTGTTGGAGCTATAATCCCCACCATGATAATATTTGCAGCTGGGGCCTCTGGGTGATAACAGGCTCCCACAAGTTATGAGAGGAGGACTGACTCCCTTGATAGTTTTACTGCTACTGTAAGAAGAGCAAAGAATGGACTAAAAGAGATTTCCTGTTTACTATATCCACTGAGGGAAGGCCCATGAGTGAGTGGTAAGGTGAGTGACTATAGGTTTTGCTGAAGTTGATGGTAATTTAATTTAGACTTTAAGACTTTATATATATACATATATATATGTATGTATATATATATATATACATATATATATGTATGTATATATATATATATATGGTCTTACTATCTATAGACATATATATGTCTTACGATAGATAGATAGATAGATAGATAGATAGATAGATAGATAGATAGATAGATAGATAGATAGATGTGTGTGTGTGTGTGTGTGTGTGTGTGTGTGTGTGTGTGTGTACTGACAAGCTCTTGGCCAATGAGAGATCCTGTCTCCAAGGAAGTGGACAGTGTTCCTGAGGATGACACCCAAGGTTGTCCTCTGGCTTCTACATACACACATACATATGTGCACACTCACTGGCATACACATGTGGACTCATACCCATGCACATGTATACACAAAATACTTACTCATAGTCATATAGCATGCATTAAACATGAAAGAAATCCCAGTAAACATGAAAGCAGATCACTGACCACAGAGCATAGTTGTCCAGCCCAGGCCACCACATTGCAGTTTGTCATCATGACTGCCATCTGTCACTGAACAGATGGCTTCACAAGTATTCACCAGTAGAAGAAAGAAATGGATGGTTGGGAAGGTTTTCTTTGTTCTTCACCCCTGTGCTTTATAGGCAGATACATATTAGAAGCCTTTCAAAGAGTTGATTTACCAGGAACCTTCTCCAGATCAGAGCCTTGTGGAAATGGATGGGGATTCATTAGCAGGGATGGCATGAATCCCAGAGCCACTGTTAACATGTCTGCTCCCACTTAGAAAAAAGAAAGGAAGCCCTGAGGTTGAAAATGACTTTTTCTTAAGCCCCTAACAATGCTGTTTGACTACATCTTTTGAGAGGGGGAAGAAAAAGGCTAAAAGAAGAAATTTTAAAAGATTCCCCACAGGTGGACTGGGGGGGGATTCTATTTCTTTGCTTTACCCATTACAGAGTTTTCTTTTTCTGGTAAAATTTGAGGATTTGATGTCGCTTATATGGCTATTGCTTTTTCCATTGTAAATGAGCCCATGGAAAGAATACACATTTCATAGTAATCTTCCTACCTGTGCATGGACATGATACAAGCTGATGAAAATGACAGCGGTGTGTGTGTGTGTGTGTGTGTGAGAGAGAGAGAGAGAGAGAGAGAGAGAGAGAGAGAGAGAGAGAGAGAGAGAGAGAGAGAAAGAGAGAGAGAGAGATCATGTCTTAAGGTTTACATACATGGAGAATGAGACCTTTCTATCCGTATGTTGAAATAAGACATTTTTCTCTGTTGAACTGATTCTATCATCTCAGTGAAACTAAACAGACATCTGAGAATGACTAGCTTTTTTTTTTTTTTTTAATTTGAAGCTCATTCTGGCTTTACTTTTGTAAATGATAGAACCCAAGGCCTTTTGCATGCTGACTAAGAATTCTATTATTGAACTGTGCCTCAGCCCCTTTCAATGAACTGACTTATTTAAATTTGTGGAAGTTAACAAGTTATTGGAATAGCAGGCTGCTTTCCTTTCCTTGTTAATGTGACACACTATAAAACTTATATTCAATGCAATTATAGCATTTGCTTAGGCCAGTATGATTGCCAGATCCTAATGTAAAATACACGAATAAAGGTTTTTTTGTGCAATTCATGCCAACAACACATTCTAATTTTTTGTGAAATTTAAGATGTAGTTGTTGGAACTACATCTTGATATTTACAACTCCAGTGAGGAATCCTCAATTCTGCTATTTTTAAAAATTATAAACATATCTTTCCATTCATTCATATTTAAAAAATATTTGAGAATATTAATGATTGATTCCAGGTTTTAGTTTTGAGTGAAATAGTTTATAACCTTTAAATATATAAACTTTTCTAGCTCCATTCAACATGATATAAATACTTAAGTATTTACTATAATTATTTCCCTGTGGTTTCCTCCTGAAGTTACTTCATTGCCTATGCATTTACTTTGTCATTCAACCAATGAGTTTATTAGCTGTTGGGTCTGCTAGGACATTTTTCTGTAAGGAATGACTCTCACTAGAAATGACTAAATGAAAAAGGGTATATATATATATATATACCCAAATCATAAGGTAAACTTGGAGTAAAATTTAATGTTAAACTACAAAAACACAGGCATTTAAATGCATGAAAACATGCTCATATATAAAATATATAAAGTACAAACTAAAAATCAATAAGTGAAAAAACACACAGAAAAAAATCAGATAAGGAAGTTAAGTGGGTAAATAAAAAAACAGGGAGTTATAAACATAGGAAAATATTGTCTTATTAGCAGAAAAATGTAACTTAAAAACAAGATAGGATGTCTTTTCACATAAGATCCCACAATATAAAGTGAGAATAACATGGCTAGAAAGGGACTTTTGCATTACTGGGAGAAATTCACCACGCAAACATTTTAGAGTAAAATTTGATTATGTGGAACAGACTTCAAGAGTCATGAATCTAAGAGAGCATCTAAAAATATGCACTAAGTTGGTGGATGACTTTAAATAAACAGTGCTTCCCCAACATAACAGGGCAGTTGCACATAAGAACTAATACCATGTATAAGATCTGTGTAAACTCCAGCCATACACAATACTTCCAGGCACAGAGGAGAGGTGGACATGAAGTCTCACTATAAGCTAAGAAGATAATTTTATTTAAAAAAACTGCCAGGATAGGGAGATTCAGTTTTCTTCAATGGTGTGATCCCTGAGAAGTATAGCACAATGTAGGTCAAGTCCCATTCCCAAGAGTAGTTGGGTAACACAAACTGAATTCCATGTGGGGAATTTAAAAAAAAGAAGGAAGGAAAAAAGGAAGAATGGAAGGATAGAAGGGAAAAAGAAAGGAAAGAAAATTCAAATCTGGATGGGTAAGGATGATCTGGAAAGAATGGGAAAAGAGGTAGATATGATCAAAACATATATGAAATTTTCAAATAATTAGTAAAAACATTAAAAATTGAAAAGTTCACTTTAGTGATTTCAATATTGTAATTTATATAATTTCATGCCGGGCATGGTAGTCATAGAAAAAACTTTTATTGTAGTAGAGTACTAATATCTAGAAAGAAACAAAGTATATCACATGGAATATAATCACTTTTATAAAAATTTCTTCCTGAATATTTTAAGTGTCTTTAATATGCATGAGCATACATTTTTAAAAAATGGTATTAACCTTTTCTTAGATTATAGTTGAATACATTTGATAATTCCTACCATAGGCAACACACACATACATACATACACACAATACACACACATATACATATACACACAAACATATACATACACACATATACATGTACATATACAAATATATATATTTGTATGTATGTATATATATATATGTATGCATATATATATACACATATATATCTCCCTTGCTTATGAAAACGGTAATTGGAAGCAGCCTTTTTTTTTTTTTAATTTACATTCCAAATCATTTCCCCTTTCCCGTTTCCTCCCTCCCCGAAAGTCCCATAAGCCCCCTTCCCTCCCTCTTTTCCCCATTCAACCCCCTCTCACTTCTCTGTCCTGGCGTTCCCCTACATCCAGTCTTTCCAGGACCAGGGGTCTCTCCTTCCATCTTTTTAGAAATCTATTGATATGCGGATTGTGTCTAGGGTATTCCGAGATTCTGGGTCAATATCCCCTTATCAGTGACTGCATACCATGTGTGTTCTTTTGTGATTGGGTTATCTCACTAAGGATGATATTTTCAAGTTCTGACCATTTGCCTAGGAATTTCGTGAATTCATTGTTTTTAATTGCAGAGTAGTATTCCATTGTGTAAATATACCACATCTTCTGAATCCATTCCTCCGTTGAGGGACATCTGGGTTCTTTCCAGCTTCTGGCTATTATAAATAAGGCTGCTATGAACATAGTGGAGCATGTGTCCTTATTGCATGCAGGTAAAGTCTCTGGGTATATGCCCAGGAGTGGTATAGCCGGATCCTCCGGGAGTGTCATGCCCAGTTTTCTGAGGAACCGCTAGACTGCTTTCCAGAGTGGTTGTACCAGCCTGCAATTCCACCAGCAGTGGAGGAGTGTTCCTCTTTCTCCACATCCTCGCCAACAACTGCTGTCTCCGGTGTTTTTGATCTTAGCCATCCTGACTGGTGTGAGATGGAATCTCAGGGTTGTTTTGATTTGCATTTCCCTAATGACTAAGGATGATGAACATCTCTTTAGGTGCTTCTCAGCCATTAGATATTCTTCAGGTGAGAACTCTTTGTGTAGCTCTGTACCCCATTTTTTAATAGGGTTACTTGCCTCTCTGGAGTTTAACTTCTTGAGTTCTTTGTGTATCTTGGATATTAGCCCTCTGTCGGATGTAAGGTTGGTAAAGATCATTTCCCAGTTAGTTGGTTGCCACTTTGTCTTTTTGACAGTGTCTTTTGCCTTGCAAAAACTTTGTAATTTAATGAGGTCCCATTTGTCTATTCTTGATCTTAGAGCATAAGCTATTGGAGTTCTGTTCAGGAAATTCTCCCCTGTGCCCATATGTTCAAGGTTCTTCCCTAGTTTCCCTTCTATTAGTTTCAGTGTGTCTGGTTTTATGTGGAGATCTTTGATCCACTTAGAATTGAGCTTAGTGCAAGGAGATAAGGATGGGTCAATTTGCATTCTTCTGCATGTTGACCTCCAGCTGAGCCAGCACCATTTGTTGAAAAGGCTATCTTTTTTCCACTGGATGGTTTTAGCTCCTTTGTCAAAGATCAAGTGACCATAGGAGTGTGGATTCATTTCTGGCTCTTCAATTCTGTTCCATTGATCTACATGTCTGTTACTGTACCAATACCATGCAGTTTTTAACACTATTGCTCTGTAGTACAGCTTGAGGTCCGGGATACTGATTCCCCCAGAGGTTCTTTTACTCTTGAGAATAGTTTTAGCTATTCTGGGTTTTCTGTTATTCCAGATGAATTTTTGAATTGCTCTTTCTAACTCTATGAAGAATTGAGTTGGGATTTTGATGGGGATTGCATTGAATCTGTGTATTACTTTTGGTAAGATGCTCATTTTTACTATATTAATCCTGCCAATCCATGAGCATGGCAGATTTTTCCATCTTCTGAGGTCTTCTTCAATTTCTTTCTTCAGAGACTTGAAGTTCTTGTCATACAGATCTTTCACTTGTTTGGTTAGAGTCACGCCAAGATACTTAATATGGTTTGTGGCTATCGTGAAGGGTATTATTTCTCTTACTTCTTTCTCAGCCTGCTTATCCTTTGAGTATAGGAAGGATTCTGACTTGCTTGAGTTGATTTTATATCCGGCCACTTTGCTGAAGTCGTTTATCAGCTGTAGGAGTTCTCTGGTGGAGTTCTTTGGGTCGCTTATGTATACTATCATATCGTCTGCAAATAGTGATAGTTTGACTTCTTCCTTTCCAATTTGTATCCCTTTGACCTCTTTTTGTTGTCTAATTGCTCTAGCTAGAACTTCAAGTACTATATTGAAAAGATATGGAGAGAGAGGGCAGCCTTGTCTAGTCCCTGATTTTAGTGGGATTGCTTCAAGTTTCTCTCCATTTAGATTGATGCTGGCTACCGGTTTGCTGTAAATTGCTTTTACTATGTTTAGATATGGGCCTTGAATTCCTGATCTTTCCAAGACCTTTAGCATGAAAGGATGCTGAATTTTGTCAAATGCTTTCTCAGCATCTAATGAGATGACCATGTGGTTTTTTTCTTTGAGATTGTTTATGTAGTGGATTACATTGATGGATTTCCTTATATTGAACCATCCCTGCATCCCTGGGATGAAGCCTACTTGATCGTGGTGAATGATCGTTTTGATGTGTTCTTGGATTCGGTTGGCAAGAATTTTATTGAGTATTTTTGCATCGATATTCATAAGAGAGATTGGCCTGAGATTCTCTTTCTTTGTCGGATCTTTGTGTGCTTTTGGTATTAGTGTAATTGTGGCTTCATAGAACGAGTTGGGTAGTGTTCCTTCTGTTTCTATTTTGTGGAACAGTTTGAAGAGTATTGGTGTTAGGTCTTCTTTGAAGGTCTGATAGAATTCTGCACTAAAACCATCTGGACCTGTGCTTTTTTTGGTTGGAAGACTTCCAATGACAACTTCTATTTCTTCAGGGGTTATAGGACGGTTTAGATGGTCTATTTGATCCTGATTTAATTTTGGTACTTGGTATCTGTCAAGGAAATTGTCCATTTCCTCAAGATTTTCTAGTTGTGTTGAATACAGGTTTTTGTAGTAGGATCTGATGATTTTTTGAATTTCCTCAGTTTCTGTTGTTATCTCTCCCTTTTCGTTTCTGATTTTATTAATTTGGATACTATCTCTGTGCCCTCTGGTTAGTCTGGCTAAGGGCTTATCTATCTTGTTGATTTTCTCAAAGAACCAACTCCTCGTTTTGTTGATTCTTTGTATGGTTTTATTTGTTTCTACTTGATTGATTTCAGCCCTGAGTTTGATGATTTCCTGCCTTCTACTCCTCTTTGGTGTATTTGCTTCTTTTTGTTCCAGGGCTTTCAGGTGTGCCATTAAGCTGTTAGTGTATGCTGTCTCCCGTTTCTTTTTGGCGGCACTCAGGGCTATGAATTTTCCTCTTAGCACTGCTTTCATTGTGTCCCATAAATTAGGGTATGTTGTGCCTTCATTTTCATTAACTTTCAAAAAGTCTTTGATTTCTTTCTTTATTTCCACCTTGACCAAGTTATCATTGAGTAGAGCATTGTTCAGCCTCCATGTGTACGTGGGTTTTCTTTTGTTTTTGTTGCCATTGAAGACCACCCTTATTCCATAGTGATCTGATAGGAGGCATGGGATTATTTCTATCTTCTTGTATCTGTTGAGGTCTGATTTGTGACCAATTATATGGTCAATTTTGGAGAAGGTACCATGAGGAGCTGAGAAGAAGGTGTATTCTTTAGCTCTAGGATGAAATGTTCTATATATATCAGTTAGTTCCATTTGGTCCAAGGCTTCAATTAGATTCACTGTGTCCCTGTTTAGTTTCTGCTTTCCTGAACGATCCATTTCAGAGAGCGGGGTGTTGAAGTCACCCACTATTATTGTGTGTGGTGCGATGTGTGCTTTGAGTTTTAGTAAAGTTTCTTTTACGAATGAGGGTGCCCTTGCATTTGGAGCATAGATATTCAGGATTGAGAGTTCTTGATGGTGGATTTTTCCCTTGATCAGTATGTATTGTCCTTCTGTGTCTTTTTTGATGACTTTAGGTTGAAAATCAATTTTATCCGATATTAGGATGGCTACTCCGGCTCGTTTCTTGGGGCCATTTGCTTGTAAAATTGTTTTCCAGCCTTTTACTCTGAGGTAGTGTTTGTCTTTGACACTGAGGTGCGTTTCCTGCATACAGCAAAATGCTGGGTCCTGTTTAAGTATCCAGTCTGCTAGTCTATGTCTTTTAATTGGGGAATTGAGACCATTGATATTAAGAGAGATCAAGGCATAGTGATTATTGCCACCTGCCATTCTTGACACTATCTTTATGTTTGAGTGGTTATCTACTTTTGGGTTTGATTCAAGAAGGTTATTATCTCATTTTTTTCCAGGGTGTTGTTTCTCTCCCTGTATTGGAGGTTTCTACCTATTATCCGTTGCAGGGCTGGATTTGTGGAAAGATATTGTGAAAATTTGGTTTTATCATGGAATATCTTGGTCTCTCCATCTATGGTGATTGAGAGTTTTGCTGGGTATAGTAGTCTAGGCTGGCATTTGTGCTGTCTTAGTGTCTGCATGAGATCTGCCCAGGATCTTCTGGCTTTCATAGTCTCTGGTGAGAAGTCTGATGTGATTCGGATAGGTCTTCCTTTGTATGTTACTTGGCCCTTTTCTCTTACTGCTTTTAGTATTCTTTCTTTGTTTAGAACATTCCGTGTTTTAATTATTATGTGACGGGAGGTATTTCTGTTCTGGTCCAGTCTGTTTGGAGTTCTGTAGGCTTCTTGTACATTCATCGGCATCTCTCTCTTTAAGTTAGGGAAGTTTTCCTCCATAATTTTGTTGAAGATGTTTACTGGCCCTTTAAGTTGCAAATCTTCACTCTCATCTATACCTATAATCCTTAGGTTTGGTCTGCTCATTGTGTCCTGGATTTCCTGGATGTTTTGGGTTACACGTTTTTTGCATTTTGCATTTTCTTTGACTGTTGAGTTGATGCTTTCTATGGAGTCTTCAGCACCTGAGATTCTTTCTTCCATCTCTTGTATTCTATTGTTGATGTTTGCATCTATGACTCCTGATTTCTTCCCAAGGTTTTCTATCTCCAAAGTTGTCTCCCTTTGTGATTTCTTAGTTGTTTCTACTTCCTTTGTTAGTTCCTGGATGGATTTGCTGAGATCCTTCACTTGTTTGTTTGTATTTTCCTGTATTTCTTTAAGGTATTTTTGCATTACCTCTTTCAGGATTTCTTCCTGATGACCCACGTTCTCCTGCATTTCTCTGAGCGATTTTTGTGTTTCCTCCTCATGGGATTCCATCTGTTGATCCATCGTCTCCTGCATTTCTTTAAGCAGTTCTCGTGTTTCCTTTGTAAGGGCATCTAACCGTTGATTCATTTCTTTAAGCAATTTTTGTGTTGCCTCCTTATGGGCATCCATCTGTTGACCCATATTCTTCTGCATTTCTTTATGCAAATTTTGTGATTCCTTTGTGAGTGTATCTACCCGTTGATTCATCTCGTTAAGCGATTTTTGTGTTGTCTCCTTGTGCGCCTCCATCTTTTGATCCATGTTCTCCCGCATTTCTTTAAGCGATTTTTGTGTTTCCTTTGTAAGGGCTTCTAACCGTTGATTCATGTTCTCCTGTAACTCTTTATGAGATTTATTTGTGTCCTTCTTGTGATCCTCTAATAGGATCATGAGGAGTGATTTTAAATCCAGATCTTGTCTTTTGGGTGTGGTGGGGTATCCAGGACTTGCTGCTGTTGGAGAGTTGGGTTCGGATGGTCCCACATTACTTTGATTTCTGTTAGTAACATTCCTACGTTTGCCTTTTGCCATCTGGATACCTCTGGTGTTAGTTGGTCCTGCTGCCACTGGCTGTTGGTTGGACCTCCTGTGAGCCTGCAAAGCTATTTCTGCCCCCCCTGGATTACCAGGATTCCCCTGGCACCGATTTCTGGGGCCTGCCTGCTCCTGAGTGACTTTGGAGCACTAATGTGCCTTGCCCCTAGTGATCTTATATTGGGGGGGCCTTGCACATCTAAAGGCTCAGCCTAGTGGATTCCTGGAGCAGAGGTCGCCAAAGGGAGGCTGGTAGGCTCCTGCCCTGTGCAGGGGTGAGTGATCTCTCCTAGGGGGGGCAGGGGGCGTCCCTCTGCCAGGCAGAAGTCCCACAGCAGAGCTGGCGCGCTGGTTACTGCAGATCAGCCCCGCACTTGGGAGCTGCATACACACAAGCCGCCCGAGACCCAAGCGACATTATGCCTGTCTGTCTCAGAACCTGGCTGTCCCAACCTCCCAGTCACTGGAGCAAAGATGGTGGAGGGCACTCTCCGTGGCGCTGCTCACCCTGTAGACGCGATGGCCCGCCGATCTGGCACCCAGACGACCACAGCGCTGACCCGTTCTCGGGCACAGACGGAAGCCCCAACAGGCCGTGTCCCAAGTGATGTTATATTGGGGATAGGAAGCTTGGGGTACCTGTCTCTTCAGTGCAGTCTGCGGGAACAGAGGTCGCGGAAGGAAAGCTGGTAGGCTCCTGCCCAGTGCGGGGTCCCTCTGCCAGGCAGAAGTCCCACAATAGAGCTGGCGCGCTGGTCACTGCAGATCAGCCCCGCACCTGGGAGCCGCACACACACAAGCCGCCCGAGACCCAAGTGATATTATGCCTGTCTGTCTCAGAACCTGGCTGTCCCAACCTCCCAGTCCGGAAGCAGCCTTAATATGGCAGGTGAGAGGTTGAATTCATACACATATGCCCCTCTCCATATTCAGTGCAAATAAAAGATTTGAGTTATGTGTTTTCATATAAGCATATTTCAAACTTATAATGATGATAATACAAAAATACACTTGACAATTCTGTTTATATTATGCTCTCATAAAAAGTATATTTAATTTTCCAAAATGTATTGTATTATTTAGATATATTTTATATGTGTATTAAAATATACAAATTTATGTCATTTTTGTAACAGAAAGCTTTTGATATGGCAAAGGTAGATCAGGATTATATATATATATGTGTGTGTGTGTGTGTGTGTGTGTGTGTGTGTGTGTGTGTGTATCTTTTAATGTTTAGTTCCAGGCAAACCAAAAAGAAATAAATAAAACAAAGAACATACTCAAGGTATATGATTTGTCTTCTGGAAAACTAAGTTATCTAGAGTCTCAGTGATAATGTTAAAAATGCTATTTTCTTCTGTTCACACGGCTGAGCTCAGTATGTTCCCATCATGATTACTGTTGGCTCCTGTCCTAGTTGTGATGAAGCAGCATGATCACCCTGGAGGCAGGATCTGGTGCAGAGGCCGGGGAGAAATGCTGCTGCTGGGCCCGTTTTCTTAAAGAACCCAGGACCACCAGCCCAGAGGTGGCCCCACATACAGCAGACTGAACCCGCTTCCATCAATCACTAATTAAGAAAATGACTTACAGGCTTACCTACACTGTGATCTTATGGAGGCATTTTCCCAATTGAGGATGACTCTAACTTGTGTCAAGTTGCCCTAAAGCTAGCCAATAGAGCTAGTAGGGTCCTCTTTAAAGAATCATCATGCCTGAGACCTCTTCTTTCCTCCAACCTGGGTACATGTCTGTCCTTACGCCAGACACCAACAAGGGCAATTGGAACAACAGATTGATTTGTTAAAGTCACATAGGAGAAAAAGAGGTTAGTGGTTCAGAATAAAGAGAAGAAAAATCCTGTTATGTCACCTGTGCTCCTTGTGTACATGCCTATGTCCCTTCCTCGGGGATTTGTAAGCAAAGATATTCTTTTCAGCAATGACTGATATTAATGGACAAGAGGATTTGTCTCAGAGAGAGATAAGTCTATGAACACAACAACAACAACAACCACCACCACCCAAACGCTTCAAAGAGAATCAGATAGTAAGGCAAAAGGAGCATGGTACTGGTGTGAGATTTGAATCACAGCTGAAAACTATGAATAGGTTTGGAGGAAGAATCTAGAAAGAGAGAGTGAAAATTCTGTTCAAGAGTGAACTTTCTGTCCTGGAAGAGACAGAGAGGTGGATTCCTGGAGTTTCCCTGAGCAAAACCAGGCAGGTAGAATGTGAGTAGAAACTCAAGGTTAACAGCTACTTGAGTCAGAAAGGTGTTCCTTTGAGGCCTGATAAGGACATAGTTGCGTGTATGTAGAGAAAACCCAAAGCCTTAGAGGTGTACAGTTGGGATTTGCCCAGAATCACCTCGAAATCCAGATTGGAGACGGCAACTATCTGTGGTTCAGGTGAGCAGGCTCTTGAGATTCGAACTGGAGAGCTAACCTAGAATGGAGCACCGTATCTACACAAGATCTTCTGCAAAAAGACAGGGTGGGGCATTTTTCTCGAATTTTCAGAGCCCAGGCTCATTCTTATGTTTCTTGGTCATCTATACACAACATTCACTTCCAACTCCTGTTCAGGACCCAGCAGTCCAGGCTGTGAATCCAGCTGTAAAGCGAAGAGTTCCTTAATCTGTACTTTGTTAGAATGATCTTACAGAAACAACTGTTGAAGACTAGATGACTACAACAAAACAATGGGCAGGAGAATGTCAGAAAGAGCCTCTAAAAACTGGCTAAATCATGAGGGTGTCTTGTGTCTTTCCAAAGTTCCCTGGAATGGTCTCATAATTTTGGACCTCAAAGCTCATGTGAACATGGTCTCTCAAAGGGGTTATTTGTTCACCTGAAAAGCTGGACTTCTAATTGTCTAGCTAATATGCTCTAAGCTCCTGTAATTGAGAACTCCATCTTGAATATGGGATTTAGCCCATTAACTTTATGTGGCATATTTAAAAAGCAATTCCAACAAATAGATATTAGGCATTAAAATAACTTCCTGGCAAAGAGGTCCACTTGAAATTGCATTTTAATTTCTACATCTAAAAATAAAAAGAAAAAAAAAGCATGGGTTTTGTTTTGTTTCTTTAGAAAGACCTGTTCCCCAGCCCCCTTCTTCTTATTTCTATAAATCTAGACCAATATAACCTTTTTTTTTTACCAATCTTCACAACAAATACTAGTAAATGATGGACTGCTAATGAAAGTAGAGGATATGCAACAGACAGTTGTATGTACAAGTTTCTTTGAGAGTAGCAGGAGTCAGAATTCAAACTAGAAAGGGAATTTACTTGTATCTCACTCGGTGATCTGTTCGGGCTGCTCTGGAAGGACTGATAGCAGCTACCCAGGGCAATAGTTTTCTCTCTGTCCCAACTCCTCCTCCTTGTCTCTGCCCCATTGGTAAATGCTCACAGCTTCCTGGATGCATGGTGACTATGGCAACTGTAGCCCATAGTCTATTGGGTCTGAAAGCTATTTTTATAGGTGGTTGGCTTTGATTGTGTTGGATCTGGAGTCACCTCCTGGCAAGATCAGTGATGATCACTGGTTGCTCTTATTCCCTCTCCCACCCCAAAAATTCACTCTGCCCCACGTGTGGCCTGAGAGTGGATTGAGTGGCATTTACTGCTAGAAAATTGGGAAGTTGGCACCCAATCTAAAAGCATAAAGGCTGACAAGTCAGGGTTTTTTGTTTGTTTGTTTGTTTGTTTTTGGTTTTGTTTTGTTTTTTTTTTGTTTGGTTGGTTTTTTTTCTTTTTTTTCATTATTGCTTCAGATCCATGCAATATAAAAGGCAGAAGAAGAGGCATATTGATTAGTCTCTGATCATTTGTCAAGAAAAGGTTATATTTTTCTATATGTTAACACATTCCTTAGCAAATTCCTTATAGTTTCTTCTGAGCCTACAGAGATAGAGGCAGCCCCAAAGAGAAGGGGGGCATCTGCTGTCCATGCTGTCGGTCACACATTATGTCCAGCTCCGCTTACTCACAAGATTTCCATTATTTCTCACAGTTTTCGAGTAAACAAACAGCCTTAGTCAGGATAAGACACTTACTAAATTCACATTATAAAACTATTTTGGCCCTATTGGAGCCCAAGTTTTAAGCCCATAAACTTTCTTCTTAAAGAATATAGCTGGCTACTTGACTGGACATAATTTTTTATTGAAAACTGTATTTCTCACTGCAAATTGTTAAAATTGTGGATTCCACAAATATTTTTTAATATTTTATTATTTATATAAAATATGAAATATAATTTCCTTTATTTAATTATAAACACAAATATTATATATTTATATAATTCTGTTTGCCCTTCCCATTAGCATGTGTTCTCAACCTCTCCCCCTTTTTGATTCCCTTCCTTTTCCTAAATAGCCCCTCCCTCTATACGTTCCTGTATTTTAAGTAAAGCTTCAAATAGGCGAGAAAACATACTGCATTTGTCTTCCTGAGTCTTATTGTATCTGAAACAATGATTCCTATTTCAATCAGTTCTCCAGGAAATTACATCATTTTCTTATCTCCCACCCCCATTCTCCCTACCTCTTTCTCCTTTCTCCTTCTCATTTCTTCCCCCTCCCTGTTCTGTTTATTGTTTACATTAGGCCGGTGTTAAGTATTTGCTATGTAACCTAGCATGATCGGAATCTTTTAGACTTCTTGCCCCCCTTCCCAGTTCACTCCCCCTTTGTTGCTAAAGAATAGACTATCATAATCTAACATTTTATTTATACCATAATCAGTTGATAGCAACCAAGGCAGATTCTGTGAGTTAGCTGTTCTGTGTAGTACCATAGGAAGCATCATCACTGTTTAGGTATCTCTAGGCAGATATTCATTTCTTACTCAGGAGTGGTCTGGCTGGATCACAAGTAGTCCTTGTTTAAGGGCTTGTTTATTTTCTCTCTACATTGACTTTCATGGAGGCCAGTCTGACACACATTCCCATCAGGATACAGAGTTCCTTTCTGCTCCATCTACGCACCCTTGTCAGCATATATTGTTGTTTCTTTCTTGATGGTAGACATTCTAACTTGGGTTAGAAAAATAAAACTTCATTGTGGTTTACATTTCCCTGGTAGCTAAAGAGGTTTACCATTTTGCTATGTCTATGAGCACAATTAGTTAAATTTATTTGTTTGTTTGTTTATTTATTTACTTATTTTGGAAAGTGACTGCTAGTTTGCCAAGGACCAGCCTAAGCCTGGAAAGGGGTTCTGAGAGAAGGGGTGTTTGATGACAACAGCAACAACAACTACACGACTGAAAGTCAAATTGTGGGTCCAAGCTGGTTGCCTATTTAAAACAGCTTTCCAGACTCTTCTCTCTATGTTCTACTGGAGACAGCTTTTCAGACTACTCTGTTCTTCTCTGCTTGAGATAGCTTTCTCTTGCTATTCTAAAAACTTTCTGGATAGCTCATCTCTTGCAGGCCTAAAAGCCCATTCTTTTATTTTATATATCAATTCGGTATTTACCCCAGGTTCCCTTTTGATTCAGTATCCAATGACCCCAGCCCCTTGATTTTTAGGAAGAGACAGCAAGCCCAAGGACAGATAATAGGATAGCTAAGTGGGACCCACCCTGGAATTACCATTTTGACCACACCTGTGCCTAAATTTGCTCTGTCCCAGGTTGACCTTGGACTCAGGAATTTGTCTGCATTTGTATCTATCTACCTGTCTTTGTATCTTTCTGACAAGCTGGCTCCTAGTGTATCTGCCTCTGTTCCTTTAGATCTGTGAAGTTCCTTATACAATTCATATTGCAACTTTATATTATGCATAGTAGTGAAATTATATATTTTCAAACTCATGTTTTCAGTGTCCTTTCCCATATACTTAAGGCTGTCCTGAAGGTCACAACATTCTGCAATTTTGTTGCTACATAGAAAAGCTCTCATCTTCTCGACTCATGCTGTCTCTGATTATCATGGAGTCATTAACCTTTGCAGAGGGGCCATTCCTTGAAGGAGAAATGTGAAAATATGTACACTATTATAGAAACAAGTCTTGTGCCCATAGCATCCATCAACACTCATGGAGGCTCATGCCATAATGGCTCTATTCCATGGGCAGCAAACCATATCATACTGTTCATTACATGGCCATGCCAGACTTGGCACTAGTTGTTTTATAAATTTAGTGATTGCACAGATCGCCTTTTTGATGTTTAATTTTGAATTCTTTATATATTCTGGATGTTAATCTCCTGTCAGATGAATAGCTGGCAAAGATTTTCAGTCTTTCTATACACTGCCTCTTCATTCATTAATTCGTTCTTGCTCACAGAAGTTTATTAATTTGATGCACCCCTTTCACCATCACTTGCCCTCCCTGAACTGGTGGAATCCCATCCAAAAGTCATTGCCTGTGCTTATGTCATGAACTGTCCCCTCCCCACTCCCCGAGTGTTGTTCTCTAGCTGAACGGAGCTTCAGATTTAACACTATAAGGTCTTTGATACATTTTGAGCCAATTTATACAGTATGTTTCATTCTTCTGCATGTTGATAGCCAGTTTTCTTTGTACCATTATTTTTAAAAGAAATTGTGTCCTTTGTCAAGATATCAGTAGTTGTGTCAGCTTCTGGGTTTTCTCTTCTGATGGTTCATATCAACTACAATTTGTAATGTTAATTCCCTCACTACATCAAACTGTTGACTGTATGTGTTTATTTTCACTATTTAATATATAAGTGTTGTACCTTCTGAGTGGTGATATCTCCTATAAGATACACACTTTGCTTATGCATTCGGCGAACTATTGAAAGATCTCTGTAGGGAATTGCTGATTTTTCTAGAAGCTTCTGTCTTCTGAACTACACAGTGAGACCAAGTCTACAGAAAGGGACAAGAGTGCTATAAAGTGGGTTGACCATGCCCCTCTGGGTTAGTTCACTGTAAGAGAAAGAAGAATCATAGGCCTGTTTCCTGACACTCTACCACAGTCCACTTAGAGGAACCCTTACGTGGAATTATCCAGGGAGGCATTGGGCCAGCACCTCTCTGGGAAGGCTAAGCCCCTGTCCTGGGACATCCTCTCCCAGCTTGAACCTGCCTGCTAGCTGAAGCCATTACACATTGTGGATTATGCATTTTGTCTGTTGGAGCATATTCTGGGCTTTTCTGCCCTTGAAAGGAGACACTTAGATTCCTTTGTGTTTTCAGTATGTCACAAAACATGGTCCAGATGCATCTTAGATGCTTAACAAATATCTCTGCTTGCCCTGTTAGAGTCATTGGATACAAGAATAAGCACTAACATTGAACATTTAGCCTCGGGTAACATTTATGTGAAACATGTCATGTCACATTTTAGAAAGTAAAATATATTAAATATCATGCTTCATGATGTACACACTCTTATGTTGTCTAACACAGATTTCCATGCACATAATAAATAGAATTGCACACTTGTATATAGCCTCTTATATACAGGTGTTTGCGCGCTTGTTTTATGATCTACAACATTTAAAGATGTTTTTGACTTTTGTCTCTAACAAGTGTTAAAGCCTGAAACCTTTCCTAGGCTGTACTCTTATCCTGGCATTTTATGAAAACATTTACCTTCTGACCTCTACCCTCCCTAACCTACTTTCTGCTTGGTGACCTTAAAAACAAACACATATGAAATGAATTATATTTAAGCTTTGGAACAATATTTTTAGGAAGTTACAAAAAATGCAATTCTATTTTTCAAAAAAGTAATTTTGTTTGAGAAAACAGAACTGACATGTAAGCAGTTGGTGGTTAGAGGAAGAAAACATCGTTTATTGTCAAGCTCCTCTCATGCACAACAGGTGGGTTTGCAAAGACATGGTGGACAGCTGCTGGAGCTGGGAATCTTTAATTTCCATTTTTAAAAACCTACAAGTAGTACATGATTCTTAAGGATTCATAGTTTCTTGAGCATGCAACATGCCTTCCTCCATGATTGATTGTTCCCCCCCCCCCCCACTCCTTCCTCCATGATTGCTTCCAACCGATTTTTCAGTCAAAACTGTGATCATGGGAATAAGGCAACACATTGTGTACCCCAGCAATGTGTCCCTCTGACAGTGCTTTCTGGAACTGTGGCTTTATTGACTTAAGACATGTTTAAGTCAACTTAAGGAGGGAATGGAAACTTCCTAGACATTGTTTGTTTTTTTAAACTAGGATTTTTCTGTGTCACTCTGCTGGTCCTGGTACTCACTCTGTAGACCAGCCTAGCTTCAAACTCAGAAATCCACCTGCCTCTGCCTCCTGAGTTCTGGGAATAAAGGCTTGGACCACCATGACCCAGCTAACATTCTTTTTTCTTTCTTTCTTTTCTTTTTTTTTTTTTTTGGATTTTGATTTTTTGTTTTTGGTTTGTTTTTATGGAGACAGGGTTTCTCTGTGTAGCCCTGTCTGTCCTGGAACTCACTTTGTAGACCAGGCTGGCCTTGAACTCAGAAATCCACCTGCCTCTGCCTCCCAAGTGCTGGGATAAAAGGCATGCACCACCACTGCTGGCCCCAGCTAACATTCTTATAACCAGGTTTCCAAACCCTGAATTAAATTAATCTCAGTTTTTCTGACACTGAAAAGAGTTTTTTGTCTTTATTTTTTATGTTATAAAACATGGAGATTTTGCTTTTTAAAGTATAGGAGACTAGAGAGCAGAGGTCAATAGGTAACAAAAGAGCATGAACTAGTTACTTACTGCTTATCCCTGGGATTTAATCCTATCCCCTTATTTCTTAGCGGTGTGATTCTTTGGTATGTTGCTTCACTGTATTATCTACTTACCAATGTCTTGAATGGTGATATCACTAAGCCCTTAGAATATGGATTGCATAAAGTAATCCTTGGTTCAAAGTAGGTTGATGCTGGGATTTTATGGTTATTGTTTTTGTTGTTACATTCTTTTTATGAACATTGCTTCCAATAACCATAATAAGAAAGAATGCCTGTATGGACCTCAATAACTTATGGGATATTTTGTCAAGCAGTGTGTCTACTGCTTCCATTTTGTTTTTATTTAATACAGTGTGCACTTCCTTTTCTCTATCTTCCTCTCTTTCTCTTTTAGATAGCATCTTACAATGTATCATACTTGTCTGGCACTCATGACTCTCTTAAGTGCTAGTTTCACAGGTATGCATCATTGTGATACCTGGCTTTCTTATATATGGCCTATTTGTGTGCTACAGTGCCTCAGTTCAAGTAGATATCCTTGTTCTGTATCTATTGACAGCTTTTCTGGCTGTGCCTCGTTTTGCTGCCATTGTTCTAGATACCAGAAGAAGCCCTTACTACTATAATTTACCCCTAGCACTCTAGTTTGGAGCTTCACTGGTTCTACCAGTTAATTCTGATGGGCATCTTTTCTCATAGTGACCACGTTAACTCTATTTATATTTGAGCCCAAATTCTATGAAAGACAATTGAAGTGATATATTTCTCCAGGCGAAATCTTTGCACAGATCCTCGCATTCTTGAGGAAATCGGTGCTTTGTTTTTCTGTCTCTTCTATGCTCATCAATATTGGTCATACAAACCAAATGTCAGGGTACCAAATACCTACTTCAGATCACACAGCTAGTGAGCAGGAGAACCCTTACCCTAGAGTTCTCGGCTTCACAGTGGAGTTTAGCAAGGTAGTTGCATAGATCCGTGGTCAGTCAACTGCTGTTCTATTAATCTATGAGCCACATTCATCTCAACGCCTACTTGGCCCATGAAGTCACACCACTCATTCATTTTGCATATTATCTATGGCTGTTTGAATCCTAGAACAGGAGAATTGAGTAGTTGTGACAGACACCATCTGGCTCACAAAGTCTAAAATATTTATTATCTTGCCCTTCACAGTGAAAGCTTGCTGGCATCTGGTGTAAATCACACTGAGATTTTACAAAGCAGAAGTGATGAATTCTAGGAAAGTCCTAGTGAGGACTTCTGGGGCCAGTCTTCTGCCACTTTAATGCAGGTGGATAGAACATTGGCTTCACAAATGCAAGAGTCACTCAGGAAGGAAGACCCGAACATACTCTGGGGAGAGAAGACTTTAATTACCTAGCTATCTACTGTTAAAGCAGCTGGACAGGATGCAGATTGTCTTATTAGTCATTTTAAAAAGAGTTACTGATAAAGTTTAACGTGGAAGATGGGGAAAGCTGGAGAGAGCAGAGTGAGTTTTCTCTACCTGGTTATGCTTAAAAAAAAATCGACTGAAAACAAAATGGGCTAAGTCATTTGTAGGGGGCAGGGACTGTGAAATAAATGACAGAATTCACAATGCTAAGGTAGGGATTAGGGAAAGCAGCTGAACAAAGAGAATGAATTTTAAGAAAAGCTTAGTGCAAAATGTTATGAGCCCAAATGACTGGGTATTTGCATAAATGTATGCACAGTTGCCTGCTAAATGTGTACCAAAAAGTCAGAAGTTGATCTACTTTTCTTGGAAAAATTGGAAAAGTAAATCATTTAGAAAAATTGACCAGTCATTTAAATTAAATATTTAGAAATCCCCCCAAAGACCTTAGAATGAACAATACATTCCACAAAAGTAAACTCATCTCCTGAAGAGAAATGTATTAAATTTGCAAGATTGGGGAACTGAGGCAGGGCCTCTGTCTACGTGGACACATTGGCTGAGCAAGGGTTGAAATTGTGTGGATAACATACCAGAGACATATGACTTGCTCAGCATTATATTAGTGTATAATAAATATTCCTTCTGAAGAACTCCAAGAACGGCAAAATGGCCAAATGGCATTTTAGTGACCTTAGGCAATGAGTGAGTGAAGCTTCTAACCAATGTCATCTCAATTTCTTCCAGAGAGTAAAGCCTATGCTCTGGATTTGTAGTGCTCATACCCCTCCCTGAGCAGCAGTGACCAGAGGGAACAGAAAGAACTTCAGATCTATAGTTTGTTCCACATGAGCCAATGAGACAGATGTGTTTTCCTTCTTGTTTCCCCTACTCAGGACTTGGTTAAACTTTTGCCAAGGGCTTGTTGAGTGTCCTGTACTAGAAGTTTGGATACCAACCTGAATACAGTATTACATACAAAAGAAGATACCAAAATTAAATTACCCTTCAGTTTGATAAATTACTTTTAACACATGAGGCTGTGGTCAGGATGCTTACTGGGACAAGCTGAGAGAAGATAATAAAGATTTAGGGCAAAGACGTTAGTTATATGAACCGACTCCATCATCCCCACAGTATGTTCCTTCTGTCTGATAAGCTATACTTTGCATATTAAAATAAAACATGCAACAATGCAGTAGCATATTTTCTTTGCCAGTGATCCAGTGCATACAGTAGAAGAAAAAATAAACAGGAGACATGTACCCTGATAACATGGCCTCATGCTTGTTCTTGTAGCTTCCAGCTGCATTTGAGTGGGAGCTTTGCCTCCTTAAAGCTGAAAGCCAGTGAAGGGAGCCAATAGTCAAACTTTATTGGCTTTAGGGGTTGTTTATATTGTTTTAATACTAATCACCACTTACTAAGGGCTTATGATGTGTCAGGCACTGGGTTCAGCCCTACATTTCTTATTCATTTAATTCACAGTGGTTAGATGAAGTATGCCTACCACACAGTTTTGAGAGATTGTCACAGGTTACATTTGTCAGTGTCATTTGTTTATTCATGCATCTATGCCACATTCAGCCTCTCACATCATAGGTAGTTTTCACCCTGAGGGCCTGTATTATATCATTTCAATATTTTGTTTATATGCTGTTTTAAAGCATAACAACGGAATTTAACAATTAAAGCGGACATCTAATAACTGTGAACTGTTCCAAGATTCAATTGTAGGAATATTACATCATTAAGATTGGAGGACTTTTCTCTTTCAGTCTCTCAATTCCCATTCCCTTCTGTACTTTAAGAGAGGCTATGAAAGTAAGGTGGATTATTACAACATGCAAATATCATTGTTTTCATTGCAGGGTTTCTCTTTAGAAGGAACACTTACACAGTCTTCAGTGATCATAAACAAAGATCATGCCTTTGCTAGAAAGGAAAGGCTAGACCCCATAAAACCCTTTCTTACCTGGCTCTAGCAGTCTGTGTATTGCCAAATGCCAGTTCTCAGCTATACTCTACTTAGCCCCTGTTTCTTAGTTACTGTTCTATGGCTGTGAGGAGACAACATAACTGCTCGAAAAGAAAGCGTTTAATTTGGGACTTGCTTAGAATTTCAGAGGGTTATGCCTGTCTATACTTATAGATGAACAGACATAGCACTCAAAGCGTAGCTGAGAGTTTTACATTTTAATTAAGAGGAGGGGGGACAGAGAGAGAGAGAGAGAGAGAGAGAGAGAGAGAGAGAGAGAGAGAGAGAGAGAGAGAGAGAAACAGACAGACATTGAGCTCAGAGTGAGCTTTTGAAACCTCAAAGTCCAGCTCCAATGATATACCTCCTATAATAAGGCCACACCTCTGAATCCTTACCAAATGGTTCTACTAACTGGAAACCAAGTATTCAAATATATGAGCCCGTGAAGGCCATTCTCTTTCAAATCACCACACCCTATCTAAGTCAAGCATTTGAAACCTCAAGAGTTAGGTTCTTTCTTTATCAGTATTCATTTCTTATACTTAACATAAGAGAAAGGAGAGGTAAAGGACAATGCACAGCACACAGGGTCTGAGTTAGAAGCCATTATAACCTCACATACGACGTCCCCAGCCATCCCTGGCTCAGCCAGCATCAGTAAAATCTGGGATATGACTGAGAGATTTTGTTATGTTGGTTCACTTACTTTCTTGTTGTTGAGGTATGGTAGTAGGATTCTCTTGCCTGTAAATTGAGAGACCATATCTTCTGCATCCCTCACCTAGTGATTATAAAAGAATTTCAGAAATGTAAAAGTAGAGAGCTGGGCTTAGGCATAAGGCATTAAGGATTTATAAAACTACATCTGGCACTGAATAGAGCAGCTAGAAGATAGAAATACTCAAGAGGTGAGTTCTTATGAGGAAAGTCTTCTAGACTTTACCTGCATGCAATAAGGACACATGCTCCACTATGTTCATAGCAGCCTTATTTATAATAGCCAGAAGCTGGAAAGAACTCAGATGTCCCTCAACGGAGGAATGGATTCAGAAGATGTGGTATATCTACACAATGGAATACTACTCTGCAATTAAAAACAATGAATTCACGAAATTCCTAGGCAAATGGTCAGATCTTGAAAATATCATCCTTAGTGAGGTAACCCAATCACAAAAGAACACACATGGTATGCAGTCACTGATAAGGGGATATTGACCCAGAATCTCGGAATACCCTAGACACAATCCGCATATCAATAGATTTCTAAAAAGATGGTAGGAGAGACCCCTGGTCCTGGAAAGACTGGATGTAGGGGAACACCAGGACAGAGTAACGAGAGGGGGTTGAATGGAGAAAAGAGGGAGGGAAGGGGGCTTATGGGACTTTCGGGGAGGGAGGAAACGGGAAAGGGGAAGTGATTTGGAATGTAAATTAAAAAATAAAATAAAATAAATAATAAAAAAAAGAAATAAATAGAAGTAGTAACAAAGAGTATAAGTGGGTATTGAGTTACTTCTAAAGGACTTTCAGTAAATAGATATTTTATATACTAGAGCCAGAATCCTGGGACTTATACAGGCTCTGACTGTGTTTACTATTTATCAGGTTCTCATCTTTGTCTTGATGACATTTTAGAATTTTATATTTTGATTTCTTATCAGTCTATTATGATGAAGGCTGATCAGCTCTCTTGTTCTTTTAATTGAGAGGAAAAAATTTATCGAGATCATAAAATCAAGAAGTGGAAACACTCAGACTAGAATTTAATACATTTGACCACAAACATCATGGTATTTAAACATATTTAAAAATAATATGTTATGAATATTTTTATTCATATGTAAAGTATTTATGTGTGTGTGTGTGTGTGTGTGTGTGTGTGTGTGTGTGTGTGTGTAGGTAATCAATTCACCATTTTAACCAATTGTAGAGTTTTAACCAAGTGTTAAACTTATATGACATCAAGTATATTCATAGTTAACTCTCACCAGTCTTCTCAGCTCTAGAACTGTCACTACATCCCCAAACATATGTAGTAGCTATTAACAATATCCTGCATGTTTTTCAGTTTTACAATACTGTAATGAAATAGCCAAGATAATTAACTTAATGAGAAAAAAATTACTTTGGAAATCCTATTCCACAGTCAGTCCTGTATCTTTGCTTTTGGTGAAGCAATACATCCCAGTGGAAATGCAAACTCTTCAAGTCAGGAGACAGGAAACAAAAATGCAGAAGAGGAAGAGACAGGATCACACAGCCCCTTTCATCAATCCTACCTCACGAAGGTTCTACCTGCTGCAGGTAGTGCCACTCGAGGGACCAACCTGTTAGCACGTGGGTCTTAGGAGACATTTAAAATTCAAATTATAGCATTTTGCTGCTGGATCCTGAAGTTTTATATTCATCTCAAAGCGAAAAATGTATTTATTGTGACTCAAAGTCCTCCAGTACTTACCTGTTCCACAGGGTTCAAAAACCGATCCAAATCCCCTTTCAATAATCGAATTCAGTTGTAAACCCTTGTGAAAATGACACAGAACTGTAATGATCCTGACACATAAAGGAAGATCAGGCACAAAGCGAACTATATTCCATAAAGGAGGAAAAGGAAAATAGTAAGAAAATAGCACGCAGTAAGACCCAAACCCCTAAGTTCTGTGTCTGATAGCTGAGGAATGCTGGGGTAGGAAGTGGCTCTCAGAGCCTTGCTGGTCAGGTCCATGCGGCCATTGTCTCAGGGAAGTTTTGCTGTCTGCGGCTTTACTAAACAGCTACTTCACTGGGATTGTATCCTCCCAGGGTCTGCGTTGCAGCTTCTAGGCCTAACTTGTCAGTAGCTGCTTGGAAGAGCGTTGACTGCTTGGCCCTACAGGCTTTTTCCTCTAAAATCTCAGGGGATGCATCCTGGACACTACCACTCCTACTTCCCACATGCCCGGCAAAACCAGTACCATGTGGATGATGCCATCGTTAGTTCTCTGTGTGAGTTGTATGTGGCCCCATGTGGATCCAGCTCCAGTGGATTCCAGCTCCAGTGACTTCTGGGTATTGGTATTCTGTGAATGGAATACGGAATGTTTTAATCTCAGTGGTTTAGGGTATTTCAGGACATGTCCGTTCCTGTAGTCTCTGTACAATACTTGACTACTTTTATCAGTGTGCATGATCCCATGCTCTTTGGATACATCTTCACATAGACATAGTTTCTGGTTAAATTACAACTTTCACCATTTTTCCCCCTCTGCTCGCATCTTTGCATTGGATTCTCACTGTAAATGTGGAATGCCCCATGATGCCTGTGTTGTATCTCCTATGTTGTGCTGCCCTGAAATATCTGGTAGATAAACAAGTTCATTACCTTTATGCTCAGCCTCCCAAAGGTACCAGAACATGAACAAAATATAGTCCTGTATGTCCTTCTGCAAGCTCATCAGCATCACTTTTCTCTAATATCTTTCGCTTGGCATTCTGGTCTCCTGAAGTACCTTCAGAATAGCCCAATAAAGTCTACTTACAGTACTTTAAGCTTTCTTTAGCTTGCTACTCCAAAAATCTTCCAAATTTCTCTGATAAAGCAGTTTCATAGGGTCTTCCATGTAAGACAATATAGGGTACCACCAAATTTTTTTTTTTTTTTTTTTTTTGCTACTGTTACAAATCATAGTGTAAATATCTAATAGGTAGGATATTAGATTGGGAGTCTGTGGAGGGAAAAAAGAAAGAAAGGAGCGCAGAGCAGAAGCGGGCGCATGTGTTTCGCTTGAGCGGCAAAGGCAGCGACAAATCCTGCATAGGGGAACTCTGGCAGGAATGACCCATGTAGGGAGAGGGTACACTGGCAGGTTCACCACAATAGTGAGTGTTGGCGCCGGAACAAGAGCAGGAGGCTGCCTGGCTAGCGGGCACGGACAGGGAGATCCCGCTCAGAAGGCAGTTCCATTGTGGCGTGGACCTCCCGGTACCTGTGGGCCGTTTGGCTGAGACGCTGTTGCTGCAGGGATGAGAGGTGGCCTGGCTTTCTTTCCCTGGTGGCTGCGAACGCTGAGGCTAGCTCCATGCAGCGAATTTAATAAGAGATGGCTCAGAGCTTTGATGCTTTATTATTAAGAAAATAGAGAAAAGGAGAGAGAAAAATAAAGAGAAAGGAGAAAATAGAGAGATGAGAAAAGCCATGACCATGTGTAAAAGAGAGAAAATAGAGAGACAGAGAGATGAGAGAGAGAGATAAGGAAAAAGGGGGAGAGAGGGGGGAGGGAGGGAGGGAGGGAGAGAGAGAGAGAGAGAGAGAGGCTCCATTTATAGTGAGTCGCTGTTGCCAGGTAACCAAAGATCAGGGAAAGCCTGGCTGCAGCCAGGTGACTGCAGAGGTAGAGTCCAGTCAGAACCTAGAGGCCTAGCTACACATGACGGATGGCTACAGGATTATGGAGTTGGCCTTGTCTCACACCAAGGTCCCACAGGGGTCGAGACCCACAGGTTGAGAACCACTGTCCAAAAGTCTCAATCACATCCCAATAGCACCACCTTGGGAATTTAGCATAGGAGCTACTGAGATGCAGACCTCAGTACTCCGTCAATATAGTAGTACTCCTCCGTTCTTCCTTTTCCCTATCTAACTGCTCAATATTCTGATTTCTGTGATCTGGACTACTCTAGCTATAGCCTAAAAGTAGATCCGTTCAAGTTATAGCACATTTCCACAATTTGCTTCTCTTCTGTGGCCAAATAGTATTCTACCCTCTGTGTGTGTGTGTGTGTGTGTGTGTGTGTGTGTGTGTGTGTGTGTGTGTGTGTGTGTGAGAGAGAGAGAGAGAGAGAGAGAGAGAGAGAGAGTTTTTTATTCATTCGTCAATAGGTGCCTCCATTTCTTATACCTTTTAATTGTGAAGATTATGTGCTCCAAGTGTGAATTTAAATATCTGATTCTATTTTAATTCTAAGTATATGTTAAAATGGAGTCATTGAATTTGGTTGGTAATTCTACTTTTAATTTACCCAAAACAAAACAAACAAAGGAAAGTTTCCTATTTCTGTGTCATTGACTTGGAAGTGATGGAGAGAACAGCAGTGTCATATTCTGCATACAGTGAATTTGATTCTAGTACTGTGTATCAATTCAGCCCATTATGTCATGATACAGTCCCATTTCTGCTAGTAAATGGTGGCGGGGGTGGGGGTGGGGAGGTGGGGAGTGAAAAGAGAGTTTTTGTAACTTTTCAGTAAAATTTAAATATAATGAAATCTCAGTGGTTTTAAAGGGTCAAAAGAAACTACATGTCAGCATTAAGCATACTGACCTTTGTTAAGATCAAATGCTTGTTACCAGTCTTTAGCTCCACTCAGTGTATCAGGATAAGGGATGATCATTAAGAATCTAATATCTGATCTGTCCTAGGCTCAGAAAACTCCATGAGCAAGTTTAGCACTTCTACAGCTCACTTGCTGAGTTTTACTCATTTCTCCCATTCAGAGGCTCACAGGGGAATTGAACCAAATATCTGAAGATAGGTCCATGGTTGTTTGGTTTTGAAGTGTGTGTGTGTGTGTGTGTGTGTGTGAGAGAGAGAGAGAGAGAGAGAGAGAGAGAGAGAGAGAGAGAGAGAGAGAGAGAGAGAAAGAGAGAGAGAGAGGTAGGGGACAGGGGGTAAGAATGCTATTTATAGTTGCTCTTTTTCCTTTTATAGGCAGAATAGCTTCAAATGATCATGTCTAGAAATCTCTTCTCTTGCTTTAGGCCTGACAATGTACTTCATTGAGAAGTAAGAAAGTTCTTGGCTCTAAAGGAGCTGTATGTATACCTATCACCTCTTTCCTAAAGCCTTTCAAACTCCTCTCTAGTCACAGACCGTGATCACTAATTTCTAAGCATCTGCATGCCAGGATTCAGGATGTATATAAGGTACATGAGGGTTAAATGTGCATCTTTTGTCTGACTGTAGCAGCCTCTGAATTCTGAGTAACATTCCAGACAAGCTAACATTTGTCAGATAGTCCCTAACATGTCCCAATGAAATAAGGCCTTATGTACAATACACACCTGTGTGTGAGTTTAGGAGTATGACTTGATGCTAACCAACAGACTGTGGCAAGCTTACTTATCTCTTGGATTGGGTCACATTATAGAGCCATCTTCTTGGTGACTTGTGGCGAGATTCTTCTGCTGGTGTTGTGTTGAGTGAAATATTAAAAAAATTGAAGCAGCACATTCCCATGCTTGTGCCACCCACCAACTCTCTTCTTCTGTATGCCTGGCAGGCCATGCACTTTCAGTGCAATGACTGACCTGTTTTATCTCGTGGAGATTCTGACTTTGAACTCCACAATCTCTCCACCCAACTCCCTAGGTTCCCATTGGTGGGTTGCTACCACTCCAACCCTGTGCTTCAAATCTCCCATGGCCTTTGTGGTGCAAATCTGGCAAACCCACTCTTTGCCTCCATACCTTTCTCTCCTGAATCCAGACAAGCAGCTGTGTGAAAGAAAACACAACACAAACTTAGTTCAGAAACAATGGTTACTCAATCTCTGGGTGTAACAACTAAAACCTAATCTTGTAAGCCTTATTAAAATCTGATTCCTCTGGTGGTGAATCCTTGTGGATCCGCCATGATGCCTGGAAACTCGAGAAGCTACATCTTACTCCCCTGCTGTTCCAGCTCCAAAAGGAACTAACCCTCTCCTTCTTTCTCTCTTCCTCCCTTCCTCCGTCCAACCCAGAAGTCCCGCCTACTCATCCAGTGATTGTCTCCTTTATTCATTAGGGGATTGGTTCACAAGAAGAGCACCAGGCCCATCCACAACAGTGTTGGAGTTGTATTGCTGTGAGAGGTTATGTTATGAAAGTTCATGGTCACAAAATGGCAGCCCCAGTAGGTAAGAGAAATGTTAGATACAGGTCCATAGGAGGCCATCAGCCTGTCATGTAATCACAGAACACTGAATTTTATCTCTGTGTCCTTGGAAGAAATCTCTAAGCTCTGAAGAGGAGCACATCTTGTCAGTCACCTTTATTACCATCTAGTGACACCCTGAGCAAATTACCAAGTTTAGCCACACCTAGATTCTTGACACATGGAAACTGGGGTATAACAGGTTTTCTTAAATTTCAGTATTTGCGTCATTTGTCACCCAGAAATAGACAAGGAATACACATATATACAATCTTCATTTCCCTTTCCTTCACCACCTTGTTTTTCCACATGTATGCTATTTTTCTACTCATTTGCTTCTATAAATTTAGTATAGATATCGCTCGACATGCTTTATTTTGTCTAGCTTTAGAGGACACACATGATCCCAGTTGGATCAACTGGGTGACTCATCACAGGATTCTCAGCCTTGAGAGGAATGGTAGAGTGAGATCATTTTAGACCTGATGAATCCCAGTGTGCTTGCATGGAAACACTCTTCCTTCCTGTTCTCTATATTTCCCACCTCCTTTCCTTGCCATGTGCTGTTTGTCACTTTGATATTTAATTCTAGGAGACTGGCTAGATTCTTCCTGTCCTGCTCTTGAATTCAAATTCATTTGTCTCCTTGGGTCACACTATGGTCTTCTTTCTAAAAGACTAAGTTCTCTTGATGACATCTTCCTTAAAGCACCCTGAGCTTTAAAATGAAGTATGTTTGTCCAGTCCCAGGAGAATTGGCTGCTTCCTTGCTGTCCAGGGTCTGTGGAGCCATCTGAGGACAGGTCAAAAGAACAGGTCCAGCAGAAGCTGTGTCTGAGAGGAGATTGGAGCATCTGAAGGAGCTTCTCTGGATGTAGCAAGGGCCTGGACTTGACAAGATTTTGAAACACTTTAGTATAGGTAGGGAATAAGATTAAGTACATTTGGGAGAAAGAAAAAATTTTCTTAAGATGTACAATTGAAACCCAGAGTAATCCCACCCTTTGGAATAGGTAGTAAGTGGGAACTTTGGGCATGTGTATTTATCTGGATGGAGCCTATTTGGTCCGTGAGAGGTATATCTGGGTAGGTTTCCTGTAGCTAACAAGTTTACTAAAGAGATAATAACATGAGTTAACCACATGAACAGTCTTTAAGGTGAGCCTTTTGTGTGGAGCAGAAGGAATAAGATTAAAAAGTTGGATCGTATAGTGGAATATTTATTATTAGAGTTAGGCAAATTTATAGGAACTCAGATAATGTTATGACAGTGACATAGCAAGAAGAGGAAATATGAAGCATTGAATGGAAACAGACCCATTTCTCTAGGTTCCCCAAAGACACGTTGCCCCCAATGTCAGCAAGAAGTAGCCAGATATCACAGTGACCCTATTCCTGCTTTGCTGTCACCTCTTTTTAATTTTTTCTTTTCTAATTAAACCAAAACTGGGGAATGTTAGGATTCTGTCTAAGTTCTACCCCACAGTTACCTGGCAACAGCCAGGTAGGCCTGGCCTACTATAAAGAGGGCTGCTCAGCCCCTCCTCTCTCTCTTACCCCTCTTACTCCTCTTACCTCTCTTATGCCTCTCTCTTGCCCCCTCTTGGGTTCTCCTCCCCTCCCCCCTCTCTCTATGTGGTAATGGCCTGCCTCTGCTTCTCTACTCTCTCCCTTTCTCTGCCTTTCTCTGCCTCTACTACCCCCCTTAACTCCCATCCCATGCCCTGAATAAACTCTATTCTATACTAAAAAATAAAAAAATAATAATAAAAATAAAAATAAAATAAAATGAAGTATGTTAATTAAAATTTTTCACCAGATTCCATAAACAATACATGAGGTTTGTCAAGATAATGTCTTAACTTTAATCAGGGCCAGAGTTTTTGCTGAGGTCTCATAAAGAAAATATTTATAAAGGATAAGTCCCAAGATGCCTATTGCATGTAAGATGAAAACGTGTATTTTTAACCTGGAAAAGTAGGAATACTTCACAGTCCCAAGAAGTTGGCTTTGTAAGTTCTTAGAAGGAAGGGAAGATTTTCAGAAGAGAATGTTTTCTTGACCTTCAAAGTGCAGTAGTGTCCTGGCCTGAAGTTTCAAATGCAAAGGAGGAATCTTGAAGAAATTATAAACTAGAATCCAATGAAAAGTAGTAATACAAATTAGAGCTGAAATTCTATTGGAATTTTTATATTTTACCTAGATCTCAGTATATGGGTCCTTGTTCCTCACCATTAAAATCTTTATGATACTGTTCTGAAGTTCTTCCTCTTCCATAATTACTAATGGTACCTAGTAATTCACAAGTACAGATAAGTTAAAATGTTGGTGTTAATGTTTCTTACAGCAACAATTAACACACCATTTCAATCATAGTTAAGTGCTTTGTTTATTTGTTTTTGTTTTTCCCTTGGTTTGTTGAATTGCAACTTAGGGAATATTTTTTTTCCCTCTGAAGTCCTAAGGATGACCATATTCTATTGCCTGTCAAACCCTCTGCTGATACTTTCATGAGTGTTCTGAAAATACAAACTTTTAGGTAGGAACAAGTTTGCAGTGGGACTTGTGCTTATGAGTTAGAACTGATCATGGGGAAAAAAGTATATAGAGACATTATATAAGGGAAACCTCTTACCTCATCAATGAATCAATGTTAAGAAGCTTTACTTGGTTTTACCATGGCTCTAGGGCCAGCTTTAGCTGTACTATGACATCTGATATTCCCAGTTTTCCTACTACAAAAACATAGTTGAGTTTTTGTTTTGCCATTGCTAGCAGAAATGAGCTGATGTTTTTATAATATTTCTTTTGGAACATGAAACTGAACATGGTGTTTTACAAGATTTCTCTTTCTTTCACATACATCCTAACATAGACTAATGTGAAACCAATCACCAATCGAAGAGCTCAGAAAATGTCAAGATTTCAAATAGACAGTCAGTAGTTTTTCAGTCTGATGGTTCTGAATTGTATTTTTACCAGTGGAGACCTCACTGTGGCCCCCAGCTGTCACCTCCTACCAACTTTAAGCCTATGCTTTCCCTGCTTTATACTATATGTGAGGGTTGTCACAAATTTTGTAATAAATCTAATGAACTATCCATATGAAGTCCAGTACATTGTCAAGATACGCTGTCTGAGAGTGGCTAAAGAAACTCCTTGATACCTTCCCACTCTCCTTCAGTTATCTTCAGCAATCTGCCCCAATATAAAGCCAAGGCAGATGATATAATTTAATACCCAGAACCCATATGGTGGAAAGAAAGAATGAATTAACCCTTACCAGTTATTTTTCGATGTCTACATGGACGAGGTGGTATGCACTCACGCTCACAGATACATACATACGTACGTACATACATACACTCACACATACATACACACACTAAATTTATGTGATAAAAATGAATTGGCATTTGGACCCTATGTCTGAAAGAAATATTAAGGATTCAACAAGCGTCGAAGTAGATGGATAGCCACAGATTGGTTCCCAGCATTTGAACAGTAGCTGTAATGCCTCTAATGCTTGGAGCCCATCTTCACTTGTGAATTGGGAGCCTAGAAGCAATGTACCTAAGTTACATTAACAGAAACTTCATTCTCCAAACTTCATTTTGGAGAATATGAAATTGTTGCATTTTGACTCTGTTCTTATTTTTTCCCCAAATCAGGACCATCAAAATGAAACTTTGGTAAAGGACCAATAATTTTTCCCCTCAATAAAATTTAAAGGAGACACTCATATCCTCTCAGGAATTGATAAATACATGTTCTGCTTGTTTAAGATGAAAATATACCAGTCCAAGTCCTTTCTAAAATCACTCTTTTAAAAAAATCTATTTGCTAAACCTATTTTTTTAAAGACAAGATATTCATTAAAAGTTAACTGGTGACAAGAACTATTACTGACTACAATATTCTTCTTTCTCCTCCTCTTCCTTCTTCATTTTTTATAAAGCTCTACCCATTGTGTCCACAGCCAATTAGAATAATGCTGAAGTATATTTCTTTCCTCAGTGCTAAGAGGAGAAAGTCTTTGGGAAGATCACAAGGTTCTCTCTCTCCTGTTTAGAGTCCTTTTCAACCCTTAGACACTTTGATTCTGTGTAGAAGGGTTGAAAGCAAGGACCCAGTCAGTGATATTTGGAATGCACTAATGCTTTCTGAAGGACTGTGTTGATCTTTCCTTCAGGACTGTTGACAAACCTTACCTTTATAAAATTAATTTCCTCTTGGCTTTAAACCCTTGTCAATACTTTGTTGAAAATGCAACCATTCCCAGAAATAATCTGGCATTGCAATTTAGAAGACAGGAGAACATCATTACTTATTTTATTTTTCCCTCCAGAGGAATATACAAATGAGAGAATGTCCACATTTTTATTCTGGGCATGAAATGTAAATCAGATTTTGTGTGAAATATCTGTGTCTGTATATCAAACAGTATCCTATCTGATAGGGTGCCAGTGTTTAAAATCCTTAGGAGCTATGGTAATTAATCTTTCCCGTTGCTTATGACAGTCTCAAGATCTAGGACGTTTCACCCCTTTATACCATTTGGAAAGCATTTTTTGGCACACAGGTTTTAGCACATCAGGAAAAGGGTCTCTTGCCAGAATATTTTGCAAGTTCTGGCTGGCTGCTTTCAGCCTTCCCCATCCCATTATCTTTTATCTCATATCTTTTCCTGGGTTAAAGGTTTTAGCAGCATCTTCTGCTTTGTACCTAATTTTTTTTCTTTCTATTGTCAAAAACCCCATCTTCCCACAGCAGTAAGGCTATTTATGAAGCATGCACATCCGCACCCAGCTGGCTCTGCTGTTCTACAGAGCTGCAGACAGAGCTGTGATCTTTAGACATAGTAGTGTCAATAAACAACAGTGAGGATGACACAGCATCCCAAGGGACAAGGGTTGAAGAGATTTTCCCTTTCTTCCAGCAGGGGCACATTGTTAAAGAGCACACCACAGGGTTGGTGAGCAGGGGGAGGGGGGATGGTATGGGGTGGGGTTTCAGAGGGGAACCGAGGAAGGGGGGGTAACATTTGAAATGTAAATAAAGAAAATAATAATAAAAAAAGGAAGGAATACAAAGAGAAGAGATTAAAGGTGAAGCCTCCAGCCTGCTTCTCATAGGGCAGCATCTTAGAACCCCATTCTACTAGGTCTGCCTAGTGCTTGGTGCAGGGATTCTCCAGATGTGAGTCAAGTCCTAAGAAGAAAGACTGTGCTCTAATGAGCTAAGTGAAAGAAAGAGAGTGACACACAGCACTAAGTTAACATTCAAGAGACTGAAGTTCTAAAGAACTGGGATGCAAAACCTATGTTAATGTATGCAAATGAATGGAAATTACCAGTGACCTTGAGCCTTCTCCTGAGTTGACAATGTGGTCATGGTGCCTTAGAAGGTGACCATTGTTGGTAAGGATTCTGATGATCAGTCATTTTATACAGCGAGTTTGTACTGAATCAGAATTTTATCTACTTAGCAGTCCGATCAGTTACGTCTTTGCCAACAGTTTTGCTTGCACGTGTAAGTAAACAAATGTATTTATCACCCCAGGGATCAGTAAGTGCTAATAAAGTTGCTGCTGCTTGCATTTGAGATCTGTCTTGATGACAGACATTTCCTAAATTAACCGCGAATGCTCTGGTCGTTTCAGAGCTCAGCAAGGAGAGAAAAGATATGAGCAATATTACAGATGTCACCAGTCAGTTCAGAGGATAGTACACACTATCTCTGTCATCTTCACAGTCTAACTTTGTGTTAGATTGAATGTCTGAGGGAAGTATATGTGTGCACAAAATACTATTTGCTTTTGTGGGCTTTTTTTTTTTTTTTTTTTTAAGAACAATGCAGTTTGGACTTTCAGAATTCATTGAGAAAAGCCAACCACCAATGAGCACAGGACTCTCCTATTTGAGGACATATTTTCAGATACTTTTTTACTTAAATTGCTGCAGGAGTCATTAGTCACTTGTCTCACTGTTGAGACAAATTACCCGATGAAAGCAACATATAGAAACAGTTATTTTGCTTCACAGTCTGAGGGCACGGTTCATTGTGGCAGGCAAAACACAGTGGGAAGGGTTTAGGCAGCTGCTCACTGCTGAAGCAGAGGACAAAGACTGTGCTCAACTTCCTTTTTGCTTTTTGTTGGTTCTGGAACTCCAACCACTAAGCATGGCTCTTTCCATATTTAAAGTGGCTCCTCCCACCTTCATTAGCATGATGTGGGTTATCCCTCATGGAAGGACCCCGGAGTTGTTTGCAAGGGGATTCTGAATCTCATCAAATTGACAGCCCTCAGACTCACCCTGAATTATCTTGCCCAGTTTACAATCCTCACTCCACCCTACTCTACAAACATTCCTCTATTTACTAAAGTCTGATTTGCAAATACTTCCATACTCAGCTAGCCGCTAATAGACTGGGAGTTTTCCTTCAGACTCTACATAAAAGGGGTATTTAAATTATGAGTTTAAAACATTCAATCCACCCCTAGATGCTTCTTCCCTTCTTGGTAGTGTCTTCCCGTCTGCTCTGTACTGATCACCTGGAAAGAGACTTGTGTTGGAACACTGCCTCTATTCCTTTGCTTTAAAAACATGATCTAGTTTACTCCTAAAACAGTAGAACCTCTAATGACTAAGGATGATGAACATCTCTTTAGGTGCTTCTCAGCCATTAGATATTCTTCAGGTGAGAACTCTTTGTGGAGCTCTGTACCCCATTTTTTAATAGGGTTACTTGCCTCTCTGGAGTTTAACTTCTTGAGTTCTTTGTATATCTTGGATATTAGCCCTCTGTCGGATGTAAGGTTGGTAAAGATCATTTCCCAGTTAGTTGGTTGCCGCTTTGTCTTTTTGACGGTGTCTTTTGCCTTGCAAAAACTTTGTAATTTAATGAGGTCCCATTTGTCTATTCTTGATCTTAGATTATAAGCTATTGGAGTTCTGTTCAGGAAATTCTCCCCTGTGTCCATATGTTCAAGGTTCTTCCCTAGTTTCCCTTCTATTAGTTTCAGTGTGTCTGGTTTTATGTGGAGATCTTTGATCCACTTAGAATTGAGCTTAGTGCAAGGAGATAAGGATGGGTCAATTTGCATTCTTCTGCATGTTGACCTCCAGCTGAGCCAGCACCATTTGTTGAAAAGGCTATCTTTTTTCCACTGGATGGTTTTAGCTCCTTTGTCAAAGATCAAGTGACCATAGGAGTGTGGATTCATTTCTGGGTCTTCAATTCTGTTCCATTGATCTACATGTCTGTTACTGTACCAATACCATGCAGTTTTTAACACTATTGCTCTGTAGTACAGCTTGAGGTCCGGGATACTGATTCCCCCAGAGGTTCTTTTACTCTTGAGAATAGTTTTAGCTATTCTGGGTTTTCTGTTATTCCAGATGAATTTTTGAATTGCTCTTTCTAACTCTATGAAGAATTGAGTTGGGATTTTGATGGGGATTGCATTGAATCTGTGTATTACTTTTGGTAAGATGCTCATTTTTACTATATTAATCCTGCCAATCCATGAGCATGGCAGATTTTTCCATCTTCCGAGGTCTTCTTCAATTTCTTTCTTCAGAGACTTGAAGTTCTTGTCATACAGATCTTTCACTTGTTTGGTTAGCGTCACGCCAAGATACTTAATATGGTTTGTGGCTATCGTAAAGGGTATTATTTCTCTTACTTCTTTCTCAGCCTGCTTATCCTTTGAGTATAGGAAGGCTTCTGACTTGCTTGAGTTGATTTTATATCCGGCCACTTTGCTGAAGTCGTTTATCAGCTGTAGGAGTTCTCTGGTGGAGTTCTTTGGGTCGCTTATGTATACTATCATATCGTCTGCAAATAGTGATAGTTTGACTTCTTCCTTTCCAATTTGTATCCCTTTGACCTCTTTTTCTTGTCTAATTGCTCTAGCTAGAACTTCAAGTACTATATTGAAAAGATATGGAGAGAGAGGGCAGCCTTGTCTAGTCCCTGATTTTAGTGGGATTGCTTCAAGTTTCTCTCCGTTTAGATTGATGCTGGCTACTGGTTTGCTGTAAATTGCTTTTACTATGTTTAGATATGGGCCTTGAATTCCTGATCTTTCCAAGACCTTTAGCATGAAAGGATGCTGAATTTTGTCAAATGCTTTCTCAGCATCTAATGAGATGACCATGTGGTTTTTTTCTTTGAGATTGTTTATGTAGTGGATTACATTGATGGATTTCCTTATATTGAACCATCCCTGCATCCCTGGGATGAAGCCTACTTGATCGTGGTGAATGATCGTTTTGATGTGTTCTTGGATTCGGTTGGCAAGAATTTTATTGAGTATTTTTGCATCGATATTCATAAGAGAGATTGGCCTGAGATTCTCTTTCTTTGTCGGATCTTTGTGTGCTTTTGGTATTAGTGTAATTGTGGCTTCATAGAACGAGTTGGGTAGTGTTCCTTCTGTTTCTATTTTGTGGAACAGTTTGAAGAGTATTGGTGTTAGGTCTTCTTTGAAGGTCTGATAGAATTCTGCACTAAAACCATCTGGACCTGTGCTTTTTTTGGTTGGAAGACTTCCAATGACAACTTCTATTTCTTCAGGGGTTATAGGACGGTTTAGATGGTCTATTTGATCCTGATTTAATTTTGGTACTTGGTAGTCATTAGGGAAATGCAAATCAAAACAACCCTGAGATTCCATCTCACACCAGTCAGGATGGCTAAGATCAAAAACACAGGAGACAGCAGTTGTTGGCAAGGATGTGGAGAAAGAGGAACACTCCTCCACTGCTGGTGGAATTGCAGGCTGGTACAACCACTCTGGAAAGCAGTCTGGCGGCTCCTCAGAAAACTGGGCATGACACTTCCGGAGGATCCGGCTATACCACTCCTGGGCATATACCCAGAGACTTTACCTGCATGCAATAAGGACACATGCTCCACTATATTCATAGCAGCCTTATTTATAATAGCCAGAAGCTGGAAAGAACCCAGATGTCCCTCAACGGAGGAATGGATTCAGAAGATGTGGTATATTTACACAATGGAATACTACTCTGCAATTAAAAACAATGAATTCACGAAATTCCTAGGCAAATGGTCAGAACTTGAAAATATCATCCTTAGTGAGGTAACCCAATCACAAAAGATCACACATGGTATGAAGTCACTGATAAGGGGATATTGACCCAGAATCTCAGAATACCCTAGACACAATCAGCATATCAATAAATTTCTAAAAAGATGGAAGGAGAGACCCCTGGTCCTGGAAAGACTGGATGTAGGGGAACGCCAGGACAGAGTAATGAGAGGGGGTTGAACGGAGAAAAGAGGGAGGGAAGGGGGCTTATGGGACTTTCGGGGAGGGAGGAAACGGGAAAGGGGAAGTGATTTGGAATGTAAATTAAAAAAATAAAATAAAATTAAATTAAAAAAAAAATAAAAAGGCAAAAATCTAAAAAAAAAAAAAAAAGAAATGATATTGCCATTAACTCTAAAAAAAAAAAAAACAGTAGAACCTCACTGGCTTCTTCATGACTTACTTCAGGGCACTTTCTTCAGATGCTGACTCCTCCCACACCTGTAGCATTCAGCAGAGCTTTACTTTCTTTGCTGACACCAAACATTTATTTCATACCTGTAGAAAGTATGCATTAAAGTCCAGAATGCTGATATTCATCCCTGCTTTCCCCTGTGACCTTCCTTTTCCCTGGCTATGTGCATACTGCATTCTTGAATTGTTTCTTCTTTCATCTCCCTGTCCCTCTTTCTTTTTCTATGGTGCAAATATCCTATAAAGACTAATAATTGTTTAAATGTAAACTAGGCTATATCTGTTTCTCTCTGATGAAAAATGCATACATGGAGATTGGATTGCCTCTTTTTTTGTTTGTTTGTTTGTTTAGAACATGCCCAGATGAGCTATTTGAGCTGACTTATGACAGCTCCCAGAATTTGTTGTATATCTGGTTTAGGTTTTCTTCAGTGTTTGGTGTCTATTATCTTTCGAAATTTTTAACACAGCCCCTTTGTTATTATGTCTATTGAGCACATGAAAATACCTCATGTGTTTCTCACATTGAGAAAGTCTAGGTCACTTCAGAAGTCAGGCTGAATGGAACATATTTAGTTTTTCTTGTGAGAGGAAAGGAATGAAAGCTTAAAATGATGACTTCCTTTCTAACCAGGATGATGACTTCAAATAATTATTTTGTAATTAAGCTAGACTGTTGTGTTGTGTCACATGCTGTCATTGCAGTTTTCTCTATGAAGAGAAAACATTAATATGCAGGGAGAAAAATGTCTCACGAATACTGAATTTGTAAACTAGCTACTCCAACCTGCATACTTAGATAAACTGCTGGATTTTCCATTGTGCCAAAATAAATAAAGAGGCCCCGGGAAACTTGCATCTTTTGACAATTGGATAAAAATAACTGTGGTGATGGCATTGAAAACATCAAGTGTAGTGTGGTAGTACCCTTATCCCCTGCTTTCAGGGGGAATTAGAGTAAGCTAGTCTGTGATCTGAGTACCCTCAGCCAGGAGATGAGCAGGAGATACTGTGGATAAAGCAGAAATTATTTAGGTAAATTGTGTCCCTTTTAATCTGTCACTATAGAACAGCTTTTGTGCAATCTGTCTAATTCTGATCATAGAAGTTTTGGACTCAAATAATTGAGTTTAACACTACTGACCTTGAATTCTATATTAAACTTTCATTAGCTGTGTGCACTATGGTTTATCCTTTGGAAAATCTTTTTCTCTTTTGCAAATTATGAGTGCCAATATCATTCTTATGTTAGAAATTAGTTTTGAAACAATGTCTTTATTTTTTTTCTTCAAAGCAGATCTGTTGCACAAATCTCTTACATAAGTAGAAAAGCTGTGTTAGAACAGTTTGTCTGTAAACTATATTTTCCTCTTCTCCAATACTGGATTCCAAGAAAGACTTTGTAGAACTAATCTGATACTATGGGCAATCCATGCCTTCCTTCCTTCCTTCCTTCCTTCCTCCCTCCCTCTCTCCCTCCCTCCCTCCTTCCCTTCCCTTCCCTTCCTTCCTTCCTTCCTTCCTTCCTTCCTTCCTTCTTTCCTTCCTTCCTTCTTCTTTTCCCCAGTTACCAGTCATTTATCTCAGAGGTTCTACTCTGTTCAAGCAAGAAGAAAGTCTGGTGTCATTTCTGCCAGGAGGAGAGGTGGCTTGAACCCATACGTTATTGCTCTCTAGAAATATTCTATAAATTTAAATACTGTAGAAATTCATAGTAATATGAAGACAAAATTATGGCCTGAATGAAGTTTGGATGATTATGAAGAATTCTGAACTTCTGCAGCAAATAAACGTAGCTCACTTTCCTCTGTTTGAGTTGTTTTTTTGACAATCTGAACCCATCTAAATTAACTTACAAAATCATAGGGTAATTGTTTAACGTGGACTCAAATGTTAGTAATTACTATAATCATTCAGTAGTTAAATAAAAAAATGAATTTGAAGAAGAATTTTCTGTTTCTAATACTGTTTAATATTAAAACAAATATGGCAGTGATAAAAAGCAGGCCATTTTTGTTTAGTTTATGATTACCTCTTAAGCGTCCAAGTATATTAATTCTATTATTATGCATACCTAGGACAGGGCACTATATTGCTTTGGGCTTTTTGTTATACATCAGTTTTGAATATTTCTGTTTCCAAACTGAATATTTTACATAGAAACGTGTTGGCAATGACGAAGGCAATTCTGATTTGGTTTCTATTCAGGAAATAAATCTTCAACAAGAAATCATTCCCAAGCCTTTCTCAGAGTGCCGTTGAGGGGACAATTGGTGCAAAAGAAATGGGCACTTGAGAGGATGCTGAACTTATATCATAAACAATCAGAGAGACAACCAAATTTATTAGAGTGGTGATATAGAAAGTGCTGAGCAGAAAGTATTGTAGGAAGTTAACTCTATTTAGTATATATTACTTTATAACAAATTATTCTCTAACTTCATTGTATAAATAACAATAAGTACTTTTTTTTTAATCTCACAGAGATTTGGGATGTCTTAGCTAAGTGGCTCTTTATAAAGAACCTCCCTCCTGACTTTACTTCCAGGCTGTGGGTGCTTCTGTTCCAACTTATTTATGTGGTTATTGACTGGAGGCTTCAGCTTTATTCCACATGGACATCTCTGTGAATCTACTCACAATGTGGTAACTGGATTATTTCTAAGGGAATGGTGATGGAGACAGGCAGAGAACAACTAATGTAGTGTTGTTGTGGTATTATCTGTGACATTTGTTAACAAGTCCTGCCATCTAACCATGTTCTTTTGGATACCCAACATATCTGACAGGAGCACATAGATCATCCTAGACCCTAAACATCACAGAAACAGCCTCCCTTTCAGACAGTGATTTGGGGATATAGGAGACAATTCATCAGAATACCTAACTCACTTTACAATGTTTTTATTCCTGTTATCTTACTAATTTGCTAGGTTAATCATTAAGGTCTTTATGTATTAAAGTACATAGCTAAATTTGGTCCTGCCCAATAATTAGAGTTACTACTTACCATATCTTTTATATAGGAGAAGGTACCTGAATGTGTAAGATTTTCATAATTATGAAATACTTAAAACAAGCTACATTATATAGGAAAGGGAATCTGTATACATTATATAGGAAAGCTGAAAGTCTAAACATCCTGGTACATCTCCAAAGAGAACTCCATTGGTTGCATAATGTTTCTGAATCTCAGTGAGTGTGTTTTCTCTCCTTTCCTTATGAAGCCAAAAAGGTTTATTCAGATGGCCTCGATTCTGATGATTGAAAGTAACAAAACACCTTGAAACATTATAGCTCAGAAAGGTTCTACTCTCTTAATGCCATTGACATATGATACCAGGGATGAAAGTCTTACACAGATTTGATGGATAAATCCTCTTTAGATCTCAGTAATTTCCTAGAATTTATAAGTTAATAACAATCAAGAATGTCTTGTTTGGTGGATGATATACAAGATGACCCCAAGTGATCTCCATGAATTGGGACTCATATTTATTTAATCTCAGGAACAAAATTAGCCTGGATGACAAGAAGGATATGATAATGGCACAATTTTTCTTTTAAGTATAGTTTAAAAATGTATTTTTGAGTATTTAAGCACCAAGAGTAGTTGGATTTTCTTAACACAGAAAAGGGGATCAATGAAGGTGCAAAAACATGCATTTTAATCTTGTGTTGCCTGTAGCTTGACATCTGATGACTGGTTCTTTGAAACACTTTTCTGTGAGTCGAACTTTCTTTCCATAACACATAGAAGACTGGCATTCATAGTGCTTTCATGACTTGAATATTTACATTTTATTCTAGATCCTTGTGTATCTCCTCTGGCTGTGTCTTTTCTTCCTACCATACAAACACTTAGGAGCTACCATTATGAAGGATGAGAGATTTTATTTTAATACACTTAAGTAGGTTCAAGCTGTTTTCTTTCTGAATTATAGATATCCTATGAAGTAATTCTAGGTGTGATTGCTAATGAGCTAGGGTTGCAGGTAGAAATCATGTGTAGTATAATTTGCTTTCAAAGGTAATCATTCTAAAAGGAAATTTAGAGCTGAATTTGATTCTGAGAAGGAAATGTGCACCAGTGTCACAGGATTGTTTAGATTTTACTCCTCTGGCTCATATTATTATAGCTTTACCTACATGTTCTTTTAAATGTGTAGTTCTTTAAACTGCTCAGCATTTGAAAGATGGTCAATTTATATCAGGAGTTTATGAATTTATCATCTACTTTTTGATTGCCCATCTCATTGAAAAGTACTTCATCAGACACATCGCAAAATAAAATCAGTACTACCATAAATAATTTATGTATATCTTTATGGCTCTTTCTTGACAGCTTGGAGAATCAGGAGTTTGGAAGACTAGCGAATACACATTTTTCTTCTTATGCATAATTATTTTTTCTTTTTGTGTTTTGACATTCTTAAAGACACAGACAGCAGAAACTAATCTATGTATTTATGGTTTTAATAGGAAAAATTGTTAAACTAGCTCATTAATGTACGTAATTTATTTTGATAATTTTTGAACTTCTGTTTTATTTTTTGACAGTTTTCTACAAGCATATAATATATTTTAGTTGTTTCATCCTAATTGCTATCTCTTATGCTCCCTTCTTCTCTTGCAGAAACCTCACTTCTTCCCAGCCACAACCCCCTACTCTCACATCTGTTTGCATGTCTGAACAACTGAGATTAATTACAGTTTCTTGTATGGGCACACATGCTCCATTACTATAGCATGAACAGATTATCAGTGGTTATACCTCTAAAGAAAATGATATGCCCCCCTTTTTTTCATCAACTGAGAAAAACAGAGCATGATAGGTGTCTCAAGAGCTCTCTCCCCTAGCAATAATTGGAGGCCATTAGCATTCAGCTGCAGGTACTCGGAAAAGTAAAGGGGCCTCAAGGTTTCCTCCAACTGATAGCTGGTAGAGTCCATTAAACCCTTCTGTTCAAATAGGTTCTCACTAGACTAGACCCTCCCCTGATGGTATTTTGTAGATCTTGTATAAATAATCAAGTCTGCAGTGACTTAATAACTGAAATGGCGAAGCCATTTTTAGAAGGTAGCCTTCTCTAGTACTCCTCCTCGGCCATGGGTAGGCTCATATAAATGTATTCTTTTTCCTCCTTCTTTGGTGATGTTATATAAGTATCCCTCCTAGGTCTAAGGATCCAATAGTCAAGCCAGCACTTTGACCAGTCGTAACTCTCTGCATTAACTGCTACCTGTTGCAAAAATAAGCCATAAATATCATTAATGCATGGTCTATGGATTCATTATTTAGGTAATTTGACAGATGTTTCATGTTTATTTAGAGGAACAGCAGCAGTAGCTTTCCCACTAAGACTTATGACCTCCCAACCATGGACTGTTAGCCAGGTATACAGTACCAGATGTGAATTCCTTCCTACTGAACAGACTTCAACCACAGTCAGAAAGCAGTAGTAACTCCCAGAATACTCATGTCACTGTTTCATCAGGTAGGCACAGCTTGCCTGGAAAGTTAGGAGTGTGTCACATAGGGTTCACAAAAGGATAAAAGTGTTCATTTTTCTCCCTTTGTACCCACACAGCACACTCCAGCATTATGAAAGCTATGCAGCATGAAAGAAGCTCTCACCTCAGTTTTAGCTTGATTAATATATGTCCTGCAAGCAAAATATGTGGCATCTCTAGCAGTAAGGCCATACCAGCTAGTTTTGGTGGGCAACCAATAGCAATGGCTATAGTCTATATTATTTGGGGGGACTTAGGGACCCACTAGACCAATAACTCATAGGAAAGCATTCCATGTCTGGCACTGAGATTTTAATGTAGTAGCCTATACTTATCTACCCATGCAGGTATCTCTGTTCAAACTGTTTTCTTCAATTTTCCCTTTGTAATTAATTTACAAAGCATCAGAGTTCTTTATAGATTCCTCAATAACCTTAATTTAATGCTACCTTCTACCTCCTTCTTTTCCTAATCTTTGTGTGTCCACCATTCCTACTTAAGCCATTCCATCCACCACCATGTACATTTTCTTTCATATCACATGTGTTCTATTATCCTCAATAAAACCTCTTCCCCCCTAACACCACCATGACTCTTTCCGGATTGCTGACCTCTATACCACACACTTTGCTAGATCAATATATGTACTCGTGACCTAGAAGTGAGGGTTTGTACAGGAGAGAAACATATATATATATATATATATATATATATATATATATATATATATATATACATACACACACATACATATTGAGCCTATGCAAGCATACTGAGTCTTTGCTACCATAAATGACATACTAGTGTCCACATACAACTATTTTTCTGTAAATTTTACAATTCAATTTTTCTTTACAGCTGGCTAAAATTGCATTGTACGTGTATTCCACATTTTCATTTCCATTAGTCTGTTGATGAGCACCTAGACTGATTATGTCTTAGCTGTTGAAAATAAAGCAGAAATCAACAGAGCTGTACTGCAATCTATGTGGTAGGATGCAGAGACCTTTGGGTATATACCAAGGATTTGCAGAACTAGATCATGTGGTCTTTCAATTTTTAGCTTTTGGAGAAACCTCAAAAAATGATGTTTACAGTGGTTCTACCAGACTATACTCCCAAAAACAGTGACAAGGATCTCCCTCCCTCACTCCAGTAACATTTACAAAATTTTATGCCATGTCAATACAACACACTAAACAGAGTCTTGAAAATTGTATTCGGGTTTTCTATTTCTATTGTAATTCAACGAATCCTGAATTTCTATGTTAAATACACCAAACAACTTATTTGCTAAATCACTATACAGATTTTTTTCTAATGTGACTGATGTTTAAAACCAAATTTAGATTTTATTATTATCACAGCTGGTTTATGGAGAATGAATCTCAGAGCAGATTTACCTGAGTGTAAGTTCTGTGCCCCTCACTGCACTGTAACTGGTGAGTTTTTGCTTTATAGCTTTAATTCACCAAAAAAAAAAAAAAAGAAAGAAAAAGAAAAAAACCCAATCCGCCTTATCCCATCCTCCCTAAAACCTAGCATCTTTGACTGTGTCAAAGCAACAGTAGGCTATTGAAACAGGTTCAGGATTTCAGTGGCCTTTCATCTTTTCTTCCTCAAGAATAAGGGCATTTATTGGATTTTCATGGGTACCAAGGATACTGCATGAGCTGGTTAGTTTTTTATCAATGTGACACTAAGTAGTACCACCCAGGAAAAAGGCACTTCAAGTGAGGATTCACCTCTCCCAGACTGGCCTGTGTGCATGTGTGTGGAACATGTTCTTAATTAGTGATTGGTGAAGAAGGGCACAGCCCATTGTGGGTGAGGCTACCTCTGGCCAGGTGGTCTGGGGTTATGTATAAAAGCAGATTGAGCAGAGCATGGAAAAGCAAGCCACTAAGCAGCAACCCTTCACAGCCTCTACTTGAGGTCCAGTCCTGGCTTGCCTTGATGGCTGCCTGTAGAGTCTAATGGGGCTAAATCTTCTCAGCTCCAAGTTGCCTAGTGTTTATCCCAGCAACAAGAAGCAATGTAGAATACAGCATATTACTTGGGATGATAGAGTTTATAGAATTAAATTTAGTAATGTGATCAGAAGCAGAAAGCATGGAGGGGAACAGATGTTCTCACAACAGCCACATCATTCTGCTCCACCCTCATATTCCTTATTTCTCCACTTCTAGTCTTATTTTTATTGTGTGAAAACTAAAGAATTTAATTTAAATTATCCTGGGAGAATGAGATGTCTCAGTGCATAAAGGTACTTGTATGTAGAGTCTGGTAATCTTAGTCTGATCCCCAGAATTCACTTAAAGGAGAGAGCTGACTAGACAAAGTTGTCCTTTGATGTGCACACATGTGCTGTGACATAGATGCCCACATGTATCATGCATATTCTTCTCTCTCTCTCTCTCTCTCTCTCTCTCTCTCTCTCTCTCTCTCTCTCTCTCTCTCTCTTGCTGGCTCCCTCTCATACACAGACACACAATTGAAAAAACATAAATGCAATTTTAAATGTAATAAATGATCAGGACTCATAGCATATTTTAAAATGAGACATATAGAAGTCAGTACCAGTGTAAATTATTGGTAAATTAACAATTTTGAATAAGAGTTTTAGACTTACAACAGCCACAGCCAGATTTCATGGACTAAAATCAATTAAGAATCAACATGCTTTTTTCACCCATCCACTCACTGGGGTAAAACTCCCAATCACTAATGACAACAAAATGCTAGTACTCAACAAAGGATACACAGATGACTTTATCAATATGTTTACAATTGCTCTCTGAATAAGTGAATAAAAGGAAACACATACAAAGTAAGAGTTCTGGGGACCAGGGAGATGGCTTAGTGATGGGAAATTCTCTATTAATCAGGCAGAATACTAGTGTTGAGTTCCCAGCATACATTTCAGATAGCTCATATGTATTTATAACTCAGGCTCCAGAGATATCAGAAGCCTCTGACCTCCACAGGTACCTGTACTCATGTACATATACCCATGCCTATACACATAATTGAAAATAATAAAAATAAAATCTTTAAAAGAGAGTTCTGGGAAACATTCTTCTCTGAGCTATGAAAAAGCTAATGAAACAGTCTTGCAAGAAGAAGATAGGATGGATGAATTAAATCCTAATACTAGGGGAAGCAGAGGAACAGAGATCTCCATGAGTTCTAGCCTAGTGAGAGAGAGAGAGAGAGAGAGAGAGAGAGAGAGAGAGAGAGAGAGAGAGAGAGAGAGAGAGAGAAAATAAGAATATGAATATACATGTTAAGTTTAAAAACTCTTTTCATTGATCTCTCTGTATACATGACAGCAGAAAGTTTAAAACAGAAAAAGAAAGAACAGAATTGCTGTTGGTCAATGTGCAATGTGATGTTATCAACCTAGGATTTGGGTTTAGGTAGGCTTAGGCAAGAGGAAGGCAAGTTTGAGCCAAGGGTCAAGCAAAGAAAAAAAGAAGGAAAGGAAGAAAAGAAAGAAGGAAGGAAGGAAGGAAGGAATGAAGGAAGGAAGGACCAATCAAAACCTACCAACCAACTGAATAAACAACAGCAACCTCAAAACACACAAGATCTCACCTCAGGAATATAGTTAACTTCAGGAATAAACAAGATTTTATTTTTCAAAGCATTGAATAGTCAAAGACTAGGAGCAAGTTTAATTATCTCTTATCTAAAAGATTTGGGATCAAAATTGTCTCTGATTTGGGACTTTTATGATTTGGGAATATTTGAATATACATAATGAAAAGTATTAGGTCTGGGCCCCAAGATTTTATGTATAATTTGATACACTACGATTGTCTTCACTGTGATGGTTCACAGGAACCTAGGTGGAGGATCTCCACTTATGGCGTCACGCTATTCACAATGGCTTACCTGGTACGTATGAGGAAGAAGAGAAGATGGCTGCTAAAAGGTGAAGCTAATGGGTCTTAAGAACCTGTTGAGGCACTTTGGAAAAAGTGGAGGCTCAGCTCCTGAGCTTGGTACAGAAAACTGCCTGGTGCCATGACATTAGATTGATTCCCAATAAAACAGGGCAGACCTTGGAGTAAGATAATTAGCCAGAGTAGAGAAAACAGCAACCCCCCAGTACTAACCAAGATACCCCACTAAAGCCCTAGAAGACTGTTCCTTGCCATTTAGCCTGAGTATAAGCAGATAAACTTTATACTAATATGGAGTAAATCATTCTTTAAAAAAAGCAAAAGTAAAACCAAAATAAAAACAAAACCCAAAGAGCTTCCTCCAAAACTTCAAAATTGACTGGCCCAGCTTTCTCGTGGATGAAGTGTGTATTTTAGCACACAGACAATGGGAAACATACAGGAATAAAGAACTCAGTCTGTAAAAACAGATGCACTGTTTCAAGGAAAAAAAAAGAGTGAAATAAGTGGCCTTAAAACCTTTGTCACTCACAGGAACCTAATTTGTAGACCAGGATAACCAGGAAATCACAGAGATCTGTCTTCCACTGCCCAACTGCTGGGATAAAAGATACACATCATCATGCCCAGTCTTTTTGTTTTCAGGATTTAGGGAGAAAAATACATGTCACTCAACAAACTAGAGCCAAAATGAATTACTAAATGCTCAAAACTTTGGCTTTTGCAGGGAATTTATGGTGTAAATTGTAGGACCAGCATTGATGCCATTTAAATATAAAGGTAAGTAGACAATCCTGAGACTGGAGATTTTAGATATACAAACTTATCATTAAATAGGTTGAGAAATCATTGACAGTGGGATGTAAGTTCCCTGAGTGTCTTATTAGAAAACGATTTAGCAGCTATGTTGAATGGAATTACTGAAATCAAACTAGTAAGCTTTCAGATCATCACAGAAGAGAATATTAATATATCACATAACATAAGTAACAACCATGATGACAAAATTTAAAAAGCAAAATCATGATACATGGAGAAATGCAGAACAAAAGAAGCATTATGGTGAGATACTGGGAGTCTATTACATTGGTTATATCAATAAATACAAATTAAATTGTGCTTGTTAATGACATATATAAAATGCATAAAAGGATTGGGCATGATGGTGCATGCCTTTGATCCCAAAATACTAAAGTAAATTATTAAAAAATTAAAACTTATTAAACACAATATTAAACTAAAATATAAATGAGAAGACTTAGAGGGGTAGCTCAGTAATTAGGAGCACTGACTGCTCTTTTGGAGTATGTGGGTTTGATTCTATTTCCAGTATTGACACAGTGGCCCACAATCAGATACATCTCCAATTTCAGGAGACCTGGTTCCCTGTCCTGAACTCCAGAGTCATTAGCCATCAACATGGTGCACAGACATACATGTAGGCAAAACACTCTCACATATAAAATACTAAAATAAAATCAATGAAAACTAGATTCATGTATTATTCTATATGATGAGGTTCCACATGATATGCATAAGAGAATTCTAAAATGTTACTCTTGGCTTCAAGGAAAGAGTGGAAACTGGTGCAGCAAATATATACTGTTGTGTTTTGAATGACTATGGCTTCTAGAGGTGCTTATGTTTGAATGCTTGATCTCCAGTAGGTAGAACTGTTTAGGAAGGATTGGGATTCGAAGTTGTGGGCTTGCTGGAGGAGATGTATCACTGGTGTGAGCTTAGAACTTTCTGAATCCCATGCCATTCCCAGTTAGCTCTCTCTGCCTTGGGTCTGTGAATTAGCTATTAATTTCACTACTCTGGTACCCTTCCTACCTGCCTACTGCCGTGCTCTGCACCATGATAGTCATGGACTCACCCTCCCAGTTAGGGGCTTGCTATATATGCTGCCTTGGTTATGGTGTTTTGTTCCAGCTGTTCAAAAGGAACTAAGACAGATACTAACAAAATAAAACTAAATTTGTAATATTCATTTCAGACTAAATTCAAGATGAATAATGTTTGAGGTGAAGATTTCTAACATATGGTAAAGATAGTCATTTTAAAAATTAAATATACTCACATAAATCTTAAAGGCTAAATAGCACATCAAAGGAATAAAAATCAAAATAGTAAGAAATCTTTTATAATAGAAGATTCCTGAACAGGGCATAAGACTTGAGGTTTCTAAAAAAAAATTATAACAGTAAAACTCAGAAACAAAAGCTTTACATAATATAACAAAAAATAAAACTAAAAGATAGATTAGAGAAAATTAACCTCCAAAGATAAACTAAGAAGATTTCTTGCTAATTTCAGAGTACCCTATATAAGGAAACCAACTAAGTGGGAGCAAAATATGAACAATGAGCTTATAAAGAAATATAAATGAAAGCTGGGTACATTGGCATGTACTTGTAGTCACAGCACTCAAGTTTCTAAGAATGGTACAAGTTCAAGGTCAGTCTGCTACAAGGATCAGGCCAGACAGAACTGAAGAAAAAGACAGCAAAGAAAGAGAGGAAGAGAAGGAGAAGTAGAGTATTAAGCAAAAAGTAATTACTTAATGTCATTCAGAAGGAAAGCTAAGAAGTTAGATACATACACAAAGACACATACACATACATACATACACAGGTACACACATTGACATATACATAGATCCACAGAGAAATACACACAAATGCACAGAGATACGCATACACAGACACACACACATACATATACACACAGAAACATGTAGAAGTACACACAGACACATACACACACACAGAAAAATATTGAAGCACATACAAAAATGCACACACCCCTCATAAAACTCTTGTTATTTTGTGAATAAATACATAAAGGGCTGTGAAGTCTCTAACTTCAGAGACTTGACGATGTTAATGAGCAGTTTAAGCATGGATACTCTTTGACCACTGTACTATAGGTAGCAATCACCCCGTGCATATATTCACAGAAGTTGATCTACTTACTTATAAAATATTTATTAGATATTTATCCATGTGTCTACTCCAGACACAATTATAAGCCGTTGATGGATTGATCAGTCCGTGGCTGTCCAGAAAACATCTTTTGAGGAAAAATTTGAACATCCTTTTATTTTTTAAATTGTATTTTATGTATGTATATGAGCTGTCAGTGAAAAACTTCCAAAAATTGGTTCTTTGCTTCTACCTTTATATTCCTGTGTATCAAACTCATTTCATTAGACTTTGTCCACTGAACCATTCCACTAGCTCCTGAAAGCCCTTTCAAAGTAAAAGTTACCATTTTAGTTGAAAGAGAAACTATTTAAATATATATGAATATAATTTTAAAGTTAAGTTACAAAATATTCATGTTGATGTATATATTCAGTTCTTATTTCAATAAATCTTTCAAAAGGAATCACACACAGATATAATGTTGGGGAATGCTATAGACTGGTTGTATGGGGGAGCACGTCCATTCATTTTATTCTCTCTGTACTGTTTAAATCATTGACATGTAACATTTATCAGCTAAGGTTTTTTTTTTTAAGAAGTAGTTGTTTGTGGTTTTCTTCCCTAAGTGTATTAAATATCAAAACTAATCTATGTTGAAAATTTGAAGAGCAGAATGCTCGTGCTAGAATTCACGAGAGCCCATATCCTTATGTTTTGGTGTGAGCTGAAAATTTAGAAAGGCTCTCAGTTTCAGTATTTCTAAAGAGTTGTTGAATATGCAAATTCACTATTAATGCACATAAGAGCACTAAGTTCAGGCTGATTCTTTTTAAGTGTCTGCTCTACTCCCAGAAGAGTCGAAATAGTTTCAATATATTTTGTTTTATAAATATTTAACTTAGGTTTGCGGAGGTTGAAAAAGGCAATATTCCACAAGGGTCCATTTTCCAAATGTAAGGCATGAATGATTTTTTTCCTAGTTACAGTATTTATGAAATACTGAGAATTTAATGCATGTGAAACGTTTGGTAATGGACTATTACAGACTGAAGCTATTCTTCTTTAGGCCTCTAGGGTAAAATTCAAAGAGTAGAAGCTGTAGCGAATGAATATTCTGGGTTGCTTGTGCTATAGAAGACTTAATCTTTACAGGAGTGTTATTTGCTCAAATCAGACTATAAGACTTCTTTTTTAAAAAGAAATCATTCATTTTCTCTTCAAGAGAAATCCTTCCACATCCCAACTTCTGCTGTGGCATAGCAGAGTAAGGATGGCCATAACCTTGGCCTTCCTCTGCTTATTTTATGTCTAATGCGCCATGGAGGTTGTAGTTACTTGACACAATTTGCATAAATCACTTTCAGCGATTAAAAACATTGTCTTGGGAATTGTCACTAAACTGGAGTGATTCATTGAGACCTTAATAGAGAAGAGCTTTGTTTTATTTCAATCACAGTGTAAACTCAGTTTTCCTGGTTTCTTGGGATTTGTTTAATTCCATTTGCTCAATTGCTGCTGCTGATCCCTGTGGCTTTAACTAGGGAAGCGTTTTAGGTGTGTCCTTAGTCTTAGCCTGATCACCATAGGAACTGGCAGATGTCCCATCTGTGCTTGAAACGTCCTCTGAAGCTTGACCAAGTTCCAGTGACTCCACTAGCTTCCATGAGGACGAATAGAATGTCTTTGCCATTTGGGCATCTGGAAGACTAAAGCTCAGTATTCGATTGGCCCCACTGAATTCCGTCTGCTCATCCATGCTTAGAAAGGTGAAATGAAAAATAAGCCGTTGTTCTTGCTTTCACAGAGGCAATTGCAGGTTTTATGAGGAAAACAATGAACATGTCACCCCGGATTTGGCAGGAGGAAAGAGCTGGGAGTATATAAATTGTCTTTTGGGTGCCAACTGTTACGCAGCAGAATTGTTTATATTAGTAAAATCCTCTGGTTGTAAGTTATGTAAATTGTATTTTTTTTCTAGACAATGTTTTATGATGGAAAGGGGGGTTAGGGAATGTGTACTAAAGCTGAAACGGTCTCATGCTTAAATACCACAATGTGGTAGACAGTTAATCTTCCAAACAGATAGTGAACGCAGGCAACTGCTTTATTATCATCAACATATGTCTCTCACTATTCTGACTGCTACCTTGGGATCAGCTTGCAAGAGCCATCTCGGCTGTGGGAGAAAAAAAAAAATCACACGGATTTGCCCAGCATTGATGCTCTTTAAAACTTAGCTCTGAAGACAACAGTGCGGTCTGGCAGGACCTAGCAGGAGAGGGCTCAGGAAGGTGACTGTGTAGCTTTGCAGGATACCATCATAAACCAGAGAGTCGGGAAATAGCTTAGGAGATTTATAATGGTGCAGGCAGGACACAGGGCTGTCCCTAGTTTCCTGATAATGATGTACTCATCTCTTGACCTACTTGCCACTTAACTTTTAACTTCCAGGGATTTGCTTCTAAGAGATTGTAACATGGCTTGATAATCAAACAGGGAACTCCACTTGTCCAATAAATAAATAAATAAATAAATAAATAAATAAATAAATAAATAAATGAATGAAAGAGAAAAGAAAAGGAAAGAAAAGAAAAGAAAAAAGAGAAAAGAGAAAGGAAAGAAAAGAAAAAGCAGTTGTCCTCAAAGATATACCAAAATGTTCCCTGCCAGGTATTTCCACTAAAGTATCAATTCTGATAATTTACTTTTTCTTACTTAGTAATTTGGACAAGGGCATGATAGGAGTATTCAATAAAATAACCTCTGAAATGAGCATGGTCCACAAACCCATATGTATAGGAAGTAACTATAATTAATTATATACAATTATATATTCTATAGAAATAACAGAAATTGAATTTTATTAACACACATATCTATACCTAGAAATATTATTTGCCTTAGGTTATCCCAAACAACTCAAGGTTGTGACAATCTCCCTTGGTCATTTTTTGTCTCTGTAGAATATTTGCTATCCTACCACAACAACTTTTCTCTTCAACAATTAAGAGAGAACGACTCTGATTCTTCAGTGTGAAGGGCTGTGGTAAACAAAGATATACAGAAGAAAATCTTATTTGTCATGTCTTCTAATTATCATCCCCATCAAAATATTCACAGAATTCCTTTGTGTGTTTCTAGCTCTCCAAGGTTCAATATAATGTCATAATACATAGAACACAAATGGAAATTGGCTAGGAGACAGCAAGCATATTTCCTGGATAATGTAGTGTTTTATCTGGGAGGACATGATATACTTTGGGGTGGCTCATTAATTTTATGAGATCATTAGTTTACTTATTCTTCAATAAATTTAACTCCTCTGCACTAATACCTATAGTAAAATATTTTCTATGACCATGATGTTCTCTTCTCAGAAGTTACACAGAGTTGAGGATGGCTGGAACGTGGACAGGGGAGGAGAAAATAGATGAGGTCAAAGGAGGTGAGGCAAGTTACTGCTGAACGGGAAATCTGTTATTTGGAAGAGTCAGGGGCATAGCAATACATCATATTTATTCAAATCTGATGTAGGTTTCAATAGCCCTCATTAATCAAAAGTCAATTGTGACAGCCTATACTAATAGTAATTGGCTTCCAGGATCCTATTTTATGAATTAGGATTTAGACACAGTACCTACCAACCTGACCAAATTTGGTGTCATAAAAGTCAAAAAGTTCATATCAATCCTAACTTTATTTTCATTCATACATACAAACAGCCATATATTACATAAATATTTTTAGTTAACTACATTCCATATATATGTTGGTAGTCCCATGAGATTATAATTAAGCTGGAAAAGTTCAAACACCTAGTGATGTTGGCATAAATTTTTATGTTTAAATGGACAGATACCATTATTTTATTTTTCTTTAATATTCAATATATTATCCTGTATAGGCTTGTATCCTAGAAGCGTCACATTGTATCTATGTATATAGGTCTAGTTATGCTCCAACCACCTACATACTACTGTAGTATATTCACACACTGAAAAAGTTTCCTAGTCATGGATAACTTGAGTTATAGCTATGGCAATTAGAATGAGAATGCCCATCAAAGGCTCATATGTTTGATTACTTAGCTCCCAGTTTGTAGAAGTCTTTAGGAAAAATCAGGCAACATGGGCTTATTCAGGAGCTATGTCACTGAGTTTGGGCTTTGAGGTTACCATTCAGTGTCTCTGTCTCTCTTTTTGTGGTTATTTCTCAAGAAGAATGCTCTCAACTACTGCTGCAGTAGCATGCCTGCCTGCTAGGTTTCCCATTATGATGGATGGTGGTCCTGTTCTCTGACCCTCTGAAACTGTAAAAAAAATAAACATAGAACAACAACACCAACGGCAATAAAAACCTCTCTTTTAAAAGCTACCTTGGCCATAGTGCCTTATCAAAGCAACAAAGAAATAACTAAGACAATAGTTAAATGATAAACAAGTATATTTGCATACATACATATATATATATATATATATTCATGTGCACATGAGGTAATATCCATGTGTGTATGTATATGTATATATATATGTATATGCATATATATGATGTATATGTATATGTATATACATATATATTCAGTCTTTAAGATCTGGTGACTACATTGTAATCTCCTGTCATTCTCTATTCACAGCATGCCTCTTGCTCTTATCTTGGGCCTGAAATTCAGGGAGAGCTATTGTTGGTTTTGGATTCCAAGTGACCTCAGAATATATACACATTGTTTCTCTACATGTGTGTGATTCAGATTTTCTTAATGCCTGAATAAACCATTTGCTATTTTCTCCTTCCTTGAGGTTCTTCAGAATAAACTTACTTTTTGATATTTTCCCTCTCCTTTTCTTTGCAATGCTCTTAGAATGATTTTTTTCAAGCCACAGACCTGATATTTGCATTTTATTTCTCAACAAATAACATTAGATCTTCCTTGACTGAGAAATAAACCCTTCATAGCATAGCATTCAAGCACTATATGCCCCTGAGTTATTTGCTTTCCTTGTTTGTTATCTCTTCCAGGTAAACCAGCCTTAATAAATGCTGCCCAATTCTTGTGATTTCTTTGTCATCCTCTTCTTCCTTCCTTGGGTCCTGTATCTTTTAACTAAAAAACACCTTTCCCATGAATGATAATGCATCATCAAGACCATAATTTTTTTTTTCTGTCAGCATACTGGATGCCTTACTCTATTAATAGCAATCAAAACTCAGCCTGATATGCCCCTGTAATGTGTGTTGATCATAAAGGTCTACAAGACAGATATGTCCTTTTGTTTTTGTGGCACTTTTAGCATCTTCTACAATTTTTTTTTACTAAGATGTAGTAAATGTAACCCAAATCGGTACAAAATTAATATTAAGCTGAAAGATTTGTGTTACATCACTCTTCCCTCTCCTCTCTATCTTCTAACCCATCCCATCTTTTAAAAGATTTCTAAGAATTCATCTTATTTGAATTTTCAAAGTAAGATTCGTAAATTACCACTCATTTATTCTGTGCCAGAATTTCCTAATGATTTAGGAGGGGGAAATGTGTACATGTTCAGACGTTAAAGTTTTAAAGTATAAGATGAAAAATGGCTTTCATAGGATATAACCTATTTAGTTCTATTATGCTTTTCAGGGCTATAGATACATTGCAAAGACCATATGACTTTTGTCATCTTAGCCAATGCTCATCTGATAGTGTAGATGATCCCCAAGCATGTAATTTCCTATCATTTTGTTCTGATTATTGCTATATGTTAATTTCTTTCTTTATAATGTGTGAATTTAGATGAATCATATCCTTTACTCATAATAAATAGATTACCAACTCGATCTTCTGAGGTATAAAAGTAGTAAGAATATGGACATACCAGGTGCTAATACTTAGTTGTCCCAGACTCCTTTGTTGAAGAGACTCTTCTTTCCCTTTCTGAATTGTTTGGCATTCTTGTTGAAAATCAATTGACCTATAAAGGAAAGGTTGCTTTCTGGATTTTTAGTCCCATGCCATTGATCTGCTAGTCTTTCAACTGTATTTTTCATTTACAAAGTTCTTTTCTTGATTCTATTTTTTTCTTTAATTTCTATATGAATTTTTGAATCAGTTTCAAAAAGGCAACAGCGAATCAATAGATTATGTTCATTATGAAGGGCATTATGGAAGGATTTTCATCATATAAGTATTATACCTTATATCCAATGAATTTAAGATGCCATACCATTTATTTGTCTTTTCTAATGTCTTACATTTGTTTTGTTAAATTTATTCAGGTATGTATTTTTTTCTCCTTGATACTATTTCAAATGAGTACCTTTCTAGCTTCATATTTTAGATAGGTCATTGCTAATTTATGTAAATAAAAACTGATATTATTTTCATATAAAACATTTGGTGGACATAGCAGTAATACAATTAATATGAAAATACAGCAGCAATCAGAATTTAATGAAAATGTAGAATGTGATCTATTTGTATTGGACCCTTGTGATAATTTCATTCATCACCACAAAGAAAAGTTTAAAATAGGAAGTGCAGTGTTAATTAGTTTTAATTTAATTTAATGCTTTTTTACCCCTCATCCAATTATATTAAATGTGTCACAATGTGACATGGAACACTTGAAGCTACCTAGCAATATTTACACAAGACACAGTGACCTTTTTGTTGAATCAATTAAGATTCTCTGTAAAGTAAAGCAGTACTTTCCCCATCAAAATTAGTGCATTTTTGTTGAAAAGATGGGGGGAATCACCAAAATCACAGAGACATAATTCAATTTTTACTCCCTTTATTTAAGAAAAAAAAATAATCATGTAAATGTCACACTATGACTAAGATGGTTATAAAACCAGCCACAAGTTTAATGACAAATTTTATGTTCAGAGAGGAAGCATAATGAGCTGTGTCATCATTATGAACAGAACCAAATAGAGACCCCCCTGGACCATATATATATATTGTGGGAAAGTGATTACAGCCTAGAACAGATGGCAGGTGTGTTAATGTAGCACAGAGCATGCCCATTCAGAGTTGGCATTTAGCATGTGTGTATGTATATCAGGGCGAAGGATACAATTATTGGTCTTCCTTGATACTGGAGATTCCGAGAAGAGAGAATATTTTAAATTCAGTTCATGGTAATTTTAAATTCTGAGATATAGCCTGGAAAGAAACATTGGGGTGAGAACTGACAGAGTACAACCATCAGTTAGTTCTACAGGGCAATGCAACCTTGCTGTGTTCACAGGCAAAGCATGCCAGTCAGCACTTTGCACTGGATATTAATTTTGGGTTGTAAGAAGTCTCCCAAAACTTACAGCCATGGATGAAAATCTTTGTAACTTGCTCACTAGGTTTCTAGAATGAGTCTCATCTTTTCCACATTGAACTTCACCAGCTGGTGAATGAAAAAGGTCACCACAAGATTTTGTTTTTCTGTGAAAAGGCAGGTTTTCAGGGAATATAAATAAGAACGATTCCTGCTTGATGTACACCCTCAGCAATATATTTGGTAGTTTGAAGAATCTAAACACATCACTCTAGCTAGAAATATTTATTCCAAAGACGACCAATGAACCAAAATTACCCCCAAACATTTTCTACCGTTCCTGATTATCCATTGTTTTTTAATTATCTTTAATCATTTTGTACAGTCCAGTCGTTATCCCCTTCCCAGTACACCAGCAGACAGTTCTTCATCCCATTCCCCCTCCTTCCTATCTTCAAGATGATGTCTCCACTCCATGCCCCCACCCCACCCTTCCAGGCCTCCCCACCCCCTGGGGTCTCAAATCTCTCAAGGGCTAGGTGCATCTTCTCTCAATGAGGTCAGACCAGGCAGTCCTCTGCTGTCTATGTGTCAGGGGCCTTGGACCAGCTAGTGTATGTTGCCTAACTGTTGGCTCAGTTTTCTAAGAGATCTCTGGAGTCCAGATAAGTTGAGACTATTGGTCTTCCTATGGGATCTCCCTCCTCCTCAGCTTCTTCCAGCCAGGGGTCCCCAACTTCAGTCCATTGATTGGGTGTAAGTATCTTCATCTGTCTTAGTCAGCTGCTTGTTGGGCCTCTCACAGGACAGCCATGCTAGGCTCCTGTCTGTAAGCACACCATAGCATCAGTAATAGTGTTAGGCCTTGGAGCTGGATCACAATGTGAGTTTGTCCCTGGACCTCCTTTCCCTCAGGCTCTTCTCCCTTTTTGTCCCTGAAATTCTTTTAGACAGGAACAATTCTGGGTCAGAGTTTTTAACTGTGGGATGGCAACTCCTTTGCTCCACTTCTTTCTACTGGAGGTGGACTCTACAAATTCTCTCTCCCTACTATAGGGCATTTCATCTAAGGTCCCTCCCTTTGAGTCCTGAGGGAATCTTTCACCTCCCAGGTTTCTGGTACATTGTAGAGGATCCCCTCCTCCCACCTCCTGAGGTTGCCTGTTTCCATTCATTCTGATGGTCCTCAGGGCTTCACTCCTGCCCCCCTCCAACACCTGATCCTATTCTCCTCCCTCCCTGTCCCCTTTCACACCCAGGTCCTTCCCTCCTCTGTCCCCCCCCATTGCTTTCTTCTCCCTCCCAAGTGGGATTGAAGCATCCTCACTTGGGCCCTTTGCCTTGTCAATTTTAAAATGGGCTTCTCTAATTTACTGAATGTGAAGACAGAAAAGCTGGAAGTCAAGTAGGAAGTTTGAAACATCTTAAAGTAACTAAAACCGTGCTGCTTAAATTTGACTAAAATGTTCAAATAGCACAGCAGCTTGTCTATGAGCCCACAAAACATTTAACAATAATTTTTATCTCGTGTAGAATTAATTGCTTTCAGTATTCTAAACAATTCATCTAAAGATAGTATCATTGTCTATGTTCTAATGTCCATACAATCAATATCAGGTTCTGAGAATTAGAATTAGTCTCCTCATAGATTTCAGTCATGGATATAATTGGTAATGTACAAGAGAGGTTCTGAGCACACAAAATATGATTTAGTATGGTTTACTTATGTTAGTCCTCAAACTTGAAGCTTTCAGAATACAGCTTTGAAACATTTGGCAAATTGTAAAAATATATTTTAATTTGTCTAAGTCAATGATAAATAATAAACAAATATTTTATAGTCTTTCTGCATTCTTCCTTGATGTATTTCTTTTTATTTGTCCAGTTTTCTCAGGAAAAGTTAAATGCTTTGATTCTAAAGAACATTTTTTCCTAACAATCTTGCTGATACTTTTAATATTTGCACCACAGAAATGGATACCCTGTGTTCTGATCCTTATTTATTTTGGTATAAATAGTGAGAATGAGGGCCTAGTGTTTTGCTTTCTTTTCTTTTCATTTCTGGCTTCTTAGGTCTAGAGACAATACATAAATAAAATAACTTATCAGTGAAGTGACACAAAACTAAGGGATTTGATGTCCTGTTTATAGGAAGGGAAAGTCTCTCTAAAGCGGCACAATTGGAGCAGGGCATGAGAAGCAACCTCTTTTGTTTTCTATATTCCATTGGCTCATTCATGTTGTAATCAAAGAAATAAACTGCATTAAGAAGATCTTTATGAGTCGTCTTCTCTTCATTTGTTTTCTCACTTATGCATTTCTTTTCTAGATCCATCTTTTATATAATAAAGTTGATCCATATTCTTGACTTCTCTTTAATGAAAAATAAGAAGTTTCTTGGTGAGAAGAGAGAAAGGGAAAGCCATTTCTCTTTTATTTTGACTGTGTAGAAGACCACGATGAGGTGTACCGAGACATCATTTTATTAATTCATCTTTGAGAAGACAAACAAAGAGAGTTCATCATCCACTCTTGAGAGTATAAATTTATTTCTGGTTTGTCATCATGCCTGACATTCTGATTTGTAATCTTACTGTTTTAGTCATTAAGACCCAGTTTTAATATGATTAACATTTTTTATTCCATTTACGAAGTGATTCTGGTCCCTAATTTTTGAGAGCAGGATAATCCTCAGTTGGCCTTATGTAAATAAATCATATCTTAATGCCCTTGAAATTGGAGCATCCCCTAGGAGGACAAGCTGTAAATCAGAGTGGAAGGAAGTGAACTCAGCCCTGGAGGCCAGTGCTCCAAATGGCATCGTCAAGATGAATCAAATGCCTGTGTTCCAGAATTTTAATTCATGGCACTTTATTCTTGGTATCAACTGATGCTGTCATCTTGAAATGACAGTGAGTGCAAAATTGCTATTGCATAATTTTTCTTATCTCTCATTTATATACTAGATTTGATTGAAAGTTCAGATTTTGATATATGGGAAGACACATTTTTTTTCCACATAAAGGAAAGTATGTGTGTCTGTGAGTACATCTAAAATAAATTTACCATCTAATACTGTCTCAGCCAGGGCCTTTGTTTTATTACAAATGAATAGGCATTATCCTTCTGGAAGCTATCTGACAATCCCTCCTATAATTTATTACTGCCTTTCTCCTCAAATTATATTATTTTTGTCAAGTTACAAAAATGTTGAAATATTTGTGTAAATCATCCATCCATTGTTGGTACAAGCCCATGCAGAGACTCTAAAAACACTAAAAATAGACACTTGCTATGGCCACATTTCTATTACAGTAACTGCCTTGATAAGCATGGTATTATAAACCCACAAGGGAACAGTGCACATACATAAGAAGCCCTCTTGCAGGCATGATGTAGAATAAATGAAGCAGCTGTAACAGAGTAGACCAGGAACCTATATGACTATATCAAACCTAGTCCAGCATAATTGATTTGTGTGGCCAAAGTCTGGTCTTTAGGATAGTCATCTTGTTGAAAGGTCTAAAGGTTTATGGAGACCATGCCTTCCTTATTTATTTATTTATTTATTGCTAATTTATGCAGATGCTGGTTATAAATGTTCCTTTGTGAAAATTATTATAACTAAACATTGCAAATGCATTTCCCTAAAAGCATCCAGTTCCAACTGTTTGTTAAGATGATTTACGTCTGTTGGAAACAACAGGGATGATCAGAAAAGTGACTGGAGCCTGGATGGGTGAGGCTACAGTTTGCTAAGCTAGTGAAGTCTCAGATAACCATCTTTCTAAGACTCTCTCTAGTGTCCTCTACTACTTGACTTCAAGTGATTTGCTTCCTTCCTTTCTCTTTCTTTTTCCCTCTTTCTGCAAAGAAAGCAGCTTCTCCCCAATGAGCTTCGGACTTTGAACCAGCACCATCTTTCCAGCAGGAAGTACATTTATGACATGAAAAAAGCTGTGTGGTTCCACCCACACCAAGAGAGCATCTCCACAATGCAGTGTAGTCTTCACTACATTTATCCACAAGCCTGACCAGGAGCTGTCGCAGTTTCTGTTGACTCAGCAACTAGAGGCTCAACAACCTCTACAAGAGAGAGCCTATGGATGTGCAGAAAGATCCTGGCTACTCACTGAATGAAACCTCATTATATATTTTGTAAAGATCAGTCCCGTGGCATTGATACTTTAGAGACAGAGTGCTTGTTCTAGTGACTATAACAAAATACCAAATTCATGTGGCTTAAAAACAAGAAATTATTTCTGACCATTTTTGAGCCTGAAAGTTTACAAGCATGGTGTGATCCTATGATGGTCATCTTCCTGGTTGCTGAAACTGTCTTCTCATTGTACCATTACTTGGCAAGTAAAGGATGAGATATCTCTTTGGAATCTCTTTAATAAGAGCTCTGATGCCATCCATGAAGGCTAAGTACGCGCAGCTATGGATTAATTAATTCCCAGATGCCCAAAGGTGGTAGAAATCTCAATTTATTTGTATAAGGAGAATCTAACCATTGAGTTTATTATGTTCTAACAAAAGTAAAGAGTTTCCTGTTTTTGGAAATCTTAAAACAGAAGGTTTCCTTGAGTGGGTGACTCAGGATGACCTCACAGTGAATGGAGGTGAAATATGTAGGCAGTCTCCCAAGGTTCAGATCCTGACTCAAATCCAGGCCAGATAGATAGAAATATGTCATTTCTTCAATTAAAATAAATTAAATAAAATAATAGCAATAAATGTTATTGACATAACAGCTGCTATCTTGATTAGAGTGGTGGAAGACTTACTAATTTTTCAAAACTAAAGAAAATATATAGAGTCCTTTATTCACAGTAGGGAGTTAGCACATGATGACTGGTGGATAGAATTTATGAAAGGAATCTGCTATTTCAAAGCCTCTTATTCACAGAAAAACATCTTCTAACTTGCTCTTATTGCTACAGTGCATATTGTGATGTAGCCTCTTTCAACATGAGATTGGCCTTCTGGCCAGGCACAGCTCACTATTCTCTCTTATGAAATTTGTCCTCTCCTTCCCCCTTTACATGGATTCAGGAAATAGAAGACATGTCCTCGAGTTTATAGAACCAACACTTTAGGTCCAGAGTCATTTCAGTGGCCTAACTCTCACAGTTTATACCATACAGGTTCACCCAGGCTTTGGGCATCCCTAGCACATGCTGCAAAGCATGGGTTGATTAGTCTGTTCCCTTTACCTGAGCTGCTTACCCTGGTGCTGTCTCCCTGTAATGCTTTTCTTCTTTCCTTAGTCATCTTCTGAAGGGTCTTAGATGAGATCAGAATGTTAATGGTCATATAGACATAGCCTTCTTTTGCAACTCAGTGACTCTTCCTCATGAACATGGACTTTCTGGAACCCAATGGTTCTGGATAGTAAGGCTACCAGTTTCTACTCTCTTTGGACTTGGAGCTCTCTGCCCAGGCAAAATGACTTTATTAACTGATGACTGCAAATGCCTAAATCAATGATTGGCATTAATTTTCTGAATGGATGATTGAATCAGTGAACAGATATATGCTGGTATAATTAAGCATGGAGAATAATCTCCCTTAGAACTAAGTCTCCCTGTTACTATTCAACACCTCAGTTAAAACAAGAGTTAGTATAGTACTCAATATATTTTTGTTGGTTGATAGATAGCATACCCTGCTTTGACTTTTATAAATGTGTGCTTTGCTTTTGAGAATTATCATCAGTGATCACCAATGCAAAGCCAGACATCTTAGCATGTGGATTTGGGGTGTGTACTTCCTTACCCTGAGATGGTGAGCTGAACTATCACATTTACAGCTAAGACAGGATTTCCTGATGAGATGATCCTATTCACAGAGGTAAAATGAATCCAAGTGGTTTCCCTCATCTCCCTTGCAGAACTGAAACCTCCTCATTTCTGAGAGATCTGATTTAATGAAGTGAAGGATAAAATACAGTGTACTAGACATGAGATGTCCATTGGGGGACTACTTCCTAGCCGTCTACTTCCAAGATGAGCCATTGGAATCTTTGCTTATTCATCATCCCACTTACTGGGATTGTAATCATTGGTGACTCTGAAAAGAACAAAAAAGAACTTTCCATCTTTGTAGCACTAACAGAAGCTTCCTCAATTCTACCCACCTTATTTCCTTTTGCTTTCCTCCATAGAGAAGATAAATCCCCATGTAATCATTTGGTACCATGTATCCCCCTAAGACACACAAATTTAACATGCTGTCATAGCATTTAGTCATTTGAAATGAACCTTCAGTCCATTTCAGCTCTATCTACTATATTCCATTATAAGCCTATTGTCTATAGAATTTCTAGAACCACCATAACTGACTTGTGTGAGTTATATCCTCATCCTCATCATTTCTAAGAGGTGGAATAAAGAGCCAGGAGAGGAGGGATATTCAAGAGCTTTTGTTGAAAAGTGTCCAGGAATCCAAGGATTGATTTACACATAGTCTCAGGTAATTAGTTTATATAAACAGTTTCTCCCCTTCTAGAGAAGGCGAATTGATAAAAATAAAATAACAAGGACTCCTCTTTCTAAATATGTTATTAAATTAACTTTATCGTGTTGTATGTTTTATGTAATTACCATGCTAAACTAATTGAACATGTTTCAGTTCCCTAGTCTGTTAACTTTCATCATTATTTCATCACAATTTTAAAGATTGTTTTTCTCAGCAAATGCCATAGACTTGCATATCTTAAAGAATAGCTACTCATTTCTCAGAACTTGAAGTTGGGAAATGCAAGGGAGCAGTATAGATAGATTGGGTATCTGGCAAGGGCCTTCTGTCTCTTTGGAGTTGATTGCCTTCTCACTGTGGTCACAGGTCCTTTCTTCACTGTACATTTCAGGAAGGAAGGGAGGGAGAAAGGGAGGGAGGGAGGGACGGAAGCAAGGAGGGAGGGAAAGAGGGAAGAAAGGAGGGAAGGAAGAGAGGAAGAAGGGAGGGACAAAGTAGAAGAAAGGAAAATTAGGAGACATGAGAACTGTCTCTTTTCATAAGGACACCAACACTCTCATAATCTAATCTAAACCTACTCATTTCACAAGGCCTCACTTCTGAATATTATCACATTGAAGGATAGGAGTTCTAAGCAAAAGTTGTAAACATGCAATCATCCTGTGCAGTTAACAATGACTGTATATAAGTGTGTGTGTGTGTGTGTGTGTGTGTGTGTTTGTGTGTGCATGCTTTATATGCAAGTGTGCAAGTGTATATTCTGATAAGGTGCTCTTTTGGACCCTCAATATAAGATCAGTAATCAGAGTAGGAAGATGACAGCATCCAGCCTATTGTCTTGGTCCATGTAGACTATGTCACCTGAGGTTACCTCATCAAGTGATGGGAGCTGGTGAGTCTAGGCATAAGACAAGGAAGGCTTCATATTGCTAACTACTACACCAGCAAACAATGTCAGGCTTGTCTGCATTCCTTCACAGAAGCAATCCCTTCTCCTTGTACAGTGTTCCCTGGATTTCAGTAACTACTTTCTTCTCTTGTTTCTTCAGTTTTAAAGGGAGCAAAAACTGTGTACTGCTCAAAGAAATCCATGGGTACATTGATATCCCATACCTCTGAATAGAGTCTCTTCGATTAAGCATTTTTTATTTTTTGAATCATAGCCACTTTTTCTTCCAGAACCACAGCTGCCTCCCATATGTGTGCCACCATGCATTACTGCAGCTCCAGAGTAAATGTAGATGGTCCATCCTTAGCTTTAATTCTCCCCAGGCCTTCTGAACAGTGACACCAAAGAGAGAATGCTATCTGCCTTTGTGGAGATGTCCTTAAATGGATTTGCATATGACTTTGAAATGCATGGAATGAATAATCATACAGTTTTTCTTCAAATATTTTGCAAATAGGCATACTTTCCTGTTCTTTAAAAGTGATTAAATTTGTAATATACTTGTGAAACTAATATCACTAACAGCAGTGTGTGTGTGTGTGTGTGTGTGTGTGTGTGTGTGTGTGCGCGCACGCACATATATACACATGCTGTGGGAATCCTTTGGATATGTGTTTAACTTTCCCCTCATGATGTCAGCGGGGGAAATTGCATTTCATAGAGTATGTACTCATAAACCTTAAACTTAGTAAAAGGCAGAGTATACTCAGAGTCTTTTAAGTATAAATCTGCTACCTCTGCCTTAGCAGAAGAAAGATGGATGTGAAAACAGATGAGGTTGATATTACCTTCAGTTTGCTTCTATGTTCAGTTTACTTTCATATGTGTCCTTGGTTGTGGGTCATGAGTTTCCAAAGCAACTGGAAATCCCATCTTCAGTTCCTACAGCAGTGCGGTTCATTTTCCTAAAGACCAGCTGCTGACTTCTATCTGTAGTTCTACAATCCTATGTTCAGATCATTAAGTTGTTGAGCAGACTGCTAAGTAGACACTAACGCAATATAAACTGATGCAGAGACTGGAACTCCTCACTACCACATTAATAAGGAGTGTGTGTGTGTGTGTGTGTGTGTGTGTGTGTGTGAACCTCTATTTTGTGCCATTGCAAATCCTGAAAAGTTAGAATCTTGATTCCACTAAGAACATTTTAATTTCTTTCTGTCCCTGATTCAGATGTGAGATGGAGAAGTTAGGAAAGCAGTAACGTAGAAGAAGTCTTGCAAATATTGAAGTAGTTGTGGATGAAAGGTCTTTAACCAAAAGAAATGTGAAAGTGTTGCCTATTATCTATGTCTATAAACTTACTCATCTGCCCATAACATTCTGAATGACCTGTAACTATGATGCTACTTAAGTTCTTTAAACATCAATATGCATATAGATAAACTGGATTTCTATTCTTCCATAGTTTTCTATGTGCTTAGTCACATTTTTCCTAATAAATATGTACAAAATAACTTCTATATTCTAAGCACAAAGATTCTGACAGAACATGAACTTTGTTTTTTAAGTTATTTACTTCAGCCTTTGTATTTGATAGGCAGTGGAGAGAAGGAGATGGAGTAGATATCTATTAAGTAGACAAACACCAAAATAGTAAAGTTAAAGATGCATAATTACTGACTACTTTAGAAGGCAAGAAAATTAAGATGACTCTATGAAAATGTCTAGGAAATACCACTTAACTGGGTAGATCATGGTTAGTGTTGGCAATCAAAGCTTATAGGAGATTGTTGACCCAAGTTAGGACATGATTAGGACTTAGTGTGGTATGAGGATTAAAGATGAATATTCTACTGACTTAGAGTATCTTTGTAGCCCATAATGTCAAGTGACAACTACAGGGTGAGGTAAGCATGCTGTGCTGAGGCTAGAAATGTATTTATGTGGACAGCATCTGTTCATATTGAGTCAACCAAACTCAATGCCTTTATCCTAAGAGCCTTGGTATTTTCTAAGAGCCTTATAGAATTTTAGCATTTTAGAAGAAGGAGAAATCACATTTCAACATAATAAACACATCAAATACATGCAGCTATATCTATAGACATGTGGTTTTTGACCCATTAAAGATTTAATATTAGGTTTTTTTTTTATTTTATTCACTTGGTATAAAATTCTATTGGGCTTGCATACTTGAAATTATTTCAGACTTTTGTATTATGAGATATTGAAATCTTTCCATGTAAAAAGGCGTTAAGATGGTAATGGTAGCACATGGGAATGGAGGAAGTGTACATTCCTTCTCTACCCCCTTAAAGCAGATACAATGAATGCTAAACCACACAATTATTCTTTAAATGCAATTTCAAAACAAGCCCATTATCTAGTTCTAATTGGCTATTACAGAAGTCTAGAGTTCCAGCTGTCAAGAGAACTGTTGCCTTGAGATGTCCAACATGCCACCTGCTAACCAGTGGGGCCCACCAGAATGTCTTTTCCTCCTAATTATTTAGCACACACAAATGAGTAGCTCACAGAGGTCTTCCACCTGCCCTGCCCACTGCTTCTGATGGAGATGGTTAATCCCTGCCAGATGTCAGACTAGCAGGAAACCCTGAATATTAATAGAAATCAGTCCTGGATATAATTAATTGTATAGTGCTCAGCTTATCAAGCTATGTCAAACCACTGGGACACTTTGAGAGGTTGCCAGTGGTATGAGATTTATCTGTTCCTTGTTGACACGAATGTGGTAAGACTCAGTTTTGGCAAGGAAGATTTTACAGGTTTAGTAGCCTCTTCCTGGTGGCCTTGGCTGCTGTCAGGTCTTACCTACATCTCATTGCTAACCAACTGAATAAACACTATTTTTACCACTGGAATTTGACAGAAGGTGACAGAAGGGATCCAAGAAACATTATCACTGCCCGTTTCTAAGGATCAAATTAATCATATGTGTTGGTGTTTCTCTGGAAGACTGAAAGAAAAAAATCTATTTTATAACAGTTCTGATACTGTTGTATGTGGTATCCATATTAAGCAAATTTCCAATTAGATGGCACACAGTTTGCTTGGATTCTCACATTAACTACCCAGAGTTAGTACAGTCAGTTCCCCTTAGGTTCATATTTAAGTCTTGTAATGCTGTTCTGTATCAAATGCCAGTCACAAGGCCTGGCCTATCATGCTTCATGGTACCTGCATACAAATTAGGGGCATCAACATCTCCTTCCTTGTGTTTAGATACTTTACTAAAAGAAGTCAAGGAAGACAGAGGGGACTTCACTTACTTTATTGGACTATTACAAAAAGCATTGCAAAGAGTAACAATGTTCCCCCCTCCACGGCATGTCTAGAGGACTCCAAGTGCAGGCTACATCTATCCCTGTGGATTTGGGCCATGCTGCCTCGCCAACACAGGGATGCCCATGCCAGTCCAGAATACCTTCAATCCATGAAGAGATTTTTAGTTGTTTCATCATGTGCATTTGGCAAGTTTATTAATTCAGTTGCAGCTCCTGTCTCCTCATGAGGACCAGGTGAGAGTGATTAGCTCACAAAAAGCTACCTGATTAGAACTGAACACATTTCTGTCACCAAGGAAATGCCCATAGATTCATGAGAAACAGGAGTGTCTTCCATAACTCAGGAAATCACAAAGCTTTCACAGTTCAGGATCAGGATCCAGGTTCAAAGATTTAAAATTTTTAATGAAAAAAAAAAAAAGCCCAACCAAAAACCATTTCTAGGCTCTGCATGACGTTTTAGCATCACATGGATTTTAGGAACACTGAGTCAAGAACTAGGAGCAGAGATTAAATGTTTCTTCTTACTGTGTTGCAGATGGGAAACAAAATGTTGCCTGATTTCCCTTTCTACCTAAGTTGCCTATAGCTATAAAGGACTCCTCAAAAATCCTTTCCTTACATCCAAACTAGAAAGCAAGATTTTTTTTTTATCATTGAAGATATACCCAAAATATGGCTGCTTTGGAAGAATTTATTTATTAGTTCTTACTCTAAATATTACTTCTAGAAGGATGAAACCAGAAAGTTTCATTGTTGTTGTTGCTCTGTTTACAATAGACACTGAGTAAATTAAGAGTTATGCATCTAAGTGCACTATTGCTCTGACTTTGGTCCCTTCATGCCCTAATTTTCGAATAGGGCCTAGGCAGAAAATCAAGGATGGTTGCATCAGAAGAACTTCTAGCTAGCTCAGAAACATGGAGCACCAACCAAACCTTCTAGAAGAGTCTGGCTCATACCAACAACCCTACTAGGAACATCTGAATCACCATGATATATATTTAGATACTTTCTAAAAATTTGATTTATTTGAAGAATGTAATAACTAATAGCACTGAAGATATATTAGTTATACTTGTTCTATAGTGTATCATTTAGCATCATAACTGTAAGTCTTTTATTTCTTTGATAAGAGGAACTATTAACATACCCATGATTTATCTTTCTAACCCTCCCTATATCTCCCCAAACACAGTACTTTTTGGTTTAAATCCATCAAATAATAGATTCAATCCATTTTATTCTGGATTAGAAGACATCTTAATACAATTGAAATAGATTCAGGTTTTGCTAAACTACATTATTAGTTATTATTGTCTGATAAGCAACAATTCTGGGTAATAAGTACTTAATTATAGGTGAATAATTTAAATAGGGGATATGATCTTGGTTAAATAGTTGTACCTTCATGAGACAATTCCCAGAACCAATGGCTCAGGCTCTAAGGTCAACAATTAATAAATGAAAACTCATGAAAATGCAAAGCTTCTGTAAAGCAAAGGACACTGACAATAGGACAAAATGGCAACCTACAGATTGGAAAAGGAACTTCACCAACCCTACATCTGACAGAGGACTAATATCCAAATTTAGAAAGAACTCAAGAACTTAGATACCAACAACCTAAATAACCCAATTAAAATAGGGTACAGAGGAAAACAGAATTCTCAACAGAGAAGTCTCGAATGGCCAAGAAACAATTAAAGAAAATTTCAAAACCCACACTCATCAAGAAAATGCAAATCAAATAAATGATGAGGTTAGATCTTACACTCATCAGAATGGCTAAGATCAAAATCTCAAAAGATAGCACATGCTGGTGAAGATATGGACCAAGGGCAATGTGTCTTTATTGCTGGTGGGTGTGAAAACTTACATAACCACTTTGGAAATCAATTTGGCGTTTTCTCAGAAAACTGGGAATAGTTCTACCTCAAGACCTAGCTATGTGACAACTGGGCATATATCCAAAAGATGTTCTAACATGCCACAAAAATACTGCTCAATAAAGTTCACAGCAGGTTTATTAGTAATATCCAGAAACTGAAAGCAATCTAGATGTCCCTCAACTGAAGATTGGATAAGGAAAATTTGGTATATGTAAACAAGGGAACAGTATTCGAGTATTAAAAACAAAGACATCATGAATTTTGCAGGCAAATGAATGGATCTTCAGAATATAATTCTGAGTAGGGTAAGCCAGTTCCAAAAAGATAAGCGGTTATTAGCCATAAAATACAGGTACTGTGCTACACTCCATAGACTCAGAAAAGCTAAACAAAAAGGAAGGCCCAGGCAAGGAAGCTTGAATCTCACTTAGAAGGGAGGAATAAAATAGTTAAAAGAGGCAAATGGAGGGAGAGATCAGGTACAGAGGGAGGATGGGGAGGGTAATGGGGGGTTTAAGTATCATATTTGGGGAAGGACAAGAGAGGTGGTCATGAAAATTAATGGAACTTATAAAGGCAGACCTATCAGAATTACACCAGACTTCTCACCTGAGATGATGAAAGCTAGAAGATCCTGGTCAGATCTCATACAAGCCCTAAGAGAACACAAATACTAGTCCAAACTACTATACCCAGGAAAACTCTCAATCAATTTAGTAATGTTTTTTATGTCTACCATTTTATCTGTATTATTTTCCATGATAAACTTTAATTTTAACTTTTTTTCTATATATTTCTTCAATTGTATCAGAAATATTTTCCTTATAGATCTTCAGTTTTACCAGAAAATATTTATAATTCCACTTTCAATCAACTTAGGAATATTTTTATGTCTACCATTTTATCTATATAATTTTCCCATGAAATAGTCAATCTTAAAATATTTTTCTATATATATCTTCAATTTTGTCAGAGATATTTTCCATATAAATCTTCAATTTTATCAGAAAATGTTTATAATGCCACTTTCAATCAACTTAGAAATATTTTTATGCCTACCATTTTATCTGTATAATTTTCCATGATAATCTTCAATTTTAATGTTTTTCTATATATTTCTCCAATTTTATCAGAAATATTTTCCATGTAAATCTTCAATTTTATCAGACATTGTCTATAATTTTACTTTCAATCAACTTAGGAATATTTTTATACCTACCATTTTATTTGTATACTTTTCCATGAAATAGTCAGTTTTAACGTGTTTTTCTATATATTTCTTGAATTTTATCAGAAATATTTTCCTTGTAGATCTTCAATTTTATCAGGAAATATTTATAATTCCACTTTCAAAAAACTTAGGAATATATTTATGCCTACCATTTTATCTGTATAATTTTCCCATGAAATAGTCAATCTTAATGTGTTTTTCTATATATTTCTTCAATTTTATCAGAGATATTTTCCATGTAAATCTTCAATTTTATCAGAAAATGTTTAATATTCCACTTTCAATCAATTTAGAAATATTTTTATGCCTACCATTTTATCTGTATAATTTTCCATGATAATCTTCAATTCTAATGTTTTTCTTTATATTTTTCCAATTTTATCAGAAATATTTTCCATGCAAATCTTCAATTTTGTCAGAAAATGTTTATAATTCTATTTCCAATCAATCAACTTAGGAATATTTTTATATCTACCATTTTATCTGTATAATTTTCCATTAAATAGTCAATTTTAATGTGTTTTTCTACATATTTCTTTCTTTCTTTTTTTTTTTTTTTTTGGTTTTTTGGGACAGGGTTTCTCTGTGTAGCCCTGGCTTAGAACTCACTCTGTAGACCAGGCTGGCCTCAAACTCAGAAATTTGCCTGCCTCTCACTCCCAAGTGCTGGGGTTAAAGGAATGTGCCACCATTGCCTGGCTTCTATATATTTCTTGAATTTTATCAGAAATATTTTCCTTGTAGATCTTCAATTTTATCAGAAAATGTTTATAATTTCACTTTCAATCAAATTAGAAATATTTTTATGCCTACTGATAATCTTCAATTTTAATGTTATTTTATATTTTTCTACAATTTTGTTAGAAATATTTCCCATGTAAATCTTCAATTCTATCCTAAAATGTTTCTACTTTCTTTTTCAGTTAAAAAAAAATGAAAAGAAATACTCTAGGAATTAGCAATAGAGCATCCAATTCAGCCTGATGTGACCTCTCTCCTAAAGCAAGCAAGCAACTGTTTACCAGGCAAGAAACATAAATAGATAGATAGATAGATAGATAGATAGATAGATAGATAGATAGATAGATAGATAGATAGATAGATAGGCAGACAGACAGATAACACAAACTACATTTGGCTCAAAAATATATTGGAGAAGAAAATGTTGCAGGAATTCAATGTTGATCAAAGCATAAGACTTAAAGAAATGGGGGCCGACATTCCTGTACACAAGACACATGCACACTGAGGAATGAATGATAAAATGTAAGGTCAGAAGCCTTCATTGGTCATCTCCTTTTTACAAATTCTGTCTTGCCACCTGTTTGCCATATGAACTCTGTGTTTGTTTCTTCATATATTCTTAGCAGTACAATGGTGCATCTCACTTGGCTGTACAAGGACCAAATTAGGAATATATGCAAATGTCTGCACAAAGTACATGGTTAGTACATATTGAGTATAGGTCTTTGTCCAATTAAGAAGGCACACATTATAAGAGTCTAATACAATCAAAGCAATAAATTATTACTTACTGCCCTCTGATTAAAAGGCAATGTTTTCATGTATTTCCTCAGAGCTGAACCAAGAGAAATTTTATGTGATCCATATGCAGTGCTTCTAAATGAGCTATTAGTATATACAAAAAAGAAGGCACATGGTTTGCCATAGCAAAAGACAATCCAATAAATTACCATTTTCTCTAAACCTCTACCATCTGGATGTCGCTTCAGCAGCATTGTCTCATTAATTTATATCTTCTTGCTCTCTAGACAAAGGTATACTTATAAAGAAGAAAATGCATGGGTTTTTTGTTTGTTTGTTTTTTTAAAAATTCAGTTTAGAATGACTACCTCTGGAACCTGTCAGCTTTTAGTTTCTACTTAGACACTGAAATGTCATGTCCCCATCACCTTTGTACCAGAGCAAAGAATTAGTCTTTCAACATTTCAGGAAAACCAAGGTCAAAGTAAAAGTAAAAGTAAAAGTTTTCCCGGAGTTATCTCTCACGGCAGCTTGAAACTTCACACGGAATGTGAGTAGAAGTGTTCACTTTTACCCGCTGTTCAAAAGCTAAAACTCAGGCTGTTGGCGTAACTGTATGCTGTTGAAATGGTTTAATAAGACTAATTGAAAACAGTTCATAGATAAAATAATGAAGGTTATTAATGTATTAGTACGGAGGACTAAATATTGTTTGAGACATCAACTAGAAACAGATGTTTTCCGCAATGCAAAGTGCAAAGTTTGCAAGGAGGACAGGAGATCCTGAAGCCTCTGGAATAAAAAAAAAGATTGTGACCATGAACAGAAATGACGAGAGCCTAAGCTCAGTGTGGCTCCGGTGCTTTGGGACTAATAGACTTACAAAGGCACCTTTAAATCTGCAGAGACTACAGGGAGCTGAGGGTCAACAGGAATCCATCCTACCTAGCCTGAAATCTACCAGCCAGATAAAGGGATATCATAAAGATCTCTCTCTCTCTCTCTCTCTCTCTCTCTCTCTCTCTCTCTCACACACACACACACATCTCCAATTGGAAAATAAAGTAATACTGAAATGATGAGACTTTATAATCATAGATTATTTTAAAAGGGTTTGTGATTCAAAAGTATGCATGCAAATGAAACTAATTCTGGCTCTTGATAGAAACAACTGTAAATGCCCCTGGAGGAAAACATCACCATGGCTTTACACAGTTTAGTCAGTCACAAGAGGATAATATAAAAAAAAGTTACTAACCCAATATAGAAAGGAAAAGTAATATAAAAGTTCACAGACTTCCACAGAACCTGAATTTGATTCCCAGATGTTTGAGATTTTGAACATTTAATATATACAATAAGAAATAGGTGTACTGAATATTTTAATAACATTAATAATGAATATGACAGTTGTCAAATAATATTATGGAATTTATTTAAATTAATATATATGAAATACACATATTTTATTTATAAATGTGCATATAATTATTTAAAGTGAAACAGAAAACTGAATGAGGAAAACTACCCATTAGAATCACATACAAGAGAAAAAGTTAATTGAAATACAGATTTAAAGTGATAAGCTAAATATACTATACAATGCTTAAAATAAAACCTAGGTGATAATATTTGACTGAGTCGACTTTGAAAATACATCAAAACAATTAAGGAAATCAATATTCAGAGTTTATGTTATGAATTATTTTCAGAATTCTTGAGAAGCATAGATCCTTAATTTTAGAAAACATGACACATATTCAAAAAGATAAAGAAATTAACACTTAGACACTTGAATAAAGAGAAGAGCTTTACAAGAGAAAAAGATATATGACACACAATGAAATGACAACCAGGCTGCTAGTATTTCTCCACTGGGGGAGACAGCAAATTATTTTACAAGTAGTAAGAATAAAATAGCTTTCATCACATAATTGTGTACTGAGAAAAGTTGTCTTTCAGATAATTTTTCTAACTTTCAGATGGAAAAATAATACAATTTTAAACAAAGAAAAACATGGCAAGTTTATAATTGATACATTTTTTACAATGTGGAATTTAATTGAGAAGAGAAGTAGTGATTGAAATCATTTCAGAAAATAAGGCAAATGCTATTAGAAAACTCCTGTTTTGAATAGAAGAAGCAAAAGCAAGTGCTGTGTTTCCCTATGGTGTTTCTAAGCATTCTTGGTGTTACTTATTTTACTGCCTTCTCCCTCCTTCTATATTTCCCTTGTTTATTGGTAAGTGTAGCTTTCACTCCTCACAAGAGATTGTCCTTACAGCAGGCAGAGGCACAACTGCTCAGAATGCAGAGAACAATGATCATGGGGTGCACAGACTCAATTAACACATTTATAACTCTAGTCCTAAGCTTAAGAATCACAGAAAATTGTGGAAGAGATGACAGATGGGGATTGTAAGGAACAGAGGTCTCAGACAGCCTGCTCTGAGAAAGTATCTTCTCCAGATGATAGAGACCCTGTACCTATAAAGTCTCAACAAAATCTGGCCAACAACACCTACATTGTGTAGACTGGGGAAATTTCATAAGACCCCATCCCCAAATGAAGGGTTATAGGCAATAACTGACTGCTTAGAGAAGGAAGATAAGAGTTCTCTAGGGACGATCACCATAATAGGCTATCGAACCACAAGTGGTCCTCCTTAAGTACATGTACACATGAGCAACACTGACAGACTGACTCAGTTGGGCTTAGTAGGTTACACATGCATGTGTGTGTGTGTGTATGTGTGTGTGTGTGTGTTTGTAAAACTAATAGTATAAGAAGAGATCATGAGTTCAAGAGGGAATGTGGGAATGTGGGAGGAGTTAGAGGAGGGAGAGGGTAGACTTGATATGAATACAATGCTCATGCATAAAATTCTTAAAATAAAAATGCTAGAATATTTATTAAAATAAGATTGTTAAGCAATTTGTTTTCAGCATTAAACAATATAGAGAAATAAAAATAAAAACAATATATAAGGTAGAAGACATGAAAAATTAAAGCATTTCCAAATCTCCATTATTGAGGAGTACAGCTCAGTCAGCAGTTTTCGAAAGAAACTTCGAAAGAATAGAGGAAGTTTCAAGAGCTGCAGGAGAAAGACAGAAAAACAATCAAAGTAGATTTAGCTGCTTCAGTTTTATTTTAAAAAACTATTTGCATCAGTTAAGAGAGGTAGCCAATAATTAATTAATTAATTAATTAATTATTCTTTGACCTTGTTTACAGTCTAGACTTTGTCCCCCTCCTGGTCCACACTCCAACTGTTCCATATCCCCACCCCTGACTCCCCATCCCCCTATTTCCCCCTCCCCCCTCCCCCTCCCCTAGTCTACAAGAGAATGCAACTACCCCAACTCCCTGGGGCCCAAGTCTCTTGAGGGTCACATGCATCTTCTCTAACTGAGTCTGGAACAGGTAGTCCTCTGCTGTGTATGTGTAGGGGCCGCATATCAGCTGGTATATGCTGCCTGGTTGGTCCCAGAGACCAGGTTAGTTAAGACTGCTGGTCTTTCTTTAAGGTCACCCTCCTCCTCAGCTTCTTTCAGCTTTTCCCTAATTTAAACAAGGGGGTCACCAGCTTCTGTCCATTGGTTGTATGTAAATATCTGCATCTGACTCTTTCAACTGCTTGTTGAACAGTCATAATAGGTCCCTGTTTGTAAGCACACCATAGCATCAGTACTAGTGTCAGGCCTGGGGGCCTCCCCATGAGCTGGATCACAATTTGGGCCTGTCACTTGACCTCCTTTTCCTCAGGCTCTTCTCCATTTTCATTCCTGTAGTTCTTTCAGACAGGAACAATTCTGGGTCAGAGTTTTTGACTGTGGAATGGCAACCCTATCTCTACACTTGATTCCCTGTCTTTCTACAGGAGGTAGACTCAACAAATTTCCTCTCCAAAATGAAGGGCATTTCACCTAAGTTCCCTCCCTTTGAGTTAAGGAAAACCATGGTGTATTTTCTACATTTATTGGAAAGATCAGGGAAACATAAAATTCTAGTTAAAGATTTTGCTATTGTCAGACAATTCAGGTATATGATTCACTTTTTATATGGAAGAGCTATTAGATTCACTGCTGTAGTAGGAAATTTACAAATAGCATTGTCACTAACTGAGAAATGGATCTAAGAAAAATTCAAACACTTATACACATATGTTTGTGTATGTGTATACATGTATATACACCCAAACTATGGTTGGGATTGTAGAGTGCTTCCTAGTATGTATAAGGTTCTGCATTTGATCCTCAACATGTAGACACAAGTGCATGTGCATACACACACATGTGTATACACACACTCACTTGCACACACACACACACACACACACACACACACACACACACACACACGCACATGCACATACCTGATCTTCAAAATTAGGTACTCTAAGTACAAATTATATTCTAAGCCATGGTCAACAGCTATGACTGGCCAACCAAAACTATTATCAAGGCTTATTTTGAAATGGCCCTCCAACCAAAAATATAAATAAACAGCATTCTAATGGATTGTAAAAATTTTTTAGAATGGAGAATAAGAGAAGAAGTTTTACCTGTAAAAGGAACACAAATTTACTACATAGACTTTTACAGAAAAACCTAGCCAAATCTATACTGAAGGCTATTCAGAAATCACAACATACTTTATATTTGTCATGCTTAGCAGTTGTTCATCAAGACTTACTGCATGTGACTATTACATGGGTAAAAATGTATTTCTCTGGGATACTTGCATTCTAGTGGGCAAGAAAAGTAAATAAAATAAATGAAATACATAGTGAGGTTGATGCTTGTCAGAAAAGGAAAATACAAAGAAAATAATGGTATTACTTCTCGAAAGTATATAATTTGTGAGCCAAAAAAGTAATAATTTAAAAATTAAATATGTAGAATTGAATCATAATAAAATCAATACATAGTAAAATCCCTAAAGTATTGACGAGGAGAAATTTCAAGTTCACATAATATTGCATGTTTATAATAGAATTCTATACCAAGTGAATAAAATTGAATTAATATTAAGAAGCCAACATATTCTCTGATGTATCATTGGAGGGTACAACATTCCAATGTTATGGAGGACTGAATAAATTAACACATCTCAAATGGTTCAGTGATGTTGGAGTTTGAGCAAATGGATTATTTAATTTTATATGAGCAAACAATATCTACAGCAACAGTGCAGCACAATTGTCTCTATGGCATGGTCACTGACAAAGCTGAGTTGTGTGTCATGCTGGAGAAAATGTGTCCTTTGTCTGCACTCTTAGCAGAATCACATAATGCATTATTGGCAGTAGACACAGATTACCTGAAAATCATTTTTTTCGAAACCACGCACTCCTCTCAGAAAATTCTGGCTCCTTAAACAAAGACATAACTGTGCCAATGATCATTGTCCTATATTTGTGGGTGTTTTCCATGTTGGTTTTGCTATCACTGTGTCTCAATTACATTGTTTCTTCCCTTCAAGATCATAATTTTTTTTTTCTGAAATACTGGAGCTAAGATCAGTCCATATGCTGCTTAGTTTTATGGATTCCTGATCCAAAGAAAACAGCTTACAGAATACAACCAGGTTGCTTCCCTAACCAGATGATAATTAAAAGCAGTTTCTATAAACTCAATTACAGATAAGGTTGATTCATACAATTTATGCTGAACTCAACTCTTTTCTTGCTAATTTGTAAGCAAGCCAGATTTTCCCCCTGAATTTCTGAGTTGAAGATAAAGTTAAACTTCTGTTCTTTAGGGTGATACATCCATTCCTTCAGAGTTCAACTAACATAGCAAAATCACCTGAGTATGTAGTGTTCAGGCTTACTGAAGGCTTGACTCCTAATACTTGAAGATTAACAGGAAGACATAAAAATAGTCGAGGAGGGAGATGCCAGAAAATGCATGTCAACACTACTGTGCTCTTCTGTCCTTCCACCTTCTAACCCTCCCCTAACACTTCTCTTACCTTTTATTCTTTGGACCATCTCTTTCCCTCCATCTTTACTCTTTCTGTCCCTCTTCTATCTTCTCTCCTCACTTCTCAGGCTTCCTGTCTTCCTTTTCTTCACCCTCTCTTATTTTTCCTTTTCATCCCTCTCTGGCTACCATTTTCTGTCCTTCCCTATTTTACCCTGTATCACTTCCTGCAGTTTGTTTGACTTCCATAAGACTCAATGGTTCTTTGTAGCATGAACATCTTTACAAGTTGCTTCCTGATGTACAAGATCCACTCCTGCATTCTCTATTCTTTGTGATGCCTCACTCCTTCTCTTTCTATTTGAGGACTAGCCACTTGACTTGAGGTTACAGCTGAAAGAGTCAGGTCTCCAGAGATGTTTTCTGTAAAACTACCTTAAGTAAAATATGTACTCCTGTTTATACATATTATTCTCTATCAGTGCATTGTTCTGACATCCTTCATGCCTTTTCCACAACTAACAATGATGTGCTTATTTTTCTTGGCATGTTTGCTCCATATACTGGACCACATGCTCCCTCAGTGCTGGGAGAGAGTCCCTTATCCACTTGTATATAGCTAGCAACTAGCTAAATTCATGGCACTATTCCAGATGTTCATTATATTCTTTTTAAAGGAAAGTAAGTAGATGAATAAAAATCTAATAGATGGATCTAATTTAAATTTTTCAGGAATAAATCTTTAAGCTAATTGGATTAACATGTTTTCCCCTTTAAAATGACTAAGCTAATTGTTATCTCACAGGTCAGTTGTCAGAGACTGGGAATATACCTACAGGTGGCAGTTGAAAGCTATAATGGGCTTGACAGTACAGTTATCAGGAATCCCTAATAAGCACAACGTTGGAGAGGGAGCTAAGGAACACAGCTCGGAAGTCTGCATCATGACGAACTACACTGAAGAACAGATCCTGTTATGGATCAGTGAAAGCAAGAATTAGAAACTGATTATTGGGATTTAATGATGGGAAAAATTAAATTTTCCTTCATAAAACTGTCCAATTTTGATGCCATGATTATCTCAAGAAGGATTTGAACACTAAATATTTGAGTACATTTTTATGACAGCAATATATTATAAATCTGCCAATAGAGCTGTCTCTAAAATGTTGATCACAAGAAAGTGAGGAAGCAGTCATATGTGTGATTTACAGACACCGTGATAACATTTTTACTAATCTATAGGAGAAAATGTGCGAAAGGTTTCATATATATTATAGATGAGACATCCTTAACATTTTAAGTGATATGAAAAGGAGTCAAAATAAACACAAATTCAAGTGAATGTGGGTTTTGTGTCTGTTCGTGCGAATTTAAGTGATTAATTTAGTATTATATACATATATATATTTATATATCACACACATATATAGTGTGTGTGTGTGTGTGTGTGTGTGTGTGTGTGTGTGTTGGGCCAGTTAAAAGTTCAAACTTTAACACTTGATGTGCATTTTAGATTCAAACTGGAATCATTGGATACATAATTAATTTTGTGAGTAGTTTTTTTCCAAATACTATGTTTCAGTTAGAAAACGTCTTTTTATTTGTTTAATATTTCTATGTTTTTCCTGCTGAAAGAACTCATTGTTACATCTCTGCTAAACACACTTGCACTGCTAAAGAGGGCCTATCTAAAGTCAGCCTAAGTTCATTGGGACCATACCAGACATTCATCATCAGATCAAAATGATAGGTGCTGTTAATTGGAGATAGATAGTTCCTAAACTTCTTTGGCAAGCACAGGGAAGGTCTTATTTTAGAGCAGGAGACCGTGGTCCCCTGAAGCCAGTGCCAAGTACTTCCTCACGTTGGTTTTGACCCATAGAACATATAAAATCTAGTTAATCCAGGGGAATTCTGGAAACTATCTGAATATGAATCTGAGTCTTTACTCATCTTTTTATCAAGTATTGTTAAAATGAAGTCTGGGATCATGGCCGGATAACTGGGTATAAATACAGTCAATGCAGTGGGCCTGTTTTAATCATATTGAACTCATTTTTAGTTTAATATTATTACAGATACACATTTTTTAATCTAACAATTCTTAAGGAATCCCACATCATCCTGCATATTACTCTTTCCTCCATAAACCTAAAGTATATATCCATGGCATTCAATGAATCTTCCCTGATTACTTTTATCTTTCTAATCAACAGGTATCATGAAGCATAAAATTTAGGTTAAAATATATTATTTTTCATTTCAAAATTAATTCTATAAACTTCCTTACCAGCAGTGGGTTACCCCATAGTCCTTTTATGAGTACATCACTACTAATCATCTTTCCTCACTTCACTGCTCTAGCATAAGCCTCTATATTAATTTTTTTTTTAAATCACAACTTCGTAATTTTTAGTTTTGTACTTAAATGGTATAATTTCAGTTTATTAAATCCAATATAATTAAGTAAAAAGGAAAATTATAGTAGTTACATACAAGTATATAATTTCACAGTTTTGACACTCTAAAATCTTTCTATTAGTTTTTTTTCATATCTCTGTTTCCATTTGTGACAAAATAATACCAGTAGCATTTATAATTTAAGAGCTATTTAAATTAACATAATCTGTCAAGGATTTTTTTTTAAGAACTAAAATATATACAAATATAAAGCACCCATCGGAGACTTTTAGAATGAACATAGGCGCTATCACCAATCATTCCAAAGAATGATGTTCTTATATAGTTGCAAGGTTTGAATGTTGAACTCTTGAAATACTTAAAAGAGACTTAGTCATATAGACCTAGATATATGACAATTTATGTAATTCAAGATTCCTCTGAGCATGTCATTTTGGGGAATGAAATAGAAGGCATTTCAAAGTGAAAATTTAAGCAAAGAAGATTAAGTAGTATAAAAATTTTCAACTTTCCCATGTTTTTAAATATTGTTTTATGATAACCCTTGACTGTCCTGGAAGGTTGGCTCTCTGTTGGTTTAATCAGCCTCTTTGACCTCGCACCTCTCTGTGCCTGTTAGAGAAAGGATGAAGAAGAAGAACAGACTAGTATCACTGTGCATTTATATGTTTCTTTTTTTTTTTTAATATGGGTTTGTTTTAAGCCATGGCACTCAGAGTGTTTAAATTGAAAGACACAGTTACTCATCTGTGGTAACACATCAGAGAGACTGACTGTGATCTGTCATTTACTCACTCATCCCTTTTGAGTCATCATATCACATCCTGGCTGAAACTTTGAGGCTGAATTTTGCATTTTTTTCTCTCTTTCCAGTCATCTGCCTCACTGGATACTCAAGGTTCCACTAATGAATGTGACATTTGCTGCTAAATAAATAAATCAATCCACCCCTCCATGCTGCTTCCTTGTTCTAGAGAGATGGGATGGACACAATCAATAGCAAAAGGAGCCTTTTCCCGCTTTCTCACTGGCTTCTCTGATTCAGTTACTTTTGATGAAAGAAAGAAAAAACACCAGCTGCCACGGAATAAATCAGAGCCATGGCTATTTTCGCGAACACAGGGGTTAAGGTAGAATTAGGTCCTTTGTTGCTCACCCAAGAGGCTCATCATATCCTGTTGGCTTGCATTTTCTTGTGCTGTCCATAATCATGCATGAAAACAGGAACCTCAGCTTTGTGAGATTCTGACATGGGTGGGGTTGCAGTAGTCACAATTCACTCCCCTGCAAATGCCAGAAAAGCAATTCCACCTAGGGAAGAACTGTGAAAGTGACCAGATCGTGACTGTCCTTTGAGTCACTTTTAAGATGCGAGCATGCCCTTAGGAAAGACTGCCTTGCACCAGGTCTTCTATAGTCAGCTTGGAAGCTTTCTTCTCCCTTCTCATGACATTGCACAGGTTTTTGAGATCTGCTTCAGCCAAGTACTCCTCATCTGCAGGATTAGATACCTCCACCACTCCTGCCTAAGTTAACCTCAGTAATGCATACCACTTTAGTTGCCAAGTTTCCTTTTGTGAGATAGGATCTTTGTGTATCCCAATATAGCCTGCAAAGCACTGCATAGCCTTGGCTGGCTTCAAATTTTGGATCCTCCTGCTGTAGCCTCCCAAGCCTCAATGTCTCCTACTGTGAGGGGACACAGCTAACATTTTGCAATGTTTTTGTATTTAGCATTTTTTTCTTCTATTTCTCATGTATTGTTTTAGTCAACACACATGGTTATTCTGTAAAGTTATATCCTTTCCCCAAAGTCACATAATCATAATAAATAGAACTAGATTCAACTAGCTGACTTGGTTTCAGCACAGCATCCATGTGTGTGACCCCTACCTTGTGATCTCATTGGGAGATCTTTCTAGACACATAGCAATCCTGACAATGAACTGCACTATCTCCATGGAGTCCTTGTCCACCATGTACTAATTCATTGTCAGAGAATCCTTATCTACCATGTACTATTCTATTCTCAGAAACAATGAGTTCTATGGTTCCCTCCTGGCAGATGTGCTACATGTGGTTTATACAGAACAGTAGGAAAAGGGCAAGTTTAAAAACAAAACCATACATGACAGAATACAAAGTTGCAAATGAACACTCTAGGTCAAGCTTCCAACTTACTGGAAATATCCACAGCATTACAAGAGTTAATATGGAAACAACTGATGTGCGTAACATGCCTTTCTCTGCCTTCTGATGCTTCTGACTGTTATGAAGTGAGAAAGTCCTCTCCACTTCTGGGGTGATAGGCAAGCAGAAGAGTGGGTGAAAGCATGCAAAGAAAGACATTAGAGAGAGAAGTCTATGGGAAGGTCAAGCCAACATGGAGACCAACAGGGTATAGCCCCCTAAGTAAACTCTATAGAACCAAATCCACCAGGAGTTATTTTGGTAGCTATTCAGACAGTCTAGATAGAATAATGAAATTCCACCCAAAAATTTAGACTAATTGTTAGTTACCTTTGGTTAGATTATTGAGATTTGAATATAGGATTTTTTTGTGGAATAAAATGTTCTGTATTCAATTTATGATGGAGACTTCCCCCATGCAAGCATGTAGTGAGAAGGACTGAATTGAAAACTCAATTGTATGTGCTATTTTATATTCAACTAAATCAAAAATATGATTTTTAATTCATATATTAAGCATCTTTATATTAGGACAAGCAAATTTATATAGTAAGCCCTGGATATCATCTAAAAACAAGCTCCATACAATCAGTGGCCTTCTTTCTCATTCCAAAGGGAGTGTCTGCATCTAAACGACTTTCATAAATTGTTAGATGCCAAGAACTACTCTTCGCTATCAACCTTGAAAAGAGGCATCTAAGTAGAGAATTCTTGCACAGGAATAGCTTGTGGCTCATGTAGCAGGGCCCAAGAACATACATCAATGGGTTGTTGATGGAATGGAAACCTGGGTACTAGTTTGCATTTCTATTATAGTGATGACATCTAACCTGGCTTCAGGTAATATAATTTACTATTTGTTTGATATCTTCAATCAGCATCTGAATTTTTTGCGGGACAGGGGATTGGGCATTATTGGACAACATATTCTCAAACTCTAAAGGTATGCTATTTTGACAAAAATATTGTAACAAAACACCACAGGCCAGACATCTCAAATAATAGTTCTTTAATGTCTTACTTTTGTAAAAGGATACCCTCTTTTTTCAGAGAACTCTTTCTCTGGTGTTCACATGGCCACTTTCCAGCAATCTCTACATAGCACCCCTCTATTTATTCTGGCCCTTCTGTTACCTCTCTGTCTATACAAAGCCTCTCATATAACACAAGTTACATTAGATTATGACCTGTCTACTAGTAGTTTCACTTAAGTTAATTATGTTTTTAATTCCTTATTTCAAAATATACTCAATGGTATATTTAGAAGGCTTGGGGTTTAGGGTCTCAAATGGATATTTGAGTTCAGCACAATTCAGCACATATCAGTTTGTTAAGGAAACTAAGTAACTCTACTGAATACAATGAGGTTGGTTATGCTTTCTTTTTCCATTTACTTATTGCTCAATCCAATTAAACAAGTCTAAATTTAGGTGGGCAATAGTTCACCCTAATTATGATGCCTGTGTATCTAGACAATTTATGGTATAGAACTTAAGTTTCTATTTGGGAAGTTGTGAAGCTCTGCAAAATTAACATCACAGAAAATTCTTGGATTTCAGAAAGGAATCAATTTTCTTTACTTATGTTTGTATGCATTAGGGCAAATGTGTAGTTATTCAAACACATCATTTAAAACCATGAGAGTGGACCTTTGTACAAGCTTCTGGCTAGACCAAACCTTCTTTTTCCCTCCAGCTAAATACATAGCTTGTTTCTCCTCAAGAAGCCTTGTCATATACTTATAGTGTCTCCATCCTGTGTTTTAACTCTTCAGAATTTAATGATTTCCAAGCATGTGGCCGCAGGTGTTGGGGCTTGGGAGGTAAGGAATTACGGACTTCTAGGAAGTCTTCAGGACTGACACTAGAGACTAACCATTCAGATCCAGGCAGGTCACCTGTGCCAAACCCACATACACATGCTGTTCTGAATTCCTTGGCCACCTGGACAAAGGGGAAACTGAGGCAATGAACTGTCTTGCTCTCTTTTTATTTTATGATTGTACAATTTATTGTCCCAAAGTTCAGCTGTGAGTTGTCACTACCTTTCTACTCCAGTGAGCCCACTGTTCTTTACTATTAGCATTGAACAAAAGAAAACTTCCTTATAAATTTAGAAACGTTGGCACCATTTCTTGAAAAAGAGCAAGTGACTCTAAGAGTTATACGTGTTGCCAAGTGTTTGTGTGCAAAATATTTTTTCTGCAATAGTGCACAAAACGATGACAAGAACTGTGTGTAAAATGAAAAAGCTTCTGCACAGCAAAGGAAATATTCACCAGAGTAAGAGAAAGTCCACAAATGGAAGAAATACTTTCTGAACTAACTATAAACCAGACAGTTCATTAACATCTAGATTATATAAAGAGCTAGAAAAATTAATTACCAAAAAATGAAATCTTCAATTAATAAATGAGGCAATGAACTTAACAGATAATTCTCTAAGGAATAAAAATTATGGCATATATGTTTATATAATTTCCCATGTCCTTATCTTTCAAAGAGTTTGGTCATTAAGCTATATTGTTGATAGAGTTTAAATGTGATATATGAATAAAGGAATAAGGTACATTAGTATTCAAACACCATATAATCTGCTGGATTCATGAATACTTTACTGACTATATATTTTATTAAATAAACAGTACAAAGCAGACAGCATCTATAATGGTAATTCTATTAATTTTGTTGAATACATTATTCATTTTCTTATGGTGCTTTTGCACTGTATTAATGATGTACAATTATATGAACTATTAATTGGGTCTAGGAGTGTTTATTACTTTGAGTTGATACTGCTCCATGAACATTAAAGTACTGAACTTCAGTCAACAGCTAACAGTGGAGCCTTGTAATAGTGGTTCCATCCATGTGAGTTAACAGAGAAGCAATGTATGTTACAAAATGTGTTCTGTTTTCTCTCACATAGGCTTTGGTACATACCTTTTTTCTAATTCTCAGATGGGCCAATTAGAATAACTGTGCTGTTTTGCATGACATATTTGGGATTACTTTAGGTCATTTACTTATTTCAGTAATGCCTAGACTTGTTTTTCAATGCAACCATTTATGTTCAAGGCTCCTCTTTTTGTAGCTTAATATTCATGAGGTCTGTTCCTTGGATTTGCTTGTCTGACACAATGATTTCTGGAGTATAGTTACCTGAGTTGAATGCCCATATCATGTTGGAAATGATAGGTCTCTATGTTTGCAGTTAATTATGTCCTTGAGGGAGATTGTGCATGCCCATTGAGGTTGATTTCCTAAACCTAGTAAGTACTCTGCTGGAGGTAAGTTTCCTTCCCTTGAAAGTAAATTATCTGCATAAAAAATAACTTACTCAAAATTGGAGGCTATAATGCCCCCTGGGAGAAGGAGACTCTTCACATCTGTCCTGCCAGGGAATCAGGTAGAATATAAAGTTACAACTAGATCGTTCATGAACTACAGACTCTTAAAAAGCAGTGGTCTAAATAAAGATTTTGACTCATTTTTGCTGCGTCTTCTCTGTTTTATCTCAGTATCCTTCTTTCTTCTGAAGCTGTCCTTCCATCATGACTAGGGTCAAAGAGGGTGGAGGTGGGAAAAAGGAATCAAATGGATTATTGGTGCAATGACCCTGTCAGTTACTATAATATTAACTCTAAACTCCAGTACAAATAGCTGTAGCCATGTCTTGCATTTTTGTTTGACTTGAGAGGAGAGTTGATGGGAATATATGGGACATTATGATCCAGGAAACAACAGAGAAAGGTGAACATCGGAACCTAGCTGACGTTTCTGAGGCAGAAGATCCTGGATTTGCTTTCTGTAATCTTGGCGCATTAGCCCATAATGAAAGAAAGGTAATTTATATCAGTGAGCTCTGAAATTTATCTTTTCTGGAAGTCAGAGCAAAGTAACCTTATTTAGAATTTGGAGACATGATCTGTGTTTACCTAGATGTCTCTCTAGTTCTTTTAAAGATAATTTACTTCTTCATTTGCTGTGAGAAGGAACTAGACATCTAAGACTATATAGTGCTATTGATACTTCATGCATGTGTTTTCTCACTTACTCAGCTCCGCAGCACCTGAAATGGATGTAAAGACAAACCAGTGCTATGTTTAAGACATACCAACCCTAAAGGTGCATGTTAAACATCCTTGTGACCTCTAAATTTCCACAAACATATGTATTTGCAAGGAATTTAAAGACCATTATGCTGTAAATGCAGCATTATTTTCAGCTTGGAAACTAGGTTTATGACATTGAAAAATTCAATGTCTTTTTGCACAAATTTGTTTTCTCTACCCCCATTCCCATTCACAACACTATCTGCAACGGTGCTTTGTGGAATTGCTTGCTTGGATCCGAGCACATGAAAAGCTGGAAGGATCCCAGGGTTCAGAATACATCTGTGCCATTTGTGATGGAACAGAGTAGGTGTAGGAATTCGGAATTTGGTGTCATCAGGAATCACAATTTTGCATTTGTTTTCTTCGGTAAAGAAAAGGAAACTTATTGATTCACTGAGAAAGTTTTCCTGGATTATATTTTGCAGATCAGAAATATCTTCAACAAATTCTCAAGATGAGATTATTCTTTCTGAGAGAATTATTTTTGCTCAGCGTTAAGGGGTGGGAGACAATAAAATGATCTGTTCTTCATTGTGTTGCCCAAATTGGCCACAGTTTTAGCCCCCTAAAGGCTTCCAGGACAACTGCTAAGGTATTTCTAAACACACCTTGAACAAATACCCTTTGATTATTTTATAATATATATATATGTTTATTATTATTTACGTTTATGATTATTTTATAATATATATAATATATATATATTTATATATATAAATATATAATCTTATGAATCATGATAAGCATAACGAATCAGATAAACATGAGCTCAATGCGTGGGCCTAGAACCTCATTCCTCACTGGTGTGAAGAAGTGCTGCTCACCCAAAATATCTGCCAGAGGTAGTCTGGATTGAGGCCATAGCAAGAGGTGGGCATTGTTTGAAAAATTGTAAAACCCAAGCCCTATACAAAGAATTCAGCTGCTACTCAGCCCAATTCATTCATCAGAGCGTCTTTTTCAAGAGGAGATAATATCCCCTTTCCTCATTAAAGAATACCTGACACCAATATATTATATTAGTGTATGAATTAACATGACCTGGCTCAAGCATAGCATTCTAATGACATCACTGACTCTTTGTGACATTCAGAGAAGTCGTGAAAAGAAACTTAGGAAATAATTGAATCTTCAGGGGGACTACGGAAGAGTTGATTCTTTCTGCTGTAGAATTGTGCACTAATTCATGCTGTTCCATACCACAATGAATGGCTCCCTTTATCACCTGCCCCTCTTCCCTATCCTTTCATGTTGTAACCACTAGTATTAGTCAGAGTAAGGTGTTTTGCATATTGTCTTGTGTGACAGCACAAGGGACAGCAGTGCAAGGGACAGTGTGTCATGGTTCAGAGCATGGACTGGAGCCAGCAGGACTTGAGCCTCCATGAATATTCACCTCTCTCCAAGCCAAGACTGGTCCTTGGCAGTGCTTACTATAAAAGCCTTAATTCTCACTGAGAGTACAGAAAAGGTACAGTTCTTACTCACAGAATTCCCAATGCTCATACTTTGAGTTGAGAAACTCTCCTGAAAACAATGCATTCAAGTCCCGGCTTCCTCCCAAGAGACGATTTTGTCATCTCAAGTTTTCTACTTCTAGATGTGTGAGAGAGAACATGGGACCTAACATGAAATGTTTCATGGTTGGCATAAAGCCTGCCTTTATATTTTTCCTGATATCCTAAAGAAAATAGTCATACCACCTTTTAAAAGCTAGTTTGAAAGTAAAACTAATCCAAAACATTGCCTAAGAGCAAGACGCAGGAACCAATTTATTTACCTATGCAACTAATATATTTCAGATAGATATTAGTTACATGTTAATCCTTCAGCAGGGCTGGAAATCCAAATGATCCATGGCCAGAAGATGGTGCATCAGGTGGGGGGGGGGCAGGTTTGTAGAAACAGCTACATAATAATTTGAAAGGAGCTTAAATGGCCTTCTAAGTATAGTGAGAGTGGAGTTAGCCAAGTTCTCAGTAGTGACATGGAGATTATGGTTGTTGGACTGTGTGGATCTCATTTTTATCACTGCACTAAAGATGTTCCAGCACACTGATCATGTCTTATTCCTCTTGGTAACCTGGCATCTAGCAACATTCATAAGCATTTCTTAGCATGTGAATGGATTTTTGATAAGAAGATAATAAGGGCAAGGTTATAATTTGAGGATAAAAACTGGTTTTCATCAGGTTTTAGTTATTTAGCATTTTGTTCCATCGTGAATATGTTCTTTTAAATTCTTCTTTATTGCCTCAAAATATCTATGGTTTCCTATTCTGTGGTGTCCAAATAGATTCTTCTCAAATAGTTCACAACATTTAGAAATTTAGTATAGCTTCCTGGTAATATGTGTTGATTTCATTTGGGCAACATGCTATATTGCTTATCTGAAGTAAAGTGGATCAGATTAAGTTTTGAGGCAGTGATGTTATATTCTTGGCTAGTAGAGTCATTATTGGCTTAGAACTTGTTTAAGAAAAGTCAATTTCAAATATATCTTACTATTATTAAATTTACTATATGGTTTTTAAAAAAATGTACTAGTTTAGATGTCCTGATAGCAATCCCTCTCTTTTGTTATTGATAACATTCAATAGAAGCAAAAGAAATGTCAGTTTCTAAACTGTGAGCCAGATGCCATTCTCTAGCTTAGTTCAGAGCTGGCAATCTGTTGTTTGCTAAATGTGTCTTGTTATCACACCAGTACCAGAAGGGAATCAATTTCTACAACATATCACTAAGTTTCAAAGTAGCCTTTCAACTTCTGCCTGGGATTTGGGGGGACAAAAAGTTTAGAAGTGTGCTATTTTACATCCCTCATATTTTGACTCATTGTTTGACAGCCTGGGAGTGAAGTTTAGGATCATTTCTATCTGCAGAAGGCTGGTGTCTGTGTGTAGCTTTTGGGGATTAAACTGTGTAGATTTGTGGATGAGCAGAAAGTAAACATCAACCAAAGATAATGGAGTTTGCATGGAGATGCCCTTGGTGTGCTGAGCATGCATATAAAACACCCCTCCAAGATCTCTGAAATGTTGTTTAGTCTCTGCCTCTAAGTATTGGGGATATCTGATTTAAATGTGGGGCATGCCACAGAGACCTGCTACTAATTTGTTAAGTGTTCTTTCCCTCCTGCGTCATGTCTGATGGACTAGAAAATTAGGAACCATGAGTCATTACCTTTGTGCTCTAAACCTCGGCCATGGTCTTACCATTTACTTAATACTAAACCCTAGGCAGCCTTGTTCTTGAGTGCTCTGAAGTATTCTTTCTGCTTCTTTTGTTTGCATGTGTGCATGCTTGTGCATAGGGATATAATGGCCATACATAACTCTGGATATGATTACTCAAGAGTTGCCTACCTTGTTTTATTTTTGTGATGACTTCTCTATCTGGCATGAACTAGCCAATTAGGATACATGAGCTGCCTGTTAGAATCCAGGGACCCATAAGCCTCCACCTTTTGAACTTACAGTATTGGAATTACAAGTGCTTATTAACATAGCTAGGTTTCTTTAAAATGGCTTATAAATACCTAACAAATGATCTCTGTGCTTCCAAACATTTTTCCTGTTGGGCTATCTTCTTAGACCCTTCTTTCTTCTTTTAAATATGAGCATGTGTGATATTTGCCTTCCTCGAGTCTGGCCCATGGTTTAATTTTTAAAGCGAAGTGTATTTCTTCTGGTCTTAGGTCAGTGATATGCAGACAAAATATACTATGCACTTCATAAATTATTTAAAAATCTATACCCATGTTTGAGAAGCATTATTTAACATGAGCAGTTTGTAGTGTTATATAATGTATTTTGTTTATTGAGATATTACTTGGAGCAGTGTACATAGCTCCTGTAGGCCACTTAGAAGCCAGTGAAAGGGAAGAAAGTGGGGATCATTACTTTATATTTAATTGGCACATGGAATCCTGCCAAGAGGCTTCTGTGGAGTCCTGCAAATAGTCTTTAATCCATCCTTGTCTTTTCATGATGCTAACTTTGTGACTTCACATTGCTCTTAGGGATGGCAGGGGGTCTTTTCCAGCTGAGAATTTCATGGTACTTGTTTTTCAAACAGCTTGAAATGCATGTTTCAGTGAATGCAATCTACCTGTTAAGTACTCAGACACACAGAAAATCCAAATAAGTTCACAATATAAATCAGTTTTTAAATAGTTTAGATGAATACTTGACTATCCTATCTATGATGGAGAGACTTAGGTTGATGCTGTAGCTTTTATACAAAGCCAACCTCTCAGGGTACTAGTCTGTGAAAGAATTTTCCCTTCCCACAGAAGGGTACAAGTGGACCCTGGACTACCTCACACTGAGAGCCAACATCTTCCTCATGGATATTCAGCCTAGGGGAGGAAGAAATGAGCTGCCTTCTCCTCCAGTGCCATTGATTAAACTCTGATGATTTTTTTTTTTTTTTTTAGAAAGGGGACACTATAAACAGTGATCTCTTGAGACAGACTTGTAATTATTATTACAAATGCTTTGCTTTTATTATCATCATTAACTGCAGTTCCCCTTTAATAGTTTATCACAGTCTCCGAGCTTGCCGTCTGTTCACTCGTCTCCTAATTATCCACGAGTAAGCAATTTGTTCTGCATTCTCAGATGTTGATTGCTCAGTGTTTGGTTCCTTTCTTTTTTGTTGTTTTTCTTGTTTTTTTGTTTGTTTGTGTTTTGTTTTTCAAATCACTGCCTTAAAAGGAAAATTGTGGGGAAAGTTCTTGTTTTCATATTTCCTCCATTCTTTTCTAAGTTCCTTAGTTATTGGATTCATCACCCTCACACCCCTTTTCTTACACTAAAATGAGGGATACTCTCTGAGCACATGGACCTAGGAAAGAGCATACCATGGAGTGTGGAGACGGTTACTGACTTTTTCTTGGATACCTAGACCCATTTTTGCATCAAGTCCTCCATTTTCAGAAGAAACTCACTTGGTCTTGGCTGACTATGCTGTGAGCCCTTTACAAAATGAAATTGGCTACTTGCTCAGTATCAAAGCTTATTTAATTTACCTTGTCCTACCCTTTCCAGGAAATATGGAAAAGGGGCCAAGACTGAAAAGGAAATAAGTTAAAATGGAAAACATATATGGAAAATAGAATTGAAAAAATATTATAAAATATCTACAAATGTCTAGGTCAGACTCCTATGTCTACAAAGACTCTTATAGGATGGTCAGCATATTAACCTATTAGGGGGGAATGGATTTTGATCAGCTTCCGTGTCTGGCCAGGCCCTTCTGTCTACAGTGCCTGGCAGTTTCGATGCAGCCAGACTATTGGGAGGATTATGCTCTGTCCTCTTTGGGTGGAAGCTCATGTTCTTCCCTGTATAGTTTTCAGAGATATGTTTTTTTTCATTATAAGCCCCAGTCATAAGATGATGCCTCTCATGCACTGCTAAACATTTGTTCCCGGGTGAGACAAAGGTGACGAAAAGTCTCTGCAGTTGGCATGTCATTCTTTAAATGAGCTGTCATCTGTGACAATGACTTTATTAGTAAGGAAGTGTTCCTAAGGGAATGTGGACTTCTTGACCTTGAAATGCAAATGCTTGTAGGAAACCTGTTTAACAACTGTTTTTTTAAACCTCTGAAACAATAAGAATCTCTGCAGAACTACAATCGGACTTGAGTCCTAAAACAAAATTTGGATCATGTCACTTAATTTCCTCAGGGAAATGAGTTTTGCTATTGTTCCTGTCATACACAAGTGCTATTTGTCAAATATTGACAGCTTTCTGTCATTTAGCCAAGACAGTAAGGTTGTATGGGGTCCCCCTCTTTAAACTTCTCTATGTGACTTGATGTAGCCAATAAACTATTATCAGAAGTGGTACATTGAACCTCAAACTGGAGTAATCATACTTAATTAATGATGCTTCACAGCTGCCTTTACTTTGATCAATGAAAAAAAAATATCCAGTCAACATGTATCATTCTTCAGCCTTGTTCCTGATTGACTCCCACAAGTAAGCTCTTTTAATGAACCTTATTGATTATGTAGTGTGAGACAGACACCCTTGTTCGGTAGCAAATCTCTAAGGTTTGAAGCTAGTAGTCATCACAGCATAAACTCCCCTGTACTGAGTGTGCGTGATGACGGGGCTACATTCTTGAGCCTGTCTCACCATTAGCATCTGACTCCAAGGAAGTCTCCTCTGTGGTAACAGTGGCTTCTTTTATTAAGAGCAGAGGTCACCCCAGTGAGAAGGGACTGTCCCCAAACAGCCCCTCTGTGCCCTCCCCATGCAGCATACCTATGTAATTAGCTAGGGGCTCTGAGATTCCCTTCCAGGTACAAACACAAATTATCCTGACCTCTAAGAAGCATGCGTGGCTTTTGGGCTTGCTCCTCCCAAAATCTTTCCACTAATATTTAGAGATGAGAGTTTAGTTAGCTAGTGTATACTGACTGCCTCATGTGTCAGGCATTATTTTAAGCAATGGTATTACAGAGAGGGAAGAAAATAAATCAAATAACCCATATTCATTATAGTTAGGAGCCAGGCATGGTGTTTTAAAGAACTATATAGGAGACCAAATTTACAGATGAGAGCACCTGGTCTATCACTCTGGAATTTGTATTTCTTTGCTTCAAACTTAAGATCTAAGACCAACCACTGAGGGAGAATTACTTAATCCCATGTTTGTATCTTCAGGTCTTTATCATACTCTGTAGCTGCCTTTATCCTGTTATAATTATCTCTATTACATTTAGTTTCCCTTCTAGACAGTTCTTTTTCAAGGGCAGAAAGAAACTGTGTCTCACTTGAACTCTGCTTTCGTAGTCAACACAGAGTTTGCTATACTGGTAATATGGCATGTATTCGTGCATAGACAGAGAGTATGAACTAGCCAGAAAGGGGGGGGGAGGAAGATGAGGGGGAGGAAAAGAAAACTGTGGGACATAAAAACTTCCACTTATGACCTTGTTTGTTTCCTTACATTCACTTAGTTAATACAACCTAGTTTTATTTTAGCATTGCAATTAATATTATCAACTTAAAAAAAGGAAACAGGCTATTTCAGTTTCTAATTCCCCGCCCCCCACACACACATACACACATCTGTGAGATCTGTGTGCGTTCTGGTATTCCCTATGTAGATAAAAATATCCTAGAGCTCACGAGATTAGCTAACCTCTACCTCTGGGATTAAAGGCAGGTGAAGAACTTATTTAAAACAGCATATCCTTGCTTTTTTAATGTCTCTCTGTTGTTTGGTGAAAGTAAAATATTAAAGCTCAATAGGCAGGAAAAAACATAGAAGGAAAATACAGAGACTCCTTTATGTTCAACAAAGACTTTCAACACTTACACCTTGGGTCGAAAAGTCTTTCTCATCCAGAGCATGAGTCACAAGATATAATAAATGGGTAAGATGGAAATCAGGGGCCTGAGATCATTACAGGGGTACCTCACCAGGGTGCATTTTTTTCTAGCTATAGAACTTCCTGGCCTGATCCTATTGGAAAAGAGAGGATAAATTGCTCCTTTTTGAAGGGGCATTAACCTTAGGTTCATTTAATGAATTACTTCTCCCAGTGCACTAACAGTTACCCTGGGGCCCAGATGAAAAATGGCCTCTCTCCTCACAGGGAGGGCTCAAATATGTACTCTTTTTTCATTCGCTTAGCTTGTGTTGACTTTCATTCTTTACCTTCTAGTTATGTATATTTAAAATATAACTCTGTATTATAATCTCAGCTTAGAAGTAAAAAATAAATGAAATCTGTTCTCTAGCAAGGAATGTTCTGGTTTTTATTCCAAGTTGATTTTCTTTTAAAAACATTTTAAATCACATGTATAATCATGTGTGTGTGTGTGTGTGTGTGTGTGTGTGTGTCCACAAATGTTCCACACCTTTGGGGTGGACCTTTCAAGTGGAAGTCATAGGACAACTCATGGGCATTAGTCTTCCTTTCCACCATGTAGGTCCTGGTGATCAAACTCAGGTAATCAGGCTCAGAGGTGATTGACATTGCCCACGGAACCATCTTGCCGCTACCAAATAGGTCCTTCTGTTCTAATTTCTCCCTCCTTTTCTCCTCCTCAAAGTCTCATACTTCATGCTTTTCCTAGATCTCTGAGGAATAGAATCCCACTATTACAAAGGAAAGCTGGTGCTGTAAAAATGTGAACATGTGGTCAAGTTGACCAGCAGATTGGTAGTCATCCCACATTTTGAGACTTAGATGCACAGACAAGTTAATTATAACTTTCTCCACTTTCTCTGTAGAATTTCCTCTCTGAAATCATTTAATCATACCTCCATTACAATGGTTCAATGTAAGAATTTGGGAGATTTTGTAATGCATGTTTTAGTATTCAGCTATTGTGAGGTCAACAGGTTAAGAAATGTATGTCATATGTCACTGAAGAGAGTTTATCATAGTTACCAAGGCAACAAGCAGACACTCTATGCGGGCCTCATGGGGTAGCAGAAGAATCAGTTAAAAGGGGGTTGGGGGGTGGTCAGTTATGAAATGCAAGAGACCTTAAATGAGGTAGCTTTGGTCATGACCTTGTGAATACAGACTAAGAGAGATAGACCCCTGAACCAAAAGCAGTTCATTTGATAATGAACTTTGATTCACAAAGCTTGGAAACTATACTCAACACTTCGCATTCCATTCTCCTGCCTATCCTTGAACTAGTCCATTTTTCTCTTATTTCTACCTCATCCATCCCAGGATTTCTCCATCCCTTTTCTTCCTGTCCTTTCTCTTCCTCTTATCCATCTCCTCTGACATCACTTTTCTTCCTTCTTTTCCATCTCCTTTTCATAACTCTCATCTTTCATTCATATGCCCTGGCCATCGTGGGTTTTCCCTCCAGCACTGCTGGAAAAGTTTAGCGTCTAGATAACTCTGATGTGGGTTTCTTTTTAATCATCATTCTTGCCAATTTTTTTTATGAGAAAAAGCACCAGGGAACATTAGATCTTTCCACTCAAGCCACTATTCTTTCCTAGTTAGCTTTATATTGAAATTACACCACAAAATTGACATACGCTTTTATTAGATGATGTAACAGAAAAGTAGACAGCAATCCTTACAGACTCCTGCCACCCCAGCTCTGTCACCTGGAATTCAGGTTAAAGTGCCTCCATTGATCAGCATTTTCATAATCATTGGGAATCCCATTATCACAGAGTCATAAACTAAGTTATTACTAACGTGAGTCCTGGATTATTGTATTCATCTCTCACTCCATACATCCAGGTTCTGACAGTTAATTATGCCATCCCACAGTAGATCAAGTTTTACAGCAGCAACAAAGATTAACACTGTTTTATATTGGGGACATTTAGAGGATAAACAGTCGAGGTTCTAAGATAACAGCAGTCAGCTGCGGGATGATCTGGAGAAAAACCTATGCAACCACTATTAATATTTTAAAAGCATTTAAATTTTTATTTCTAACAATCCAGTCTTTAACTCTATCATGAGTTTCTGTTGACAGAATATTTTGGGATCTTTTATAGTGGAGACATATTTGTAACCTTTGTGCTGTCTCAGTGGCTGAGCTGAAAGCCAGTGGTGCTGAGAACGATGTGAAAGTTTGTAGGTGTGTATGACAGTGTGGCCATTGGAGTTTGGTGGTCATTTGGTTTTCCTGTTGGTCATTGGGTTTTCATGTTGGTTTCATTACCTCTTGCTGTCTCTCTTTTCTTTCCTTTTGGTCTTTTGTTCCACTATCTTAGCAAGAAGTTTTCTCCAGTCTACAGAGATAACTGGAGAACTGATTCATTAGATATTCTTTTAAAAATCTATTTGAAATGTAGTTAGACAATAAAGCCATATTGTTCTTGCCTTGTGGGTCTTTCTCTTTGAACTGCACTGTTTCAGTGTATCAAGATGGTCTTCGGAGGAGACAATGGCAGCTGGAGTGGAGGTGGATGTCAGTCAACCATGTTGACTGCCACTCTCCATCACGCTTCTGCCTGACTGCTGCCCTCACTCATTCTTCTCCCAGGGGCACTCATCACTCCTCCCCAACCTGGCCACACATTCTTCAACATGCCCCACTTGTTCTCTCACCCTGCTAAAACTCCTCCATTCTGCTCTCACAGTCCCTCCTACTGAGTTCCAAGGAACAAGGGAAAAATTTTCTAGGGCAGTTTCTGTTGTATGAAGTGGGTCAGAAGTAGAGTCATTGCACTGGGATCTAGATAAGAGCAAAGAATCTTTCTAAACTTCAGTTTAGGGGGAAAACTATATACCGTGACAGCTTATGAAAATTTACCATTAATTAAAAGTCATTTTGTCAATCATAAAATCAGAGAATTTAGAGATTAATGAAGCACCTGATAGGATCATTGTCTGCATTCTTTACCAGATACTCATTCCTGTGGAGTCAGATTTAACTTTTACTTTAAAATAATTTCATATTTATAGAAAATGTATAAAGATGATACAGAAATATGTCACTTTTCCTTTGCCTTGTCCTCACTGTGTTTGCCATGTTTTCTAGTCATTCTATGATTTATCAGTAATATTTAAACATTAACTTTTTTTAATTTTTAATGGTGAGTTGGTGACTTTTACCCTCAAGTATTTAAAGGAGCCTTTTTTCTTTTTCTTTCTCTTTTTTTGTAGTGTTGCCAATTCATTTTTTTTTCTGAGAACTTCAATCTTCTTAAATTCTTATTGAGATTTTTATACTTATGTGCCATATTTACATAATTTCCATCCCTCCTTCTCCCCTCTCCAACTCCTCACATATCCCTCCTAGTCCTTGTAATACTCATAATTTGTTCAGTTTTAATTACTACTGCTACATGTATAAAACCTTCTGAGTTCATTTATTGCTCATATGCATATGTGTTTAAGACTCACTACTTGGGATTAGAGAACTAATCAGAAGGCTCATTCATCCCTGGAGAAGACTTATTTTCCCTCTCTGAAACATCATTAATTGCCTATACCTCTTCCTCTATGGGTGGAGTCTATTGAGATTGATGACCCCCTTGACTTTGGCATGTCAGCTGTTGTCATTGTGCATGTCTTGTTTAGTGACCATATTGCTGATATGTTATGGGTGAAGCTTCCCTGTCACATATAGAAGATATAATCTCCAGCATATATCCTAATCCCCTGGCTCTTACAATCTTTTCAAACCTTCTTCTGTGATTCTTCCTAAGCCTTGGGTATAGGAGTTGTAGATGTACCAATTGCTATTGGGCACCCCATAATCAATTGGTTATTGTATTTTAATCAGTTGTGCATTCATCTCTGTCTGCTACAAAAGAAGCTTCTTTGATGAGAGGTGAGGGCTACACTTATCTGTTGGTATAAGAATAATTTTTTTAAAATATAGTTAGTAATTACCCTTTAAGGAAAATATTAAGAGTAAATTCTTGTCTGTGATCCACGACTTCACCAGATAGGGTTACTTGGCTAGGTTTATAGTATCAATCTTGAATTCTCTCCTATTCAATGACATTAAGCCCAATTAGATGGCCATTGGTTACAACAAGGATATAAGTACCACTATTATATCTTTAAAGACTATTGATTTCTGTTTTTCCCTTGTCAGCTTGTATAGCACCTTTGTATACTTTATGAGGTCGTAAAAGGGAACCATGAATGCGGGAAAGGGCAAAAACTAGAGAAGATGACAGCAATACCCAGATAATATGAAAACAGGGTGGGTGGGAAATGGGAACATGTTAACAGGATAGAAGGGGTCAGAGCAAGAGAGAGGAAGGAATGAGGGATAAATAACTCTAAGGATGTTTGAAAACACCACAGGAAAATGTATTTTATGTTTTCTTAAAAACATATATAATATTTAAGTGCATGCATCTTCTATACACATATATATTCACATATATTTAAATGAAGTTATGTCACTTATAGTGATAATGCTCCCCTCAGAAGCCATAGACTGTCTAAAAAAGAAATCCAGTGCCAAGCATTGGAAAACCCCTTTGAAGTTGTTGGTTAGGGGAGCACAAGAGACTCCCAAAATAAAATAGGCTGTTTCTGTTACCCTTAGTTGCTTTCTAGAATTTGAAACTAAGACCCTATTGCTGAAGACACCACATACTTCAGACACAGGACTTGGAGAAGACTGAGAATTTACCTCCCCACTAAGAATTTTAAGGACTTTTTCTAAAAGTGGCTATATATTATACTCAAAGTCCCCTGAAATTAACATAAATAAAATTCTATTATATACTACTTATTTTTCCACTACTTCTGTTTGGCATAAAAACAAAAGAAAAGAGTGAAATAAGAAAGGAAGGGAGGAGAAGGGAAAGGAAGAGAAGGGGAGGGGAGGGAAAGCAAGGCAAGACAAGGCAAGGCAAAGCAAATCGATTTAGTTTGTAGTCTAGGACTGGCCGAGAGTTATCCTGGTCTTTCTGTTGCCATGATCCTTTAGCTGCTTCACAGTGCTACAGCTCCTTGGTCTTGTCTTGCCTTTTGTTGCCCCTGACCTCTGTTTTCAGACTATTGGTTCAGCTGCTGTGTGTTTCAGTGGAAGAGAGCTTGCTTCACAGGAGGCTCTTGGTTTGATTTCACCAAACAAACAAAAAGCAAATCAATCCAATGGCTTTTGAGAGCTTCTTGTAAGGTAGACTTTTATGGCATTGAAGAGTAGTCTTTAAACTACCTAAAACTAAAGCTAAAAACATCACAAGAGTTTTTTTTTAAGCAATACTTTTTATTTCTTACAAGAATATTTGTCCTGAAACTTAAATATTTGCATTTTGAAAAGCAAATATTAAATAAATCAACAAATGAGTATTATTAAATCAATACAACATACACATAGTCGGTTGGTTAGTTTTTGCTATTGCTCCTGTATGGAGACAGGGTATTACTCTGACCCAAGCTAGCCTCAAACACTCAGTCATCCTCTTGCCTCAACCTCTCAAGAGCAGGATTGTGGGCATCTACCATACCAAGTACATTTAGAAATGTTCTGAAAAGTTTGGTCTGAAATACCCATATTCTAGTACAATGGCATTGTGCTCATCAAGGACTTGACTACCAGGAGAAAGGCTATGGCCTTGCTAAGGATATATTTGCTACACTCTGAGAAATGTAGTAAAAGCCAAGTAAGAAGTGCACTTTATCAGAAAACACAGTCAGCAGGAGAGGGCCAGCCGGCTCCCATGGAGCATGGCAGGATTCTGCTGAGTTCTGTGAGAGCCTTAGCTTTTATCACTTTCCCTCTCCTCTCCTTTGGCGTTCCCTCTTGTGCCCTGGTGAGCCTCCCTGCTCTGCTTCTTTGAGTAACCTTTTGTACAAGGCTCCTTCATTCTAATAGGTTTCTCTCCAGCTTGTCAATTATCCGAGAAAGATTTAATGCCGAAAGTTGGGATTTGAAGTTCTTAGTGAAGAAAATGATGCCCCAAAAGGAAGAAACTTATTTTTTTAAATACAAAGGAAATGGTGTAAGTATTGCTTCTGAGAACAAATTCCACCTACATGATTTTCTTATTTTAATGTTTTTTTAGAGTTTAAACTGTTTGAGCATTAAATATATGATTTCTCACAACTGTTGCTATTAGGATATAATGAAATATTAAAATTTACACTGAACATTCCTAGAATTTCCACTTAATGATGATCTTATTAAAGAGGGTTACTGTACTGTGATTCATATAATTTTTCCCTTGTTAGATTATTTTTTCCAATTTTCTAAACTGTGTCAATCCTTTGAGGACAAATTCTGTTATTGTTGTTATTGTTGTTTTTGATTACCTCATATGTAAGTATCATTCTTGGGCCATTTCTTCTCTTCTTCCAATTCCTCCATTCTCCTACCTCCATTTCCTGGCAAACCCATCACATCGTCTTTCTTTAAAAATACCTATTGTTACACACACAGACAAAAAGACATACACACACAAACTGACACACACACACACACACACACACACACACACACACACACACGGCCCTCTGTTGAATTCATTTAGTGTTGCTGGCATATATATGTATTTATGATTGGCCACTTGTTATTAGATAACTAGTTAGAAGACTCATCCCTGGTGAAGATTGATTCTCCTTCTCTCAGCATCCATTAATTACCTATAGATCTTTATCTAGAAATTGTGGTCTTGTGAAATTTCCTCCATCTACAGGGCATGTTAACTAGTGTTGTCTTTGTTAAGGCTTTATTTAAGTGATTATATTGCTGAGGTGTCATGAGTGCAGTTTCCCTGTTATATATTGAAGACATACCCTCCCAGCAGATATCCTGGTCCTCTGGATTCTGTAGTGTAGGAATTGTAGCTGTAGCTGTAGTTGTAGCTGTAGCTGTAGATGCAGATGTAGATATTGTAAACTTTGTGGTTCAACACCATACAGTACATAGTTCTCTTTATGTTGTTCACTGGTGGATTTCTATAATGATCTCCACCTACTGCCAAAAGAAGCTTCTTTGATGATGGATGAGAACTATACTTACCTGGAGGTATAAGGATAAGAGTTTAGAACATAGTTAGAAATTCTTCTTTATTAAGAAACTGAAATTAATAAGATTTCTTTTAGGTTTCCTATCCACACTAGCTATAGGTAGTTGGCTAGGTTTATAGTAGAAATCATCAATTCCCTCCGATTGAGTGGGACTTAAGTACAGTATCCTTAATGAATTATAATATCTGCATTCTAAGAATTATTTCTATAGAGTAGACTTCCAGAATTGTAGGTATTATTGGAGCTGGGTCCTCATCTAAGGCTTGAGCTGTTCAGTCTCTACAATGTGTTCAAGGTTCTATGTCATGTTCTTCACACTGGGCTATAGTTGTTTTAACAATAATATTAATGATTGATGACTTAGGTAAACATTTTCTCAAATATTAACTTGTATTTCCCTTTCTCTCTTATAATAATAAATATATGTTATATAATATATAATATATGCTATCTATAATATCTGATATATTAGTTATTCATGTCTTTTTATATAATGAACAATGGAAAACTCTGTAGCTGTAGCCTACACTGAATGTGTGTGTGTGTGTGTGTGTGTGTGTGTGTGTGTGTGTGTGTGTGTGTAACTTCAGGCAGTTTTTTAGCTTCCTTTTTAATTTCTATTTCTCACTTGTGAAATGGTACATGATCAAAATGTCATAAAGCTATTAAGATTGGAGGAGAGAACATTTTAATATATATGACAATTCCTGGCTATAGTAAACATTCACTGTGTGGCTTTGTCATAGTTCTCGCTAATGTGACAATTAACCCTGCCTCAAATATCTACTAAAAAAGTGGGGTTTATACTATTTACTTACATGAGTTGTAGTGGATTACATACATTAACCCTTTGTTATATTTGTTTATAGATTCATTTACCAATTTCTTGTTAATTGCTGTTACAAACCTGATAACTTATCTTTTTTTGTTGTTTTTGAAACTCATGTTCTTTTATTGAAAAAGGAAGTAAAAACATTTTATGATAAAATTGAAGATTTATATGGAAAATATTTCTGATAAAATAGAGGAGATATATAGAAAAACACATGTTAAAATTGACAATTTTCCTGGAAAATTAAAGAGTAAAATGGTAGACATAAAAAACATTGCTAAATTAATTGAAAAAGGAAATAGAAATATTTTATGATAGAATTGAAAATTTACGTGGAAAATATTTCTGATAAAACTATAGAAAAATGTAGAAAAACATGTTAAAATTGAGGATTATCATGGAAAATTATACAGATAAAATGGTAGACATAAAAAACCTTTCTAAATTAATTGAAGGTGGAATTAAAAACATTTTGTGATAAAATCAGAGATTTACATGGAAAACATTTCTGATAAAATAGAAGAAATACATAGAAAAACATGTTAAAAATTGAAGATTATCATGAAAAATAATACAGATAAAATGATAAACATAAAAACATTACTAAATCAATTGAAAGAGGAATTACAAACATTTTCTGATATAATTGAAGATTTACATGAAAAATATTTGTTAGTCTATGTCTTTTTATTGGGGAATTGAGTCCATTGAGGTTAAGAGATAATAAGGAATAGTGATTGTTGCTTCCTGTTATTTTTGATGTTATTTTTATGTTTGTGTGGATATCTTCTTTTGGGTTTGTTGGAAGATGATTGCTTCCTTGCTTTTTCTAGGGTGTAGTTTCCTTCCTTGTGTTGGCATTTTCCATCTATTATACTTTGTAGGGCTGGATATGTGGAGAGATATTATGTAAATTTGGTTTTATCATGGAATATCTTGGTTTCTCCATCTATGGTGATTGAGAGTTTTGCTGAGTACAGTAGTCTGGGCTGGCATTTGTGTTCTCTTAGGGTCTGTATGAGATCTACCCAGGATCTTCTAGCTTTCATCGTCTCAGGTGAGAAGTCTGGTATAATTCTGATAGGCCTGCCTTTATAAGCTACTTGCCCTTTTTCCCTTACTGCTGTTAATATTCTTTCTTTGTTTAGTGCATTTGGGGTTTTGATTATTATGTGCTGAGAGGACTTTCTGGTTTGGGCCAGTCTGTTTGGAGTTCTGTAGGCTTCTTGTATGTTCATGGACATCTCTTTCTTTAGGTTAGGGAAGTTTTCTTCTATAATTTTGTTGAAGATATTTACTGGCCCTTTGTGTTGGAAATCTTGCTCTCTTCTATACCTATAATCCTTAGGTTTGGTCTTCTCATTGTGTCCTGGATTTCCTGGATGTTTACAAGCTTTATGCATTTTGTATTTTCTTTGACTGTTGAGTCAATGTTTTCTGTGGTATCTTCAGCACCTGAGATTCTTTCTTCCATCTCTTGTATTCTGTTGTTGATGCTTGCATCTATGACTCCTGAATTCTTTCCAAGATTTTCTATCTCCAGAGATGTCTCACTTTGTGATTTCTTTATTGTTTCTACTTCCATTTTTAGATCCTGGATGGTTTTGTTCAGATCCTTCACTTGTTTGTTTGTGTTTTCCTGAAATTCTTTAAGGGATTTTTGTGTTTCCTCTTTAAGGGCTTTTACCTTTTGACACATGTTCTCTTATATTTCTTTAAGGGAATTATTTATGTCCTTCTTGATATCCTCTAACAGCATAGTGAGATGAGACTTTAAATCCAACTCTTGCTTTTCCGGTGTGTTGGGGTATCCAGGACTTGCTGTGGTGGGAGAACTGGGCTCTGATGTTACCAAGTAGCCTTGGTTTCTGTTGGTAGGGTTCTTGTGCTGGCCTTTTGCCATCTGGTTATGTCTGGTGTTGGTCTTGCTGTCTCTGGCTGGAGCTTTTTCCTCCTGTGGGTCTCTAAGCCTGTATCTGTCTCTGTCCTCCTGAGAGACCAACTCTCTACTGGCAGGGTCTGTGCACAGAAGGCTGTTGATCTTGCCTGGCTCCCTGGTATAAATGGCACCTCCTAGCTGCTCCATTGATCATATGCCCTGTGCATTCCTAGAAATTCCCCTCCAGAGAGAAGGTGGAGATCTCACCTCCATGCTCAGAAGTGAAAGTGCTGCTGGGAGATCACTCTCTCCTGGGGGGCCGTGCACAGTGGGCTGTGCAGCTGCCTGGCTCCCTGGTGCACATGGTAGCAGGAAGACTTCCATCTCATCTGCTCCATTGATCATATGCCCTGGTTGCTGATAACTTATCTTAATAATGCTTCTGTGCTTTGCTCAAATGTGGTTCCATATCATGGCAGTAATTCTTAATAGAAAATAGAGTTATGATGGCTCTTTGTTTGGCCTGATTTAATAATGATCAATGTTGTAAACACCAATCCACAGAAAGGGTAAAAAAGCTCGATGTGCCTGCTTGCGTGTATTGAAACAAAAAAGTCAAGTAAAAAAGTCGCTTGGAAAGGTAATCATGTGGATAACTGTTTTAAGAGAAAAGCAAAAAGGTTATATTCGTGTGCGTGTGTGTGTGTGAACTTGCCACCAAATTTATTTTAATCTCTGAAATGGGGCTTTCATAATTCTTCTAGCATATCAGATCACAAGTCTGTTTGCTGGTTTTTAAGGACAAACTGGGCTGCAGAGTTTTGTGGTTTCAGCTGACCCCCTTTCTCTTGCCTCTCCCCCCTCTCTTCTTTCTTCCTTCTGGAATTCAATTGTAACTGATTTATATGTTCAACTTTGTGTTCCATTTCCCCAGCCATATAGTCAATTAACCTTCCTACTGTCACACTCTCTTTTCCTTCTGGTTTTCCTTGAAATTTTCCTTTCACACAGTTTTTGGGTAGGAGGTAGGGTGAAGGTGAGAAAAGAATAGACAGTTCTTCACAAGACAGTGCAGTGTTTGCTGAAACTTCTATAAGATGATCTTAGTCACTATTGGTTGCAGCTCTCTGAAACATTTGCGTGGTCAAGCTGAATGTGATGTTCTAAAAGGTATGCCTAAAATGTGTATAATTTGCTTTATGAAACTGGCATGTTGCTTCAAGATCATGACACTCAGTGAAACTGTAATAAGAATACAGCGGTCATTACAGGGGTCACTGCAAACCTACAATTTTGCTATTTGTTAGCACTCCTGTCAGCTAATTTAAACTCAGTGCATAAGAAAAAAAAAGCCATAAATTGAGGCAAGGAATAATTTTGAATTATAATGTAGCTAACAATCTGTACAACTTCAAATCTGTGCAGTTTCCCTGTTTCAAATGATTACTGTTTGCAGATATGTTCAGGGAAACACTTCTCAATCATTAAACTTTGAAAAGATCTTGTCAAAATACAGTGTCTGGGTCTGTAGGTGTGGTAGGGCCTGAAGTCTGCATTTCAAGCAAGCTCTGAGAAGGCAAGCTAGCCCATCAACTAGCATTTGAGTAGCAAGGGCTTAGAACACATTCCCTACTGGGGGTACATGGAGAAAGCTCCTTAAATAAATACCTGGCCCCAGCCACAGCTATTATCATGTATCAAATTTAGAGTCTAGCTTCACATTTCCGAATCCCTGACAACCCCAACACACTGCTGCTTCAGCGGATAAGCAGAGTGGAATTTGAGTAAGTCTGATTTAACCATGTTCAGAGTCCCACAGCCTCTCTTACATAATGGGTTATATATGGTGGGATACAGCATGGCAAGGACTGTCTAGAAGAGAACTGGGTTCTCTGGGGGAGTTTCCTCAGTGGGTCTCAGAATTCTTAACCACTAAATGGTGCAAATTACAAAGCCAGGGAATCCTTGTTTAATTAGATACATAATTTTTAATCTTTTAGATCATACGTCACAAAAAATTAGGAAGACCTAGGATGAAAATGTGAATTAAATGAAGTTATATACTCCAAGCTGATAAGTGCAATAAAAAGTAAACAAGAATCATTTATTGAACTGTATACCCTGGCCACCATGTGTAATGATGAGGCATTTTGTGGTAACTTATGAACACCTCCAGAGTAGTGATTTGACTGATGAAGGGAAAGGTAATGGATACTTGTTCACATGGAAATGACATTTTGTTGTTTGAGAACTTATCACACTAATACTGTTGAAGAGAAAAGAGTTGCAGTGTTAATGAGTACGTTTTTTGTTGTTGGCTTTGTTGTGGGTTTATTTTTGTTTGTTTGTTTTCTTCTCTGACATAGTGTCCATCTCTGATGTTGTCAGTCTACTACAGTTATGGCGTTCACATATGGTTCCTTTTATTTTGAAGTGTATAGCCAGAAATAGGCAGAAGCCTTGCCCTGGAGATCATTATAAGGTGGAATGTTGAAGCTTATGCCTCATATTCTGATGGTTCTGGACTTGATCTTAAACTGTGAAGTGAATTCTCATTAGTGTTTGTTAATCATGAACCTGTGTAGCCCAGGATATACAGAAAGGGACACCCATGCCTTGATCAGGACACTACTGTTCTGATGGACATATGGAGACTAAAATGTGAAATCACTGTCACTCAGAGATCACTCAAAGTAGTTGATACCTAGGAGAAACATGGAAAATCAAGCCAGAAATTTATAGCAATAGATGTTCCATGACTAACAAGCTGATATCCTACCATGTTAGTCTTGTGTCAAATAAAGACACAATCACTGCCCTGTGTCACCAGGACATCTGTATATAACACATTCCTGGACCATTGCAGATCTATTGATTCATGATATAGCCCTTACATGAAAGTTGAGCAGGGTAGTCTTCCTCAAAGTTACCATTATATTTAGACAAGAACAGGGTGTCTTTTCAGAGACCTGAGTGTCCTTTTTAGCTGCTTTCTAGCTTGGCAGTAAGTTTGATATTCATCTGCAGTACTTGTCAGAGCACAATCTCTACATATAATTATTTCTTTATATACCATATTTTAAGCTTACCTTTTGAGTTAATATATTCTACTGAGAATTAAGGTGAAAAACAAACTTAGAAAGACTTGGAAAGATATAACAGGAACAATTATTTGAATGTCAATAGGCTCCTACAACACAAATTGCAAAATGGTGTGAATAGTAGAATTTTTGAAATATCAGACTCATAATTTAGTTTTTACATTTCCTGTATTTCATTGTTCAAAGTGGCTTCTAAATCTCTATCAATGGGGTCCTTTATGCTTGTGCAAAGCAAACAAGCAACAGCAGCAACAACAAAAAAGCAAAGTGAAAATATTGCTATCTTGTGGTGTTTCTAGTTCTTCAAAATAGTTGGTCATATGACTACATCTGCTGGTTAATATAATATTCTATGCGCAACAATAGCCAATTGACCTAAATGTTGACATTATGTTACTGTGAAGGAACAAAAGGAAAAAAAGGAAAGCACTTTTCTTCCCTGCCCAAGTTATCCATTGACATTAATGGGAGTGTTTATTCTATGAGACAGAGTTCACTGTGTTGCTCTGACTGGTTTGGAAGTCACTATGCAGACCAGGACAGCCTGAAACTTATAGAGTTCTGTCTGCCTCTGCCTCCTGCGTGCTAGATTAAAGGTATATGCTATTGTTCCCAGCTGTAGAGTGGATACTTTAAACTGTCTTTAAATTTCTTTAAACTGGCTTAAAGTGTAAATTTATCCCAAAATTTTAAAATATCTGATGCCAAATTAGAAGATCTTCACTCAACTATGTTCCACTGTTTAAGCACTGAAAAAAAAAACAAAATCTTACATCCCAAATTAGTACAATTTTCAACAACAAAGTAAATAAGCGTTTTAAATAGGACATAGATAATGATGTCTAAAATCGCTCATGTATAATTTCATCTTTCTTTGGAGGCTGAATCAAGGATTTATGTTTATAAATATTGATTTCCTTTCTGGGTTGTTTTATGAACTGAGTGGGAAGGTACACTGTGCACAGTTTTTGTTTTTGTTATTTATTTTTACATCTGTCCTTAGAACAGTGATTGTGATTATTTCCTTGACTATTTGTATTGATTCTAGACTCACTTTTCAGATGATAAAGAGAGCATCAGAAATACATGCTGAAATCAACTGTACTTGCAAAGTGGCATTTAACATCTTCTATTTATAAACATGGTACCTTTTACCTAGTATCCAGGAAACTTTTGTCAAAAATGACTTTCCATTAACTTACATGTTAAATGTCAGAGCTTGCTATTTGCATCTGAGGTGAGCAAAACTAAGATAATTTAATCTTCTTGTCCAGGGTCAAGTACACTAAAAAGCACGTGTGCTTCAAATGAATATTACTTAAAACCAAACATGCATTCTAGTGTAGCTCATCTTCTTAACAAAACCATCTCTAATTAAGTAACTATAATTTCCATTCACTGATATTTAAAATGTCATCACTTTTAAGAGAATAGTCTGAAGATTTTATACATTGTCATTGATTCATACCTGTTGATTGGTTCTTTTAGCTGTATATGATTATGTTTGTATATTTGGATGATTGAGGGGAATGTGCAATATCGTTTGGAAAAGTAATAATTGGGAATGAAGTTAATGTGTTTCAGTATGAAGTTAACATTCTACTCAGTGCCTCTTGGTTCATCATCAGTTGGAGTGAAAGGAGGGCTCCCTAAAATTTACATTGTCCAAGTTCCTTACAATGATCTTTCACTCAACTGTGGTTTAACTTCTCAGCTAGTTTCCCCAATTTGTTGTCCTGTAAAGTAATAAATGGACCAAATTTTCTACACACTAATTAAAATTCCATTTCTCATGAATTCTTTAATCGAGTGCAAGTCATTATGTGCTTTGTTGATTCTTAAGTGCAAAGATAATTGCAATGGGCAGCATGAAAAGGGTTTGATTATTGCCTGTCGACTCTTGTGAATTCTAATAGGTCTAATTGCATAGCATCAATTCATCATCTCAGCATCACTTCTTTTTATTATTAGCTCTCCGAATTGTAATGTGCTAATAAAAAAGGGTTGTAGTATATCAGCAATGACATGCTACCTGGCCTATTATAATTTTCAGCACTTACCTTGTGCAACTCTTGAAATTAAAAGTTTATTATGAAGTGCCCTTTTTCTGAAACTAATTTTAAAATATTCCTGTAGGATGATATGAGTACTGTCCAATAATCTACATATGAATTTGCCTTGGAAATAATTCCATTAAGTCACTGCCAAGACCTCCTTTGTTCAGATTGTTCCTATAAACTCAGAACATAATGTGTTAGTTGGACAACACTTATTAGACTTTTAAAATGGGAATTCTTTCTTAGTGGTGCTTAGGAGAGTTTCTGTACTATAGTGGCTATTCTTAAGGGAATTGGAAGAAAGAGTTTCCATTGAATATTAATGTGGAATCTCCTCGGCATTCCACTTATATGACTAAAAGTATAACAATAATTATGGCCCCAAATAATCTATCATCTTTCACTTTGGAAACAATTCATTCCTGATCTAGAGATGGAATATAAAGTTTTAACCAATCTACAACTGAACCATGTTTCATATGTCTAATAATGATGGCTGGACATCTGAGAACCTATCTCCTCTGTCAAGCCATGTACTTTAATCATTATTTGCATTAATTTCAGGAGCCCTTTGTGAATGAAGTTTCAATATAACAATTTTTTTTAAGATAAGGCTCAAAATACCATTCACAGTCATAAATGATTTTATGACAAACTGGAACTTTAACACAGAAGACTCTGGTACTTTGGGTCCTATGTCATCATGTTTGGTGACTCCATTCTCCTAAGTGAATGTTATCAACACTGCTAACAGTAATCCTAAAAGAACAAATACCAGACTGTCAGGTTAAGCCCAAATCATCCCCGAAATTAAGGCAAAATTCAGACATTGTGATTGCTTTAGGGTAATATAATCAGAAATGATTATAATCGATGCTTGGGAATGAGTCCATTTCTTATCATTTTCTAGCACTTAAGCAAATTGAAGACAAATGTTTCAGTTATCTACTGCTGTGTAACAAACTATTCCATCTCCTGGAGGAAATCAACAACTGCCTTATGAGACTGGATGATTCTGTGTGGAAGAAATGAAATGATCTTTCAATGTTTTACCATGTTTTGGGTCCTCAGTAGGGAGGACTAGGAACTTGGTGACAAATGTTGTATCCAGATAGGATGCATCACAGCATGGACTCAGCCAGGACTGGTCACCAGAGTGCCTACCTTTGTGCTTCTCTCCCCATGGCACATGGTTTTTAATGTTTCAAAAAGTATTTCATGTGATCAATGCAGAACAAGCAGGGATTATCACCTTCTGTTAAAAAGTCCCACAGCATCATTTGGACACATTTCATGTGTTGTAAGCAAGTCTCTATAAGCATCTAGGATTGACTAGGAAGGGATTTACAACACTGTCTTTTTATAGAGTGTCAAAGTCCCACTGCAAAAGAGCAGGAGATATTATTGTGGCCATTTGACAATAATATGGCCCGCCGCCACAGGGAATAAATTACTGTTGTGTGATTGCTTCCAATGTCATAAAGTCATTTAGAAGGAGCAGACTCCCAACACATGATTATTTTCTTCAGCATCCTGCTGAAGATTATTTTAATGAGAAAATACCTCTTTCTTTTTATATTTGTACAACCAAAAACAAGAAAAAAGCAGAAAAATTTAATTAGGTAGATGTTCTTTTTAAAGATAGTCTTTGAATTCTCTCTAAAAATCATTCATTTTTATGTAAATATTTTATCAAATACTTGGGTTCAATTCAGCCCTGATAATAGAGAATGGGGTTCTTTCCTCACAGTCTCTCCTGTCAGCCATCATCCCTAGGTAAAACAGGGTTCTCTAGAGTCACAGAACATATAGGTAGTCTCTATATAGTAAGAGAATTTGTTGATGACTTACAGTCTTTAGTTCAACTCCCCAACAATGGTCAGCAGCAGTTGTGGATGAAAGTCCAAGGATCTAGCAGTTGCTCAGTCCCACAAGGCAAGCAGGTGATAAAGAGAGAGAGTAAATCTTCCTTCTTCCAATGTCCTCATGTAGTTCTCTTTCAGAAGGTGTGACCCAGATTAAAGGCATGTGACACCACATCTTTAATCCCAGATGACCTTGAATTTAGAGATCTCCTTGTCTTAATTTTCTGGAACTCATAACCACTGTGCCTCAAGATCTCCATGCCAAGATCCAGGTCAGAAAGTTGTATCTCTCATCCTCCAGATTAAGATTACAGGTGAATCTTCCAGTTCTGGATTGTAGTTCATTCTAGATATAGTCAAGTTGACAACCAGGAATAACCACTACACTAGGGATGGTGAGGATGCTAGGTATATTGAATTTTCTGACTTTGGATACATGTGATCTCCTTGGATATTTACAAAGCACAGGGAAAAGGGCACTTCGAGCATTGCTCACATGGGAGAAAATTCTGACTCCCTGAGCAGTGAAACTGCTGGGATAAAGAATGCCTCAGTGTGGTGATGCGGAAGGAATCTAGCCTCTTTGAGTTTTGTGTGATAGAGAAGGAACTTCACCTTTTTTTTTTTTTTAATGCTATTTGGTGAAGTAGAAGGTTTTATCTTTCTGACTTGGGTTTCTCATTCCCTGGCTTCTAGGAAGGAGATAACAGGTCATTCATGAGAATTTGGGTAAGGTGTTCTTCCTTCTGGGTGCTTCCGACTCATAGTCATGCTTTTGCCACTCAAGCTGGGTTATGTAAGGCATGAAGAAAAGCCAAGCATCTCTTTGCTGTGTTTGATCAAAGGCTTGCCTCAGACTTTCTCTCTGCCTTTAACAGTCTTCTCATGCTTGTTTGATGTACAGTTCCAGGATTTTCTGCTGCATTTAATACAATAGATAGGGCAAATCCATTGGTGCAATTGTCTGCTTCATGATGGATATATTTAACACCAGGTCTTGGGGAATGATGAAGTTGGAAAAGAATGACAATAATCTCAGAATCAAATGTTGTCTGCCACATGGCTAATATATCCACATGGTGGATATATTCATTTTAAGTCCCCAGCATCTCTGAGTGTTCAGTGATGATTTATAGAAGAGTTGGGCCATGTTTAAAGGATGGATGGAAAAGGAGCATTAGTCTAATCTCTTGGATAGAAAATGCAGGAACCCACTCAACTTTATTAACACCATCAGAGGAGGATTTTGCTCTTGCATGAGGGAATATATATGTATAAACACCCAGGAAACCTCCATTTTTTACACACTGACACATTTATACAACCCTAAGGACAAGACACTCTGAAAAGTCACCCTAAAAAGTCAAAGGAAGGGATGTCTCCATTCCCTGAGAAAATGCTAATTTTGACCTCTTAGCTATTTGACCTGGCTTTTTCTCATTCAAATGGCTGTTGTAAGGTGCAGTTTGTTTGTAAAACACAACATAAGATATTGTTGAAATTCTATCATAGGATATCTTTGAAATTCTACTCCTGATGAAAGCCCTGTGATCATCCAGCACAGCAACATCTAAGGGCTCCAGATCTGATAGACTTAGGTGCTTTCAAAGCATCACCATCACTAACAACATCTGTTTCTTGAACAGTTAGGGCATCCTCTGCTGGAACTTTGTAGTTATACTATAATCTTCTAATAGACTTTTGGGATATGGCCACTAACAAATAATTTTGTCTTTTCAGGTAGCCTTTTACCAAGTATACCTAACTATAGTGTTCAATTTCTTAGCTTTCCCAAACAGCATTTTCTCTTCTCTTCTCTTCTCTCCTGTTCTCTTTCTAGTTTTTGTTTTTTAGTTTTTTTAATTTTACTTTTTTTTTAATTTAATTTTTTTTTAATCTCTAGATTTTATCCTCCTCCCAGTCCACCCTCTGAGTGTTCCCCATACCATATCCTACACCCACCCCTGTCTCCATGATGTTGTCCTTACCCCCATCCCCCCATCCCACCAGACCTCCCACTCCCTGGGGCCTCCAGTCTCTTGAGGGTTAGTTACATCTTCTCTGACTGAACCCAGACCTGGCAGTCCTCTGCTGTATATGTTTGGTGGGCCTCATATCAGCTGGTGTATGCTACCTGGTTGGTGGTCAAGTATCTGAGAGATTTCAGGGGTCCAGGTTAATTGAGACTTCTGGTCCTCTTACAGGGTTGCCCTCCTCCTCAGCTTCTCCCAGATTTTCCATAATTTAACCACAACGGTCAGCAGCTTCTGTCCATTAGTTTAGTGTAAATATCTGCATCTGACTGTTTCAGCTGCTTGTTGGGTCTTTCAGAGAGCATTCACAATAGGCCCCTTTTTGTGAGTACTCCATAGACTCAGTAATAGTGTCAGGTCTTGAAACCTCCCCTTGAGCTGGATTCTACTCTAGTTTTTGTTTATATTAGGACACTCTCTCCTCTCTGTCTCTGTCTCTGTCTCTATCTCTGACTCTCTCTCTCTCTGTATGTGCATATGTGTACATTTATTATTTAGAAGTTTTGATATATTCATACAGATACTACTGACACCATTGCTGTCACATTCCAGAATATTTTTATTTCCATAAAGTATACCCATTACCAGTCACACATTGTTCCTCTGTCTTACTACAGACTGTCACTAACCCACCTTCTGTGTCTATGAAATTTCCTGTTCTAGACATGTTCTTCATACAATATGTGGACTTTTGTGTCTGTCTCTGTCAGTTAGCTTAATGTTCATGAGATGCTTCTATGTGGTACTATATGTCACACTTCACTCTTTGTTTTAAAATAAAATATTGTATAGACACACATTTGATGGTTCATTTATCTATTGGACTGTAGCTGCATATTTGCCTGTCAGAAATAAAACAGCTATGTATACTTGTATATAGACTTTTATTGGAATCATACATTGTCATTTCTCTTTAACAGTTATTCCTAACAGTAGGATTCCTGAGTTATATAAAATTTCTATGTTTAAGATTTTTAGGAGTTAACTGCAATTTTCTTCCAGCCTCACTCACACTTAATGGTTGTGAAACTTTGATATTATAGCCATCTAAGCAGGTATGGGGTGTTTCAGATTTAATTTGCATTTTCCTAACAACTAATGATGTTGAACACCCTTTCATCATTTGCTTATGGACTATGTGTATATCTTCTATCTAATCACTTAATAATTCTGTCTTTCACCTAAGTGTATTCAAAGTCAATTACAGGCTTAGTTATTTCTACTTGGGTCTGCTGGTTCTTTGGCTTTGTTGGGAGTTATGTTTTAATTATCTTTCTTCTCACAAATAGTGCACACACAGATCTTGATCCTGCAATTTGAATTATTTTAACAATCTCTCAATTAATGTCATTAGTCTTCCATTGACATTTAATCCAGAATAAGTACTTCCTACTGCAATATTTATCTAGACTGTGATTGTATTTGTGATCCCTTTCTCTAACTCATAAGATCTAAAGTAGAAATTCCATAAATTTAGCTTTGGACATTTACAGAATCATTTAAAGCAATAGATTTTAATTAGTCTATGTGAGAACAAAGTGTGGCAAGCCAAGGAAGGCTACACATATCAACAGAACAATGTTTTAGTAAGTAAACAATGACCCTTGCTAAGGTACAGTTACTATTAGAATTCAGTGGATAAAAATTCAAGGCCAGAACATTTGGTGCCAAATCAGCAATGTCCTCTGACATTGTCAGAAGAATTTGGCAAGACAGTGATGGACCACTATTGCTGGCGTATATGACTATTGTTCAACATGAAGTACCAGACCAACATCCTAGGCATCACCTGGGGCCCTCTGAGAGATGAAAGTTGTTCATCTCCATCTGATCCTTGGTCCTCCCAGACTTACTGAACAATTCTTTGGTTTTTGATCCAGAAACTTTTTGATTCTAGATCACTTTAACTATGATTAGGCTTAAAACTCAAGAATTCATTTTTCTGAAGAGGTGCCAAAGGAGAAAGGGAGCAGGGAGCTTAGCAGGATGTGATGAAGGGGTAAACTATGATTGTCAACATGACTTGGTGTAGAATAATCTTGAAGACATATCTCAGGTGTGTCAGCAAAGGTATTTTATTGTGATTTAGCTGAAGGAAGATCGACCTTGACTATCCTAAGGGTTGAGTTCCAGGTTAATTATAAACAAGTAGAGTTCCAGCATTTTTCTCTCTCTGCTTGTTAAATGCAGATGCAGTATGACTGGCCAACTTAAGCTACTACCACCATGCCCTTTGCTCCTGAGCCAAGCAAATCCTCCTTTCCTTGAGTTTCTGTTCCAGGTGTCATGTTCCAGCAACAAGCAAAGTAATAGAGACAAAGGAGTTTAGGATCAAGTAAGGGCACACTAGGTCACAGTCATAAACTAAATATGGCAAACTAAATAAGGGTCATTCTACAAGAGTACCATTGGAATTAGGCAAGATATAACTGGATGGCACATCTTGTTGAAATGGGTAGTTCACAACTTGTTGAAATGAGTAGTGGGAGCAAAAAATTCAAAAGATGATTATTCTGGTGCAAGGTTTAGGTAGGAATACATTTTCTAGACAACAACCTGAGGTTATACCAGAGGATATTATGGTACCCAACTGTGTTTGTAAAGGGCATGTTATATACTCACAATACCAGTTCCTGTTCCAGGCTTCAATGACTCAGTAAGTAAAGGAAATTAGCCTAATTCTGAAGACGGTAATTGGCTCCATTAGAAACATGTACCATTCTTTTTTCCTTTGCTGGTTAGAGGTCTGTTAGCAGTAGACAGAGGGAGGATTTTCTCACCAAAGCCTTCAGGAGGCAATTTCTATGAAAGCCAAAATTCTGAGAAAGACAGAGTTCATTTTGAGAAATATGGGAACTTAAACCCATGAAAGTGAAGGGACCTTGAACTGGGAGGAACTGAAGTATGCTAAGGCCCTGATCTGGGAGGAGCTAAGTGTGAAATTGTTCATCTATTCCAAACCCTTTCTTTAATGAAGGCATTTACACAAATCATCAAGTCTCTTATAAAGAAGAATGAGAAAGATATACAGAAACTTACTGGCTTGCTGTTAAAAGCTATGTTTCTCAGAGGCTGTAAAATGAACCAGCTAGCTTCTAAGATGAAGATTCTCTTTGTGTCTTGAGAACATTTCCAGGACAGTTTTCTTTCTCTGGCCTCTGAGCTTCCTCTAGGCTCCTCCTTCCTATTATAAAAAAATGCATATGCAAAGTTTTCAAATCGGAAACCAGGCACACTTTTGTCTTCTTTGATGACAGCCAAAACTATGGTAACTTTTACCATTTAGAGAAATTTTACTAAGTGATTCCAAAAACCAACAGATCGCAGAACCTGAGAACTAAATGAGAAGGAAGGCTGGACATTTAGTCCATACATTCAGAATCCATGTTAACATTCTTTTTATAAAATAGATAATTTGCTTTTATCTCATGTGCATGGATGTTTACCCACATGTGTCATGTATGTACACAGCATACATGACCAGTGCCTGTGACAGTCAGAAGAGGGCATCTTCTGATGGAACTTGTGTTATGCAGGGCTTGAGCCATTATGTGAGTACTGGCAATTGAATCCAGGTCATTTTTAAGGGCAGTAAGTGCTGTTTGACACTGAGTAGTCTTGCCAGATCTACTGGCTAAATTCTTATATGCAGAGATCATATTTACAGAAGGGCCATCACTGTCTTTATGAAATCCAATCATTTTCATATTTGTTTGTTTGTTCGTCTTCACTTCATGAGAACAGTAGGAGGCAAGAACACACATGTTTTATTTAATCCTGTGGAAATGTTGACATTATTCTATCAATACAATCACCTTTGGTAATTCCACTAGAAAGGTTAATTGTGTTGTTCTGCAAGATCTTTCCTGTAGCAGTCAAACCTACCCTGGAAGCTCACTAATTGTATTTGAAATTTGGCTGCTCAGAACAAACTAAGCTGTAAAGTTGATAAAAGTCTATTAGGATATGTTGTTGATATTGTCTGCTATGTGTCCAAACTGTTGTGCAGCTTGGCAGCTTTAGGAAATTACTCAGCACCTTCATTCATTTCTGTTTCAGAATGTCTCTGGGCACCTAGGATGATGCTAAAAAAACAAGCAAGTCAAATGTTTAAAGTAAACATTAAAAGTAAGCTTTCGTTTCAAGCAATTTGAATGGGCTTTATAGTCAATGTAATCGGTGCATTATAATTATCTTAAACAGCCTCTGAAATTGAAATATACCATTCTGGCACATGTTCAAGTCCATCTTTATAAACCTGTAATATTGATAACAATGGAAGACAACTTACATCTGACTTGGAGCAAAATTGTAATCAGTTCTCAAAGAAGCACTACATGATAGGGTGATCTGAATGCATGTGTTCTGAGTCATGAAAATATTGAGTATGCTCTCTCTCTCTCTCTCTCTCTCTCTCTCTCTCTGTGTGTGTGTGTGTGTGTGTGTGTGTGTGTGTGTGTGTGCCAGGCATGTATTTTAACTAGATATTGTATATTTCTGAAGGAGTTTGCAGCTCCATAGGAAGAACAATAATGTCGGCCATCCAGATGCCCCAGGACTTCCAGGGTCTAAACCATCAACCAAGGGGTACACATGGTTCCAGTCAAAAATGTGGCAGAGGAATGCCTTGCTGGGCATCAGTGAGAGGAGTGGTCCTTGGTCTGGTGAAGACTCAATAGATGCCCCAACAAAGGGAAATCGAGGTGGGGGAGGTGGGAGTAGGTCCAGTGGAGGGGCATATACTTGGAGGGAGCGGGTGGGAGGAGGGGTTGGGGGTTTTCGGGGAGGGGGAAACCGGGAAAGGTTTTAACATTTGAAATGTAAATGAAGATTATATTCAAAAAGAAAAAAAAAGAATTGAAAAATAGAAAAAAAAGAAAAATAACTTACAATAAAAAAAGAAGTATTTAAAAAAACATAAGACGCTATCTTTCAAGTTTTCAAAAGCTGTGGGAATCATTGTAAGCTATGGAAGGAAAATTTCTTAAGATATAGCAGCATAATTCACTGCACAAGTAAAATGCTAATTGTTCTTAGATGAGACACTTTGCCAAGGCATTGTGTTTCTATCACAAATAACAATCTTATGGAAATACAGAAAGTTTCATAAGGCTATATATAAATATTTCAGAGAAAGTCAATGTAATATTGTGTTACTTAACATAAACTAAGAAATATTTATTAGTGAGATTTATTCTTGGCACTCTTATGTGTAATATAAACACACACACACACACACACACACACACACACACACACACACACATTCCAGTGAAGCAGAGGAAAGAACAACTAGGTAATATAAATTCTTAGAAACTAAAAAGCAAATTTTTCAAATAAAATAGAGTATAAAAGAAAAAGACAGGAAACATCTGAAAGTTAAGCCAACAAGATATTCTAAAATTTACTGAAGATGAAGTATTTACAAGAAAATAGAGAGAGGTTTCCAGGGCTATTTACTCATCCATTACAGATACTTGAATGGGGTTTTGGTGGTATTTTAGTGACAATCTAGTACACTTCCTTCTCCACTGCACAGAAGGACTAATGATTACTTGCCCATCAATTCATTTCTACTACCATAGCAATTGGACTGCAATCTACCATAATAGCCTCCAAACCAACTGGAAGTTGAGGCTCAAGGTTCACTGATCAGATCTTCAATGTCCAAATAAAAGTTTAAGATTTTGTTTACTATTTTAAATAAAGGATTCTAGAGAAAATGAAAGGATAGCACTCAGTTCATAACAAGAAGGGTATCTTGGTCTATTTTGTGCTGCTGTAATAGATTACTGGTCACTGGATAATATATAAAGACAAAAGGGTTGTTTGGAACACAATTCTGGTGACAAGAGTGTTTGAATAGTTTAGTTGCTCCAACATGAGTGATAATACACTAGAAATTGAAATGACCAGATCCACCATCAAGCACAGAAAGACATAAATACACATATCCTTGCTTTGTTGCCAGCCTGTTGCTGCCGTTCTTTACTCTTAGACACCTCAGGGTTCAGCCAACCAAATTGTGCTTCCCACATTTGTGTTTGGTCTACCCACTTTCAGGATGGCTCTTCCCAACTCAGTTAATAATGGAAACAATCCTTACATGCCAACCTGCTCAAGATAATTTCTCACTGCGACTCTCTCCCCAGGTGGTTCTAGGTTGTGACACCTTGACTGTCAGATGTTGGTAACTCCATCACTATGTCAGAAAAAAACCAGCATTCCAGGTTAAAAATAAAATGCCAACAAGTGAAAATGTATAGATGTAGAAAATTCCAGACACATAGTATTCTGGAAGGAATTAATCAAGGTAAATAACTATAACATCCATAATAAGGTAAGACAGAAAAGGGTAGTGAAGGTGCCAGAACAGTGGGGAACAAAGGAACAGGAAAAATGTGAAATCTGCACCCATCTGACTAGCATTTAAAGACATGAATGTAAATGATGAAATATCGATCACATTGTAATTCCAGCTAGGCACATTATGAATAAAGCCCTTTTTGAGGGCTGGTGATAGTAAAGTCAGTGCTCATCCCATTCTGCATGCTGGGTACTGGGCTTTGTGTTTTCCCATGTGATTCATCATTTATTTCTATAATGAACTTGACAGTCAGAAAGTATTCTTCTTTCTGCAGTTTAAGAGAATGAGTGGCACTACGATTACATTACAAAGACTTGTATGGCTAAAGACACGGCTCAGCAGTTCAGAATGTATACTGCTCTTGCAAAGGACCTGTATTTAGTTCCAGTAATCATGTTGCCATGTTGCAAGGCTCACTACCACCTCTGAGTCCAGCTCCAAAATATATGATTCCTCTAGCCTCCTCAGATACCTATGCCCAGATAAACATTCTCTCTCTGTTTCTGTCTCTGTCTCTGTCTCTGTCTCTCTCTCTCTCTCTCTCTCTCTCTCTCTCTCTCTCTGTCTCTGTCTCTTTCTCTCTGACATACACATTAATAAAAATTAAATATTAATATTTATGCATTTTATGTATGTGGGTATTTTGTCTCCATGTATACCTGTGACCCATGTTCATCCTGGTAACATGTAGTCCAGAATACAGAATACAGTATCCGATCACCTGGGACTAGACTTACACCTGGTTGTGAGCCATGGTGTGGTTACTGACAATCAAATCCAGGTCCTCTGGAGAACAATCAGTATTCTTAACTGATCACTTATCAATCCGTCTTCAAGAGTAAGTAATTTTTAAAAACTTGTTGCCTTGCTAATTTCTGATATTATAATTATATATTCCACTGACGCTCTTTTTTATACCTCTAGTTAGCACTCTATAGTATAATTTTCATCCTACTTGTGTCTACTTTTTTAACGACATTAATTTTTTCATTGTAATCCTTTCAAGTTCTCTCATCACATCTCAACCAAGACCCCTTCTCTAAATAAGAGTGAGAATGCTTACTGATGAGCCTATACAAGGGCATACTTTAGAGACCTGTTGTTCTACATGGTTCAGCATTTATTTATTTATTTATTTGTAATTCTTTCTTTTTAAATCCCTATACCTTTAATTAATGCTTACAGCTTCTATGCAAATGTTTCATTCTTGTCTTCTGAGCTACCATGACAGGGTTTTTTGGTTTTGTTTGTGTGATTTTGCACTAATGGTTTCCCCTAAATAATCTTTCAGAGGCACCTGTTGAATTCTTTGGATCTTGTTTGCATGATGAATCAAGTTTGAAAGGCTCTGTGGTAGATTATCTTCCCTCACTGATTCTATGTCAGGACCAACATAAGCAAAGAAAGCAAACTTTATGAAAATCTACCTTAATGCTAGAGAATTGACTATAGAAAAGAAATATCATGCGTTCTTTCTGTCCTGCTCCCCTTCTGTGGTTTACCTTTATTGAGGTGAGAGGCTCTCAAAAGGCCTGACAGACTTGTCAATTTGTGTCCCAGTCATCTTTCAGTTTCCCTAACTTGCTGACACCCTCTGTCCCACAGAGTCATTTTCCTTAGAATCAGTTATAATATGCATCCCTCTTCTCTCTTACACTAAAATGGATATCAACATGTGCCAACTTCCTTTTAACACCCTGGAATGGTCTACCTCCATTTTAATGGATGGCTGGACCACTTTTGTAGTTACCAACTCATTCTTTATAGAATGAGACTTGAGACAATAACACTGTGCCATGGTTGTTCTCTGAATTAATGAGTCCAAGGGGCCTCTGTTGACTTACCTTACAAAATCTTGCAGAATCTACTATGCCCTGTTCTTTCCCTCACTATAAACAACTGACTTCATTGCAATGATCATAGATGCTCATCCCTGAATCCTTGAAAAACTCTGGGAGAAATATTCCTTCCCAAGAAATGGGAAGGTAGAATTGTCATAGCCATCATCTTGCAGAAGAGGAAAGAGACATCCCTTCAAATGCTGAAGACTGCAGATAAAACAGTTGAATTGACTAAAACTCTAATAATCTCTATAAAAAATACTTTATAATAAAACATTTCAAAAAAATTTCCTCTGATGGAGATCTTGAACAATAAAAGCAAAATTTCAAGTGTCAGATACTCAGCATACTGGGTTTCCCTGTCATTCATAGTGCAATGTGTTCTGAAAAGTTCTAATATGAGCCCAAACCTAAAAATGACTGGCAGAAAATAAGAATGATGGCCTTTCTAAGTGGGAGTTAGAACAAATGCTATTATAGTATCATAGCCCACTAACAGCAAATGCCATTTCTTAATAAACCTAATACATTTTAATAAGTCTAATAAATTTCCATTCAAACAAAAATCGAAAACAGTGCTTTTAGGTTTTGACAGTTGGGTAAAGTCAATCCTAGTGTCCCCTTTGCATTTGAAAGATAAACTTATGCATAACTGTGAGATCTGTCTGTATAGCACTAACTCTTACTTCCACAGTGAGCACCCATCAGTTGTTTCTGTATGGAATAGACTTGCCCCAAATTTGAGGTAGGTGGTGTTGTAGATTGATCCGGAGTCACATAACAAAGTCAGACTGCTCCTGTGTCTGCAAGAACACACACCTATTGTGAGAAAAACTAAGGAGATTGTCTTAAATATTTTATCATCTTAATCCCACCCACACCTCAGGCATACTGTTGAATTTGCATAAGTTGAATCCATAAATAATGCAACTTCTCGGTACAGAGATTTGCACACATTTTTTCTTTTAGAAGATATGTCAACACAATGTTCCAAGTCTTCTGTTCTCAGTGTCAAATAAAGATGCTTCTCGAGATCATAGGAGTGGGAAGGCACTTGTAGAGTTGTATGCACACAGATGCCATACAGATGTTAAATATTTAGGCATTGTACTCTTCGGAGTTGACCTACATATTGAACAGTCACAGAAAGATGCCAACACCAATTCTTTTGATGGAGATGGACATTTTTTTATACAGATAGCCCTTTCCCCTCCCCAACTCAAGGAATGTGACTGGTGCACTCATTAATACTTTGGTATTGTATGTAGAAAGTCACACTCCATTTTGTGACTCAAAAAACAAAATCATTCTTGAAAACAAAGGAAATTCATTCTAATAGGAGCTATATGTAAATGAAGGAAATGTCACTTTTAGAAAATGTGTTTATTTAATTGGCTCTTGCAAAGCAAGACAAAGAAGTCACTTCACTGTCTTTTTTTCTTTTTTTTCCTCTTACAAAAACTCTTGGAAAGGATCTCATGACTTTAGTTCTAGTATGATGCGTTGGAATCTGCTTTCACAATCATCTACAGCGGAGTTGTTAGAAAATGTCTAACTGGGTTTCGGTGAATCTTTGAAGAAGCAACTCCTTGGCTCTGTAAAACTTCATGTTGAAGGATCAGAACCAGCATAACTGGATTCCATTGCTTGCCCAGGCTAAGACAATCCATTCTACCTCATTGTTTTCTCTCACCCATGGCACTACCTCTGGTTAGACAGATGACAATTGGACAGACTTTTATTTAATCATTCACAGATTCCCTAATTATCCATTAAGCAACTGCTCTCACAGAGTTCTTGGCTGTGTGGAAAACACAAGCATAGATCTGTCATGTACCCTGCAGAGGGAGCATGGCAGTACTGCAGCAAGATAAGAGTCTGAGGAGCATTTTGTTTCAGAAACAATCTAAAAGCCTATGAAACTATATCTACCTCCAGTGACTAACAGTGCTTAGAATCATATGGAAGAATGTCCTACCATCGGAGACCCCAGTCTTTGGAGAAATGTTAAACATCAAAGTAGTAAAAATTACACAGAAATGTTATCAGAAACCAAAGGAAGAGGAATAGATGAAAATTAGTTCTTATGGTAGGATCTTGGATCCTATCTTCAGGGAAGCTAAATTCTCCTTGGGTCTCATAGAATGGGAGGATTATTCACAGACAAGTGGTTGTGGACAGGCTACTCCAAATTCCAGGACATTTCTAGAACCAGTAAAACAAACAAACAAACAAAATGATCCACATGGTAAGAATGAATGGAATACTTGTTTCACAAACCTGGCACTCCTGGGTATAATGTCATAACCTATAATCCCAGCACTTCAAAAGAGAAGCAAGAGGATTTCTATAACAGCAAAAGCAGCCTAGGCAACAGAGCAGGTTCCAAGCTAGATGTGGCTTCTAGTCCCCAAACAGCAGCACCTGATGAAGTGCCATTGTTAATATGTCCTTGTAAATAAGAGACAGAGTCCATTGAATGATTACAGAAGAATCGTTTTTATCTGGGCTTGTGGTGGTGACTGAGGGCAGGTGCACCCCTCAAAACATGTCAGTTCTCTCCTAGTCACAGTGTTCAGGATTGCCCTTCCAGGGGAGACATACATTCCTTCATTTTTGCCTGCCATGTGGGATTTCTAAGGCTTGTTTTCTCCTTGAATCCGAATACAGTGCTGTTTTTGCATGTCTCTTTAAAGGCAAAGTTGCTGTCATTTCTTAAAGTAAAACAAAGACCTTATTATCATCTTCCTTGAAAAAGCCATATTGTCTGTCTAGGCTTTTTCTCCCCCTCCCCTTACTGTGGCAGCGATAGAAATGCCATGTCTTTGACTCACTTCCTTCAAGGATATGTTCTCTTTGAGTTGGTTGTAAATTGATGTGGAGTGTTGGGATTTTGTGGAGAGTTCAGCTTCCCACACTCCCTCTATGACCTATCTCTATTAGAAATAACACTATTATAATCTAGATGCCCCCAGTACCCTGTGGAATTTCAAAGATAGCAGGTCATTGACTATAGGATTTCCCTTTGTATATATCACACTCAGTATGATTTTTAATGACTATGACCAAAGAGCTCAATTTGAAACAGGACACATTTGCAATGGCAGCTTTTGTTGTTTTTGAACAAGGACAGTCTTAAGTACATCTTTGGTAAGCGGAGGGAACTAATACAAAATTAAAGATGAGCATTGTCTCTTTTATTTTTTAAAATGTGGAAAACATTTGGGAACAAAGTTACTTGATTATATCTTATACCTTGAGCTTAAAATGTCATAGCTCAGAAATCAATGAAGTGTGAAACATGTCTTTGGCATACAATGTCCAAAACATGAGTGTGACTATAATCTCATATAAAAATGAAAACTACCCACCAGTTGACCTTTGGAAGCTCATAAATATGTGAGATATCTATGTGTGATTATCAGATGAAAATGCAAATATTGGTTATCAGCTAATTGTTCAATCTTAGACATAGGCAGTTATAGCACTGAGGAGGATAAATGAGCAAGCCAAAAGACACTTTTTCAAGAAAAGGAAAACCCAACTCACAGGACTAAAGCAGACCATATTATAAGGTAATATAAGTATTAGTTTGTTCTAAACTCATTCAAGAAGATGGCTAACTATAGTCTCTATGGATGTAGAAACTCATCATGCAACTGAAGAAATGTACAAGAATTATCTAAACTATGAAAACTGGTGCAATGTAAGAGCTGACTTAGATTGTTACCGAAGTCTTCTGCACCTTTGAAAGGGACATTTTATGGACAATTGATTGTTTCTTGAAATACAATGAGGAATAAAAAGAAGTTTGAAAACACGTCAATGAAAACAGTGCCCTATACAGGAAGAAAACATAGCATTTATTTTGTAAGGCGATCAGGTGGTAATTCAATTTCCTGTTAACTGAACTTGAAGTATTCGCTTTCAGGTCATAGATTAGTGTCACTTATCATATAAATTGGTCAATAAGATTTACAAATAGTACCTTCAGTGTTGGTTTTCTGGTTGTATCTCGAGAAAGAAAAATCAATTTAATTCCATGCACTGGTTTTCTCCTTAAAATTCATGCGATTTGAATATGATTGACAGGGCATGGTATCATTATGCAGACTGTTAGATGGACCGATTATACTTATGAATACAAGAGTGGAGTGAATGAAAGCAATATGTAATTGATTCTGTACTTGGTCTGACTGTTCATTAACAGTATGAATGTAGCACAGTCACTCCTGAAATGGAAAATGATGAGACCATCCTATCTTCTCTCTCACATTTGTTTTAAAATTCATTATGCTAATATTTTATTTTTCCACAGAATGTTTTAGCTGCGTCTGTTTTGCCAAGCATAAGTCTGATTGAATCTATGTAAATAGCTCCACTGCTTTCGGTATTTATTAGATATTCTGCTCACATATTTTTCAATTTATACTTTTTGGAACTGATGAGGGGCTCATCTGTGTACTCCCTTAAAGGCCACCTTCTATGCTATTCTCCTTTTCTATGTAGTTCAGACTAATTTCCCAGGATAAATAGGGATGGGAAAAAGCACAGGGCTTCAAAACAAAAGCTGAATTATCAACTGATTGATTTCAGAAAGAGATGAACAGAAAAGGTTCCATTTGTCTTGCCACACTCGAGTCTGATGAGACACAAAAGGGCCTGCCCCCTCATTTTCCACACCTTTTCAAGGGGCTGCATTTGAAATGTTGATTAAATGTACAAATTACATTTCTGTGCTCTTGGCTTCCTTCAGTGAAATGAGAGCAGTGCTCAAAGGCTGCGCTTCCTTCTGTGACTGCGGAGGTAGACACTCTGGGGAGGTAGGATCATATGATAGCTACTAGAGACTTAGGATACTGAGTCTAAAACCTCCACACCCGACCTTTCCTGTGTCCACAAAATCTTGCCAGATTCTAATACAAAGGAGCCAACAAAATTACACTGATCTAGACATTTGAATATAGGAACTACCTTTGTCACCCCAGTCTCCAAACTAGATTTTGTTTACAGTGAATAAATATACTCATCTCAGATTCTTATCTTCTCTGGCTCTAACTTTTACTGAATCAGCAATTGACTTCTTAAGATTATTGGCCTGAGAACTCTATACTGGGGATAGAATTAATCATATCATTCTTTTTTTATGGGATCATATTTGTCTTATACCACAGTCTGTAATTGATACATATGTGTATCAAAAACTCAGCTCACAAAGCTAGGTCTGGGAAACTGCACTGTGGCTTTTAAATTATGTACACAGATGCTTTGCTATTGCTCTCATCAAAAGAAAGGTTCTATATCACTCAATATGAAAAAAAAAGTGCTGCTTCCTCTCCAATGCCACAGAAGTTGCAACCGACAGAATAAAGTGATAGTGGTGTGGTGTGCCTTCTACAGCTGTGTTATAAAAGGTACCATAGTACATGCTCTTGTTTTCAGAAGCCTGAGCCGTTGTGTACATAAAATGCTGCATGGTTGCTATGCTGTGAGAAAAACCAAACACCCATACAGAGAATATGTTTCTCATACAGAGAATCAAGGAAGTCATTGAAGAGAACGACAGCCCTCTAACCTTTGGACATGATAGTCTGCCACTATGCTGAGAGGAATTGCTGACTTGAGCTTTATTCTAGACTCTAAGTCATGCTTCCAGCTGTTCCCTTTAAGAATTTCTGACCTATAAAGATCTGAAGTAATAAAGACATAGTTGTCATATTAAACCACCATATTTTGAAATAACTGCTCGCACAATTGTGCTGAATAACATAACCAGGCATTGAATGTATACAAATTAAAGGGTCAGTTGATGAGAATCATGCTAGGTGCATGACACATATACAAATATGCATCATTTCCATCAATATAGAATGACCTTGGAAACATTTATGGATAGTAATCTTATCTTGTTATCATATAGGTATCCAATTGATCCATGATGTGGGCTGAAACTTGGGTCCTTAAACATAGAAGACCAACTGTTTTCTGTATTACCCTTTTTATCTCTAATAATTCTTCACAGCTCTTATTTTTCAAATTCTTTGACTATGGAGACGATTCTGAAATATATTATTATATGACCATGGAGGATTTGCTTATTTTAGCTATATTAAAATTTTAAAGGTAGATGGTAATCACATAGGAGAAAGTGCTCATTTTATCGTAATAGAAAGAACATGTTTATTCAAACATATAGGTTTAGTGTGTTACATAATGATGCTTGAAAGTGAGTTGAATGGTGAAATGAAAATAGTAAGTTTTTCTATTTCCCAAATCATTGAGCAGCAATCTGCCCTTTTATATGTCACCTATAACCTATGCTTACCTGAAAATAATGTTTTCATAAAGAAAAATAATTGATTACAACAAAATAAAATCAAGATATACCTGATAGATCCACTCTTTTAAAATTTCTTGGTATTTTTCTTTAAGAACCTTCTCTTTCTTATAATAAAAAAGAAGCTTATCTTTGAAATGTGAACTAGCAATTGTACAGATAGGGTAAATAGGGTCAAGAAATAAACTAATTTTCAAGTTAATAATTCCTCAGTTATATAAGTTGAGTACTATAGACAGACAAGTGGAACTGGAGAGATGGCTCAGAAGTTAAGATCACTTTTAGCTCTGTCACAGGACCAGTGTTCAATTCCCAGTAACCATATGGCAATTAGAAACCATCTGTAAATATAGTCCCCAATTATTTGATGCGTTCTTTGACATCCATGGGCATTAGACACTCATGCAGTGAAATTATACATGTAGACAAAACATCCAAACACATACAATTTTTTAATATTAAAAATGTAAAGTAAGCATAATAAAATGTCTACTGTTTGTAGTCACTTCATAAATTTAGTTTCCATAACTTCCCAAGCACATAATTAATTACTTGTTATCTTTTCAATGATGCCAGGATCTATTTCTAAGCACACCTTCTCTTCTATGTCTTTGAACATGTGTTGAACTAACAGTAGAATGCTTAACATAATTTCATTCATAATCTTTGCTATTGTTTGCCATGCATCTTGAATAGCTTTTCACATTTTTTCATTTTCTTACTTATAAAAACATAATGTCTCAGTGCAAAAATGTTCTATTATTGAACTAGGCTCTACAGGTATTTTCTAGACTGTTTTCGTTCTTTGCTTACTTTATACAGTATTGTCATAAAGGACATGTGTATGTAGTTATGTGAATATGAGAAAGTATATTATCCACAGGAAACAGTCCTACAATTACACCACTATATAGGTCTAAATGATTGTATAATTGTACTTTTGACAGTTGTGGTTAAATCATCTTGTCAGTGGACAGTGCTAATTGCACTTCACTTTATAGACATTCTTGTTAAACTTGAGCCATGATTCATGGTCATTTATCTGAACAAAAATGAATTAGATTACTTCAGATCTATACTCCCATTCCTGATAAGCCCACAGAAAAGGACTTATGCCTGACATTTACAAAAATTATTACTAAACTCCATCATTGTACTTTGAAGATGAAATCCCATCACCACCACTACCACCCATTTTTTGTGATGAAGATTCAGGTCCATCTTATTGGCTTTGGGAAGTGACTGGATGATTTTGTAATATAATAGCAATATTAGGACAGAGTAAGAAATAAGAGCAGGTTGCTCATTACAGAAAGTGGGTATATTCGTGAAAAAAATATACATATATATGTATATATAGATATAGATATAGATATAGATATAGATGAGAGATAGAGATAGAGACAGAGACAGACAGAGACAGAGACAAAGGAGATAGAGATAGAGACAGAGACAGAGGCAGAGACAGAGATAGAGATAGAGGAGATAGAGAGACAAAGACAGAGACAGAGACAGAGATAGAGATAGAGATATACCCCTGCCCTTTCTCCTCCCTCTGTTTTCTGGTTACCAAAAGTAGGCATTCTCCTCTACCACATGCTCTTATCTTAACACACACAAGAGATGATTTTTCTGCTTCTGCTTTGGTACAATACAGTAGAGCAAGCATTCCACTGACCAAGGCCTTTGAATCCATCATCCAAGATAACTGTTTCCTTGTTTAAGCCACTTCTCTCAGATATTTGTCACAGCAGCAAAAAGATGTGCCCAACACAACCACCTTTAGCTTTGAAGGCTGAAACTCACAAAGGAAAAAGACTTTCCCAAGTTCACCCAGCACATAGTGAACAGCTTTGGGTCTTCTGAGTGGGAGTCAGATGTCAAGATTTAAAGGCAAATATTTTTCTACGTTCTTGCCTGTATGCTAAAGGTCCCATAGATGCTGCAGCTGCTTCTGTGAACAATAATATGCACCATATTGTGAGTCTTTCCAGTCATGTGGCAATGGATTTAGAAATTCTAATTTTATTATCTACCTCAAGGTATTTAGAAAGCAGGCTTAAGATTAAAGCATTGCTCATGATATTTGTGTGTACATATACCTGTACCTTGAGAAGATGCTGTTCAGTTTGAAAAATATAAACTAATACAAAGGATCATTGTTGTTATAGGAACTAATATTTTAAATTTTTATTTCTTATATATTCAACCAAAGGATCTTAAAATAAAGGCTAGCTTCTGATATTTGGGATATTTAAAAGAATCCTTGTGATAAAAACCTTTGAGCATCCTAACCATGTTCAGCTACTGTTATTTTTATTTATTGTCTATATATCATTCTGTGCTATATCTGTGTTGATTATAATGTTAAATATTAATGATGCTGTACAACACTGAAGAAATGAGATCAAAGAGACAGCTGATTTATTTTACAAAAAAAAAAAAGGAAACCAAGTGAGAGACCCATAAAAATAATGGCTTATTCTGGGCACCTGATCACATAGAAGTGGACCTGAAGTTAGATGCAGTTCACCTGACTGTAATATATATCAGAGAAGACGAAACTCTATGTACAGTAGTTACTAATAAGTAAAATGAACAATTAAGATAATGAAAGAAAATTCCTTTAAAGTCTTATATTGATTTACTTCCAGCTTTGTGAATCTGAGAGGTCATTGTGTTGGTCAATAATAACACTTGATCTTGGATGCTGTAAATTTAATAGAGAGCATAAAATACAGAGATCGATATTTTGATATTGGGGAAGCTCATTTATAGTTGTTTGTTCTCGGACTTGTAAATGAAATGGAAAGTTGCAGAAAACACATGGGATCACTTTTCAAAAATCCCACTTACGTTATGTAACCATTGATGGCTAAAGGGCTTTTATTTTGTCACCACTACCAGTTCTCACAGGCTCCTCCCCTCACAGGCTCCTCCCCACCATGATTCTTCCCTCAGTGCCTCTAAGACCTTTTTTTCCTTTGAATCTAGTAGGCTCATCTTTCATAACCTCACATAAGAAGCACTTTTTTTAATCTACTCTATTTATAAAGGAAGGAGAGCATAGCCATGTTCCTTTACCTAAGGGGTAATGGAGAAACCCAGCTTCAACTTGTTCCCTAGGAACAAGAGTGCCAAAATGACCCCACTACTTTCCCAAAAGAGTAATCAGGATATCATGGTCTTCTAAGAAGTACCATGATGCATAACACAAGTTCCAACAGTCAAATGTATTGGGGAAATAACATTGTATAACCACTTTCCAGAAAGCCATGAGTCATCAGGGGACACTAAGTACCCAGAGATGATCTACACTAAAGTAACTGGTGTATCTTAATTTTACCCCATAGAGTCTTAATTTTAGCCCGTATAGGACCACATCTGCACCCACTGGGATACTGTTTTATAAAACTTAGTGTTGCTTGTCTCTAACAGTTCCACCTTTGTATACATTCAATGATTTGGAATACCATACCTGGGTCCAAGCAAGTAACCATGGGGATAAAATAAAGCAGGGTCCTGCTCCCCATGTAGTCTAGCATCCATTAAAAAATAGCAGCCAACATAACTTATTTATATGAAAGTTTATTACCTAGGGTACAAAGCTCCCATTTTCTGAATACACGTAGTTTGTGTTATTTTACTGAAAAATAATGATATCATTATATACTTTGTGTACAACCTCATTTCACTTTTTCTCCATTTCTATGCTGGGACAATTACCACTACAATGAGAACCAGACCCACCTGTGAAATAACATCTGCAGGCATTCAGTGCTATAGATTTTCTGCCTACTTTGATCATATGACATCATCATTAATACTGTCTGGCAAGAGTTTAAATATTGTTTTAGAATTAATCATTGAAATTCATGCTTGGAGGGCCTTTCTCAAATATCATATAATAGTCTCAATCTTTAGCAGGGGACCAGGAAAGCTTTTCTCCCCATCATACTAGTTTATGAGTCTCAATTCAAATTTTACATATAATTTTAATTGTGCCATATCCCAGTTTGTACAAAGCACTCTTATTCTTGTCCTTGTTAAAACTAAGTGGTACTGATTAGCCAAAATCAATAATTTTATTTCATTATAATAGTCTGCTAATACAGACCAAAGTATATCTCTTTGATCAAACTTGATTGGTTCTTATAACTTACATCAGCGAAATGTCATAATTGTTCAATTAACATATAAAACTAGGAAGCAAATGTTACAAAGTATTTCAAGTAATTTGGATCAAAATTTCATTTCTCCTAATCTTGTTTTGACTTTGAAATGAGGATAATCTTATTCTGTAATACTCCTGAATTTGAAAACTTACAAATGTAGGCACTGGAGCTGTAAATCAAGCAGTAGCATGTGTGCCAAGCATCCACAACAAGGCTTTGGGTTCACTTCCAGCACTTCCTCAGTTTATGTCTGTGTAAAAATGGGGAAAAAGAGCAGAGTGTTGGAGGTTTATGTGCATAAGTAAAAACCATTAAATTTTGTGTTTTTAAATTCATATGGAGGTTGGAAAGTACAGATATTCTGAGAGTTTAGTATATTAAAAATAAGGTATGAAGCATCCATTAGTGTGTGTACATACTATTATTCCTAGCACTGTTCAGGTTTATGAAGACTGAACAACTAAAAATTGTTACTAGCAGTGTGAACCTTGTCATTTCAGGATTGGAGTTGTGATAAAACTCTCTTGGTGAGATTTTCAAGAACCTCTTTATATCATATAATGTCTTATTTACAAGGAAAGTTGTGTCTAGCATTGGTTCTTCCTTCCCCTGTCAATTCAGATACTCATTTTGTTGACAATTATTTCTTGGTTTTTGTCCCACCAAGGATTTGTCTTCTTCCAGGTTGCCAATTATGCACAACTTATATGATAATCTGTCACACTTTTACCTAACCAATACCAGTGGAATAGTTCAATGGTAGTGAAATTCTTTTCTCTGGTGTCACACATTCCTGGGAAGGTGGCCTACTTTGAGAGGCTATGGTCCCTGGAATCTTTTACAATGAAGCATTTATGTCATCTATATTTCCTAGCTTGCCTGTCTCCAGGTCCTATTCTAATATCTAAAATAAGTAATGTGCCCGTTGTGTGTAAAGCAAATAGTACTTTACTTACCCTATTCTCCTTTCCTTTGCTTTTGCAGATGTCATCCATACTGTAGGGCCAATAGCCAGAGGCCACATTAATGGTTCCCACAAGGAAGATCTTGCAAATTGCTATCAATCATCCTTGAAGCTGGTGAAAGAAAATAACCTCCGATCAGTTGTAAGTACTTCAGAGTTCTTTAGTTTGCATTTCTTTAAGCCTTCATGCAAAGAAAAATGTCAGTGCTGAGTTTAACATAATACTGGACATTTCTTTTACATTGACAGTGTGTACATATGTAAGCTCTCACTCTAACCTTTGCCTGGGTGAGTGTAAGTGCCCGCATCTATATCTTCAGGTTCATGTTTACATATGCATCTTCAGCTTCAGTTCACATTCAGAAGCTTACTCTATGTGGTTTTCCTGACTTTATTAAATCTCAGTTATACCAGGAACACAAAACCCTGAGCATTGTACATTGTAAATACCCAATAGTAAGTCAATTTGGTCTAGAATACATTAATTTGTCTAGGATCTCTCAGGTTTTTTAATGTACAGAGATTACAACCTTGCTGAAGGTGTAGGGTGGGCAAAAAGTTAAAAGTTTTTGAGTCCTGAGCAGGTTGAGTCCTCAACATTGCTTGGGAATTCTTGAGTGGAGTAAGGTTTACAAAGGGAACATTAAACTTTAAGGGCATTATTGCTATACAGGTTACTGCTATTCTTCTTAACATGGATGTAATTACAAAGAGCCTTTTTCAGTGTACCATGGAAAGTTCGATTGAAATAAGGAAGTATTTTACAAGCCAATTATACCTTATAATGTTTGCATAATATTAACATACATGTGTATAATTTATTCAACCTATTGATTTAAAAAAATGTCTGTTCTCAAACTAATCAATACCTAAAACCCTACAAGTGTGTATGTGTGTGTGTGTGTGTGTGTGTGTGTGTGTGTGTATGTGTGTGTGTGTGTGTGATATGCATGCAGGTATCTCCATCCATGAGTATGATGTAGTGGCCATAGGTCAACACAACAGTATAAGAGGATGCCTTTCTCTTATTTCTAGATAGAAGGCCTCTTACTCAGATTGGCTATACTGGTTGACAAGAGAGTCTCTGGGACCCCCACCCCCTGAGCTCCCAGGTACTAGGATTATAGTCTGTTCTGGTTTTCTTCTGGTGCTGTGATAATGCATTCCAAACAAAAGCTCCTTAGTAGAGAAAGAAGGTTTTTTGACTTACTAATGCATCAATATTCTTAGAAGAGAAAGCTGAAATGAAAAGAGAGTGGAGAAAAGTATGAAACCAGTGGTTACTTTGATCTCTATAAGAAAGTCAAAGCAAATATACATGTCAATATGACTAGTTGATTTTACAAAAAAGGGGCTAAAGTACCTATAAAATGGATATCCATATAACTTTATACTTTGGAATATGTAGATTTTAATATCTGAAAAGAAAGTGCTAGTAAATTTATAGGTATTCCTAATGACAATGTTTTCAAAAGGAAACAACAAGGCATACATTTCAACTGCTCAGAAATATCATTTATCATTTTAACAAAGGAAATGAATGATCCTTAGGGATGATCACTTTAAATAATATGTGCAAGAAAAGGACTAAGAGTTACTTGCTGAGTAGTGTTCAGACAATGTTCAGGTCTTGTCATCTTGAGGTTGGAATTAAGTCTACCTTCATATTTTTGATGATGACTTTGAAGTTCCAACCACCTGACTTAAGCAAAATTAGCAGACAATGCTGAACTAAATATATATGAATATTGGTAAATAAAAATAAAGAGAGAAAATACCTGTTTAACTGAAGTGAAATGCTCAACCTAAATAGCCTTGTGCTTGGGTCATTAACTGGAAATCCTATCAAGTTTTTGTTCTGTAATCTTTAATGTAATCTGCTTCTCTCTCTCTCTCTCTCTCTCTCTCTCTCTCTCTGTTGATCCCTCCTTCCCTTCCTTCTTTTGCCTTTCCATATCATCTGGAAAGAGACAATGGTGCTGTTTACTTCATATGGTGGATCATGTCCTTGACCTCTGTTAAACAAATCCTTATACTGAAGTCACCAAATTGTGATTATTTGCAGGGAAAAGGAAGATTTGTAGGCAGGTGAATATGGCAGGTTATGTGCTTCATAATAGTAGATTTACCACAATATGTGAGTTTATATTGGTGTTAGAAGTAGCATAGTTATTACATTGGACATTAAACTTAACTTGAGCATATTTACTTACTAGAGAAGTCATTGACTGATCCCTGAAACATCTCTGTGAGTGTTTCAGGGAGAGAGAAAATCAGAGAAAACATCTCTGTGAGTGTTTCAGGGATGCGATAACGGTAGGGAGCCAACGGTTCCTTACATCTGGAAACAAGCTGTAGGATTGCAACATCATCTGTTTGTGGGTATATACTATTGAGATCTGCAGATATTTGGTCTTCCCATATTTTTCTGTCAAATGAGTTTATTTGGGCAAAATAAATTACTGAGCAGCTGAGACTGAGAAAGGAAAACTTTGAGAGAACTTAAAGAATCTTTCTAATAGACTATTGAATGTAGCAAAGATAAGTTTAGCTTACATTGTAGTTCTTTGAAATAGTGACAATCATTAAACAAAACAGAGTGATGTTACAACACCCAATAAGCATTTAGAAATCAGGTGTTTTAGGTCATTGGCTATATTGTGGATAAAATATTCACTATGAAAACATAGATTTTTGGAAAATTCTTATTATTTCCTCTTCTCTACCCATTCTTTAAGATGGATCGTTCTAACTGTATACCCTATGTGTGCTTTATACAGTAAAAGTAAAACATAGTAATATAACAATCTATTAATTATAATAATCTGAGAGAATATTTTCCATTTGTGAATTTTTGTCTAATATAGCCTCATCAATACCATGGACTAGTTAAATTTCAGCTCATAATAATTACTTTCATGATCTTATGATGATGAGTTTTAAATTAAGATTTAAATCTGGCCAGTGGTTCAAGAATCCTAGAACTAATTTCTCCAATATCTAATTCTTCCAACCTAAGTTCAAATCTTGTTGTATTTCTCAAAGTTCAAATTTTGTTGTATTTCTCAAAGTTTGGACTTGCCTTGGGAAAAATTCAAATATATGAAAATCAATTTCTTAACAAAATTGAGGTTCATGATTCCAATATAGATAAAGGTCAATGAAGAGGATAATTAGGATTTAAAATAATGCAGCATTAGAAGTAGACATATGATTAAAGAGAACCATGAAGCGCTCAAGATTTTGTTTTGTTTTTCAGTAAGACTTTAGGAAAGATGACTAAATAAAAGAAAATTATAGGTCTTGACATACCATTAAGTCGTATCTCATGCAATCTGAGAATTATATAGCCAAGCTTGTAGAGTCCAGCACCTGAATTGCTTTGAATTTTGAATGAGTACTGTGTTCTGAGAAAATTATGTCTATACAGTATCCTTTTGACTCTGCACTGCCTAAAGCATACATGTACAGATTGCTATCAACTTCAGTAACTTTCAGAGGAAGAATCTCTAAAGAATAAGTTTCTTTAGGAATAGAATGGGCCATGGTAAATAATAAGCATATTCAAGAAAGTCAAAACATATGGATATTTTAAGGGTAAAATGAAGAAGATTAAATAAGGTAGAGACAATAATCTTTGAGACAATAATCTTTGCACCAAAGATTATTGTAACAGGGTGATTACAGTTTGCAGTTCAGCCGAGATGGCTGCAGAGTAGTTTCTGCATAAAGCTGTGGTTGCTTCTGTCTGAGAATTTCTAGTAGTCTGCTTTGATATTCCCTGTCAGGCTCTCAAACTTCGGAATTCTGATTTAATAACCCCAGTGGCTTCATTCATTCTTGAACAGGATAGATAGACATGACTCCATTTTGGAGATAACAGCTTTCACACTGTATTGGTATCTCGGTGATGCTTCAGGTGTGAGTGTGGTGAGTATTGGTGGTGAAGGAAAGGAGGAAGTATTCAAATTGGACAAGAGCTGCTAAATGAAAAGACAGTTGTATTTGCTGTCTCTAAGTGCTAACATCAGAAGTGGAATAAATATTAGCTTACATATTATGTTGCCTTAGTTGATCTTTTTTACTTCTTCTTTTTCTTTTTCTTTCTTTCTTTCTTTCTTTTTTTTTTTTGAGCATACACATAATTTGTGGATTTTCCAAGTCTTTCTTCACCTCTGTTTCAATATCATCTTGAAGTCTTCTGTAGCAAACTCTTACCATCAGGTTCATTCTTAGAAGTCTAAGCTTTGCTATGCTAAAACAACTCTTAAAGGTTCTTCCTTTAAGCATCAACTAAGACGCAAAATTTTTATCACTGAATTATTGCCTCACAAAAACTCTTCTAATGATGAAATGTTATGTACCCAGTTTATATTTGTTAGGTGAAAGCTTCCAATTTAAAAAAAAAAGGATGCTCTGTTGGAGAGTTGATGGTAATCAATATTAAGCCAGATTTTACTTGGATAAGATTATTTTCTTAGGAAGTAGAATTAATAATTAATACATAGTTTAGTGGTTTTTGTGGTAATGGGCAGACTACAAAAGTGGTATTTACTATAATGGTGTATATTACTGTAATTTTCATGAATGTTATTCTAGATAATGTATTAGGTGGAAAAAGTATGATATATTTTTACTGTTAAGAGTCACCCAGTGCCAATAGAGATCTCTCAAAACTAGATAATGTTCCCGTCATGATTCATAGATCCTGAGAAGTAACAGCTTTTAATGAGAAAGAAGGCAGCTCTGTACCTTCAGTGTTTCCTCTAGGCATGGCAGTAATAAGTGATTTTGGAATTCTGCATGGGTCTCATTCTGGTGTAGGTTTTCATTTTAAGGCGTAGTCAAGTGAATCTTATTTTCTTAGACAAGTTCCCTTCTGAAAGGGTTGCCATGGCAATGAATTCTCAGCCAGAAATTCTTAAATGTTGGTTTTATTTCATTATCTGAGTTTCTATTACAGGCCACATCAATCAATGCAGTCCCCTCTTGAAGAAGACTTTCATGATATTAAGGAGTTGTCCCTTTAATTCCTTACCTCTGCTCCTCAGCTCAACTTGATGTCGCCATTTCCCAGGCAGCCCTTCATCTCAAAAAACGAATTTTGTAGAACCACATGTTTGATCTTCCTTCTCACTTTCTTTTGAGGCAGCATCTCGGCTTATTTCTCCACTGTCCTCCTTTATAAAGAATGATGCAGTCTTACGTCTTTGCTAGTCAGATTTTTCCCATCTGTGTGACTAATGACACTATTAATAAATAACAAGAACAAAATCATTTTTCCATTTGAGCGTCACTTTATGCTTTACAGTCGTGTGCTGCTGTGTATCATCTCAGTTGTGCCTCTACTTCTCCTTCTAGCTGCCTGAGGCTCTTTGGTTTAGTAAAAGTGGGGAAATAAGACTTAACAAAGACTCTCCCTTTCTGTCTTTGCTAATCATTCCCTTTTACGGGATTTCTTCATCTGGTGTAAAGTAAAAAATAGTTCACGATAATACACTTACTGGGTTATTATTATTATTTGGAAGGCAAGTGTTTAAGCATAGGCAGTGAGGTGAGGAAAAGGAAAACCATGCAAAAATATATGTACATATATTATGGAAATATATATGTATTATCTCTAAAAACAGTGAAATACCCATTCCCATATGTTCATATACTTAACAACTTTTCTTCTGGTAGAGATACAAAAATGATTATTTGATGTATTGAGAAGTAATTGGTTACTCAGTGATAAGATATAGAGTAATATGGCAGATAATATTCCTAAACTCTGACTTCATGCCAGGCTTTTCATTCCAGTCAGCCCTTAAACCAGCCTTGAATTAATTACAAAGTGCAGAGACATTGGAGGCAGAGTAAATGGTGGGAACATAGTACCCACATATGAAAGTCTCAAAAACTAATTAAGGAAAAGAAAATGTTTCTTCCGTTTTACATATAAATTGGAAGAACAATAAGGAAACTCCCCACAGCACCGTACTCAAAGCAAAAAAGCAGGTGGGTTGAAGCTGAAGCTGTTTCAGTCCTGTGGCTTAGCCTCAGTGTACTTTGTACTGACATTGACTGGTTTTGTTTGCATGTTATTGTTGCTCATTGGATTTATTTATTTATTTATTTATTTGACTTGATTTAATTTGTTTGATTTTGCTGAAATCACTGTGGGTCCGACAGGAGTAGTACTGCTTTCTACAAAGTAATTTGTTCTGCTAGTTCTTGATGATGACAACAACAGGAAAAGTATCACTAGAATTTGTGGGTTGTGTTACAGATGTAACATGTGGACTGGCCATGTGCATTAGATTCTGCACAATGACTTAATGATTTGCTAATACTCATCTAGATTAGTTACTCTAAGTGTTGCTCCAACAATAAAACAAAACAAAACAAAAACAAGAAACAAAAAACAAATAAAACAACAGCAACAACAAAATATCCCTGACATTAAGTAAGTATGCAAGGAAGAGCCACTTTGGCTGCTAGTTTGAGAGTAGAGTTCACTGTGATAGAGAAATCATGGCAGCATGATACTTAGGTAACTAGACATATCCAGTTCCAGACCTGAGCCCATGCAATGATTCTGCCCACATTTAGAATGGTTCTCGAAATGTTATCCCCAGTTAATCTAATTTAGAAAATGTATCATATTCCTGCCTAGAGATTTATGTCCATGGTGTTTCTAAGTCCTGTCAGATTGACAGTCAAGATTGACTATCATATCATGTAAGTAAAAATATAAACAGCAAGATACAACAAAACAAAGGTCCCCTTTCAACCCCCCAATACATAGTGATTTACCATGGAAATTAAGGAGCAGGGCTTAACCATAGCATTCTTAGATTTTCACAACTGAAAAAAAAATCTTCCTAATGTGCAGGCCTTCTGTGTCAATCAGTTCTAAGCAGTGTGATGCACCTACTGAGGTCTAGTTTTGTAGATGTTTCTCATGGCGATTCTGTATGAGGAAGCAAACTCTTGACTGCATTCTACCATGTTCTATTGTAGCCACATGTGACTCTTTATATGGAGAAAACATTAGTTTATAATATTCACTTACTTTAATATCTCTTTTGCATTATTTTTATAATTTACATTACCCATCAATTGTATGCTGCACTAGTTTGAATTTGTTCTGGAAACCAATCCTAAGGCAGCAGTTTAGATGCAAGCAATTTCTTGTGGAGGCCTTCACAAGATTGACTGATGGAGGAGGAGCAAAGCAAGGGAGGGAAGGAAAGGCAGCAAAATGGAACAGGCAGCATTATCATGCAGCCATTCTGGACAACTGAGGTTCCGTGCTGCTGCAGCTGGCATGCACTGGACAAATGAGCCCAGGGCAGATATGCTAGCAAGCTGACCCCTTCAGCCTCATACATAGTAGTTTTAATATTATAATCACAATTTCAGTATAACAAATGGGATTCCCAAAATGTTTTTTTATAATAAGTAATAGGTGGTTCTGGTAAAATTGTGAACCATCGGTCTCAGTTAAGCTTTGCTGTGGATAGGACAATGTGGTATTTAATATACTAAACCTCAAAGCTGTTTACTCAAAGATTTTTATTCTTGAGCTAGGATATCTAAGTTCGGTTCCTCTGCAGTTGGAGAATAGTATAATATAGATGCAAGAAAGATGTTAGTTAATGTACCTACAACCTATAGAATGCATGACCTTGAAAATGTGCAGATGATATGTGATGGCACAGAAATAGTACCACAATATTATTCCAGTTCACTTGAATTTTTTCAATATCTCTGCACTAAACATTGCTTCATAATGTAAATTGCAAAAGAGTTAGCCAGCCAAGTTTGGTTCTTGATAAGGCTTTCTTTAACTAGAAGGCAGGATTGGAGGCAATTTATTTGATAAGTAGATTTCTAGTTTCCTTCATGTTGCTAGAGTAAATACCATGACTCAATGCAATGTGGAGGAGAAAAGGATTTATTTGATTTACATTCCAGGTCATAACCTATCACTGAAGGAAATCAAGATAGGAGCTAAAAGCAGAAACCAAGAAAGAATACTCCTCACTGCTAATGCTTGGATAGTTTTCTTATGTAGGCCAAGCCACCTGCCTAGAGATTATTCCACCCACAGTAGTCTGGGTCTTCCCACATCAATCATCACTCAAGACAATCTTTCATAATCATGGCAATGGGCCAATCCAATCTTGACAGCTTCTCAGTTCCCTCTTCCCAGGTGACTTTAAATTCTCTTAGATTGACAGTCAACACTGGACAGGCTGGTAGATTATCTATATTTTAATATTAAAGGAATTCTAGCTTATAACTTCTCTTTATCTTTTATATTATATTGTCTTATATTTCATTACTCTGTGCATTGTCTTATATTTCAATAAAGTCCACAATGAATTATGATCACCTCTTTATGTGAGAAGTTTGTTTAGTCAGTTGTATATTCTGTGGTATTTATTTATGAGCAAAGACCAATACAACATCTCCATTTGGTTGGATTTGTCAACTTCATTGTTCTTAGTTCTTTTATCAAAGCAAAGAACATTCATAGGAAAGTCACTTGTGGTTTCTACAACAATGTCTTCTAGACAAAATACTGGCCCAGCTTGCTGTCAAAGAAAGGATATTTCTGGGAAATTTGTATAGACACAGTAAACAGGTTTGCAATGCAAGCTTTTATTCTGAGTGCTTTATTTTCTCCAACTCCAACAGCAGTTATTAGATTACTGCATCACAAGAAAATAGTCAATTCAAAACACGGACTCCAGAGTCCCAAGCCTGCCATTACATTTGAACAACTGAGCCATTCTGGCATATATCTCGAGGGTTAATAGTTTAGAGCAAAAGCAATGGCTTTAAATTGTGCATGTTTTCCTCACAAATGTATAGATTTATTTGAGGAGGAGAGCAGTTTCAATGTGTGGATTCTAAGGCATTTGTAAACTGTTGAACTGGGGGACCAAGATAGCAAAACAAATAAAACCAATAAAAAATTTAAAATAAAAGTAATTCTTTCCCTGACAAGAGAATGTTCTTTCCACTGCCCCTATCTCTCCTCTCTCTTTTTCAGCTCATTTATATACATACATTTCAGTAGTATTACAAAAAAGAGATTTAATTTCTAATGAGTAATGTGTTATAGAGTGGTTTCAACCACAACTTAGCTTTCTTCATTTTATATCTAGATACATACACATAATTTTAAGGTGTATAGGAGGTAAAACTCTTCACTTCTCTTAGTGTTTCATGGAAGTGGGATAGTATCATACTCATAATTATGAGTTAACTTCATTTTAACCCAAACAGACAGAATGTTATAATGCTGTCTCACCTTCTTGTGAGCCAATGTACTAGGATTTCTCTTCTTCAAATATACTACCAGGCTAATCATCCCAGGAGCTGTATGAGAAAAAGACTTGTGACTGGATTAAGAAGCAGGACTCATATATTTTATTGAATCAAAGGAGGAAAAGGCAGAAGAAAGATGGGGTATTTTAGGTGACAAAGGAGTAGAAAAACCACATGTCTCACTTGTGACACATGAACATGCCCTATGTCTCTTTCTTCCTCCTTAGCTTTCTTTAATATGATATGGTGATGAAGAAGGAATCATGGTGGAAGGCTAGGACCTGGAACAACAGCCCATACTTTTTCATAAAGACACAGGGTCTGATTAGTCTGATGAATAGCTCTTCAGTTAGCTTGTGAATGTCTCCATTAGAGTACTATAACATCAAATGAGACTAAAATGTCTATCTCTACCAGGAGGCTAATTTAGGTTGATACTGCTGCTACCCTCCAGATGATATCCATTCTTGCAGTTTGATCAAGTCTCATTCTGTATCAAGATAAACTTTTACATGCCATCCTTTCTTTAGTTTTCCATCACTTTGAAAAAGTTAGAGGTATTACCTATTTATTTATGTCAGCTCATGGTTTCAGAGGTATCAGGCCATGTGTGCACTGTGACAACCTGGAAGTAGCAGAACAAAAGCTAATGCTAAGAAAAAGCTAAGCAACACAGGCATCCACTCCTCTGATACATTCTCAGAGACTTGCTTCTCTACTACTACTTTTTCCTACCTGGGAATGTGTCCTATTACAGATCCATCAAAGAATTAACTGATTCTTAAATTAGTGCCCTTATGATCAGATGGCTTGTGTAAACAGTATCAGAGACACCCTTAGGTCTTTCTTGATCCAATAAAGTTAACAATTAAGATTAACTACCACATTCATTTTATTCATATAACCAACCTTAGCGAAATTTAATTTAACTTGAATTTCACATACTTTTGTATCATACATATACATGTACCTGAAGTTCTAGGTAAAGTATAAACAAAACTTAAAACATAGTGTGTGTGTGTGTGTGTGTGTGTGTGTGTGTGTATGTGTGTAATAGTAGATTTCAATATACTTAAATAATGTATTATTCTACTTTTCAATAAGATAATATGACAAATATCAATCAGTGACTATTAGTCAGTGGTAGGCCAATGCAATTGACTTGTGTCCCCTCAAAATCCATAATAAGCTTCTTAACCTCCAATAATGATAGCCTTGAAAGGTAGACAAGGTGGGATGAAGAGCTTCTAATTATAACCAGACTGAGTTGATGTGGTGAGGACAGAGTCCTGGTGACATGATTAATACCTATGTGAGAAGATACCTGAATCTGATATCCAAAAGCCAGAGTCAAATGAGACAACTGGTTCTTAAATATTGTCCTCTTACCTAAACACACACAAACCATAGCCTATACCCTGACATGTGCTTATACACTAAAAATAAAATGCATTTTAAAACTTGGTTATTCAACAAGTATCTACTAAATGCTGTTTTCCAATCACTGTTCAAATTATATAGGTTGTTATCTACCCTGTAGCTGTTACAATATACTGGCAGCAATTTTTATTATTCCTAAATAATTTTATATAGTTTCAGGTGCTATGACTCCCAGTGTTATTACGTTTGGGGGAAATTATTTCATCATGTATTTGAATCTATGGGAAGAGTTTTATTTTTAAGAAAGGATGAATATTGATCCAGTAAGCATCAGTTTTATGAAATAGCAATAATATATTTTTAAAATTCTGTGATTTTTGCCTACTGTGGGAAGAGAAGGTCTTGCATGAAAATATCAACAGTAGCAAAAGAATTGATCAGGAGCAGTGTTCTAATGCTTAAAATTGAGCAATTTCTCCATGTGGTCCATGTTTCTTGCAAGAAAGTGAAATCAGCTTTTTCTTCTATCAACAGTACAATAGCTATTGCCCTCAAGAAGGCACTGTGTGCAAAGGGAAAAGAACTGACTTTGTAGTTCAAAAACCCAGAACAAAATCCAATTTTACATAGTCAAGATTCAGATCACTAGAAATGACAAACCTGTATCATAAACTTCTTGTCGGGATTACATAAGAAACAGTCTACATAGCCTTGCTATTGTCTTGCAAAAGCAAAGAAAGAAAGAAAAAGTTGATCAAATCATCCATAGAAACAATCAGGCAAGCTCTTCATGGAGAGGAACACCTGTAATCCTAGCACTTGGAAGGCTAAGGAAGGAAGGTTTAGACAGAACAAAGGCAGACAATATTAGACACATTCATCAGGGAAGAACACACAGTTTAAAAAACAAAGACCCCAAACCTAATTAATCAATACAACATTCTCCTTAAAATCATAAAGGTCCAAAAGAAATAGAAAAAACCAAAAAGATTAAAACCTGTGGCCTTTACACTACTCTGATTTTCCAACATTAAACTAGCCTTGCATTCCTTTATGTGATGAATCCTGTTTAGTTTTGCTCTTTAGTTCTTTTAATTGATTGCTGGATTCATTTTGCTAACAACTTAGTGAACTATCTTCACAAATGAAATGGTGTTAAAGCAATATCTTTACTTTCCTTTTTGTCAGAAAAAATTGAGAAAATGTCTCTTCTTTTGAGAGAGTTTGTGAAACGTTGATGTTCATAAAATATTTGAAGTGTATTTCAGAATTTTAAGATATTACTAAGATACATTTACTTATATTATATTTTAAAAATCTTAAATATTACCAAGAAATCATAAATTGCACCACATTAGTGATAATGGAAAAGATAGAACACACAGATAATGCATGGTATTGTTAAATGTATTCAGTTGTGTTTCATGTTTCTGCTCTGACTTTATAAAAACATGTGGATCATTCCCCCAGAAAACTGCAATAGATCTTAGTTTATTGGATGCCATGAAGAACACGTGTTTTGACCATGCTTTAGATGACAAGAAAAAACACAAAACTGAGGTCACTAGCAGTAGACCACACTCAGGAATGTGTATGACCTTGGAATAAGGAGCTTACCTTAGTCAAGTTCAAGTTGTACAATATCTAATATCTGAGGACTGCCTGCTGGCAGCATTCCTGGCACCTAGAGAAATGAGTCCTTTAATGCAGGGTCTGTACAGTACATAACACATCCACCACACCAGACTGTGGTACAAATGGGTTTCTTGAACAGAACCCAGTATATGCTAATATCCGAGACCTGTCTCTTAGACAGGATTTTAAAGAAATGAAGTCTCTAGAAAAATATATAGTAAGGCAGATTCTTTGCTTCTTTAAAGAAAACCACTGACAAGGACTAGAAGGCTGTTTCTTTTTTCCTGTTAGCATTGAGCTGTTTGTGAGGGTATTACACAGGAGGGAGTCTTGCCCGGAGAGCTCACTCTAAAGTGTGTATCCTTGGTTCCCTGTTTTGTTTTGGTGTCTTGCCTATTTGCCAGAATAAAATATGCAGGAATTCACCCAATATTATAGATGTATCTTAAATTATGTATTGCAAGCAGTTGGGCCAAGAATTTTACAAGCTTACTGTTGAAACATAACCTATATTAAACTATAAAAGTTACAGTTTAATAATTTACATTAAATTCTACATATAACTTATTACCTTGCTTGTCCTTGTTTTTCTGTTCTCAGTATTACAATTTGCATATTGTACCTGCATTGTGGGATTGCTATACAGTGGTGTGCTTCTGGCCATCTCTTCTTAATTCTATTTATAATGTCATATAAGGTGCCATGATGACAAACTTTGTATCACAGAAATCAGCAAGCAATGCAATTTCTGGATTGATAAATTATTCTCATTATGATCTAGATATAAAAGTATGTAAATATGCTAATGAAACAGATTCTATTTAAAATTGTATCATTTTCATAGGCAAAGTGTTACAACTATCAGAAGGATCTGGAATTCCCCCTAGTATCTGAAAATTACTATTGTGTTCAGCGAAACAGAGGTTTAGTCAGTGACAAATGAGTAAAGTTATGAGATAGGCATTTTACAGTCTTGTTTGGTCCTATTCATTAATTCAAATAAAAAACATCTGCAAACGTCATTATTAGAACACTGCTCATTTTTCATTTGCCACAGCAATATGTTCATATGTGTATATTATAACATGGGTATATCTAAGTATATTTATGGGATCAGAAGGCCTTCTCTCCATTCTATTCCCAGCTATAGGAAGCAGGTTTTGTGAATATAATCTTTAGAGATATTAAATATAGGTAAAGCAAATAAACCTGTGCGCAGTCCTGGATAGGATAGGGAAAGCTAAAAACGAAGCGAGATCACATTCTGATTTCTAACAATGATACTTTTCTATTTAACCTGAGGTATCAAAAAGTAATCAGCTTGACACAGACTCAGAAACAAATGATGATGGCTGTTTCTCTTTTGCTGGCACCCACTTCTGTGTCCATCCAATCAAAAAGCACCAATGATGCTTGGATACAATGATGACAGGATACAATAGTGTTGAGCTTTCGGCATGACCACTCAAGATTCATAGAAATGACAGTAACTGCTTGTATATTGACTATGCCATTTAAGGGTGTATGAGCCCATGTTCCTAATAGTCTAATTTACAGGAGTCTAACAGCAAGTTGTAAAATGCACACAAATGCATGAACTAAAAATGGAACTTAGTTCCCCATTGGCAAGAATGAAGAAGAAATGGCTCTGCATGGAGGTTGTGTGAATGCACTAACAGCCTGTGATTATGCCTTTTCAGGAAGAGGAACTGTTTTGTGAACTCTCTACCTCCAATTTTATGAAAACTTGCTTATTTAGTGAACTCCATTTTTTACCACTGCAATCATGTATATTCATGGGGATTTACAGGTCATAATTAGAGTCAAGTTCTCCTCCAATGCCACAGAGCATGCCCTGCTTCTTTTCACCTAGTTTTTACTGATTTGCCTCCCATTGATTATTTTTTCGTGGTTCTGATATTACAAAAGAAGGAAAATCAGACAATAGAAAGGTAGTCACACTATTGCTCATCTAAAGGTGACAACCAAGGAGAGAGTGACAACTTCATGTGTAAGGGTTTTATACTAGGGATAAGGAAAGCTTTCAATGGCCTCACTTGAGTCTGGAGACACAAGGTATTAATTGGTTTACTTGCCTCCCCATCCCCAGCTTTAACTGCTTTGTGTGCCCAAGGAAGTAGTACCTGCCTCACGAGAGAACTACACATAGTGTTCAAGGCTTAGTGTTTCCAAAAGAAGAGATTTTTCACCACTTTTATCTTCTTAACACTCTAGCCCTCCAAATCTTATATTACCTTGGGCATTGAGGATTTTATTTAATCAAGTCTGCTATACCTTAAAAATGACAAGTGATTAAAATTTCCTTTATTTTTGATATAAACAATAAAGGCAGACTATGCAAACATTTCTTCATCTGCATTTTTAAAATTCTCATTTGTCAGGGAAAAAGTGCAAATGAGCAAACATACATTTTCCAAATTTCTGATTATTCTGCTGGTTTGCTTGCACACATTTGAATACCATAAATATTTATCCTATTTTAAATTTCATCTCTGTAGAACTCTCTATAATAATGCATACCCGTGACATCATCCTCAAAATATAATCTCTTAGCCTTGCTGTAAGTCACCCAGGATGTATTCTGACCCTTCTCCATAACTGTGATCGTATGAGAGTCAAAGGAGGAAGATCTGAAGTGGACAGCTTCAGCTTTATTTCATGTCTCCCTTTATTTTCTCCATTATGCTATTTTGATTCAAATGAAGGTGGAAGGCTTTCTCAAAATTCTATCTCAGTGGCCTTCTCACAGGGTTAATGGTTGATTTCTTCCAGATTATAAGTCTTGTTACAATGTAAGAATTCTGACATCTTGCATCAATTCTTTTCTATAGCTTTAAAAAAATATTCATTCTATTTCCTGTCACAAGCACAGGGATGCTATCGGGGCATTCAAAATGCATTGACATTATTTATATTAGAAAAAAAAAGAAACTAATTTCGGGGTCCAGGCACCACTGATTTTTTTGTTCTATTTGTATAACGTAGTGTGACAGCAATTCCAATGTTGACAAATTTGGCTTAAATGGTAATCAAATGATGCCAAGTTTCAAATAAGTATTTTTTTTCTATGGACCTACACTATGCACACATTTAAAGATGTAGTGTTGTTTTTTGGAACATAACAGCTTGAACAAGTCGGTTTGTTAGTTGCAGGCAAAGCCTATTCTAAAATATCCCAGCTGTGATGACTGCAAGAGAATTTGTTCTGTTTTAGTGAGCTACATGCTATAACTACACCACATATGTCAGGCAAAAGGCTACAAACGTATATGACTTTGGTGGCACTTGTCTTTTCTCAGTGTCAAAGCTACCCCAGATAATTCAACTCAAACTCTTTGTGGGCTTCTTTGAAGGACATTGGTGTTCCCTGGAGAAACACAATGGGAAGAGTGACACAGATGTGTGTGTGTGTGTGTGTGTGTGTGTGTGTGTGTGTGTGTGTGTGTGAGAGAGAGAGAGAGAGAGAGAGAGAGAGAGAGAGAGAGAGAGTCTGTGTGTGAGTGTGTATTTGTGAGCATATGCATATGAGTCGTGTGCATGTGTGTGTACGTAAGAGAGAGAATCCGTGTGTGATGTATGTGTTAGTGTATGTGTGTGTGTCTGTATGCATGTATATGTATGTGAGTGAGTCTGTATGTGTGAGTGTGTATTACATGAGTGTGTATGTGCATATATGTGTGTGATTTGGTGTGTATATGTGAGTGTGAGTGTGTATTTTAAGTCCTCACTTTTAATTTCTTTGAATCATCATACCCTTATGTTGTTTTGTTTCTTGTTTGTTTGTTTGGTTGGTTGGTTAGTTTGGTTTGCTTTTAGCTTTTCAAGACAGGGTTTCTCTGTGAAGCCCTGGCTGTCCTGGAACTTGCTCTGTAGACCAGGCTGGCCTCGAACTTAGAGATACATCTGCCTCTACCTTCTGAGGCCTGGGATCAAAGGTGTGTGTCACCACCACCCAGCTACACCCAAGTTTTTAGAATACTGTTCCATGCCTTCCTATAGCAGTGATTGTCAACCTTCCTAATGCTGTGACCTTTTAATACAGTTCCTCACATTGTAGTGATCCCAACCATATTACTTCAATGCTACTTCATAAATAATTTTGCTAACATTGTGAATTATAATGTAAAAATCTGATATGAAGGATATCATATCAGATCATCATGCCTCTGGGCATCATGACAAATAAGTTGAAATCCACTGCTCTATAGCATTATAAAAAAAGAAGATATCAAAAGGAACACTCGCATCTGTGTACTCATTGTTCTGATTAAACACTGTATAGAACTATATTCCTTTATCTTTGAAACAAATCTAGCAAAGTTGTCCCTTAAACAAACCAAAGAATATCAAATGATGGAGAAAACGTGGAAAACTTTGGGCACTTAGACATTGTAGATAAGCTGGAAAATGATCAGAAACTCTTAGAAACAGTCTGGCATTACCTTAAAAAAGTTCAGTGTTCTTCCTAGGTCTATATCCAAGTGAATTAGAAGCATGTCCGAACATAAAGTTGTCCATTAGGGCTGCAGATGCAGTGGTCGGTCCATTGGCATGAGGTGTGTGAGGCTCTAGGGTCAATACCCAATACTTGAAGACAGACAGGCAAGAGCTTATATACTAATCTTCAGTGCAGCATTATTTAAAATGGTCCTAGACTATTATATATTATTGAACTACCTGAAATGCATATGAGAGGATGAGTAGACAGGACTGTTGTATCCATCTCTGAAATAGAATATGATAAAATAGTGTGATGAGAATGAAATAGTGATACATTCTACATTGGTGAAAGTTGAATATGTTAGAATAAATGAAATCAGTTAGCTGTGCACATACAATAAATACACACACATACAACACCCCCACACATACTCTCTCTCTCTCTCTCTCTCTCTCTCTCTCTCTCACACACACACACACACACACACACACACACACACACATACACATATACATACACAGTTATTCTACTTTCCAGAGATAGGTGTAACTGACCTATCCATAAATAATGAATTAGGAGAGTGGCTTCCTGTAGCTGGAGGAAGGAGATAAGAGAAAATAGGATGGGAACTATAAAGGAACCTTTTTTTGAGCTGATGAAAATGATATAGAATTAGTAAAATGGTTGTGTAATTCTAAGTATACTCAAACCACTAATTTATATACTTTAAATTGTTAAATATTATGGCAAGTGAATTATATCTCAATATAAATGTTTAAAAACTATAAAGCCCTAGTATTACCTTGATCACTAAATAGGTATAGGAACCCAGTAGAACTGGAAAGACCTCCAGAATCCAGCTCATTTAGGAAACATGACACTTTTTAGAAAACTTTGACTTTAGTGTATGTAACTAGGTAATAAGAGGACAAGGGAAATGTCACACAGGGACTGTTGTCATATAAGGCATTGCTTGCAAGAGATTTATAAAAGACAAACTACTCAAAGGGTTTTTTTGGTTTTTTTTTTGTTTTTGTTTTTTTAATGGAAATTACATGGATATATGCATAGACCAAGTATTCACTGGGAACCTGCCCTCCTGCTTCACATGTTAGGAGTAGTCATACCATAATTGCCCTCTGTGTAGGAGGTATGCAGGTCTTATTCTCATTGATAAGCACTAGAGGAACCTGGGACTTTAAACATCCAGAATTGTTCCTTCATAGGAAGAATGTGTAGCCTGTTATCCATCCAGAAACTGGGAGCAGACATGGTTAACAACCTGGTTACCTTTTAGCTACCTCTGTGGCTAGTGATTACATGGGATTTCCTCCCTCCACCCCAGACCTTTAATTGTAAGCTTGTTTTTCTCAGTCAATCCATCTTCATGGGAGATGTCACATAGACTTTACAAAGAGTTTCACTGTAGTCATGTCCAATTTTTATTTAGTTTAGTTTGTGCATTGCTGTGTACACAAGATTGAGTTAATTATTACAAAGAAACTTTTCACCAAGTTTCGCTATGCTTAAATATTCCTAAAGTAAACTATGTGGGGACAGACTCTCAAAGCTTGAAATAACACAAGCTACTTTGTTGTGTTGAACTGAACTACCTTCTTGCCTTCCATGGATAAATTCTCTGCTGGCAATGGAAGTTGTAGAGGACTCAGAAACTGGTACCTATTGTGTGGGATTAGATCCTCAGAGAGGGTAAGAAACTTTAAGTGGAATTGGAGAGTGGGAATTCATGTACTTGCAAAGTACCTGTGACTCCTTCCTTAAAGATGGGTTCTGTAGATTGACTGAGAAAGGAAGCTTAGGATGAGGATCTGGAGGTGGATTCAGAGTGGTCCATGGTCACAGAGGGCAAAGGTCACCAGAGTATTAAGCATGTCCACTCCCAGCCCTCTGGATGGATAGCAGGTTATGCATATTTTCCTTTGAAGGAACAACCCTGTGTGTTTAACTTTTCAGATTCCTCTAGTGGTTATCTGTGAGCACAGAGTCCTCCATGCCTCTTACACTCCTAGATTGTAAAGTCCTGAAGAACAAAGGTTTTATTTGGTTCATCTCCATTTATCTTGTCACTTAATGAGTACTCAACTGACAACAGATGTATTCCCACAGGCCTTTTGTTTAATTTAAAAAAAAAATGTTGCTCTGTTTTGGAACCCAGGGCAGAGTTAGCAGGCTACTGACTGGGCTTCAAATCTTACCCTCTGGATGACACATACATTGCTTCTTTCTATGGAAAAATGAAAGATGCAAGTTCATTCTGGGGCTCCAGGAGAAGCTGGAACTTGAGGTCAGTTTCTCCCATAACTGCCTCCAGTCACCATGTTCTGTGGTTCTCTGACTCTCTTGATGTGATTCTTTGTTTCTCTCCTGTCTTCCTTGAGCTAACCTGAGCTGGCTTCAGTGTTTGACGCCCATGACATTCCTAGGACAGTTGCCTCACAGCTTCTGTGACAGCTCTCTTCTCGTCAATTCCTTCTCTGTACATTCACCTTGTATTTTACTTGTTTGTGTGTCTGCCTCTTTGATTTCAGTCCAGCATGCCTCCAATTGGTTACTCTCTGTTCTTGTATAAAAATATGTATATCCTCAGATGTATTTGTCTAATCTTACTGCTCCCTGGGTTGGGAGTTTCAGTGATAACTCCCATTTTCCAACTATCCAATTGTATCTACCTAATTCTACCTAACACTTTTCTCTGAGTGCTATAACTAATAGCCTGCGGCCTGATAGAGTGGTCCATCACATAATCCACAGTCCTTAGGTCAGTGAGAGGGATAACTCCTCATGAAGGCAGAGATCCAGGAGCTTTCCTACATTTCATTATTTGTTTCTCTCTGTTATTTCTATTAACTCCTTGCAGACAGACCTTCTATTCAAATTAATTCAGTAATATTTATATTGAGATATTAATTTACTATATAATGAATTACCACATCTGGTAACCATGATGTTCAAAAACCATGGATGGTGACAGAAGTGAATGAAGGACAGAAGAGATTATAACAAAACAAAAAGGCAGAACAATCCCTATTTGATGTCTGTCTTGATGGTATTTTAAATGCTTTAATGTTGAGGCTGCATTACAAATCACTTAGGACATTTGCACATGGTACCTCCTTTAGAGTAGTCTGCTTTGATCACTTACCTTTATTTCCTCCCTCTTTGGTGGTCAGTGTCTTCCTGCTTTGCTTTTTCTGATTTGGGGAATAGTCTCATATCTGTGTATGTATATTTGAATATCTCTTTTTTCAGAAGTTCATTGAAGTTAGGGTCAAGGGATGTCTTGCTGCTCACTGAATCTCCGACTGAGCATGCTACCCAATACATTTCCAGTGTTTGATAAATATTTCTGGAAGCAATAATCAGATGAATTTTGGGCCTTTGAAAACTTCGTGTGCTATAGTTAAGAGCCAACAATCATTCTGAAATATAATTTCCCCAGTGAGGATAGCTAGACTGTCTGTACCATGAGACTAGAAGATATGTTGGTAAGGGAGGGAAAAGTTTGACAATTTGGGTTGAGAAGAAATTGGGAACCATTTTAAGTTTCTAATCAAAAGGGGGTAAGGGTCAGACAACCTAAATTGGATTGAATGGAGCGTATAAAGTTCTATTGCTTAGCTACTTGCAATATTTCACTTCGAAATGGATTCCCTGTTGTTAAAAGGCTGCCATGTTTTCATTTTCTGGAAGGCAATGAAGGTAGATGAATTGTAATGTCCTGTCTGCTCATTCCTCAGTGGGAACACCTCACTCTTAAATGTCCCCCAGTGTAAACGCTTGCTCAATAAATACAGAACACTTTGTTTTTCAACAGGCTGCTCAGAGAAATCTTTCCACTGCGAAGTGTTTGGAGAGGGACAGAAAAACAACAACTAAAACCCATGAAACAAATTGTGTCCCTTATAATACTCATTCAGGACTCTGGAGTAAAGTGAAATATAATCCTCTGACTTTACACAGGGCTCCTCATTATGAAGGCTTGGAAAAGTCAGATTGATGCGTAATCTCTTGGGTCTCAATGACATTTATTAAAATTTCTTTCCCGTTCCAATTTTCTCCATATCCTCTAACTGACAATCTTCAAACAAGAAAAGCAAAATAGTCAGCGTTAAGGCAACCTATGTCTTTTGTCTTTCTTCCCCCTGCCCCCACTTTAAAGAAGTTGATTCTCACTATTTTATACTTCATCATGAAGAAAGTAGTTATAGGTAACAAGATAAAAAAAAATATGGTTACCTACCACACAGTTAATTAATGTTTCCAAGTAGCTACTGTTGGAGGTTGATAAGCCACCAGTATAAATTCCTCTGCTCAAAGCTGAGAAGTTATGTCAAGAAGACAGCAGAAAGGGAAAATAATTAGCTAGTGTTTTATGAGGAGAGTGTGCAAATGAGCTCCTGTTGTCCTAGCCCTACTTGACTTTCCTGCTCAGGATGGCTTTTACAAGTCAGTCATCAGAGGTGTTTGGCAGTATGTGGATCTTAAGCTCTATGCGGATAAGAACTATTCTAATGATTATTTTTTTTTGCCTGTCTTTTTATTCTGTAGTTTAATCTTGAACAGAAATGCCAGGCCTTTCAAAAACCGAAATTAAAAACCCATACTCCCAACTCAGAAGAGTTGTCTCAGATTTTGGTGTGCACCAGAGTGTCTGAGATCATGGAGGACAAATACATTTTACCCTGTAATTCTGAGGAGAGTTGAGGAGTAACAATCCACTCTATTGTGTTTCAGTGGCTGGCAGTCCTGAGGGTTTGGTTCTCACCTAGACTGTGTACCCTCAACTCCTCTGGTGATAAGAGCATTATCTTCTTTGGGGACCTGCCTGGCAAAACTGCCTAGGCTTGGACCTAGGTTTCTATCTAGGTTTCATATCTCATTGAAGTCTTGAAGTGACTATTGAAGCTTCTACATATCAATTATCCTCATATGTTATTAACTAGAACAATATATGTAGGTCGTTTATATCTAATAGGACCAGAAACAAGTATTTCTCTCCCTGAAAGGTAGGATGAATTGGTGAACTGTCTACGACTTCCTTTATGACTGGGGTTTGAAAGTGCTATGGGAAGGACTGTAGAAATTCCCTGGGATCCATTGTAAAGGTAGAACTGGACTCATATTCTTGTGTCTCCCACAGTTAAAATCTCTTTGGTGCAAACTTGTGTACATAGTAGTACAGGCAGAATCACAAAAGAAGACTGTCACTCACAAGGGCTGGCTAGCTGTCTACCAGGAACTGCCTCACACCTCCCTGACCCTTGTATTTACATGTTCAGTATATCATCTTCTTGGTTCTGCCAATCCAAAGTTTGCTTTCATGAGAGTATCCCATGCTGTCTATATCCAGCCAAGGATGCAGAACTGTTACAGATGTGGAGAAATGTACTTATACTACTAATCTGACCTCAGAATGTATGGCAGGACCTTGGAATTAGAAGTTCAAAATGGAAGCTGAAGGCTTAGGAGAGTTACAAACCCTTCACTCTGATGTTATATGCATGCCCACTCATAAGACATGGCAGCAAAGGAATAAGTGAGCATGGAGTAGAGAGTTGGACTTCTTTGTAGTTTAGACCCTTGTAGGGCCACAGGTCCTGATGAACTAGTTTATAGCCTCTAGTGCTTTGCCACTGTTTTCAAACCTAACTTGAAACTAACTTGATAGAAATTCAGGGTGTAGTTCTGCCTAAACTAACATAACAAAGTACAGGGTTGCACACACATTCCAAGTCTGAATAAACTTCATACTGTATCAGTTCTACCTGTTCCCATCTGCTGTACCGACAGATGACCACAATGTAGAGCTTTACACATATGAGTTTGTTACTTACTAGATTGGAAGTTTAAAATGAATCTCATAGGGCCAAAGATGCAGTGTGAGCAGGCCTGTATCCAGCTTCTGGGATACCCTGTAAATCAGCTTGGACCCTGTCACTCCAGATTTTGCTTACTTCCATCATTATGTCTCCTTTCTTCTGTCTGATTTCTCACTTTCTACTTTTCCCACAGGATTTGGGAGTCTGATGCACACTTCTGGAATAATCTCCCACTCTTAAGATCATTAAGTAGATCACATAAGACAACCCCTTCCTGCCAGGCAAAAAAGGACGTATTCACACAGATTTGGTTCCAGACTTCTTTAGGAGGTTATTATTTATCTTACCATGTTAAATCACAGGATTTGAGGATCTGAATCAGGCATTGTCCGAAGAATAGCCTGTGGGCTAAATCTGGCTTGTAAATAAGCTTTCATGGGAAATGTTCATTGCCTTTCAGTTATGTATTGTCAGTGGGTACTTTTGCACTGTGATAGCAAAATTGCATACTTGTGACTAAGAGCAAATGACCAGTGACTCATAACCCTATGGCATCTTCTTGCCACTTTTTGTAGAAAATATGTTCTGGACACTAGCCTGAAATTCAGTAGACTGGTTTTGTTAGTCTATGCTAAGAAACTTTTTAAAGCAGCAGACACCGTAGCTGCATATTTCTAAGGCAATATTTTTCCATTGTTGACTATAAATACACAGTTAAATTTTGATTAAAATGTAGCTGATGGGAGTATAAAGAACAATTTCATAATATTTGCAAATAAATAAACATTCACAAAAGAATAGACTGATGGCAACTCCTATCTGTTCTTTATTGGTGAAGAAGCTACTGGGGCTGTACATAGATGCAGGAAACTAATGTGGCCTTTCAGTCTGCAGAGTCCTGTTTAATGCTGAAGGTGTCCATCTTTGTTCTGACCAGAAAAAGACAACTGACTAGACCACATATACATTAGTCACCATATTCAACATGATTAGAATCTGTATGTTACCTTAAATTTCTTAGCTGCCCAGGTGAAGACTAGCTCACATTTAACAAGAACATTATTAAGGGCTTATCTTGATAAGTTTTATTTATAAAAGAAATTATATTCTCAGGAATTCCTGTATCTTAAAATGTTATAGATTTCACTCGGCCCCACCACACATCACCTGAGTTTTCCTTTATCGTGCTCATAGGAAATTAACTGTGTTTTTCTTTTCAATCATGCTTCCATTTGGTTTGATCCAACCTGAGGGAGGGCACTTATTTAAAAATAGCTCCAGGAAATCCTTCATGTAATGAAACTTTCAGCACAGTGGGATTTCTTCAACTTAGGAAGTAATTGGTCAAGATTAAGTTTTTCCTACAGATCAAAAAGTTTACAAATATTTCAGATCCCATTACACATCATCTGGATAAAAGTATCACTATACTGAGGTCATCTAGGACCTTTCATAATTTCTAGGAGTTGATCAAATGCAGGACTTTCTCTTGAATCTTTAAATACCACCACTTTCAGATTTATCAGCTCTCTCATAGGACAACAGTGGGAAAATGCAGACTATAGTCCTTATTTCAGATACCCATAGGCTGGCTGCACCATCTCTATAAATTATTTAATATTCTTAGCAGCAGTTTTCTCATCTCGAGATTAGGGAATTAATACCTCATACCTCCAATATGGTTTTAAGAGTTAAATTAATTAATGGATTTCTTTTTTATGTTTTTTATCGGATATTCTCTTAATTTTACATTTCAAATGTTATCCCCTTTCCTGGTTTCCCCCTCTCCCGGAAACCCCCTAACCAAATCCTCCCTCCTCCTGCTTCTATGAAATACTTAAAATAGTCCTTGAGATTATATGCATCAATTAGCTCCATCATTGGCATCTGAAGAACAAGGTATTATTAATCATCACGGAAGTCCTGGGTAGTTGATAAAATTATATTTTATTCCTTTCAAATATTAACAAAACTGGGAGTGAATCAAGTTATATAACTTGTATATCTTGGCTGGAATCCTAGAAAACAGGTATAACTATGGGCTTTCTGATCACATCCTGGCCTGAAGACTATCATTGCCCTTTTCAAACACAGTGTTGAGGTAGAATCCATTTCATGACAAAGCTAAGTTTCCTTGGGATGTGGTAGCTTAGTGGCCACATTCACATTATGATGGTATCTCATCCAACTAGGAATACTATTCACAAGAATACTTGATTTTGGACATTTTTTACAGAGAGCTTTAGGTATTTGCCAAAACTTCACAAATAATATTCAGTTTCGATAAGACTATCTGTAATTTTTTCCCCTTTTCTGTCTCCTTAAAAAGACAAAATGGAATCCAGGTTTGGTGGTACAGTCCTTTAATCCCAGCTCTTGGGAGGCAGAGGCAGAGACAGGTGGATCCCTGTGAGTTCTACGCCAGCTGGTTCTATAAAGTAACTTCCAGAACAGCCAGAGCTGTCATACATAGGATCCATGCTTCCAAAAACCAAAAACAAAATAAAACAACAACAACAGCAGCAATGCATGTGGAATATGGATTATGAGTGTATTGACAGATGCCATCTCTCATGTGAGCTTTGTTTTCATATTGTATTCTACTATAAGGACACTCAGATGGATTATTATCAGAACAAAGAAGGATTTTACTGACTTGGAGTATTAGAACTTTAAGGCCCCTTGACTTAAATTGAAGTGCTTCAGGTACTTGGCTGGTAGTATCCCATTCAGGGGTTACTGCTTCTACTTGTCCTTACACTTGTGCCTGTTACAAGTGGCAATACCCTGAAAGGCTATCAGAAAAATATGCTGATTTATCAAGCTTGTATTTTAGAATGGGAGACCATTACCTTGAGAGCATCAGGAGCTCTGCAGAATTGGAAATGAGGGCAACCCCTGCAGATACAGGTAGACCTTACAAAGCCAAGGCTTTGTTGGAATTGGATACACTTTATGCTAAAGGAGCCCTAGAGAGATAGCCCAGTGAGTGAGAGATTTACAGTAAGCCTTTGCAGTTAAGCTATCATGCCTGGTTTTATTTTGTTTGCAATAGCTGGAATGGAATCCAGGACCACACCCATGCCAGGCCACCTCTCTGCCTTTCTAAAGTACTGCTCAACAAGAAGCTCTTGTTATTACCATGAAAGCTTTTTAGTGTGCTCAGATGCAGTTTAGAACTTTCAAAGTAAGCAGTGGAATTATTTTAGCTCCTTTCTAAAAGAGAATTTAGGTGAGTGTGCAGAGCAGGAAAGAGGATTGGCTCGATTTCTTGCTTGCTACTGTAATGTGATTGCGTCTATGCACCAAGGATGGGAAACTTGATAACTGTACTGCTGGTGAACAGGAGCACAAGTAGGCCCTTCCTTGGAGTCTGAAACACAAACATAGGTTTTACTCGAGTCTGCCTTATCTGTTTTCTTGTTGTTGTTATTTTTTATTAGCTATATTCTTTATTTACATTTCAAATGATTTCCCCTTTCCTGGTAGCCACCCCCCAAATCCATTTCCCCTCCCCTTGTTCCCCAATCAACACCCTCCCGCTTCCCTATCCTGGTATTCCCCTACACTGGTACATTGAGCCTTTCCAGGACCATGGGCCTCTCCTCCCTTTGATGTCCAACAAGGTCATCCTCTGCTGCCTATGCGTCTGGAGCCATGGGTAACTCCATGTGTACTAGCTGGTTGATGCTTTTGTCCCTGGGAGCTCTGGGAGTACTGGGTGGCTCATATTGTTGTTCCTCCTATGGCGCTACAAACCCCTTCAGCTCCTTGGATCCTTTCTCTAGCTCCCGCATTGGGGACCCTGTGCTCAGTTCAATGGATGGCTGTATTTGTCATGCACTAGCAGAGCCTCCCAGGTGACAGCTATATCTGGCTCCGGTCAGTAAGTACTTGTGTCGATAATAGTGTCTGGGTTTTTTAACTGTATATGGGATGGATTACTAGGTTGGGCAGTCTCTGGATGGTCTTTCCCTCAGTCTCTGCTCCACACTTTGTCTCTGTATCTCCTTCTTTGAGTATTTTGTTCCCCCTTCTAAGAAGGACCAGAGTATTCATACTTCGTTCTTCCTTCTTCTTAGTCCAGAAGCTCGGAATAACCAAGATACAATTCACTTATCTGTTTTCAAAATCCAAATATTTCTCCTTTTATCTTAATTCGTAGACAGCTCCCAATGTCCTGTATACAACTGTGTCAACAAGTTGAGCATCCAATGAGTCCCTATAATTATGTTCAGGATGATGTCATTGTTACAATTTGATAAAAATAAATTAAGGGACTTTAGTATCTAGAATATAGAATGTTGTATAATATGGAATATAATATATATAATAACGTAATGTCGAATAGCTTTGTGATCATTTTCTAAAAACACTATTTTTTTAATTTAGACTTAGTTCTTAAAGTCTTCTTTACAACTGAACATATATTTCTAGTTGAAAAAGTATTCAGTATTTTTTATTGGATATTTTATTTATTTACATTTCAAATGCTATTCCCTTTCCAGGATTCCCCTCTGGAAACCCCCTTCCCTCTGCCTCTATGAGGGTGCTCCCCCACCCACCACCCTCCCACTCCAAATGGAGATGTTCAGATATACAATTGTTAACTTATGAATTTGAGAAAGTATAAAAATTCTATTACAATTTAGAGAAAGGTACTACGTAGTTCTAGAGTGTTCAACTTTTTTTTTTTAATGCAAACAGCCCAAGACTATAAAATTTTAATCTGGAATACAAAGGAAGAAAATGCCATTGAGCAAGCTTAGAGTATGACATTTAAGACTGTAATATAGTGTCATTGTTTTATGTCTGTAATCTATTAGTTACAGCAGTCTTTAAAAGGTTAAAAATCCTAGTTGTATGATAGCAAAGAGATTTAAAAAGCAAAACTGAATTTGACTCTCATTACTTAAAACTTTCTACCGTTTATAGTAATTTTAGACAGTTGAAAAATAACATGTGTTTTCCTCCAGCAAAAATTTGTAAGAATTATGTATGATAAAGGGATACGTGAAATAGATCAAAGCTACCGAGGTCTCATTAACCATGGAATTGTAAGAGAGACAACAGTGATACTGTCGACATGGGTTTATTTTGAAATGACAGACATTCCCTAACAACATTTGAAGGCTGGCTTCCTTACTGCTACCAGGGCTTATTTTTTCTTCTTTCTTTTGTTATCCAGTAACATATTAAATACTATAAATTATTGGCAGCAGGCCCAGAAAAATAAACTTTTAGGAGAAAAATGTGTTACCTCAGATTGGTACACTAAAAAGGGCAATTTATATTTTATTATTTAATTAACAGTTTTATGCAGGTAAAATGTATGGAAACTCTGGTAGGATAAAGGAGTTGAAGCTTTCTTTCGTCTGGGTAGATTTTCTAGTCTTGACAGTGAGCAAAAGAAGAAAAGCTTCCTGGATGGCTTTGTTTTTTGTTGTTGTTGTTGTTGGGTTTTCGAGACAGGGTTTCTCTGTGTAGCCCTGGCTGTCCTGGAACTCACTCTGTAGACCAGGCTGGCCTCGAACTCAGAAATCCGCCTGTCTCTGCCTCCCAAGTGCTGGGATTAAAAGCATGCGCCACCACTGCCTGTCTGGCTTAGTTCTTCTTAAGACGTATATATTCACAAAATACTGCATAAGAGTGAGCTCTAATTTGTTAGATGAATAAATTCCCTGATGCCTATTTAGTTACACAGATACCCAACAAAGAGACAAATAAAAGGTTTTATGGACAAACAGAGGCCACTGTGCTCTATTGATTAACAAGTGCAGGGTCATGGAATTAAGATCAGAAACACACTAACAACACTTACCTACTCAGGCATCCATCTACTGAGCACTTTGGATACAGAAATAGACAACTCTGATTCAGAGCACCTTGTAGGATAACTGAAAAGAAAGGCCTAGAAACCAATAACTTGTTGAGTAATAATGCTATGCAGAATTGATTATTACCAACATATAGATTTACAAAGAGTTAAAATAGACATTCATTCTTACATAAATAGAAAATAATTATATAAGAGTAATTATGTTCCATTCATTGACAAATGGGAAAACAAATCAAGCAGCAAAGGTACTAGAGAAGCTATATTTATTGTAGGTAACTTAGCATAATTAGGAAAGAATTTCTAGGTTAAATACGAAACTAACCAGTTTCCTACAAGACAATAAATCTCAACTTTTAAACTTAATATTTTTTTTCGGGACATAAGGTTTTTGTTGTTGTTGTTGTTGTTGTTTTATCTTTCTCTTGAACAAAATCCTAAGATTTGGCATGTATCCTTGCTGATTCTGGTGTATTTTGTCAGTAGTGATCACTGAACTGAATGAAATACTCTTCCAATTTGTAGATGATTGGTCGCCTACATGTGATATTGGACCGGTCACTTTGTTTGTTTACGATCTATTTTCAGTTTTGTGGGATAAATTTTTTAATAAAAGCGAGGGACTGTAGTGTAATGGCTTAGATCTTAAATCCCACCCATCTAAAGCTCGCCTTGTGTTCCATGTTAAAGACTTGATCATCAGTGTTTGATGCTATCTAGAACAGGCAGAGAGGCTGGGAGGTAGAAAGTCCTGGTGGGAAGAAACTGAGTCAATAATGAGTGCCTCTTGAAGGTATGTATATTTGAGCAGTTGTCCTCTCCTGATTCTCTTTTTGCCTCACAACCTCTATGACAAGAATAGGCATCCCTAGCCAGTTTCCCATGGTTATATATTCCCATGAAGTGCAATTGTACAATATTGCTACAGTCCCGCAGCTACAGGACCAAGTAGTCATGGACTGAAACTTCTAGAACTGGGACATACTTTTTTTCCTTTTTAATGTTTTTTAAATATGCTTCCCTCAGAGATTTTGGTATAGTGAAGGGAACTTACAGGTCTAGTGTGAGGGTACCATGGCAGAAACACAGCAGATTTGTGTCTTTGCAGAATGTCACAATGTATTATGTCACATAAATTTACAAGGTTAGGAAGCTTTATTGACAGACATCTGTCTACTGACCTGATATCCTTGATAGCTCTGTGGAGGCAAACACAGGTTCTTTTATTCAATCTTAGTTACAAATGTTAACATTCAGACCTATCTGTCTGTCTATCAATTTGTCTGTGTTATATTATAGATTGGTTATAATGGGCTAAGGGGCCACAGCAGTGTTTCAGAAGCCTGAGAGGCAGTGAAGTTGATATGCAAATGAAGGGTTGGGGGAGAGGGGCAGTTTAAGATAATGCTATTGTCCAGTGGTCTTCCAGAGAGACTTTACTCTTGTAGAATCAGGCTGCCAGGGCAGAGTCTAGTAGTTGGAGGGAGGTATTAATGCTGGATGTCTGGAAACATGGGTTTATGGGAGTGCTAGCTAGGACAACAAGACATAGGACAATAGGCAAATGGAAATTTGTGTGTCATGTCAACAATAGAAATTGACTGGGCTGAGGCCTCTGAGATAGCCAGATATGCTCTGCCTGTTGATCCCTCAGTTGTCAACGCAGATTAGGTTGTCACGTGAAAGGTCAGTAGAGTCATCACCACTGCAATGTTAGGTTGCCACCTCTTTGTAGTGTGCAAATGAAATAGTTGCAACCTTTCTTTAGTCTCTTGTGTGATAAGTTCTAAGGGCTGGTTCATGACAGGAACTTATCACACCCATATGTTCCTTCTGTCCCAATTTACCCCTTCAGTGTATAGAGGAGTTTTCTTTCTATCTCCAGGAATAAATCATTTATCAATTTGGGTCATATTCATTCTGGAGGACAAAGGGTCCTTGCCCTGGGTTCACCCAGGTGCAGTCATTGGCCATACTGAAAATGAAGTCGCATATGCCTGTAAAATGGAGCCTTTCCATGTAAGGACCAGTCTGGCTATTTTAACTAACTATTGTAACTTGGGCCAGGCCTGATCTCACCATAGAAAAGGTGAGAGGGCCGAAGGATGAAATTTTAAATCAGTGAAAGTTAGGAGAGAAACATTTCATACAGGCTTCCTATAAATGATGGGGCAAAGACATTCCAGTTAACTCATATTCTCTGTCTGTCTGTCTGTCTGTCTGTCTCTCTCTCTCTCTCTGTCTCTGTCTGTCTCTCTCTCTCTCTCTCTTTCTCTCTCTCTTTCGTGCGCACGTGCGTGTGCACATACACACACCACAATCAATGTAATCTCTAGTGCTGTGCCAGTTTGCCTACTGCCATGCTGCCTAACCATAAACTACTGCTACTGCCACTGTGAACTCTACTGTCCTTTGGACCTATGGGCCCCAAATTAAATGTGTTGTTTTATAAGTTGCCTTGGCCACAGTGACTTATCATAGCAATAAAGAAGTAAGATAGGAGGGGAGGACTTATGGGGTAGGGAGTTGGTAAATGAAAGGGACAGGTGATTCCTCAAGTCATTTTATAAGTAATCTCATGTTTTATGATAAATTATTCACTATGATTAGACCAATTTAAAAGAGATTCCTTTGACATTTTGTCCCATCTGACCTAATGCTCAAAGAATATTACAGGTAGAAAGATTATAGGACAGTCATGACATGGAAGTGTGTATGGTAGGAATTCACAAGGTTCTATTCTTAACATAAAGTGTCACAGGCAATCAATGGCTTTAGGAAGAGGGAGCATCAATTTTTTCGAGGTTTGAGCCCATTGACAGGCCATCTCATCCCAATTAGTCAGCTTTAAAAACAGGTACATACAATTAACACTAAATGGGGTTAGTAGGGGTGTGTGTGTGTGTGTGTGTGTGTGTGTGTGTGTGTGTGTGTGTATGTGTATTTGTAACAATAATATAGACTAATTCAAGAGGAAGTTGGGTGAACAAAAGAGTTGTTGGAAGATTAGAAGTGGAGAGAGGAAGGGAGTAGACGTGATTTAAATATAGTATACATATATGAAGTTCTCCAATAATAATTTAAATTTTTAGACGTCAGAAAAGCTAACTCTCTGCATGCCTACAAGGAGCTATGAATCAATTGTTTGAAGGCTCTAAACATATTTGTCAGAGAATCTAAACTCTATCAAAAGAAATACAGCACCATTGAGGATAAAGGCAGTGACTAGCTGAGATGGAGCTGATTTAAAGTCACACAGAATTAATGCAGAGTTATACCATTACTAACAGGAGCTCTGAAATGCCTGCCTCTCCCTAAACTTCCTTCCTCTCTCCTCCCCAATATGGAAAGTAACAGGGGTGGGGAGCAACCTCTGGATAGGCATGGAGGATGCATCTGAAAGAAATATCCCAGTATATAGAACAGGACCTGTGAACAGCTTGTCCTCTCAGGTTTCAGGCAAGACATGAGGTAGACAGGTAGGGACAAAATGGGATCAAGTAGAATTTTACAAGACAAATCTCAACCAGAAATTATTAATTGTTTTTATCTCAAATTAGCATTGATTCCTGGTAGACAGTGAATTGTGACCCATCAAACTGCTTCAACTTTTCAGTGATGGTTTCCAAGAAGAGAGCAAGGCAGGATCATATAGAAGCCATTGGCTTGGCTACATGGGCTGCCATGATTAGAAATCTTCAGCCCTAATTTAAGGCAGTTTACAATCAAGAGACCTCTGAATAAAAAGTTAATAAGACATCACTCTAGTAATCCATTTTCATAGCTTTTATTTTGGCCATTTTTTTCTTCCTCAGTTGGCCATTGGTAGAGAGTCATTGGGGTTTATAATATTCTACATTGATTCTGAGAAAAGCCAGTTTGGAGTTCACTTAAAACATGTCTAATATTTCATGTGGTCTTCTAGGATTAATTAGGGAATAATTCAAAAGGACCACTCTAGAATTTAATTCTATCAATAATGTTTGTTTAACTCAAAATATGATATACTCTTTTTTTTTATTTCTCTCTAATTGGGCAGTTTCATGTTTTGCAGAGAGGAATTAATAAGCAGGTTGACTCTAATTGGCTTGTTTTGACTGAATGGTCTAAACTTTTAAACAAGAAAGTTTGGACTTGTGTAACTTAAAGGACAAAAATGTATCTTTCCTTCAAAAAATTTTACTGCATTTTCTGAATTTGTCTTTTTAGGTGATTTAAGCATCTTGGATCTTTTTAGATAAAGAGCATGATTTAAACTTTAAGGGGAGAAATGTATTCTAACAGAAATAGATTCAATTTGCATAAAACAATTAACTATAATTAGCATGCAAGTTTTAATGATATTGTATTGTGAAGCTGATTAGGCCTAGGAGATTGGAAATTCAAGTCACTTCTATTGTTTATTGTATGCAAATCTAGCCACTTAGCTTTAATTAGACATTGAAACTCAGAACAATTATCAACAATTGCTTTAGTATTAATGAGCAGAGTGAACTCTCAATCATGACTCTTTAAATGACAGAGACTTATAACCAGCTCATGTGACATCCAAATTTTTGGACAATAAAGTCAAATCTAGGCCAATTTAGCTGAAATGTTTTCCCCCTTTTGTCTTTTATGTCATTTGACATCATTTTGCTCTGTAAAATATAGTAGAAGGTGGCTCTAAAAAGAAAATGAAGAAGTTCAAAATCAAATTTAGGGTTTTAAAAATAAAATGTAGTGTTTTCAGAAGATTAATACGGAGGATGGCTTTCACTTCCATATTAGATGGTTTGTGATGTGTTGGGATTCTAAAAGGGTTGGTAGGTTGTACTCCTCTAAGTTATTGAAACATGTTATACTGTGTATATTACAATGAAAATCATTCCATTTAACAATTGCACTGTGATGTTCTTTCAATAACCTGATGGCATAGGAGAAAATGATTAAGCATCAATTGATTCTTCTTTGGCTATAGAAATTACAAAGAGGTGGCAAGCCACAGCTACTTAGTAAATGACAAGCTTATTTGTATCATTATATCCTGATCCTGCATTCTCATCCTGCCTTAGTGGGCCTATCCCCAATACACATTCACACTGTCCACTAAAAATAAAATTAGCCTAATCAGGAAAATACAAATAACCTTTATTTGGGGTTAATTAGGATCCAGGAAAACAGATTTTGGCATGATTAAAAATCTGCAAAAGTGTTACAAAATGATGGCCGTGTCTATTGCTTTAAACTGCAAAGTGCGTCGGTGATTACATCATTGTGTTTTAACCAAGAATTAGCAGTACAATTGAAAATATGAGGTTCTCTTATGAAACATAAGTGTAATCTCAGTCTCTGAGTAGCTCAGGGGGCTTAATTTCCCAGATAGTCAGCTGCAGAGGTAAATGTACAGTTACCAGTAAGGGAGAAGAGAAACAGGGTAGATTCAGAGAGAAAGGATTGATTCCAGCTGCCTTCAGGTAAGTGCTTTATTAAGAGATACTGGCAGGCCAGTGATGCAATATGGTGGTCATCTAAAGCAAGGAACACATTCTTAAAGGTTTCCAAAGGAAGAAGCAGATCCTGTACTGCAAGGAAGCAGGCTTAGTTAATATGTGACCTACAGTACAGAACTGGTCCTTGACAGTGGTTACTCCATTTTCTCTCTCAGTCTTTCTCTCTGTCTCTGTCTCTGTCTGTCTCTCTCTCTCTCTCTCTCTCTCTCTGTGTGTGTGTGTGTGTGTCTTTTTGTTGTTGTTGTTCTAGGAATTAATGGGTTTGCTTTTCCAAGATGCCACAGGAAGAAAGACTACAGGGTTTGAAGTCTTTAGCAGTAAACAGTGCTTTAGGAAACCAGTTTGGCCTGTCTGTTTTTGTAAAAGACTGCTCTTGTAAGGAGCATATTCTGGATCCCTGTTCAGAATTTCAACTGATTCCTGACTAAGCAATGTGTATTGTGAGTGCTTGGAAGTAATGCTACTCCAATCTGATGTTCCTCCCTGGCAATACTTAGTGACAAATGACTTCCTCCTTCTTGACAATACTTAGTCACCAATGAATTCCTCTGTACACTTTCCCAGTGTTCTTTCTACCTCCAGATGGGAGCGAGGTCTGGAAATGCATTATCTAAACAAACAAATCCTATGTTCCAAAGTTCATCATTTATGGGTGGTCCTCAAAATTCAGCATTATATTTGCTCACACCAAAGAAGTTGTCATGTGACTCATTTATTTTTCCAAACAATGTTAGCTACGTACACAAATAAAATTGTACTTTAATCATACACCCAAAGAGAGACAACTCACACGAATATTCCAGTTAAATTTATATTTCCTATAAATATACAAACTGCACTTCTGTTACTTTCTGTACATTTTCTTTCTTTACATTCTATATTTTTCTTTTACATTCACACTTGCCTGAAACTTTTCCCTCAAAAGACAATAAACTGCTAAAGCCATCAGTACCAGCCTTGCTCTGTTTTATATTAGGTTGGTATGTTAACACAAGGGATAAAATAGTTACTGGCCACCATTTCTGCAAAGGTTGATTTCTGATTTCTCTAACTTCTGTTGTGTCTGGTTTTCTCTTCTCATTTTTCAGAAAAATGACCCTTAGTAGCCTAATAAATCAGCTAATAAAACTTTTTAGCATCTGTTAACATTCTCTGAGCATGCTACAGGCATGTCCAATGACTTTGCTAGGGAGCACAATAGAGGAAATAATGGAGTAACACTATCAGGTTTTAAAACACTGTAGGAATTCAGTCTTCCTATTAAGAATTTCTTGTAAATATTTAAATTGCTGATGTAGATGGAACAGAATTGAAAAACTGTGGGTATTATTTTCTCAAATGTTTCTTAATAGATTTAAGAGAAAAACCCATAAACTATGACAAACACATATTCAAGTAGTCATTTGAAAAGTTTTAATGCTCTCTTGTTTTTTTAAATACCCATGTAAGAACTGAAAAAAATAATCCCTGCTCCCAAGGTTTGGGGGCATTCTTATACTCTTCCTCTCTAGGATAAGTTTAGACCACAGTTGCTTCCAGAAGACTTCTTTTAATAATAACAGATTGTTTCTAAATATCACTCTAATGCTAATGACTCAAAATGTCACAGAGTCTTACCTACTCAAATTAGTAAACCCAAGTTAGAGAGGACGATTGAGGACTCTTCCTGAGTAGATATTATTAGGTGTAATAAAAACTCATCCACTCATACAAACATTCTCTCTCTCTCTCTCTCTCTCTCTCTCTCTCCCCCCCCCAACCCCCATGGGTTGTTTTTGGGTTTTGTTTTGGTTGTTGTTGTTGCTGCTGCTGTTGTTGTTGTTTTTTTACCTGGGACCTACAGTTAGACCCCAACTCTTGTCTTTATTTCCCTTTTCTCTCCTCCAATACAGAACCTAAATCCTGTACATTTCAATCCCTGCCACTTTGTTGCTTAAGACTCTTCAGTGGACCCCCATTGTCCCTCTGCTCTTGTCTTCCATACTGCTGACTTGACTCCACAATAGTCTTAGCAGAAGCCTCTGTGATAAAGGCCTAGAAATGAGAAGGCTTTGCTTTCATACTGGGAAAGGATAGGGAAATGGCTTTAGCAGGATGAGGAAACATTGCTTTTGTGTGTCAACAGACATTGTGTGAACAATCTGGGTTTGATCAGAAAATACAGAAAGAAACAGCTAGGAGTTAAACTATGCACCAGAGTGCTTGGGAGGGAAGTCATAGCTGTAGAGACAAAGGCCTGCCTGACTTATGGGTAAAATTTTTTCATCCTTTAACTTTCCGTACATATCTGTCTTTCAGAACTGTCAACTATCTCTTTTAACTGTGAATGGCATACGGAAGCATTCCGTACTTCTCCCTGGACCATTCCCACACATCTAGACTCCATGGAAGTCTGCTCAAGTCTAGAGTGGCATCAGGCTTTGCTGTTTGATTATCTGTCATCTGACAAGATTATTCAGTTTACACAGGACAGGGTCATGCTCTCTGCCATTGTTATATCCTCAGCCTCACATGGTTCTTAGAACAAACTATGACTCAAACATTTCTATACAATGTATAAAGTGGATACAGGATGGGCTCAAACATTCATTGATGCTTCTGAATCAACTCTTAAAAAGGGAGTGCTATTCTAGAATCAGTTTTGGTCTCTCTCCTCTCAAACATTTCTAGACTTTTCTCCTGTAGATATGGAGACTCAGAAGAAATGAACCAGGAATTCCCTGAGTAGGTGAGAGTTTTCCAGGGGTATTCAGTATCCTATACTCTCTTCAGAGAAGGACAAAATATCCAGAAGGGTTTTGGGTTGGTTTGGATTTCATCTGTTTGAGAGACAAATGTCCAGGAGTTATAGATAATATGTCAGAACAGAAGAAATGGCTTACCAACATGGTGTTTGAGACCTATAATCTTGATAGTTGTTTCTAAAAAACATCATTTTAAAATTATGATTATCTCAGATTATTTGTTTTGAAAATGAATTACAATTTCCCTCCTTCCTTTCTTATTTCCCTCCCTTTCTCTCTTTACTTTACAGTTTTGTTTCTTTATATGAGTTTGGACATAACAGTCAGAGAGACTAGAATTCTCGAGATCATAGATAAATGGGAGTTTAAATGTCCATGTTTCCTTCAGAGCCATGGCCAAGATAGCAGGTGGAATTACCACTTATGAACTCTTCAGAAAAAAAAAATACCCTCCCACCAGCCTTGGGGCTAGGAAGCAGCAGACCATAATAAAATGACTGTATTTTTCATTCTGTATTCTGTTTTTTCAGAAGAGAACTGCTGCTTGAGCTAGCTCCCCTAACTATCCAGTGTTGTAAGAATCCCATTAGCATCTTCAAAACAATGGTCACATTTTCCACATTCTTTGCATGTCCCCTAGATAGAATGTACGTGCCAGATGGGAGCTTGTTCAAGATCTGTACAGTGTTTTGTTAGATTTCATTGGGGCTCTCACATTTTCATGAATTACACTGCCTTGGTTAGTTAAAATATATTCAGCATTACAACCTTCCCAGAGGGCTTGTCCCCTGAACCCTTTTTATGTCATCAAGCTTGGGGGTCACAAGTTGTCTGTGAATGGCATACGGAAACATTCCGTGCTTCTCCCTGGACCATTCCCACACATCTAGACTCCATGGAAGTCTGCTCAAGTCTAGAGTGGCATCAGGCTTTGCTGTTTATTATCTGTCATCTGACAAGATTATTCAGTTTACACAGGACAGGGTCATGCTTCAATAAGACCCACCTTTGGTAAGCCAATTAACCTAGTTAAATGTAGAAAGAAGATAAAGAAGATTTAATGAATCTGGCCATGTTAGGAAAGGGGACAAAGAGATTCAGTGAATTTTCCAACTCCATCTTTGTTTCAGGAAATATTAAATAAATATCATTGTCACGTTCCTCTGCTTGCCCTTCTGCCTTGGTGGGCTGGCCTGCCATGCACTGGCGGGCAATGGCTGACCTGTTTTTATCTCGTGGAGATTCTGACTCTGAACTCCACAATCTTTCCACCCAGCTCACGAGGTTCCTACACGTCACTACCATGCCAACCCTGTACTTCAAACCCCCCACAGCATTTATGGTGCACATCTGGCAAACCCATGATGTATTACCATACCTTTCTTTCTTGAATCCAGATGAGCTGTTTGTGTGAAGGAAAATGCAACACAAACTTAGTTCAGAAGCAACGGAAACTCAATCTCTGGACGCAAAATCTGATCTTGTAAGCCGTATTAAAATCTGATTCCTCCGATGGCGAATCCTTGTGGATCTGCCATGCTACCTGGAAATTCTAGCAGCTACATCTTACCTCTCTGCTCTCCCCATTTCAAAAGAGACCTAACTCTCTCATGCTTTCTCTCTTCTTCCATCCAGCCCGGAAGTCCCGCCTACTTGCCCAGTGATTAACTCCTTTATTCATTAGGGGATTGGTTCACAAAAACAACACCAAGCCCATCCACAACACATCTTCAATAACTAAAATGAGATTCAAAATTAAGTAGATGCCCAAAGGTTTGCATGTCTAAGCAGTCCAAGTAGAAGAGTGGCTCAGTCTGCCATTCACCCATCCTTGTCTGTGCTTCAGTCTCATCCTGAAAGTTGCCTGACAAGTTAAAACTATGTAACAAATTTTTCTAGGAGGTAGTTTCCACCTCTGGCTGGTGAGCTTTTTCTCTCAGTTTAAGATTCCTTGGGGGTGAGCTGGCGTGGACTGGGGTGGGATGGGATGGTGGTGATGGCGTGATTCTCCTGGCAGCATGGTGACACTTACACAGAGTCTGGCTGTTACAAGTATGTGTCTGGGTCAACCATACCAAGGCATTCCCAACTACACTGTCTGCCTAAATTTAAGCAAGGTTTTGCTTTAGGATTTGACCTTGTCAGTTCCTCCTGGCCTTCTGTACACCAGTTACTTAACTACCAACACCCACCTCCTGACTTGGCTGACCTATCCATTTCCCCCCTAGGATGGCCTTATGACTCAGACACACTCTTTCCAATCAAACAAAGGATAGAAACTTAAAATGTATTTTAAGATAAAATAGCTGGCTTATAATAGACTGTTTAGCTGAATGCTCAGGCATCAAATGAGAGAAACCGATAATCTGAAAGATGATTATCTGTTCTATAAATTGTCCCCAGTGGAAATGTGTTCCTGTGCTCTGGGCCACCTTCCTCTCTATTAGGATTTGCTGCAGCAGCAGTGATTGTAATTGCCATGAGGGTTGGGCAGGGAGAACCCAAAGGGATTTGTGAGGCAGACACTTACTTGTGTTCCAGCTGTATCTGCCTTCTCAGCACTTCTTCCCAGCCACTGCCCCTGCAGCTCCCTCACCCTGCACCCTGCCTTGATAACAAGGTTCCCATTTACCCCTTTTAATCAATTAATTAATTCAATATTTATTTGGCACCTGTTAGGCCCCCTGTGAGATAATAGCACCTTAAGCTGTGATCTCATTTAAGTGAATTTGCATTTATTAAAAGATGCTTAAAGAACTAAATACTTTTAAGTCTCAAACATAGCAAATTGCCAGTGGTTACAAGCCTACTAGTGGAGCGACACTACAACAGGTTTTGAAATAGAGCAGCAGGTGAAGGCCCCAGAGGCAGATTTCCTGAAAGTAGTAAAACTGGAGCATTATGGTCTCATACTTGCACAAGTCAGTTTTTGTAACGTCCTCTTTTTGACAAGAGGAACTTCCAAATTATACAAGCCCTGGGTGCCATGAAATTTGGACCCCAAATGACTTATCCCCACCTTAGTTATGACAAAGGCTGTTAAGACAAACTGCCACACACTAGGTGAGTTGTAAATGGCAAAAATATCTTCCTTGCAACTAAAGACAGAAGTCTAAGAGCAAGGTACGAGCAGATGTGGCTTCTGGTCAGGGCTCACTTTACAATTCAATAAAGGTGTCTTGTTTCTGTATCAACACATGGTACAAGACATAAAGGACCCATTTCATAAAGGATCCTTTTGGAGACCCATTTAGTAAAGACATTATGAATGCTCTACTCTCATGAGGATGATTACCTTCTGAAGTCCATGTGGATTTTGGAGGGACACAAGTACTTAGACCATAGAAGATCTTTCAACCATTCAAAAACATCTAGAAAAGTTATATGAGGTTGAAATGATTGACCATCCTATTTATCAACTTCTAACATATGTTGGCACACAATAGAAGTATAACAAATAAGACTTGCCTAGAGTAAGAGCTTAAGAGAATGTATTGGATGTTAAACAAATGTACGAAGTACTTACATGTGTATGTAGATGTACACATGTTATATAAATATATACTATATGTGGATATATGATGAACTCCTTTTCCTAACACATAGTAGAGGTTTAATTAATATTTGGTGATAAAATTATTAGTTTGGTAAACATATAAATGAATGAATAAGTGAATGAATATGTAAATAAGCAAATTGGAATTGCCTGTAAGATTACATGCTCTCTCTGTCCCAGTCTCTCTGTATCTCAACATCAAGAGTATCCTAGCAAAAATGAGCCCATCTGTGGAGCAGAGGAGATGTTTCAGTGATTAAGAGTATTTACTACTCTTGCAGAGATTCTGGTTTTAGTTCCAGCACCCACATGGGGACTCACACCCATCACCTCAGTTCCAAGAGTTTAAAAACAATTTTGCTGACCTTTGAGGGTAGTAGGCACACATCTAGTACACATACTTATATGCAAGCATGAAACAAAAATTAGATATGAAATAAAAAGAAATCAATCTTTCAAAGTAGCTAAGGCATTTGCCTTACTGTGAGTGGTTCCTAATCAGGCTGTTTACAGAGGCACAGTATGATGGTAATACTAGACTTCTACCTGTAGACCTGAAGAATTGAAATAGAGACCTGGGATCTGTTCCCATTCCACCTACCAGAACATTTATTATAAAGTACGGTTTAATACAACTTTATATTCTTAGGGAAAAATGAAAAAAAAAATAAAAGCATGTTGGAAAAACCAAGCCTATTAACAGTTTTTTTAGTTACACTAACCATTAAACAGTTATGTATTTAACCTTTGTAGTCTTAAAGCCTGCTAAAATGTCTAATTAGTTAATTAGAAAAATAATTATGTGCTACAAAGGAGATCTGAAAATCATGTATGTATGCATAAAACTGGCATTAAAATAAATTTCTATTTCGAGGCTATAATGCTGTCTTGAGGTTTTAGTATTTTGTAATTCTTTATAGTCCTTAAAGGGTTTTCACACAAAAATGTTGGATGGTTTCCCAAAGTCCTCCTTATCTACCTCCTAGTGTATATCAAATGGCAACATTGTGCTTACCTACCCAAGTCATTGTTGGACTTGGGTTTTATAAGAGGCTGCTTCCTCGGATGACCTTCAAAAGGACATATAGTGGGAAATGATGTTATGGGGTCATTGCTCCACTGTCATGAGTCAATTACAAGCAAACTGTTTTTCAGAACTGACTTTTCTGTATTGATGATGATCAGTTTGTAAAGAATTCCACATGGGTGGAAACATGTCTGTGGCCAAGATTTGACTGCTCTTTTGTTTGTCTTCAGCACTGCATAAACTTCTCAGTTACATCCACCATCTGAATAGTGAGAATGTGTGGTACAGAAGAAACTACTCAATGCAGAGTGCAAGTTGGATGAGGGTAATTGAGCATTCTCAGGTCACAGAGAGAGCAGTAATCTTTCCAAATCTGGAGACAAAAACCAATCGATATAATGTACTACCAAATAGAGTACATTTTATGTGGCATAATGTCTGCAGTTATCAGCCAGTTTTCTCATCCCAGGCATGCCCCTCCTTTGATTTCCACCTTCCTATGTTAGTCTGGGTCTTTGAGGACATTTGAGAAGAGCTTACATCTGTTCACCCTTACCTTTGTCCTTGGAGAAAAACTTCAAGGAACTCCCTTCACTTGTTTCTTTGCCTCACTAAAAGATGATCTACAGTACTGACTGATATTCTCAAAATGGCAATTGCTACCCAAGCCAGTGCTTTCTCTGTAGTGAATTACAAAGAAAATGAAAACCACTGAAGAAGGTGAGTGTAGGCTTTTTAAGAAAACTTCTGAAAGGTCATTACATCCTTAAGGAAGGGAAAGGGTAATTCTTCTGTAGACCTCTCTGTAGGTCTTGGGAAGGCAGAGTCAAGAGGGAAAGTACAGGTGGCTGGATTCATCAGTGGTATATGGTACCAGGATATGATTATTGGTCCCAGCAATTGCATGGTTTGCTTTTGACAACACAGCTGATTGGAAATAGTGAGACACTTCAGAGATTAAAGTTTGACAAAAAAAGTATGTTTCAATCCTGTCTTCCCAGCTTCATAACTACAACTGGCCATGTTGTGGGAATAAACAATAGCAGGTACCAAGTGCTGATCACAGTGATTGGTTGATGTATAAGCATCAAATAAGTAGAAGTCAATGACTATCTTTTCCCTTCTGCTAAGGGTAAGGTGACATGTGACAGTTCTAAATGTAAACAAAACAATCCCCTTTCACAAGATGACATGGAGAAATCAGCATGGGCCAGACAAAGTAAAAATAACTAGTATAGTTTTGGAACCAGAGATAACACCAACACCAGCCGTGATTATGAATCTATAACATGGATGAGAGCCTAGCTGCAAATAAAAGTTTGCTTTCGGCCCTCCGCCATCTTTGCTCCAGACAGGCATAATATCGCTTCGGTTTCAGGCAGCTTGTGTGTAACCTGCTCCCAGGTGCTGGGCTGATCTGCAGTAACCAGCGCGCCAGTTCCGCGGTGGGACCTTCTGCCTGGTGGAGGGACCCCGCGCAGGGAGGGAGCCTGCCAGCTTCCCTTCCGCGACCTCTGTTCCCGCGGACTGCGCTGGAGAGACCGGTACCCAGGCTCTCCCCCCGATATAACATCACTTGGGACACGGCCTGTTGGGGCTTCCGTCTGTGCCCGAGGGCGGGTTGGCGCTGTGGTCGTCTGGGTGCCAGATCGGCGGGCCATCGTGACCACAGGGTGAGCGGCGCCACGGAGACTGCCCTCCGCCATCTTTGCTCCAGTGACCAGGTAGTTGGGACCGCCAGGCTCAGAGACAGACAGGCATAATATCGCTTCGGTTTCAGGCAGCTTGTGTGTAACCTGCTCCCAGGTGCTGGGCTGATCTGCAGTAACCAGCGCGCCAGTTCCGCGGTGGGACTTCTGCCTGGCAGAGGGACGCCGCGCAGGGAGGGAGCCTGCCAGCTTCCCTTCCGCGACCTCTGTTCCCGCGGACTGCGCTGGAGAGACCGGTACCCAGGCTCTCCCCCCGATATAACATCACTTGGGACACGGCCTGTTGGGGCTTCCTTCTGTGCCCGAGGGCGGGTTGGCGCTGTGGTCGTCTGGGTGCCAGATCGGCGGGCCATCGTGACCACAGGGTGAGCAGCGCCACGGAGAGTGCCCTCCGCCATCTTTGCTCCAGTGACCAGGTAGTTGGGACCGCCAGGCTCAGAGACAGACAGGCATAATATCGCTTCGGTTTCAGGCAGCTTGTGTGTAACCTGCTCCCAGGTGCTGGGCTGATCTGCAGTGACCAGCGCGCCAGTTCTGCTGTGGGACTTCTGCCTGGCAGAGGGACGCCCCCTCCCCCCCCAGGAGAGATCACACACCCCTGCACAGGGCAGGAGCCTGCCAGCCTCCCTTTGGCGACCTCTGCTCCAGGAATCCACTAGGCTGAGCCTTTAGATGTGCAAGGCCTCCCCAATATAAGATCACTTGGGGCAAAGCACATTAGGGCTCCAAAGTCACTCAGGAGCAGGCAGGCCCCAGAAATCGGTGCCAGGGGAATCCTGGTAATCCAGGGGGGGCAGAAATAGCTTTGCAGGCTCACAGGAGGTCCAACCAACAGCCAGTGGCAGCAGGACCAACTAACACCAGAGGTATCCAGATGGCAAAAGGCAAACGTAGGAATGTTACTAACAGTAATCAAAGTAATGTGGGACCATCCGAACCCAACTCTCCAACAGCAGCAAGTCCTGGATACCCCACCACACCCGAAAGACAAGATCTGGATTTAAAATCACTTCTCATGATGCTATTAGAGGATCACAAGAAGGACACAAATAAATCTCATAAAGAGTTACAGGAGACCATGAATCAACGGTTAGAAGCCCTTACAAAGGAAACACAAAAATCGCTTAGAGAAATGCGGGAGAACATGGATCAAAAGATGGAGGCGCACAAGGAGACAACACAAAAATCGCTTAATGAGATGAATCAACGGGTAGATGCACTCACAAAGGAATCACAAAATTTGCATAAAGAAATGCAGAAGAATATGGGTCAACAGACGGATGCCCATAAGGAGGCAACACAAAAATTGCTTAAAGAAATGAATCAACGGTTAGATGCCCTTACAAAGGAAACACGAGAACTGCTTAAAGAAATGCAGGAGACGATGGATCAACAGATGGAATCCCATGAGGAGGAAACACAAAAATCGCTCAGAGAAATGCAGGAGAACGTGGGTCATCAGGAAGAAATCCTGAAAGAGGTAATGCAAAAATACCTTAAAGAAATACAGGAAAATACAAACAAACAAGTGAAGGATCTCAGCAAATCCATCCAGGAACTAAAAAAGGAAGTAGAAACAACTAAGAAATCACAAAGGGAGACAACTTTGGAGATAGAAAACCTTGGGAAGAAATCAGGAGTCATAGATGCAAACATCAACAATAGAATACAAGAGATGGAAGAAAGAATCTCAGGTGCTGAAGATTCCATAGAAAGCATCGACTCAACAGTCAAAGAAAATGCAAAATGCAAAAAACGCGTAACCCAAAACATCCAGGAAATCCAGGACACAATGAGAAGACCAAACCTAAGGATTATAGGTATAGATGAGAGTGAAGATTTGCAACTTAAAGGGCCAGTAAACATCTTCAACAAAATTATGGAGGAAAACTTCCCTAACTTAAAGAGAGAGATGCCGATGAACATACAAGAAGCCTACAGAACTCCAAACAGACTGGACCAGAACAGAAATACCTCCCGTCACATAATAATCAAAACACCGAATGTTCTAAACAAAGAAAGAATACTAAATGCAGTAAGAGAAAAGGGCCAAGTAACATACAAAGGAAGACCTATCCGAATCACATCAGACTTCTCACCAGAGACTATGAAAGCCAGAAGATCCTGGGCAGATCTCATGCAGACACTAAGACAGCACAAATGCCAGCCTAGACTACTATACCCAGCAAAACTCTCAATCACCATAGATGGAGAGACCAAGATATTCCATGATAAAACCAAATTTTCACAATATCTTTCCACAAATCCAGCCCTGCAACGGATAATAGGTGGAAACCTCCAATACAGGGAGAGAAACAACACCCTGGAAAAAATGAGATAATAACCTTCTTGAATCAAACCCAAAAGTAGATAACCACTCAAACATAAAGATAGCGTCAAGAATGGCAGATGGCAATAATCACTATGCCTTAATCTCTCTTAATATCAATGGTCTCAATTCCCCAATTAAAAGACATAGACTAGCAGACTGGATACGTAAACAGGACCCAGCTTTTTGCTGCATGCAGGAAACGCACCTCAGTGTCAAAGACAAACACTACCTCAGAGTAAAAGGCTGGAAAACAATTTTACAAGCAAATGGCCCCAAGAAACGAGGTGGAGTAGCCATCCTAATATCGGATAAAACTGATTTTCAACCCAAAGTCATCAAAAAAGACACAGAAGGACACTACATACTGATCAAGGGAAAAATCCACCATCAAGAACTCTCAATCCTGAATATCTATGCTCCAAATGCAAGGGCACCCTCATTCGTAAAAGAAACTTTACTAAAACTCAAAGCACACATCGCACCGCACACAATAATAGTGGGTGACTTCAACACCCCGCTCTCTGAAATGGATCGTTCAGGAAAGCAGAAACTAAACAGGGACACAGTGAATCTAATTGAAGCCTTGGACCAAATGGAACTAACTGATATATATAGAACATTTCATCCTAGAGCTAAAGAATACACCTTCTTCTCAGCTCCTCATGGTACCTTCTCCAAAATTGACCATATAATTGGTCACAAATCAGACCTCAACAGATACAAGAAGATAGAAATAATCCCATGCCTCCTATCAGATCACTATGGAATAAGGGTGGTCTTCAATGGCAACAAAAACAAAAGAAAACCCACGTACACATGGAGGCTGAACAATGCTCTACTCAATGATAACTTGGTCAAGGTGGAAATAAAGAAAGAAATCAAAGACTTTTTGAAAGTTAATGAAAATGAAGGCACAACATACCCTAACTTATGGGACACAATGAAAGCAGTGCTAAGAGGAAAATTCATAGCCCTGAGTGCCGCCAAAAAGAAACGGGAGACAGCATACACTAACAGCTTAATGGCACACCTGAAAGCCCTGGAACAAAAAGAAGCAAATACACCAAAGAGGAGTAGAAGGCAGGAAATCATCAAACTCAGGGCTGAAATCAATCAAGTAGAAACAAATAAAACCATACAAAGAATCAACAAAACGAGGAGTTGGTTCTTTGAGAAAATCAACAAGATAGATAAGCCCTTAGCCAGACTAACCAGAGGGCACAGAGATAGTATCCAAATTAATAAAATCAGAAACGAAAAGGGAGAGATAACAACAGAAACTGAGGAAATTCAAAAAATCATCAGATCCTACTACAAAAACCTGTATTCAACACAACTAGAAAATCTTGAGGAAATGGACAATTTCCTTGACAGATACCAAGTACCAAAATTAAATCAGGATCAAATAGACCATCTAAACCGTCCTATAACCCCTGAAGAAATAGAAGTTGTCATTGGAAGTCTTCCAACCAAAAAAAGCACAGGTCCAGATGGTTTTAGTGCAGAATTCTATCAGACCTTCAAAGAAGACCTAACACCAATACTCTTCAAACTGTTCCACAAAATAGAAACAGAAGGAACACTACCCAACTCGTTCTATGAAGCCACAATTACACTAATACCAAAAGCACACAAAGATCCGACAAAGAAAGAGAATCTCAGGCCAATCTCTCTTATGAATATCGATGCAAAAATACTCAATAAAATTCTTGCCAACCGAATCCAAGAACACATCAAAACGATCATTCACCAAGATCAAGTAGGCTTCATCCCAGGGATGCAGGGATGGTTCAATATAAGGAAATCCATCAATGTAATCCACTACATAAACAATCTCAAAGAAAAAAACCACATGGTCATCTCATTAGATGCTGAGAAAGCATTTGACAAAATTCAGCATCCTTTCATGCTAAAGGTCTTGGAAAGATCAGGAATTCAAGGCCCATATCTAAACATAGTAAAAGCAATTTACAGCAAACCAGTAGCCAGCATCAATCTAAACGGAGAGAAACTTGAAGCAATCCCACTAAAATCAGGGACTAGACAAGGCTGCCCTCTCTCTCCATATCTTTTCAATATAGTACTTGAAGTTCTAGCTAGAGCAATTAGACAAGAAAAAGAGGTCAAAGGGATACAAATTGGAAAGGAAGAAGTCAAACTATCACTATTTGCAGACGATATGATAGTATACATAAGCGACCCAAAGAACTCCACCAGAGAACTCCTACAGCTGATAAACGACTTCAGCAAAGTGGCCGGATATAAAATCAACTCAAGCAAGTCAGAAGCCTTCCTATACTCAAAGGATAAGCAGGCTGAGAAAGAAGTAAGAGAAATAATACCCTTTACGATAGCCACAAACCATATTAAGTATCTTGGCGTGACGCTAACCAAACAAGTGAAAGATCTGTATGACAAGAACTTCAAGTCTCTGAAGAAAGAAATTGAAGAAGACCTCGGAAGATGGAAAAATCTGCCATGCTCATGGATTGGCAGGATTAATATAGTAAAAATGAGCATCTTACCAAAAGTAATACACAGATTCAATGCAATCCCCATCAAAATCCCAACTCAATTCTTCATAGAGTTAGAAAGAGCAATTCAAAAATTCATCTGGAATAACAGAAAACCCAGAATAGCTAAAACTATTCTCAAGAGTAAAAGAACCTCTGGGGGAATCAGTATCCCGGACCTCAAGCTGTACTACAGAGCAATAGTGTTAAAAACTGCATGGTATTGGTACAGTAACAGACATGTAGATCAATGGAACAGAATTGAAGACCCAGAAATGAATCCACACTCCTATGGTCACTTGATCTTTGACAAAGGAGCTAAAACCATCCAGTGGAAAAAAGATAGCCTTTTCAACAAATGGTGCTGGCTCAGCTGGAGGTCAACATGCAGAAGAATGCAAATTGACCCATCCTTATCTCCTTGCACTAAGCTCAATTCTAAGTGGATCAAAGATCTCCACATAAAACCAGACACACTGAAACTAATAGAAGGGAAACTAGGGAAGAACCTTGAACATATGGGCACAGGGGAGAATTTCCTGAACAGAACTCCAATAGCTTATACTCTAAGATCAAGAATAGACAAATGGGACCTCATTAAATTACAAAGTTTTTGCAAGGCAAAAGACACCGTCAAAAAGACAAAGCGGCAACCAACTAACTGGGAAATGATCTTTACCAACCTTACATCCGACAGAGGGCTAATATCCAAGATATACAAAGAACTCAAGAAGTTAAACTCCAGAGAGGCAAGTAACCCTATTAAAAATGGGGTACAGAGCTCCACAAAGAGTTCTCACCTGAAGAATATCTAATGGATGAGAAGCACCTAAAGAGATGTTCATCATCCTTAGTCATTAGGGAAATGCAAATCAAAACAACCCTGAGATTCCATCTCACACCAGTCAGGATGGCTAAGATCAAAAACACAGGAGACAGCAGTTGTTGGCGAGGATGTGGAGAAAGAGGAACACTCCTCCACTGCTGGTGGAATTGCAGGCTGGTACAACCACTCTGGAAAGCAGTCTGGCGGCTCCTCAGAAAACTGGGCATGACACTCCCAGAGGACCCTGCTATACCACTCCTGGGCATATACCCAGAGGCTTTACCTGCATGCAATAAGGACACATGCTCCACTATGTTCATAGCAGCCTTATTTATAATAGCCAGAAGCTGGAAAGAACCCAGATGTCCCTCAACGGAGGAATGGATTCAGAAGATGTGGTATATTTACACAATGGAATACTACTCTGCAATTAAAAACAATGAATTCACGAAATTCCTAGGCAAATGGTCAGAACTTGAAAATATCATCCTTAGTGAGGTAACCCAATCACAAAAGATCACACATGGTATGAAGTCACTGATAAGGGGATATTGACCCAGAATCTCAGAATACCCTAGACACAATCAGCATATCAATAGATTTCTAAAAAGATGGAAGGAGAGACCCCTGGTCCTGGAAAGACTGGATGTAGGGGAACGCCAGGACAGAGTAATGAGAGGGGGTTGAACGGAGAAAAGAGGGAGGGAAGGGGGCTTATGGGACTTTCGGGGAGGGAGGAAACGGGAAAGGGGAAGTGATTTGGAATGTAAATTAAAAAAATAAAATAAAATTAAATTAAAAAAAAAAGTTTGCTTTCTTTACTAGGAGTCTTCATTGACTGATAGTATTTTGGATGGATTATAGTTAGACTCTATAGCTCAGGGTCCACATATGCTGACATTGGATTGTTTGTCATCAGCAGACACACGCAACTCACCTTGACACAGGGCCTTTGGTCAAAGTGTTTGGGTCTTTCACCCAGTTCCTACTCTAGAAATAAAATTGTTGACCCTCTGATTTCACTTCACTCTTATTTCTCTGAGTAATCTAGGTTAGATAGCAAAGGTGGAACAGTTTACTCCTGTCAGCAGGTAGGAATATTCTCTTTCATGCTCTTTTGAAGTTGTGACTCAACAAGAGTGGGTTTCATTCATACATCTGTCCAATTTTAAACATGTATTATATGTTACAGAGTTTCTTACATGTTGATACAAAATGATGAGCAAAGTGTCCTGATCATAGAGCTCATTTTTGTTTGGAACAAAAAACAAACTAAAAACAAAATGCCACAAATAATTCCCACAGAAAAAGTTTTTAACTGAAAAAGACAGTTCTAGAATCTTCTATTTTCTTGGATCCTTAATTTATGTATCAAAGGAATTTTATCATAATATCAACTCAATATAAGATTCTTTAGTTCTTTAGTTCTTCCATGATCAGATTGGCTTAAACAAAATTAAATTAAAGAAACCTCTCAGTATAAAATTGAACACATAGTAAATACTCAAAAGATCATATCATTTATTATTGTCTCCATTAAGATCATTACTATTAACTTTCATTTTTGTAAATAACTAATCTTAAATTATCCTGATATAAAAAGTGCCTGCAGGGAGAGGTCAGTGAGGTGGTTCAGCAGGTAAAGCACTTAATGTATAAGCCCGATAACCTAAGTTCTGTCCCTTGAACCCACATAAAGGCTGAAGGAGAGAAGTGACTCTACAAAGTCCTCCTCTAACTGTCAGTCATATGTGCTGTGGCTCAGGTACCCCACAGTCACACATTTCTGCTAATAATTAATTAATTTTTTTAAAGAGAATTATGTTTTTACAGTGTTCAGATGAACAACCCCAGACAAGGGTGTAGTGTCTGTTCATAAGAGTCTAAATCATAATGATAGTGATCCCAAGGCCAGCCCATACTAAAGTTAACCTCTGTCTTAACAAAGTGAAGCAAAGTACAACTTCTCAGTTGAAATGTTGTACTTCCAGATTGTGTGTTAAATTTTTTGGGGAAAAAAAAATCCCAAAACAAAAACTTGGTATGTTGTATCCTTAGAAACTGATTTTCTGTTAATTGATGTGTAACAAATGCACACACACACACACACACACACACACACACACACACACACACAATCACAGTTGGTCATAAAATTTCTATTTTTTGAAATCAGACAGCAGCTCTGACATCCCTACCTGGGGTGACCCCAAGTCCACATTATCAGACATGTTGTCTGCAGGAAGTGGCAAGACCAGGTGGATTCTGGATATCATCTGAGAAGTTTCTCCAAAAGTCATGTGGGTCTATCCTAGTCAGAGTTTCTATTCCTGCACAAAACATCATGACCAAGAAGCAAATTGGGAGGAAAGGGTTTATTCAGCTTACACTTCCCACATTGCTGTTTATCATCAAAGGAGGTCAGGACTGGAACTCAAGCAGGTCAGGAAGCAGGAGCTGATTCAGAGGCCATGGAGGAATGTTCCTTACTGGCTTGCTTCCTCTGGCTTGCTCAGCTTGCTCTCTTATAGAACCCAAGACCACCAACCCACAATGGGCCCTCCTCCCTTGATCACCAACTGAGAAAATGCCCCATAGCTAGATCTCATGGAGGCACTTGCCCAACTGAAGCTCCTTTTTCTGTGATAACTCCAGTCTGTGTCAAGCTGACACACGAAATCAGCCAGCCCACGGTCATTGTGAAGAGGCCAGCAATGAGGGTTCAAAATGCCCTGAGCTCTTCATTCAGGGATATGTCCTAGGACTGTCAAGTTTTCTGCACCATGTAGAACGCTGTTAATGCTTCCAAGGAAGATATAAGCACACATTCTCAGAGTTTCTACCTTCAGAGAAGGACGTTTCTATTAACTAATTATTGAATGTTTTAGGCAAAACACCTAAACTAACTCTTGTTTTATTATTATTGAAAATGGAATTCCACTTAGCATGTATATTATTACCCCTGACCTTTTAAATGCACTTCAAACCTATAGGAATGGAACCTACTTAGAAAGTGGGGAGAAAACAGAATGCTGAAAAACAAGTTTCATTCTGGGAAAAAAAATGACAGACTACCAGCACATGTACAAAGTAGAGGGTCTTAAAGTGTTTTGGAATAAGAGTCATCAGTTAATCAGATGCACTTAGGATAAAGACCAGCTCACTAACAAAGTTAAAATTCTGCTTCTAAAAGTGACCTTGGGCTTGTAGGGAGTGATGGGACTAACACATCAGTGTCACCCTTCTTTTACCTCTGCATATTCCAGTAACCAATATGATGACTTTGGGAGGAGGTAAAGCGGGTGGGCATCCATGTGACACCTAGGTTTTCAGGTGTCCATTAATACCTCTTGTTACTCTGGCAGTAGTTCTCAGGGAAATCCTATTACACAAAGACCTTGGCCCTCCTGGTAATTTAATCCTCCCATCATGAATTAGAATGATAATATCTGTAGTTCACCAAGCAGTAAATCAATTTCTGCCTTTTCTTCTTCATTCTAGCATTCCTGTTCTCTTGAAGGTGTTTTCTTTATTTTATAGGTAAGGGACTCGAGATGTAGAGAAGTTAAGGAGAATATCCAAAGATACAAGGCTAGAAAAATATAGCTTGGGTCAGGACAGACTCAGGAGTTTGGGCAAGCTCTCTGTAACTTTTCCTTTTCTTTCATAGGTGGGAATTAAATGTTGGGCAGAGGCAGGCAAGGCTCTACCTGTTAGCCACATCCCCAACCCCAAGTCTTCCAGCAAAGTCTAGCCCTCCTACAAAGTCTTTTAACCTGAATTTTCTACAGAGTCATGTCCATGCTTGTGTCTAACCTGTTACGGATAAGAAATAATCAGTTACCCTACTTCAGCCTTATTCTCAGGGTAAGGATTTCCCTTCCTTCACCCTTTCCTGCTGATCTACCCCAAGCATCCCATATTTCTCATCCAGACACAGTACAGGGCCAAATGTCAGCATTCATCAGAAGCCTATGGCTGTGAACATAATGCATGCATTGTTAGTCATCCCAAAGGCAGGGTGAGTTTTATAACTATAACTTCAGTGCAGCATTTCAATAAAGCTTGCTATCCCTGAGACCCCTGAGGTCTTTTATTCTGGCCTACATATACAGTTATTGCCACATCGAGGAATTTATTGACATACTATATTTATTTATTTCTTCCCAGATGCTCTTATTATACACTATCATATTTTTCTTCTCAGTTCTCTAATGTGTTATTACAGATGACCTTGACAAATTAAGAAAATGAACACAGATCCCTTATTTTCAGAGACAATCTACTTCCCTAGTTCCTCCCTCTGTCCCCCCAACCCACCTCCCTCCCTGCTTCCTTTCCTTTCTCTGAAACTTAGAAAATTTAAATAACATACATCAAATTATCCAGCCAGAAATTTAATACAGCTTGAATTTCCTCATACCAGAATGCTTTTCACTGCAGTGTCAGAATCACTGGAGCTTATTTCAGCCCAGCCTGACTATCCTCTGCCAGAATCTGCATTTTAACAAGACCACAGGCAATTCTAGCCTCTAAACTTGAGAGACGGAAACACTGGCCTACATTAAAAAAAGTCTGTTAGTGACTCACCAGCCTTCTTTCCAGACTAGCAAAACCTATTTTACCCCCATTACTGAATTACTTGAGATTAAATCGCCAGTCCTCTAATTCAAGAGATCTCAGTTATCTTGCTGGCAAGTGAATTGAGGGTCAGGTTTTGATCCATTTTGCCAATCAATAATTAAAATTGAGAGCTGTAAAACACAATTTAAGTTTTCTTTTGGATAACAAGAATTGGAACCCAGGAAACATGAATTCAAGTAGACAAAGGTTGTCTCAGAAGAGAATAAAAACTTGACCTTAAGAGTGAAGGACCTACAATGATTGGTGGATGCAATTGCCAGCATCTGAGTCTGGCTGATTGGTATGTAGTTGAAGCAACTCGGAAGATGTCCAGTTGTCCAGAGAGCCTTTTAAGATACCTTTGGGATTATGTTGTAGAACTCTCTCTCTCTCTCTCTCTCTCTCTCTCTCTCTCTCTCTCTCTCTCTCTCTCTCTCTCTCACTTACTTTTCCTTCCTCCCTCCCTTTCTCCCCTCTCTCTTTCTATCCAAAATGATAAGATACCATTTCAGACAGTCCTCGTAAATTTACATGTTCTTTCCAGCGAGGTGTCAGAGAGAAAGTGCCCAAGGGGGAAAAAAACTTCATAATCAAATTTAATATAAGAAGAAATAAACTATGTGTTTTCTGCCATTGGATTTTGTGGTGTATTTGTATTAGAAACAACAGTAATTCTCTTGTAACCATGATGGTATGGTTGCCAGTGGCAATCTTAACCTGGTAAAGATGGCAGAGGAAATAAGAAAATCAATCGTTAATCCACCTGACTTTAGGCTTTCTGGCTGTTCTTGTAAAGAGCTTTAATGTGCAGTCCATTGCAGTCAACGCTTACCAGACATACCCTTGTTCGTCGGATGATGAATGTGTTATGAGAAGCAGTATCAGCGTTTTTGCTGAAAACAATGAAAAGTGCAGTCGCATGATCCATGGCAAGATGCTCAATTTGAGGTATTGATGAGTCAAATGCTGAAGTTCTTTTTTCTCTAGTGGCCAACTTATGCTTTCCTTCCATCAGTTCTCTTTTAATGCTGTTCTTTTACTTTTCTCATCTGTTGGATTTTTCACCCTCATAAATTTTTGGAAAATCCATATAAATTTAATTCCTTTCAAAATTATTTTTGATTTCTGCTAAGAACACACCAATTAGTTCGGAGGCTAAAGACAGTAAAGCTCAACTGGCAATTGAGGAGTCAAGAATAGAGATCCCCCAATTTGGAATGTAGTTATTTTGTTATGATAATTCTATGATTAGACATTCTCATGTCTCAATCTTGCTCATATGAAGACATAACTGATATTTTGCTGAATTTTTCAAACAATTAGTAACATTGTTCTAAACCAACAGAAAACATTTATTTAATTTTACTTAGAACTGTTTCTGACAAATTTGTAATGAAGACTGTGGCAGATTACACTATGAGATTTGTGGCAGCTCCCCTTGGTATCACTGGAATTGTTTAATATCTCTATTTTGAACTTTAGCAAATTTTAGGTCTCATTCTCAAGTAACGGTAAGAATTGGCAAAGATGGGGATTTTTGTCTTTTCAAGCCTCCAAAACAAATAATGGGATTTTGTATGTCTGAGTTAAAATGTGTTTCAAAATCCCTTTACAGATCAAGAATACCTGTTATCTGCCTCTCTTAAAGGAGTACATTAGACATTGGATCATACAAGCTATTTAATTTAACTGTATAGCACCTAATGAGACTATATAACATTTCATCATAGCAAGTGTCAATACAAAAATATTTATACAATAGTAGAAATACAATAACCCTGCTTTATCTCAGGTTGTGTGTGTGCGTGTGTGTGTGCATATGTGTATGTGTCTGTATCTGTGTCTATATCTCTGTGTGTTTATTTTAGTTACTTGTCATCAACCACTATTGAAAATATTGGGAAAAATATGTATACACCTTCATATATAGGCCACATTTATATAAATTCTACTACACTATATTATTATTATTATTATTATAGTTTAATATGAGTTGTGAATATATTATATGTATACATCAAAAATTAAACCATGTAAAAAGTTTTCATGTATAGGGAAGAACATTTATCATGGGATAAGTATTCTTAGATAGCCACTGGGAATCTTGGAAGCCCACAAATAAGGTAAAGGGTTGTAATTAGACAAAATACAACTCCCAAGTGCAATCTTTCAGCTACAAATATCACTACTACATATTATCATTGGTTATTATCTATGCCACAAACCCTCATTCACAACCTTTGAACTTGTGGTGAAGCCACTCTTAATCTGTCACACATCTGTAAATATATTCATGTAATTTGCCAAAAGACAGAGATTTTAAGATGTGTGAATTTTATACTACCATTGCTCTGACAAAATAGTATGAATTTTATTTGATGTCACTAGATAGTCATTAGTATTTTTCTTACATATAACGTTTCTGAATGCACAGCTTATTTCAGTCAGATTCTTTTGTTCTTTTCAATCTATTTGTTAATCCTAGCCCCTTTTCTCTCCCTGTGTCCCTCCATCACTATTTATTCTTAACCAAGCAGTTATTTGTGCAGTGAAGGTGTATCTGTAATGATCTGGGAATTATAAATGCAATCCTCCCATTTATGTTTGCACAATTACATCCTGTGGTGTTATGGAACATGTCCTCATGTCCATCGTATTAAATTATTAGATTTGTGTACAATTACTGATCAGATTTAGAAAGAGTTAAAAAGTCAACTAAGAAGATCTCACAGGTAAACGAAACTATATTTTATCAGAAAAAGAAATGAAGTCTAATTTAATGATGTCATATTTCCTATTTGAGTTTTGAAATTTGGGGTAAAATTTTGACTTTGGCTTACCATGATAGTAGAAATTTTCAGAGTTCTAGATCCTACATTTTGTCAAGAAAGCTTTGCTGTATTTTCTATGAGATTCATGTTGCAGATAGCATATTTTCCCAGAGAATGAAGATTTTCTCAGTTTTTTGCTACATGTGTGACCATAGACACACTAAGTCCTATCTATGGCATTTAATCATCAACAAACTATACATAGTCATGCCTGGGTTAGCAAAATAATATTCAAAGTGAATTGATACTTAGAATGACATTATGGTCTTTCAGTATTACTCGGGATATATGTATATATGTGTGTGTGTGTGTGTGTGTGTGTGTGTGTGTGTGTGTATACATATATATATAAATATATATATATATATTAGAATGACTTAGAAGCTGTGATCCAACTAATTCAACAATGGCTGGCTATGAACAGAAAGTCAAACAATCCAATTGTTGTTCAGCCTTTGAGGCCAGATGTCTCAGTTGATCTACAGTATACACTCAAAGCCTAAAGAAGTAGATTCTAAAGACAGTAAAAGAAAGGACTTGATAGCAAGGTGAGGCCAAATAGGCAAAGACCATAAATTTCCTTCTTCCATGTCCTTATATAGATTTCAGCAGAAAACATGACCCAGATTAGATATAGAATACACATCTGGTTTAAAGGTATGTCTTTCAACCTTAAATATTCCTATTACATGTAGATCTTCCCATTTCAAATCAAGTAGAAATCCCTCAGAGGATTTTAAGTAATTCTAGATTAGGTCAATTGATAACCAAAAATAACCATCAAGCCTTGGTATATGTTGTTTTTAGCCAATTTAATAGTACCTATGTATTCTTACTAAATGAGACCATATTATAGAAATCAGGAAAGAAGAAATATTTCACCCTTTAAACATATTACTATATCAGTTTGATACACCAATACATATTTGGGGTTTAAGTATATAGCCAAATAATTAAAAAAGATTTTCTATAAAATAGCCTTAATGGTAGTAAAGTCCATCAATAAATATCAGTGTAGTGTGCTGGTCATATATTGTGCTATTGTGAATTTGTCAGTATAATCTGTTTATATCCAAAAATTTTTGTTTTATTTATATACACATTTATATTATATATATGTATATATACTATACATATACATATATACTATATATATATATATATATATATATATATATATATATATATATATATATATATATTTGTTCTAGATCACTCATGAAAAAAATGTATATCCTCTTTTCTCCAGTCTTCAAAAACTCTTCTGTAATCTACAACCTTATTTTTACTCAATTTCTACCTCTACTCAATTCCTATCTCTTTAGTCTGCATAGAATAAAAGAGAACTTTTTTTGTTTAGAAAATAAAATGTAAAATTCAAGTACATTTTAAAATAATGACTAAAACAGAGATGGGACAGATGAAAGCAAGAAATTGGTCATTAGAGGAAGAGAACATTTCCAGGGATTTTTGAAAGGCAAGCATATAAAGACTGTGGATTAAAAGGGGGAAGGGAACTTAATTACACACACAAACACACACACACACACACACACACAGACACACACACAGAGAGAGAGAGAGAGAGACAGACAGAGAGAGAGAGAGAGAGAGAGAGAGAGAGAGAGAGAGAGAGAGAGAGAGACCCTGTTATAGTATACATAGGAAAACGTGTTTAGAATGGAATCACCATAGAAGTTTTTGTAAATATGCCGAACTGTATAATTTTTTGGTAAAGAGGGACTTTTTTAGTAAAGAGGAATTCATTCTTGATACCACAAGTTTATTACAACATATATACATATTTATTAAGTGGTGGATGTGGCTCTAGACTTAGGATGCAAAGATACAACATTGGGAATCAGCATTCCCAATAGAGTAGAGGAAGGGAAAACCTATTAAACAAATGAATAAAGATGTGATATGTTTTATATAAGTTGTTGAGGATAAAATGATGTGAATATTTGCTAAACAGCAAACATATTTTGGTCCAAGAAGATAAAGTAAATCAAATTTCAATCTGTCTAAGTAAATATAAACATTTCTGGGGTCTATACTCTCATGAATGAATGAATCAGCACTATTTTGCACCTATGAAAGCTACTGCTCTTACTAAATAATTTGGATAGCATTGTAGGAGCCAGAAGTATTATTTAAGGGTAGCCATAACATGGAAATTGATACACATTAAAGAATATAACTGCTAACCCTCTTGAAAAGCACTTTTGATGTTGAAGAAGAGAGAAACTAAATGAATTTCCCTAATCAAGATTCCCATAGTCCCATGGCATCTCCATATATATTTGTTCATCAGAGAAATAGAATGTGTAACAATCATCTCTTATCAGCTTAGAGTGACTTATCAAAGAGGGTTATTGTCCCATAAACTCAACTTACATGGAAAGAAATGCAATTCCTATTCAAGGTCATTAAAACTACTAAGAAATGTTAGGTCTTATAAACAAAACTTTAATCTGCTAAACTAGCTGCAAAGAGAGACAGAAAGGAAGAGCTATTTTTTCAGTAAATATTATATAGCCATACTTTGTCAATTAACTTTTTTTTACTGTGAACAAAATTTAAATGCTATGGATAAATGATAGCTTTAATGATGTTTTCCAGCATCCCTGTTACCATAGCTTCTTGACAAAGATGTTAAATCATTAGAAGTCGTATTTCATGATAATTAACTGCAAATCTGGTAATATTACTGATTTTCATTTGGCATGAAATGATGTAGGAGAACCACAAGGTTTATTGGAGGTACATGCCAAAGGACAGAGCGACTTAATGTATGTGTATAAATCTTATAAAACTGCCGACTGGACAGCACTTTATGATGGCCATAAATCCCCATTCACTCTTTGATAGTGACAGACAGGGAAGTCTGCAACAGAGACAGTAAACTGAGAAGGAAAGTCTTACTCAAAGAAAGCACTCCAGGTCTCTTTCCTTCTGTGGGTCTCTGTGCTTCTCTTTCTTATTTTACTATTCAATATCTAAACAGCTTTCCATTCTTGCTTAAGATTTAAACAATTAAAGTCTGCAGCCTTATTAATTCTGTCTTATTAGATGTGCTTCATTGTGAAGTATGCCATGATGATTTTATAATTAAACTGCTATTAGCATTTGCCACTTTAAATTATGGTTCTGTCAATGTTTCTTTGAAGTTCTGGAATTGTTCAGGAATCTCATTCAAAATTTTGTTTTGGGAAGTGACCAATGGCCAGGAGTGTATTGTGTCATAAATATTTGCATCCTAACCTATAAAAAAATACAGGGAGAGTTAGGTGTGGTGAAAGGATACTTCTTAGAAAGCTAGATGAGCTGATGTGATTTTGTTCCTCTTGATAAACAATTGGAATTATGACTACTGTATTAATAAAGGCTGCCTCTATTGCAAATGGCTGCAAAACGGGAAGAACTCTTGGCTCATTTAGCTGAAACTTCATAGTTTTCTGCAAGGCTCTCAAGAGCAAGTTGCCCATCAGGGCCAATTGTATCAGAGTCCTGTGTACTCTGTTTTTGTCATAGATCAGTTGACTTTCTGATGAACTCTTTCCATGCTGAAAGAGCATATAATGGTGGCTCTGAACTCACACGTTTTACCATCCTGTGATCCTAGAGGATGGTTATAGATAAACTTGAGCAACAACTTTATTGATTAAAGGAAATAATAATATTGATAAGATTTTATTTTTGTGAGTGGGAGGAGGGGATGTTTCCAGAAGGACTGGCATCTGACTTAGTGGATGAAGTAAGAAATATTAATTCATATCCACTATAGTCAGCACCATCTAATTAGCTATCTAGGTAGGGAAGAAAGGGCAGAGGGATGATAAAATTAGCTTGCTTCCTCTCCTCCTGCATGGTGGCACAGGTTTTGTCTTGTCCCTAGACTTAAGAATTTCAAGTTCTCTGGCCTTGATCATGACTTGCACCATCAATCCAACTCTGTCAGCTCTCCAGTTTTCAAGTTTGTACAAAATCAAGATATGAATTTTAAGTTTTTGTAGTTTGTAGATGGAAATTCTGGTACTCCTTAGCTTCTATAATTATATCTGGTAACATTGTTAATAAAGCTGATCTGTATAATTGTCTGTCTATCTGTACATGCATTCTATGGGTTTGCCTCTTTGAAAAGCATTGTGCAATAAAATAAAAGAGACCATCTCTGATACAGTTTCCTAAAATCTATGTAACACACGTACTCCCTCCACCATTATTTACAGAAAGTCTGCTAAGCACTGGGTGCTATGTGAACAAACCTAAGAGTTGGGAACATTAAATATGGAAAGCAGGGAGCCAAATGTGAAAGTGCTTCAGCAAAGATTATGAGATCACATAGTTAGTTGTACGAGGGAGGAGGGAAGAGTTTCAGGTTTTCATCCTGAACTACTTACTTGTTGCTAAAAGTTCCCCTTTTACCAGTTAAGATCTTAGTTATTGAAATGAAGTTTCCCCATCCAAGCATTCTCTGACAGTTTACTCGTATGTTAGATGACCACAGAGGAATTAGCCAGCATTATGCAACCATCCTGTAGAGAATGACATGAATGAGTTTGCTGAAATTTGAAATATAAAATGAGGGCAAGGTTTCACTTTAAAATTATATATAATATAATACTTATATATTATATATTATATTATATTATATATTATATATTATCAGAAACAACCACAGACTATATATAATATATATACTATATTTGCATTATATATAATATATGTAATATATTTGTATTATATATATATATAGCATAAAAAGTATGCATTTCACAGAATAAATTAAACTAGAACCATTTACTATAAGGTGAAATGTTATTTACCTTTAAAATGCCAGTTTCTACCAGCTTTGTTTTATATGTTAATTCTTTTTTCTTCTTTTATGAAGGCTTTTAATTCTTTAAATTTTATTTCAAGGAGTTGGTACAAAGGACAATCACCATGCAGACTTGGAAACTACCGCTTTGTTCAAAGCTGATTCACTAGGATTTCATAGAGATGCTATTGTGTAGGTGCAATAACTGCTTAGTGAGGTGCTTTATGAGACACTCAGGATTATGGATCCATAATTTGCATTCATTGCAAACACAGTAACAACTTCCTTTGAGCCATTAAAATGAAGGTATTGAAAGGCTGTTAAGGCCTCCACAAAGTACTGAAATCACAACAGGTTCATTTATTGGGGAAAATGCCAGCAAGATACAAGCTAGCAATACAAACCCAGGTCTCCTCTGCTCAGCTTAACATTTCCCTTTTCCCAGACTCACTGAAGGAAAGGAGTCCTGATTTGAGCTGCTCAGAGGGCCCCACAATCACATCACAATACTCTTACTCTGCCAGCCTGTCTTTCATCCATTCATTCATTTCAACACAGGATTGCTGGGCCAGATTCTAGTGAAACAATAGGTCACCACTACAGCCTGTAATTAGAGGAACAGATCCATAAAATATATTTGCAATAAAGTTAGAACATGAAATGATGAGCTAAGTGCAGAATGGTTTCTGATGTTGCTGAGAAGACAGAGCAGTGAGATATAATGGGACAATTGCAAAGAAGAAGGCATAGGAAAGGACCTTCCAGGCAGTGAAGTTAATAAGTGAGCCTCCTCTTGCGAATTAGGTTGTGAATTCAGCTTGGTGGGAGTCACCAAGGCTGGCAAGTTCTAACTCTAGCCCTTCCGTTTCCATCTTCAGGATAGCTCATTTAAAGACAAATTGAGTTAAATGTGTATCCCATAATAGTGTTGGCTCAGGAAGAAAAAATCCCATGCATGTCTCCGAAGACTTAAAAGATGAAAAATAAGAATCCCTGGTAATGGCACAATTCCATATTAAAGGTTGATCTTTACTGTTGGACCTTTGAGGATTAATAATGATATTTTTCATATACCTACATAACCTCACAGAGCTCCAGGCCTGCAGTCGACCAACAAAGCACAGTAGTTATTATCCACTGACAAAATACTGTCTTTTTGAAATGTTTAAATAGTTATATTTTTTATATGTGTAATCACAAACTTTTGGCTAGTAACTACAGAGCAGGAGCTATATGTATTTATTGCAGCAATATCAAGAGAAATGTATATTTATTTTTTGGATTTTCTTTGAGATACTCTATCACAATATAGCCCACTGATCTTGGACACTAAAACTTCCCAGCTCAAGCACTACAGTTCTGGGATTGTGGGTGTGTTCCACCACCACACCTGGGTTCAAATCAAGCTTTGAAAAATTAGTCAGATCCTCTTGCAGGTGCACAGGAAACCAAGTAATACTATTAAAGACAATCATGACAGCTTCATGAACAAAAACTGGAAAGCACACTGCTGCACCTGCTACGCATCGAAATTAATGTCTGATCTCATGTGTTTGCAACATATAAATCACTGTTGTTTCCAGAAAAAAATAGAGCTCAGCAGAATATCTATGAATGAACCATCCTGTTTTGTGACTCTTAATAATAATAGCCAGCCCATTGTCGTTCAGAGGAGTTCTTTGTCTTTGCACAGGCAGACTTCACCTCCTTTCTTTTATCCATGTTTTAATGGAAACAATAGATTTTATTACCCAGATGAAAAATTCTAGCTCCGATCTTCTCATATTATCTGACCTTATGTGAGCTAATGAACTTCTCCAGTCCCTAGTGTCTGCCTCATGTAGAGCTAGTATCTGATAAAGTTTAACACAGGATCAAGTATGAGGCACTATTTAATAATTTATTTTTCCATTTCTCCTCCCTTTTGTTTTATCACTCACTCAGAACAGCTTTACAATGTATTTTGATTTATAAACAAAACTAGCCTTTATATTTATGACTTAGAATATGTGGGAATTTAGAAACATAAGAACATGGCAGAGAGTCGAAGATCTGCCCCCTTATTCCTAATGCTACTACTCACTGTGAACTTGGGTACTCCATTTCGCCCCAACACACACAGACATGCAATTGCTTATAGTTATAAAGCATCATGCCATCATTATGGAAGTATTGTTAAGGATATGAAATTATGAGTTGTGGGATCAAGAGTTATAAAGTTTTGGGGAAGGAGGTAGGAATATTCAAGGTGGACAAAGGTCATTGGTTGAAGGCTCAGATACTGAGATGCTTCATTAGCATAAAAAGACATTCCAGAAATGTCAGGTGCTTGTTGATCAGGTACATACCTGGAGAAAGGAAGCTAAACCTGTAATCTAAACAATTCAGTAGGTATTGGCTGGGGATTTTGAGATCTCCAGACAAGGTCAGAGAAGAAGAAGACCTGCTAGTAAAGGAAGTCCCCCATTTTGTGCTGAGCTCAGAAGGCTATCCAGATAATGGCAGACTTTGATCTTAATTAGCAGGGCTCCTCCAAAATGACTGGTTATAATAGTACATAACTTGATTGTTTTTTTGTTTTGTTTTGTTTTAAAGATTTTTTTCTTTTTTTTTTTGTATTTTTTTTGTTTTGGTTTTTTTTTTATTTATTTTATTTTATTTTTTTAATTTACATTCCAAATCACTTCCCCTTTCCCGTTTCCTCCCTCCCCGAAAGTCCCATAAGCCTCCTTCCCTCCCTCTTTTCTCCATTCAACCCCCTCTCGTTACTCTGTCCTGGCATTCCCCTACATCCAGTCTTTCCAGGACCAGGGGTCTCTCCTTCCATCTTCTTAGAAATCTATTGATATGCGGATTGTGTCTAGGGTATTCCGAGATTCTGGGTCAATATCCCCTTATCAGTGACTGCATACCATGTGTGTTCTTTTGTGATTGGGTTACCTCACTAAGGATGATATTTTCAAGATCTGACCATTTGCCTAGGAATTTCGTGAATTCATTGTTTTTAATTGCAGAGTAGTATTCCATTGTGTAGATATACCACATCTTCTGAATCCATTCCTCCGTTGAGGGACATCTGGGTTCTTTCCAGCTTCTGGCTATTATAAATAAGGCTGCTATGAATATAGTGGAGCATGTGTCCTTATTGCATGCAGGTAAAGCCTCTGGGTATATGCCCAGGAGTGGTATAGCCGGATCCTCCGGGAGTGTCATGCCCAGTTTTCTGAGGAACCGCCAGACTGCTTTCCAGAGTGGTTGTACCAGCTTGCAATTCCACCAGCAGTGGAGGAGTGTTCCTCTTTCTCCACATCCTCGCCAACAACTGCTGTCTCCTGTGTTTTTGATCTTAGCCATCCTGATTCATGTTTGGTGTTTGCTATTGGACTGAACTGAGAACAATGAAGATTGGACTCGCCCCCAAAGAACTATTTCTAGACAGGTCCACTTTCCTGTATCCTAATAACTTTTTTTCCCACTACCTCTGGTGTGTGGTGGATTAGAAGGAAGGTTAACCCTTATTAAAGTAGGTTGTGAAAAATAAATGCCTACTGGTCATTCTATCCCCAAAGGTATGTTGTAACCTATGACTGAGAACCACCAGCATAGATAGGAAGACTTCTTTTTTGGTGGAACTCAATTTTATACAATCATTAACATCAGGTTTTGAAGGGACCTTTCCTGTTATTTAGCTGAATAAGGATCCTGCACCCTTGTCGCAGCAGATACTACCTGAGTGACAGAGGTACTTCCTGAAGCAGCATGCTTCCATCATCAGGAGATTGCTATGTAATTATTCTCTCCACTTAAACTAAACTCTTGCCTATTTTTCAGTTACATCATGATCAAGTTCCTCTTTTAAGATTTGCATAGAATTGCTTGATATTTTCTACCACCAGAAATTTAAAAATGGATAGCATATCTTATGAGTGTCTTTCTTTATTCTTCATATGGAATGCTTTTCAGTATATCATAAGTGTATTCTCAATGAGGTAATCAATATCGCATCATAGAACAATACATCTTATAATGAATAAAGTTTTAGGGTGGTTTGTAATTATTTATATGTACTGTTGAAGACAGAGAATTTCTTTTTTTCTAAAGCCACAGCAACCCTATATTTCAGCTCATATGTTCTTCACCAGTGTGGACACTTCTGCTGAATGTGAAGAAGAGCCTATACCAAGATCAACTAAGCAAACACACACATGAAGTTCATTATTTGGAGCTGTTCAGGTATATGCTCAATGTAAAATAAACAAACAAATATAGCGTGTAGAATAGAAATAATGTGTCTCCAATCAATGAGTATGAATATAAGTAAGTGTGGGAGGAAGGGCAATCAGAGGCATAAAAAGCAGCCCTCAGAACTCATCTAAAAGATACATTGTTGTCCTGGGTTCTAATTCTAATCTCTGAGGCAAGGGGAAAAGCCAGAGGTGCACAAGACTACCTTTTTCCCTATATATATTGTTTGGGTGGCACAATGTTACAAAGAAGAAAGAGGAGGAGGAAGGGTAGGAAGAGGTGTGGTGGCAAGGAGAGGGAGTGGAAGAGAAGAAATAACAAGAGAAAGGGAATGAACTGCAGGAGATCCTACTGCTTTTAAAAATCAAGAGTCATGGGCTGGAGAGATGGTTCAGTTGTTAAAAGCACTGGAAGTTCTTCCAGAGGATTCTGACTCAATTTCCAGCATGTAAATGGCAGTTCACATATCTCTGTAACTCCAATTCCAGAGGATCTGTCACTGTCATACAGACGAGTATGCAGGTAGAAAAGTACATTAGATAAATTATTTTAAAAAAAATCAAGAGTTATCATATAAAATCTTCATATTCATCTTCTTTTGAAGCAATGGAAATCTGGGCAATAGTAGACCTTCCTTGTCACTCATCAAGATCAGATAGAAAAGTCCACAAGATGGAACCTCTCCAAACAGAGACCCAGTATTTGTAATAGAGTAGGCCTTCTGATTTCATTCTGTAAGCATGTGATATTACAAATAGTATTACTTGCATCCTATCATCCCATATTCAAAGCATGTTTTGGTTTTTGTTTTTAAATTCTTCATTCAATCAAACATAACACACACACACCACACTTGTGCTTTCTTGGGTAAGTACCGTACTGGCTTGTTAAGTCACCTCCAGCAAACAGAGATTTTTTACCATTACCCTCTCACCTCCAGTTCAAAGGGCTTCCAGAAAAATTTTCCTCTCTTGTTATATACAGTTTTCCTTAAAGAGTCACACCCTCCTTTCTGAAGTACTCACTGTGTGTTATTAAAAAAAAACGTATACAGGTTACATGTATGTTTACAGGCTGAAACTTGTATAGCCCATTCTTCCCTTCTCCATGTGGAATCCAAAGTGTTTGGTTCTTGGTAGCTGGTTCAAATGTCTCCACCTTTCCAATAAATCTGCACGGGGAAAGCATTCTCATTAGGAATCAAAGAAATACAAACATAAAACACCATTGAAAAGAGGTAAAACATCATGTGACCTATTATCTAATTCTTATTAAATTTCACATATATAATATAGTTCATAAAAAATTAGCAAAAGAAAAATACCCTTTCCTCTTCTTTCTTGCTACCCAGACTGCTGGACCAGACTTTAGTAAGAACATGTTGATATAGCTTTGTAAAACAGGTGTTGGGGTTGATAGCCAAATGTTAGAAAAAGGGAAATTCTCTTTAAAGAAACATTTCTTTCATTTTTAAAAAATTATTTTACTTATTCACTTTACATCCCCCATCCTGTTCCCCTCCCAGTCACTCCCCCAACAGTTCTTTGCCCCATCCTCCCTTCTCCTCCTAGCAATTACCCTTCCCCATATCTCCCCACCCTAGCACATCTAGTCTCTGTGAGGCTAGGTGCATCCTCTTTCACTGAGGCCAGACAAGGCAGACCAGCTAGAAGAACATATCCCATACACAGGAAACAGCTTTTGGGATAGCTCCCTGCTCCACTTGTTTGGAACCCACATGAAGACCAAACGGCACATCTGCTACATATATGCAGGGGGGCCTATGTCTAGCCCTTGTATGTCCTTTGGTTAGTGGTTCAGACTCTTTTTTTTGTTTGTTTTTTTTTTTGTTTTTGTTTTTTTTAATTTTGTTTTATTTTCTAAGTTTTTTTTATTTACATTCAAAATCATTTCCCCTTTCACATTTCTTCCCTCCCTGAAAGTTCCATAAGCCCCCTTCCCTCCCTCTTTTCCCCATTCAACCCCATCTCGCTTCTCTGTTCTGGCATTCCCCTACATCCAGTCTTTCCAAGACCAGGGGTCTCTCCTTCCATCTTCTTGGAAATCTATTGATATGTGAATTGTGTCTAGGGTATTCCGAGATTCTGGGTTAATATCCCCTTATCAGTGACTGCATACCATGTGTGTTCTTTTGTGATTGGGTTACCTCACTAAGGATGATATTTTCAAGTTCTGACCATTTGCCTAGGAATTTCGTGAATTCATTGTTTTTCATTGCAGAGTAGTATTCCATTGTGTAGATATACCACATCTTCTGAATCCATTCCTCTGTTGAGGGACATCTGGGTTCTTTCCAGCTTCTGGCTATTATAAATAAGGCTGCTATGAACATAGTGGAGCATGTGTCCTTATTGCATGCAGGTAAAGTCTCTGGGTATATGCCCAGGAGTGGTATAGCCGGATCCTCCGGGAGTGTCATGCCCAGTTTTCTGAGGAACCGCCAGACTGCTTTTCAGAGTGGTTGTACTAGCTTGCAATTCCACCAGCAGTGGAGGAGTGTTCCTCTTTCTCCACATCCTCGCCAACAACTGCTGTCTCCTGTGTTTTTGATCTTAGCTATTCTGACTGGTGTGAGATGGAATCTCAGGGTTGTTTTGATTTGCATTTCCCTAATGACTAAGGATGATGAACATCTCTTTAGGTGCTTCTCAGCCATTAGATATTCTTCAGGTGAGAACACTTTGTTTAGCTCTGAACCCCATTTTTAATAGGGTTACTTGCCTCTCTGGAGTTTAACTTCTTGAGTTCTTTGTATATATTGGATATTAGCCCTCTGTCGGATGTAGGGTTGGTAAAGATCATTTCCCAGTTAGTTGGTTGCTGCTTTGTCTTTTTGACAGTGTCTTTTGCCTTGCAAAAACTTTGTAATTTAATGAGGTCCCATTTGTCAATTCTTGATCTTAGAGCATAAGCTATTGGAGTTCTATTCAGGAAATACTCCCCTGTGCCCATATGTTCAAGGTTCTTCCCTAGTTTCCTTTCTGTTAGTTTCAGTGTGTCTGGTTTTATGTGGAGTTCCTTGATCCACTTGGAAGTGAGCTAGTGCAAGGAGATAAGAATGGGTCAATTTGCATTTTCTGCATGTTGACCTCCAGTTGAACCAGCACCATTTGTTTAAAAGGCTATCTTTTTTCCATTGGATGGTTTTAGCTCCTTTGTCAAAGATCAAGTGACCATAGGAGTGTGGATCCATTTCTGGGTCTTCAATTTTGTTCCATTGATCTACATACAGGCAGGAAATCATCAAACTCAGGGCTGAAATCAATCAAGTAGAAACAAATAAAACCATACAAAGAATCAACAAAACGAGGAGTTGGTTCTTTGAGAAAATCAACAAGATAGATAAGCCCTTAGCAAGACTAACCAGAGGGCACAGAGACAGTATCCAAATTAATAAAATCAGAAACGAAAAGGGACAGATAACAACAGAAACTGAGGAAATTCAAAAAATCATCAGATCCTACTACAAAAGCCTGTATTCAACACAACTAGAAAATCTCGAGGAAATGGACAATTTCCTTGACAAATACCAAATACCAAAATTAAATCAGGATCAAATAGACCATCTAAACCGTCCTATAACCCCTGAAGAAATAGAAGTCTTTATTGGAAGTCTTCCAACCAAAAAAAGCACAGGTCCAGATGGTTTTAGTGCAGAATTCTATCAGACCTTCAAAGAAGACCTAACACCAATACTCTTCAAACTATTCCACAAAATAGAAACAGAAGGAACACTACCCAACTCGTTCTATGAAGTGGTTCAGACTCTTAAGAGCACCAAGGGTCTAGGTTAGTTGACTCTGTTGGTCTTCCTGTGGTTTCCTATCCCCTTAGGGGCTGTAATCTTTCTTCCCATTCTTCCATAAGAGTCCCCAGCTGACCCGTCCAGCAGGTCTAGTTATTCAGGGTCCCGAAGAGGCGCTACCTGAGGGTCATGGGGGGGAAAGAAGAACGAGACCAAGCAAGATTCCATTTGTCAAGGTCTCGTTTATTCTTACACAGGCAGCACGTTTTAAGCAGTGGGGATGAGGAAGTTGGGAAGGGGAGCTAGGGGGAAGTGAGCTATGGGCCAAGCCTTCAATGAGGAAGTTGGGAGGGGGAGCTAGGGGGAAGTGACCTTTGCAAAATGCAAAGGAAGTAGGGGATCAAGGTATTCTTGGCACGAGGAAGCACAAAGGGTATCTGGTGAAGACATCTGGTATCTGCGCACGTAGGGACATTCCGTGGTTAAGGGTGGAGCGATTCGTATCGGCAGTTCCTGGGCAGGACTTAGTTCAACAATCTCATGGTCATAAGACAGCCATGGCTGAATGACCTTGTTTGGCTCCCCACACCCAACTCCATCTATCATTTGGCTGTGGGTGTCTTTATCTTTTTGAGTCAGTTGTTGGATGGAGCCTCTAAGAAGACAGCCATGCTAGACTCCTGTCTTAATGTACAAGAGAGTATCATGAATAATATCAGGAAACAGTACTTGCCCATGGGACGGGTCTCAAGTTGGGCAGGTTATTGGCTGGCCATTCCCTCAGTCCCTACTCCATCCCCCATCTCTGCATTTCCTGTAGATATTAAGGATAAATTTTGGATTGAAAATTTTGTAGGTGAGTTGGAGTCCCTATCACTCCAATGGGTTTCCTGACTGGCTACAGGAGGTTGCCTCTTCTGGTTCCATATCTCCAATGCTATAAGTCATAGCTAAGGACACCCTCATTGATTCTTGGGTACTTCTCTTATCCCAGGTCTTTGTCTCTTCCTGGAGATGCCCCCTTCCTCCCCATACCCCTGAGATGTAGATTTCCATTCATTCTCATGGCTATCTGACCATCCTTCCTGTCCTACCCCACAACTGATCCTGATCCCACCAATCCCCTCCCCATGCCCTTTCTCTCCCAGTTCTCTTCCTTCATCTGCCTCTTATGATTATTTTCTTTTCCCTTTTTGGGGAGATTCACGCATCCTCCTTCTTGTTTAGCTTCTTTGGGTCTGTGGAGAGTAGCATGGTACGTGTATTTTATGGCTAATATCCATATCCAAATAAGTAAGTATATAGTATGCATGTCCTTTTGGGGCTAGTTTACCTCAGGATGATATTCCCAAGATCCATCCATTTGCCTGGAAAATTCATGATGTCTTGGTTCTTAATAGCTGAACAGTTTGTCATTCTGTAGAGTTACCACATTTTCTTTATCCATTCTTCAGTTGAAGGACATCTAGTTTTCTGGCTATTATGAATAAAGCTGCTATGAATATAGTTGAGCAAGTGTCTTTGTGGGATGTTGGAGCATCTTTGGGGCATATGCCTAGGAGTTCTATAGCTGGATCTTGAGGTAGAACTATTTCCAGTTTTCTGAGTATGTGAGAATGTGAATATGTGAAGTGGCAGTGATAGATCAATACAATTAGAATTCTTAGACTGTAGTGACTTAAAGAGTCTGGAAGAATTAGAATTCTTAGTCTGTAGTGACTTAAAGTGCCACATTGTGACTTCCAAATCCCTGCCATAAAAATCCTTCCATTTTTGTAGAATATATATGCATATAATTATTTATGTATATATACATTGAGCTACATATACATAGAGTTATATATCATATAAAAAGTATATATAAATATTTCACTTATATAGTACAATTTATATATTGTACTTTATAGGTGATATATATGTGTATATATATATCTTTGTATAGTTTACTTTGTATATTGTGCCTCTAAAGTATGATTTGGAAAAGTTCCACACCAAACCTACATGTGATCCATTCTTGTGATATATTTATATATTGTTGATATTTGATATTTATATATTTGTTGCATATAAGAATGTTAAATTATACGATGTGGTGAACAAAATTCTTACTAGAATATTCTTTGAACAAAAATTAGCTGGATTTTTAAATATATAAGTTAGAGATAGGGAGGACAAGATAGAGAAAAAATATAGAAAATGATACTTAGGAGATATCCACCTGAGTAGATAGATAGATGGTTTGCTGCACACATGTCACAACTGGCATTTGAATCAACAGAACCCATGCAAAATCAAAGCAGGCATGGTGGTCACCTTCTGTCAGCTATACTTGGGAGGCAAGGATGGAGCTAGAATCTGGGGGCAAACTGAGAATATCAGTTCCAGCTTCAGCAAGAGATGGTGATTCAACATATAAGTGGAGAGTGATCATGGAAGACACCAGATGTTAACTTCAGACTTCTACCTCCATACATGTGTACCTATATACTCAAGTACATTGGCGCATGCATAGCTAAAACTATTCTCAAGAGTAAAAGAACCTCTGGGGGAATCAGTATTCCGGACCTCAAGCTGTACTACAGAGCAATAGTGTTAAAAACCGCATGGTATTGGTACAGTGACAGACATGTAGATCAATGGAACAGAATTGAAGACCCAGAAATGAATCCACACTCCTATGGTCACTTGATCTTTGACAAAGGAGCTAAAACCATCCAGTGGAAAAAAGATAGCCTTTTCAACAAATGGTGCTGGCTCAGCTGGAGGTCAACATGCAGAAGAATGCAAATTGACCCATCCTTATCTCCTTGCACTAAGCTCAATTCTAAGTGGATCAAAGATCTCCACATAAAACCAGACACACTGAAACTAATAGAAGGGAAACTAGGGAAGAACCTTGAACATATGGGCACAGGGGAGAATTTCCTGAACAGAACTCCAATAGCTTATGCTCTAAGATCAAGAATAGACAAATGGGACCTCATTAAATTACAAAGTTTTTGCAAGGCAAAAGACACTGTCAAAAAGACAAAGCGGCAACCAACTAACTGGGAAATGATCTTTACCAACCCTACATCCGACAGAGGGCTAATATCCAAGATATACAAAGAACTCAAGAAGTTAAACTCCAGAGAGGCAAGTAACCCTATTAAAAAATGGGGTACAGAGCTAAACAAAGTGTTCTCACCTGAAGAATATCTAATGGCTGAGAAGCACCTAAAGAGATGTTCATCATCCTTAGTCATTAGGGAAATGCAAATCAAAACAACCCTGAGATTCCATCTCACACCAGTCAGAATAGCTAAGATCAAAAACACAGGAGACAGCAGTTGTTGGCGAGGATGTGGAGAAAGAGGAACACTCCTCCACTGCTGGTGGAATTGCAAGCTGGTACAACCACTCTGGAAAGCAGTCTGGCGGTTCCTCAGAAAACTGGGCATGACACTCCCGGAGGATCCGGCTATACCACTCCTGGGCATATACCCAGAGGCTTTACCTGCATGCAATAAGGACACATGCTCCACTATGTTCATAGCAGCCTTATTTATAATAGCCAGAAGCTGGAAAGAACCCAGATGTCCCTCAACGGAGGAATGGATTCAGAAGATGTGGTATATCTACACAATGGAATACTACTCTGCAATTAAAAACAATGAATTCACGAAATTCCTAGGAAAATGGTCAGATCTTGAAAATATCATCCTTAGTGAGGTAACCCAATCACAAAAGAACACACATGGTATGCAGTCACTGATAAGGGGATATTGACCCAGAATCTCGGAATACCCTAGACACAATCCGCATATCAATAGATTTCTAAGAAGATGGAAGGAGAGACCCCTGGTCCTGGAAAGACTGGATGTAGGGGAATGCCAGGACAGAGTAACGAGAGGGGGTTGAATGGAGAAAAGAGGGAGGGAAGGGGGCTTTTGGGACTTTCGGGGAGGGAGGAAACGGGAAAGGGGAAGTGATTTGGAATGTAAATTAAAAAAAAATAAAATAAAATAAATAAAAAAAATTTTCTTAAATTTGTTTCAGTTGGATGTCTTTATGATATCGATATTTAAGAAAATGTAACTAATCAATTCACCTTAATACCTACAAAAGGCTACACCTAATTATTTTTCATAATTCTTTGGTTTTGTATTCATAGCTCTCTCTCTCTCTTTCTCTCTCTCTCTCTCTCTCTCATCGCACAAGTGGAGGCTAGAGGTCAACCTCAGGTGTTATCCACAGGGGTCGTCCATCTTGTTTCCTTCAGATAAGTCTCTCACCATGTGGGCTGCTCTGGCTGGTGGACCGCTCTGGCTGGTGGACCCTAGAAGCCATCTATCTCTGCTTCCCTAGGGCTACTATGATGGATTATTTTATGTGGTTGCCGAGGACTGAACTCAGCTCCTTCCTCATGCTTAGGTGACAAGCACTTTACTGACTGAGCTATCTCCCCAGCTCCATAATCAAATACCTTATCATCAAAACAAAACAACAAAAGACCTACCAACTGCCTTCAATCAAAACTCAACTATGGTTTCTCTTGCAAGCACTGCATTTAATGTGCATGTTGAAGTTTAAGTGGGAACTTAATGCTATGAAAAGTGCCAGTTATTAGGGTGTGGTGATGATATTGCACTTAGGTCCTTCTGTCATCTGTAAAAATGACTCAGTCACACAGCTATGCTTGGTCGTATTCAGAGTCACCCTTTGATTGGGTTCCCAGAGTCCTTCATACATCCAGTGCTGAGAGTTACATGCTGGCCTGATTCGACTACAGCTACCCAGCCTGGGAATGAACTCCACTGTTTCTGATCTCACATGCAAAATTCTCATTTATCTCTTTCTTAAGCATTATCAGAGAATGTTTTTGCAGCAAATAAATGACAAGTCTGTAAGAGAATGTTAATGAAATTTTAATGAATTGGAGGTGCTTGCACAATGTATCCCACAGAGCTCCTTTATTTTCTTCAAGAAAAAAAAAGAGCCAAAAGAAGCAAAGCTTTAATGCTGAAGGTTTACAGATACAACCACAGCCTGCAGAACTGAATAGAGGCAGCCTCATTTGGGGAGCTGATTTTTCCCCCAGCCTAGTAAATATCTTGCCCTCCATTTCCCCAGGTCTCCTGGAGGCTTTGGCAGGCCCAGTGGTCAGCCGGTTAGCCGTCCTGCAGATCACAGTGCTTGACAGCTTACTCAGGAGAAGGCCTGCCGGGTGATTTCTGCTCTCAGCCCCTGCGGCCTCTGGATATGAGACCTCTGCATCACGTGCAGGATTTACGGCCCATTGTTTCTTCTGCTCATCTAAGTAGTCTGTAAACTCTATCCCAGACAGTCTCTAGGAGAGTTACTGCCTGTTGATACACTCACCCAAATGAGTGTGCCGTGGTTTTTTTCCTACGAACATATGGACTTTGGCTCGTGGCCCAGAATACCTGAGTCAATTTGAGAATCCAATCGTTACAGTGGGTTTGTATTTTTAGGGGAGGAAAGGGCGTACATCCTAATATCTAAAAGCTGTCCACATTTACATTCCAGCTTTCTTTTTAATTAAGCTGGCCACAAAGATCAATAGAGGATTTACTAGCATAAAGGACCATAGTGGAATGATGTCTTGGGAGGATGTTACCGCATTGACAGAAGGAGGGCTTGGGAGGTTCAGGAAACCATTTTTAACTGGCTGGATGTATCTCACTTGTTTTAAATTCCATTGTCTCTAGCTGTTTCCCCTCCGCCATCCCAACCTTGGACCACAACCCTTCCAGAATATTAATGGTGCCCCATGGCCTCAAAATGCATTTTCCACAGAGAACTATTTCCCACTTTTACAATACTAAGACAATCCTGCCCATTGTTAGAGACCCTCACATGAGTTTGAGTTCCTCAGAAGAGAATAGTAATTCTTTACTGACAGTCCCAGTGGCTGAAAGAGGAATCAAAGTCAATGCATTATTAATGACTCTTCTTTTTTAATGATTCAATCACAGTGGAAAATACTTTTAAACACTTTACTTCATATAATTTTTACGCACAGAGAAGCCTGCCCACAAACTAAGGGAATCCAATTGCTGACTAAAACCAGAAATAGTGAGTTAGATGTTCTTTAACCATAATGGTCCTTTGAAGAGACTGCCAGGGTAAACACTGGTCATCTTGTCCTGACAGGTGGGAGACCTGGTCAATGATGTGGTTACTTGAGACTTCAGATTAGAACCAGGCTTTAGAATCCTAGCACCTGGCTTTATTATGAGCAATGCAATCTTTGGCAAGTCTCAAAAAAAGCTCTAGGGCTTCTGGTTTATTCATCCATAAAACAAGGCTAATGATTTCCCTAGGACTGATATAGTGTGAGGATTAAAGGAGATATGGTAGGTGAAATGTATCCTGCAGGCCTTAGGCTCTGGATTACTTATCTGATTCCAAGCAGCAAGGGTGAAGACACTGATGGGAAAAGCAGTTACAGCAGCAGCCGGCTGAGTTGTTTTGGCCTCTGAGATGGCACCAGGAAAGGGAGCCATGGAAAGAGGATAAGAGAGAGCAGAGGTGGAAGGAGGGACAAGATCCTGGTTAGCAGGAAGAGAAAAATATGTTCAATATCACTGCTTTGCGATATAACCATCAAAGGTAGATAGATGAGTCTAGACTCAGAGCAAGCTCATGACCTGGTATAGGAATGACCTTGGAAAGAATCTATGAGTAGTGTTTGTTTACATTATAAGTAGAAATTTTAAAAATTGAGTTTCAGGTGAGATCCCACCAATATCTTGCTTATTACAGCTTACATCTTCTTTAAGGCATGTTTTATTTTTTACGAGTAGTAATAACATAAAATTCTAAAAATTGTTTTCACTACCCAAGCAGCTACTTTGTCAGGCACCTTGGCTTGCTCTTATCATTTGTGGATTCATTTCAAGCAACAATGCTAAAATGTGTTATATATCCCCTTTTAAAGGAGCTGAATAAGCCTCCATTTGAGGAAGTAGAACTCAGAGAAAGCAGGTGGACCCCAGTTACACAGCTATTAAGTAGCATAAGTGAGGACTTGAATTTAGGCTTTCAAATTTTGAGTATGTGTTCTGATCCTATCATATACCATGTACCGAAGCAGAAGCAATGGGTGAGACTTGCATTGTAGTAGGCTAATGACAGCAAGTGGTAAATCAAATTGAATTCTATTTGAAAGGGGCTTGATGCTTTGTTATTTTATTGACACTTTTGCCACAGACTGAGGCAACTAATGCATAGGTGTGTATGTGTGTGTGTGTGTGTGTGTTTGTGTGTGTGTGTGTGTTTGTGTGTGTGTGTACATGCAATTGTGCATTCAAGCATGTAGGATGGCAAATTCCATCCTAATTTTTTTTGGATCACTTCTTCTGCTGTTTCTTATCCCCCACTTTAGAAACTACCAGGAGTCAGTACTTAGGGCTGCAGCTACTTACAGAACAGAACAAAACAGTCACGGTCATTTAGAAGATCTCTTAGTAAAGAGTGTTCAGATTTTGTTTCTGGCTACTGGTAACAAATCTTCATTAAATCTTAAACACAGCATAAACTAAGCACGAACAGATTGTGAATGGTTCCTAATTCAACAAAGGGAGATTAAGGCCTGGTAGATACCATTAAATGTTGAACAGACCCTGAGGAAGTCGTTTAAAGGCCAATAGTATTTTTATGTATGTTGAATTCTCTAATTAGAATTCCCCAGAAGAATTAACCTTGGCAAAGATAAATAAACATCAAAACCTATGCACCTCAGTTTAAAGTTGTCTGGTCCAAATTGTATGCTTCTGTGGATGCCTGTGTACCAATGTGTAAGGTGATAAATGTGATAAACAATGTCTGAGCCATGTCCCTATACCTTTTGGTGAATATTTTCAATGGAAAACACAGCTCTCAGCTTAAAAGACATAGAAAATCATTTATCCCGGAGCCAAATTTGGATGACCACAATCAGGGAATACGAATTTAAGTTATCTGAAATTCCACGTTCCAATGTGTAAGCAATCTTGCGGAGTTTTATAGTTGTGCAGAACAGAGAAAGTCATATATCAAGGCAATTTAAAAATACATCAAACATCACGGGTGGTTACAGCAAGATGGCAGAAGCTTTTCTCTAGGCTGCAGATGTTATCTGATGACCTTACTGCATTTGGGCATTTGGGGTTGATGGAAGCTAGTGTTCTGTTATGTTAATAGATTCCGATGGGTTTTTATCAGTTAATCACAAGATGTAAGTTTTGACACAAAAGTGGGCAAGGGATGGCTAGTCAAGGGGGTAAAGCTTGTCTGAGATAAGATAATTAGCCTCTAACCTGTACCATTCCAGCCTTTCCACATCACTGCAGTTCTCATATGTCAATTAGTCTCTCCAGACACTGCTTCTTTCCAGGAATTCTTATTGACAGTATGTATATTTCACTCAACTTCCTTTACAACAGGAGCAGGATTGCAGAGATAAGGCAATGCACCATGCCAGGGCCCAGGCTGAGAGGCTCTTTCTCTCTTATGGTCCGTTCCATTCTTCTCTTGACATAGTGATATGAGCAGCTCTCTGAAAATACAGCCCACCAACTTCAACTGAAGTTGCTGTACAGCCCTATCAAAATATAGTCACCACTATTGGCTTCATTTTCGATTAGAGACTTTGCTTTTATTAATGTAGCTGAAGACACCGGCTTTGGATTTGTACTGTTAGAGATCATTTATCACTTAAAACCTATAAGAACTAGTCATTTATTTTTAGGTCTTGCAAAGATGCCCATCATTTCAGGACATTGACCTTTCCCTTGTCTGTGTATTGTAATGAACTGAGAAAATTTAGAAAACACAATTTGCTGTGTTCCTTTGCCAAAATAGTGACTTAATTCCTCCCTGGGTTTGGAAACTTAACAAAATTCTCCAGGGAATTCCAAAATGCATTTAAGTTTGGGAAACACTGATCCAACACCCACTCAAAGTGTTTAACAAGACTGTTTTGTAACTAATGTACACAGTAGAGAAAGATTGATTTGTTTTGATTATCTACACAATGGAATACTACTCTGCAATTAAAAACAATGAATTCATGAAATTCCTAGGCAAATGGTCAGATCTGGAAAATATCATCCTTAGTGAGGTAACCCAATCACAAAAGAACACACATGGTATGCAGTCACTGATAAGGGGATATTGACCCAGAATCTTGGAATACCCTAGACACAATCCGCATATCAATAGATTTCTAAGAAGATGGAAGGAGAGACCCCTGGTCCTGGAAAGACTGGATGTAGGGGAATGCCAGGACAGAGAAACGAGAGGGGGTTGAATGGAGAAAAGAGGGAGGGAAGGGGGCTTATGGGACTTTCGGGGAGGGAGGAAACGGGAAAGGGGAAATGATTTGGAATGTAAATTAAAAAAAATAAAATAAATAATAAAAAAAATATTACAACTTCAAGTTTTGTTAAATTCTAGTATTCTTAAGGTTCAAGGGGAAGCTGCAGGTTTGTCAGTGAGATTCAGAACACATAAGAAGAGCTGGGCATGGGGAATTTGGTAGAATCTATCCTAAATAATGAGGAATTGCATAGGGGTTATGGTAATTAATGCCAAAAGTTAATATTGTTGGTCCTAAGTTTGGAGGCTTCCTATTTTGTTCCTTCTGATTCCAGATCAAGAGAGACACAGGAATCAAATGAAGGTTAAATACACTGAGGGGGCAGGGGTGTTGAATTGGCAAATATGCATACTTCTGACTAAAATGGAATTCTATGTTCCCCTTGTCTCTTAGATGACTTCCCTTTCCTCAGTAAGTCTCCAGAGTAAGGCAGGAAAGGGAGAAATCACCCATGGAGTTGGAAATTTCTGCCCCAATGAGTGTACCCCACTTGTTACAACACCAGTAGAGAGGAGAGTTTGTTCTGCTTAAGAACAACTTCAGAGAAGAGAGAATTAGCAAGAGAGCAGTCTACTCTGGAGGAGCAGTGCCTAGTCCCACATCCCACTGGACTACTTAGTCACTCCTTCCACTGGAAAGCAGGGCAAGAGTTTTCTGGTAGCTGTTTCTGTTTAGGGCACAGGGTAGACACTCAGGAGAAGGTATGAGTCATTCTCTGTCCTTTTTGGTAGATAAGGACAAAGGAACACATACCTGAATGGCCTGTCCTGGAGACTGTCTCATTCTACATGAAGAGGGCTTGAGGCTGCAGAGTGGCCAGTGCAGGGGCCTGGCTGATAGGTCCAGAGAAAAAGAGAAGACTGAGAAGGCTTCTCAAAGAACAGCCAGGGGTCAAGGTCACCAAGATGCATTGTCCAAATGGTATTTTCACTTCACCTCAGTATAATGACAAACCACCTCGGTGGGTTTCTTTTAATGTCATGTCATTTACACAGGTCTCCACGGCTATTGAAGAATATTAATGGATGGGGGTGGATGGAGGTGGTAACTCATTTTCTCGGATCAGTCGCTGTGTCCACCATTTCACTCACGAATCTTAGACTCATACTTTTTGAAGTAACAATTTATCTTTTAGAAACTGAGATGACTCAGGAGGGAGAGTGAGCAAATGGGGGACTAAAGAGCTGTTTGACTTACCCCTTCTGAATATTCTGGAATCTAGTCTTTTTCTTCCCTTTATTCTTTCCTCTTAACTTGTAGGTAAGGTAAAGCTGTCTTAAAATCAGCAAGATGTGTGAAGGCCAAACAATAGTCACCAACAGAAGGCTCATGAGCACAAGGGAGACCAGAAAACTTCATTTTAGCTGTTGGGTACTCCACAAAGCCCGCTGTCTGCTTATTGGTGAATTGTCACTTCCCACCCCCTGTACCCCACCCCCCATTTGCTACTGGTATCTGACTACATCCCAAGTGCCCAATTAAAACCAAAGGACATATAAGGCTTCTTCATTGCCAGATAGAAAAGCGGATTTTTAGCATCCAATTTATTTTGATCTTTACCTGAGGTTGTTTGTTTTGACAATGGTCAGCTGTTGGGGCTTTGGAATTAGGTAGATATGAGCTTAAATCTTAATAGTGCTTGCATGGTGACTAGGGAAATATAAAACACTCATATACATACAGATACAGACACATTCAACAAAGACTCGCAGGACACATAATGATGTCTAGTTTCAATTTTGCTTTCTAGAAATACTATCACATTTTCATATTCTTCTCTGATCCTGGTCTTATCCACATTATAGGCCAGTGTAGAACTCTCTCTAAATGAGCTGGTGTGCATGCTAATTCATTCTTTTAAATATAATTAATGCATCACAAATTATTCAACCAATTTCCTGTGATGGCTATTCCACTTGTTTCCAAGCATTTTCTCGAGTAGGCTTTTGGCATCATATATGAAATACATTTTCAGTTGAGGGATGACTGAATCAAAAGTTGCATATATATTCAATCTGTATTTAGCATGTATGTTTAATTTTAATAGATGTTGTCAGGGAATTCTGAAAAAGCCATTTCATTTTACATTCTAGCAGCAGTGTCTAAATTGTTCTCTCTCATCGTATTATTGTGCAGCTTCTCTGATCTTCACAATATGGTATCTTTCCTCGACTATCACAAATGTTGAGCATCTTTCCAGGTGTTTACTGGCTATTATTGTGGACGGTTCTGTAGCCTGCCTGTTTATCCTTTCTGCATCTTCATCTCCCTGAACTTCAGCCGCTTTGCAAGGCTATCGGGGAGTGAATAGAATAGTTATATGAAGGCTTTATCCAAAGTTTGGCACACAAAAAAATGTTTGATACATGGGAGATGGCATAACAAAGTTGAATTCCTATATCCTTTTATCCTCAACATCATAAATATAAACACCTTGCAAAATTCTCATATTGAATCTCTTTTTCCTGGATACTTTGCATACTATCTCTCTCTGAAAATTCTCATTTTCTATAATTTGTACTTTCCAAGCTGTTCTGCTTTTTTAAAAAAGTTGAATCTTTCTTTCAAATTCATCATATTGGTACCCCCACAGGGCCCCACGGCCTTATTCATGTATCCTTTTGTCCCACTATCAAACAAATGACCTGCAATGAGAGTGTCCTCTTGCCTGTGCACTTCTCTGTTGCTAGAGGAACCATTTCCTGCATGACCCAAGGGTTCGGTGGAAATGTTGTCTTCATGCTGAGATCATGGCAATATCACCGAATTTCATCTGCACCATGGTTGCTTTTCGTCTACTTCTCATTCACTGTTTCCCTCTAGTTCATCCTCACCAGAGTTAACATAGTCAACTCACCAGCATTTCCTGCATGTTTGTTTAAAAATATATATTTTTAATACTAAATTATGTGTATGTATATGTCTCTGGGTAATATTCTTGTCAGTACATGTGCCCAGCCCCTCCACTTTTCAATTTTAAATGTCATTTGCTGGGACTATGGAAATTGCTCAGTGGTTAAAAGTAAGTGCTGCTCCTTCAGAGGACTTGGAATCAGTTCCCAATACCCAAATGAGGAAGTTTACAATTGCCTACAACTCCCATTCTAGGGGATCCAATGCTCTCTGACCCCTGAGACTACAGTCCCTGACATGGTGAACATAAATTCATGTAGGTGCGCATACACACATACATACATAAATTAAACATCTTTTTAAAAGTCATTTGTTAGATGTCAGCATTTGGAAGTGTATGTCATCCTTTCACAACCATTTATAGTTACTGGTTCCTATAACCTGCTTCTACCCACTAACAGTATACTTTCTCATCCAGTATGTTCCAGACATGGGACACAGTAGCCAACTGACTCCTCCATCCAATAATTCCTTCACTTTGCTTTATATACAGTTCTACATGGACATGAACTGAACTATTATCCAACATTTGACTATCAAGACAGTTCTATAAAATCATCTGGTTTCTCAGACATAGGAAGGTCTACAAAAATAGGCCTCCATTGTTAAATGGCTCACTCGATTAACAAGGGTAGTTATTCTTGGGTTGACATTCTCATTTTTTGTTACAGCTACTCCTTAGAGCCATACTTATGAGTATCACCTGCATAGCTGCTCTAGGAAATGGGGTCAGTAACTACGCTATGCATGGCCTTAAGCTAATCAGTTTGCACTTGGGCCTCGTGGCCTCATTTCATACTAATTTTTATCAAAGTTCACTTTTGTCCTCTTTCTCCCATGAGCCTCATGTTTTAAACAGTTTTTTTTTCATGAAATAGTACACACGTTGGACCTGAGTATCATGTTCTCTAACACTATTCTTTTTCCAAGTTGACTCAGATATTGAGGAGTATTCCATAATTACCTTTGTTAGAATTTTATGAAATTATTCTTTCCACCATGCTTATTTTCTTTACTCAGAAGCAGTGCTCTAGTAGGGTATAATTGCTTAAGAACTAATTGCTGGGGATAGCCAACTTGTTTTTTTTTTCATTCAGTCTCTATTCTTCAAGATCAACATTCTGTTCAGTTGGGCTACTGTGACAGCCTGATTTGGGCTGCAGGACACTATGGTAGATCTATCAGCTAGAAGCTTTGACAGTTTCTCTGATATCACCAAGAATCAGTCAAAATTCTTAACACGATGAATTGGTGGCTTTTTTTTTTTTTCGAGACAGGGTTTCTCTGTGTAGCCCTGGCTGTCCTGGAACTCACTTTGTAGACCAGGCTGGCCTCGAACTCAGAAATCCTCCTGCCTCTGCCTCCCAAGTGCTGGGATTAAAGGCGTGCGCCACCACCGCCCGGCTAATTGGTGGCTTTTTGATGTACTAAAAAATAAACTTCCACTAGAATTGGTGGAGACTTTATAAGTGTATAAATATTTACTTAACCCCCCCAAATTAAATATAAACAACATTATATAAGATACATTTGAACCGTGCCTACTTTGTTCTCAATTTTATTTCTATTTATTTATTCATGATATCTAAATGTCTAATTCCCATTTATTTCTTTGTGGAATTTTAAATGACTTGTGAATACACTATAGATTTGGCTTTCCTATTTTTGGCTTTCCTTGATTCAAAATATGAATTCACTTTTCTTCCACAGCACTGCATTTTCATCTGCCTCCATCTTCACCATTTCCTAATCTTCCATTGAGGGTGGGCATCATAGTGTAGATAGATAGCTTCTGCTGATGGATATTTTATTTCTAATTCTTTCTCTAGTTTAATGATCAGTTCTCTAAATAAAGAGAATAGACTAGACTTAGTGTTTTCTGAAAAAAAAAAAGGGATATAGAAATTTGAGCATTGGTTTGCTATGTACATGAAAGTTATTCTACCAACTGAATTATTGTATAGTTTGCTTTTTTAGAAATAAGAATCTAGACTTGGATGTCTACCAGCTACCCTTTTTAGTCATAATAACAATAATTTGTACATTCTGAGGGCTGATATTCAGCGCCCCAGGCTAAATATTTTACATACATTTTGTCCCTTTAAAACCTTCTAGTAGTCCAAAAAGAAAACACTGTTATTACATTCATTTTTCAGAAATGTGCTCGTACCCACATAGGTAGAAGGGAAGCAGGAGTGCACGTGGACAAGGACAAAGCCAGATAGAGAGTGATGCTTTCATTTTGCTGCAGATCTGGGAGATCTTTCAAAGAATCTGCTTTCTCCTCTCCTTACATGTGCAGAATTTGAACAGGGCAGTGGGGAGGGAGAAAAAGCTCTCTTGGGTCTAAGAGCTTAATCAAAACAAGACCAGGTTAAGTTGTGCCCCAGAGAAAGCTAGAAGGAATAGTAAACTCAGTGCTACTTCTGATACAATTCTGGGCTTCTGAGATTCTTTCTTATAATTAATTTATATCTTTCAGAGATATACTTTATTCTGAGACAACATATGTATATGCATATCCTGCTGATCACCAAACATTTTAGCCAATAGTTGAAGCAGTTTTTGCCTGCGGCATTATTTCTAGCTTAGTTATCAAATAATTAGTGTTTAGCATCTTTTACTTGCAAAAATTTGATTGGATGATAATATAAATTTATTATTAATCAGTGTGGCATGATGTCATCAAGGGGTTATTCACATGTGACCAACTATGTACCATATACCACCATAGAGTATATTTATCAATACCATTGACTATGGAAATGAAATGTGAGCACAATGAAGAATCATAGCTTTACACATGCCTTTCTTTTAAATATACTCTACTGAAATTTTGTTGTGTGGTTAAAGAAAAAGAAAGCCTACCTGCCTGAACTTTTAAATGTTAAAGATGAAGGTCATTCACTCTGGAATTTACACTCCATAAATGGCTTGTTTATAGTTGAAGTCCACTTACTTGCCAAATATCAAACATTCAGTTCAAGGACAAAGGCCAACTGGGTTTCTCGATTGTTTTAAAAGGTACAAATAAAAGAAACACAGACATTTCAACCTTCTTGGTTGTGAATTTGACTCTTAGGATTATGTTCCTGAAGCACACGTAACTGGCATGACTCTCCTTCCAGAGAAGGTTCTGTGTAATCTATTCAAGGTTCAGCCATTGATTTGTCTTCAGAAAAACACTGAGTTTCTAGGACCAAACTGCATTAGTTGGGTGTCCTTCTGCCTAGTAAGGAAAACTGTAATCTAAGCAACTGCCTTTTAGCTGATATATCAGGTAAAAGGTCTTCCATTTATCTTGTTTACCAGATCATGGGTGAGTGGGAAATTATCTAAAGTCTCATAGTTTCATATTCAAGCTCCCAGTTCAACAGTCTTATCATTTACTCTTTGAATAAAAATTTCACTGCAAGGAAATGCTGTAGGGATTTGGATACCTGGGTGTATTGAACCAATAAAATGTAAAAATATTGCCTTCAGTAGCAGGCAAATGACTGAATATCCTTGTTTGACTGTGCACAGTGAACTATCACTTCTGATGTAATAACATATAATCCATGTTCCAAGGAGAACATTATGCATGGTTACCATGGACCCACTCTTCAGGACCTTGTACTATTATTCTGCTATCAGCTCAAAAATTGGGAAAGAAGTGGTGAATCACACCTGGAAAGGTTTTATGAATGATACATGGTAGCAGAATGTTTTAACCAAACCCCATTGGCCATAACTTATTATTGTGGACCATGAATCTGCCAAGAAATATAGTCTGTGCGTTTAATGAAAAAATAAAATATTTCTGTAAAAGGAAGCCCTTTTAAGATCATGTTTAAGAGCAATTAACTCAGTATCTGAATATCTTATTGTGTTCACACTTCATTTCAGTAGTTAATGCTATTGATAAATATACTCAATGGTGGTATGTGGTACATAGTTGCTCACATGTGAATAACCCCCTTGATGACATCATGCCGAATTGACTCAGGTACTGAGTCACTCAATACATGTAAAATTATTTCTCTGAAAGTAAGAGAATGTATGACAGGTTGGGAAAAATGTCTCAGAATGCAGGCCATTCAAGAAAGATCATTAACTGTGGCCCTGGGACAATATCAGTTAGTGAAGATGCCAGGAAATTTTTCAAAGAAATTCTTCCTAGGCACTAGGCTGCTTATTCTTTTCTGTTTTTGAATTTCCTTTGACTTTCAGTCTAGTTTGATGATGTCTAATTTAAATTTACCCTACCAATAAAGTTTGCTTATTGATGGCATCTCTCTGACTTAGCTCCAGGTTTTGCCTTCATTACAAACCTGGCTCAGCCATCACTGGCCAAGCCCATAAACTGTACTTTCCCATTTTCCACCTTCCAATCACATCTTGCGGACTTAGAGTTTAAACCCATCAATTTATTCTTGGTATTATTGTTAAAATGCTGTCCTCTTCCTATACCTTATGATTAGCTTAGCTGAATAGTAAAGAATTCCTCTAAGAATTATTTTCATGAAGGCCATCTGGTAAAACAAATTAATCTCTAAGGAATGTTAATCAAACTAATTGCTAATTAAATGTCCTCCTTGATTTTATTAGTTATAGATTGAGAAGTGTTTATGATGCACATTAATTTTTGTTGAGACCATGAGAAAGCATTCATTTTCCTCTTCAGCTTGCATATATGATATATGTGAGCAGTAATATTAAAAAGGACATTTTCCCATTTTTCAAGCACATTAGTTGTTAGATCAACTCACTAAACCTAATCTTGAAAGTGGGGCCTGAAATTTATTCAAATCTATTCTTAGTGCCTCAGCATCATAATTGCTTAAATACTTTGTGGTTTGCGGAGCTTTGTAAATATTATTTTTTAATGCACAAAACAATTGCCAGTAGATTTGACTCAATCATAAGTAGCAAGGAGATTTATTTTTATATGTCAGTGGATTGATATCAACTGCCTGTAATATACAAAAAAAGAATCTTTGGGCCTCCATGTGTTTACTGTATCATCAGTTTCAGACTAATACTGATGCATGAAAGAAGAGCCATAATGAATACAAATCATTTTGGCTGACAATGACAATTTGAGTCTGAAGCCAAAATACAATTGATCAAACCCAGACAAGCTTTAGAGGCAATTCCCTAGTTCTTTTTTGAAATCTCTTTCTCAGTGTAGTTAAATAGAAAGAAAAAAGAAAGATAAGAAAACACAAATTCTGCTTGTATTAATTTTTCTTTCTAGAAAGAATGAGGACTTTTGGTCAAAGTAATTTGGATATTGTGATTAATTTTTTTTTCTAAATTCACCTTTTAGTTGTGGATTAGTTTTACATTTATGTAAGGCTGTAGGGAACGGATCTTCCTGGTTTGAATTTTGAGTCCTTATGTAACTCAAAACTGAACAAAGTCTGTATGTCAAGAATCTGTCCTGTGAATCTATTAAACATCTTCATAAAGAAATAGAACTTGGTAGCAAAGAAAGACTTTTGCCTTACAAATGGGTTCTAGATTCTAGTCTTGCTTCCCTGTCAGTGATACTTATGACTTTGACTAAGTCATTCCATGGTTCTCAATGACTTCACCTATAAAATAAAAGCTTGAGATTCAATTCTCAGCTAAAATAATGCTACCCTTTGACAATGACATCATGCCATCCCACACGGATGCAATGCTTAATTTGCCTTTGCCACTCATTGAGTACCACGGGACAATACTTGGCAGATTGCTCTCTTTATTTCTTCCTGACAAATAGCCAAATGCATTGGCAGCTTGGAACTTTTATTGCTGAATTTCCTGCCATTCCTGACAGATGGATTTGACAGAACCATTGGCTTACAACTACATTCCACTCTTCTACTCTTAAAAATGAAGTCTATAGTCATTACAAGAGAAACATACAAGCTTCCACTATTACAACAGAAATGATATTTTATCTCCTTATCAGGACATGTTGAAAGCCAAAAAGTTTTGATGATTACCTAATGATCTTTCACCTAAAAACTTTATATTTTATAAGGATTTTAAAACTATCATGTACAAACCCTACACGTATTATTAATTAATGGGCCTAAAAGTGAAATTACTTTGCCAACACGTGTGCTCACTTTTCTCTCTCTCTCTCTCTCTCTCTCTCTCTCTCTCTCTCTCTCTCTCTCTCTCTCTCTCTCTCTCTCTCTCTCCTCCCTCTATCTACCCCCCTCCTTCCCTTCTTACCCTCTCCTTCCCTTCTTACCCTCTCCTTTCCTCTCTCACCCCCTGGATTTGTGCTATATAGACACAGTTCTCTAACTCCATAATGTACTCTTGGGAACAAAGTCAAAGGATCCCTGACCATTCTTTCTTTCCTCCTCCAGTTATCCATGCTTACCCTCTTTAGCTTAGTTCCTCATCCCATTCCTCTTCCCTTGTCTCCAAGAGAATGTCCCCACCTTGCCACCCCACCAGGCCTCCCCACTCCTTAGAGCCTCAAGTCTGTGGAGGGTTAGGTACATCTTCTGTCACTGAGGTCACACCAGGCAGTCCTCTGCTGTATATGTGTCAGGGGGCCTCGTATCAGCTACTTTATGATGTCTAGTGTGATCAGATTATCTTATTGCTGTTATTCAATGAAGAATCCAAAGATATATGAATCTGTTCATGAATCTAAAGTAATGTTGGAACATTAGTTTTTAATATTAGTGAATAGTTGAATATTAATGGCATTTTATCAACTTTGGACAATTTAAAGTTTAAAATTATAAAAACTTTTCAATTTTCTTAATATTCTTGTCATTTTATCCTGGTTTCCCTTTCCCCATTCTCTGTGTTTACATTTCCCACAACATTTTTTAAAGGATGGAGTACAGACTTCTCTGGGATCATTCACCAATCATACAGGAAAACAATTAGAATCTAGGACCAAAAATTATACTCCCATTTGGAAAAGCAAAAGACAGGTATCTTAAATAAATATAAAGGAGGGTTGTGTGCATTATGGGACTGGGTAAGAACCTGCTTCATCCAGGTATCCTCCCCTGAGGTAACACATGTACATCAATATCTATAAGTAGCCAGAGAATGAAAATCAGGTAGTGTCAGGGGTATGTTAGACAGGATGGCTGGTACTACAGAGAGAGGTAGATTAGCTCAACTTTTTAGAGACTGGCTTAGAAGAATTGTGAATCCCCAAAATATTATGATAGTTTATCATGTCTTTGACCTCTATAGGAAGCAAAGGTATTTTTGATTCTGCCAATCCCAGTTTCACAGCTGAGACATCTATAATAGGGGACAGAATTAAGATAAAAATCATTCAGCTTTAATTAGTTAATTACATAATTAATTACACAATTAATCAATTAAATTTTGGAAACAAAGTCTTTCTATATAACCTTGGCCTGCAACTCACTATCCAGACCAGGTTGGACTTAAACTCATAGAGTGAGCCACCACACCTCATCTTACTTTATTTAATTTATCCATGCCACAGAAAACTTCTTAAAGAAAGAAGACCTCAGTGATCTAAGGTCTGTATTTTTATGGAGGCTTTCATGGAGAGTGGGTAGTCACAAAGGAATGTGACTGGAGGACAGAAGCACATACAAGAGTGTGATAAAGTACAGAAGTGTAGTCAGGTCCACTTGTTCAGAGGCTTCTGTTTCCTTGTGTCTTTAGAAGGGGTGTGCTTTTCCTCTAGGAGTAGAGAGGGGCCCTCTCACAGAAAGGGAGAGGGACTTCTCAAGACCTTCCTATGTCACCTCTAGGAATGCCAAGGTGCCTTATGTTGGTGTTGTGTGTCCCTTCCATATAGATATAGTATTTGTATTACTTTCTCTCTAGCCCATACTCCTGACTTGGAACAGCTGTAACTCAAATATATTTACACCCCTACTATATGTCAGGGCTTAGGATATATTGAATGAATTGTGAAGTTTACAGATAATAATAAAAAATATAAAGAATAAATTATGCAGTCTTACCAGGTGATAAAAATATTTTTCTTTGTTTAGAAATCCAGATAAGATTATCATAGATGATAAATGTTTGTATGTAATATTTAGGGTGAGGAAATCAGTTTACAATATTCAATATGTTGATTAACCTTGGCTTTACTCAGAAGGTAATATTTGCATAATCTTTTAGGTTGGGAGTTTATGTAACTTTAAGTTTTAATTTATTTGCATTTATCCATGTACACCGTGGCATACATATGACAGTCACAAGACAACTTTATGGAGAGAGTTCTCTATTTCCAACTTTATGTGGATTCCATTGCTGAAACTCAGTTATCCAGGTTGTGTGGAAAGCATCTTTACCTTCTAAACCCTATTGACCCTTATTAAGGCTTATTACAAAAAGTTTTTTGTGTGGATTTAAGTATAAGTGTTAGAGAGAGAGAATAGACTTACTCTTCTGTCCTGACAAGAGGGATCTTAGTTGAAGTCTTAAAACAGGCTAAGAGAATTTACCTACCTTGAGGAAGAACATTCTACAGGCCATGAACAGTACCTATAAGGATGTAGCAATGAGGCCAGTGTGTCTAGACCTCATGTGTTAGAAGAAAATGTCAGTAAAATGATGCTGAATCTGACAATGTAATGGATGAGGAGACAACCAAAGACCTTGACTCCTACTTTCAGTGTAGCAGAAAAAGTTCAAGATTATGAACAGGAAACAACTACTCTCTGATGTATGACTTTGATGGAACAGATTTATTTTCATCCTTGCTGTTATTCACAATTTGTTTTGATATCAAGGCTTAGCATCATCTCTACAACTATTACAGCGACATGATCAAGAATGGCCAGTTGGGGTCCTTGTGTGGATAGGCACAGATTGTGTCCCACAACTAGTCAGGACACTTCCTAATGGCTATATTATGGTTCTCCATATGTGGTCATTTCTTCAATCTTACATAAATGCCCCGTACTATATGCAAACAAATTTTTGCATACCACTAATGTAATGGTTTAGTTTTGTTGTGTGAATGAAAACTCTAAGGAAATAATTATGTCCAGTATAACAATTACACTGTTATTATTAAGCCTGAATGAAATTACCTAGAATTTAGAAAATATATGCTCAAAGATATTTATTAATTATAAATATTTATAATAGTAACAAATAAGAAACCACCTCAAAACTGTAGCATAGAAATAGTTAAATGTCCTTGTATGGGTCTGGAATGATGAACAGCACTTAATAGCATATGCTGTTTTGTAATGGTATTTCTAGCACCTGTGCCCACCGTCTCAAAAGTCCCTGTAATTCTAGTTCCAGGGGTATCTGAGGCCTCTGGACTTTGCAGGCACCTTTATTCTCATATGCACCCCCCACATACACATAATTAAAGATAATATTTACAGATTTAAATTCCTACAATATTTATGTAACATTATACACATGAAATGCAATCTTAATTGCAATTTTTGCGAAGTATTATTATACAAGAAGAAAAAAAAGTATAGAAATACTCCAAAAGGAAATACCACATATATTAAGGAACCTACAGGAATATGTAAATTATTTTTCTTTACTTGTACTACTTTATTCCATCTCAAATAATTTTGATGTCTAGGTCATCAGTGAACATCTGTGTCATCGAGATACCATAAGGTGATGTCATCATGGTACTGGCGAGACATCATAGGCATTGTAGTTTATGAGAGTATCACGTTGCTCACGGAACAATGAAATCACCTACCATCCATTTCTCAGAATATTTTCTCCTCGTTAAGCAACATGTATATATAATAGAGGCTCTGTGAGATGGCAATAGTGAGATAGTGTGTCAGTAATTTATGATGGGGCTCGAAGTCTTAGGCTCTCTATGTGCATATTCAGATTGATTAGCTGGCATCTTGGTGCACTATAGTTTTCCAGGTAGTTCAGTCTTTTTTTTTTTTTTAATTTAATTTAATTTTATTTTTTTAATTTACATTCCAAATCACTTCCCCTTTCCCGTTTCCTCCCTCCCCGAAAGTCCCATAAGCCCCCTTCCCTCCCTCTTTTCTCCGTTCAACCCCCTCTCATTACTCTGTCCTGGCGTTCCCCTACATCCAGTCTTTCCAGGACCAGGGGTCTCTCCTTCCATCTTTTTAGAAATCTATTGATATGCTGATTGTGTCTAGGGTATTCTGAGATTCTGGGTCAATATCCCCTTATCAGTGACTTCATACCATGTGTGATCTTTTGTGATTGGGTTACCTCACTAAGGATGATATTTTCAAGTTCTGACCATTTGCCTAGGAATTTCGTGAATTCATTGTTTTTAATTGCAGAGTAGTATTCCATTGTGTAAATATACCACATCTTCTGAATCCATTCCTCCATTGAGGGACATCTGGGTTCTTTCCAGCTTCTGGCTATTATAAATAAGGCTGCTATGAATATAGTGGAGCATGTGTCCTTATTGCATGCAGGTAAAGTCTCTGGGTATATGCCCAGGAGTGGTATAGCCGGATCCTCCGGAAGTGTCATGCCCAGTTTTCTGAGGAGCCGCCAGACTGCTTTCCAGAGTGGTTGTACCAGCCTGCAATTCCACCAGCAGTGGAGGAGTGTTCCTCTTTCTCCACATCCTCGCCAACAACTGCTGTCTCCTGTGTTTTTGATCTTAGCCATCCTGACTGGTGTGAGATGGAATCTCAGGGTTGTTTTGATTTGCATTTCCCTAATGACTAAGGATGATGAACATCTCTTTAGGTGCTTCTCAGCCATTAGATATTCTTCAGGTGAGAACTCTTTGTGGAGCTCTGTACCCCATTTTTTAATAGGGTTACTTGCCTCTCTGGAGTTTAACTTCTTGAGTTCTTTGTATATCTTGGATATTAGCCCTCTGTCGGATGTAAGGTTGGTAAAGATCATTTCCCAGTTAGTTGGTTGCCGCTTTGTCTTTTTGACGGTGTCTTTTGCCTTGCAAAAACTTTGTAATTTAATGAGGTCCCATTTGTCTATTCTTGATCTTAGAGTATAAGCTATTGGAGTTCTGTTCAGGAAATTCTCCCCTGTGCCCATATGTTCAAGGTTCTTCCCTAGTTTCCCTTCTATTAGTTTCAGTGTGTCTGGTTTTATGTGGAGATCTTTGATCCACTTAGAATTGAGCTTAGTGCAAGGAGATAAGGATGGGTCAATTTGCATTCTTCTGCATGTTGACCTCCAGCTGAGCCAGCACCATTTGTTGAAAAGGCTATCTTTTTTCCACTGGATGGTTTTAGCTCCTTTGTCAAAGATCAAGTGACCATAGGAGTGTGGATTCATTTCTGGGTCTTCAATTCTGTTCCATTGATCTACATGTCTGTTACTGTACCAATACCATGCAGTTTTTAACACTATTGCTCTGTAGTACAGCTTGAGGTCCGGGATACTGATTCCCCCAGAGGTTCTTTTACTCTTGAGAATAGTTTTAGCTATTCTGGGTTTTCTGTTATTCCAGATGAATTTTTGAATTGCTCTTTCTAACTCTATGAAGAATTGAGTTGGGATTTTGATGGGGATTGCATTGAATCTGTGTATTACTTTTGGTAAGATGCTCATTTTTAGTATATTAATCCTGCCAATCCATGAGCATGGCAGATTTTTCCATCTTCCGAGGTCTTCTTCAATTTCTTTCTTCAGAGACTTGAAGTTCTTGTCATACAGATCTTTCACTTGTTTGGTTAGCGTCACGCCAAGATACTTAATATGGTTTGTGGCTATCGTAAAGGGTATTATTTCTCTTACTTCTTTCTCAGCCTGCTTATCCTTTGAGTATAGGAAGGCTTCTGACTTGCTTGAGTTGATTTTATATCCGGCCACTTTGCTGAAGTCGTTTATCAGCTGTAGGAGTTCTCTGGTGGAGTTCTTTGGGTCGCTTATGTATACTATCATATCGTCTGCAAATAGTGATAGTTTGACTTCTTCCTTTCCAATTTGTATCCCTTTGACCTCTTTTTCTTGTCTAATTGCTCTAGCTAGAACTTCAAGTACTATATTGAAAAGATATGGAGAGAGAGGGCAGCCTTGTCTAGTCCCTGATTTTAGTGGGATTGCTTCAAGTTTCTCTCCGTTTAGATTGATGCTGGCTACTGGTTTGCTGTAAATTGCTTTTACTATGTTTAGATATGGGCCTTGAATTCCTGATCTTTCCAAGACCTTTAGCATGAAAGGATGCTGAATTTTGTCAAATGCTTTCTCAGCATCTAATGAGATGACCATGTGGTTTTTTTCTTTGAGATTGTTTATGTATTGGATTACATTGATGGATTTCCTTATATTGAACCATCCCTGCATCCCTGGGATGAAGCCTACTTGATCGTGGTGAATGATCGTTTTGATGTGTTCTTGGATTCGGTTGGCAAGAATTTTATTGAGTATTTTTGCATCGATATTCATAAGAGAGATTGGCCTGAGATTCTCTTTCTTTGTCGGATCTTTGTGTGCTTTTGGTATTAGTGTAATTGTCGCTTCATAGAACGAGTTGGGTAGTGTTCCTTCTGTTTCTATTTTGTGGAACAGTTTGAAGAGTATTGGTGTTAGGTCTTCTTTGAAGGTCTGATAGAATTCTGCACTAAAACCATCTGGACCTGTGCTTTTTTTGGTTGGAAGACTTCCAATGACAACTTCTATTTCTTCAGGGGTTATAGGACGGTTTAGATGGTCTATTTGATCCTGATTTAATTTTGGTACTTGGTATCTGTCAAGGAAATTGTCCATTTCCTCAAGATTTTCTAGTTGTGTTGAATACAGGTTTTTGTAGTAGGATCTGATGATTTTTTGAATTTCCTCAGTTTCTGTTGTTATCTCTCCCTTTTCGTTTCTGATTTTATTAATTTGGATACTATCTCTGTGCCCTCTGGTTAGTCTGGCTAAGGGCTTATCTATCTTGTTGATTTTCTCAAAGAACCAACTCCTCGTTTTGTTGATTCTTTGTATGGTTTTATTTGTTTCTACTTGATTGATTTCAGCCCTGAGTTTGATGATTTCCTGCCTTCTACTCCTCTTTGGTGTATTTGCTTCTTTTTGTTCCAGGGCTTTCAGGTGTGCCATTAAGCTGTTAGTGTATGCTGTCTCCCGTTTCTTTTTGGCGGCACTCAGGGCTATGAATTTTCCTCTTAGCACTGCTTTCATTGTGTCCCATAAGTTAGGGTATGTTGTGCCTTCATTTTCATTAACTTTCAAAAAGTCTTTGATTTCTTTCTTTATTTCCACCTTGACCAAGTTATCATTGAGTAGAGCATTGTTCAGCCTCCATGTGTACGTGGGTTTTCTTTTGTTTTTGTTGCCATTGAAGACCACCCTTATTCCATAGTGATCTGATAGGAGGCATGGGATTATTTCTATCTTCTTGTATCTGTTGAGGTCTGATTTGTGACCAATTATATGGTCAATTTTGGAGAAGGTACCATGAGGAGCTGAGAAGAAGGTGTATTCTTTAGCTCTAGGATGAAATGTTCTATATATATCAGTTAGTTCCATTTGGTCCAAGGCTTCAATTAGATTCACTGTGTCCCTGTTTAGTTTCTGCTTTCCTGAACGATCCATTTCAGAGAGCGGGGTGTTGAAGTCACCCACTATTATTGTGTGCGGTGCGATGTGTGCTTTGAGTTTTAGTAAAGTTTCTTTTACGAATGAGGGTGCCCTTGCATTTGGAGCATAGATATTCAGGATTGAGAGTTCTTGATGGTGGATTTTTCCCTTGATCAGTATGTAGTGTCCTTCTGTGTCTTTTTTGATGACTTTGGGTTGAAAATCAGTTTTATCCGATATTAGGATGGCTACTCCACCTCGTTTCTTGGGGCCATTTGCTTGTAAAATTGTTTTCCAGCCTTTTACTCTGAGGTAGTGTTTGTCTTTGACACTGAGGTGCGTTTCCTGCATGCAGCAAAAAGCTGGGTCCTGTTTACGTATCCAGTCTGCTAGTCTATGTCTTTTAATTGGGGAATTGAGACCATTGATATTAAGAGAGATTAAGGCATAGTGATTATTGCCATCTGCCATTCTTGACGCTATCTTTATGTTTGAGTGGTTATCTACTTTTGGGTTTGATTCAAGAAGGTTATTATCTCATTTTTTCCATGGTGTTGTTTCTCTCCCTGTATTGGAGGTTTCCACCTATTATCCGTTGCAGGGCTGGATTTGTGGAAAGATATTGTGAAAATTTGGTTTTATCATGGAATATCTTGGTCTCTCCATCTATGGTGATTGAGAGTTTTGCTGGGTATAGTAGTCTAGGCTGGCATTTGTGCTGTCTTAGTGTCTGCATGAGATCTGCCCAGGATCTTCTGGCTTTCATAGTCTCTGGTGAGAAGTCTGATGTGATTCGGATAGGTCTTCCTTTGTATGTTACTTGGCCCTTTTCTCTTACTGCATTTAGTATTCTTTCTTTGTTTAGAACATTCGGTGTTTTGATTATTATGTGACGGGAGGTATTTCTGTTCTGGTCCAGTCTGTTTGGAGTTCTGTAGGCTTCTTGTATGTTCATCGGCATCTCTCTCTTTAAGTTAGGGAAGTTTTCCTCCATAATTTTGTTGAAGATGTTTACTGGCCCTTTAAGTTGCAAATCTTCACTCTCATCTATACCTATAATCCTTAGGTTTGGTCTTCTCATTGTGTCCTGGATTTCCTGGATGTTTTGGGTTACGCGTTTTTTGCATTTTGCATTTTCTTTGACTGTTGAGTCGATGCTTTCTATGGAATCTTCAGCACCTGAGATTCTTTCTTCCATCTCTTGTATTCTATTGTTGATGTTTGCATCTATGACTCCTGATTTCTTCCCAAGGTTTTCTATCTCCAAAGTTGTCTCCCTTTGTGATTTCTTAGTTGTTTCTACTTCCTTTTTTAGTTCCTGGATGGATTTGCTGAGATCCTTCACTTGTTTGTTTGTATTTTCCTGTATTTCTTTAAGGTATTTTTGCATTACCTCTTTCAGGATTTCTTCCTGATGACCCACGTTCTCCTGCATTTCTCTGAGCGATTTTTGTGTTTCCTCCTCATGGGATTCCATCTGTTGATCCATCGTCTCCTGCATTTCTTTAAGCAGTTCTCGTGTTTCCTTTGTAAGGGCATCTAACCGTTGATTCATTTCTTTAAGCAATTTTTGTGTTGCCTCCTTATGGGCATCCGTCTGTTGACCCATATTCTTCTGCATTTCTTTATGCAAATTTTGTGATTCCTTTGTGAGTGCATCTACCCGTTGATTCATCTCGTTAAGCGATTTTTGTGTTGTCTCCTTGTGCGCCTCCATCTTTTGATCCATGTTCTCCCGCATTTCTCTAAGCGATTTTTGTGTTTCCTTTGTAAGGGCTTCTAACCGTTGATTCATGGTCTCCTGTAACTCTTTATGAGATTTATTTGTGTCCTTCTTGTGATCCTCTAATAGCATCATGAGAAGTGATTTTAAATCCAGATCTTGTCTTTCGGGTGTGGTGGGGTATCCAGGACTTGCTGCTGTTGGAGAGTTGGGTTCGGATGGTCCCACATTACTTTGATTACTGTTAGTAACATTCCTACGTTTGCCTTTTGCCATCTGGATACCTCTGGTGTTAGTTGGTCCTGCTGCCACTGGCTGTTGGTTGGACCTCCTGTGAGCCTGCAAAGCTATTTCTGCCCCCCCTGGATTACCAGGATTCCCCTGGCACCGATTTCTGGGGCCTGCCTGCTCCTGAGTGACTTTGGAGCCCTAATGTGCTTTGCCCCAAGTGATCTTATATTGGGGAGGCCTTGCACATCTAAAGGCTCAGCCTAGTGGATTCCTGGAGCAGAGGTCGCCAAAGGGAGGCTGGCAGGCTCCTGCCCTGTGCAGGGGTGTGTGATCTCTCCTGGGGGGGGAGGGGGCGTCCCTCTGCCAGACAGAAGTCCCACAGCAGATCTGGCGCGCTGGTCACTGCAGATCAGCCCAGCACCTGGGAGCAGGTTACACACAAGCTGCCTGAACCCGAAGCGATATTATGCCTGTCTGTCTCTGAGCCTGGTGGTCCCAACTACCTGGTCACTGGAGCAAAGATGGCGGAGGGCACTCTCCGTGGCGCTGCTCACCCTGTGGTCACGATGGCCCGCCGATCTGGCACCCAGACGACCACAGCGCCAACCCGCCCTCGGGCACAGAAGGAAGCCCCAACAGGCCGTGTCCCAAGTGATGTTATATTGGGGGGAGAGCCTGGGTACCGGTCTCTCCAGTGCAGTCCGCGGGAACAGAGGTCGCGGAAGGGAAGCTGGCAGGCTCCCTCCCTGCGCGGGGTCCCTCCACCAGGCAGAAGGTCCCACCGCGGAACTGGCGCGCTGGTTACTGCAGATCAGCCCAGCACCTGGGAGCAGGTTACACACAAGCTGCCTGAAACCGAAGCGATATTATGCCTGTCTGTCTCTGAGCCTGGCGGTCCCAACTACCTGGTCACTGGAGCAAAGATGGCGGAGGGCAGTCTCCGTGGCGCCGCTCACCCTGTGGTCACGATGGCCCGCCGATCTGGCACCCAGACGACCACAGCGCCAACCCGCCCTCGGGCACAGACGGAAGCCCCAACAGGCCGTGTCCCAGGTGATGTTATATCGGGGGGAGAGCCTGGGTACCGGTCTCTCCAGCGCAGTCCGCGGGAACAGAGGTCGCGGAAGGGAAGCTGGCGGGCTCCCTCCCTGCGCGGGGTAGTTCAGTCTTTAAAAAAAAACTCCATATTAAAAAGATTATGAAAGAGATTAATGTTTAGTATTTTACAACAAAATCTTAAGGGATTCCATAGCTTTTGAAAAATCTGCATCCGTCTCCCTGTCAGACTTTAGCTTTTACATCACCTGGAGGTGGTTGAGGGAACAGGGGAGGCAAGAAGCCTGATAGTATTCTCTCTTAGACCCATGGGAAGAGAGCTCCTGTGGGTGGGATCTATGAATGGGATTCAGGACATACCATGCCAAAATAAGGCAACTTGGTATTTGAGAAAATAGTAGAAGCATGAAAATTATTTCCTTTCCCTCTGCACTTCTCAGAAATGGGACTTAAGACTCCATGTGAGAGGTGAGCTCCCTATATCCCTAGAAAAGGAATGTACCTGTGTCTGAAGGGACAGGAAAGAAGCTGAAGTAAGGGGCCCTTGTGTACCTTCTTGTTATTTGTCCTTACATAGTATTCCCTTTCTCAGTCAAATTTCTCTGTGACTGTCAAGTCTTTGCCAAACCCAGCATGAACCCACACATATTAGCTTGCTTCTTTGGGTCTTTGCTTCCTTGGGAAGTCTCATGAAACCAATATTAAATAAATTTCATCATCTTCTCTTACCAATAATCTGCCTTAGCAGTGAATCTGATGGTGGGTGGCATGATGAGATACTTTCCTCCTCACCTATGTCCAAGCCAGCATCCATATGAGCCTACAGACTTCAACTCTCATAAGCACTCCTAAACATCTAGAATTCAAAAATGACAGACTTTGCCATATTCAGGCTCAGCAGGTGACCCTGACTGCAGAAGGCCTTGCTCAAGAATGATGGGAGATGTAGTCAGGTCTTTCCCTCTCAGAGAAGAATATGTTCCAGGAAAGACGAAGACATGAGTTTGGGAACATCGAGGAGGATTACATAGGAGATAACAAGCATTCCCTTTCCAAGGCAATGGAAAATGGAAAATGTAGAACCTTTTACTTTTATTACCAATGAATTCAAAATGATAACAGATGAGCACTATAAGGAAAGCAATACACACATGCACACGCATGCTTGCACATACACACACACACACACACACACACACACACACACACACACACAACCATGAAGGTGAGCTGATTCAGAAACCTGTCATCTGGAGAGATAGGGTAACTTGTACCATGAGTGGAAATAGAAAACTGCCTTTGTCCTTCTTACTAGCTGATTGTACAGATGAAATTCTCTTGGACCCCTTAAATCATCCTCTGTGATCCTGTTGAATCATGAGTTTCTATATGCTCAGAAGGCAGGCACCCCAAGTTTTGAGACAAAAAATAAATCACTCTACTCAGCAAGATTCTGTTCTGAAGTAGCTCCTCAGATGGTCTAGGGATCTTCAATCCCTGCCTGAGTCCTACCCATAGATCAAACAAACAAACAAACAAAACAAAAAAAGTGTTTTGAGTACTGTTGTCACATTCTGACCCTTTGAAAATAGGGCCATAATATTTCATCTTTGATCTTTATAGGAACAGAAAGTTGTCATATACTATTAATGTGAAAAATACAGCTGAGGTTGTAAATATTTAATTATATAAACCAGGTACAATAGCTTATTAAAGTGCTTGGAAAATGGGCTGCCTCTGAGTTCAGTTCTGTCAGAGATTTCTAAACATATTCCAGTCATTTTCCAGAAGTGCATATAAATAACTTATGAAATGTCTTTGTTAAAAATTTAAGTAGATTTGTAATATAAAGATTTGTTTTTGTACAAAGTAACAATTATCTATCACAAATTTTGTATTTAAATTTTAAGTATCTGTTGACTTGAAAACTTGAACACAGTCTTAGTGTTGGATTATTAATGAACCATCCCAAATACATTTGGTGTGATTCATAATTGTAGTACAGCGTTTATGTCTGTTTGATGTATATAACTTCCTTCTGGAAAAATACTGCATGTGAAGATCTATTTATTAAAAGGAAATAGTTAATTTCACAGAGATGCCTTAGCAATTTTGTGTTTAAAATTATAAAAGAAGGAAATCACTCCGTGTTAGACAATTCAGGGGTGGTCAGTATCATCAGCTCCATGCTACATTATTTGTTTTTATTTGGTTTCAATTGCTGAAAACAGTATCAGATGGTTCCATCTTACTAATTGACGATTTTCTTCAAAGCTTACATCACTTTCAGGAAGTGAGCTTTCAATGCTCTTCTCCTAGTTGCTTTTGTCATTGTGATGGAATGCCTCAAGGAAGGCAGGCTGTAGTTTGGCTCACAGTTTGAGAGGTAGAGGCATAGTGAAGTTCATGGTGAAGGGAACCATTTGCGGCTATTGCAGGGTGACTATAAACTGACTGGTAATATAACAAGAGCAATTGGGAAGAGTTAGATTGGAAGTAGTCCAGCCTATAAAGCTCAGAGTATATTTCACATTCCTAAGTTGGCCAAATAAATCTTATGTACAAATGGTTCCACAGCTTCCCAAAACAGTATCACTGACTAGGGATCAAACATATGAGCCTGGGGGGCAAATATTCAAATCATAGCACTCTTCTCCAAGCTCCTGTAGGCTCAGGACCACCTCATACTACCAAAAAATACCCAGTCCAACTTCAAAACTCACTATAGCCCCAACACTATTAAAGTCCACAGTCTCTTCTGAGACCCAAGGCAAAATCTTAACTCTGAACCACTGGGGAATCAAAAAGTTTCACCCTTCCAATATGGAACAACAAAGTTTACATTCCCAATTCTGTAAGGGAGGAATAGAAGGATATCAAGGAGACATGGGGCCAAATCAAGATCAAAAGATATGAGAGCAAACACTGAATATGAACTCCATGTCTACAATCTGGGGCTGATGATGACATCATCTGGGCCCCAAAGACTTGGGTAGTCACTGCATTTGGGCTTGCTGGCTGCAGTATCCACATACCCAATCTTGGAACACTTCTGTTCAAGCCTTGTTATTTCCTAAAGAGACCAAAATATTCCTCCAATCCCCAACATCATGGGGACTCCACTGCTATTTAGGCTTCATCTTCACAGCTTGACAAGTGACCTCTCTGGATCTCCTTTTAGGCAATATGAATCTCCTGTGCATTGTCTGACTCCAGTGTCTTTCTGGTCCAAACCTATATTATCCTGTAGTTTTACATTCCTCCAAAACCAGCACTGCATGAATAATGCCAACTTTTGTTTCTTATGTAAAATATCCTTTAGTCTCTTTTTCACCAAGAGCTATAGTGTCCAGGGTGAACCTGGAAGAGCATTTTTTTTTCAATGATCTTATTAAAAGAGGATGTTCTCAGACCTTCAGTGAGTGGGATCTTTTCCTTGAGACACAATTTTGATTGTCTCAGTAGAGTGGGAGTTCTTTTAAATTGTCTCCCACTGTGAATCTGGCAAGATACTGTAAGTAGTAACCGTGTTACAGTATGAATGCTATGTCTACTTGGATGTCAGAAACCAAACAAATTCTATTACTCTTAAATTTGGCCTTATTCCAGTTTTTTTCTAGTTTATATCAAAGTCTATTCCAATTTTTAAAACAAGAATAGAACACAATCATATTTTATCCCAGAATGTAAGATGAGTTGTCTTCAGTCAAACTCCTAGACTAATCCTTGTTCTGCTGTGAAACTAAAGAACAACCTTTCCTTTTTGCATTTTTTTGGACATTCTTTTCATACCTGTCCATTCCTGTGGCCCTTTAAGCTCTACTTACAATATTCTACAGCAGTTGTTCTCATCCTGTGGCTCATATGCCCTTTGGCAAACCTCTATCTCCAAAAATATGTACATCAGGAATCATAACTGTAGCAGTATTACAGTTACAAAGTAGCAATGAAATAATTTTATGGTTGGGGGTCACTGCAACATGAGGAAATGTATTAAAGGGTCTCACATTTGGAAGCCCTGTTTCCCAGTTTCTCTAGTTCACAGCTTGAAACACTTTCTCATTTGCTCTGCAATCAAGTTCCAAGGACTAGAAACCACACAGTCTAGTTTGGTACTGCAAAAACTCACTATTTAATACAGTTTTTGTCATGTTATTCAATTATTTTAAACACTTTAAAGGGAGAAGCCTTTTTTTATTTTTTATTTTTATATTTATTTATTTATTTTTTACAGTTCAAGGTTTCAGATGGGGTGTTTTGGTGGGAAACGCATGGCAGAGTTGAAGACAGTGGGAGTAGCTTGCAGTTTGTGGGAAAAATGAAAGGGTTGGCTGCATGGACTGGCTACATTGGGGCATCAAACAAGAAACAGAAACCCATATAGGAAGCAGACCTGCCTAATGAACTCCAGAATTTGCCACTGTGGCCCCATGTTTGCCAGATAGTTTCCATCTAAAGTAGTCCACAGTGTCCCCAAGTAATTCCACCAGCTGGGTAGCTCATATTCAGACACATATGCCTATGACCAACATTTCACATTGTAACCATGAAAACAACTTCTATCTATCAATTTGTTCCTTGTATATGTGTATACACACAGGTGGAGAGGGGAAAGTTCAAAGGTAAAGGGGGCGGACTGCACACACACACACACACACACACACACACACACACACACACATAGATTCTTCCAGCATCTAGAAAAACAAACGAACCTTCCTGTCCCTGACCTCTATTTACTCTTAAAGTATCCTATTCCTGAAATTGTAATTAAAGAGAAAATTGTATTCTGAACTTGAATGCGCATGTCCCAGGCTTCCAGAGGAGTTTTATTTCTATATTGAGGTCATATTTGGTAGGTAACAGAGATGTTCTTAATAAGTACAAATGCAAACTATTGAAAACATGTCTTCTGATTGCATGGGAGGATGGGTAAAAACTGAATCACAGAGAGAGGCTTGTTTTTCAGTGATGTTAGGATGGGCCTCGTATATTTGTTGGGGTTTGAAAAGTATCTTAAATTTTCTTTTGTCTGCTAAATAGGCAAAATTACATTTGCTGTTAACGTGGTGTACAATGCATTATTTAACATAGCTGAATAAATCCATTTAAATCATTTGGGAAAGGCACATGATAAAATAATGCATTCTCCTTTAGCTTCATCATCTAATGCTTCTATTTACTCTGGGCTTCTAATTCCATGCACTCAGGAGTAGGAAGATTTTATGCTCTAAAAATCTGATGCAAGTAAAATTTATCCTGGGGTACAAGACAGAGATTTGAATTTGGGCCTCACAGGACAAAATTAAAATGAAAATGTATACAGTGAATTCATGTGGTTAATTTATAATTAATTTAGGTGAAAATGAGCTTTAAATATGGGTTGCTAAGTACAAACCATGCATTCATGTTTTGATTAATAAAGGGGGATTCATAGTTGATGTCCTTCATTAAAGCATATTTAACTTGAATAATATTATTACTATTATTATTATTATTATTATTATTATTATCATTATTATTCTCTGTCAGCTTGAATTTGAATGTGAAATGGCCTCTAAATTGAGCCTTGGTGTAAGGAAGTTGTCTTAGCTAGGGGTTTTGTGACTGTGACAAAACATCATAACTGAAAGTAACTTGCATAAGAAAAAGTTTACTATAATTTATAATGCTCAGGTGCTCTGCCACAAACACTGAAGTAACTCAGCGCAAGAACTGAAGGCAGGAACTGAAGCCATGGAGGAGTGCAGCTTACTGGCTTGCTCCCAGTGACTTGCTCAACTTGCTTTCTTATACCATCCTGGACTTTCTGTCCCAGGATGGCCTACAATGGGCTAGACATTCCCTTATCAATCACTAATTGAGAAAATACCCCCCACAGGCTTGTCCACAAGCCAATCTTTTTTTTCTTTTATTAATTGTTTTATTTATTTACATGTCAAATGTTGTCCCCCTTCCCTGTCTCCCCTCCACAAATCCCCCACTCCATCCCTCCTCTCCTTTGCCTCTAAGAGAGTGCTTCCTCACCCACTCACCTACTCTTATCTCACCCCTCTAGGATACCCCTTTGCTTGGGCAATAAGCCGCCACAGGACCAAGTACTTCCTCTCCCACTGAAGCCAGATAAGACAGTCCTCTGCTACATATGTAGTCAGAGCCATGGACCAACTCATTTATATTCTTTGATTTGTAGTTTAGTCCCTGGGAGTTCTGAGGGGTCCGGCTAGTTGATATTGTTGTTCTTCCTATGGGGTTGCAATCCCCTTCAGCTCCTTCAGTCCTTCCCCTAATTTTTTCATTGGGGTCCCTGGGCTTAGTTGAATGGTTGGCTGTAGGTATCTACATCTGTCTCAGTCAGTTGCTAGCAGAGCCTCTCAGAAGACTGCTATATTAGGCTCCCGTCTACAAGCACTTCTTGGTATCAGCAATAGTGTCAGTGTTTGGTATCTGCAGATGGGATGAATCCCAAGGTGGGGCAGTCTCTGGATGGTCTTTCCTTAAGTCTCTGCTACACTTTTTGTCCCTGCATTTCCTTTAGACAGGAACAATTTGGAGTTAAATATTTTGAGAAGGGTGGGTGGCCCCTTCCCTCAACTGGGGGCCATGTCTATCTACTGGAGGTGGTCTCTTCAGGTTCTATTTCTCTTATGTTGGGGCTGTTGGGTATTTCTGCTAATGTCATCCCCATTTGGGTCCTGGGAGCCTCTCACATCCCTGAAGTCTGGGACTTTCTAGTGGTTCCACCCCACCCACTCCCATTCCCCACTCCTCATTGCTCCATATTTCTATTCATTCTCCTGGCTGTGAGGACTTCTCTCCTGTCTCTTCCCATACTTGATCCTGCCCCCTTTTCCCTCTCTTCCCCTCTCCTATTTAGATCCTTCCCTCTCTCTGCCTTCCATGATTATTTTGTCCCCCCTTCTAAGTGGGATTGAAGCATCCACACTTTGGCCTTCCTTCTTGTTAAACTTCATATTGTCTGTGAGTTGTACCATGGGTATTCTGAACTTTTGGGTTAATATCCACTTATCAGTGAGTACATACCATGCATGTCATTTTGCTATGAATTTTCCCCTTAACATTGCTTTCATTGTGTTCCATAAGGTTGGGTATGATGTGCCTTCATTTTCATTAAATAATAGAAAGTCTTTAATTTCTTTCTTTATTTCTTCCTTGACCAAGTTATCGTTGAGTAGAGAGTTGTTCAGTTTCCATGAATATGTGGGCTTTCTATTGTTTTTGTTGTTATTGAAGACCAGCCTTAGCCTGTACTGATCTTATAGGATGCATGGAATTTTTTCAATCTTCTTGTATCTGTTGAAGTTTGTTTTGTGTCCAATTATATGGTCAGTTTTAGAGAAGGTACCATAAGGTGCCGAGAAGAAGGTATATTCTTTTGTTGTAGGGCGAAATGTTCTGTAGGTATCTGTTAAGTCCATTTGGTTCTTAACTTCTCTTAGTTTCACTGTGTCTCTGTTTAGTTCCTATTTCCATGATCTGTCCATTGGTGAGAGTTGGGTGTTGAAGTCTTCCAGTATTATTGTGTGAGATTCAGTGTGTGTGTTTTGAGCTTTAGTAACATTTTTTTACAAATGTGGGTGCCCTTGCATTTGGGGCATATATGTTCAGAATTGAGAGATAATCTTGGCAGATGTTTCCTTTGATGAGTGTGAAATGTCTTTCCCTCTATTGTAGTGGATGTTAGAATGGCTACCCAGCTTGATTCTTTGGACCGCCTGCTTGGAAAATTTTTTTCCAGTCCTTTCCTCTGAGGTAGTGTCTGTCTTTGTCACTTTGATATATTTCCTGTATGCAGCAAAATGTTGAGTCTTGTTTACATATCCAGTCCATTAGCCTGTGCCTTTTTATTGGGGAACTGAACCCAATGATGTTGAGAGATATTAAAGACCAATGATTGTTGGTTCCTGATATTTTGTTGTTAGAGGTTGCATTATATTTGTGTGGTTCTCTTCTTTTGGGTTTGTTGTGAGATGGTTAATTTCTTGTTTTTTCTTGGGTGTAGTTTCCCTCGCTGTGTTGGAATTTTCCTTCTATTATGCTCTGTAGGGCTGGATTAGTGGAAAAATATTGTTTAAATTTGGTATTGTCATAGAATATCTTGGCTTTGCTATCTATGGTGATTGAGTTTTGCAGTGTATACTAACCTGGGCTGGCATTTGTGTTCGCTTAGGATCTGCATGACATCTGTCCAAGATCTTCTGGCTTTTAGAGTCTCTGTTGAAAAGTCTGGTGTAATTTTGATAGCTCTGCCTTTATATGTTCCTTGGTCTCTTTCTCTTACTGCTTTTAGTATTCCTTCTTTTTTTGTTCACTCTATTTAGTATTTTGATTATTATGTGACAGGAGAAATTTCTGTTCCAATCTATTTGGTGTTCTGTAGGCTTTTTGTACATTTATAGTCATCTCTTTCTTTAGGTTAGGAAAGTTTTCTTCTATGATTTTGTTGAAGTCACTTTCTGGCCCTTTGAATTGGAAATCTTCACTCTTTTCTATTCCTATTATTCTTAGGTTTGGTCTTTTTATCATGTCTTGAATTTCCTGTATGTTTTGCTGAGGAGCTTTATGCACTTTGTATTTTCTTTTTTTGTGTCAGTATCTTCAAGGGTATCTTCTACACCTGAGATTCTCTCTTCTATCTCTTGTATTCTGTTGGTGATACTTGCATCTGTAACTCCTGATCTCTTTCCTAGGTTTTCCACCTCCAGGGTGTCTTCCTTTGTGATTTCTTTATTGTTTCTATTTCCATTTTTAGATTCTGGATGGTTTTGTTCAAATCTTTCCTCTTTTAGATTGTGTTTTTCTGTATTTCTTTAAGGATTTATGTGTTTCCTCTTTAAAGACTTCTACCTGTTTATCTGTGTTCTCCTGTATTTTTAAGGGAGTTATGTCCTGTTAAAGGTCCTCTGTCATCTGTATGAGATGGGGTTTTAGGTTAGAATCTTGCTTTTTCAGATATGTTAGAGTATCCAGGGCTTGTTGTAGTGGGAGAACTGGATTCTGATGGTGCCAAGTGTCATTGGTTTCTGTTACTCTATGTTCTTGTGCTTGCTGGTTATCTCTGGTTTAACTGGCTTTAATATCTCTGACTGGAGCCTGTCCCTCCTGTGAGCCTGATTATGAAGGACCTCCTGGGAGTCAAACTGTCTCTGGGTGTGGGCAGGGTGGAGGTGTGGAGGGGGCTGGTGTACCCAATCTGCCCTTAAGTGCAGTTGTGGACTGGAAGGAAAATGTGTCTCTGGCAGGGCGGATCAGTACTACATTTTCTGGGCCTCGTGTGGGTCCCAGTTAGGCCAGGTATTGTGTAGGTCTCACCTGTGAGCATGGTTGTGACAGACCTCCTAGGAGTCAGGTGTCTCTAGATGTGGGAGGAGGTCTCCCACAAGCCAATCTTATGGGGGCATTCTTCCTGTTTTCCAATTATGGTTCCCTCCTCTCAGATGGCTGTAATTTGTGTGGAGTTGACATAAAGCTAACCCCAACAGAATCTTTCCCTCCATGTTCCTTACGTGAGTAGTGAGTTTGTTTGTTTGAACATAAGCTAATACCATGACCTTTTTAACTTAATAATTAAGATCAACTGTTTTATAGATTTCAAGGGATAGGGAAGTTCCTGTAAGGTAGAAGAGTCATGCTTTGAAAAAGACAATGATAATAGAGAAGAATATGTTAGCAAGGAGTGAGAAGAAGTACAACCCAGTTTCTAACTCAGGGTTCAATTTCTGTAGTTAAGACACAGCTAGCAATTTATAATTAGAGGTAATTAAACCCAACATGCAAATGCTTTTCAAGGTATGGTGAGTGTTGTGGTTTGGATGTGAAGTGGACTCTACAGACTCATGTGCTTGACACTATGTTCCCAGTTAGTGAGAGTGTTTGAAAAGGTTGTGGAACCTTTAGAGGGTGGAGCATTATTGGAGAAAGTAGGTTACTGAGGTAAGACCTGAGGTTTTATAGTTGACTCCACTTCCTGTTCCTCCTCTGCTTCCAGACTGTAATGGCAATGTGACCCACTGCTTTCCCATTCCTGATACCATGCCTCCTCTGCTAGGATAAAATAAATTCCCTAGAGGTATAAGGAAAAAAATCTTTGTTCCTAAAAGTTCTTCTTGCCAGGAGTTATGTCATAGTATTGAAAAAAGCAACTAAATAAAGATACTCCTAGCCTCTTTCCTGCACTCCCTTCTCAGTGATCAAGAGTATTCAAGATTCAACACAGAATTTCATCATTCTCTCCTTCAATGAGGATTGAGTGACAAGTAGTTCAGAGATTTGTAATATAGAGATCAGAGGGAAGGAAAGATTTCTTGTACTCCAGGCAACCTTATGAGACAGGAGTGCCCTCCAATTTAGAGGAAATCAGTGCTGGACAAAGAGAGTGAAATAGTGCCTAGCTGTGGGAATAGGGGTAGAGGTGGGGATGCTGTATGAAGATACAGATGTGGAGTTTCAGCTGCACTCTGAGTTTGAATCAGTTCTGCTAAGTATAAAGTACATGACTTTGGCCTACTTACTTGCCTTTTCTAAGGCTCAGTTTCCTTATCTATTATAAAATAGAGATGAAATAACAGAGTCATAAGGAAGAAGAAGTCATAAGAGAAAATTAATTAGCTTGAAAGAAGTTTATAGAAAGTACTGCCCATCAACTTTCCCTGAGGTTGCTGTTATAAATTGTATATTCTGTTACGTGGTTTCCAAAAAAATAAGGAAATACTTTCTGAGTTGATGACTTGGTTCATTTGCTTTAATTCTGACACTGAATCCCGTGGGTTACTTGAAAAAGTTTCATGAAAAAATTATAGCAAGGACAAGTGACATAGCATCCAAACAACATACTCTGAGGACACCATGCTGTTGTGGGCTCTCAATAGTCTTTCTCCATCACCTTGAAAACTCCTCAGAACAGGGGCAGGTGGATTCTTTATCCCACTTCCAAATTTGGCCATGGTCCTCAGTTTCCTAATATCTGTCAACTTTTTTGTTCTTTTCAAGCTTTAAGTTTGACCGCATAAAAAAGTCTGATATTTTTGCAAGTAGATTTCTAACTTGACTAATACAGCCCTTGATTGCATAGACAGTTAAAGTCGCACTTTTGTAGGTTACTCCATCCCTTTTTTGTTTCCTTTTTGTTTCTTTATTTTTATTTTTATTTTTTTCTCATGTCAAGTTATCCTGGACACTAATAGCATTTTGTCTCATTAAAATAGACTTATATTTTGAATTTATTTCTCAGTGCTAATGGCAAAATAGTAAGATTTTGATGTCATATGGTGGTAACTCTCAGGTATTTCAAACCAGAGGTCATACTGCTAACCCGTAGATAGGTTTTGGACATAGAAAATTCATGAATCCTTGGATGGAGTTACTTATTTAGATTTGGTTTTCATTTGGAAGAATAAGTCAATGTTTTTAATTGCTAAGGTCCCATTGAAACATTTTGGTTTTGTCCCACAAATTTGATGATAGTTAGCATCTGTTGAGTGCCCTTTGAGAAGGTAGGCAACATGAAGGGCCTGATGCACATCTTGCTAGAGTTATTCACAAATAAGCATATAATATTATTATAATATATTTATAGTTTAATTTATTAAATACATACAATTGGTAAATAAAACCTAGAAAATAAAATTACCTAAGACTATGTTCAAACCTTTAAACCGCAATGAGAAGCATTATGAATTTTGGTTAAAAGTATAAGGAAACTCTAACACAAATTTACTTAAACAGTGAGATATTTATAATCTCTCATATGTGAGAAAAATGATAAAGTCCAGAGCACCATTGAACATATCCTTATAGTTTCCTTCTTCCATAATCTATACCATAGAAGGCTTCCTGTATGGTAGATGTATGAAGCCAGGAAGAGGAGCAGTAACCTTACAGAGAGGAAAGGCAGTGTTGGTTATGTTTTAGGTACTATATATTTAGTGTTTTAATGCATGTTCATATTTCACCCCCTTCACTTTCTTTTCCTTGCTCTACCAAGTGTTAAACTCAGCACCCTGTCCTTGTCCATGCCAGACAGACACTGTAACACTTAGCTACATCCCAGTTGCTGCCTTCTTATGACAAGTTGTTTTAAGACTGGGTCTCACCTAATTTCTCAGGCTGGCCTTAAACTCTAAATTCTCCTGGCTCAACATCCTGCTTAGCTGGAATTGAAGATTTCTGTCACCAAGCATGGCTGGATTCTGAGCACAGATTTCTATAGCACAATATAATGGAGAATGTGGTCCCTTCATACAACCTCTGGTTGGAGTACAGCTGGCTACACAAGGGTTAGGAGAGATTATTGTTTTCTCAGATTGTGCTTTCTCTAGGCTTGCTTCTGTTCTTGGTATGTGTTTATATAAGGAAACAAGCTATTTTTCTTCTTAGAAGTTTCATGAAGAGCTCAGTGGCCTTTCAGAAGCCCTGGGTTTTCAGAAGCAGATCTTGACCTCTCTGTATCTTGACTGGATGTTTGCCTGCCAGCTTGACCTTGTAGGGTCAGTTATCAGCATGAACCCACTCTTCCAGCTCCACATTTCTTACTTCTCTGTACATTCACCTTCTCCTTTTAACCTTACCACAGCTTCTTCTAACAATCTTATTTTCAAGGGATCTTTTGACTTTGATGTCATTCTATGACATTGTGTACATGTGCGTATGAGTGTATGTGTGTGTCCTTATGAAGATGGTAAAAATCTTGGATAAATTAAGACGCTTAACAAGTATCCCCTTGAGTAAGATAATTACTATTGAGCAAGGCTCATTTTTTTCTATGCTGTGTTCATCTTTATTTCATCAGTCTTTCTGAAATATCCATTGCTTTTTAAACCTAAACTCTCTCAACTGTCCCTATTAATATTGCAGAGTTTCTAAGTTAAGATGTCATAAAGCCATTAAACAATGCAGAAACTATTTGGTGGCACTGAAATCTTAACTCAATATTCTTAGTTCTCTTGGAAAATGAAATTGGGTCAAGTTAGAATTTTAACAATTTATTGTTCAGACAAAATAATAGACCAGTAGTCTTAGGAGAATCACTAGGGCCTGGGGCCACAGGCTTGGACCCAGAATTAGGTAAGACATCTTAACACTTGAAATTTATTTGACAGGGAAAGAAACCCCACAAGCAGTAGTTTACAAACAATTTAAGAGTAAATTTTCCTTGTTGTTGTTTTTGAAGCCTTTTGAAGGACTCTGCACAAAGTTTTAAAATCAAAATTACATATTTGTCATGTACTATATATTTTAAAAGATTTATCCACAGAGACATAGCCTAACCAAGCTAATTAATGTATGCATTTTCACACATACTTCACATTTCTTCCAGTGAAAACACTTTCACTTAGCTCTCAGTGATCCCAGAGAACAACAGATACCATTAGTGGCAGTCGCCATGATTCAGTGTTCTACACACCAGTTCAGAATGGAACCCTCAAATGGAGTCCTACCTTTTCAGCATTGGTTGTGACACAGTTTACAGAGCACATCAAAGGAAAAGGTGAACTTGTGTAAGGTCCACTGTCATAAATTCTTTGTTAGAGAAAAAAAACTTTTAAAAGTCCAAGATTTTGTTTTCAAGTGTTCAGTCTTTTAAAAAGATTTGACTTTCTTGCTCTTTAATCACGTGGTGTCAACATGTGCATCTTTGTAAGGATATGTGCCTGTGATGTCCGAGAGGAGCTGCAGGCTTAAATGCACTGGAGGTGCAGTTGCAGGCAATTGTGAGCCAGTTAACAAGAGTGCTGGGAACTCTATTTGAGGTCTCTGAAAGAACAACAAGGTCTTTATTGCTGAGCCATTGCTCCAACTCAAATAAAGCTGATTTTTAACATGATCCGTCTGAAAGCACATTGGCTAGTTACACTGAGTCACACTGAAAAAGAATCATCAGCTTTTATATTTTGCTCATGTTGATTTGAGCTATTCAGTAAAGGCAGGGTAATTTAAGTTCAGCTAGAAGCAATTGGCTTGGGACAAACCAACGCCTCATTATTATTTAACTTAGTTCCTTCTCTCAGTTGGGCATGGTAGCACCTGCCTTGTACAAAGCCCAGAACTTGAGAGGTAGAAGCAGGAGGATCTGAAGTTTAAGACTATCCTCTGTTATATAGCAAACCTGTTTCAAGTAACCAAATCAAATGAATATATATAGTAGTTCCCTCTATCCACCAGGTTAATGAAGGCGTTTATTTCAGCCATACATTTTTCTTATATACCTCTCTCCTCTACACTCACACACACATACACACACACACACACACACACACACACACACACACACACACACAAAACCACACACACATTGAGGCAGTGTATATACATACATGCATACCACAATTATGATATAATATTACAATATAATTAGATTCTATTTATCATGCCCTATAAGGCATAAATTAGTGTTAATTTATTCATTCAGACTTCCTCCTTTACCCTTTCTCTCATATTTTTCCTCCTTACAGTAATTAACTTCTTCCCTGGGAATCTATCCCAATCCCTAGAGGATGACTTGTCACAACACACTATCCTACAAGCCCTACTTCAGCCTTACTGCCATGATGGAATCACCTGTTGTTCTATCCAAAAAGGCCCAGGATGCTTTCCACTTTAATCTGAGTATGGGTCAGATCCGGAGGAGCCAGTGAGAACAGAAGAAACTGAAGTCACATCTTATATATCTCTGAAACTCAGTGCACGCTGGGTACTTTCTGGGAACATTTCAGAAATTACTTCCTGTACTCATCAGCATACCAGGAGGTGATGATATCATCAGTCCTTCTTTCAAGACAAGGAAGGCAAGGTCCCCAGAAATCAAGCAGGAGCCAGGAGTCTTTGGTCCAGGTCAAACCCACCTTGTGAGCAGAAAGAGTGAGACTCCAGAATCTCAGCCCTTGAAGGCTCTGCCAAATGGCATCTTATACAAGTATGCACAGCTCCCCTTTCCAAGCTCTGACTGTAAACACACCCGTTATGGTTCATTTTAAAGCAGGATGCTAATTTTTCAGTTTATGAGCACACTGTTCGCAATTTCGATGATCCCCTTTGGAATTGTACGCTCTGTATATCTGGAACATTTCATCTGGCATTCACTGAAGCTTGTTAATATCAACAACTGGCTTTGTTGGCTCCTTCAAATAAGCCCATTTAATCTATGATAGTTGGTCTCTAGCAAATTCAGCATGAGCAGGAATGATAATGAATTAAGGAATTTTCACTATGATCAGAATCTCAAAATTATTTTAAATGTGTATGTGTGTTTGCTTTCTCTCTGTCTTTCTGTGGATGAATGGTTAGATACATTCAAGTATCATTTCCACTGACTAAGGCACTCAGTGTGTAGTGTCGATAGCTTTACCTTTTACACATTAGGTGTCAGGTTTTGTGTTTTCTAATATTCCGGTTATGCTTTTAAAATAATTGGGCAGAGATGAAAGTATTGGCAGGTGGGTTGGAGCTTTGGCAATTTTCACTGTAAGAAATCAATCGACAAAGCACCAAACAGCAAAATATATTACTCATTGGCTGGTAAGTCGTATGTCCCGGAGGCTGTTGATCATGCTGACTGCTGGCTGCATGCCTACAGAAGGGCAGATGGAAGAGCTGGCTGCTAAATCCTTCCTAGCACTTGAATCCCAGCATGACTGGGGACTCTGAGCAGGGCTGGGAAAATATTTCTGGAGTAACTTATCTTGCACTTAGCAGCGCATTTGCAGCTCCCCTGAGAGATACGTTTTGTTGAGATGACTTCTGAACAAGGCAAACTCATGTTACCCAGCAAATGGAATGATTATTATTTGCATTGGGTTCTATTGATAGAACTCTTAGAACAACTAATTGTAAAGCCTTCATTTTTTTTTTATTTAATCCAAAGATAGTGCATTTTAGTCCTGCTGGTGAAGGTCTAACCAAAGAGCTACTGTGCTGTCCTGTGGCCTGATGTTATAATTGAAGAAGAACATGCTTTATTATATTTTCCCTGGCAGCTTTTCTTTAATAAGTTCATCAACATACTTAGCCTTGTAGCTACAAAGGAAAAGAAGCCATTTTGGAAAACTGGCATGAACTCACTGACCTTACTTTATGGATAAAATATCAAGGATTTAAGGTTTTTTTCTTTCTTTCTTTCTTTCTTTCTTTCTTTCTTTCTTTCTTTCTTTCTTTCTTTCTTTCTTTCTTTCTTTCATTCTCTTTCATTCTCTTTCTTCCTTCCTTCCTTCCTTCTTTCTTTCCTACTCTTTTTTTCCTTTCCTTTTTTCTTAACATTTTTCCTCTGACAACTTTTTTTTTTTTACATCACCTTGGAGTAGATTTGGGTTGATTTTCATGAGAGGAGAGCACTATGCTGGTTTGTCCTTCTTTTGGAAGAGAGATGAATCTCTTGGTGAGCAGGAGCCTGCAAAAGCTGTCAAGTAGCCTGGATCTTTTTCTCCAGACTGCCATGTCCCTCCCTCACTGCAAAAGTCTCCTGTTTAGACTCAGGCTTTTCCTGCCCTCCTCAGGCATTGTCCTACTTCCCTGTTTGGATGATCCCTGCAAACTATGCCTTTCTGACCACCACCCCACAGTGCCCGCCCCCCTCACCCAACATTTTTCCCTCCAAGCTTACTGCTTTTCCTTTGTTCTCCTGATCATTCTTCAGAATGCACCTCCCGAGAGCTGTTCTTATCTCTTCAGAGCCATGCTGCATTTACTGCCTTGCAAAAACAGAACAAACTTGCCATGTGCAGAGAGTTAGGTATGACTTGAAGTTGTGACCAGTCAATTTTCACCATGGCAGCTCCTTCAGATGTTTCTTCTCCTGCTTAGAGGGAAAAGAACGACTTGTTCTACCTCTTTCACTTAAGGGCTTCAGGGAGAAGCACTGCACAGCTACTGCTGCACAAAACAGAGGACAGAATGCCCTGCAACGATGCTCACTCAAATTTTGAGGGAGCAACATACAACTATGGCTAGGTACTGACATGTAGCTTGCACATTTTCATTACATAATTTGTGTTTCAGTAACAAAATTTCTTCAATTATTTCCTAGATATAATTATATTCATATTGACAAAATTATTCATTCATATTATATTAAATACTAATTTAAAAATTTCATTTGCCAAGGTAATATAGTGGCTAATGAATTATCTGCATGAAGACCTGCTCTCTTAAATCTGAGGCTACCCCACAGAAAGTTATTTTGGGATCTATAGAAGAAGAGTGTGAAATTTGCTGTAGACAGTTATGATCTTGAGCTTCAATATATTGTTCTGAAATTTCCTTTGAAGAACTTACCTGTTTTAAATAACAGTTTTGACACTTGTAAAAATTCCTGTAGCAGCAAATATAGATAAGGAAGTTGGAAGCTTAATCCATTTATACAAACATTTATTTACCATATAAAAGCAGATTATAGAGCTCTAAATTTCAAGCAACTCTAATATTGACTCGCAGATACTTGCTGAACAAAAAGGATTAGAAAAAGAAAGAATGAATATACTAAAACTAAGACATTCAGCGTGATTGGCAACTTGATATGCCTTTAACTTATAGGTTAAAAAAAGTCCATTATGTTGTAATAAAAAACAATAAAAATGTGTAAATTCATGCCATTTGTGAAGTGATAGTGAACAGATCCTTTTAGAAATGCATCGTCTGTGGAGATCAAAGCAGGCTACACAGGTGGAACACCTTTGAAATGACCTCTAGAGATCAGAGCAGACATTTTCAGAGTTTATGAGTTTCAAGTCCCAACTAACAATAGGATACAGCAGATATTGGAGTAGGCATTGCAGTGAGAGAGGTGACTGTGGAATGGAACTCCCAGAAAGCCAGTGTCCCTGCAACATGGACTTGTGTGAAAGAAATCTATGGAAGGACATCAGTGAATTTGTGCAAATATTAACATTATCGACATGGGGCTGAAGTGATGGCTCAGGAGTTAAGAGCACATATTGCTGTTGTAAGGAACGTGAGTTCTGTTTCTAGTCCCCATATCCAGTTATTCACAATTGTCTGTACCACCAAATGAGGCCCTCCTTTGAATTTTGTGGGTAACTGCTTACATTATCTACAGAAACTCAGACAACCTCACAAACATGCACATAAATAAATATATATTTTGTAAAGCATGCACAAGACACATGTCATAAGAACAGGTCAAATACAGTATGCATTTCTGGCCTTTCCTAGGAGTCAGAGGGGTCTTTTATTTAGATTATAACTAAGAATAATTGATTGAATTGCAAAGAGCACAGGAAACCATGACTTGAATGCTATTAAAATGTGGATTCTTATATTAAAAGAAATAAAGAAAAAACAGGTAAAAGTGAGAATAGTATAGAGATTTGAAGTGGTAGAAACCTGCTGGTGGAGAATATGTGTACTGAAACAGAAGTATTCTAAACTCTCATCAGGACCTAGCTTTATGAAAAACACAGGGCTCCTTGCATGAGTACTTCACATTCTCAGTGTATTTTCTTGAACATCATTTAAAATCTTTCTCTTGTTTCTACACCCACACTGCTTGTGTTTTGCTACTGACCTCCCTCAGAGGGACGTTGTAAGATTTAAATCATTAATGATGATGAAATGCTTTTGAAATTGGAAACACTGCTTCTCCTCTAACACAGACACATCTAGAAATTGCCACATGCACAGTATAGATTTGTCAGGCTCCCTTCTGAAGCCCTGTATCAACCATGCCTCCCACTCACATCAGGAGGAATTATGGCTGTGGATTTGAAAGTCCATCTTACTCTGCATGGCTTATATATGTTTCCGTTACAACATTGTTTTGACATTTTGTACATTCATTTGTTGGAGGATTTTAAACCCTTTGTAATCAAAGGCAACAGAAGTGCCTACTACAAGCACTTTCCGAAGGTGGTGTCATCCTGATTGAGGATGAAAAACTTGATATCCTGAATACAAGTCTTGGAATGGCATGTTCATCTTACTTGTTTGACCTTGTGTAAGAAGGGCAGTGATTCAAAAGTGCTCATTTGACACACTGCTTTAACTATCAGCATTCTCTCTCTCTCTCTCTCTCTCTCTCTCTCTCTCTCTCTCTCTCTCTCTCTGTGTGTGTGTGTGTGTGTATGTGTGTGTGTACTTGTGTGTGTGCCCATGCATGACTGTTTTTCCACTATAACCAGAAAGAAGACAAACCAATGGCTACAGTCTTCATAAGTAGTCCTAGCGTTGAGAAAGCAAGCAGCCTGTCTTCTCTTTCAGTACTTACATGTTTGTTGCCTATGAGGACTCTTGGATCATATCTGGGCAGAAACCCAAGTCGCTTTGTTAAACATTCATTCTTCCTGAGAGGACTTTTTCACTCAGAAATCTAGTGTGAGGGAGATCAGCTGTGACATCTGTCATGTTACCAAGCTCCAAGGTTGATTCCTGTGGTCTACTTGGTTTGATGGAAAATCTTGTCTTCTCTTCCAGTCTATGTATACCCTTCAAATATGACTATTTTTATCAAGGTGAGTAGGTGATTAACTACACAGTTTCCTGTTCATTTATCCATATGTAGAAAAGTGTGGAGAGAGGAATGATGGCAGCAATCTACATAAATCTTTGAAGTTTTAGTTATTGAGGTTATGCAGGTTTCAGAAGATGTTAGTTGAGATGGAATTTTTCAGAAGACAGCCCAACTATCCTATTTCAACTTCAAAAGGCAACCTCAAAGATAAACAAGTAGATATAATTCTCATCAGTTTCTTTTGTTCAAATAATAGCCACATTCTTATATTTTGGAAATTCCTAGCTAGACTTTTTATTGTTTTTGAATAAAGTCTTGCTGTATAGCCCAATGTGGCCTATACTTTACTATCTTGCTCAGTGTTTCCTCAAACTAATGATCACCCTTCTTTAAACTCTCAAGTGTTCAGTTGCTGGTGTGGGCCACCATACCCAGCTCGTTCTCACCTTTTTCTGTCCGTATATACTCTGACAGCTTGGGACACCTGGAAAAAGATGCTGAACCACAGATGAAAATAAGTCTACTCATTTCTGTGGTATAGTTCTAGGTGATTGATAGGACCAGCCAAAATCTCTTATGCTCATGGTGGGGCGGACCATGATTGTTACAAGGTGTTAAATAGAACAGGAAGGGGTTTGACTGCTCAAATACATTTACAACAGAGACCAATTTGATCAAAGCTCAGTGTCCCAGTTTGTTTTGTACAGAAAAAGGTTTTCATGATTGCTCAGAGAATATTAGCCTTGAAAACCCATTTTTTGTTCATCAGACTCATAGAGGACTGATTTCTGAATGTGTTACTTTGTTCAACTATAATGCAATGGATCTAGTTTTGTAGTCACACTGTCCACTGTCTGTCTTTTTACACTTACTTGGTGTTAATGGATTCAAGATGGAGAATTAGTGATTAGAAAATTGGTGACCAGAAAAGGGACTTCAACATTTAGTTATTTAATCTGACTTGGAATGGAGCCTAGAAAATTATTCTTATCCTTTGTAGTGATTTCCTATGTCTTAGTCAATTGGGCTCCAAAGATAAACTATCAGCCTAGAAGGAGAGCTCAGTCAGTGAAGTGACTGCTATAGAAGCATGGGGATCTGAGTTTGATGCTGAGACTCAAATAAAAATAAAATCGCAGTGTAGTGACACATGCTGTAGTCACAGAAAGAGCCAAAGACAGGCAGATTTAGAGGTTAACTGGCCAACCGGTCTAGCCTAATCATTGAGGCCCAAATTCTGGTGAAAGACCCTGTCTTAAAAAAATAGGATGGAGAGTTCATGAAGAATGATATCCAAAGTTGGTCTTTAGTGTCTATATGAACACACAGACACATGTACCTGAATACAAATAAGTTTGAACATTCAGACACTCAGATAAACACACACACACACACACACACACATATACAGAGAGAGAGAGAGAGAGAGAGAGAGAGAGAGAGAGAGAGAGAGAGAGAGAGAGAGAGAGCCAAAATCAAATAAACTATTAATACCTGGGTAGAGTATTGAAAGCAGTAATATTGCTTTCTGTTCTATGGGCTAAAAATCTTATATCAGGATCAACTTCTGATATGAGTTGTATTCTGGGTTATGGACTCTTGATTTGTTAGCATATCTTTCTAGGTCTCTTGCATTTAGCAGTAATCTTATTCTTGAGAGATCTACTCCATGACCTCATTAAATCTACCCTACCAAGGTTCCACCTTCTAATAAATTCATATAATGGGTATGGTTTTAACATAAGAGTTAAAGTGTCAAAGTTCATTTCATTCATAACACCTTACAGTTAATGCTGTAGCATAGATGCTAAGTGTTCTCCATGGATGATCCACTGTTAAAGGCTTGATCTCTAGGGTGTCATTATTAGGATGTAGTTAAACTTTGGAGAGATAGCACATAGTTGGGGTTCTTTATGTCACTAGATGAATCCTCTTGATGTGAATCATAGTAAACCAACTCTTTTTCTTCTTCTTGATTTCTTACTCATGATGTAAGTGGTTTTTCTCTGACACATACCTCAGCTATGAAATACTACTCACTGCAGCCCCCAAATTATAGATCCAGTTAATCTTAGACTAGAATCTTCAAAACACAGAGACAAAGCAAACATGTTTTTTGCTCATAAGCTAATTACTTCAGGTACTTCACTAGAGTGGAAGAAAACTCTCTAACACAATAAGTGGGGTCATGTTAACCTGCTTATATATTTAATATACACTTACCATGTGTCTGTTGATATGTTTTTTTTAAATTTTATTTTCTAAGTTTTTTTTATTTACATTCAAGATCATTTCCCCTTTCCCATTTCCTCCCTCCCTGAAAGTCCCATAAGCCCCCTTCCCTCCCTCTTTTCTCCATTCAACCCCCTCTCATTTCTCTGTCCTGGCGTTCCCCTACATCCAGTCTTTCCAGGACCAGGGGTCTCTCCTTCCATCTTCTTAGAAATCTATTGATATGCAAATTGTGTCTAGGGTATTCTGAGATTCTGGGTTAATATCCCCTTATCAGTGACTGCATGCCATGTGTGTTCTTTTGTGATTGGGTTACCTCACTAAGGATGATATTTTCAAGTTCTGACCATTTGCCTAGGAAAAAGATAAAGAGAGAGGGGGTATGTTCTGTGGGGATGTGGTGAGGTATGGGGTCAGCAGGTACCTCGGTAGGACCATGCCAAGGCATCCCTTCCCTCTGAGGGAAAAGTCACACAATGGTATAGTATAGAGTTTATTTATGGCATGGGGAGGGGAGTTAAGAAAGTAGTAGAGACAGAGAATGGCAGAGAGAGAGAGAGAGAGAGAGAGAGAGAGAGAGAGAGAGAGAGAGAGAGAGAGAAGAAGAAGAAGAAGAAGAAGAAGAAGAGGAGGAGGAGGAGGAGGAAGAGGAGGAAGAGGAAGAGGAGGAGAGAAAAGAAGTAGAGGCCGGCCATGGCCATGAGCAGTTGGAGAGAGGGGGAAGGGAAGGGGAAAAGGAAGAACCCAAGAGGGCAAGAATGAAGCAAGCAGGAAGCAAGAGTAAGAGAGGGAAGAGTGGGCAAGCAGTCCCTTTTATAGTGGGCCAGGCCTACCTGGTTGTTGCCAGCTAACTGTGGGGAGGAGCATAACTGGCTGTTGCCAGGTAACTGTGGAGTGAAGCTTAGACAGAATGCTAACATCTGTGAAATTCCATTCCCTAGTTTAGATTCTTATATTTATCAGTAAACAAAATAGAGAGCAATCCATTACTTTAGGTCTCAAAATATTCTGCCATGCTATAAGCCTATGAGTGATATTACAAAAAGGACTCTTGGCCAGATCTCTGTCCTTTCATATTTGATTTCTAAGTTGTATGTCAGTACAATTTCAGTGAAACTCTATTCACCCATCAGGACCAGCACAAATGCAGAAAAAATTGAGAGCTTGAGATGTGGGTATCAAGACTGAGGAATGGAATTTCAACATTTAAAATCAGATAGATGCAAAGTGCAAATGCTGTCTAATCTTAGGAGCTAAACTATGTTTCCTGTGTGCTTCTTGCATGGAGCTGGCTGGACTTGGAGGTGGGGACCATAGTGTCCTGTGTGTTGCCAGAGAAACGATGGGAAAGGGGAGTGATTATGTTCTTCTTTTGGTCTTTAGAGAGAATGGATGTTTCTCATTGAGAACATTGAGAAGAAAAACAGCATCTCCCAGAACAATTTATATAAATGTATTGTAAACTATGCTGAGCTAGTGTATAATGCCAGTGGCTAATTCCCTATGCTTAGAATGCATGTCTTCAGCTTTATTTTATGACACCAACCACAGGAAAGTCTTCCACAAGTAGAATCCATGATGTTGTGAGTCATGAAAGTTCACTTGGCATAAGTGTACCCAAAGCCCAATACACAAAGTTGGGGGAAGCAGCTGAGGGCATAGCCAGGTACTGGAGAAAAAGTAATAACTTAAATAAGAAGAACCCTAGACAGTTAATTTCTACATTGGGCCTGATGCCTTGAGATTTTTTTCCTTTTTTTATTAGATATATTCTTTATTTAAGTTGACTCTTCATGGAGGATGATATTTTCTAGTTCCATACTTTTTCCTAAGAATTTCATGAATTCATCATTTTTAATAACTGAGTAGTGCTCCATTGTGTAAATACACCACATTTTCTGTATCCATTCCTCTGTTGAGGGAAATCTGGGTTCTTTCCAGCTTATGGCTATTATAAATTAGACTGCTATGAACATAGTGGAACATGTGACCTTGTTATATGTTGGATAATCTTTTGGATATATACCCAGGAGTGGTATAGCTGGGTTGTCAGGTAATAATATGTCCAGTTTTCTGAGGAACCACCAGACTGATTTCCAGAGTGATTGTACCAGCTTGAAATCCCACCAGCAATGGAGAAGTATTCCTCTTTCTCCACATCCTCACCAGCATATGCTGTCACCTGAGGTTTTTTTTTATTTTTTTAATTTTTTTTATTTTAGCCATTCTGACTGGTGTGAGGTAGAATCTCAGGGTTGTTTTGATTTGAAATTCCCTGATGACTAAGGATGTTGAACATTTCTTTAGGTGCTTCTCAGCCATTCAGTATTCCTCAGTTGAAAATTCTTTGTTTAGCTCTGTACCCCATTTTTTAATAGGGTTATTTGATTCCCTGGAGTCTAACTTCTTGAGTTCCTTGTATATATTGGATATTAGCCCTCTATTGGATGTAGGACTGGTAAAGTTTTTTCCCAATCTGATGGTTGCCATTTTGTCCTATTGATAGTTTCCTTTGCCTTACAAAAGCTTTGCAATTTTATGAGGTCCCCTTTGTCAATTCTTTTTTTTTAATTTACATTCCAAATCATTTCCCCTTTCCCGTTTCCTCCCTCCCCGAAAGTCCCATAAGCCCCCTTCCCTCCCTCTTTTCTCCATTCAACCCCCTCTCCTTTCTCTGTCTTGGTGTTTCCCTACATTCAGTCTTTCCAGGACAAGGGATCTCTCCTTCCATCTTCTTAGAAATCTATGGATATGCAAATTGTGTCTAGGGTATTCCGAGATTCTGGGTTAGTATCCCCTTATCAGTGACTGCATACCATGTGTGTTCTTTTGTGATTGAGTTACTTCACTAAGGATGATATTTTCAAGTTCTGACCATTTGCCTAGGAATTTCGTGAATTCATTGTTTTTAATTGCAGAGTAGTATTCCATTGTGTAGATATACCACATCTTCTGAATCCATTCCTCTGTTGAGGGACATCTGGGTTCTTTCCAGCTTCTGGCTATTATAAATAAGGCTGCTATGAACATAGTGGAGCATGTGTCCTTATTGCATGCAGGTAAAGCCTCTGGGTATATGCCCAGGAGTGGTATAGCAGGGTCCTCTGGGAGTGTCATGCCCAGTTTTCTGAGGAACCGCCAGACTGCTTTCCAGAGTGGTTGTACCAGCTTGCAATTCCACCAGCAGTGGAGGAGTGTTCCTCTTTCTCCACATCCTCGCCAACAACTGCTGTCTCCTGTGTTTTTGATCATAGCCATCCTGACTGGTGTGAGATGGAATCTCAAGGTTGTTTTGATTTGCATTTCCCTAATGACTAAGGATGATGAACATCTCTTTAGGTGCTTCTCAGCCATTAGATATTCTTCAGGTGAGAACTCTTTGTTTAGCTCTGTACCCCATTTTTTAATAGGGTTACTTGCCTCTCTGGAGTTTAACTTCTTGAGTTCTTTGTATATATTGGATATTACCCCTCTGTCGGATTGCAAATTGACCCATTCTTATCTCCTTGCACTAAGCTCAATTCTAAGTGGATCAAGGATCTCCACATAAAACCAGACACACTGAAACTAATAGAAGGGAAACTAGGGAAGAACCTTGAACATATGGGCACAGGGGAGAATTTCCTGAACAGAACTCCAATAGCTTATGCTCTAAGATCAAGAATAGACAAATGGGACCTCATTAAATTACAAAGTTTTTGCAAGGCAAAAGACACTGTCAAAAAGACAAAGCGGCAACCAACTAACTGGGAAATGATCTTTACCAACCTTACACCCTTTGTCAATTCTTGATTTTAGAGCATAGGCCAATGGTGTTCTGTTTAGGAAATTTTCCCTTGTGCCCATGTGTTCAAGGCTCTTCCCCACTTTCTCCTCTATAAGTTTCAGTGTATCTGGTTTTATGTAGAGGTCCTTGATCCACTTGGACTTGAGCTTTATACAAGGAGATAAGAATCGGTCAATTTGCATTTTTCTACATGCTGATGGCCAGTTGAATCAGCACCATGTGTTAAAAATGCTGTCTTTTTTCCACTGGATGGTTTTAGCTCTTAATGAGGTAACTCAATCACAAAAGAACACACATGGTATGCACTCACTGATAAGTAGATATTAGCCCAAAAGCTCAGAATACTCAAGATACAATTCACAGACCACATGAAGCTCAAAAAGAAGGAAGACCAAAGCATGGGTGTTTCTGTTCTTCCAAGAAAGGGAACAAAATACTCATAGGAGTAAATATGGAGATAAAGTGTAGAGCAGAGACTGAAGGAAAGGTCATCCAGAGACTGTCCCTCCAGGGGATTCATCCCATATGCAGTCACCAAACCCTGACACTATTGTGGATGCCAAGAAATGCCTGCTGAAAGGAGCCTGATATGGCTGTGTCCTGAGAGGCCCTGCCAGAGCCTTGCAAATACAGAGGCAGATTCTTGAAGCCAACCATTGGACTGAGCATGGAGTCCCCAATGGAGGAGTTAGAGAAAGGACTGAAGGAGCTGAAGGGGTTTGCAACCTCATAGGAAGAACAAAAATACCAACCAAACAGACTCTCCCAGGGACTAAGCCATCAACCAAGGAGTACTCATGACTCCAGCTGCTTATGTAGCAGAAGATTGCCTTGTCAGGCATCAATGGGAGGAAAGGTCCTCGTTCCTATGAAGGCTTGATAGATGCCCCAGAGTGGAGGAATTAAGGGTGGGGAGGTGGGAGTGGCGTGGGTAGAGGAATACCCTCATAGAAGCAAGGAGTGGAAGGATGGGATAGGGGGTTTCCGGGAGTGGGGAAACCCTGAAAGGGGATAACATTTGAAATGTAAATAAAGAAAATATCCAATAAAAAATAAAAATAAAAAAAGAAGTTCACTCTTCCTTGAGCTGTTTTGCAGGTTTTCAAGGCCATAGGCAATTTAAAACTTAAATAGAATGATTTTTTTTTAAATCTTCATGTTGGTCCTGAACAGCTGGAGTGGAGGCTATCTCAAAAGCTGTTGCCTGTATGTGGGTTATATTCTTCTAGCTAAGCTACCTTGTCTGGTCTCAGTGGGAGAAGAGGCACCTAATCTACAGAGACTTGCAGTACCAGGGTGAGGATATCCATGGGTGTCCCTACCTGCTCAGAGGAGAAGAGGAGGGAGAAGAGGGAAAGAATTGTGGGAACTTGGGCAGTGAGCCAGATATAAAGCGAATAAGTAAAAATAAAGTCTTTGTCTATATAATGTGTACAGCATTATTGGCCAAAAAGGTGCTTTCATGTTTCAAAATGTTCCACTGAAGTGTATGGACTCTAAGGTTTCCCTTCCTCCCTGCTTCCCTCCCTTCCTGAATAAAGTTTATCCACCTCGGGGCAGGAGAGATGATGTCACAGTAGTTAAGAACCCTTATTGTAGAGATTCTGAATTAATACCCAGCATTCCCATGGAGCAGCTCATAGTCACTCCAACTCCAGCTTCAGTGCATCTGCATTTATGTGCACATTAGCCATCAGTGCACATGCATACACACAAACTCTATGATCATTTTACATGAATAAATAATGTAAAACTTTATCCATCTTGGTCTTTATTTGTTATAAATGAAGAGACCAACCCTTCATATTTAGTTTATAGATAGTGGATTATTATAAGTTTTGGTAGATGAGTGAGAGTTTCTGAATTTCAGGAAAGGGGATTATATTATCAATTCATATTTTGCATTATATAAATGTATATATTGGGGGAAATTAAAACAAGAAACACATAGTTAGACTGACTACATTTTCTCATGACACATGCTTAACTTCTTTTATGTCATGGTCAGCATGCTGAACATTGTCATTCCTTGCTTCTTGTGATTATGATGTTGCCAATGAAATGTATAAGAAAGTGAGGATATAGTGTCCAGATTGACTTCATTTTTTATGCATGTTTTCAGCTCTAAGGGTAATTTAATGAATCTGGTGTTCAGAACTGTATATTAGAGGTATCATAAACACATAAGGAATAGATCCAAATCCCAGAGAATAAACACTTTCTTGGGAATATACCACTCCTGCATTACCTGGAAAAAAATTTACCGTCAAATTTGGAGATTTGATCTGTTGCAGCCATAACTTAGGGCTCAGATTTTTAGAAGGAGAACATATCTATGGTGTATGCTGGTTTTATAGGATGATCTCTGTGGTACTGACATACTCTGATCTGTTGGAATAGAGGAGAAGTTAAAAGACAGGGTAAAGGAAACTGCTTGTCATCATCAGTCAACTGACATGCTTACATTGTTATTTTTAAAGGCTTAATCTGCTCAAGAGACAGCCACATATCCAGGTGTTTGTCTGGACTTGGACTTGACATTTTTTTTCTAGAAAGTACTTCATGCATTTATGTCAACTATTTGAATTCAATATTGCTATCTGAGAGAAACTGCCTCTCCCCCCATGTAGTAATTTTTTTCAGTGTTTTCCTTTTTTAATGTATTTGCTTGAATTTCTTTCATATATGCAATGTAACTTGAGGCCATATTTCCTGTCTAAATAAGTGAACCTTGGTATCCTGCTGTTCTCTATCTTCCATTAATAGTGGAGTTTGTAGTTCTAACACTTTTATTTCTTAGAATTCACATTTAAAATATATGACTAGTTAAAAGGTCAAAGGCAAAGCTCTCTGAACTCTGAGTTTCCTTCGGAGGTTTTGTTTGTTTGTTTGTTTGTTTGTGAGTCACTTTCTCAGCTGGTCTGGTTCATGTCACCATCTACACAGTTTATCATGATTCTTTCCCTTCTACCCAGCCAAGGAAGGCTTCTGTTTGCTCTAAGCAAGAATGAACAGAGCCCTCACCTCATAAACTCAAATTGTTTACTATGCTCTATATGGAAAGTCTTCAGTTGAATTCTAAATAGTATATGCAAAGAGAAGTCTAGTAAAACTGATTTTAGTTGTCTTATAAATTTATTTAACTGCTGGAGGAGAGAGGGGAAGAGATCTTTCATTTCTGTTTCTCCATGTCTCTTGCTTTGGCAGCTACTGGCCTTCATTAAGGCTCCTGCCATCACATTGCTGGACTTGTTTATGGTCAAGTGGAGCCCATATGCCCATTCTGCTGTTCTAGGACAGGAGAAGCTGAGGAGAAGTAATAATGGCTTTATATTTGACTTTCAGTTAATCATTTTGTAAACTTGCAAAATGTCCTTCCCTAAATAAAGCCAACTTGTAGTTCCTTCCTGGAAGTGAATTACAGGAAGAAGTGATGAGTGGAAGGGAAACCCAGCATGATACTTGACATCCCCTAACCTTTAATCACAAATGCAAATTCATACTTACTCAGAAGGGGAATTGAAAGGCCTTGATGTATCTCACATGGCACCACATGGGAGCATTGGAACACAATGCAAGTTTGAAGATAGCTCAACAAAATAGCATGGTTGTGAATTATTTAATTGTACTTTAATCTGGAAGTTTTAATTTTAAAGGTACATGGGCCTGTGGAAAGTGTTAAACTCTCCCAAAAGCTAATAATCTAAATATTTCAAAAATACTTTTCTTTTTAAAATTTATATTAACTTTTTTATAAAAAAAAACTTGCAAATAAAAAAAAAAATCACATATGAGAAATAACCAGATTCGAAATCTAAAGAACTCTGTACATTTAGAATAGGCATTTAGAATAGAAACAGGAGAGATTTACATTAAGTTTTATACTTCATTATCAAATCTGTTTTCTACCCTACCAACCACCAAAATCAAAATATCCATGACTGAAATAGAGCAAGAAACACAGTTAGCTTTATATCCTCTTTTATAACCCATTACCTGCTTCAGTTCTCCATCCCCCTTTACTTAGCCAGCTATTTTCTTTTTCTGTACCCATATGTACATTTGTTATACACGTACAAATTATGTATGTATATGTATGTGTATATGTATGTATGTATGTTTATATACATACACATATTAGCTTAATTCCACATATAAGAGAGAACCTGTGGTTTTCAAAAAATATTTTCATTAAAACCACTTAAACTTCTAGCAATTTCATCAATTATTTATGTTTCTTCTCTGAATGCCTGATCAGATAACTTACTTTTTCTTTTCCCATTCACCCTGTGTACTGATACCCATGACTTAATAGTTGTACTGACAAAAAGTATATCTTTTAATGAAGGTAGCATCCTCAATACTTGAGCAATTTCATGTAGGAACGGACTTTGCCTTCTTGTAAAGGTTTCTCTGGAAAGCATCAGCAGGAGGGATAACTGAACCTCCTGTAAAGAACCAGGTTTTATTTTTCAGTTGTGATGTGGTAAGGGAAAAAGGAGTTGAGTGACCCCTTTGCTGCTACTCTGTCATACAAAGGGGTCACTTCGACACCCCCAGGTATCTCTGGCTGCTTGTTGCCAAGGGCTAGGCAAGAATGAGAAAACAAATGAGTTCTAGACACAGACCAGAGGACTAGAGATTGAGTTTCAGTTTTCTATTTGATAAGTGTATGCTTGTGACAACAGTATGTAACCTATATGGCCTTTATTTGAGTGTGTGTGTGTGTGTGTGTGTGTGTGTGTGTGTGTGTGTAACACACAAAAAAATTCACCAGATTGATGTATTGACTAAATGATATTGATAGATTATGTTAAGGCTGTCTTACCTTTATTACTAATTTATATTTTAAGAATATCTCATCCAAACAGAAGATCTAATCTTTTCCCTCATCTCTTGGACTGTATAAGTCTTGTTTTCTTCAGGGTTTGGGGATAGACAGAAAATAATGTGGTTTGAATAGTTGGAGCATAACTCATAATCCAAAGGTAGAATTGCACCACAGTGAGATACTCTCCTATGAAAAGAGAGAATTTTTGGGGGTATTCTAGTTTCAAACATTTTTCTCTGACAATTTTATGCCTTTTTGTTTGTTTTTCTTCAGAGAAACTTCTTTGACCAAAAAACAAACAAACAAAAAAAAACTGTTTAGAAGACAGAAATTACAGACAACAGTTGACATTAGAGTCTTGATGTCGCTGGCATAACCAGAGGCAACAGTTTAGTAACAATGTCCAACCTGATATGGAGTACAGGAGGGAGGGTGGGGAGGCTAGAGAGATAAGAGGTCAGTGATTCTCAACCTGTGGGTCAAGACCCCTCTGAAAAGCCTCTATTTCCAAAAATATTTACATTCTATTTCATAACAGTAGTCAAACAGTATCTAAATTACAAAAGTTACAAAAATGTGTTTGTGGTTGGGAGTTACAACAACATGAAGAATTATATAAAGGAGTTGCAGCATTAGGCAGATCAAGAATTACTATGATTAGTAGATAGATAGATAGATAGATAGATAGATAGATAGATAGATAGATAGATAGATAGATAGATAGATACATAGATACATAGATACATAGATAGATACATAGATACATGATTGATAGATGCATATCTATACACACACACATACATATAGACATGATAAATAGATACATACATACATACATGATTGATACATATGTACATACATGTACGATTGGTAGATAGATAAATCGATGATAGATAGATAGATAGATAGATAGATAGATAGATAGATAGATAGATAGATAGATAGATAGATAGATAATTAATAAGGTTGTGCCCTGTAATGCCCTAGTGGGGTGGCACTATTAGAAGGTGGCAGGAGCTTAAAGAGGGGGATCTAGAGGAAGGAAGTCAGGGCATTGGGTCAATATTGGGGACCCAGTCTTTGCCTTTGTATTTTGCCTCCTTGCTGCTATAAGGAAAGCAGCTTCCTCTGTCATGATTCACATGCTATACAGATTCACTCCTGACCCAAAAGCAACCAAGTAGAGTGATCCTGAACTGAAACCTTGGCACTACGCAAGGCAAATCATCCTGACTTATAAATTCATAGGTATTTTGTCGCAAGAACAGGAAGCTGACTAACACATTCAGAGCTGCTTAACTTAGGAAATCACCCATACTAGAGCTTCAAGCAGAAACTGCAAGGCAGCTGCAGCGATCCATGGGCAGCCGAGTAGAGAAAATCAGCCTCCAGAGACATGAAGACAGCTTAAAGCAGCTTGAAAGGAGAAACAGAGACAGCCTGGCAGCCTGAGCAAGACAAGAACAAGACAATCACTTCCTGATGACGTTGCAGGCTTGTACGATCCAGTATGTCTCCCTACAGGGTTTTTTGGTTTTTTTTGTTTTTTTTTTTGTATGATTTTATTCTGTGTCTTTTCATATGCACTCTACGCAGGCACAGACCTGAGAGAGCACATTCCTTACAAGCTACCAGTGAAGACCTCAGTCATGTGTTTCTATCTTTATTTTTATATAGGGTCTATGGAACTCATGCTGGCCTTGAATTTACTGTATAGACCAGTTCGGCCTTACACTTGTGATCTTCTTGCCCCAGCTCTGGATTACTGTGATTTTAAATTGCTCACTATGTGCCTGGATATTGTTCTGTGTTTTTTGAAAGAGGATGCATTCTATTTAATGATGAATTTACAAAGTACAAAAAAAGGAAGGAAGGAAAGAAAGAAAGAAAATACAATACCTACTCAAAGAATATCAGGAATAATTAATTTAAAAGAAAGACATTTTCTTAAGTGGGGAAATATTTTACTTGGCTGATATTTTAATAAGATTTAAGAAAAGTATATTTATATAGCAAATCCACATTATTTTACAGATTTTACAGTTATGATAATATACCTTGTTATAGAGATTGTTATAAAATGTATATTCTTATACATGGCAAGTGCTATTAAAATGATTCTTTTGAAAAATAATGTGACACTATATTTTAAATTGTAAACACCTTATTTCAGTAACAAAAATCCTTAGAAATTATATGTAAACTACCAGGAAAACATTAGGCACAAAGATACAAATTTTAAATATTGAAATATAAAACTTATTTTTAGAGGATACTGGTAAAGTAATTCACTTTCTTACTTGATAGATTATTAAGCAACCATTAGGGAGAACTGTGAAGATTATACTGCAGCAGAGGAAATTGCTTTTACTTATGACACATAATGAAAAATAATGGCAACTGCATTCATATCATGATAAAATTATATACAAATAATAAATAATAATAGTAATATCTTATCTAGATTAGAGACTGTTTTTTGTGCGTTAGGATCATAAGTTACATACATTTTATAGCTACTGTAAGGGCTTGCACTGTTTGTAATTTTGCTTTACAAATGAGGACTCTGGACATGTGTAGGTTAGGTGTTTGATTATGTGGTCCATAGCTTAGTTGCATTTTAATGTAACTGATTTAACACCAAGTAGATTATTACAAAGCAACTCTGATGTTGGACAACTGGATTAGGCATCAGACTATTATTAAAACTCTTCTGACTTTGGATGTCATTTGTACTTTGGGAATGCATGGGCTAACTGCATTATGATTTACTGGTAGATATAAACCCTTAATTTCTCTAAACAGTCTCAACATCAATGATATTTTTTTGTTATTTTTTCTTTTATTGAAAATAGACGTTTTTCATATAATATATCCTGATTATGGTTCCCTTTCCTTGTACTCTTTCCAGTCCCTCCTTCCTCCCCTCCCATCTGGATCCACCCAATTCTGTCTCTCATTAGAAAACAAACAGACTTCTAAGAGTCATGTGTTGGGTTGGCTTTAGGTTGGCTGTGATAGGTCTAGCAGGAGCTGCAAGCTCTGTTCTTCTCCTTTTCTCCTTCTTGGTCCAGTAACAAGTATCTCATGAGTCTGGTGGATCTTCAAGAGCTCAGACACAATTTCCATCATTGCTGCATCACATTCCCTAATATCCCATTGGACAAAGCAAAAGCTAACATCAATGATTTTTAAGATCAGTTTACAAATAATATATTTAAAGATTAGCCAACTAAAGATTCTCACAACATAAATTTGAAGTAGAGATGGACATTGTGTCCTCTCTTCATGGAATCTTGGAGCATCACCATACTAACATACCAGTGTGCCCACCGATGGAGAAGTTACACTGAGCTTCACTGAGAAGATTTTTATCGAGGTCTAGTTTCATAAGTGAAACTGGCTTGAATCAAGGGCCGACCTTAGTCTCTGTTATACATCTCCTCCACAAGGATAGTATTGATCTCTTTAATGATCAGCTTCCTCCAGTTATCTAACGAATCCTTTTCTTTCTTTCTTTCTTTTTTTTTAATACCCATTTTATTTTTTAGGGGAATTGAAAATTTGGAAATTTGCACACACCTGATTTTCCTGGACTTCTTATTGCCAGAGATTTTTAGAAAGAGCTCTTCAATTGCATAACTTTTCCTTATGCTTTATAGTTTCACAAACTATTTACATCTCAATGTAGAATCAAAAGAGTTTCCTTACACAGCAGGCCAACCCCATTTAACCTCTTAATTCTGTAGTAAATCTACTCACTGCTGGACAAATCTTGTCCAGAATCCAAAGATCTCATTTTGGTCATCAGCAGAGCTTATGTTATTTATCCAAGATAGAACACAATTCTTGGGTCAAAACCTGGCAATGACAACTTATATCCAGGGCTTGTAGTTTGAGATGTGAAGTGTTTTGTGGGTTCTAAATTTTCTCTAATTGTGTCAAATCATCAGAAAACTCCACACCTTCAGTAGTTTGATTTTGAAAAGTCCCACACAGACTCATGTATTTGAACACATAGTTTTCAGCTGGTGGCAATGCTTTAGGAGGTTACGCAACCTTTAGGAGGCAGAGCCTTACTGGAGAAAGTGAGTTTTTAGAGTCCCTCTTGGTCCCAATTCTTCATCAGAAGTTTGAAACTGTTGTATGCTGTGTTCCTTCAGTTTGAAATGTCCTCTCCAAACTTCATGTGGGAAGGAAGGAGATTACGCGCTATTCTCAGCCAATCCTTTTCTTTATGGCATTAATATAGCACAGGGCATAACAAGGATTTCAAAGTTTCACTCCAAAAACTGAGAACAGAGATCAGATATATTCTCTGATATACCACACGCCTTTTAGCTATTAGAAATCACTGACGGAAAGATGACCTAATTAGAAAATACCGGATTCTGTCTCTCTTCCAGAAATTTTTAAATGGTGATTCAAAACATGGTATAGAGATTCCCATTCTTCCAAGTCCCCTAAACCTCTTGCTCCCCTCTGTAACTTTTCCTTCTCTTTAGCCCATTCTTGGCATGCTTTATATTATATTTGCAAACCATTTCAACTTAGCCCAGTGTCAGCTCCTACTCCTTGGATCTGAACCTTCTCTTCTTCGCATTTGGATCTAGAGACAGTTAAGCTTCACTATACCTTGGTGTCTTCACTGGTAAAATGGTAGGAACAGTCCCTACTTCGGAATGCTGCTTCAGAAATGCACATTAAAACAGTACCATTAGACCTGACTCACAAATATTAATGACTCAGGAAATATTCTCAAAAGACCTGAGCATGTGTGAAATTTTCATATGATTTTAAGTCTTTTTTTTTCCAGAGACAAAAGTGAAATGGACCACTGTCTTTCACTTGGAAAGATCATGAAGTTATTCTTCAAATTTAGTGACTTCATTTTTAGATTATGTTTACTTTGTTTAAGGGAGTCCTGGATTTTCAGAATGCATATATAATATATAATTTTGCATTCCCACCAGCAGCACTTGGGATATTCAGTCATTCCTGTATTATTTTCAGCATTTTGCACTGCTCTTTTTAGCCTTGCTGGGTGTGTGTGTGTGTGTGTGTGTGTGTGTGTGTGTGTGTGTGTGTGTTTCTTTTTATGTTTTGTTAATTATTTTATTTATTTACATTTCAAATGTTGTCCCGTTCCACAAATTCTCACCCCATTTTCCATCCCCTTTGCCTCTAATAGGGTGCGCCTCCACCCACCCATCCATTCCTGCCTCACCCCTCTAGCATTTCCCTTTGCTGGGGCAACAATCCTCTACAGGACTAAGAGCTTCCGCTCCCATTGATGTCACATAAGGCATTCCTCTGCTACATAGGTAGTGGGAGGCGTGAACCAACTCATGTATACTCTTTGGTTGGTGGGTTAGTCCCTGGGAGCTCTGATGGGTCCAGCTAGTTGATATTGTTGTTTTTCCTGTGGGGCTGCAATCCCCTTCATCTCCTTCAGTCCTTCTCCTAACTCTTCATTGGGGTCCCCAAACTCAGTTCAGTAGTTAACTGTGAATATCTGCATCTGTCTTAGCCAGGTGCTAGCAGAGCTTCTCAGAGAACAGCTATACTATGTTCCTGTCAGTAAACATTTCTTTGCATCAGCAATAGTGTAGGGGTTTGGTATCTGCAGATAGGATGGATCTCAATGTAGGGTGGTCTCTGGATGGACTTTCCTTCAGTCTCTGTTCCATTTTCATCCCTTCATCTTCTTTAGACAGGAACAATTCTGGTTTAAAGATTTTGAGAAGGGTGGGTGGCTCCATCCCTCAACTGGGGACCATGTCTGTCTATTGGAGGTGGTCTCATCAGGTTCTATCCCCCTGCTGTTGAGTATTTCAGCTTTAAAAAACATTACTTACTTTTCTTTGTACTTACTGGTGTACAGAATTTTAAAACTCTGATCATATTGACACCACCCCCATGACTTAACCTAATCCCAATGCTTTTCTCACAAGTGCATTTGGAAATACTGCAGTGGGTCATGTTTCAGTCAATGAATTAGAGAATGGGCAGAAGCGGCCATAGCCAGCACTGAGGACTGTTCTCTTACTCCAGCCTAATGAACTGGAAGCTTTCTTGGCTTTTCCATCAGAGCAGGCAGCCCGAGATCTTTCACTTGGAAAGATCATAAAGATGTTCTTCAAATTTTGGGATTTGACTTTAGGAGCCACATAAATGACAGCCGTCTTTGTGTCTAGTATTTTATCTTCCATCCATTCTCACACAGTGATTTAGTTATTGTTCTAGTGCAGTGAAGAAACACCTTGCCATAACCAAGGCAATGCTTATCGAAGAAAGCACTAGATTCAGGGCTTTTTCATCATTTCAGAGGTTTAGTCCATGATCATCGTGGCAGGGAAGCATAGCAGCAAGCAGGGCAGGCACAGCAGGCACAATGCCAGAGATGGAGTTGAGAGCTATGCAATCCACAAGCAAAAAAAGAGAGAAGGAGACACTGGGCCTGTCATGGGCTTTTGAAACCTCAAAGACTACACCTAGTGACATACAACCTCCAGCAAGGCCATACCTCCTAATTCTGTTAATCCTTAATCATTTCAGTTCTACTCCTTGATGACTAATCATTCAAATATATATATATATATATATATTCAGATACAATATTCAAATATTATAATACACACACACACACACACACACACACACAATTTGCCCAAGAGAGTCATTATTATTCAAGCCACCACACATAGATATTGATGACTTTATCTAATGAACTGGAACTCCAATCTGCATAGCAGAATCTTTGGGCAATATGTTCCACGTCCTTTCTCATCTTGAAAAAGCAAGTACAAGCAATAAAACTATACAATGACTCTCTACAAATGCAGCCTAGACACATTTCTTGCTCTTTGTTTCTTTCCTGTGCTGAAGACTGAAGATATTACGTCCAAGTTCTTTGAAATTCTGCTAAGGATGTACATTCACGTATTTATGTTTACAGATAGCCTCTGTAATGTCCCTTTATGCATATATCTGAGTAATGATACTTAGCATTAACTGTAAGAACATTTTAAAAATATTTTGAGGTTATTATTGATTAATTGGAAGCTATAAAAATTACAGAGATGTCCAATTTGTGTTTCAACCTTTTATAAAATGATAGTACAGTACTGAATCAAGGAGACTGCCATTGGCTTTAAATATACAATGTGGTATCTGCTTTTATTATTTTTTTACTGTATAGTAGTAGGCCATTATATGAATACAGGACATTATATGAATTTGTTTAAATGATTAATCAAAGACAAAAGAAATTTTTGTTTCTCCTTTTTCATTTAATTCATTGACTGAATTAAATGAGGCACCTATGAACATTTGTATGCATGATGTTTTGTGAAGATATAACTCTTGACTCCTGTTTATAAATATAAGGAATGTGATCACCCATTATGTTTACTTTGGTTAAGAGAGACCTGGATTTTCAGAATGCAAATGTAATATATAATTTTACAATCCCATCAGCAGCACTTGGGACTCTTAGCCATTTCTGTATTAGTTTCAGCATTTTGTACTGCTCAAAAGCCTTGCTGGCTTTGTGATTATTTTTTAAGTTTACATACTTTTACTTGTGTTTCCTGGTGTTTTTAGTAGATATGTTGTGATACCTTTTCAAAGTATTTTATTTACTTAAAGAATAATGATTTAGTTTCCTTTCTTTCTTTGTTTTAAATCATGTATAGTCAGCCCTCTATATCATAGGTCATCTGTTCTCCCTCTCTCCGACCATGGTGTGAGATGCTCTAGTCCCATGGGCTATACTCTGATACTGTGCCTTTTTATAGGAGTGACATAGGCATCCATGGACTTTGACGTAGGCATAGTCTTACCAATTATCAAATTACTGAGGGAAAATGATGTTTGTCAAGCAAGTATCCACTTCAGAAAAATCTCTGTCTTTTGCCTGTTTTTTTGTTTTTTGTTTTTTGTTTTTTTAACCAGCTACTTAGTTTGTATTTTACTGGTGCATTTTAGAGTTGTATGTTCTACATGAGGCCTTTTTCAGATGTATAGTTTGTAAATATTTTCTTCTCGTTTACATACTGTCTCTTCACTTTTTGTAAATAAGATCTTTCAAAGAATGAATGTTATAAATCATATGAAGTCTAAATCATACATTTTATAATCTTCTGTGAATTATAATTTTGCTGGTCTAGCTAAGAACTATTCATGACTGTGACATCCTGATGATTTTCTCTTAGTTGTTTCTGCTGAACATTTTTTTTAACTTTGTGTTGTACACTTAAACCTATAATCAGTCTGAGTTAATTTTGTGTAAGGTTAAAAGAGACAGTTTGTTCATTTCACTTGTGGTCATCCAGTTGCTCTAGTGCCACCGGGAGAATGGGCTGCTTTTCCTCTGTTGATTTGCTCTTGTTCGTTGGTCTAGCTGCACATCTGTGGTTCCCCATTTGGGTCCATGCTTCACTGATGTATGTATCATTTTTTCTTCTGGGGCCACTGAATCTACCTTAATATAGCTAAGCAATAAGACTTAAAGTCTGGGAACATGGTGTTTCTCACCCTCTTCTCCCTTTCCATTGTCTTAGCCACTTTTCTTCTTTTGCTATGCAATTTTTGGAATAGTGTTTTCTGTCTGTAGAGTTTTTCTGATTTAATTTTTTGAAGAAAGGTGTTTATTGGGAGTAATGAAGTTATACAGAGAAAAACAGGACTCAGGAAGCTGAAAAATCCAGTCTCCTCTCCAGATCTGGGGACTTTCAAGTCTCTGAAGCATGTTCCTCTTCAAATTTAGCGTTTTTCAGTTTTAAGAAAGATGAAATGGTTTACTGGCCTAGACTATTGTATACATGTCCTGACTAAGCTTTAAACTTAATGAGCCAGGCAATCCATCAGCATGGGACCTGTGGATGAGAGACAAAATCACACAAAGTCTTCTTTTCAACCTGCTAGCCCTTTGCCTCAAGAGAAGGGTGAGGAAGAAGCTGGCCATCTTAAAAATTCACATTTATTACCAACCCTTGGCCTCTCTCTCTCTCTCTCTCTCTCTCTCTCTCTCTCTGTCTGTCTCCCTAAAAGGGAGTCTGTCTAACTCTTAGTGTCCCATTTCCTGCTCTAAGAGGTCACCCTAATTGCTGTTAGGGGATTAGGGGTATTAATTGCTCTTAACTGCTTCTAGCTAAAAAGGTGTCTGACTGAGGGACAGCAGTAAGAGCACCTCAGAGGAGGGTCTATCTAAGGGGTCACATTAAGCCTTAATCAATGAGAATGATCCAGAGCATATGACAGCTGTTTGGAGATGGTGTATGACTTTGGAGCTTATCATATGAGTAAGGTAGCATCTTGAGATATATACTGTGGAGGAGGCCATTTGTCTGGCTTAAGGGATCCAGGAGCCTTTCTATATCCAATGTGAGTTTAGAAGTCAGCCATTGGCTTTTTTAGTTTAGTGGTCTTATATTCCAGCCATCACCTTTAAAGAGTTCTATTTTAGTTCTCTTTCTTTCTCTTCTCTCTCTCTCTCTCTCTCTCTCTCTCTCTCTCTCTCTCTCTCTCTCTCTCTCTTTATTTCTTTCTTTTTTTTTCTTTCTCTGTGGAATCCAGTTGAGTCACCACATGAAGGAAAATACCACACAGACTTAGTTCAGTGTTAACAGTTAACACAATCGCTGGGCACAGCAACTAGCACCCCAATTTATAAGCCATTCTAAGTTAAATCCTCCAGTGGCAGATCCCAACAGATCTGCCACCTGAACGGTGGTGAGGTGGGATCTGATACCTACATTTTGGCCTCCATGCTGTCTACCATCCAAAAGAAGGTCTTTTTCTCATGTTTTGATTGGAGAAGGTAAACTTCCTTGGTACTCTGAGTCTTTCAGGCTATGAGCACATCATGTGCTATTTTATTAGATGTTCTTTGATGATTCAATATTCAGATTTTTATACGCTAATTGGGCAGTTTTACTCATCTTGCTCCTGATGTAACCCTCATTTGTTGTCCTTCCTTGCCTTGTCACACTTGCTACAAGTCACAAGAGATAGAATTCTTACCTCATTTACAATGTATGGAAACTGAATATTTTCCATTCATTCTTTACATTAGCTGAAGGTTTTTTATAGGTGTATTGTGTTATGACAAAGAAACCCTCTCCATGTGTAATTAAATCCCTGAAGCCATTTTTGAAATATCATGAACAAATTGAATTCTATCAGATTCTTCTTCAATATCAACATCAATTATTATTATTTACTTTTAGCCAATTAATATATTGATTAGAGTGATCAACTCAGAAGTACATTTCCTAACAGTTGTTTAATTCATTGTAAGAAATGAACTATCCTTTCACAATAATCTGTCTCATCATGTGTGATCAACAGAAGTTAGGGAATACAAAGGAAGGTGAAATTAAAGACATTAATGTAATGGAATCTGGGAGTGTTGATGATAGACTGAGAAAAAGAAGGAAAGGGGAGTAAAGTAATGAGACAGAAACAGAGAGAAAAAAACCTGAGAGGAAGAAACAGAGAGAGACAGACATACATACATACAGATAGACCAGACTTACGGTAATATACAGTTGGGCTGATGTCAATTCCTTTCAACTGTATTAATTTGCCTCCAATATTTTCTCCATTTCCTGTGTAAAGCAGGGTACAGCTAGCACTGAAAACTCCCACCCATCCAGATGCAAGGAATAGGGCTATCTTTAATGGTGAGACATAAAATGGAATGCTGTAGTTAAAACCGTTTGTTGAGAGAGCATAGAATCTCAAGATTTCCACTTAAGCTGTCTGTTAGGAAGAAAGAGAGTTGGAGAGAGGGGGAGGGGGGGGAGAAGGGGACAGAAGGAGAGGAGGGTAGAGGAGGAGAGGGAGAGAGGCGGAAAGGGAGAGAAATGAACAGAGAAATGAAATGAAATACTCTCTAAATCAGTATATAATGAAGATGTTCCATTTAGAAGCTCTAAGAAAAGTGTCAAATGATGCAGTGGTAATATGTTGCTTTGACAGAGCAATGTTAGGAGTTGGTACAGAAGTAGCCAGTTGAGAGAGATTTCCTTTTTTTTTCATTTTATTTTATTTTATTTTTTTAATTTACATTCCAAATCACTTCCCCTTTCCCGTTTCCTCCCTCCCCGAAAGTCCCATAAGCCCCCTTCCCTCCCTCTTTTCTCCATTCAACCCCCTCTCGTTACTCTGTCCTGGCATTCCCCTACATCCAGTCTTTCCAGGACCAGGGGTCTCTCCTACCATCTTTTTAGAAATCTATTGATATGCGGATTGTGTCTAGGGTATTCCGAGATTCTGGGTCAATATCCTCTTATCAGTGACTGCATACCATGTGTGTTCTTTTGTGATTGGGTTACCTCACTAAGGATGATATTTTCAAGATCTGACCATTTGCCTAGGAATTTCATGAATTCATTGTTTTTAATTGCAGAGTAGTATTCCATTGTGTAGATATACCACATCTTCTGAATCCATTCCTCCGTTGAGGGACATCTGGGTTCTTTCCAGCTTCTGGCTATTATAAATAAGGCTGCTATGAACATAGTGGAGCATGTGTCCTTATTGCATGCAGGTAAAGTCTCTGGGTATATGCCCAGGAGTGGTATAGCCGGATCCTCCGGGAGTGTCATGCCCAGTTTTCTGAGGAACCGCCAGACTGCTTTCCAGAGTGGTCGTACCAGCTTGCAATTCCACCAGCAGTGGAGGAGTGTTCCCATTTCAAATGTTATCCCCTTTCCTGGTTTCCCTCCCGAAAATCCCCTAACACATTCTCCCTCCCCCTGCTCAACAATCCACCCACTCCCACTTCCCTGTCCTGGCATTCCCCTACACTGGGGCATCTAGTATTCTCAGGATCAAGGGCCTTTCCTCCTTTTGATGTCCAACAAGGCCATCCTCTACTGTATATGCATCTGGAGCCATGGGTCCCTCCATGTGTACTCTTTGGAAAGAGATTTCTTACTGAAAGTGTTTAAAACAAGAACATGCCTGTGAAGGTTGATCAGAATGGCTGACTGTGCTACAGATCACTTGATGCGTTCTATGCAACTCTACTGCAAGGAGATTGATCCCTGACCTGTCTGACATACTTGGATTATATTACTATTAGAAGAACAGAAAGAAAATTTAGACCTAACTAATTCATTTGGGAACAATAAAAGCTCAAATTTAGAGCAATACAAATAAATGCTATAGAGATGGAGGGCAAGATGAATAATCATTATTATCTGGTATTTTTATAGCACTTTATATTTTACAAATGGCTTTGCAGTTGGTTATAATGGGGCTAGATTGGGGATGAATGACTTGTTAGTGGAAATGCCAGAGGCCACAAGGAATAGCATTTAGCATTCCCATTGCTAGTGCTGCATTTATGTTTTATCTTCTGAATTTTTACAAAAACTAGCCTCTTGAACATTTTTTACAGTAAGTTTTGCTAATTTTTGATAATTAGCAGTATATTTCCATAGGCATCTTTAAGTTTGTTAGGTTTTAAATTTTCAGGAACTGGTCCAACATTATGTGAATATGGCATCCCATAAAACAAGCCAGAGGGTGGGCCTGAACTAGAAATAGTGCATGCCTATGCAGCAGTGCCCTTAGTAATTTCCCTCTCTTAGAGACTGTGAGCCTACTTTACTATTATTCCCCCTTATCCCCTCACCCAGGGCACCATACTATGCTGTTTAAGACATTGTTTTTGTCACCTGCCTGTCCATTTTCTACAGTCTCCCTACCTTGAAGTTTCTTGTCTTGTTCCTGTGAAGTCAACTGTACTAAAACATATTCATGTCTTTTGTTTTAAATATGGATGCAGCTACGCCCTACTGTTTTGTTCTGTGTTAAGACTTTCTAGTTTGTTATGTTCCCAGAGCAGGAGAAGTAATTTCCTGTGGCTTCTATTCTTCTGCTTTTATTGTCGATACCTCTTATCTCTAATACTCAATATCAAATTTTTAATTTTCCTAAGAACAGAACTCAAGAATTTCTCCAGATTTCGTTATCAGCAGTTAATGAAGAGCTGTGAGTGACAGGAAGGGCTTCCTATTCTTCTCCCCAGACCCTTAGAAACATGTGTATCTATCTAACTTGTTTCTTGTATGATAACAGTTTAGAGGATGGAACAAGGACCAGTGGAGCCAATAGAAGGCCTTCTATTCAAGTTCATTTACCAATATAAGAAGCTCCAACTAGGGCTCTTGTACCAATCAGAGACTTCTGAAGACTACCTTTAAGACAAAGACTCAGTATAGGGAATGGGACATACAACTGTATGGCCTTAGAAAGGTGGTGTGCCCCATTTGTTTTCTGGAACCTTCTAGGTGTAGAAAAGGAAAGAAGTTTCATATGAGTCATGAGACAAAAGTTTTAAAGTCCCAAAGTTTTATCTGTTCACAGCAGTTTTCCTGACAAAGCCAGAAAGAAATTCAACAGTACATTTGTTGGAAAGACTCACATTTTCTTCTGATTAAGAATATGCTGAGACTTGCTTTTTAGGGGAACTTTATAATTGTACCGCACATCAGTTTCTAAATAACTAGGGAAAAAAATGTTCCATACTGAATTATTCTTTGAGCATCAGAAATTCAAGGCAGATGTTTTAAATCAAAGTTGGTGTTTTGTAGCGAACACAGTTATATTTCTAAGCAATGAAAAAAATCTATGTAAAGATAATGAAGTAAGGAAGAAACAAAAACATGTATGTTCTTTATTAATAAGACCCAGGCTGTCAACTCAGGCCTCAAGATCCCAAAGCTTTTGTTTGGGAGTGGTGGCCTGGAAGTAATGTTTGTACCAAGTAAGACCTCTGACCTAATGCAACGTTTTAGTTACAGCAAAGGCAAAAACTAGAACAAAATAAAACAAAGAAGCAACAAGAAATCCTCTCATTTAGTTAATAAAACAAATTCCATCTCTCTAAAATTTAGAAAATTGATTAAACATAAAGAATTTTATTGCCATTGCAATAAAAAGGAAAGAAAGTGATCTAAAGTTGTGTTTCCAACAACAAAATCCCCAAACCACTAAAAAAAAAAAACCTTAATACGCAGAAATCAAGAGAAGATACTGATATATCAAGGGCCCCAAAACCACAGTTCTGACTGCTTGAACACCTTCACTCACTTTAAAAACTAAAAGAAACCATTCATGTTATCCTGGCTTAAGTATTTCGATCTAATATGTATCATAAGTTCAGACAGAAGTAGGAGGGAGCAGGTCTTAATTTTTTTGTTTGTTTTGTTTTGTTTAATCTCATTGTGCTTCCCTTTACTTCCAAATTTGAACAGAAAAATCCATTTTTCCCACTACTAAAATAACACATTGATAGGGATATTTTTTTAAAAAATGTTAAAATCACATAAAATTGTAAGAAAAAAAATTCAGCTCTACCCTCAGGTCTATCTTCCCCCTTTTCTTGAGTAGGGTTATCTGAGCAGAGAAATGACTGTGAGACTGTTTCCCACATGGCATCCTTAGGTAAACACATTCCATGTTACATAATTTTCTTCTTTTGTTGTTGTTGTCTTGCTTCATTTATGGCTTGTTTGTTTGTTTGTTTGCAAACAAACGCTCACTATGTAGCCAGGACTGACCTTAATGCGATCTTCCTGAGTGCTCACAGGAATGTGTTACCATGCCACACCTCTGTCAATCCTTGTGTAACATTTCTGTTAAAGTTGGGCATAGTATCTCTTCGGTTTGATATCCAGTCTATTATTTATCTTATTGTTTAAGTTACAAAGAAATTACATAGAGTACTGGAAGCATATTTTTGGGCATAAATGCTTTCTTCTTTAACTGACGCCATTGAAATAACTTTTCTTGGGAAAGTACAAGCACATCATTTTTATGATATTATTTTCTGAGCTGATATCAATTTACAGGGCTACCAAGTATGTATTGGTATAATTCCTTCAGAAGAACAAGTGTTCAAACACTTTGACAAAAAAGCCCCAGCCAACAAATATTTCAATGATCACTATGTGTAATGACAAAGTTATGAATGACGTGGGCAGTTCCTACTCTATCCATGGGCCCTTATAATCATGTGTCTGCTTACAAGGGGAAATTTCAAACTAAGTGTAGTTTCTCAAATGTTTCTCTATTTCCTTTCCAGGAATCTCTTGGCTGTAAAACTGAAAAGGGAAAGTTTACTTCACAATATGTTGTAAACCTAGGGGACTGGACATTTTTTAATATTAATTACTGTTATTCATATACATCATCAGCTATGAGATACAGCAGAAGTAATTTATTTCCTAGCTCAAATAATGAAGTATAATGACATGATAAAATCATCATAAACTAAGTCTCATATTATTTGGCATTTTTAGTGATTTCTGAAATATTTTATTTACAGAAAAGACTTGCCTTTTGTTCTTTTGTCCAGAAATACTTTCTCAGTCCAAACTTTTATTCCAGATAGCTTATCATTTACTTTTTATTATTACTTCTTTTGTTGCTGAGATTATAATATAATTAAATCGCTCCCCCTTTCCTTTCCTTGCTCTAAATCTTCTTATATATCCCTCCTTGCTCTCTTTCAAATTCATTTCTCATTTATGGCTGCCACATACATATATGTGTATCTAGACATACATTTCTAAATACACAAATATGCCCCACTCATTTTGTATAATATTACTTGTATATATGTTTTCAGAGATGATCATTTGGTATTGGATAGTCAATTCGTGTGCCCTTCTTGGAGAAGACTTTCCTTCCCCTCTCAGCATTCCTTTGTTGCCTGTAGTTCTTTGCGCAGGGTTGAGATCTAATTGGCTTTCCTGTGTGACCACTTTGTCATGTCTACTGTTGTTGTCCTTGTTCAGGTCATATTTAGGTAGTCATATTGGTGGAATTCTATTGGTGCAGCTTCTGACATTACAAAGAAACACAGTCTCACAACAAATTCTCTGGTACTATGAACCATTAACACTGTTTAAAATGTATGGTGGAGAGGCTAGAGAGATGGCTAGAGACATGGTCAGGGAGGCTTATTGCTTTTCCAAAGACCTAGTTTGGCTCCTAGCACTCATATAAGGTAGCCTATAGCCATCTGTCACTCCAACCTCAGAGGATCAGACACCCACCTCTAGCTTCTTTGGGCATCTGCATACAAATGCCCCCAAAAGGCATTTGTGAGCAGACACATACACTTAACACCCCCACAACCCCCCCCCCCACACATACACTAAAACTAAATCTTTTAAAAGGTATAGTAGAGAATACTGTCACTTTATGATGAGATTTCCATAAGGAAAGAAAACAAAGCAAATGAAAGTTCATGGTACATTGTTAGATCCAAAGATTCATCACTTAGGCCTTTGTTGGAAATGCAAAGACTCAGAACAGTGCAGTAAACAAGAAAACCGGAAGATCCAGTCAGGTTGTTTCAGATCCTGTGCTGATGCTGATGCCCAGGCTTTACAATGAGACACTGAAAACCCTTCCTATAGCTCCTTCAGAGTCATTTACATTTACCATACTATTTTCTTGTTCAAGTGTAGAGCTGTTCTGAAAAGAAGCCCAAACCATCACATATCCTGACATGCATAACAAATTCCTACACCTTCTCAAACTGTTGACCAAGCAATATCTGTTTTGTATTTCATCAAACACATAATCCTACTGAGCCATTGAGTCTAAGTTCAAATTGCAGATGCTATGTTCCCACTGAAGTTGTCAGGACAGTAATAATGTTTTCATGAGAGTTTGATACCTATTTTGTGGCTAGACCGTAGGAAGAGCCACTTTACTGTATTAGACAATAGCCAAGGAGTTCATTGCCTGCCAATTTAAGTTACCTTTGCAATCTTCTAGCCCTTGTTTGTCCTGACATATCTTAATGTACAATAGTAGAATATATATGTTATAAGACATATTATTATAACAAATCCTTTTTAATAAAGTCCAAAGTTGGAGCCTATTTTTATTTGCTTACTATTAGAGATGACATGTCCAAATATAAATTTAGATTTACTATTCAATGAATGAACAGATCCTAAGTGTAAAAAATTAGAGCCTTTGAACTAAATAATTACTGTTTGACAAGAAATGAAAACAATCATGCTACAAAAGGAGAATATGAAGCAGTCAAATGCAAATGTAGAATTAATTACCTTTACATGTGCTGTAAAGCTTCAAGTTGACCTACCTTTCCTGTTCCTTATTACCAGTTTAAAGGTGAGTGGAGAAGTAAGATTTTGATAGCAGGATGGTGATAATCAAGCTTTGTGTGTTTTGTGCAACTGTCAATAGTCAGCATTTTCAAAAGATAGGTCTCTTTATACCTTTGACAAAAATTAGACTCCAAGGAAACATGTTCATCTCTGTTTAAGAGTCTTCATTTGTGTATGTTTTTTATTTGCATGTATCTTAGTCTGTGTGCTTAAATTACAAAGAAATTCCACAGTTCAAATGAGCATAAAGTTGTTTGGGAAACTGAGATTACAGAGCTACAAAGCTCCTCGAAGACGGTATCTATAAATAGAGGTGTCTGATGTGGAAAGCTTTCTGAACAATATAAGTGGGCTTCTTTTCAAAGAGAACTGCAGAAGAGGAAAGCCTACAGCGTGGATGTAAAGGATTGTAATTAGAATTAGGTCCTGATAATTAGATCCCAGTAGACTAGAGTTCGGCTTTCTTTTTCCTAAAACAAACAAATCATAAATGAGTGTAGGATGTCATTTCTGCAAGAATGAAAATAGAAATGGAATTTTAAATAAACATCGTGAAGCAAAATGAAGCAGTTTAATTCTTGCACCTGGAATCTTTCTTTAATGAAATGCAAATGAATTCTAAAAAATTTCTGACCTCTGTTTTGCTGATTGCAGCCTAAAATTACTCATTTGGGTTTTTAGAAAATGGAGAAATGCATATGAAGATTAAGGCATTGAGTACTTTGGCATTTTATAGTAAAGTTGGATGATTGACTATGACTGATTGATTCTATATTTCTAATATAAAGACATGTTAAATACCAAGGATAGAGTACTCTATGTAAATGCAGGCTAAGGACACCATTGAATTGTCTCATTTGCTCCTCACAAGTGAGCTCCTGTAGTATGTTTGCTTATCGGCCACACTTCCAAGTTTGCATAAGAAGCAAAACTGTAATCTTCTTTTTAAATGAATAAATAGCTAACATTTTTAAAATTAGAACTTGTGAAACAAGGCCAGATTTTAAGAGAATGACTCACATAGATGTTCAGATAAAATTAGGCAAGTGTGTTAGCTCATTAATAGGTAAAAATCTTCAAAACACCTTTGGGATTTTTACATGGCATTATGTTTGATTTCAGTTCCTTGTTATTAACATATACAATAGCCAAAATTATGATTGACAATAATGAAAATATTTATAAAACATCTGGCCTAAATTACCAAGTATCTACACTAAAAGTGTGTTATGATAAAGATAAGTATGCATATTTATTTATGCTTGCATCCTTTCTAAATTTTGTGCCAAATTTTTAAATATTTGCTTATTTACTTATGTATGTATGTGTGGAGTGTGTGCACACCAGTCATGCCATGTATGTGAGGTCATAGGATAACTTGTATGAGTCAGTTCTCTCCTTCTACTATGTGGATTGTGGGGATTGAACTCAAAGTATCAGACTTAGTGGCTAGCACCGTTATCCACCCAGCCAACTCATAATCTCATCCATAAATAAACTGAAAATATTTATGCTAATATCATTTAGATTCTATTATGTTAATTATGACTAGAATTGGAAAACCATGACACAAATAATCAATTAAATAAGTAGCAGCACAAGCTAAGACGGTTACCAAGAACTTTGACATACCTTACTGTAATCTTTATAGAGTAAGGATATAAGTTTCACAGAGTGGAGTACAAATGAAAGTAGTCTAGCCATGTTATCTCTGTTTTAGCTCTAAGTACTACATAGTGAAAGGCATTAGGATCAATAGTGCACACGGTCAAAATATGTGATAAATGTTTGCAGAACTGTTTCGCCCATCAGTCACCTAGATTGATAGCTTCTGAATCACCTCAACATTCTAAATATTTCAACTCCATCTTAATTCACTCAAAACAAAATGAGGAAGCAAACAAATTGGTACTTTGAATTTCTGTATTTTATTGAATTGCTTTGCTGTAGGCACTTTGTGCTATATGCTTTGCTCTAAGGATTACCTTCATTGTAACTCATAGATATGGGCGCTATCTCATCATCTTCATTCAGTTCTGGAATATTATTTGCTTCATGACTTCTTCAATGATCAGTTCTCAATCAATACAGTGCAGCTTCTTCCCCTTTATTTTGTGTACTTTTTGTAGATTTTAGTGCACTTGATGGGTACCTTTATTATACTGCGGGCATACTGAACATAAGACGTTATTTCAAATTTCCTGTTGGTGAAAACTTGCCTGATATCATGTCTTAATATGAACAATTTTGGAGAAACTTCCCTGGCTACTAAGAAGAGCACACATTCTTTAGTGTTTGGGGAAATGGGCAGTATAAGTGCATTAGGTTTTTTTTGCTTTAAGCTGTTATCTAAGCCAAATGTTAGACTGCTTAGTTTTTGTCCAGATGATCTGTCTATGGGAGAGAATGGCGCATTAAAGTCTCTGTCATTGCTTTGGGGTCAATCTATGTTTTTACATCTAGTAGACCTTTGCTTTAAATGGAATTTGATGCCTCTGTGTTTAGTGCGTATATGTTTAGAATCACAGCATCGTCTTGGTGCATTGTTACCTCCATTAATTAGTTTTAGTGTGAAGTGTATTTTGTGGCTAGACCTCGCTGAGTCCTAGATCAACTTGCTTAGGTTGTCTTTATTCTTACTTTCATGTTTCTTGGAGGCAGTGCAGTCTTTCCTACAGGGGAATTGAGACCAACAATAGTCATTGTTGTTATTGAAACATGTATATTAATCACTGTTTGTTTCTTTATCGTGTCCTTAGACTTTCGTTGTTGTTGTTGTTGTTGTTGTTCTTCTTCTTCTTCTTTTTCTTCTTCTTCTTCGTTGTTACTGCTGCCACCACCACCATTCCTCCTCCTCCTCCTCCTCCTCCCCTCCACCTCGTCCTCCTCGTCCTCCTCGTCCTCGTCCTCCTCCTCCTCCTCTTTCTTCTTCTTCTTCTTCTTCTTCTTCTTCTTCTTCTTCTTCTTCTTCTTCTTCTTCTTCTTCTTCTTCTTCTTCTTCTTCTTCTTCCTCTTCTTCTTCTTCTTCTTTTTCTTCTTCTTTTTCTTCTTCTTCATCTCTCTCCTGGTATTTTTAGTTTATTCCGGTGACCTCTGGGTTGTGTTAATCCTTCTAATATCCTATGTAGAGTTGGTTTAGTTATTATAAATTTCTTTAATTTATTTTTTGTCATGGAAGATTTTGATTTCTTGAATTTTAAAAGATAGTTTTTCCAAGTATAACAACATTTGTTGACAGTTATTTTTCTGGACATTTAATGCACATTTCTAGGCCTTTCTGACTTTAATGGCTCCTGTCACATAATCAGATGCAATTCTCTGTAAGTGATTTGACCTTTCATATTGCAGCTTTGAAGCCACTTTTTTATTCACCTTTTTTTTATGTTTTAACGATTATATATCATGTGGAGTCTCATCCCCACCTCCTGTACTATGTATTTAGAGTATTCTATGCATATTTTACTGGATAGCATCTTTCTCTCTAGATGTGAAACTTTTTCTTCAGTTATTATATTGAAAATATATTCTGTGTCTTAGTATTGCATTTTTCTCTTTCAGTGTTCTTAATCTGAAGTTTAGTTATTTTCATGGTATTCTAAACTTCTCCCATGTTCCGTTTATGGGTTTATTATAATTTCATTATTGACCTTTACTGAATAATCCAATTCTTATACCTTGTCTTTGAGCCCAAATAGTCTGTTCTAAACATATTACATTCAATTGGTATGGCTTTTTCTCTGAGCGTTTTATATGGCTCATTAATTTGCTTTTTATAGCACCATTTCATTTTGGAATTCCTTCTGAAAATTTGTCTCTTCAATGACTTCAAGTTTCTTACCTTTGTGTTGGCCTATTTCATTCAAATATTTCTTTTGTCTTCTCTGTATTATTTAAAAATTGTTATTATCATTCTTAATTAGATGAAGTCATTGTCATGGTTCCCATTATTATAGAATCTGTTGTTTTTAAAGGAGACATATTATCTTGGATTTTTTTCCTATTGTTTCTAGTTTTGCACAGCTATTTTCTGAATTTGAGGTAATGGTTGAGTCAGATAATGGACTTAGGGCTAATGATCTAGGGGTTATATTTTGGCCCCAGTAATTTTTGGGCACTGCATAAGTGAGGTCAAGTATTAGAAGGCCCAGGGCCTTATTTTCTGTCTGTACCAAAACCTTAGCAGATGGAAGAAATTCTGCTGAGACATCAGGTTTGCTTTGTCCTTCCTTGTCTAAGCCGAGAGATATGAGATTGAAGAAGTTTGGTCCAAGTGGTCCAGACTTGCATAGCTCTTACCTGCCCATGACAGGAGCTGAGTTGACCAAGAACTATACTTCTTTTACATGTGATATTTTATTCTTTTCTTTCAAATTCTTATACAGAACTTTTTATTGAATTGCAGCTTCATATTGTGACTATGTCAACATTTAATCATTTTATATGTTTTGAAAGATATTTAAGTGCTTTTAGCTTAGTCATTGTGACAAGCAATATGTCAGAAGACATCATTTCTTACAGGTGCAAGATTTGAACTAGGTAAGATACATAATGATAAGTGTACTTAAGGCTCACAAAATATACCAGAATTTTAATTATATCCACAAAATCTTAAGTGTTCTCAAAACTGATTGGGACTATATATATATATATTCTATGTAGTATTTTATGAGGGTCCATACTATGAGTTTATAACATATGCATATATATATCTATATATATATGTATATATATGTATATAGATATATAGATATATTCAGTCTCATTTGCTGTTTTCTTACTGATGCTCATATGTACATTTTCCTATGTTCTAACACAACTGAATCTTAGCAACTTGTCCTGTGAGTTTCTTCCTATGCAGTCCTCTTACTGCAGATGGCTCCTGCTTTTGAAAATTTTTAAGGGATATATTTTTATTAAGGTCATTGGCTGTCATATTAGATTCCCATTGTTTCTGCCTTCATTTACGTATTCACATATGTTGTAAACTTCACTACAGTCTACTCTTCACGTAAATACTGCAGCTGCCTTTGTAACTCATCCATCTTGATATTACTACATTGTCTAACTCAGAAAATCCAGCCATCAAATGCTACCTAATTTGCCATTATTTTAAATACATCCATTTACTTGGTAGTGTAGCACCAACATAGTAAAGTCATAGGAATTCCTACTCATGGTTTAATTGAGAGAGTGCTAAGAGAGACTTGGGTGCTTCAACTATGTGATATCTTAGTAAGAAAACTGGTAATTATGAATCAGAAATGAGAACATTGGGAAACACCTCATCCTGCAAAGATTCATTCATTTTCCTGTCAAGACCTGAGCCCAATGGTAACTTGTGAGGTCATTAAGAAAACTTCTGAATTAAAAGAGTCTGGGTCTAAGACTCAGCCTCTCAGAACTTTGAGTTAATGGTAACCTGTTTAGAGTCAGCTTTCTGTAAAGTTTTATTCATTTACTTAATTCCTTTAAAGAAAAATGAATAAAGATTTAGAGAGAAATTACTAAAACAAAGAAGAAAGGGTAGTTCTTTTTGTATGCCCATTGCATTGTACTCATTTCAATTTTAGTTTAACTCTCACAATCCTATAGACCCACACCATGATGATTTTACAAATAATATTGTGTCTTAGTGGATATAATAGAATTCCCTATGGCAGACACCTAGTTACCATTCAGTTTAGTCCTTTCTCTACCCAAAGTTATTTTACATCTTTCAACCAGCAGTTAGAGTTGACATCTTTACCAGCTGCTCCTTATCTCAGTGGATTCTCAGTGCTCCTTGACTTAATGAGCAGTTCTCAACTTTTGGGTAGTGACTTCTTTGGGGGAGGGAGGGTTAAATAACTCTTTCAGAAGTATTAACGAAGACCATCAGAAAACACAGATATTTATATTACAATTCATAACAGTAGCAAAATCACAGTTACAGAGTAACAACAAAAATAATTTTATGATTGGGAGTCACCACAACATGAGAAAAGATAATAAAGTGTCACAGCATTAGGAATGCTGAGAACCACTGATAATGGCAAGTATTATCAATGGAAAATTCCAGGATGCCAGATGATTCTTATTTATCAGATATTTAGGTTATGTCTAACTGTCCTCAAGAACTTGGGACTATGAGGTAGAGACATATGATATTGGTAGCAGTTGCTCCTGATACTTGTTCTGCAAGTCTTCGATTTGTGGAGACATGATGAACTGAAGGTGGATTTACAAAATGCTCTCTAGTACAATGATTGTTCCAATGCTTATTTACCTAGGTATGTTTTTAATGTGAGGGCTACAAGGGTAAGGGCACTAAGCAGGACTGAATAGAAGAAAGAAGAAGGTGGAATCATAATATGATATGGGACTGGTGAGATGTCCTGCGATAGAACAAAGGGACAGGTTTGAGCAGATCACAGATAGCTGGTAGGGACTTGAGGACAGCATCAGTAGCCCAAGTCTAAGGATGTAATGCCAGGCTATTATAGTAATTAAAGGGAAGTGAGACATGATGCTATAGAAGATTTCAATGAGAAGATGAGGTTTATGAATGACTGAATGTAGCATAGCAATGATACTACCAATAATGTCTTACATTTTTATATGTTATTTTGCATATTTCTATGCTAATGAAGTATATGTTATTATTATTTAGCATTTTCTTGCTTTACAGGGGTGATTTGTGTCTGGAAGAATAAATAAATTATCCCTGGCCAATTTCCTCCAAACCAGAAGCTTATTTTCCAGCAATATTAATGATTCACATTTACTCAACAGTTAAAAAATATATACAATAGTGTGCTTCAATGTATATATTAATATTAGAAACTTGGAGGCAAATAAAATCCAAATAGAATTGTTAAAACTAGAGGAAATTTTATTAAATTTAATTATGCATGAGGTTATCTCTAGTATCACTTGCATAATTTTAAATCCTCTGAGAAAATTCAGTATAATGACGCCAGCCAGAACACAACAAAAATGACTGTAAAATGAGTCTTGTTTTGTGTTGCCCAGCTGGTATTGAGGCGTATGTTCTGCATCACTTAAAGATCTAAACAAATGACTTGAAGCCTAGAGAAGCTATCCAAGGAAGCTCACTACAAATGTTGAGTGCTCATAACCTGATTGGTTCTATGAAGAGGTAAGACAATGTGTGAATGTGTTAAAGATGATACTATGGTAGGCAATGGCACATATTCCTGTTACATAATCATCTTCATGTAGAAAGCATCTTTATATCTGTCTGATATTTCTAATGGGCCCAAAATACATGTGAATTTAAACTGAATGAAACTGTCAAAATTTTATCATCTTTGGTTTTCAATATATATATATATATATATATATATATATAATGTATGTGTACATATATATGTATACACACATATATGTGTGTATGTGTGTGTGTGTGTGCATGTTCATGTATGTCAAATTTAAATGTTTGTTGGACTTTTTGCCACTGTCAGCTTGACATTTTCACTTATTTCAGCTATCATTTTTCATATTTCAGCAAGTGATAGACCAACCACTCAGTGTACATCACAAGTTTCAAGCTCAGCATCATTTTTACTATCCTTCACATACCATACTGACTTCATCCACAGCTTTTTTCATTTTCCTTGGAGCATATGCTGATTTGTTTGTACTCCTCTCATTCTCTGCCAATAGCATCTTAGTTTGTGCTATTGCCTTTTGATTGAATGTATGAGAATGTCCTAGTCAGTCAGCTTCCCACTCTGTTTTCCCCTCTAACCTATTCTCTAGACAGTCACATGAAGAACATTTGAAACTCTAAATAAAACTCTCCCAGGGTTTCCACTGCACATAGGACAAAGCTCAGACTTCTTGCACTGTCCATGAGGCTCTGCATATTCTGGCTGAGTCTGTCTGATTTCTTTACCTTTTTCAGTAATGCGTGGAGTACCCTGAAAACAGGCCATCACCTCGTCCCTGAGAATTCTTCTTTAGTGTCATGTATTTGATGTTGTCTTAAAAAACACAAGCTCCCAACCATTCAATTTTCCCAGTGAAGACTCAAGAGCCAGACACAGCAGTAAAAGCCCAGTAGCTCAGAAAAAACACAGAGCTGACCTTTCTCCTCCACCAAAATCCAAAGATTAAAACAACCTTTTCCTTCTCCACGCTGTCTTAAATACCTTCCAACTCAAAGACCTTCCTTTCTGTTGACTTATGTTCATTCTCTATAGGCTGGTTACTTGCTCAGCCTCTTGTCCTAGGGTTAACCTTTTTTAGCTCTTGGATAAATGGTCTATGCTAGGGTTGAGCCACATCATAACAAGATTTTTTTCCCAGTAAATAACACAATCTTGGGTTCACAGTCTAATCAATTATCCTTCAACAACTTGGTTTCTTCTTATAATTAAGCTTAAGTGGCAGATCTTCGGTGAAGTCTCTTTCTAAATGACCCTCCCCTCTGTCATTCTTTATCATGTCATCTTTCTGTAGGGTACATGTCATACTCTAAGGTTGTCTTTTGCATCAATTTTTGTAGCAGGATATTAGAATGGAAATTTTACTTGGGTACCATTCCTTTATGAACTGAAATAAAGTTTCAAGGGAAGATTTGGGAATCTGATGGATGATTGCAGTGATTTTGGAATCCATGTGCATTTCTAATTTGGAAATGGGTATTTCCTTTTCTTACTAATAAAATGGTTTAAAATAATAAACACACTAGTTTGTAATGCTATAATTGGTCATATACGAAAATACTAATCAGAAAAATGAAGGTAGTAAGAGATGACCTCAGGAGATGTTTAAATGTATCTATTAAAGTTCCATTGTTAAAATTAAGTTGTATAAGCTTATAATAAATAAATTATGTGACAAAGATAAACATGTACAACAACTCAGTACTTCTTATCATGCAGGTATTTGTTGTTGCTGTCTATGCCATTGAAACTATTTGTGTCTATTCTAGCTGTTATGGACTTTGTACATGGATACACATCATTGTGTAGGATTCTGTCATTCGTGGTATTACATTGTTCTTTGAAATTATTCATAATGGGAATGTTTACACTGTAAACATGGCAATATTATAAATAATATGACCAATTATAGCATTACAAACTAGTATGTTTATTATTTTAAACCATTTTATTAGTAAGAAAAGGAAACATCCATGTCCAAATTATGAATTCCCATGGATTCCAAAATTAAGTTAGGTACATATACAAAGTTTTGCTTAAAATCATTTAAAACATTCTGTAGAATAATTGGACATACAAGATCTACAATTAGGAGTATTATATATCTTCTCGGGTTATGAGATGGCGCAGTAAGTTAAAGCATTTGTCCAACCTAATAAACTTAGGGCTATCCCTGGAACCTGAAGAAAATGCATTTAAATATAAATAAAAGTTTTAAATAGTACCATAAAGCTTATTATTTTTATACTACACTTTCTCTGTACCAGCAAAGCTTATTATATACTTTTACTTATGTATGTTTTAAAAGAGGTCTTTGCTAGATATTTTCTAACAGCATTGTGATAGACTAGCTCAGTAAGAGGTAGAAAGTTACTTCTGTTTTCACCTTACATCAAGAGAGGAGCACTTTCTAAGGCAATTGAAGGAACACACACTTTCCCCTACTGCTCTCTCCTACCCCCAGTCCAATCTTATTTCAGTTGAGAAATCTAAAAGGTGAGTGAGAGTCATGGCCAGAGCCTATGAGATGAAAGTCTTTAGTGACTCAATTGACCAGCAAATGGGGGTGATTTGGGGGTAGAGTTTAAGGTAGTGTTTTCTGTGGATAACAGTGAATCTCACACTAGACAGATCAGGTAGAGTCAATATAGATCTACCATAAGGAGGGAACTTACATGAGCAAGTTATAAGAAGCTTGAAGTGGGATACATGAACTGCATGATGGGAAACCTAGGTGAGAAATACTTAGCTGTGGGAATGGGAATATCCTATGAGGGAAACAGAGGAGCTTTAGAGACCTGGAAAAGATCTGCCTGCCATGGCTATCAGTTTGGTTGTACAAGAGCTTTACTGCTGCAGATCCACATGCATGACAGTGGGCTAGTAGATTATGTAATGGGGGACATACCCAGTGGAAAAGAGGAGAAGATAAAAGATGTCAGTCAATCTCCTCTGCCTTTCCCTGCTTTCAAGTTTCACACGAAGACCAGTTTTAACAATGGGAAGAAAGAATGCTGAGTGGAAGTCCTGTGAGTCCTTTTCAGACAGCCTTGTCTATATATCTAGTCTCAAGTGTTTTACCTATGTTTTCCTTTAGTGGTTACAAACTTTTAATTTTGCATTAAGGAATTTGATCCACTTTGAACTAATTTCTGTGCAGGATGAGAATATTGGTCTATTTGTATTCCTCTGCATATGTACATCTATCACTGCTATTAGCATTTATTGAAGAGGTCATTATTTTGTGGGTTTAGCATCAATGAATGCTGTAACATGTTGTTCAAGGTTGAGTAGTGTAGCTGTTTTGGATTTATGTCTGGGTCTGTTCTACTAGTCTATATGTCTGTTGTAGGAGTATCATATTTTAATTACTGATATGAGGCATTGTATCTCCAGTTTAGTATTTCTTTGACTATTCAGTTCAGGTACCTTTGTGATTCTATGTGGATGTTACAATTGTTTTCTTCTATTTCTGTGATGAATGCAATCAGCATTTTGATACATAAAATATGGTAATGCACACACAATGGAATTTTATTTAACCATGAAGAAGAAGGAAATAAGAATATTTTTATTTAAGAATGATTGGAACTAAAAGTCATTTATGTTAAGGAAAATAGACCAAATTCTGAAATAAAAATATAATCTTTCCTCTTATATGCAGAACTTAGATTTAAGTTATGTGTGTGTACATGACTCATTGTGTGTGTGTATGTGTGAGAGAGAGAGGGGGAAGGGAGAGAGAGAGAGAAGAGGAGAGGAGAGGAGAGGAGAGGAGAGGAAAAGGGACGAGTACAGAGGGGCCTATGTATGAGAAAGATTTAAAATCAGAGCCAAGTGTGGAAGAGGATGTTGGAATACAAGGGGGAATAAAACAAACAAACAAAAAGAAATATGCCGAACGAGATACTGTTAGACAAAAATATAATTGGTTTTTGGTTAAGTATAATAAATACCAAATGCTGAATAAACTGCATTAATTTTCCTCCAATGTAAGCGATAAGAACTTAGCACAAAGTATGCACTCAAGGCACTCAAGGCTGATTCATTTTCAGAACAAATGTGCACATGGTTGAGTGACAGTTTGCCAGCTCGTCAGACTGTTGAGTAAGAATGCTCAGAAAATGGTTATGTGAAAGAGGCTAGTGTAAATGTTATTCAGAAATAGAGTGAGGGAGGGAGAGGGAGAGAACAGAAATGGATATATATATATATATATATATATATATATATATATATATATAGAGAGAGAGAGAGAGAGAGAGAGAGACAGAGACAGAGAGAGACAGACAGAGAGACAGAGACAGAGACAGAGACAGAGAGACAGAGACAGAAAGACAGAGACACAGACAGAAAGAAAGAGAAGATTCAGTTCTGGATGTTCAGGTGATGGGCAGACACACCAGAATCTAAAGGCAGTGCTTTCTCTATAGGGAACCTGATAAGGATACTTGATCATTCAGATGAACCAGTAGTTGTTTTATACATACGTAGCATGAATCATAAGAGTAATGAGTAGCAACCAGAGAACAGCAAAGAAGTGAGCACTAAGATTCCAGAGCAGGCCAGGAAAATGGGTCACAAGCAGAGTAAATGTTCTAAGAGTTTCAAAATTCTCCCAGAGAGAAAAGAAAACAGAATGTCAATTTAGTATGTCCTGAGTTGCTGGGTGAGGTAGTTTAGGAGAGATGGAACTTTCTAAGTGGCCTCCAGATTCCTATGTCCATGTGCCCTTCTTGGATATTCTAAGAACAGAAGATATGATAAAGTTCGATGGAATGTCTTATGCACAATAAGAATTGGGCACTCCAGAAGGCAGAAACATCCTCTCAGTGACACAGAGAAAGGCTTCTCAATCATAAATAATTTAAAATCCAAGAACACATCAAAACGATCATCCACCACGATCAAGTAGGCTTCATCCCAGGGATGCAGGGATGGTTCAATATAAGGAAATCCATCAATGTAATCCACTACATAAACAATCTCAAAGAAAAAAACCACATGGTCATCTCATTAGATGCTGAGAAAGCATTTGACAAAATTCAGCATCCTTTCATGCTAAAGGTCTTGGAAAGATCAGGAATTCAAGGCCCATATCTAAACATAGTAAAAGCAATTTACAGCAAACCGGTAGCCAGCATCAATCTAAATGGAGAGAAACTTGAAGCAATCCCACTAAAATCAGGGACTAGACAAGGCTGCCCTCTCTCTCCATATCTTTTCAATATAGTACTTGAAGTTCTAGCTAGAGCAATTAGACAACAAAAAGAGGTCAAAGGGATACAAATTGGAAAGGAAGAAGTCAAACTATCACTATTTGCAGACGATATGATAGTATACTTAAGCGACCCAAAGAACTCCACCAGAGAACTCCTACAGCTGATAAACGACTTCAGCAAAGTGGCCGGATATAAAATCAACTCAAGCAAGTAAGAAGCCTTCCTATACTCAAAGGATAAGCAGGCTGAGAAAGAAGTAAGAGAAATAATACCCTTCATGATAGCCACAAACCATATTAAGTATCATGGCGTGACTCTAACCAAACAAGTGAAAGATCTGTATGACAAGAACTTCAAGTCTCTGAAGAAAGAAATTGAAGAAGACCTCAGAAGATGGAAAAATCTGCCATGCTCATGGATTGGCAGGATTAATATAGTAAAAATGAGCATCTTACCAAAAGTAATACACAGATTCAATGCAATCCCCATCAAAATCCCAACTCAATTCTTCATAGAGTTAGAAAGAGCAATTCAAAAATTCATCTGGAATAACAGAAAACCCAGAATAGCTAAAAGTATTCTCAAGAGTAAAAGAACCTCTGGGGGAATCAGTATCCCGGACCTCAAGCTGTACTACAGAGCAATAGTGTTAAAAACTGCATGGTATTGGTACAGTAACAGACATGTAGATCAATGGAACAGAATTGAAGACCCAGAAATGAATCCACACTCCTATGGTCACTTGATCTTTGACAAAGTAGCTAAAACCATCCAGTGGAAAAAAGATAGCCTTTTCAACAAATGGTGCTGGCTCAGCTGGAGGTCAACATGCAGAAGAATGCAAATTGACCCATCCTTATCTCCTTGCACTAAGCTCAATTCTAAGTGGATCAAAGATCTCCACATAAAACCAGACACACTGAAACTAATAGAAGGGAAACTAGGGAAGAACCTTGAACATATGGGCACAGGGGAGAATTTCCTGAACAGAACTCCAATAACTTATGCTCTAAGATCAAGAATAGACAAATGGGACCTCATTAAATTACTACGTTTTTGCAAGGCAAAAGACACTGTCAAAAAGACAAAGCGGCAACCAACTAACTGGGAAATGATCTTTACCAACCTTACATCCGACAGAGGGCTAATATCCAATATATACAAAGAACTCAAGAAGTTAAACTCCAGAGAGGCAAATAACCCTATTAAAAAATGGGGTACAGAGCTACACAAAGAGTTCTCACCTGAAGAATATCTAATGGCTGAGAAGCACCTAAAGAGATGTTCATCATCCTTAGTCATTAGGGAAATGCAAATCAAAACAACCCTGAGATTCCATCTCACACCAGTCAGGATGGCTAAGATCAAAAACACAGGAGACAGCAGTTGTTGGCGAGGATGTGGAGAAAGAGGAACACTCCTCCACTGCTGGTGGAATTGCAGGCTGGTACAGCCACTCTGGAAAGCAGTCTGGCGGTTCCTCAGAAAACTGGGCATGACACTCCCGGAGGATCCGGCTATACCACTCCTGGGCATATACCCAGAGACTTTACCTGCATGCAATAACTACACATGCTCCACTATGTTCATAGCAGCCTTATTTATAATAGCCAGAAGCTGGAAAGAACCCAGATGTCCCTCAACGGAGGAATGGATTCAGAAGATGTGGTATATCTACTCAATGGAATACTACTCTGCAATTAAAAACAATGAATTCACGAAATTCCTAGGAAAATGGTCAGATCTTGAAAATATCATCCTTAGTGAGGTAACCCAATCACAAAAGAACACACATGGTATGCAGTCACTGATAAGGGGATATTGACCCAGAATCTCGGAATACCCTAGACACAATCCGCATATCAATAGATATCTAAAAAGATGGTGGGAGAGACCCCTGGTCCTCGAAAGACTGGATGTGGGGGAACGCCGGGACAGAGTGGCGAGAGGGGGTTGAATGGAGAAAAGAGGGAGGGAAGGGGGCTTGTGGGACTTTCGGGGAGGGAGGAAACGGGAAAGGGGAAGTGATTTGGAATGTAAATTAAAAAAATGAAATAAAATAAATAATCAAAAAAAATAATTTAAAAGGTTCCGTGAATTAAAACAACCAGAACTTAACTGCATGTGTTTAGAGATATTCATGCTGAGGGGTTTTTTTTGTTATTTTTGTTTTGTTTTATTTTGTTTTGTTTTTTACATCCTGACCACAGTCCCCTCCCTCCTCTTCTTCCAGTCTACTCCCTCCACCCCTAGCTCCCGTCTACTCTTCCTCAGTTTCTCTTCAGAAACATGGATAACAGGCAGCTATGGCATGTCAAATTGCAATAAGACTAGGCACCTCCTTTTCTATTAAGACTGGATGAAACAACCCAGTAGGAGGAAAGAGTCCGAAAGGCAGGCAACAGTGTCATAGATAAGACACATGCTGAGCTTCAAAAAAGAAACTCAAACATATTTAAGGATATAACTGTTAAGCATGAAATTTATAATCCGGAAAATGGATGAGTGTTTCTGACACTTTGCAAGAGCGAGCGACTACATGGTTGATGGATACAGGATGTGAGAAGATACTATGTTTTCAGTTACTGAATTAGGTAGGTTCAGCTTCTCCCAAGGTCTGCCAGCCAGGCAATGGATCTCATTCCCAGGATTAAATAACCACAGCACAGATCTTCTCATAGCCATATTTGCTTCCTCATATTATAAGCCAGCAGTCCTTTTGCATGTAATGTTATTAAGGGGCAAAATGCAGGAGGCTCACCATATTTGGTTGGCTCTCATAAGCAGCAAACAATTGGATGTCCTTGTCCCTATTATGTTTAGTTCTGTGCATGCAGACTCGCATCACTGATCTACAGGAAAGCCTGTGTTTTTGGTTGTCATGGTGCACTTCCCAGAAACAAAATATGATGTATGTTCTCTTTTGAAAACAATTGATAAATTCCACATTGACAGAAACATTTCATTTTCCAAGTCATTTGTCTGTTGGCCATAAATAGGGTACTGGTTTCTGCAATCCAAGTCCATTCCTTTTAGTGGCTCTTTCTTTTATTATTAATACTTTTCAACTTTTATTTGGGTTTTAAAAGTGGCCATTAATTAACTAGGGAAGAAAACCAACCATTTTTTTTTCTTGGAAATGGAAAATCTGGTAAATGGTTTGTATTTCTGCTTTGTCAAAACATTTATTTTTTGAAAAAGTACATCAGAACATTTAATGATCCTTTATAAATTCCATGTGTCCATAGACATGGGGACTATGTGACCTTCTTACTGATATATTGACTTAACCCTAGCACCAGGGCCTTGGCTCAGTTCTTGATGGACTGCATAACTCCATGATGCACTACCACGGGTTATTCATATCTTTTATTTTCCTGGCAAACTTCAAGACAGATGCAAGCTCATCAGTTTTAATTTTAAGAAAATAAACTATGCCTTTGATTAGAAATATTTCTAATCAAGTAAATGAAAGTTATTAGTGTTGAGGGCTCTTGACAATAAAGTCTGTATCTTGCAAAGCCATCATGTACCCTGAGGCACTAATTACCATTTACCAATACACTAAGGCAATACACTCCTATCATATGCTAGGGACACTGTTAAATGCTGAGGTAGGGCCTATACTTGTGAATACTCTGTAGTTATTTCTATCTTTGAAATCATAATTAATAAGTACTCAGTCAAAGTATGAAATAAAGTTTTCTTAGCCCACATTCCTCTTGCTGAAAATGTATAATATACCAGATACAATCAACATTATTCTTTCTTGTATCTTGGCAAGTAAGTAAGAAACCTTTCCTAAACCTAGCTAGTATATGTATGAGATCTTAATTAAGGAAAACAAGACTTTCTTAATTTGACCGTCTTATTTGACAAGTTACCATGAAGACATGATACTGTCTCATGGAATATTATGAGATTACTAAATCAGAGTGTAGTGGAGACAAGGAAAGTGTTGAAGCCACAGATATGATTCTAAGGGTTTCATAATCAATGTATTGAGGGTCATTCCTGATGTATATTATTTCCAAGTACTTGCATTGCATAAGAGGAACATTAGTATAGGATAGGTGACTCAATATGTGTGAAGATTATTGTTATGTGTGACAGATCAAGCCCATGAAAACTAAAACAGGACTTTCTTAAATTATATTTAACTTAGCATGATATAACTTTGACCTCATAAAGAATGATGGTCAGTGAGTTTTGAAATGTGTTGATTGTTTTTGGACTTGAACCAATGAAAGGATTTTCCTGCAAGTATAGTGTATCCATTTGTATTTAGCAAGAAGCAAATGAAATAATTTCAAAATGGTATCGCCAAGAAAGTCTAGGGCATGATCATATTCAAACTGTAAAAATGCGTGACCTGACACATAATTCAGTATGATTTGGGTTTATTTGATCAAACTATAGGGACAGACTTGTCTGTTTTCCTATGTGTTCTTGACATCAGTGTCTAAGCACCCCACCCAGACCTGTCTGAACATCTTCTTGAGAATGGATGTGATCACTGACATAAATGATTAACTTTCCCCTAGACAGCTCCATTAATAACCGCTAAATTATTACAGTTTTATTTGTTTCCCACTGGTTATTCTTGGTTGCTATCCATTAAACAGAAATCCACTCTTGCTTAAATTTATGCCTTACAGTGGAGGTAGATTCAGCCAACAGCTCTTTGAATCTTTATAATCCTGAAATGATTTCTTTAAGTAAACGTCCATGAATCCTCAGGAGCCTCTTTTCCTGAAAACACCAAAGAGAAACTTCCCTTAATTGAGCATAAAATAACATTTCATAGACTTGGGTGTTCCATAAATGACAGACTATTCATTGAGGTTACGGGGTCATGAGAGCCAGGGGCTTCAGTCATTATTGAAAACTGATCCCCAGGGTCTGAAAGGCTGCTCTGTTTCAGCCTAACACTGACAACCATTAATATGCCAAGATTCCAGAAGTGAGTTCCTGCATGAGGACATGACGGGGAAATGATCATCAGAGTGGCCTCATTGATCAATCATCTGTTCTTTGGTACTCCCCAGGACAGGTGATTTTTCAGCAAAATAGACTCCATGTCATCTTTATTGACAAAAGCACTAGACATCATCACCTTTGCCCTGAGCTCTGTCATACTTGATCTGGAATATTTTAATCATCAGTTCACATGAAACGTAATCTATTAGCTCATTTTCTTCTATGTGCTCCCATTCTGCTTTGTGTGTATTTCAGAATTTTCAAGCCGGGAGAAACCCTAAAATTAGTTTTTCAAAATAGCTTCACTTTCCAGATAAACAACAACCATACTCAGAGAAATAAGTTAAGAGGCCAGGACCAAAGCCTACCCAGCAACAAACATTTAAGAGTTCTCGTGAAGTTTCATGATTTCAACAGATGTTACAGCAAGTACTGGGAAATTTTAGACGCTGACATCAATGACGGATTCTGAATTGCTCCACTCGTGTCTGATGGCGATTCCACAGAGATTGTTATGGTTAGCAATAGTTAAGTCCTAGATTCAGAGCCCCCCATGCACTCACTCTCCTTGACTGGGATTGTGAGAATACTAGGAACAAAATCCATGTGCTCCTTCCAGAAGAGGCTGCATACACTGTGTTGTAGTTTTTCTTCCCTTGGACAATGAAAGCACTGCTTTAGGCATATTGACCAAATCATTGGAAAATCAATTACTATTGAGTTAGAGTTGAATGAAATAGTTTCAAAAGTATTTAATTTTTTTCCCTTCATAGCCGCTATTCTTTTAAAGTTCTTAGAACACGTGATCCTTGGATGACTTGTCTGTGATTCCTGACACAACACAAACTACATTTTGACACCCCTTTTTCCCCCTCCCTGCTTTTTCCTTGCAGTTTTCCTAAAAAAGAGAACCGTTACAGGAGAAGAAAAATGAATTAGTACAGTGGGATGGGAACAAACCAGACCAACCATTATTAAAGCCCATTTCCCAAGTAATAAAAATTCTCAGTAAGTGTGGCACAAACAATGTCAAACTGGAAGACATAAGAGAGATGTAGAATGCTGTCATATCTCATAAGACCGTCACTAGGAAGGGAACCTGTTGGCTAAGAGGTGAGAAGCTAATCGCAGCATAGAGCAGAATGTCAGCTTGCTTAGTTCTCTGCTGTTTCTCAAAAGGCCACCTACAATGGATGCCATATTCCGCCCATCCCTTCCTTCTAATTTCTCTCCCTCCTTCCCTTCCTCCTCCCTCTCTCCCTCCCTTCCTTTTTATTCTTCTACCCCTATTGCACCTTTTCCTTCCTCTTTTTCGTTCTTCCAAGTCTCTGTTTTCTTTCTTCTCTTTTTTTCTTCATGACTCTTTCTCCATTACATCTTTTCTCCCCTTTCTGTTTTCCTTGCATTTCTCTATTAATTCCATATCTCTTCTCTTTTAAAAACTTCTTCCTTCACTGTCTTTGAAGAATTTTTTTTCTTTCAACTTTTCGTCTGTTTGTCCCAGAGATATGAGGGGTCAGCATGGAGAGACTCAATTATCAACACTAAATCATAATCAAGGATGAGATGCAGGGTGGATTGAGTGGTGAATGTGTAAGGAGAAGCTCATTTCAGAAAGGAGTGAGCAATGAGCATCACCAATGACTGGGAACCTCACAAGTATGAGAAAGCCTACCCAGAGTAGGAAGCAGAATGTCACAGAGGAGGAAGTAGGAAATGTTGGCTTCCCCAAGTGCAGAGTTGTGAGTAGGTCACATTGCAGTGAAGTAAAAAGCTAACTAGGGTGCAATAGGTTGACTGAGTAGAACCATAACACGCAGGTGTTTTTGTAAGCTCAGGCTTGTTAGATGAGATGAGTAAAAGCAATCAGGGTACCCACTTACATGATAGCTGAACACGAGCAATGCACAGAAGTGTAGAACCTACTGGAGAAAAGAGCAGGTGATCCCTGAATACAGTTCATTCCATCCTTATTAACAATTGGAAGATCTGGGATCAAACTCACCTGAGGTTTAGATGGTAAAAGAGAAAAGAGAGAGGTTCAAGTTCCAAGAACAAGAATTTTAGTGGGCAAGAGAGAGCCTTCCATTCATAGTCTCTCATCAGAAGTCCTTGGAGCCTATTGAATTTCAGAATTAGAATTTTCCTTAAAAATGTAAATTATTATACATTTTCCATTGACAGTCTCTAAATTCTGTAGAAATCTAATAATCACACATATAGGGAAAATGCACATGAATATTTTTACTAATTGGGATAAATACTGTAAAATAGCTTCTATTCAGTTTGTATTTGGCTTTGCCACCCAGTTAGATTTTCTAAAAAAATTACTTTTTGTTTTCAGAGCCTATAAACTTTCCAGTTAATGATAAGATATTAAGAATGTACTCTGTGCTCTCCTGAGCCCTGGGGAAAACAGATGAAGCAATAACATTAATTATCATGTGAGTTTATAGCAGTCAGAAGTATAAACATTCATTCCAGACTGTACAGTGTCAGTGCTGGCTGAGATGTTTCTTGTTCTTTGTTTTGAAAAATCAGAGTAAATGATTTAAAAAAAAATGAAAACATAATAAGGATGGGAAAGCACAGAAGCCATGGTGTCTTGGAGCTCTGTTTGAGGAATAGGATGAGACAGAGGGAAAGGCCAAAGAATAAATGGTTCTTATGGTGGAGAGGAAGGCAGCGGAGATGTAGCTTAGGAGAAGTTCTGTTCTAGGGCAAAGCTGCACTTGTAGTGGTGGCCAAAGAAAGTACAGAGTGGCGACCATACTGTGGACAGCTCTGTGTGGAAGCACTCCACTTCTGTAAATATGATTGCTTCCATTTCTTCTTTAAAACCAAATTATGTTTGAATATGTCTTTAGTATCAGGGATAGAGCATGTGTTCACTGCCTTTGAGATGATAGTTTTAAGAGGAAAGGCTGCAGAGGTAAGGAAATACAAAAAGAGAAGCACCCATATTTTCCACTGACTTAAAAAAAGGGCAAAGAAATATGAGTAAAAGGCAGAAGAAAGGCACATTGTTTTTATTATTGCAATTGTTATCACAAAAGGTCTGTTTCACAGACACGAGATAAATGTCATAATGTGAACATTACCCTGTGGATCTGAAGATAGAACTTCATTTCTTGTTAAACCAGGGAGTCTGCCCTCACAACAAGAGTTCATAGTATTTACTAGATTTATCTTAAATAGGAAAAATGGCTATCAAGTTCAGCCATTTGGAATGGCTGTGGCTTTAATGCTGAAGGAGTTTCAACTAGTTTTTTGATGGAAGCAGTCCTGTGCTTTCAAGAGAGAGAGAGAAAGAGCCTAGGGTGGCCAGGACTGCATGGCAGTAATTTAGGGTACATGGATATCTGTTTACTAACCACACCAGAAGTCCTGGTATTCTGATTGTCTGCATACCCATAAGCATTCAAAGATCAGCTCTATGTTCCTAGGGATTTTATCAGTGTTTCAGTCCTAGCCTCTTGGCCTAGGTACTTCCTATGGAGGTCATAGAGTTCCATCATATATTTGGAAAAACACAATGAAGAAATTCCCTCTCAACAGCTTCCCTGTACCTGGGGTCATCATACCTGTGGAGTCCTTTACTGCAGTTTTGAGGCAAGGTTCTTTACAAAGTTAAAGGCAGCTAGAACCCAACACAGATCCCAACAGGTACCCATGATCTCTCCACTGAGCCCAAAAGTCCAGTGAAGCAAACATTATGAATGAATGGGATGACTTTTTCTCCCCAGGCCCCAACACACTTTTTGACTTATAATAGTGGGAACTATGCAGTCTGAAGCTGTTTTTCCCTTGGCCTCCTCTCTGTCTGTCCTAAGTCTAGATGGTGTCTAGTCCTGCCACACTCTGTTGCCTAACCTAGCCTAGAGGAACAGACAGACTAATCTTTTTGTCTTGCTTATCCCTGAGTCCTTTGCATTGATTTATCAAGTCCTTTAGGAAGTGATGTGATCCATGAGTAAACGAGAACTTGTGGTTGACAAGGCAAGCTGGAGATATGATTCAAGGTACAGGCACATGTTATGCTGTTTATCAACAAGGACACATGCAGAGAGTGTCTTTGGAGGGCTTTGTCTTTAAGCAGACATCATAGATAATCACCAACAAAAATAGCTGAAACACCTGCCAAACTTTCTACTTCAGCCCTTACTAAGGCAAGCATGAGAACCAGGGAAATGAATGAATACAAGTTTGTATGTACTTGATCCTAATGGTATAGTGTATTATGTGTATTATAGCATATTATTCATGTAGTCTGCATGATGTATAGTTCTATATATGTACATACACACATATATACACATAGGTCACAAAGATTAATAAGGCCCACATTATCTGATCTCCAGCTGACTATCTGAACTCATTTTTGACCACGCATCATTTCAGCTGTGGAAACCGCAGAGTCACAACCCAAACTTGGGTCCAATATCAGATGTTCTGCATATAAGATACTTACATTACAATTAGTAAGAGTACCAAAATTACAGTTATGAAGTAGAAACAAAATAATTTTCTGGTTCTGGGTCATCACAACATGAGGAACTGTTTTAAAGGGTCACAGCATCAGGAAGGTTGAGAAAGACTGCTCCACCACTGTAATATTTGAATAGAGCAGACAGTCCCAACACAGAACATTTGCTTAGTATACATGTACATTTTCTCGTGGTTAGATCCTACTGTCATTCAAGAGCAACTCATACTTTAGTTTCTTATTAAGATTGTATCAAATTATACAATCAAATATAGTTTGTGCCCCCTTCCAACAAGTTCACTTTCATTATAGTCAATAATTTCTCTTGGTTTTCTTGGCAGTTGTTAACTATCTAGCATATATTAACTTACCATTTCTTCATTTACTTGTCCTTTAACTTGTAGGAACTAAACTTCCTGAGAACAGACACTATAGATTTTATGCTCTATAAAAGTGCTTGGTATGTAGTAGGTGGTCAATAAACATTTGTTTAAAGAATAGACTCCGCAGTGAGGAAAGCAGCACAATGATGTTTGTCAGTTGAGTAGGTGTGCTTTCCCATCCATGATAGCTATCTGTTGTTTACAACTGAATCTGTGGGAAAATGTGCTCTACATCCCACTAAGCATTATTTAAGTAAACATCTGGAGAGAGACGGGTACAAATTTCAAAGGCTGCACATTTTAAATATGAACAAACAGCAATGAACCATGTGGTTGAGCAGACATTGGCAAATGCAGTCCTAATTGGTTGTTCATATAAATTTGGTCTTTTTGCAATGCACATTTATTTAAGCCAGGAAATTAAACTAAACAAATAAATAAAGTCAGGAGCAGAGGATCCAGTGACCCTTCCAACTGCTGTTCTTAACCCTCATTTTTTTCCATCTCTGAAGCATTTATTTATAAGATGGAGACAGTGCCAATGTCTATGAGTCCAAATCGCCCAAGGTCCTGTGATACCTCCTTTCATCAAAGCAAAGAAACTATGTGAGAACTGGCCGAGGCACCTGAGAAAATAGCTAGTGGTAACTAGAGAAGTGAATGGCAGATGAACCGTGCTGCCAGTCAATGAAAGTGAGCCAACGAACACTGAGCTGGAGCAGCTGAACGACTGCTTATGGGGTTTGGATGATTGCCCCCACGGTCTAAAAATGGGACCTAGAAAGCTTCCCAGTCAGTTCAGAACAAACATCTGCTAAACCCTCCATTGAGCTTGCTCTTCATGTGTTGCCCTATAAAAAGGAAGGTATTTAATGGTGGTGAAAAACAGAATACAGGAGCTATAAAGCTGAACACTGGGGCTCACTGCTGGAGTGATGTCACAGATGAATTACTGCTTTCTGTGCGTGTTTCTAAATGTGTTGCAGGTACTGGCCACTATGTGCAATGGTGGAGCTGGCATTACCAATGGCTAATGGGTCCCCTTGTCACTGCCCACAGTGTAAACAATTTTACATCTCAGAGAACTGTGGGAGGACTTGTCTGCATGTTATGTGATTGGATGTCAGTGACAAGACAGCTTTTAGAAAATTTTCCCTGGAATTAACGGGATCTTCCATTAGCCCCTTACTTGCATGTTTTCTTTTTTTTTCTATTTATTTTCTTTGAATATGTTTGCATTTCTTCTTTACTCGTTCAAACTATTCTTGAAGTTCAAGTAGGATGGTCTGATTCTCTACCTGTGAAAAATGAAAATGCACATAACATCACTAGATATTTCAAGTTAGGCAACAGAGGTAGGAATCAGCTTTTATTTATACAATGCACTTATAAGTAAGAATTAAGTTTCCAGGTTAATTTCAAAAGATGTATGTGTTAGTTTTCTATTACTGTAATATATATTTGTGTGTGTGTGTGTGTGTGTGTGTGTGTGTGTGTGTGTGTGTGCAAGGAGGATAATACAGATGTTGATAAAATATAGAGAATTGTTAGGGAATAATTTGGAAAATTGCATCCTTAAGATGCACCTATTACCTATTAAAATTAAATCAAGAAGATATAAACAACAAATTGTTCATAACAACCAACAATGTTAAACCATTAATAAAACATATAACAACAAAGAAATCTCAGGATAAGATGGATTTACTGCCAGATTCTATCAAACCTTTAAATAGGAGCAAAGCTAAGCTCCTCCAACTATTCCATTAAACAGAACGGAAGGTAACACTACCATGACTCATTCCATGAGCTCACATCATCCTGATTCCAAAGAGCTGGAAAGACCCAATAAAGAAAACTACACTGCAGTGTTTCCAGTGAACCTACGTGTAAACATTCTCAATGTGTTATTTCAAGAATGAAGGTTTGCTTCAATATGTGCAAATGTATTGTAATTCAGTAGATGAACTCATGGGCAGAAATTATATGATCATCTTAATTAATACAGAAAAACCTTTGACAAAGTTCAGTGCTTACCTAGAGAAGCCAGGAAACTAAAAGAAACAGAAACAAGTAGTACCAGGACAGAGAATTGGGAGGGGGTTGAATGGGGAACAGGGATAGGGAAGAGGGCTTATGGGACTTTTGGGGCGGGGACTGGGAAAGAGGAAATCATTGGGAATGTAAATAAAAAATATAGAAAAAAGAAAAAGTCAATAATCCTATTTGTGGATGAGATGCTTCTACACAGAAAAGGCCTTGAAGATTCCATCCAAAAAGTTCTTAAACTTTATAAATACTTTTAAATACAAAGTTGACACGTAAAAATTATTAGATGTTTTTCTGTACCAATAAGAAATTTGGGGAAAAACTCCATTCACAATAGCTTCCAAAAATGTAAAATACTTAGATTAACCTAAAGAAGGAGATGATAGACCATTTAATGAAAACTTGAGGACATACATGAACAAAATTGAAGAAGACCATAGAAGTTAACATGAACAGCCCATCTGTAGTCATAATAGGCACAAAAAAAATTGTGAAACAGCAATCACCAAAGCCAATTATGAGCAAGCTCCTTTAAAATTCCAATGTCATTTTTCATAAAACTGGAAAAATACTAAAATTCATATGGGATTTCAAAAGACCCCAAATATCTAAAGTGATGCTTAAAAAATAATGATGCTAGAGATATCAGAACATCTGATTTCAAATTATATTACAGAGCCATAGGAAGAAAAATAGCAAGGTAATGGCACAAAACTCAACCTTTGGACCAAGGAAATAGAAAAGACCAGAATTCAATTTCCAGAACCCACACAAAAGGTACCAAAGAGAACCAACTCCACAAAGCTGTCCGCTGACCTCCATAGATAAATGGGTGATATTCCTATAATCCCAAAACTGTGCATAAACTCTCTCTCTCTCTCTCTCTCTCTCTCTCTCTCTCTCTCTCTCTCTCACACACACACACACACACACACACACACACACACACTCACATACACAGAGAGACAGAGAGATACAGAGACAGAGAGACAGAAAGAGAAACTAAAGACTAGAGGACCCAAAAAGAAAACTCGACCCAGCTATAGCATGTGTGTGTATGTGTATGTGTCTGTATCACAACACCAGAAAGTGAATTGAGTTATGATGAAGAGGTCTTCACTGAGGTAGAAATAGAAAAATATTATGGCATAACTCCTTTGGGGAATTATTTATCATGCCACTGAAAATGAGCAAAAAATAATCCCCAAACCACAACAAAAATGCAATAGATTGTCAGACTATGTATTACATACTGTATGCCAAGCACTGAAATTTGATTTTGTATTATGATTTCATATGTAATGTCAAAGCCTCTGGTTTGTTTGTAGTTAAAGAGAAAATATGGAAACTGAAATAGATAGTCCTAATATTTATTTGTTCAATATGTTATTTGGTAAATTCAGGTAACACACAGAGGGCCAGTTATAAACATCAAAGCCGATATGAAACACATCATTGAAAGAAGGCTTTTATAGGAAGGTGTAACCAAGCATCCCTTTCTATTTGGAAAATGCCCTTATTCTTTCCTGGATCTCTAATATGTAATTATCTAACGCCATTGACTTTTATTATGATTGGTTTTCTAATAGGTTATATTAATATTCAGTGTTTGAATATGTCTGCTTTTAGTGCACAGAAAAGCCAATACTGTGACACTAATACCACATTTAATGTGATTTATTATTTTAATTTTTATGATGGCTCTTGATCATCCTGTATTTTTAATATTCACATTTCAAGGTTCTTAGAGTTTTTCTCTTACCACTACTTTTGCATAATTAGTATCATTTTCTCTCATGCCTTCTCTCTCAGGTGAACAATAGCTCATCATTCTGCCTCTTTACCAGCACTAACACTCAAGAGTTAGAGACAGGCATGTGATTTAGCTCATTTTTGTCAAGTTCGTAACTTGTGTTTACATATTTGTGTTTTCTATCTTCCTCCTTCACATCCTTTTTCTGTCTTTTCTCCGTTGCTTCCTTCCTCTCTTTCTGCTTTCTTTGTCTGTCTCTCTCACTCTCTTTTGCTTGTTCTCTCTCTCTCTCTCTCTCTCTCTCTCTCTCTCTCTCTCTCTCTCTCTCTTCTGTGTGTGTTTCTCCATTCTCCACACTGTCCTTCCTTCCCTCCCTTCATTTTTTCCTTCTACAGAACATACTAGAAGAAATTGGGTTTCTGTTGCTGCATAGAGTATGAAACCTAAACTGACATGCACAGTCCGGGCAACTGTCTTCCCTCACCCCAGTTCACATTGCTCAGAGGAGAGTTTGGGAAGGCGAGACCAGGGGCAGCAGAAGCATGGCTGAAAAGCAATGGGCAATCCCATGCGCTCTAGACCCGGGTCTCTAGCCTCTTCTGTCATAAAATAGTGACATCTGTGAATGCCTGGAACTCTTTCTTCTGATCCTGTGGGGACAGATGAATCTTGCAGGTTCTTGACACTGATAAGCAATGAGATACAGGGTTGGTCTCCTTGCCCTGCTCTAATGAGTACCATTGCACTGTACAATGTCATATACTCATTTGCTTTTCATGGGAGTGGCTACAAAGAGTATTTGAGCAGGAAAAAAAAGCAGATGGGGATGGGGGTGAACTCTAAATTTCACAATTTTACTTGGCACTTCTTTCCTTTGCTTGACTCTCCAAACTTTCCTGGTCTGATAAGTCTTGTATTTCTTGCTTGTCTTCCTACTTCATGATATCAAATCTATCCTTGAGACTTATCCATCTCTGATGAGTTTCATGTGGTTTTCTTTTATTACGAGTAAGGAATTCAGCATGTCCACCCAGTTCTGAACCCGTAGTTCCCCATGACTCTCTCAGACGATTGAGACTTTGCTCTTTGGTTTGGCCTCCGTCTGGAGGGCTTGTCCCTTCTCTCAGTCCTCGGTTTCATTCTAAGTTCACTATTCATTTAATTAACTCCTTTGGTCATGTCAGATATTTCTCCATATCCTTCAGGTCTTTTGTTGTTGATGTTGTTGGTGGTAGTCGTTGTTGTATAAAATACTTATTAAACTTCCTTATCTGGAAAGCCTACCATAGGTGCCATTCAGTATCATCTCCTTGATGGCTCCCTTTATTAACGAGTGCTATGGTACCCCTACCACATACCCCAATTTTGATGTGTATTCCCCTTGTGTTTGTGCGTGGACACTTGTCCATGACCTTCACTTTGTATCACTCTCTGGTAATTTTTTTCATGGTGATGATGAAGTTCAAAGAGAACATATCTGGGATTACTTTCTGTATAAAATGACAACTAGAAAATGATTCATTTATCCTGTAGCCTTTTGATACAATATTTCCAAAAGAATCTCAAAGAAGAAGAACCTACCTCTGGTCAGCTGTAGTGGAACCAAAACTAATAAATCATCAGTGCAAAAACATGATGCCATTTCTGACACAAGCAATTTCTCTCTTTGATTAGAAGCATCAATTAGACAAAGAAAGGAAGACAAATACCTATCATTTGGGTCTCTTCACACTAGCATGGAGACACACAAAAAAAGTGGTCAAATCCTGAAATAAGGTAGTTTCTTCTTTCATTTCACTCTTCCTCAGGCTGCAGAAGACCTACTATGATATTTAGAGCATTTGGGCAGCAGAAGTGCAGCCTGATCCTATTTCACCTCATAAATTATTCCTCTTACTGAGAGTAGTTAGAGCTTGGCAGTATTAAAAACAGATGAAGAGGCCAGAGACACTCTCCATTACTTGTTACAGCCTCCTGTTCTTTACTGTAAGCTGGAACGTCTTTTTCCACTTGGGTATTTAGAGAACATAGACTTGGGTTGTAAAAGTCACAGATTCTCATCACAGAGAGCCTCGCACTATATTTAACTCTGGAACTGATGGATTTCTATCCAGTCACCAAATAAATACACCTTAAGGCACCCCAGTGATAAGATGGCTGATACTGCAATTGTGGCTTCTTTGTATCCCTGACTTCTTGTCTTTTTTGTCTTGATAGAAGAATCCAGTCTAGATTAAAGTCAATGAACATCTTGCAGTTCAGATTTTATTTTCAGGGATGTTAGAGTTGGCTAAGAAGCACTCGGTTGTTTTACCAATTGCTGTGGGACACCCCAGTACTTTCATGATTCAAGGTGCTCTCCTCCTCCAGAAAGAGAGGATGTAGATTGGAAATATTGTTTTTGTTTGGTAGTATGATTTCACAGTAAAATCCTGGAGAAGACCTCATCATGCACGTCCTCGACTGTTTCTTTTGTCTCATTCTTCTCCTCCCCATTGTGCCAACCAAAGATAGAATCTCCAAACACAAGCATACAGCAGAAGTTTGTGCTAAAGGGAAATCAGTTGAGGCCTTGGAAAATACAAGTTTCCAACTCTGTTCTGGATTTTTTAAAAAAAATCCAACAGAATGCTGTGTCTACCACTCAATTTATTTACAATTTCCTCCATGAAAACCAATTCAATAACATGAGAAGTTTCTATGGATCAAAAAACAAATACACAAACACTTCTACTGTTGTAATTCTTTTTAAAAATAGTATTTAAAAATTTTTCTTTAAAGTATATTTTAAATCCTATAACATATTTATTCATTCACTTGTTAATCATTTAATTGATACATATTAGCATACTTTATCTGTAAAGATGATACTGTGAAAATGAAAAATTTTAGGTTTTGAATGTCATACATTCTCTCGCAATCATGTACTGTTGAGTATGAAATCTGCTCTAGGAACATAAGTAGATTCACTCACTACATTCCATTAAACTTTATTTACAAAACCACAGAGTGGACTGTTGTTTGCTGACCCCTGATTTACTGCACTGGCTAGTTGATTTGTCCTCATGATTATACTGAGTTCTTAGAACCGATAAACAGAGCACACCATATGCCTCTGTATGCTAAGCAATACTCTTTGAAATGAGGCCGAACTCTACCTCTTCTGCCCTTCACTCTGCTTCTGTTTCACCCTGCAAATATCTCATGCCTCATGTGCCATCAGGGTGGGTTAAGGTTATAGAATTCCATTTTCTTTCCTTGCCTTTCTGCCTCTTAGCACATCCATGGTCTGCAACCAGCCAGAGGTCATAATAAAATAATGGACTCAAAGGAGCTAATTGCTGACAGTAGCTTAATTTGTTCATCTTTCAAGAATACTTACATATTCAAAGTGGATATTTAAGATGCACAGACATCTCCCTCAATGTATTAATTTCCTGGTAGAAAGCTAGGAGAAGAAATATCCCTGGCTGAGGGAAGTTTGTGATAACATGTAGAATCCTAGAGAGGTGACTATAATTTTCTCCCTGTGTCTAGTGGAAATGGCCAACAAGTACTAAGTTATTGCCACTGTGGTCATTGTTTTAAGTGCTCTTCAGGTTAGATTTGCTTTGAGCTCTCTTACAGCACCATTAATGCCTGCATTTTATAGATGAGAATACTATAGCTAAGGCTAGAAATCTTGATAATCACACATCAGCCTATGCAAGGTGGTACTCTATCACCAATGCTGTGTAGCCTTAGAATGACAGTTTAAAGAAACATGTATTTTTTTGGGTATTTTTTGTTTGTTTGTTTTTTGTTTTGTTTTGTTTTTTGCTTTTTGTTTTTGTTTTGTTTGTTTGTTTGTTTGTTTGTTTTCGAGACAGGGTTTCTCTGTGTAGCCCTGGCTGTCCTGGAACTCACTCCGTAGACCAGGCTGACCTCGAACTTAGAAATCCACCTGCCTCTGCCTCCCAAGTGCTGGGATTAAAGGCATTCACCACCACTGCCCAGCTGAAACATGTCTTTTTATACTTAGAGATATTGAGCACGGATGGAGGAACACTTGAACACTGTTTTGTGTAATCTTAGCTTAATGATAAGGAAATTGAGGCTAGGAAAGCTTTTGGATTTGGGAAGGTTCCTGCAGGCTGCTACAAGTAAATTGCTACTCACGATGCTATTTTTATTTTGTTTCATGTGCTTGTTTCTCTTTGAGCTACCACATTGCCTTTTGACAAATGGCAATGAGGGGAACATCGATGCATTAGAAGATGATTACTTTCTGCCAGAGTCTTGGTCTCTGTCAGTCTACGGCATGTGGGACACTGCTATTTTCTGCTCTGCTCTTTTCTAATCATGGCCTCCTGGGGACACCTCATTGCCCCTTATGCAGTGGGTGATTGAATCTTCTAGAAGCAAACCCATACAAGGTGCTCAGTTGAATGGAAGAGCAAAGCAGTGCATTCCTTCACTAAAATTCAAAATTTAAACACCAGCAGCCAACTATGCTGCTTCTGAATATCCCAAAGGTGATTGAAATCTCTGATAAAATGCAGTAAAGCCTATTCATCAAACAACGTAAGGATTTTCCCAGTTGGGTGGCTGAAGTAAAGGTTTTGCCTGGGCAGCCTACTTTCCATAGAGGATTTTAATGCATTGCTGAATTAAAAGTCATGATTTTGAGACACCGACTGTCATATGGCTAGGCTTTCTGTCTTCTCTCAGGACTTGTATGTGTTTAGCCTTTTGCACCATAAGCACATTTTCATAATAGCACTTAAAAACCAAGGTGGAGTAAGAAATAAAATAAAAAAAAAACAACCTAATTATTTCCCATATTCTTAGCTTGCTAAGTTTATGTCAACTTGACCCAATCTAAGATCATCTGGGATGAAAGAATCTTATAATAATAATAAATAAAAATGTTTTTATAGGAATGACTAGTTGGCAAGTATATAGGGTTCTTCTTTCTTTCTATCTTTCCTTCCTTCCTTCTTTCCTTCCTTTTCTTCTTTTCTTTTGATCATAATTACATCTATCCCTTCTCTTTTATTCTTCAAAACCCCCATATATACCTCCCTTTCCTCCCCAAGTTGTTTATGATTAGAGAGTTGTATCACAGCAATGGAAACCCTAACTAAGACACTGAGGATCTAAGAATTTGCCAGCTTAAGTGCTGTGATAGTTTGAATGAGAATGTCCCCTACACCCCCATACACACCATAGACTCATATAAGGAAGTGGTACTATTTGAGAGGGATTAGTAGGTGTGATCTTTTTGGAGTAATGTAATCTTATTGGAGGATATGTGTCACTAAGGTTGGGCTTTGAGGTTGCAAATGTCAAAGCCAGGCCTAGTGGCTTTCTTTGTTCCTATTGCCTTCAGATCTGGATGTAGAACTCTCAGTTACCACATCTGTATTCTAACACACTCCCCACATGAGGATAATGGATTAAACCTCTGAAACTGTAAGCAAGACCCAATTAAATGCTTCCTTTTATGAGATTTGCCATGGTCATGGTATTTCTCCTTAGCAATAAAACACTGACTAACACAAATATCACAAAGTTAATGGAAATCTGTTGCCTTGATGCACACGTTTCATTGGAACTATCTGACCAGTGTCTTCTCAAGAAGACTAGGTCATATACAACAAGAATTAAACAGCAAGTATTTTTCACCAGTACTACTGCTGACATCAATTCTTTAAATGATGAAGATTATTTTTCCTTACTATACATAAATTGTGTGTGTAATTCTTTCTAAATAGTTTTGTAAGCTCAGCACAGACAAAGCTCAGTTTCTTCCCACAGGCAATATACAGGCCACACCGGAAGCTCTGCTGAATGGCTGATGTAGTAGAGCAGGGGTTCAGAATGGTAATATATAGCCAAGGAAACGAAGGTGATAAATATTCTAGAAATCCAGAATGTGAGTTTTAGAGGAAGGTTATTTAGAAATTGAACCTTTAAGAAAAATATTCTTATTAGTATTTATTTCCTACCACAACCTTTTTTTTTCAGACATTTTACCCCTATCAGTTTTTTTGATTCATTGATATTTAAAATGAGTCATTACTTTTCTGCGCAGTCCAGCAAATGTACAGTCACCTTGTTTCATTCTTTTGGTTTTTTCCAGATGATACTGAAGCATAGCAGAAATCTGTGTATAGTAATGATGTAAAAATACAGTGTACCTTTAAAAAGGGAAGAGGGTTTGTTGATTCTGGAGCCAGATGTGAGTGACCATGACCTAGAAACAGATTCAGGTCATGCCAAATACCTTGTAATAATTTCTTGAGAATATTACATAATTTTTAATACACTTTACTACTATTACCATTATAACTACTGTTATTATTATTATTATTATAATTATGTGTGTGTGTGTGTAAATGTGTGTCTATGCGTATGTGTATGTTGTCCAAATGCTATGACCTATACATGTAGAAGTCAGAAGACAAGAGGATAACTTCTTCTGGAAATCAGTTCTTGCCTTTTTCATGTGAGTCCCAGGCATCAAACAGAGGTCCCCAGGCTTATGTGACAAAAACATTTACCCACTGAGTCAATCTATCTCACCCACCAGTTTTCACAATTGTTTTTATAGTACCAGAGCAAAGAAATTCAGAAATAAAAACAGAAAACACTTTTCATTGGTAAGGGCATCGGGTAGGTGGGTTACAGCAAACATGCAAAAATCAGCCGTGGATTTCAGATGTTCTTCAACGCGATTCTTAGCTTAAGCTGGGGTTGATGGACGCTGAAAATATGTTTGCATTTTCCAAAATAATTTTAGTAATAGTGTAGAAGGAATATCTTATGTATTTTATATAGATGCATCACCTGTCAATTAAAGGGCCCATGGCCTATGGCTTAGGGAGGAAATGAAACGTGGGCCATCCAGGAAGAGAAGGGATTCTGGGATAGAGCCAGGAGAGGGAAGATCGGGCCCAGGAAGTTGTGAGGGACAGATGCATGATACACTGCGCGTGAGCACAGGTAACCAGCCATGAGGCAAAATGTAGATTAAAATAAATGGGTTATCTAAGTTATAATCTAGTCAGAGAAAAACTTAGTTATATGGCCAAGTTATTTTGAGTCTGAGTCTTATTACTGGGAGCATGGGGCTGGGAGGAAGAACCGAGCCTATCTTCTATATAGTTTTAGTGCATTAAAAGCTTATTATGAATAAAACAGTTGTGTGTCTTTTATCTGGGAACTGAATGATCAAAGGCTGGGTAGAAACCCCTGATTTGAGATTAAATAACTAATACAGCATAATAGTCTCAAGGATGCTGGGTTACACACAGAGGTGGCAGTAGATGCATATGTAGAAACTGAGCTAGCTAGCCCACAATAATTTATCCCTGGACAAGCAGCATTCCAACTTCTGCACAATTATTAGCTTTCAGTCAGTTAATAGTTTTGTAGAATGTTTATTGTGGCCTTTTGGTGGGAACTTCAGTTAGTTTCAGTTAGCATCAGTCGTATTGTGTTGATAAAACATGGCTGGAATCTGAACCCAGAGCTTTCTATTCCATCTGGAATACCCTTTACCCTCTGACTGTATCAGGCTGTTTTCAGTGGGTGTTGAGGGTAGAGAACTGGAAAAGACAATTGGTAGTACTGGCAATGGTAGAGAGAAAAAGCTAAAGGCTGCTGTTCGTTTCTTCTGACCTGTGTTGTTTAGAGGTATAGAAGTGACTCTCTCTCTCTCTCTCTCTCTCTCTCTCTTTCTCTCTGTGTGTGTGTGTGTGTGTGTGTGTGTGATGAATTGGCATACTATCAGTAACAAATTTCTCCGAATTTCAGAATGAACATTATCACAGAAGATCTAAGTGTCTTCTCTCTTCCTGCCCTTATGTCCTCGGTGCTGCCATGGCTTCATAGAGGTTGCTCCAGGGCAAATTGCCACAAGCCACATACCACTTTGCTTCAAAGAAGAAAAACAGATCTTTACCTAAAACCCCTAGTAAGTCTTCTCCACCACTTCATTAGCTACAGCTGGTCCCCAGGTCACCCAAGAGCCATGAAAGGGGCTATCTCCTTTAAGGCTAGACACAGTATGATCTCCAAATAAACAGAGTTCTACTAGGGTGAAAAGGGATCACATATGCGATGGTCAGTATAGTTGCCACACTTCTTATAGGGTCTTTAATGTCCCCTTGTACTCTGCCAGGGGACTCACATCAGCACACAGTGTCATCTTACCCTACCTACTTTATCGGGGTTCAGGGAAATGAAAAATGGTGTTCTTCACAAGAAAGTACAAGAGGAGTATTTACTGTGTAACACACTTACTTACATTCCTCTGATGTTCTCCTAAAAGTGAAGGAAAAATGAAAACATGAAATAAAATAAACACCCTGGCCCTACAAGTTTCTGTTTGTGGAGACAAGATCTAGCATGGAAGGCTGTTCAGTCCTATCATTGGCTAGTTTTCCTTCAGTGTTTCTTAAACATTGTTCCCTCTCTACATAATTATCTCCGAGGGACTTATATAATGATAGATATGGTTTGTGCTTTTCATCTGTGCTATCTAGTTTAGTAGAGTTAGATATGAGCAGCCCAAAGGACGAGTTTTTCCTTTTTCTCTGCAAAAGCAGCATTTTCAGGGATAGAAGGCTTGTTTTTAAAGCAAGGTTCACTACATAATGCCATTCCAGATTTAGGTCCTGTCATTACTGGCTTTTCTTGATCTGAGAAATGAATACTTAACGGTCATCCTACATTGTCATAAATGGGCTATTTCAACCTATGTAACATCAGAGGTGGAGTTGTAAGATGACGGAGGTAGAGTTCAGTAAGAGGATGGCCCCTTTTTAAACAGCATCTCTTCCTCCAAATCTCTATGTCCCTTACCCTTGCTGTGGTCACATGAGAAGCAGTTGTGGAAACTATCTGAAGGAGCCTCAGGAACAGCCATAACACTGCAGATTGCCCTCTCTGAACATCTGCTTGATAAGAAGATGGGAGCTTGGGGCTGGATAAATGGTTGAGTGGTTAAGGAAGGTTCTTCCAGAGGACATGTGCTCAGTTCCCTGCGCCCATGTCAGGGGCTCACAGCTTCCTCTAACTCCAGCTCCAAGGGATCCTTGCTTTCTTTTGCCTTCAACGTGCATGCACACACAAACTATATACAAGCATGCACATAAAAAGAAATCTTAGAAGTAGAGAATGTGAAAAGATAAGTTTTCATTCACTTGACTCTTCTGTCTATGGCTTGTAATAATCCTCCATTTCCTCTTAAATTTAAACAAAAAACTCATTCAAATTATAAAATATAAACAGATTTTTTTTTTACTTGTGGGTGTGCTTTCTCAGGCTGTGCTAGCCAGGCAGCTGTCCCACAGTTATTGCCTGGAGAGAGAACACAGTATTTCTAAGAACAATTGATGTCCTGGTGGCTTCTTCCTTGGCTTGGCTTTTGCCCAAATACCTCTTTCTTGAAATATCAAGTGATCCTGTGGCTGAGCTTCTCCCAGTGTGAGCAGCCTCCTCACATACACTGATGGTTCTTTAAATTCATTTTCCTATTTGGGGGTGTACTGATTATTATGGAGGTCATCAGCCTCACTGTCTGTCCTCAGTGCCTAGCCGTGTAGCTCCTCTCAGGTAGGAAGTTATTATGGATCTTTGATGGAAAGGAGTAATATGTAGAAGCCAATAAGAAGGATTAAAATGAAAAGAAGGAACAAAGAGACTTCTGGGAGCAGCTGGTGGTGGTGTGGGGAAAGCACAAGAGCTCCTTGGCTCTGTATCTTCTATCCATTCATTTTGGTTACCTTCAGATAGAGTCTCTTTGGTTATTTTATTTAGAATAAAATAAAACATTTTCACATGTGTATCCAAACCACAATGGTAGCTTAGCTAAGAGTATTTAAAAAGCTAATGGTAGTCTCCAGGTTTTACCAGAAAGCAACAACTAAGCATTATTCTGGCTTTATGACTGTGCTCCAAGAGACAGAAAGAAGAAATAACAATACCCTTGTTGTAGTTGTAGAACTTAGTATCTCCTTGCCTTTTTTTTTTTGTAGATAAGGCTACAGTAATTGGGTGAGGAGGTAAGCTGACCCAACTAGATCTGGAGAGCATTGTGTTCTCAAAGCAGGAGCAAATCCAGCCAGAGTCAAATAGCCATCTTTCACAGGTATTCACATAACAATGTATGGGTTGATAAAATTTGTCAAGGTTCTGTTCAAGGTCAAGTCCCTGTATTCACGAAACATGGTGCATGACTTCTTGGCAGTCCAGACTTGGATCCCAGGACCTTAGCATGTTCTTACATGGACCCTACTAGCTACAAGGTTCTAGGAAAGCTATGGGATATCAGTGTGGCTTCTGTGTCTGCAAAATGGGGATCATAATGGCATCTACTTCATTTGATCATTGTGAGGAATGAATTGTTTAATGTATGTAAAGTACATATAATAGTAATAAGAATATAGTGGCTATAGCCATTAATAAATTACTACGTAAGAATAACTAGTGGCTTGGAGGATGGGTATGGATGATATTAGGAAAGTGACAAATATATGATACACTAAGTAGAATTTAACAGCTAAACAAGAGTGCCACCAGAAGGCCAGAAGCCGCGGGAGAAGGGTCTGGATGGATACTGAAGTGCCATTCAGAAGCTGAGGCTGGGTGCCCTGACGGGCCGAAACCTACCAGGACTTCATGAGATGCTCAGATGTCTGTCAGGATCTTGCTTGTGTTCCATAAAGTTTTTTTTTTTAACTTTTTTGAGTTGGTAGTATTTGTCTGCGTTCTGTGCTATGACATTTTGAAGCTGTTTTTCCCCTCTGCCCTTTCATCTCACCCAGCCCCTAGAGGCATTTTCTAGGTCTTGGTAACCTTTGACAAGAAAAATGTAGTTCAAGCTCTCAGCAGTGGTCTATGCCACACAGATATTAGGGGTCAAAGGAGCTCAATTACATTTCTTCAGAGGACTTGGATGGGCAGTAGTGCTGTGCAGATGGCTGATTGAAGTTTCTGCAAAAGCAGGGAGGAGTTCAAAGGTCAGCTTGACCATGTATATCCCTTCCACTTTATAAGATACCTAATGAGGAAATACTCTGACGAGAATCGGAACTTTAAGAAATGCAAAGAAATTGCCCTTCACTTACATAATTGAAAATTATAAATATTTTAAATGATAAAATTGTGAAACTCTTTTCTATTAATGTTCTGGGAATGCTTTAACTCTGCAAGACTGTGGATTTGTAGGATGGCTAAATAGAAAATCTTCCCTTTCATGTTTTTCACCAATAATAAGAAGGGAGCCCAAGAGCAAGTTTACTGCAGTTCTTCTGGGGGTAGGAATGCACGTGCAAACAAGGGGCCAAACAATAAATAAGAAAATAGACCTAACTTGACATTGTGTATTTGCTCTTCTCCTTTGCAGTGCACACCTTGTCTTGCAAAGTTATAATTTGATGTCATTGAGGAAGATTTTCTAATATACTTAGGTATATCAGTCCATGTGCATGTTAAGTATGAGATGCTTTACTATGTCAAGAGAAATGGACAATCAATTGTTTACCAGTTATCCCATTGTCATCTATTTCCTTTTCATCTGACAGAGTGTCTGTGGCCTTGGAACTTACAGAGAGGTATATATGAGCTCATACTCCAAGAGACTGGGAAATCCAAGGCGGGATGGTTACATATGTAGGAAGATCCTCTGGCCACTTTATGAAGCATGTGATGAAGGGACAAAATGGGTAGCCATTTTGTAGCCAGCCATAATCTAAAGAACAAATGCACTTCTGAGAGAGAGAGAGACACTAAGCTCTCTTAACAAACCCATCACTTCTCAAAGGTCCTACCACCCAGCACTGTCACAAAAGACTCAATGTCAACAGGACCTTTGGAAAGGACAACACACCCCCATGCAAACAATTACTGAACCAAAGCCAAGCCATATTAATAATGTTTGTAAAAGTTGTACATTGAACCAAAATGATAAACAGTGCTACTCCTAGGATGTTCTATAATTCAGCCCTTAGCATGTTTGCATATTTAAATGTATGTTTGTGTGTAAGACATAGATACAGCTAGGCACTTTTGGGTCTCTAATATAGAAAATAGAAATGTCTCCTGATACATTTTAATGATGTTTCCCTGACTTTTAGGTTAAGTGTGAATGTGTGTCAGAGATCTGGACTAGATCTCTGTTTACAAAGCTACACTTCCTTTTATCCCTTTTGTCCTCTTGCTTGGAATCACCCCATTGTGTAGGAAATGGACATATAAATATGAAAGGCACAATCTACTTTGGCTGACAAAAACAAAGAGTCTAGACTATTAATGAATTTGATATGATGTAAAAATAAACAGATGCTCATTTTTAAGCCACACATTATTTGCAATGCTGGACATAAAGAGATGTATGAAGCAAGAGAGAAATGGAATCATAGACTTTTTTTATCCTCCTTAAATATTAACTTCTAGTTATTCTCAGATATGATACTTAGTTGATGAATTTAGATACTTAAAAACTTACAGGAATGTTCAGTTCTTATCACAATAACACATATTTCACTATTATAATTAACTAATTATTTTTAGCCTAGTCAAGTTAATTCTTGAAAGTATTACATATGTATTATGAACAACTCTGATAAATTAGCTTTACAATAAATCTAGGAGATGTTTTTTATAGTAGGTCATGTTGATAAAACTGTTTAACAGAATTTTTATTTTGTTCAAAATTATTCACTCATTGATGTTTGCTTCATTTTTTCCCAATACCTTATATTTTATATCACTTATTACACTTGATGGAGAATCTAATTAGAAAAATGATTTGGTACTGTGTAGATAAAAACATTTTAAAGAAAATTGAAATTCATAAATCAATTGATAAAATGTTTAAGAATTTTACATTCTGTGATGTAAATGAGGGAGGGAGTAGGAGGTATTCAATAATTACAGTATAACTTAGCATGTCAAATAGGTATGCTTTTACACTTGCCCCAGGCTCTGGTCCAAGAGGTGAGCTGGATACATCTTGGTTATTGCGGAACATGTCCTTACTTGCTTGTAAAATTTTGTTAAAAGTCTTTGCCATTGAAGAACCTCCTTTGCATAGCACTTCTTCTGCATAACACTTCATGGGTTGCACATTTACCATGAGACTTGCAGGTGTCTTCTCTTCCCCAGTCCTTGCTATACTCTAGGCTATCTTAGTATCTACCTTGCTGTTAAGAATGTGCTTCTAAAAGTCAGAAACTCTATAAATAACACATTCACAACACATTAATAGGAGTAATTATATAGTCATAACTCATGTTTTTTTTTCTGTTATCTCATTTGTGTGTTTGGTTAAATAGAATCCAAACAGGTTCCATATGCTGTGTGCAGTTATGTCTTAAATTAATTTCTATCTCAAATTTGGATTAAGGCATAGATTGCATGCAAAGAGAGAACATTAAGATACTTAAAGAAATATCCTTATCAAAATGTAGAAAATGTCCAACATGCCAGAGTTCCTCATACATCTTTTAATTGATAAGCAGGAAGTAATCTTTATTCTTTGCTGTTTTATCAGACTCATACTTTTTTTTCTAAGTTTTTTTATTTACATTCCAAATGATTTCCCCTTTCCCATTTCCTCCCTCCCCGAAAGTCCCATAAGCCCCTTTCCCTATCTGTTCCCCATTCCTGGCATTCCCCTACCTCCAGTCTTTCCAGGACCAGGGGTCTCTCCTTCCATCTTCTTGAAAATCTATTGATATGCCAAATGTGTCTTGGGTATTCCAAGATTCTGGGTTAATATCCCCTAATTAGTGACTGCATACGATGTGTGTTCTTTTGTGATTGGGTTACCTCACTAAGGATGATATTTTCCAGTTCTGACCGTTTGCCTAGGAATTTCATGAATTCACTGTTCTTAATTGCAGAATAGTATTCCATTGTGTAAATATACCACATCTTCTGAATCCATTCCCCCATTAAGGGACATCTGGGTTCTTTCCAGCTTCTGGCTATTATAAATAAGGCTGCTATGAAAGTAGTGGAGCATGTGTCCTTATTGCATGCAAGGGAAGCCTCTAGGTATATGCCCAGGAGTGGTATAGCAAGATCCACTGGGAGTGTCATGCCCAGTTTTCTGAGGAACTGCCAGACTGCTTTCCAGAGTGGTTGTACCAGCTTGCAATCCCACCAGCAGTAGAGGAGTGTTCCTCTTTCTCCACATCCTCACCAACAACTGCTGTTTCCTGTGTTTTTGATCTTAGCCATTCTGACTGGTGTGAGATGGAATCTCAGGGTTGTTTTGATTTGCATTTTCCCAATGACTAAAGATGTTGAGCATCTCTTTAGGTGCTTCTCAGCCATTCGATATTCCTCAGGTGAGAACTCTTTGTTTAGCTCTATACCCCATTTTTTTAATAGGGTTACTTGCCTCTCTGGAGTCTAACTTCTTGAGTTCTTTGTATATATTGGATATTAGCCCTCTGTCGGATGTTGGGTTGGTAAAGATAATTTCCCAATTTGTTGGTTGCCGCTTTGTCCTTTGGACAGTGTCCTTTGTGTCCTTTGCCTTACAGAAACTTTGTAATTTTATGAGGTCCCATTTGTCAATTTTTGATCTTAGAGCATAAGCTATTGGTGTTCTCTTCAGGAAATTTTCCCCTGTGCCCATATGTTCAAGGTTCTTCCCTAGTTTCCTTTCTATTACTTTCAGTGTGTCTGATTTTATGTGGAGGTCCTTGATCCACTTGGAATTGAGCTTAGTGCAAGGAGATAAGAATGGATCAATTTGCATTCTTCTGAATGTTGACCTCCAGTTGAACCAGCACCATTTGTCGAAAAGGCTATCTTTTTTCCACTGTATGGTTTTAGCTCCTTTGTCAAAGATCAAGTGACCATAGGAGTGTGGATTCATTTCTGGGTCTTCAATTCTGTTCCATTGATCTACATGCCTGTCACTGTACCAATACCATGCAGTTTGACACAATTGCTCTGTAGTAAAGCTTGAGGTCTGGGATACTGATTCCCCCAGAAGTTCTTTTACTCTTGAGAATAGTTTTAGCTATCCTGGGTTTTCTGTTATTCCAGATGAATTTTTGAATTGCTCTTTCTACCTCTATGAAGAATTGAATTGGTATTTTGATGGGGATTGCACTGAATCTGTATATTGCTTTTGGCAAGATGGTCATTTTACCTATATTAATCCTGCCAATCCATGAGCATGGAAGATTTTTCCATCTTCTGAGGTCTTCTTCAATTTCTTTCATTGCGTCCCATAAATTAGTGTATGTTGTGCCTTCATTTTCATTAAATTTTAAAAAGTCTTTGATTTCTTTCTTTATTTCCCCCTTGACCAAGTTCTCATTGAGTAGAGCTTTGTTCAGCTTCCATGTGTATGTGGACTTTCTGTTGTTTTTGTTGCTATTGAAGACCACCCTTATTCCATAGTGATCTGATAGGGGGCATGGGATTAGTTCGATCTTCTTATATCTGTTGAGGTTTGTTTTGTGACCAATTATATGGTCGATTTTCGAGAAGGTACCATGAGGTACTGAGAAGAAGGTATATTCTTTTGCTTTAGGATGAAATGTTCTATATATATCTGCTAGTTCCATTTGGTCCAGGACTTCAATTAGATTCACTGTGTCCCTGTTTAGTTTCTGCTTTCCTGAACAATCCATTTCAGAGAGCGGGGTGTTGAAGTCACCCACTATTATTGTGTGAGGTGCGATGTGTGCTTTGAGCTTTAGTAATGCTCTTTTACGAATGAGGGTGCCCTTGCATTTGGAACATAGATATTCAGAATTGAGAGTTCTTCTTGGTAGATTTTTCCTTTGACCAGTATGTAGTGTCCTTCTGTGCCTTATTTGATGACTTTAGGTTGAAAGTCAATTTTATCTGATATTAGGATGGCTACTCAGGCTCGTTTCCTGGGACCATTTGCTTGTAAAATTGTTTTCCAGCCTTTTACTCTGAGGTAGTGTTTATCTTTGACACTGAGGTGCGTTTCCTGCATGCAGCAAAATGCTGGGTCCTGTTTACGCATCCAGTCTGTTAGACTATGTCTTTTTATTGGGGAATTGAGACCATTGATATTAAGAGAGATTAAGGAATAGTGATTATTGCCACCTGCTATTCTTGGTGCTATCTTTATGTTTGAGTGGTTATCTACTTTTGGGTTTGATGCAAGAAGGTTACTATCTCGTTTTTTCCAGGGTGTAGTTTCGCTCCTTGTATTGGCCGTTTCCACTATTATCCTTTGTAGGGCTGAGTTTGTGGAAAGATATTGTGTAAATTTGGTTTTATCATGGAATATCTTGGTCTCCCCATCTATGGTGATTGAGAGTTTTGCTGGGTATAGTAGTCTAGGCTGGCATTTGTGTTCTCTTAGAGTCTGTATGAGATCTGCCCAGGATCTTCTCACTTTCATAGTCTCTGGTGAGAAGTCTGATATGATTCAGATAAGTCTTCCTTTATATGTTACTTGGCCATTTTCTCTTACTGCTTTTAATATTCTTTCTTTGTTTAGTACATTTGATGTTTTGATTATTAAGTGACAGTAGGTATTTAGGTTCTGGTCCAGTCTGTTTGGCGTTCTGTAGGCTTCTTGTACGTTCATCGGCATCTCTCTCTTTAGGTTAGGGAAGTTTTCCTCCATAATTTTGTTGAAGATATTTACTGGCCCTTTAAGTTGCAAATCTTCACTCTCATCTATACCTATAATCTTTAGGATTGGACTTCTCATTGTGTCCTGCATTTCCTGGATGTTTGGGGTTACACGTTTTTTGCATTTTGTATTTTCTCTGACTGCTGGGTCGATGCTTTCTATGGTATCCTCAGCACCTGAGATTCTTTCTTCCATCTCTTGTAATCTATTGTTGATGTTTGCATCTATGACTTCTGATTTCTTCGCAAGGTTTTCTATCTCCAAAGTTGTCTCCCTTTGTGATTTCTTAGTTGTTTCTACTTCCTTTTTTAGATCCTGGATGGATTTGCTGAGATCCTTCACTTGTTTGTTTGTATTTTCCTGTATTTCTTTAAGATATTTTTGCATTTCCTCTTTCAGGATTTCTGCCTGTTGACCCAAGTTCGCCTGTATTTCTCTAAGCAATTTTTGTGTTTCCTCCTCATGGGTTTCCATCTATTTATCCATATTCTCCTGCATTTCTTTAAGCGATTCTTGTGTTTCCTTTGTAAGGGCATCTATCTGTTGATTCATTTCTTTTAGCGATTTTTGTGTTGCCTCCTTATGGGCCTCCATCATTTGACCCATATTCTCTTGCATTTCTCTAAGCCATTTTTGTGTTTCCTTTGTAAGGGCTTCTAACCGTTGATTCATGGTCTCCTGTAATTCTTTATGAGATTTATTTGTGTCCTTCTTGAAATCCTCTAATAACATCATGAGAAGTGATTTTAAATCCAGATCTTGCCTTTCGGGTGTGATGGGGTATCCAGGACTTGCTGCTGTTGGAGAGCTGGATTCATATGGTGCTATATTGCCTTGATTTCTGTTAGTAACGTCCCTAAGTTTGCCTTTTGCCATTTGGTTACCTCTGTTAGTTTGTCCTGCTGTCACTGGCTGTTGGTTGGACCTCCTGTGAGGCTGAAAGGCTATTTCTGCCCCCCCTCCCGGATTACCTGGATTTCCTTGGCACCAATTGCTGGGGCCTGCCCTGCTCCTTAGTGACTTTGGAGCCCTGATGTGCCTTGCCCCAAGTGATGTTATATTGGGGAGTCACTGGGTACCTGAATGCTCAGTGAAGTCGATCCCTGGAGCAGAGGTCTCCAAGGGGAGGCTGGTGCGCTCCTGCCCTGCAGGGCAGATGTTCCACAGCAGAGCTGGCGGGTAGGTGACCGCAGAACTACCCAGCTCTTGGGAGCAGGGAGCACACAAGCTGGCTGAGACCCAAGCGATATTATGCTTGATTGTCCCTGTGTCTGGAAGTCCCAGTTCCAGACTCAAACTTTTATCTGCTTTTTTTCTCTCTTCTTGACTTCTCTCTATTCTTTGTTATTTTATTCGTTGAATAAACCAGATTGTTTAGAATATCTCATAATTGAAATCTTGAATGATATCCTTCTAGTATTTAGCATGTTCTCTTTGCTCTTCAATTGCCCAGAACTCAGAACTAATTGATAGCTTATATTCAGGACATAAATATGGCAAGACCTGCTTGGCCATGTGGAAGGGACAGTGTGACATGGTTTTCTGCCCCTGATATAGAGCCAGCAGGGTGTGGGCCTCCATGAATGTGTGTGTATGTGTGTGTGTGTGTGTGTGTGTGTGTGTGTGTGTGTATTCATGTTCTTCCTACTGGAAATATTCTTCCAAGGTTATCAGGGAATGTCCTCTCTGCCAAGGTTAATGATTCCATAATAATCAAAGACTGCACAAGTCCAGGAGATGAGGGTGTGTCTAGTGTCTCAGCAAAATGGTGAATGCTGAGATCTTCAGGACATCCTTTAAAGCTGTGGAAAGGAATCTGAAAACATGAGTTCAAAGATATATAATTTCTCAACTGTGCAAAATATAAGGCTGCACTTTGAATTGTATAAGGAGCTAGAAGAGCAGCAGCAGCAGTACTGTGAGTCAACTTGTTTGAAAGATGCAAAGACAGGAAGATACAAAGGCAGGCAGATTCCTGAGTTCAAGATCAGTCTGGGACAGAGTGGGTTAGGCCAAGCATGGTAGGAATGGAGAACTGAGAGAGAGAAAAAGAGGGAGAGGGAGAGGGAGAGGGAGGAAGGGAGAGAGAGAGAGAGAGAGAGAGAGAGAGAGAGAGAGAGAGAGAGAGAGAGAGAACCCACCCAGCTAGCTTATTGTCTGTGCTTTCAAAGACAGGCAGATCTCTGAATTCATTTGCAATGTTAAGAAAAAAAGAAAAAGAAAAAAAATCTCCTTGCTGTCTTTTTCTAAGAAACAAGGGACTGGGGTGAGGGGATATTGATTTGTGGAATAATCAAAGGGGAGCCTGAAACAAACAATTGAATTGATTCATAAACAAAAGACTAGGCCTTGGTCTACAAGAGCAGAACTATCTGGATGGGTTGTCTTGAGCAGAACACAGCCTATCAGCTTACTCCCCATGATTTGACTTCGAGTCATTCTTTTGCTGCTCCCTGACACCACTTTCTCAGAACTCCTTTCTAAGCCAAGGCTGGTCCTTGGAATAAATATGCAAGGATACAGACATAATGCTCCCAACTATATAGGTATGAATATATTTACTGAAACACATGCACACACTACTTGTGACAGTCCTAAAGGGCTGTATTATGTCAATACTTTTCTATGTATTGATTATAGTACTTCTATTTTTAAAAACCTTCCTTTCATCACTTATTAGGTTATTCAGAAGTACAGATCAAAAAGAAAGTCAGGGAAACTACTTCATAGTTTCTGATTGTCAATTTTTGAAATAATGAGTTGGTTCTTAATAATTGCCAGAGGTAACCAATAAATTTACTTTTGCATATAACTAAGAACTATATGAATAGACTTAGAGTTCTTTGGAATATAATTATTCATTACATTTGCTTTCCTTTTGTTTACTCTGTGCTACCATTGGCTAATGGAAGTCTACCCAACCTATTGACTCATAGTTCACAGAAATGACTACAATAGTGCCCAGTTGGTTTCTTGCTTTCTGTTGACTAATGTAGCTGAAACTTATCACATACATTTCCTGCCCTAGACTTAAGCCTTTTCTCCAAAGTGTTTATTAAAGGAGAAATTTGTACATGGGTTATATGACTGTTGACATGAATAAGCAGCAGTAGAAAGAGACAACCCAAATTTTTACAATATAGAAGACAGTAGGAAAATCTCATTTGTATTGCAATGGTCAGTGGTTTACTGTATGGTAGAGAACTGAGTATTGGTAGGAACATTCACAGTTAGTCTTATCCGAGGAACAAGAATACATATCATTCTCCAGATGAACAGAACACTGGAGAAAGAGAAAGCTGCAGGTGTGTGGATAGTGTAGAAACTAAGGGATTGGCTTACACTGTTGTGTAAGTATACAATCTGACAGATAAACTAGCAGGCTGGACACCCACCGCAGAATGGATTGTCTGTTGTAGCTCTTATCTGATGGCAGAAATACATCCTCCTCAGAGAAGTTGTGCTCTTTTCCTTTAAGTAATTCAAGGAAGGCTTACCATTTATGCAGGATACCCAGTTCACTCAATGTCATATCATCTAAATGCTTATCTCACCTAAACATTGCCTTCATTAGACATCTAGAGTAATAGCAACCAAATGTCCGAGTACTATGTTATAGCCATGCTGCCTCATAACTTAACCATCAAACACACACACACACACACACACACAGAGAGAGAGAGAGAGAGAGAGAGAGAGAGAGAGAGAGAGAGAGAGAGAGAGAGAAAGAGAGAGAGGAGAGAGAGACAGAGAGAGAGAGACAGAGAGACAGAGAAGACAGAGACAGACAGAGAGAGATATACAGAGAGGCACACACATTCTTTAAAAATTAACCATCACAAAATGAAATCTGGAAGGAGAATACAATTATGAAAAATTCTCTAAAATATCAATATAGATAGGTGACTCAGCAATTATATTCATATAGATAACAAATATAACAGAAAACTAAATGTAAACTTAGACATAAAATTAATAGCAACATTGTATCCAATACTAGATGTGATCAAAATGTCCATCAACTTATGATTAAAGAGAATGTGGTATATTTCTTCAGGGGAATATTATTTGGCCGTAAGATTAATGATGTACTTGTACATGCTACCATATGGTTGAACTCTGAACATATTGTACTCAGTGAAAGAAGCCAGATACCAGAAAGGCACATGCTATTTGACTTAATTTATATGAAATGTGAGAACAGGCAAATCCATGGAATGGGAAATAAATTAGTGGCTGTGAGGTGCTGGGGGAAGTAGAAATAGACCATACTCATGGGCATGGGGCATCCTCTTAAAAATTTTATGGACTGAGATAGTAGTTCTGGTTGTACAACTCCAAACATGAAGATCTACTGACTTACACACTTCAAAGTGACTAAGATGTTGGATTTTATGGCATATGAATTTATTTTATTTTTAAAAGATACTAATGATCGTTCACAGTAGTAAGTTGGTAAAACAAATAGGGTCTTCTATCTGCCCTCCACATCTTATCCTGTCCAGAGGGGACTCAAAGGTTAGCAGGTAACTATGTGGGGTTCTTAGGGAATAAAGGGATGATCTCTCAGATAAGAAGTTGTCGTTAAAGCAAAATTCCCTACTTAAACCTTCCTGGCCTCACTTGCCCTTGCTTGTTCTGGAGTCTGAGGCCTCTCTATGTCCCAGACCTGGTATCCTCTCACCATTCAGGAATTTTCCCTTCTATCAGAATGCTCTGCTCTCATCCTTTCTGACTCATCTCCTAGTTTGCACATCATGGATTCTGAGAAACCCTTCCACTCTGATCTTTATGGTTAACATTCCAGCATCTGCTCTCTTGTCACCTTGCCATGTTCTGCTTATCTCTTGTCAGTTCACTTGTGTGAACTGCTTCTGGTCCCTGATATGACATGAACACTTATTTCTGGCCTATACTAACACATCAGTGAGGGAAATTTGAGTGAACACAGAGAGGCTGACTGGATATCTAGACCTCCATGGAAGCATGAGATGCAATGTTTCTCTCTTGAGATCAGTTCTCTTGTGTATCAGATTTCCTCTAAGTTATAATCTTGTCCTCATAGAGAGATTGAGGCTCCAGTCATTTACATTTGGACTGCCTGTAGCATCACTGAATGATGGCCTCATTCGGTGCAAGTGTCCAGAATTGTTTTATTGGGCTGTTAGATCATGTCCAATTTGCTCATTCAAATACTTCATCATTTTCTGCCAGGTCTATAAATGTCAAAGGGTACCAATCCTTGACCTCCTGGTTCAGAGCTAAGCATGCTACCTCAATGGCCTTTAATAACAGAATGTTTGATACGGACTAATCATTTTAGAATAATATATTTGTTCTTTTTATTAGAGTCCTTGGGGAATGTCTTTTCCTGATGAAATGTTGTCTTACAGAGTGATAAAATAATACTGGCTTTGTTCTTTAATTAAAAGAGGATGAAAACTTCTGTTTAAAATATTTCAAAATGCCTGCAAAATTCAGTGTTAATGGCAGACATGTATCATTTTGCACATATTCAATCTTCACCGCACTTGGCAATTGAACTTCAAAGCAAATCTGATTGCTAGTGGAATGACTTCAGAGGAGACAAACAAATTGTCCAAAATAAACAAAGCCTGTGTTTATTTTTAATCGATAGCAGTTGAATCTGGGGAGGTGTCGCTAGCTGGAGGCACAGATCAAGCTCATTAGGTATCCCAAGCCTCTTATAAATCACGGGATATGTCGAATCTTGCATTAAACCAAATGAGCATAGTTCAAGAATTCTTCCTTGGAAACAAGCAGAAGCAGAGACTGTTGGCACAGAGGACAGTAGAGAAATATTGAGTAAGGCTTTTCTACACCTTAGGTACTTGTGGGCCCACACAGTTGTCTGTGTAGGCGATTTGCCTGTTCAGAGAGGAAGGCTTAGAGCCAAATTACCTGAGTCTGCTCTTGGCTTCTATACTGCATGCCATATTGGAGCTGTTGCCAGCACCTTATCCTTTCTTCTTGGCTTGCTGGGATTGTACCACCCAGATGCTGTACTGGCTGAAGACTTCCTGAGTCTTAGGTCTAGGGACAACTGTGATTAACATGCATCCAGCTTATCAGGTATGGTGGGAGCAGGTAAATAAATACCCTTGCCCCCCCCCCCTCTCTCTCTCTCTCTCTCTCTCTCTCTCTCTCTCTCTCTCTGTCTCTGTCTCTCTCTCTCATACACACACACACACACACACACACACACACACACACACACACACATCAGTGAAAAAACTGTGTTCACCAAGGTTCATCCCAGAAGGAGGAAGCACAATTCTTATCCATTCCTATAATGGCTTCCCTTTTCTCCCTGACTTAACTTTCTAGTGATTCCTTGAGTCCCTTTTTCCAAAATCAGAGACCTGCTGTCTTCTTTTGAAACAATATAACCAGAGAAATGTGAATCTCTGGGTCTTTTACTCCTAAAAGATAGGGGTGGCTAGAGAGGTAATTGCAAGTGTGGTGCCCACAGTCAAATATTAGGCAGAGAGTGAGCCCAAACTGGAGATCTCCATCGGGTCCCTCCCTTTGGAGCTTGGGGATCCCAGCAGAGGCGAGAAGGAAGAACTGTAGGAGCCAGAAGTTTGAGGACAGCAGGAAAACACACCCTACAGAATCAATCAAGCATGGTTCACATGGACTCAGAAACTGAAGCAGCAAGAACAGAACCTGAATGGGTCTACTCTAGGTCCTCTGTGTATATGTTATGATTGTGTAGCTTGGTGTTTTGTGGTCCCCCTAACAGTGGGCATGGGGGTATCTCTGACTCTTTTGCCTGTTCTTGCAACCTTTTTTCTCCTACTGAATTACCTCCCCAATCTTTATGTGGAGGCTTGTACTTAGTCGTTTTGTAACTTGTTATGTTGTGCTTGATTCATATCTCTTGTAGGCCCAATCTTTTTTGAAAGGAAACAGAGGAGGAGTGGATCTGGGGGAGAGGGGAAGTTGGGTGAGGTGGAGACTGGGAGGAGTAGAGGGAGGGGAAACTGTAGATAGAATGTATGGTATAAGGAAAGAATAAATTTAAAAACATAAAAAATTAAGAAGGCATAGTGACTGGCAGATCAAGTCTCTTTAAGCACTGTGTCTCTATTCTACTTTGCTCATCCACAAAATGGGCTTGGTACCAATGCTGTCTGGGCTTGATTTAAATTTTGAATGAACAGTATATCCAGCCTATGATATCAACCTACTATGCACTGAAAATATTAGAAGGAAAATGTACCTGTAGTGAACAAATACAGCCTGTATTTCCTCACTGTTATTCTTTGCATGGCAGATTAAGACAGCCAGTTACATCGTTCAGATTATATTAGGTATTAGATGTAATCACTGAAGGTTGCAGTATGATGGGAGCATGCTGTGCATGTGATGTGTAAATGCTATGCCATCTTATGTAAGGGAATTACAATTGTGTGATAGTTGATATCCTAAAGGAATTCTGGATTAATCCCATTGCAAATACTAAGGGGCAACTGTGCATCCAATTCCCCTTTGAGCACTGCCGTATACATGCCAAAAGCTTAGTAAAACTCACCTATGGTCATCAGCATCATGAGAAGTCAGACTCTGGGAGAAGTTTAGAGACCAGCTGTTGGATGCCTTCACTTTCTGTGTGAAGTGGCTATTTTATACTGCTAGTGAGTTACAACAAAACCTAAGGGTCCCTCAGCCCAATGCCTTCCATATTGCATGAACCAACTCCAAGACAGCCCTTTAGCAAATATGCCATTAAGATGTAGAACTCAATTTCTCTTTTCCTGGTTGGAAAAAAAAAAGTAAGTCCTGCCAAGCAGGAGATATGCAGGGTTTATGTAATATCTCAGGCATGCCATGAATTTGAAACCAGGAAAAAATGGTTTAATAAATAAATAAATAAATAAATAAATAAATAAATAAATAAATAATAAATAAATAAAACCACCTTATGGCAAATGTATGATGTAGACTCCATTCCCCTCCTCTGTGGAGTTCTTTATACACCTTGGCATAATTCCCAGCATTGGCAGATGACAGGCCCCGGTTGTTCAGACTGGAAATCCTGAGAGTATTTGACAAGTGTTTATCTTATTGCAGCTCACAGCCTTAGTGTTTGCTTGCTTTGGAAGGTTTTTAGTAGACATGAGAAAATAAAGCACATTTCTGGGACATCCCTTTGCCTTTTCAAATCTTCCTCTCTTCTTGAAACCCACTCTTCCTTGCAAGCCGCGTCTCCTCTTTTTACTTTGACCTTAAACAAGGAAGGGGCCAAGCACGTGAAAATGCCAGAAGTGAATCAGAAGGAAGTCTGCTCTGAATGAAAGCTTTCCCCGCCATGGAGCTGCTGAGATCAGTACAGTACACCACATTAAAGATGACCCTCTAGCCTGAGCCCTCCAGAGATGGCAGCTTTCAGAGGCAGTGTCTTGCTGTTGTATAAACACACAAAACATCTCTGAGAGCGGAGAGCTCTGCAGTGCCCAGACCAGTAAATATTTGTCTTGTAGTCATGTTTCTATTTATCTTTGAGGATGTTATGGCAGAGGAAATCTGGGGAGATTCTCATAAAAGGTGAAGCAGGTTGGTTTGGGAAAGTTGGATCCTTTCATCTGTTCTGCTCAGAGGAAGCTCTTTGGTTTCACAGCAGCCATTTGCCATTTTAAATAATAAAATAATAATAAAAGAGGCTTGGGGCCTCTTTTATTCCTTAATTTCTTTAACTGCACAATTAAAACTGTGAAAAATGTATGTATTTGTCTATTTGTAATTTTATAAACTTTACTATAAAAATACTTGCAAATAGGTGAAAATATCCCACACCAAAATTAACTAGACTCAAAGTCTAAACAGCTCAAGAAACCTCTATACAGTTAGTATAAACATTCAGATTAGAAGTTGTGGAATTTCTTATGAAATTTTACACTTCCTTGGTTTTCCTGTGTCTTTTGCTATTATTTGTTTTATTGATCTTCAAATTTTTTTGTCTGCTTTGATTTTTGTTTTGTCTTTTTGAGGTTATTCTGTTTCTATCTTACTGTTTTTTTTCCCCCGAGGGAGGGGGAGAAAGAGAGAGAGAGAGAGAGAGAGAGAGAGAGAGAGAGAGAGAGAGAAAGGGAAAACATGAGGTTGGATGGGCTAAAAGGTGGGGAGTATCTGGGAAGAGTTGGAGAGAGGAATTGCGATCAAACATTAAATCAAACTTTAAATCAAAATTTAAAATAATAAATTGATACAATATGTTTATCAATGTGGGAGGACCCAGCCCTTTGTTGCACCTTCTGCTGGGCTTAAGACCTGAACTGTGCGTGAGTGGGGGAGGGGATTTGAGCAATAAGCATGCCTTCTTCTGTTTCTCTGCCTTTTATTATAGATGTGCTAGTGTTTTAGCCTTTACTTCCCTGCTGTGATGAAATATAATTTGGAATTGTGTGCTCGAATAAAATTTCTCCCCTAAAAATAAGTTCATACTTTCAATATAGGAACTATTTTACGCACTTAAAACCAAAGGTAAAAATCCAGAATTAGAACAGACATACAAGTATCTTAGTATTCTTTCATAAACTGTGTATATTACCACCATCAATCCCTTGCTCATCCTGTGTATTTAGCTATTTTGTCATTTTTTATGCATGTCTATTGCTGCTTTATTCACTGTGGCAAGGGATAGGAATCAATCAAGTTGTCTATCAACAGATGAAATGATAATTATGTGTGTGTGCACGTGTGTGTAATGGAATATTATTCAACTCTAAAGAAAACTAAAGTTTTGTAGAAAAATGGCTGAACTTAGAATGTATACTATTAAGTAAGGTCACAGGATTTCAGAAAGGAAAAACTGCGTGTTTTCTATCATGTATAGACATTATGTATTATAGTCAATACTACTTTGCTGCTTCCATGGAAGCCAGTTTGAGTCTCTTATCCACAAATCAAGTGTGTACAGATGGGCAATTTGAACTTTTGGAAATAAAATAACCTGTAAGTTGGACTTAGTGATTTATCTTGTCTATCTGAAAGTTCTCTTTGACCATTCTTGTAGTTAAATTACAAAGATGGTGCATAAAAATTGCCTAATACCACTTTTCTAATCACTGGCCTTGGGTATTAAGTTGTATGGAAGGCTTTTATTTGGAAACTCAGTTTTCCTCTCAAGGAGTGATTATCTGAATGTCCAGGAATTACTATAACATATTTTATGATGCTCCTAAGCCAAAAACCCAGAACACGATTTTGGAACCGAGGAATAGCAATAAAGAGTAAAGATGGTTTGGGTTATTAGTATAATGGGCAGACACTACCTTAAGTATTGTGTCTTGTCCAAGGCTGGGTTTTCTGATAACTAGACATACAGTCTGGCTAAGGAAAGGTAGCTGATTTGGGAGGTGAGGGTAGGATGCAGTGATAAGAGCATGGGGGGGAGTTGATACTAATAATTGTAGAAAGTCAATCAGATCCATTTTGAATAGGCTCCTGGAAGAGATCTCTGTTCAATTGGGACACTGCTATTGTCCAATATGACACAACCATCAACTTTCCTTGGTCACTTACCTACTGCTAAAGTCACATTGGCCTTCCCTGAGTAGACACTGATATGTTGAGACAGTGAATTCAAGGGACTGTGATTTGATCATAAATATTGTCTAATATATACCAAACTGGAATGATAAATAAGACTGGTTAAGCTGAGGAAGAACCACCAGGTGCAGCCTCAGAAAACCTGATATGAAATTAGCTGCCAAAATGAGACTGGCCAATCTATTATGCTCTGGGTCAGTTTCTCTTATTTATGCTGTTTTCTTTTCTTTTCTCTCCTTTAAAAATGTTTAATTTGTACATTTGATCATGTTCATATATGTGACTGTGTGTGGGTCTGAGTACAAGTACAGATGTGGAGGTCAAAAGACAAAATTGGATATTGGTCTTCACCTTCTACTTCATTTGAGACAGATTTTTTTATAGGTTTGGAAGTTTCAATGTCCAGTCCAGATAGCCCTTGAGCTTCCAATGATTCTTCTGCCCTAGCCTTCCGTCTCTTGTAGAAGTGCTAGGATTACAGGCATGTGCCTCTACATCCAGACTTTTGTGTTTATGGGGATTCAAACTCATATTGTGTTGGTTTTGTGACTGAACTCTATTTCTCCAGGCCTCCTTTTAGTATTAAGCATTCTTTTTCAGGACCAGAGAGATGGCTAAATCCATAAAATGTTTTCTTGGCAAGCAAGAAAATCTACTTTCCAATCACAAGTACACATATAATAAAGCTGGGCATTGCTATTGCAGGCCTGTAGTGTCAGCACCAGGCAAACTGAGACAAGAAGATATGTGGAGTCAGAAGGTGAGATAGTCTCACCAGTTGCTGAGCTTCAAGTTCAGTGAAAGACTGTCTCAAAAAATAAGATGCAGAGAGATTGAGGAATAAAACCAGTTTTGACCTCTGGACTTCACACCCATATGCATATGTACATGCACTAGCACACATACATGAACATGGATGCTTGAATATATGTACACGTACACCATATACATGAAGAATAATAGTTTTTTTCTTCAAGATCTTCTTGAAGTAAAAGTTCTTGACTTGAACGAATGCACTAGAAAAAAGGTTCAGCTGACCCCATGTCTCACCCATGTTAATCTCTACCACTACCAGCACTGTTTGTCACCAGCTCTAGCACTCAGGGCTGTGTGATGGATCATCAGAAAGAAGGGATTGCATGGTAGCACTGATTTATGAACTAAGCATATTTGAGAATTAGACAGAAGGAAGCAATCATGCCTCCGTTTCTTAGGAAGTTATCATCCCTAGGATGTTGCAGGGGATACTGGTGGTCACTTCAGGACTACTCCTGAATCACTTTCCCCAACAATCTATTTTTTCATTGTTGATCTGTTTCTGCCCAACAACTCTTAGCTCCACCAACAATCAAGACTTAGGAAACACTAATGTATAGGGATAAAAACAGAGATAAAAAACAAAAACTCCTCTGTTATTTCATGGCATTGCGAAACTCTGTTACAGGGCAAACAACTCACAGACTGAATTCTGCCACAAATACAAACATCCATCAGTAGAAGTGTTTATCCAGGCTTATCTGGTACATTTCTTGATAACTCTGCATCTGTGGGAAGACTTACAGATAACTCTTTACAGAATAAGTTCATTTTGGGCAGCCAAACCTCTGTGCAAATCAGCCCAGAGAATCATTTATCCAACATGTGACTGTGGTAGCTCTGGATCTGACTTAGTTCTTGATACCTTAAGACCAAGCTTGGCAGGACCTGCGCAATCTTTTTCAGGCAACCACAAGTTTTCAGCATTTATTTCACCATTAAAGATTTATTTCTAACACATTTGCTTCTTAACTAATCCCCTGCTATTGTGTACTAACAATTGGCAGAGACACCTTTGAAGGTGGATATTGATTAATTAATTGCTTCTACAATATATACTTAACAAACATACCAAATGTTTAAACATTTTACAAACTAACTGATAAGTCAGACAATAGTCTGAGCCAGAATTCATGACCTTCTTTTTCTGACAAAATATGGCAATAATTTGAATTTTCTATTATTGTTAGTTTGATGTTCTGGTAAATAGAATTTTAATATTCTTCACATATAGAGTCATTTCTTTCTCCAGGCATGGTGGCACATAACTTTAATTCCAGCACTAGGGAGGCAGAGGGAGGGAGATAACTATGAGTTTGAGGCCAGCCTGGTCTACAGAACAGTCATCACGTTTCAGAACAATCAAGACTAAACAGAGAGTTCCTGTCTCATTGAGAACAAACAAACAAACAAACAAACAAAACCCCCAAACCAAGCAACCAACAACGAAGAGTTAGGAATGAGCGCTTTTGCTTAATTGAATGACGGAGGTTAGGAATTTCCGGAACTGACGTTTTCTGCTAATAAGAAAAAATAAAAATAAAAAATTAGAATAAAATAAAAGTTTGAAAATTTTGTTTCAGATTCCCTCTTGTTAGACCCTCTTCTTGTATAAATTCTGAATGTTTGTATCCCATTACAAAGTAGTAATTGAATTCTCTACAGTATCCTGCTCTACTAGGCAAGCACAGAAGGCTGGATCTTGGGTACTGCAAGGGATCATGGGAGTGCCCACTGGTGGTGGCTATCTCCCAGCTGTTGCTGAGTATATCCTCTAACCACAGAGCTCGCTGCGCATAGTTACACGGTCATTCTCAGCAGCTCTCAACATTTCTTTTTCTCTTTGCTTTTTGCCTTGCTTCTAATCCTTGCTACCTAGTGAACGATGACCAAAGCTCAAAAAGTTCAGATGCTAAATCGATGGTAATTAGTTTCTCATTATTTTTCTAAAAGGTGTGAGTACTTTTGCAAAAATAACTGTAAATAACATTGGTTGTTGCTAGCAGTTGAAACCTTCAAATGGCCTATAATTTTATTTGTGTTAATGAGACACATAAGAACCTGGAGAGCAGAGGATAAGCAAGCTCCAAGGGATGTAATTTGGGTTGTGTGTTATTAAAAAAAAAAAGAAAGGCTATCATAATGCTGCAGGCCTCTCTCAATCTGGAAATGTGTGTTCCACCAAACAGAGCCTCCTAAGCAGAGACCGTCAGTGAGACTAGGCACATTCCATTTGCAAAGTGGACACCAGTACCTGAATAAATTATCTTTAAGATAACTGTGACCAGGATAGAACAACAAAATAGATAGGAAGATTATGAATGAAACAATCTCTCTCTCTCTCTCTCTCTCTCTCTCTCTCTCTCTCTCTCTCTCTCTCTCTCCTTTCCAGATCTACCCATTCATCCTACAAATCACTCAGTTGTTATAAATTTGGTGCTAGGAGTTTGTTAATGACTTTGGTGTACACAAATCTTGATGAAACACTATTCAAGAATATTATGAAAGTTAAGTCACTTTCCCTCACCGAGCTGTAGGCTTCTCAAAGATGTGGACTCATGTGAAGTGGGGTGTGTGTGTGTGTGTGTGTGTGTGTGTGTGTGTCTGCTTGTGTGAGGGTTTCTGTATATAGACAGAACATAGTAATTTCTTAAGTCTATGATAATATCTGGTTACATGATTTCTGCATGTCAGAAAACTTTTGGGTTTTTTTGTTTTGTTTTTTTTTTTTTTGGTTTTTTGAGACAGGGTTTCTCTGTGTAACCCTGGCTGTCCTGGAACTCACTTTGTAGACCAGGCTGGCCTCGAACTCAGAAATCTTCCTGCCTCTGCCTCCCAAGTGCTGGGATTAAAGGCGTGCGCCACCACTGCCCGGCTTCAGAAAACTTTTGAACTAAAGTAGAGAAGCTAACCCATTTAATAAAGATTCTTTTTTTTTTTTTAATTTAATTTTATTTTATTTTTTTAATTTACATTCCAAATCACTTCCCCTTTCCCGTTTCCTCCCTCCCCGAAAGTCCCATAAGCCCCCTTCCCTCCCTCTTTTCTCCGTTCAACCCCCTCTCATTACTCTGTCCTGGCGTTCCCCTACATCCAGTCTTTCCAGGACCAGGGGTCTCTCCTTCCATCTTTTTAGAAATCTATTGATATGCTGATTGTGTCCCTAACTTAAAGAGAGAGATGCCGATGAACATACAAGAAGCCTACAGAACTCCAAACAGACTGGACCAGAACAGAAATACCTCCCGTCACATAATAATCAAAACACCGAATGTTCTAAATAAAGATTCTTAATATCCTTTACATCTTACTTTTTTTTTTGTTTTGTTTTTTGTTTTTTTTCAAGACAGGGTTTCTCTGTGTAGCCCTGGCTGTGCTGGAACTCACTCTGTAGATCAGGCTGGCCTCGAACTCAGAAATCCACCTGCCTCTGCCTCCCAAGTGCTGGGATTAAAGGCATGCTACATCTTATTTCTTGATAGTGCCATTTTTTTTTCACTAGTCAATTGTAAATAAGAATTAAAATACAGGGGCTAAGAAATAAGGTAAAATATTGTAGGATAAAGAAAACCTCTGTCTAAAACTGTTTCCATCTTGAATACTTTTTCTAGGTATTTTCTTAATTTAAGACAGTCTTTTTTTTTTTTAATTCAGAAAATGATAGTTTTCTGGAATTTTAACACACACCATGACATTTTTTACAGTTTCAAGATTATTCAGAACTGGTGAGATGGCTCTGCAGGTAAAGGCATTTGCTAACAAGCTTGAAGCCCTTAGTTTGATTCCTGGGACCCACATAGTAGAAGGTAAAAAGTGACTCCCAGTTGTTCCCTCATCTCCACATACAACGGTAGTCCTGTCCAGTACCAATATATTACATAAACTAATTAATCAATGGAATACAATTTTTAAAACCTTTGAGAGTCTCAAGGAAAAATTCTTGGCTTCTAAAAGCCAGAAAATGGCCCCTGTGGGCCATTTCTCCCATGTTCAGTTCCTTCAGGGAAGCTTAGGAATTATTATAGCTAATGATTTTGCTAGTGAGTCTGGCCTGTGTAATTAAGATCTAAATATAGCTCCTTGTTCTTTCTACAACTAAATCTCTTATCTGGACAAATGACCCATTTATGATAGGTTGTAAAATACCATAGACGAATTATTACATACTTAGGATTTCTCTAATAAAATATACCCAACGATGACTGTCACATCTGCACTGCTAATAATTTTGCAAGAATATTGCTTAATATAAATAACAGAAACTAGAGCATATTACCATTCAGGAGAAGAGAAATAGAATAAGGCCCTATAATTATAAATAAATATACTTTCCTATTTCCAATTGATGAACGTATCTGCATTTTTCTTCTGCCATTTCTATTTCAGGATGAGTGTAGCAGAGTCACTATCTCATCAGCATATTTTTGGTCTTTCAAGCTTTTGCATTCACTGCAGAATGCAAAATGTCATGGTATTTCTTTAAGTACAAAACTTTACTGTGTGTGTGTGTGTGTGTGTGTGTGTGTGTGTGTGTGTGTGAGTGTGAGTGTGTGAGACATGAAAGGGGAGCTATTTGGGAAGAAGAATATCAGGAAGATATCTGGTAGCAAGAGAGCAAAGTTCAACATTTATTATATATGTGTGTGTTTGTGTGTGTGTGTGCATTTATATGTTTACATTTGAAAATTATATATAAATCCATAATTATACATTCAAAACTTATTTATATTAAAATGTCATAGTAAAGACCATCATTTTGCACAATGTATGCTAAAAATAAAAACACAAAGCTTTTTCTTCTCTCTCTCTCTCTCTATCACTCGCTTGCGTGCTCTTCCTTTTCTTCTTTTTTTTTTTGTTGTTAAATATTAATGGACATCCAAGGAGAATTAAAATCTTGTCAGAGACTGCAGTTTTGAGATCACTGGAGTGCCCCAACTAATGAATATATCATATCTGAAGGCAGCAAAGCCTTTTCTCCCCCCCCCCACCCCCACTTACTGACTGTTCAAGCTGCGGACTAGCAGCTGGCAAGCTTATAAGGACAGTCTAGAGTGTGTCTCATTAGAGTTGACCTTGCCTTAGCAAATCCAAACAAGAAAAGACTGGAAGTAACTGTAGAAGGAAGAGGAAATGGGGATTCCATCCAGTCAAACACAGCAACAAAAAGAAAATGGCCTATAACTGGGAAGGAAATTAAACAGAGCTATTAGTTCTAAAAACCTTCAATCAGTTTCTTTTAAAAGTCTAGATCAACCACTGAGTCACAGTAGTTAGCATATAAATGTCTCTCAGGAAACCATTTACAGAGCCTTTCTCCAAACCTGAGAAAATTCACTTGCAATTCTGGCTAGAAGAACCATTGCACCTTCTGTTTTTGTTCACAAACAAAAGCACCAAAGCCATGTGGCTTTCTCATTAACACATTTCCACATCTACATGTGTGCATACATGTGCTTCCTCCCAGAAAACTTGCCTAAGCTTAAGGGTCTCCTTAGAGACAATCACTACTGGATTTCAAGCCTTACTTGAAATTATACTTACCACCATGAGATTTTCGAGGCAGGCATTTCTCCTAGGAGATGTTCTTAGTCATTTTCAATGTAAGAATCTCTACTGGTATGATGATTCATGGAGCAGAAAGAAGGACCAATCTTGTATAGGAATTCTCTTTGCTGAGTACTCTACTTCTACTTATAGTTTAAGCCCAAGAACAGCATCGTTGGTGTCACCTGGAAAAAAGCTCAGTGCAAATTGCACAAACATGTTGACTATGTGTCTGAAATGTACATGTGGCATGGAGAAATAAACAATGATCAAATCTGTCTCACTGTCACCAGCTATGAATGGGGTTGGCACAACATATGAGTAGTAGAAGGACACAGGATGAGAGTGGTGTGTCTTTAAACATGGCTTTGTCATAAAACAGTTCCAACATGGAAGAAAACCATGGACTTCATCACCTGGCTTCTTCCTGGTTGATCACTAATTTCTGGAAGGCTTTACCCAGGTATCAATGGTCCAATTGGGATGGACTATTATCCTTTTCTTGTCTTTCCCTGGTTGAAATGAGTACAGCATGTAGCTTGAGGAAGAACTTAAAGTACTTTTGTCATCTGGTTACTTGCTTCAGTAAACGTTCACAGTTGATAACATTAATATCATCCTGAATCTCACTAAAAATATGAAATCTCCACCACCCAGACTCATGGCACCAGTTTGAACTTTAGCAAACTCTCCAGTTTTAGACACACTGAAGTTTGAGGAGCAATGTAGTATGCTCTTTTCTTTATCTTTAAATCCCTATCCTTGGAGAAGGCAAATGAACCTATGATAAGATCCATGATGCCTGGGATAATTGGAGCAAATAACTGCTGGTGACATCTGCAAGCTTTGGATATCTGTAATTTTTTCAGTTTTCTTTTTATTTATTCTTCTCTCATAAAATACATCTGAAACACAGCCTGCCCTCCATCCTCTTCTCCCAGTTCTCCCATCTTCTCTCTTCCCCCAAATCCACTACTCCTCTTTTCCCTTCAGAAAAGGGAGGCCTCCCAGTGTGACTGAGTTTGAGTTAAATATCCCATGGGGAAATAATTGGCTTAGAAAAGAACACATTGATATGATGAGGACCTTAAACAGATTTTAGGAGCTTGCAGAAAAAAAAAATACTACCCGTGGAGATGTTGAGTGAAATATTTAAAAAGTAGAACTGGCACATTCCGGTGCTTGTGCCTCTAACTCTCTGCCCAGGTGGCTTGGCCAGCCATGCACTGGAGATTTGTGGACATTCACTGGCATGGAGCTCCCTAAATGTCTCCACCCAGCTTGCTAGATTCCCGGTGGCAGGTAACTACCACACCAAACCCATGCTTCAAATCTCCCACAGCATTTGTGGTGCACATCTGACCAACCCACACTTTACCACTGCACCTTTCTCTCTTGAACCCAGATGAGCAAGTGAAAGAAAACGCAACACAAACTTAGTTCAGAAACAATGGTAACTCAGTCTCTGGGCGCAACAACTAAAACCTAGTCTTGTAGGCCTTATTAAAATCTGATTCCACTGAGCCTTTTATTATTTCTTTATTTGTAAAGTTTGCCTTAACTCATTTAGTAAATATACTGTTTATCTGTTAAAATAAAAATCTGATTCCTCCAGTGGCAAATCCTTGCAGATCTGCCATGATACGGGGAAACTCTAGCAGCTACATCTTACCCCTCCACTGTCCCAGTTCCAAAGAAATTTAACTCTCTTCTGCTTCCTCTCTTCTTCTGTCCAACTGGAAGTCCCGCCTACTCGCCCAGTGATTAGCTCCTTTATTCATTAGGGGATTGGTTCACAAGAACAGCACCAGGCCCATCCACAACATGGAGATGTGTTTAATATTTGGCCACTTAATTTATCCTCAAAGGCTTTTTGCAGGGTATGGCCTCAGTAGCAGTAAGCAGTATTCATTTTTTATTAAATCATCTGTGCTATTTTGTTGTTGTGTTTGTTGTTGTCGTCATCACTGAAGGATATATCAAATTTCAGAGAAAACATGGAAACAGAAAGAGAGAAGAAGAAAGATCTATGGGTAGGGGTCAAACTGAAATAAGCTTTAGTTTTGTTTTTCTTTTTTGTTTTTCTGAGCTAAAGTTTCAACTTGCTATGGATGTGTTTAGCTTTGCTTGTTCTTAATTAATGGGCACTTATTCTATTAAAAATAAAATCTTACTCTTTGTGATATACCTCCTTGGAATAAAAGTTGAGCAGAATTAGTGGTAGTTAAAGGAGTTTGACTGAAAATCAGAAATTTCTCCATCCTGCCATCCTTCCCTTTCAGTGACCCATCAAGGTAATGTCTGACTTCATCATGTTTGCAACCAGAATCATAATCAGGCCTGAGGACTCAGTTTATTGCCTAGGAGTGGGATTTTATTTTTCTCATAAAATATGTCTGAAATAGAGCCTCTCCTGCATCTGTGTCACCAAGTCACACCACCTCCTCTCTCCCCCCATTTCTACTCCTCTCTTTCCCTTCAGAAAACAGCAGGCCTCTCAGTGATAGCAAAAGAACAAGATGCAGTATGCCAAGACACAAACCCTCATATCAAAGCTGGATGAAGCAATCCAGTAGGAAGTTTAAGTGTGGTTTTCAGCTCTTTTTTAGTGAGTTACTGGCATGTTACCTTCTTGATACTGGTCCTGCATATTTCCCTATGCAGGAGAAGTCCTCATTGAACTCTCTGGTCATAGTGAATGACCAGCTGCAAGCTCCCTGCATGCAGTTTCAGGATGATGCTAGGTGGATTCATACAGTATTCACAAGGAAATATGTAGAAATAACCAAGTCTTTTGTCCTGAGCTGGCAGAACCCTCTTACAGACTAGCTGTACCTCATAGTATTCTTTTCTTTTCCACTCATTTTAATAATAGTCTCCATTTGGAAAAATCTTACAGCAATTGATGGTCCGCAAAGTACAACCATGTTTAGGGATCTGAGTAGCAATTCTTGAACTTGAAAAATATGATGATGATCAATTTCCTTTCCCTCTTCCTTTCTTGCTTTCCTTTATATGAGTGATCCTACAGAGTGCATTTTTTAGACATCTCTTTCTTACTCATTATCCCCTAATTAATTCCCTTGTTAAATATAAAGTGTGCATTAGGCTTGACTAATGTCTTCCTTTGTGTCTAAGGAAAGAGGAATTTATTACCTTTACATATTGACTCAAGCTGCATAATCACAACTCATTTGTTTAAAGCCCTCTTTCTTCACATGCCATGCTGGAGTTTAGGCCCCAAGCAATAGTCAAGAGTCTCACCTGCCTCTCATCAGTATGATGTGGAGTCAGGTGTTTGCACATATAATTGGCTGTAGAACTGAATGTATTCACATGGAAACTCATCTTTTTCTTTATAAAATGTTTTCCTCTTTACACCATGCAACTGTAAAGGGGATGAAGTAGAATTTCCCAATTTGTGGAGGGAACATGCTGACATTTTAAGGGACAGAAGAGAGGTGTCAAAAAATCTGCAGGCACAAAATCTACATATGTGTTGGTAAACTGGCAATCTGCTCCTCTCCAATTATGTGCTTCCCCCTGAGGAATTAGTAACACAGAAAAGGACTTCAACTCCTCCCAGGGGAGAATGCTCAGCTCTAAGGGATATAGCACAAGATGCAATTATGTGATTCAGCAGTGATAGGGAGAGGGACCAATTAGAGCATAGCTACCAAAGTGTGGCCCTAGGAGTCAGTGGCATTCCTGGGAACTTGTTAGAAATACAGTTTCCCACTCTAGACCTTCTGGATTATATAGACTCTGGTTTTGGTGAATTGTGTTCAGTTAAAAATCTAGTAGATCCCTGCTTCCCTGCTCAATGTAGCATCTTTTTTTTTTAAATGGGAGAAAAAGAACTAGTAGAACTCAGGTGAGAATGCACAACTGAATTGCATCACTCATAATGCTGAGGCAGGAGGATTACAAATTTGAGGCCAGTCAGGACTCTGTACCTAAACCATACCAACATAAACAACAGCAATAAAAAAAAAGATGGCAATATATTCCTAATGAATAGTGCCTGAAAGGGCTTTCATATCTTGGTGACACCATCAAAAATTTCTTATATATAATCATCCCTTCCTCAAAATCCTAAGCTGCTTGGCATGGACTCATCTTTCCTTCCTTTGATTTCAGTGTCTCTATTTTATAGTCCCCAGTGCTTAGATTTTGAGCCAGAAGATCAGTGCATGCATCTGAGATTTGTTCCTTAGCTACTGTGAGACTCTAGGGAAAGTACTCATCACTTCTATGGGTAATGATATTAATAATGCCCGTTAAGTCTTACTTTGGTTAAAATGAGAAGGAATAAACCCCACCTGTATTATTCCATGATGTTTTACTATAATGAAATAAACTGAACACCTCACAAAGAAAAGACTTGTTAGCTCAAAGTTTAGGAAGTTTGAGAATGTGGTGATGGCACCTGCCAGGCACTAGTAAGGAACATCGTGTTCCATTATAACATACCATAGCAGCAGTATGGTTAAAAGTCAGAAGGAGTGATTATAAGATAAGACAGGAAGCTAGAGATACTCAGGGACCATGTTTGTTGTTCGTACAATGGCAAGTACTCCTGCCCATGAAATTGATCATAAAATAACTTTATTAATCCCTTCCAAGGCCAATACTCCAGGGAATGAGCAGCTTCTACCAGGACTTACCTATAAAGTTCCCCTGACTTCTCATCATGGCCACAGTGATCACCAAGCACATGAACTCTGGAGGACATATTAAAATCATAACCAAACAATGGTACCATTTTTCTGAGAAATGTAGGCTATATTAAGTTGGCAGCTGGTGTTTGTTCGTTTTTTTGTTTTCTGGAAGTCAACTTACTAATTCCTAATAAAAAGAATCTCTTCCAAAATAACCTCCAGGATATTTCAGGGTAAAAGTTCTGTTGCCAGCCACAGAGGTAAACAATCATTAACAAATGCCTTGGACTAGTTTCCCAGAAGCAAAGCACTCCGAAAAGATATTAGGGGAAAGGGATTTAGTATGAAATGGTTTCCTGAGTGAGAGTTTAGGATGCAAAGGATGGTAGATACCAGAAAAGAATCCCAAGTGACTCTCCATCCATCGCTGAGGCCCTCTGGACAATGCAGTCGATACTTCAGTGTTTTCCCATAGAGAAAGGGGTCCAGGAGAATTACAAGTTATCTATAAGTCATTAAGCAATAATTACTAACTTACTGCTTCTAGATGGAGGAAAGACATTAGTTTATGAGATTACTTACTCCTTGTGTGTGCTACAAAATGGATGCCAGCATGCTGGTCTTATCCCCTGCAAACTCTGGGAAGTATTCATAGGACTATGGAAATGATGAAGCTTGACACTCTAGAGCCAGGGAGGTGGCTCAGTTGATACAGTGCCTGGTGCACTACACAGAGACCTGCGTTCATATCCCAGAATCCATGTAGAGGCACTGTGTCTATAACGCCAGCCCCAAACAGGTTACGGTTGAAAAAGTGGATAATTGAGCCCTAGTAGACAGCTAGTCTACCTTAAGTGGGGAACTCTAGGTTCGGTGAGAAACCAAGTCCGACTTTGACCTCTGGCCTTCACAAATTCCCTCATGGTACAGTGAATGCACCTATATATCTGTATAAGGCACACATACACACTGAGCTACTGTACGGAGTATGTCTTTTGTGTGCATAGTAAGGACAATTCTAAGTCCTTGGATCTAGAGCTTCTGCACAATGGCCTGTGTTTCTGCAGCCAGGACTCTTGACTCTCGTCTTTCATTTTTGTGTGCACAGGGCTCTTCTGGTCATGTACCTCTTCTTCAATCAGGAAATTGCTCTCTGAAGGCACAGTTAGGGATGGCAGTAGCTGAGAGCTGTGGCCTTTCAGCCTCAAGTGGCCAATTTACTTCTCAGGGGATCTAAAATGATTGACTCTTATCTCAATTTCCCTTGGGCACGGCAACAGCGTTACCAAAGGGCATCCCCAGCCACTCTTTAACCCTGGGTACCAGAGTTGTCAAATTTGCCTGATACATGCACTTAATCATGAGGAAAATGAGGATCTTTACAGAACTGTAATTGAACAAGGTCATTTGAAAGTCACCATTTAGGGCACACTCTGTTTCAGTAGGAGATTTCAGCATAAAACACAAATGGGTTGCTGTTAGTGTGGAGAGGTTTGGTTTGTTTGGGTTTGTTACCTTCTCTTGCCGTTATGTAGAGTTTACAGAGTGAGCATTATGGCATGGAATGAGCATTGTTTGCGGTTCAGCAGGTTTATGGAGACCCGTTTCCATTTTCACATATGCAGAGTTTTCAGTAAAACATTTCTACACTCACATGAGCAAGCTCAAGCAGAAAGCAAGTTCTTCCCTTGGCTGGTTCCAACATTTTGCATCCTAATAAATTCATAGTGGAACTAATCCAGCTGTCTTCTTGCATAATATAAAGTTTGGAAAGGGACTGCTACTATTCAAGGCAACATAATAGTTTGTTTTATACTGCATGGAGTTGTATCATTATAAACATGAAAGCAGCTGGCAATAAATGACTTTATGACAGCTATTTCAAAGGTATAATGAAGAAAACAAAAAGCAATCGAGTTATTGCTTATAATTATGTTGCGTAGATAAGCTCCTCCAGTTTACTCAGAACACCAAACTGGCCCTTCCTATATGATCTTATCCATACTCTAAGATAGTGGCCTTTGAATCACTCATCTGTTTAATAGAATGTGCAACATGTTGGCATTTACGTTTGTAAGTGTAGTGGCTTTGGGCTGGAGAGATGGCTCAGCAATTAAGAGCACTGGCTGCTCTTAGAGAGGTACTGAGTTTAATTCTCAGCAACCACACGGTGGCTCGTAATCATCTATAATGGAAACTGATGTTCTCTTCTGACATGCAGGAATGCATGCAGATGGAATATATATGTATATGTATACGTATATGTATATGTATATGTATATGTGCATGTGTATGTGTTTATACACACATACAGATTTTTTGTTTAAGGGGTAGTATCCTTTGATGTAGTTGTGTATATGCCAGGAAAAAGTGAAATTGATTCTATTTTTAATAGATTGGACAACGAAAGCAAACAAGGACTTTTGCAGTATTTCCTAAATTTCAAAGGTGTCTTATCTCTTTACCCAGTCATTAAATGGGTAAATTTTATTTCTTGAAATGGTCCCCCCACCACAGTACAGTAAACACTAAGTTTTGTGGGTTTTTTATTTTCCTATAGAAAAAAAAACTAAATCTTCATACTCAACAGTATGGAGAAGATAAATAAGTCCACACTGTAGAATCATACGCAGCCGTTATAGACCTGAGCTAGTTCAGCACACACTAGAATCCAAAGGTCCTCATGGCCTAGAATATAAACATGGTAATTCAAGAACACAAAATATTGCATATATTCCAAATTATGTCAGAAAAATCACATGATGTCTTAGTCAGGGTTTCTATTCCTGCACAAAACATCATGATCAAGAAGCAAGTTGCAGAGGAAAGGGTTTATTCAGCTTACACTTCCACATTGCTGTTTATCACCAAAGGAAGTGAGGACTGGAACTCAAGCAAGTCAGGGAGTAGGAGCTGATGCAGAGACCATGGAGGGATGTTACTTACTGGCTTGCTTCCTCTGGCTTTCTCAGCTTGCCTTCTTATAGAACTCAAGACTACCAGCCCAGGGATGATACCACTCACAATGAGCCCTCCCACCCTTGATCACTAATTGAGGAAATGATTTATAGATGAATCTCATGGAGGCATTTCCTCAAGGGAGGCTCTTTTCTCTTTGATAACTTCAGCTTGTGTCAAGTTGACGCACAAAAACAGCTAGTACACATTACTACATTTGTATATATCATGGAAGAGAATCATTTATTCATGAATCTATCAGTAAATGATTATTGGCAAAATGAGCAAAACAGAGGTTGTCATGAGATCTTACACCTTAGGCTGTGAGAGTGGGGCAGGAGTGGGATGGGGAATTGAAATTGGGAAGGCAATGAAATACATTGAGTGCCATGGTAACAGCAGCTTAAGGAAGTACCCAGAAGACTATGTGAAAGATAGTAACTTGGCTGAAAGCAGGATGAGCCTGAGGAGGTAGTGACAGCTGATTAGAGATCTGAAAGGAACAAGGAAGACTTTCATAGAGACATCTCAGAAAAGGAGGGTACCAGGTAGAGGAGACAGCAAGGCCAAAGGCCCAGAAGCAAGATCATGCTTTGGGAACTTAAAAAAATCAGAGGAATAAAGAGGCTGGAAGATTGTGAGCATCAGGGAAAGTTGCAGTAGAGAAGGATCAGAGTGAGACCTTTGGCCTTAGTGCCATGACGAGCCTCTGAATCTAGTGTAATGTTGTGGCAGAAAGTGATTTAATAAAATGAAGAAAGAAAAGGACCTTGTGATTGCATGTGAATGGGGTGGAAGAATGACCACCATACTATTGGTAGTTATGCTTCAGAGGATTGTGATATGATCAAGATAGGGGTATAAAGTATCTACTGCTCTCTGCCCATACCTATCTTGTTTGAGCCTTGTATTCATGCATAAGTTGTATAATTAAGAACTATTTTACTATAATGTTTTTGCTAATTTAAGGTCTCAAAAAATATATTTTAATGCATGGCTCCCTTTAGATCCATCCCCACCTCCCAATGCCTCCCAATTCCATATATATGCATGTTTGCATGTATGTATAGCATGCATCTATGCTTATTCATTTACACAATCTATGGAGTCCGGTTTGTGCTGCATATATGCTCATGGTGGGACCATCCACTGGAGTGTGGCATTCACGCTTCAGGTTCACACTCTCAAAGAGAACAGTCTTTCCTAGCCAGATGCTATCGAATATTAACAACTCCTCATTTAGGGGTCGACACTTGTTATCCCCTTCTGGCTCCATGCTAGGATGTTGACTGGCCTGATCACAGCTGCCACAGCTGCTGTGAGTACATGAAAGCAGTGGTCTTGTGATGGGCAGAAGACATTGTGTTTTTCTAGTCTCCTATGACCTCTGGTGCTTACAGTGTTTCTACCCCCTGTCTCTAGAAGGTTCCTGATCCTTGGATGGAGGGCATGATACATACATACTTCCCACTTGTACTCCTCTGCCACTTATTTCTCCACTCTTTAGTTAGTCGTGAGGTTCTGTTTCTGTGTTAATCACTGCCCATTGCACTAAGAAGCTTCTCTGATAAGGTCCGAGACCTATACTAATCTATATAAATTTATGGGGTAGTTTGATACTAAAATATATTTTAATGCATGGCTCCCTTTCGGTCCATCCCCCACCTCCCAATACCTCCAAATTCCATATATATGCATGCATGTATGTATGTATGTATAGCATGTATCTATGTTTATTCATTTACATAATCTATGGAGTCTGGTTTGTGCTGCATATATGCTCATGGTGGGACCATCCACTGGAGTGTGGCAGTCACACTTCAGGATCACACTCTTAAAGAGAACAGTATAATAACATTTAGTAGAATAATAATAGTAAGCTAACCTTTGGGGCCTGTGAGCTCTCAACTATGGTCTGAGACAGATTTATGGTACCAAGCTAAGAGATATTAAAATCAAAAGAAAAGGTAAAATCAGTTACTTTTCATGCAAGAAAATAAACCAATTTCTTTATTTTCCTTACTAACATTGGCCATTGTCCTTCGTAGCTTGATTATACAAACAGAAAGCAACGGATGCTTTATCACAGTCAGTTTATGAAATAAATTCTTTGACATCCATTGATCTTTGAGCTTGGTGCTAGATGCTTAGTAGTAATTAGAGAAATGATATCCATTATTATAGTCATGCTGTTGCCTCCTAGCACAATAACACTTGTGCTTTTCTTTTAAAAAATAACATTTCTAGAATTGAATAGCTTGCTAAGACATGTACTTCAACTCTTTATGTCATTCTCAGGTGGGGATACTGAGACACTTTTTGTACATGCCACCAACTTTTAAGTAGTTAGTGACCTTAGTCTCTTGTCCCTTCTTTAAGTTTCTCATCACTCCTCTAGTACTTGCCCACCTCTAATCACTCATTTCCCACATTTGGTGAACCTAATACTAGTGACATAGTAAGTGCATTTATTTCCATGATAAAGTCATATCCATATCATAAATAGGAATCCAGCATCCCTTGTTTTAGTACACTATAATTATACAAAGTTTGACCAAATTTCTTTTATTGCCATTGGTTCAGCAATTCTATGGAGTGAACTACTCCTTAACTCAATGACTTGCACCAGGAAGCATTTCTGTCTTGTACACATAGCCAGAGGTTGGTTGGTAGCACAGTTGAGCCAAGTTGAATTTTATTACTCATTTCAGCTTGTCTCTCAGATCTCCTGGACCAGCAAGAAGTATGTATCACTCACCATACTCTCCAAGAGTCTCCTCCAAAGGCAAGATTGTAAAAGTTTAAAACCCAAACATAATGGCCATTGCTATCATGTTGGCAGGTTAAATCACATACTTGAGTCTATCATTCATGAAACGAGGAAATTCTCATAGACCTTGGCTTTGTTGGTGCATATAACTGTAACAAATACCATAGGCTACAAGGCTTAAACAACACATGTTTAGTTTTCAAAATTTTGAAGGCTAGAAAGTTCATCATCAATGTGTCGGTAACTTGGTGTCTAGGTAAGATTGTTTGAATGTAGCTTTATTCCTTAACTATTATCACTGGACAAAAAGAGATAGCCTCTGCCCTGTTCCTTCTTAGATGGACACTATTTCCATTTATGAGGACTTTGCATCTTGAACTAATCCCTCACCAAAACCACCAGCTTGAATATCTTTTATTCCAGTAAAAGTAGGCTTTTGTTCAGTACATTTCAACAAATGAATCGGTAACAGGCATAAACATCCAGATCTGATTACTACCCCAGTGAAATATTTTAGTCACTTGAGGGCACTATAACAAGTAATGATATATTGGATGCCCGAGGTACCTGAAATAGGTGCTAGTCAGCTTAGGTTATGAAGGCTGCAAAGAGTCATTTTCTTCTTGTGTCTTCACATAATAGTAAAGGGCAAAACTAGCTAGATCCACAATGAAAATTCTTTCACCCATGAGAACTCTGCATCACGATCTAGCTTCCCCTAAACAAGCAAATATCATCGCAGTTCAGCCTAGACTTCAGTACATAAATTTGGAGGGGAGAGATGGGTGGGGCCAATCTGTTCAACCATTGTAAAACTGAGGAAATCATATAGCAAGAGGTGTGACTGGAAGGAAGGACAAAGACAGCAATGAGGATTATGTAGCTCCTAATATATAGAACACATATTTTGTGTGTGGCACCTCAAAAATGTCTTACATCATAGAGCTGGCTAAAAGTTTCAGAGCGTGTATGAGAGTCTCAGAAGAAGCTGTCAGTGGATCATATGCTAAGTTGGATTGACAGTGTTCTTATTATTACAAACAGAAATTGCAAAGTGCTCTGCTTCCTAGATGAGGAAACTATGATACAACTAAAGACAAAGTATTGTCCTCTGGATTGTACTGTGTTTAAGACATGGTGCTCATATTCATTTCCTTATTAGAATTCCTTCTGAACTTTGGATATTCTTGCAGTAATGAATACTTGTTAAAAAGTTGCTCTGTCTTTTAAATTAAAAAATATTATCAGGTTAACATGAGTACTTGGTTTTCTGTCTTCCATCTTTCATGGTGGATTTAGTAGACACCTGTAACCCCTTGGCTTTTAGTTGACTAACGAATGAGAATACAAATATGCCCTAGCTTCAAAACTGTTGTCTGAAGACCTTTGCAGACTCTGTGGCATTTGCAAAAGAACCAGCTACAAACATTGAAAGGAGTGGTAGAGGCCTTAAAGGAGCTAGAGCAGAGAGCTTTTGTTAGATGTTTACCATTCTGTATAGGACAAAAATAGAAGGGTGAAAAACTTAGGTATGACAGATTAAAGATTAAAGAAGTGATAGAGAAGTATTGCTATCTAAATATGAGGGAATTTTCGGAAATAATCATTTCCCTCTCCATTTTAATCAAGTTTAGCAGGTGTACCCAGCATGTGGTCCCAGGGCCACATGTTTCATAGTTCCTAAGCATCAGTTTGGTAGGTGACAGTGCCATGTCAGTATCAAAAAATTGTTTGTGCCTGTTGTATAGATCTGCTTATCTTAATAAATTAAATATACTAATTTCAGTAAAATTCTAAATGATAAGCAAACCTGTTGTATTTTGACCTATGGAACATTCTTTTTCTTAGTAGTACACAGAGAAACAAAACAATGTTTCCTGCAACTGACAGCTTCCTCAATTCAATGTAATGTAATACATAATTAAAAACACTTAAGCAGAAGGTGAATCATGAAATGTTATTTGCTTGCAAAGAATGAGAAATCTACCCAAACCAGAATGAACCATAAAATATGTGTATTGTCTCAGAAACTGAAAGATCTCCACGGTTGGAAACACTTTGTAGTTAATTACACCAACTGGTTACTGATACCAGAACTCCCCATCTGTTTATCCTTGTGGGTACACAGCACCCTGTGCTACTTACTTAAGTCAATGGACCCCTTCCCTTGGAATTGAAAATGGGTAGAGCATATCAAATGGCTAGTCTGCTTCCCAGGAGTTTGACAATGAATAGGGATGAGAGAAAAATTCCTTCTGTTCTTATTATGGATCAGAGAAAATAAAGTACTTAGTATAAGAGCCTATGGTTCTATGAGAGGTGATGTTATGGTCAGCTAAGAAGGCTGAGGGCTCTTGGTCTTACCCTCCAGTTAATGAGATAAAAGGAGCAAAACTGGGGGCAAAAACGACATAGGACACAGAATCCATAGACTTATCAATTCTGGTACATTTATAAATGTGAAAAACAGACTTTCAAAGATAAGGAATTGATTTCCACTTGGCAGTCCAATCTACAACTTCACAAATGAAGAATCCTCTTTGCACGCCAAGTGAAGTGGTTGTTTTTCTCCCAAGAGAGCAAGCATATTCTGGTTATGGAAAACGTGCTTAGTCAAAAGCCAAACACAATGAAGCAGGTTTCTGATGGCTCTGTGATCAGACCCCATTGACACAGAGTCCTTTGCTCTCAGAGTTTGCCAGCAGGAGACTCTAGAGTCTTACAAATTAGGCTACTGATGTCATTTCCCAAATTCTACAGGTGACAGCTGAGTTAAAAGTACTTCAAACAAACAAAATAATTGGCCTGGGTCCAGATACAATCTCATATCTCTCCATGAGGTAGTAGTTCTGAGGAAGATCAGTTTTGTTAAACGCAACTTCGAAATAAAGACATCTTAGGCTTCCCATTTCTGGTGTCCACATTGTAAATTTATTATGGGCAAGAACATGAATGTACTATAAAAATCCGTTAGCTTCTCTCTCTTTCTCTCTCTCTCTCTCTCTCTCTCTCTCTCTCTCTCTCTCTCTCTCTCTCTCTCTCTCTCTTTCTCCTCTTCTTTTTCCTTTCCATCGTCTTCCTATGCAATAAAGTGTGATTAATGGTAGAAATTTGGTTTACATGAATTATGTTCAAAGTTATTTTATGTAACATAAATTTTGTATGCCATTACATTTCCATCTCTGCTTTATCACTGCCTCTTTGAGCTAACACAATAATATTACCAAAGTCATCCCCCATTACATTATCATTTCCCTTCACAGTTAAGGCAACAATGTCATTTGAGGATGAAGCTATTTCTCCTTGTTAAAACAGACAAGACATTTCGTACACTCCGACTTACTTAGACAGTTGCATGATTGATTCAAGAGAGGACTGGAGCCCAGGCATATAACTGTTGTCCTTTTCTGCCCAGTGCTTCTTTCCTCTGCTAAATCTGATGGGTAAACGATTCATGAAACTGAACTTGAGAGAAAAGTGGAAGGCAGTTACTTCAGATGAATTCTCTAGGAAGCAGACTCTGAGACAGTGAGCATGTCTGTTAAGAAGTACTTCAGGGTTGGCATCTGGGGAAGAGAGCCATAAAGAAGCTGCAGTAGACTAAGGAAGAAGTGGGAGGCAGGCCCAGTGCCAGGTCCTGCTGACACCATACAGAGCTCTGATACAAGAAGGGCCTTTTATTATTACATTGAGGAAGCCAAAATGTCTAGGCCTTTGTACCCTTCATTGATCTGTTACTGGTATGGGCTGCCCCCAAAGGGTCAAGGTTCTGAGTTTGATATCGTTTTACAGCCAAGACAGTTCCTGAAAAGTCTTTTCATGAAAGACTGTCTTCTGATTACGGTCCTCAAAGAGGGGTGATTTGTCCCTAAAGGAACATTTAATGATCTAAGTATTTATCATCATGACTAGAAAAGTGTCCCTGGCATCCAGTGGAATGTGTCCAGGGACACTCCAAACATGCACAAGACAGCCTCTAAGAACAGATAAGAATATGATTCAAAACATTAATAGTGCTGAGATAAGGACGGCTGGCTCTAGGCCAATAATTCCTTTGAAACAAGCTGCTGGGCATCACTCTGTCTACTCTTGATATCATTAGTGAGCATATAGCTTGTCAGACACTCTTTCCCTCTTAATATTCCAACAAGCCTTTGGAGGCAGGCCTCGTGTTTTCCTTTTGCCAATGAGGAAACTGACCTTCAGAATGGTTAAACGAACTGCTCCAATCATGAAGCAGAGGAGAACAAAGTGTGGGATAGAAAGCACCTGCTTGTAGAAACAGTTGTTGGGTCATCTTCTTTCCCCTGAAAGTTTACAGCTTGCTACTCCAAATATAGCCTGCTACATTACTGCCTGTTCTGAGTTGGGGACAGAAGCAAAGAGAGAGTACAAGGGCAGAAGCTGGAGACAGGATTCTTTATGTTTTTCTTTTTTAATTGGTAATAGACATTTTTCATATGGTGTATTACAGTTTCTCCTTCACCAATGTGATTACAGCTCCCCATCTACCCAAATCCACACCCTTTCCTTCTATTATTAGGATTCAAGCAGGCATCTAAAACTTTAGTAAAATAATGTAACATTAGTTAAGAGGAAGAATCAAACAAACATGAATTGGGCAAAGCAAATAGGCTACCAGAAAAAAAATAAAAAGAGGATCCAACTAAAAAGCACAAAGACACATTCATTCATATGCATAAAAATCTCATAAAAATATAACACCAGGAACCATCATATAGTTTCAAGGGACCTGTTGCGGGGAAAAGAAAAGAAAAGAAGACAAAAGAAAAGAAGAGAAAAGAAAAGAAAAGAGAAGAGAAGAGAGAGGGGGAGGGAGAGAGAGAGAAGAGGAAAGGAGAAGAGAGGAGAGAAGAGAGGAAAGAAGAAGAGAGGAGAGGAGAGGAGAAGAAAGGAGAGGAGAGGAGAACAGAGGAGAGGAGAGGAGAGGAAAGGAGAGGAGAGGAGAGGAGAGGAGAGGAGAGGAGAGGAGAGGAGAGGAGAGGAGAGAGAGGGGAGGAAAGGAGAGGAGATTCCCAGAGAAAGCAGTATGAGACAAGGAACCTCCAAAAGCAGCAGAGTTTGGTTTATGTTGGCTGGGCATGCAGTCTGTCCTTAAGAGAAGTTTATATACCTAAGGGGAACTCTATTGAAGAAAACTAATTTTTATTTGTGAGTGGTTATCAATTGGAGATAGCTGCTGGGTTAGGAATGGGGTTGTATTTACTTCCCCTCCCAGCTCTGTGACTCCATTGTCCTGTGCAGTCCCTATGCATGCTGCTGTGTGAGTCCCTGTGAGTTCCTAGGTCAGTCCTACTGTGTTTGGAAGGCCTTGTTTCTGTTATACTTCATCTCCACTGGCTTTTACAATCTTCCTGCCTCCTCCTTCTGAGCTTGGAGGGGAAGGATCCCCCTTAAAGAAGACATCTCATTTAGAACTCAGTATTCCAAGGTCTCTCACTTTGTATATTGTCTCACTAGAGTTCTCTGTATTTCTTCCCATCTGCTGCAGAACGAAACTTCTCTGGTGATGGCTGAGAGAGCCAGTGATCTATGAGTATAGCAGTAGGTTGTTAGATGTTTTATTGCTATATTACTTTAGCATAACCATAGTATTTTGATTTTTCTTATGTCTCTGTCCTATCTAGTCTAAGGTTCTTGGCCATCCAAGCAGTATCATGTATGGGTTCTAGCTCATGAAGTAGGCCTTAAATTCAGTCAGATAATGGTTATGTGCTTTTACAGCATCAGTGTATTTTGCAAACAGGTCACCATTGTAGATCAAAGGTGTGTAGCTGGGTTGGTGTTTACCTTTCTCCTCTGGCAGCCCGAAGTACCTGGTACCTTGAATGCTAGTCAATAGAGGGGAAGGTTCTAGGTTGGCATCAGCTTGACTTCTCCATGTTCAATGAGTTATATTTTTATTGTCTTCAGCAACGAGACCTTACTGTCAGTTTATGGAGTCTATCCAAGAGTCTTGACAATATCCTTGGTTGTATGGGGATATCTATAGCCATTTGGCCAACAACTTGAATAGATGTAACCCATTCCTGGATTTCATTTGGTGGGGAGAGATGTCTAGTTGGGCCTAATCTGAAGATGCCTTCTGCATGTCAAGGATAGGAATTTGAGATTAAGCGATGTCTGTACAATTAATCCTTGTTACATGACTCTATTTTTAATATCCTCACTCTATTCAAAGACCCTGAGACCAAGTCTCTTGCCTTTCAGCCCCGTAAAAGTCTATTCTTTGTCTAATTCAACACATACTAAGCATTCAATTCTCACTCCATCTTTGGATTTTCAGTTCCTTATAAAAGCATAAATGCCACAAAAATCTTGAATTATGTATATGTTGAGCTTTCTCCATTGATATGCTTTGGACACTCTAGCTGAAGAACTCTTAAGGGGTTGGTGGTAATCAAATCCCGCTTCCCCTGAACAATTGTCTTTTGAGAATCCTGAACATTTAACATCTGTGTCTTGTGAGTTGATCTACATACTTGAACTCACAGGTCTGAGCTAACTTCATGAACGGAAGCAATTCCATTGTCAAGCAGAATAATGTCTCTATGATGATATTGAACAAAATTATTCTTTAAAATTTACTCTTATTTCTGTGGTTTATTCACAGGCATTTCCCTGCATTTCAACAGGCATTTATGGTAAGTGATTTAACATTTGATAGTATTTGTAATTTTGCTGTTGTTTATGTAGTTGTTGTTGTTGTTGTCGTCGTCAGATCGATGGGGGATAGGTAATGGTTAACTGGAAAAATACAAGATTCTTCCATGAATTTATTTTTCTATGACTCAGAGAGACTGAAAATACATGTCAAATTCCACCAAGGAACCCCAGAGGGTTATTCAGATTGTTTTGTGTTCTTGAATTTGGTTACATTGAACATCCAGATGAAATGATTTGACACATGGCATCTCTAAGTCTTTTGTTACATTAAAAAAAAATTGTCCTAGCAAAGTTGTTTTCTTTAATAAAGTCAGATTTTCTCTCAGAAAATGTATAATATAAATAAAGCCTGGCATCTTTTTTTTTTACTGTGAGTTACAAAAAAAGCATCAAAATACACAAACATATATATCTGTATCTTAAGCTTTTAGGATATTCAAAGAAGTGACTGTTAATAAAAACAAATACTTTTAATAACCTGCAAGTGTTTTCTTACCAGCTATTGATAGATTGTTTTAAATAATGAGATATGTACTTTTTTTTATCTTAGTATTCCTTTAAATGCCTCAATTAGAATAAGATGGAAAAGGTCCCAACAAATAAAATGAAGTGACCAAAGACTTGATTGTTCATTTCAAGGTTTAAGGCAGGACTTCCTCCTCCTCTTCTGATTACACTTTAGAAATCAAGATTACATGTTCACTTTGTGCCACTCCCTCCTCACAAATGTCCACATAGAAATGTCCACATAGAAATCTTAACTATTGGCTCAAGGGAAACATTGTTCCCAGGTGGTAATGTGCCCAGTTCCAGCCTTCAGTGTGTGGGGACTGTGGCCAGGTATCATGGCAGACATGGTAGTTTTCATTGTGAGGGCATTCCTTCATCACAATCTTGATTTTCCTCAACAACAACACAGGGCTGCCTAAACTATAACATTGGGCTCTTTGTCTATGATCATGTTAAGCCACCGATCCCTTTGTTTCTGAAAAAAAAATTTTTTATAGCAATGGCCAAAGAATTATCATAGGATAATTCTGTGAAATGGAGGGGAGGTTATCTAGAAAGGAAAAGGAAAAGGAAGACAAGGAGTGACCCTAGAACAGACAGAGAATACCAAGTCCCATCTAATATAGAGTTGTGGCCAGTGTTCATTCCAGAAGGACAAGAATTCATTCTTAGAAAGTTTAACATGGCTGGAAATTTTATAAATCATTCAAGTCTCCTCTTGAGAGAAGGAACTAGTAAGAACAGTTGGAATTTCAACAGAGTGGGTCATACTAACTTAGCGAACGGGCTGGGCTTTACTTATTCTTCTTATTGCTATGATGAAATACCTGGCAAATGTAACTTATTGAAAACAGGGTGTTATTTTGGCTCTTAATTTGAGTGTATCATCCTTTACAGTGGGGAAGGTCCGGTTGTGGGAACACAAGAGAGCTGGTCATATTGCATACATAGTTATGAAACAGAAAGATGAGTGCTGCTCAGTTGGCATCCCCCTTGTCTTCAGACTAGGATCCCAACCCCTGAAACAAGGCTGGGTACATTCAGGGTAGGACTTTCCTTCTTAATTGATATCTATGGGAATACCTCACAGATACACAGATAGGTGTATCTCCCAGGTAATTCTAAACCCAGTCAAGCTGACAATGGAGACTAGTCATTTCTATTGCTACCAGGCCAAAGGATACAGTACTCAAGTCATGGTTTCTTATCTCAGTTCTCTTTGTTTTTGTTAAATCTATGAATGAGTCTGTTACCCATGGCAGTTAGTACCAGAGACCTATGTTCAGTTTTAAGTAACATCTATTTAAGTAACTTATAGAAAATTCCAAGACGCCATAGTTTATGGCCCATTCTACACTAGACACTTTGAAGGACACACCCATTTCCCTTGTGAAAGAAAAGCTTTCTGTCTAATCTTCTATCCCTTGGTCGGACACATATTGTTAAATGCTTGTTTTCTTTTCCAGTAGTAATTCCTTCTTAATTACTTGCTTAGTTTTACTTCCTTCTTGCTTTCTGGAAGTTTGATTTTGTAATGTATTTAAAGGAAGTAATCTTTGGCTACAAAGGAAAAATAAAACAAGAAAAAAAAATTTTCAACATTTGTAGTTCCTTGCACAATTGAGCAAAATTTTACAATAATTTTAGGTTCCGCTCTCTGCCTCTTTCACTCTATAACACAATCCATGCTAGATTAATTTTTCATGAAACCACTTTCTTCAGGATCCCCATCTGCTAAGGCTTATATTCCATTACTCCTGAGTTCATTTTCATCCTGCCTCCCTAGAAAAACGGGCACTTTCTATGTTCCCTCAAACTATAGTACTTTCAAAAAGAGGGGGGAAAACCAAACCCTCTGTGAGAGGACATAGAGTAATGGCCTCATGTTTATACGATTTATATACTTTTGCATGTTTTAAAGAAACAATTAAGTTTGTAGCAGCTCTGCTTTGGTTTTGATATATGAAACAATTCCCTTAAGCTTGTGATCCTACTGTCCCAGCTTTCTAAGTACTGAGCTTACAAGTATAAAACATCATGTCCAACTTGCACAGTTTTCCTTTAAGTAATTAATTATTTAGTTTTTTGTCATGGAAGTTATTTTTGATGAAATACTTGTCAGGATTAGTATTTTTCCAGATCATCATTTGGTATTCATCCATTCTGATATATCCTCTGTAACTCACATCTAACAATTCTTAGAACACATGGATAACAAGCTCCAAGGCTCCATCTTTTCTATAAAGCACTCCATTATCACACCTGTGATCCCAGACACAGGCATCCATACAACAAAGTTGTATGTTATCTGCATTATCTCCATCCTTGCTTTCTACCCCATACTATAAGAAGAAATACTACACATATTTTAACATGTTTTACTTCAATCTCCAGGAAGCCTTATAGATTATTGCACCTCCTGATAACTTTTGAGGATTAGTACATGAATTATAAACACTACTTCATGTTATTGTATACAGTTTTCTGAATAAGTTTTATATTCATAGCCAATTTGTATTCTTATTATCATTATTATTATTATTTTGTGGTACAAAATGTCAAGTCTCTTTTACTTTCTAAGCAGATATTATACCACCAAGCTGTACCTCATAACATAGAGACTTCTACCATCACAATATCCTGGTGCTTATACTTTGCATAACCCATACCCAACAGGAAACTTTGTGCCCTTTGATTAGCAAATATTTTTTGTTGATAGTAATAATGTCACACAAATTGTTGCCTAACTGGAGATATAGAATAATAAATCTTTGATTAGCAAAATAACAGAGAAAAGTAATCAGTTGTCATTTTCCTTTTAAGATTTTCTCTTGATATATAAAACACAAACATTTTACATATCCACTTGCTATTCTGGGTTGTGTTGCTATATGGATACATTGTACAATGTTCAAATAAGGTTGCATATGTCCATCACCTCAAGTATAGTTATCATCAAAACTTTCAGAATCATTTCTTCTTGCCTTTTGAAATATGTCACGCTTTGGGTTATCTATAATCAATCTGCCCAAGTGGCATTTTCTTGTTTGGTAAACTCCACTCATTTAGAGAAAAGAAACGTTTCTAAAAAGTATCTCAAAATGGAATTGGTGTTTGTGGATATGATAGGCCAAATGATGACGAAGAACTTGCTCATCTGAGAGCCCAGGCTGAGGGAACAGGGCATTTCCCTTACCAAGAATCATCTGGTTTGTTACAGCTCCTGGGACTGTGGTCAGTGTGGGATATACAGGCCAGTGGGCTGATATATTGTGACTTCTGACTAACCTCACCTCACAGGCTTCTCCTATAGAGACTATTAAAGTGGACTATTATATTCCAACCTGAGAACATGACCAGCCCCAACACTCATAGCTACATGACCCCACTCCTTTTCCTACTTTTTAACTTTGTGGGGGCAAGCTTTGGAGTGCCCCAGACACAGGTGAGTACAGCAGCTACCCTATGATTCAACCTGATTTAAGGAAGCGACATGGTTGGAACAGTCTGCCTTCTTTGAAGTTTTCCTGGAGGAGAAAGCCGACTTTACCACAGGGCCTTTCTGGGCTTCTGCCTAAGGTTTGCAGCCCAGCTGCCCAGGGCCCCAGACCTCCTGCTGACTCTCAGGATGAAAAGCCTCATTTAGGAAGGCACCAAAGAAAAACCAGTGTTACTTTTAGAAAAATAGATCCAGGTGAGGCTAACCCTCTGGATCCCTGTTAAACATTTGAGTTGGCGTCCACATTAGTCTCAGAGGGACGATTCTGAACTTCTCTGATGGACTTTTCAGATCCGATGCGTGCCTTCTGCCCTCTGAGCCCCATTTGGATACTCTGGTGCTAATAAGTTTAAAAAGAAAAAAGAAAAAGAAAAAAGTAAAAAGACTAGACATGATACAGAGCAAAGGAATTTTTACTAGAAGCAAATGGCAAAAGTAGTTTTAGTCTGTTTTACGAGCGTCGCTAGAGTTAACTGATATGAAGTCCAGGCAGAAATCTATGTCAATTGAGTACTGGGAAATTGAATAAATAGTCTCTGGGGAGAAAAAGGCAAACATCTGAAGTGTGGTTGTATATGATGGGGTATTTTTAGAGAGGAAGGAATTTTACACAATGAATTATTGGCTGACAACCTGAGCAGACAAGTACAACACTGCTTAGCTGAAGTAGCTCCTGTATGTGCTCATTGCATCTGCTAGAATGCAAGGTCTATTCTGTTCAAAATCCCTTACCAAATGTTGCTGGCCTGAACTTTCTAACTGAGCTCTTCATTGAGATTTTGGTTCATTTTCTGCTCCCAATAAGCACAAAGGAAATAGTGTGATATGTTGCTAAGTGTCCATGTGCATGGTAAATGAGTTTTGTTTTGTTGTGTGTGTGTGTTTGGATGGTTGGGATTTTTTTGTTTGTTTTGTTTTGTTTTGCTTTTTGTTTTTGTTTTTGTGAGTACAGCTGTGGTCTAAATTGACAGGCATGCCTTGGAAGGGATTGAGGGCACTCCCCTGATGACCATGCTGGGGGCAAGCCTGCCTCTGTGTGCTTTAAAGGCTGGCAGATTTGAGAAGGTATGGCCACCACTGTTGTATAATTCTGAACTTGCTGGAATGAATAGCCCACTCTAGTAATGTATTTGGGAACCAAGGGGTGGGGAATGACTAAAGTATGTGCCCTTTCTTTCATCTCTGCCACCCACCCCCCTTCTAGATTTTTTTCCCTCTTCCCTTTGATATTTCCATTTGCTTTGAAAACTTCCTTTTAGGTGATCTAATAATGATTTGTCTCCCTTTCATAAAAATCTGCCTTCTGGCATGCTAGGATTTTTATCGTTGTCAAGTTATACCCACTATAGGAAACATTATCACCCTTGGCAATCCCTGATTTAACCACTGCTCCACAAAGCAGATGATATTAGAATCCACTGAGAAAACAAGTTGCTGCTGTCTAACCCATTTTATATTCCATCCCATTTGAATGTTGTTCTAGGAGTTGACCATCATGATGCAATAGACAGACCTAGCTTGAGACAACAAAATCCCTGCTACTTGATGCCTCTAACCCTCTAAAGCCTTTTGATTTGGATAAACAGTTTCAGCCAGTGTACTCAGACACACTCTTGTTTGCACAACAAGATACAGAGGTCTTTCTTGCATTTTCTTTCTTTCTTTTTTAATCTTTTTTTTATTTTCTAAGTTTTTTTATTTACATTTCCTGCGTTTTCTAAGTTACAGGGGTCTCTAAAGTTAAAAAAGACATCATAGAAACCCAAAGCAAAACATTAGCCTTATGTCATGTTAGAGAATGCATTAGGAAACATTCTCAAGCATCTAACAAAGGTATTGGCTAGTTTACCTTGTATAAAAAAGGCAGTAAGTGTACATGGGTGGGCATCTCTCAGGAGCTCCACTGAAATTGGTTCTGAGGGTACTGAGGACACAGTGGGAAGCTGACCCTCCTTGCCCACTATGCTGTTTCAACTCAACTGTAATGATTACTTCAAAAGTGATTTGAGTTGCATTTTATTTATTTATTTATTTATTTATTTATTTATTTATTTATTTCCACTCTTTCTGATGTTTAAGTATGTGTTCCCTTGTATTTTTGCCAAAGTACAACTCTGACCAGGACTTAAAAGGAAACCATGAGTTCTGAACCAACCCTTCCTTACATGCTACTTATTATGATTATGCTACATTTTTTTAAAGGACCACTGCTAGAAGAAACATTAAAACATGAAGACTTTTAAGGATCTAGGAAATGGACACTAGAAAATCTCAGAGCCTGCACATTTCACTGTACATGTGGGTATGCCTTTCAGACACTTTGAAAACTAGAGCATTATCAAGAAGCAGGCCCCTACAGATCTTCTTGGGAGGATTTCAGAACTGACCACATGTCAATGAAATTATTGTTTGATGAAGCAGTCTAGAATGGCTATTCTTGCCTGGCAGTGATGGTAATTATCAGTCTTTGTGGTCAATTTGGCTGAATCCCAAATCATCTAAACAACACATTTCTGTGTATGTCCTTAAAGGTATTTCCATAGAGATCTAACCATCCAGAATCCAACGCCACTACCCATGAGGTCATGACCCAGACTGAAGATGAGAAGGAACAGCATGCACAGAATCATGAGACATAGTTTTATCTTGGGAGATTGTGGGTTGCATGTTTCAGGTAATTGAACAGAAATTTTATTTCAAATTTCTGTATCCCCACACATTTTCTTACCCTAAGTGGAACAGCAACCATTTACCTTGTTTCTTGGGCATACTTATATCTAAAGGGCAAGTTTCAATAAACATAGCTGAGCTGTCTTGAAAAGAGATTTCAAAAATAATTCTGACAGTTCTTAGAGAAGTCAAGTATGTTTATTTCTTCAGGACAGTGATTTTCATGTCAAGTCCAGTTTTAGTCAATGATTCTATTTTTAAAATATATCTTGTAATCCATTGAAATGCAGACTTTTACTTAGAGTAAAGCTAAGTTGCAGAGAGAGAGAGAGAGAGAGAGAGAGAGAGAGTCTAGAGTTCTGTGGCTTACTGAATGTAGATGCTCTCCCCGCCCCTTGGCCTACAGATCCAAATTAAGCATTGTGCTTATGAGAAGATTTGTCTTCCTCTGTAATTTAAGGATCTGTGAATATGCAGTAGTGCCAAGTAGTTACTATGATGACGTTGATTTCATTGACTTATCTAGTCTGATGTTAGATATCTCTGTCTGTCTGCCTATCTGTCTGTCTGTATGTATGTATGTATATATGTATGTATATATCTATCATCTATCTATCTATCTATCTATCTATCTATCTATCTATCTATCTATCTATCTATCTATCCATCTATCTTAGTTATCTATATCTACATTACTGTTTGACTCTCTATAATCATATATCTATATCTATCAAGAGAGAGAACAGACCCTTTATCACACTGCCCTTGTATACAGACAAATTATGTACCTTCCAAATAGAAGAAGGCTTTCAGTGACCAACCTTAAACAGAGGGTGAAAGTTTCAACTAGCTTAGGATGCACTGGCATGACTACAGTTCTGTCACATGAGAAAAAAAATCTTGACAAATTTCCAGACTTCACTACTCATTGGACATAAGTCAGTGAACCAAATCAGACACCTCTGGTTAATTTAGGAATAGTATCATCTGGAGTCACTGCTTATTTTATAAGAATAGGGTGATAATTTTAATAGTATCCACTTTATTACAGTGTCTTTATTACCTTCAACACTTAGATTTTCAAAAGAAGAGATTTTTTTTAAGGCATTTGAACAGTAACCTATACTTTGATCCTTAGCCAGCCCATTTAAACATTCAGGTCTTGCCTGAGATACCCTTAAACTCTTTGTTTCCCATATTTTTCAGAAAAAGGCTCAAGGATACTCATCGATGCTGAAATCAACATGTTGAAGAGACACAAGTAGCAGTACAGTTTCCTGCACTGTGATTCTGGCCTTTATTCAAAGAAGTTCTTGAATGAACTTACTGTAATTTCTTCTGTGTCACCCCAGTCCTTGAGGCTACATAAAGTATAAACCTACCTTCAGGGACCCTGAGAAGATGAAGCAGTATCCCACGAATTTAGGAACTCTGGGAAATCAGAGTTGAAAGACAGAATCTGATCATAGAGGAAATATTGCTGCAAGAGTCAATTGTGATATATCACTGTGCAGTCAATTCTTAAAATGTTTACAACTAAGTGAAGCTTTTTATACTTATCTTCCTGTTCAACCATGGTTAACAAGAGTTCCCTGCATGTGACTAAAAATTGAACTGAAATTAACAAAATCATCACGAAGTTGCCTCATCTCTATGATGTGTTCATCTATATCCATTTTTAAATGTTATAAATGAATCTGATTTTACCTGGGTCTCCCTTCTGATCAATGGAATTTTCTGTATAAAGCCACCTTCCCTTTCATGAAAATTCCATTCTTTTTATCAGGACTTATATCTTGAAGCTGACCTCTGAGTTCTATATCTGATAAGTCCCAGTACCTAAACTGGTGTTAGATGTATAGGAAGTCTTAATATTTTATTCCAATAAATAAAACCTAAATAAGAAGCTGTAAAACAGTAAGAGAGGCTACTGACACATCCAGAAACCCAGATAATCATTCAGAAAACACTGGTATTTACTACACATTGATTTCTGTTTAAGGAATGACTTCATTTTGGATTTGACAGGGATAGCTAAAATGTCAGTTAACAGTTTGCATGGCAATTTTATTAAAATATAGCCCACCAACATAGACGTTTTCCATTTAAAGTGCTTTTAGTTTATTCAGTGAACTATGCAGACATTATCATAATCTAATTTTAGGAAACGTTCATCAGACCCCAGAATGCCCCATATTAGGCATCAGATCCATCTGTCTTTTCTCTCTAAGCCTTAGGCAACTCATCTATTCAGATTCTGCTTTTGCAATATCTATGATAAAAGGAATCAAGAAATACATGTCATTTTATATTTGTTTTAGTTTTTAATTTATCATAATATTTTAGGTCTCATCCACATTGTGACATATGTCAGTTATTAATATGCTGCTGTATGTATGTGCCACATTGCATTTTGCTTAGTTATGTAGCAGTGAGTGGAATATAGAACTGCAATTGAGAAAATATTCCATGAAACAATCCACACTTGCATTATTGGGTTCCCTTGCCTTTTTTGCTTTTCTTCAAAAATCTTCCTTTTCTTGATAGCTCTAGAGTGCACCGACCTATATGGTCTGCGTCATTGTGTGTGATCCAATGCTGTTTATCACTACAGTACTTTTCTCTCAGGGGTATATGGGAGACTGGAGAAAAAAATCCCTTGATCAAAGTGGCCTTGGATATGAATTTCAGGGTCCCATTGATCTACATTTAAATGCTAACACCTTTTATTATTAGCTGTGTGGCCTCAGGAGATTAATTAATCTCTCTATGCCTCAATAACCTAACCTGTCAAATCGAGTTAATATTGACAGTTATGTGGGTTTGTTGTAAAGATTAAAGTATATAAATGATGAAAGTGTTTTAAGGTCAGATATACAGATATGCATTGGACAATTTTGTTTGCTGATGGTGTCAGTGTTTACATTATTTTTATGCTAACATTGATCATTTTTGTTCTCCCACTGGACTGAGAACTCCTTGATGTACAGGATTTGGGATTGTGTTCAGTACTATAGCTTAGAGTCTGAAGGAGAACCAGCACTGGTACTCAATTGTCTACCATTTGAAGGAGCCTTGAATTCTAACTAGCCATCCCTTACACGAAAGCCTCTCTGTTGTGTTATTTTGCCTGGAAATGAGACCAGTGATCTCATCATGCCCCGTTCTCTCCATCTTATGTAGCAATTACCATGGGACTGAAATGTTTCCCAGTAGAGACAACTTCTCTTCTTGGCTCCCTGCAGTTTATGTAAGCCCTAGAAATGATATAGAAATATATTTAACTTGTTTGTAAATGAATTAAAGATTTAGTAGGAGAGACAAACCAGTAGTAGTCATTTGTGGTCTTGAAAGTGAAGTTCTGTGTAGTAGAGCAACAGATCCTATGGGTAACACTAAATCACATTTCTCTACAGTCATTTAAACTATTCCTTCTTAAGCAACATTGAGAGATATTATCCCAATGCTTGTATTATAGAGAGAAGAAACCTACTATTTGTTTTGGTCTTCTCAAATATCCCTCCCCCCATCACCCCTGCAAATACATAGTTTTTCTTTCTAAGAATGCTAAAATTTCTTTTGGTATTCTAAGCCACTTGAGAAATGATAATGGACCCTTACTTTCCTGGTTTGAAATAATGGGACAAAAATATTCTGAGTCTTGTCTAGCAACATTAAGCCTAATTAATCTAAGAACTAAGATCACTGCCAGTGCAGGCAACAGGGCAGAGGGGCAAGTATAGAGAATTAGGAATCCATTGGATCTGAGATTTTGATCTAGAATCATCTACACACTAATCTTTTTTACAAATGTCAGTTTCAAGTCTCTTCCTTTTTTTTCCAATTTAATGTGTATTTTTGTTTTGTTTCATTTTTGTTTTTGTTTTAGTCAGGAGTAATTTTACACATGAATGTACAGTACTTACATCATATATGTTCCTTGCCTTTTCTGCTTCAATTCTTTCCATGTCCACCCTCTCTCATGTTAGTGTTTCCCATATGGTCATGTGTTTACAGGCAACCACTTGGGATCAGATAACCATGGGGAATTGTCCCTGGAGAAAACTTCTCCATCTGAGACAGCCATTGACTCCCTGTAGCTGGTAATCAAGGTTTGGGACTTTGTGAAATTGGGCTTCCTTCTGTAGGGAGAAGAGAAAGGAGTTGGATTGAAGTTTTTCCTGATCTTCATGGAGTCCCAAAGATTGATGGTCAGTAGGAGTTTTCAACTTCTCTACCATCCACTTTCACTCTTACTTCTGTATCCAAGCGACTGCTTTTAACCAAATCATGTTTATAAGAACAACCTTGTATCAAGCCATTGGCTTCCCTATTTGTAACGTATGACAGCTGAATTAACATAGAAAGTGCACATACATTCATCTTTCTTTGCATCATCTCAGCATTTCTTGCACTCTATCATCAGAGTGACTGTTAAAGGAAAAGCTGACATGTTTATTTTCAGGGTACCAGGGTCTAGCCTATGCAAGGGAAGATTTTTTTTTAGTTGAAATTGTTTCTATATTCTAAAGCCTGAGTATATTGCAATCTTCTTAAAATGCACCATATTACTTACTATTTAGCCAATGTTTCAGCCCCATCCAATAAATCGTCTTGTATTATTAACCCTCAGGAAGATGCTCATCCTGTGGTTTATGGTGCTGCTGGACAACTGCCAAAGCCCCATTCTGAAAAGTCAGGCAGGCATTCTACCAACCTTGTAAATGCCAGTCCCTGCACATAATTACAGAGGCCTGGGAGAATGATCACCAGCAGCCAAAGGGCTCCAGGCTTCTGCAAATTCTGAATCCTTTAGCAAGCCAGCAAGACTTGCCTACACTGCCCCCAAGGAAAGGTTAGTATCCTAAATTATAGCGTCTCAACTCTTTCTTCAACTTTACAAATATCTTGTCTTCTCATCCATAGTGAAGAAAGAAATGCACAGCGTTGCTGTTTCTCCATGTTATATACGGATGAAAATGAGGACTCATCAACTTTTCCATCTTTCATAAAACAATGAAAACATGTCTCACTGCCAACATCAAATTGTGATACGCATCTAGAGATCCAAGAGATGTAAAAATAGGCATCTTGCAATGGTTTTCTTAGATTGCTCTGCATAATTCTGAAGGCGGATCTAGGGAATATGTGGTATGTTTTTCAGGGGGAGGGGATGAAGTGTAGAAGGTTTTTATAGGAAGCATCTTAATGGGGCCCCTCTGTCAACAGACCTCAGTCTGAACTCTGCTCATTACCAGGAAAGGAAAGATGTAGGAACTGTGGTATGGAAAGATGGCATATATGAAGGACATCAGGAAGAGATGGCAATGTCCAGGAGCTGAACAAGTGGGTGCAAACTGATGGCAGGACAGACATTCTAAAACAGACATAGCCTGGCTACTGGATGCACTGAGACATGCCGGCCCATCTACACCAAGGAATCTTCTTTGTTTTCCTGGTGTTTCCACCTGGGACTCTTCTTACTATTTTTATACATATCAACTGTTTTTGCATTCCAGCTACATCTTGCCAGAGACAGTGCCTATCTGAGATGCAGTCATAGGGCCAGAGCTCCTATGGCACTGCTTAGTCCAGTTCTTCATCTTCACTTACCACAGGGCCATCCAAGTCTCCATATAGCTTTATTCTAGTCATGAAGCCCAATGCTTTAAGATGATGCTCTGTTGGATAAACTGCTCCTGGCCTTTTCTATCTCAGTGTCAAGTCTTGTCTGGAGAAGCACCATTTTTAAGATGTCACCTGAAATGTGGTAGTTACTTAAGAAAATTAAAAAAAACAAATTAGGTCTTTTCAAGTGATACTGTTTGTTTGCTTGCTTGCTTGCTTTGCTATGGGGTGAGGTAAGAGTGAAATCAAGTGGAGAAAGGACTAATTGTAGGAAATATCAGTTGTGTTCATGCTATCAGGAAAAACAAAGGTGAATAGAGGCTAGCTCAGGTTTATGTAAAAATATTTGGATTTATACTAATGAGGTGGCAGGTCACTGTTTCTCCAGTCTCTAACTTTATAATTAACTTAATCTTATTCTGTTCCTTAACCTCAGCTCTTTTCTTGATAATATCCTTCCATAGGCTATTGAACTCATCATTTGCAGTGAAAACTTATCAATTTCCATTCTTGCTTCTTAGATGTTGCTGGTAGGTATGTCCCCATTAGTAAAGATATGCTGTCCTCAGGATAAGAAAAAAACATCAGCACGGTTTGCAAACCCTCCTATGGTTCCATCTTGTTCCTGAATTTTTCAACATTTACCCACAGATGCTGCTATTCTCCCAGTGAGCCTTGTTTCTATTGAATGCCTCTGTAGTCTGGAGAGTCCTCATTTTCCCATTTTTGTGGGGACCACCCTTAGCACTACCCTGAGAGGAACAACCTCCCCAAATAGTCCAAGCAGAGCTTGTTGTACTGCCAGCTCCATTGATCTCCTTCATAGTCGATGTTACATCCAACAATTTAGGTGTATTTGTGTGATTGTTTTACAGCTGTTAACATCTGGATTTGCTTATTCTAGTCCCCAGTGTTTGATAAATGATAGTCAGTATATTCTTGTTAAATGAATGCATAAATTTTCCTGTAAAATAACATCCACCTCTGTATTCTTTCTTGTAATTTAAATCACTTTTGAGCTTTTTCTGACAACAAAATTACAAGGCCTGGTATTACTTTGTGAGAATATGGATTTTGTTTCCAGTAATCAAGTGGGAAACATTGGGAGATGACAGCGTGTGAGTTGGAGTTCTTATACATTATCTTGTCTTCCTGCTTCCTTTCCTTAGAGAACATACAACCAGATAAATAGGGTGTTTTCTTCTTCCTTGCAACCATCCTACAGTAATGTCTCTACAAGTGGCCATCTTTTAAAGGGATCATCACTTAGATCCTTGAAAGGCTTCAAGCAGATCATCAGGCAGCCAGGTGGGTTTGTCCATCCAAATTCACCTGTGAAATGTGCTTACTATTTTCTCTTCCACACTCAAATGTGGCAACAGCTGTCTCAACTGTGATGTCTCAGTATCCTGGCATTATGGATTAACCCTGTCATTTCACTGTCTAGTATGGTACCTGAGCAATTGCACATCTAAATAAGTTCCCAGTGTCACTAAAGTGGGTCATCTCAGATCCTCCACTGAGCCTCAACTGATTATTTGATTGGTGGCTTCATGTTCACTACTCAGCCTTGGGAGTTCTTTAGTTAAAAATAAAAAAATAAACAAAAGACATGTATCTGGAACATGTGAACACATATGTGAGATATGATTGAGACAGGATAAGGTTTAGAGGAGAATATTTTTCATTAAAGTTATATATACCCACATCAAAGGCAATAAAACAATATAAATAATTGCAGAAAGTATAAGAAAACATCTTTCCCCATTGTAAACTGTTGGTATCTCTCTAAGAAGCAGCCACTCCTAAGTTTCTTATATATTAAAAATAAAGTTATTTATGTCTGTGAATGTATTAAAAGTTTCAATCCTTTTTCTATGTTTTATAATGTAGGAAAACCTTCCCATTTCAAGATTATTTATAAAATTGATTTATTACCTTCTAGTAACCTAGTTATAATTTAAATATGCAACACATGTATATTTATGTCAAATCATTTATATATGTATATATATGTGTGTTTACATATACACATATTATAAATACACAGACATGGATACATAGAATTATGTATATCATGAATATATTTGGTATATGTGTATAAATTTATATATATATTTATGAATTATATCAAGTATTTAAATACAAATTCAAATATATACCTAAATAAACGTTTTCCATTACTTTCTCAAATAAAACTTAGGTTTTTATCTCTTTAGTTAAATAATACAGAAAATTTAGTTGGTAGGTAAGTTTTAAGGTCTGATTTTCAGTTTTAATTTTGCCATTGACTAATTTTTCTCAATTTGTATTCTTTGCAAGATAATAACTTTTTTTCAGTGCAGGAAATATAATGTCTTACCACCTTTGTCACACAAATAAGCAAATTATGTCGTGTAAGGATGAATTAGGCCTGGATCCCTTTAAGTAGTCATACCTTAGGTATTTGTGATATACTGACATTTCTTAGAATTCTTCTGACTACTATCAGTTCCTTGATAATCATATGAGAAAACAGAGATGGTGTAGCTACTGTTATTTTCTACTAGCCCATGATTACCAAGTTCAAACATGCCAGAAGGCATCAAAGGTACATTTTCCTTTGACCCTTTTTGGTATAAATTATGGAGAGAAATCTTTCACACCTTTCATTAATAGTCCTCAGACTTAACCCAAAAGGACGATGTATTGTGAACCAACAGAATTGACAGAAAAGCTCAAAGTGGCTTCTCCCCTTTGGAGCTTGCCACATTAGCCCATCACCTAAAATAACAATGAATAACAACAACAACAACAACAACAACCAACAAAACCTCAAGTCACTTTCAGTCTTCTCTTAGTCTTTAAGAACAGATTCTTTCCCTCCTAGGCCTAATCCAGTGTGCCCAGGGCTGTCAGATCTGCAGAAAGGCACTTACTTGCTGGGTAGTGTGAGCGACTAGCTATAATTGGCAATCCATTTCTCCATTTCCATTGTACAGCCCTCCCTGACAAATTAATCACAATCAAATGTTGGCTGCAGCACAGGGCACCCTATGCAGCAGGGAAGAAAAATGAGGCCTCATGCTGGTCTGACAGCCAAATCTTTCAACTCACCCGTTAGACTGAACAAGGGGACACTGTGGCTTGCCTGTCACTACCATCACTGGCAAACAGACTGCTAGCTAGGCATCTGTGGACTTGGCCAATCCATTAAGGCCTTGCTGTGGCCCACCCAGTATCTGATCAGTTAATGCCTTGGAAAAGGGGGAAGGGATTCCTCCTCATGTGGGCAAAGCATGGGGGAACTTCCTCTGGACCTGAGTTCAGTTTCTGTTTGTGTTTCTTTGCTTTTTACATAACTGTTGTTTATCAGCGAGGCGAGGTGGTTTTAGCCAATTCTACTGACTTAAAGGTCATGTTTGGGACACCTTTCCCCATCCAGCACCTAACTAAAACACTGAAAATATCTTTTAAATGTTCTTCGTGGCATTTCCCAGTCCCTCATAAAGTTCATAAACTTCGCTCATAGGAGATTTTCTTTGTCTTTTATAATTTTTTTGGCTTAATTTTTATGAAATTATTTAATCTATGGTAATTTCATACTTGTATACAGTGTATAGAGCACATCAGGCTCTCCTAGTCTTTCCAGAGTTCTCACTCCTCACTTCAATGTCCTATTTTTCTTAATGACTCAGTGAATCGAATTAGTATTGTTCACATGCGCATGTGTGTAGGACAGTCTGCCAGCACATGGGTAATCCACCATGGTCCATGCTCCTGAAGACTACTGATTCTTCCTTCGCTATCAGTCATGAACTCCAATACTGCCTCACCTGGTTGAGGATGAATCTCTCCCCTTTTCATGTTGAAACGTTTGACTAGCTGCTTCTTATACAAGTCTTGTGTAGACAACTATAGTCACTATGAATGCATGAGTATATGACTCTGACATGTCCAGGAGACACGGTCTCACTTCATTACTCCCTGACCCCTAACTGAGTCTTGGGAGTAAGAGAATGTACTATGGATGCTCCATTTAGAAGTGAACACCCACAGTCCTTATTCTCTACACTTTGACCAGCTGTGAATCTCTATATTAGGAAAATAAAAATAAAAACTTCATCAAATGAGAGGTAGGAGCTGTATTAATTTATAAAGATAAGGACAGGTATTTAGAAGGCAGTATGTTACTATGTCCCTCTAGCAAATAAAAGCAGTTAAATGTCCCCAAGAGCCTATAGGTTCTCTACCCTCTGATACTTGATGAGATCAACCATGCCAGGCATAAATTTCTTTCTTTAGAATAGGTCTTAAATGCAATTAGAAATCTGTGGGTGACTCCATAATATTTATGCTACTATTAAAGGAATATGGTATATGTTGCCAGATAGATAGTTATTGTACGTGGCACATGTGACTAACAGCTGGGTAAGACTCCTGATGACATTTCTTCCCTTATCAACTTGCATAGAACCTTCCAGTATTATGAAAGCTAGCTAGCAGGAGGAAGTTTCACGGTCAGTGCACCAAGTGTGTGGTGTCTTCAGTAATAGGCTTGTATCATCAAGTCCTGGTGAAAAAGCATGGTTCAGTTAATATCCTGTGCACTTTAGGGATACCCTCAAACCAAAGGAGTATCCCTCATTTGGCACTTTTCTTTGATAATCCATGACTTCTGGAAGGAGCATTATCACCCTCTCATGCCCTCTATAGGCTGTACATAATTTTAACAAGGTTTCCTGTTTCTATCAAGCTATATGATAGGAAAATCATAAAAAGTGAGATCTAACAATAAGTAATGGCTAAAAGTAAAAGATAGCTAAGAAAGAGAACCACACAGTCAAAGAGGAAAGAGAATCTATTTTCAAATGCTTTTAGTTTGTAGAAGACAACTGAGGTATTTGAGAAAATGTCATGATGCTGTATAGCAGGTGTAAGAGTTCATTCTCCTATATCCCCTTTTACTGTTCAGGACATGTGATTTAGCTAAATTTCATCAGGCAAGAACAATAGCAGCTCTCCTCTTCTAATCAAGTTTACCTTTACTGCTCCTAACCATAGGCAATAGTGTTCACAGCTCCGCCATCTGGTTTTCACAACACTCAGAGCCAGGGCTTTGTGAGTAGGTGGCAGAATGTTTTAATTCCTGGAAAGGCTGTCATTGATCAGACCATAGAACGGAACAGCTACATTTTCTCTAAATTTTCCATTTCACCTCACCCAGATAACTAAGTATGATGAAGTATAATTAAAACATTGGCTTTCATGAATTTTTAAAGCCATATTTAAAACTTTTCTCATCTCTGAAACTAGTTTGGAAATCCACTTTAGTCTCTATAGACTTAGGAATTGTGTTCCAGAGTACAGTAGAATATTAATCAGTAACTTGTCAAAAACTACCTTGAACAGACCACTCAGGGACAACTGTTTTATCAGTAACTCTCCTAAGGATAGGTCCCTATATTGCATGGAAAAATAAATTGAATAGCCATCATGAGTCTCCCTCCACACCCATCCCAACCTCTGTCCCTTCTTTTCTCCCTCTTCCTCCAACTTCATATGTGATACTTCTCTATGTGTTTTCCAGAAATGTGGACATTCCAGTTCTCAATGAACCATGGACTCCCTAGTTTAACTCCTCTGTTTCTCCCTCCCTGACCCCCCCAAACTCACTATTCAAATCATGTCTAAGTAAAACACAACACTAATTTATGAGACACAATATCCAAATATGATGACATGTTTTTAGAATTTTATTTACACAGTATGTTCCACGTAAAACGGATATGTCTGTAGGAAACAAGTGACTGTTTACTTAGAGATGTAGTTACTCTTTATGACCACATTTGACACATAATGTATTATCTCTAATCTTTATGAATATATATATATCACTAGCACACACACACACACAGACACACACACACACACACACAGAGAGAGAGAGAGAGAGAGAGAGAGAGAGAGAGAGAGAGAGAGAGAGAGGAGACTAAAAGGTTATGCAGCTAAGACTGATCAGCCTTCTCTTCCTTATATATACTGAAAACTGTCTCAGTAATAGATATCAGGACATTGACACATAGTTTCAGATCTTAGACAGGTCCAAGACTTATACTATAGTTTCTACTCATAGTTTTACTGTAAGTTTACTAAAGTTTACCCAGCAAGCCACATGGACCAAAGGCTTTATGTTCTTTCCGGGAGTAGATACCAGTAACGAGGGCTTCAGGCTTCAAGAGTCAAAGACACACAGACATCTATGATAGTTTTGCTGGAGTTTGGATAAAACCTGAAGCCATTAACTGTTCTAACACTGACTGAGTCTTTTCTGCAATCCAAGCTTTTGGAACCAGATCATGACAGGGCTTTGAAACTGAATACTGGGTTTATGGAGAAAAGATATGTCTCTGTCTCTTGTTAGTTGCCAGTGGAGGAGGAGCTATGGACAAATTCATTGTAGTGGGTTTTCAGTTGACATATATTTACGATCAAAGATTTTGAATCATTTTAGTTTTAATTATCATATTTGTTTACCTCTATCTTTAGTGGAAACAACTTGGTATTAGATCAAAATTTTTACTCATTTCTCCTTAATGGGTTGTAAGCATTGTATACCAGTTTCAAGTTATGTGGACACCCTTACTTGAACTGATCTCCTTTCATATGTGGTCTCAACCACAAATGCAATTTTCCATCACACACACACACACACACACACACACACACACACACACCCCTCTGTTTATACACACATATGCACAGTTATATTATGCATCATATATATTTATTTTAATTATCCTTTAGGTTTTTTTTTTCTATTTTATGAAAATCTACCTAGCATGTTAGGCCAGGTTCCCAATACTTTCTATAAAGAGCAGCTGTGCAATTAGAAGGTGACTAGATGTAACAAGGAACTGATTAATCACATTGTACATAGATACCTATTGATCACTCACCTCTGACTTTCCCTTACTTCTGTATTAAATGCATGTTTACATTATTCTTCTTACTGTCCAAAAGGATTGGTGTGTCAAATACTGCTATGCTTCCTGATGAGCCGTCTGGTGGTAGGCCATGCAGGGACTATGAAAATTAGTTGGTAATAGCAGCCTGACATAAAGATTGCCCTCTTAGACAAAAGAATTATACACCTTGGGATTGGGGGGGCCGAAGCTTGATAATTATGTACTTCCTGAGTCATCAATGTCTTGATGGCAGTAAAGAAGTAATTTGTCAGTTGCCAATAAACCCATTTAACAGGAAAAAAAGGTATAGTACTCAGCATTCCAACTCCTAACCAACAATGTTAGTTGTGAGCATATTAATCTCACTTCTCTATCATTTGATTTAATGAAGATTCTAGTTAGTAACATCCAATGTAGTAATTTTGGGGTCTGATAAATGAAATGCTACTGCCTTATTGGATACAGATAATTGGAGGCAGGGATAAAACTGTCACTAGAACCTAAGCATCCCAGAACATTGAACTCATGATAAATCAGACCACTAGAATCATTTAAATGTGTCATGTATATGCATGCCCTTAGGTCACCAATCTTAATAAAACCAGTAATGTAACTCTTCCTCAAAATACTGACATTTGGGTTTTATGTGTAAGAATTTTGCTGTTGAGATGCTATATGACTTTGAGCTAATAACTATCATATGTTTTCACGAGGGCCAGTCTGTGAATAGTACAGTTGTGAAATCTTATGTGTATTCTGAAGAATAATTAATTACTTGGGCTTTAATAGCAGAATCACCCTTGTTACCATGTTCTTCCTCTTTTGTAATCTCAGTGCTCAGTTTTCCTACAAGGATTATAACCTGCTTCATGCTGGCTGACCTCTCATTTTAACTTATTTTTAACAGAAGAATTGATTGACATTTTCATCGGTCAGACTGGCTCCCCTCATAAATCTGTAAAGTAAAAATGAGCTTTCTACAGTGTGAAATATCTCTTTTATGAGCTTAATAGAAAACCAGAAAGCCCAAGGAATAGCTTTGTTGACCTCATCAAATATTTGCAACAGGATGTCTCTGGAAAAGTGAGCTTTCTCATTCCCTTCTAGGGAACTGTGCTTGTTTATGATAATTGTGAAGTCTGACAGTAATTGCTGGGACAACTGGAATTAGACTTTCTGTGCATTCCCATTGCTCTTGGCTATATGGGTACACAGATTTGGATATTCTTACTGCTCAGAGTCACAGTCAGTTTTCTGTGATGTAAATGGCATGATGTAACTAGACACAAGTTATTTCAAGGCAACAAATGATATCTCTAAGAAATTGAACTTAGGTGTGGCCTACACATTAGTGCTTACTGTATCTTCCTGGGGACTGTGATGCTGAGTTGGGTCGGGATAGCATGAGCTGGTAGATGTGAAATTTCACTTTCCCTCTGTAGCCATCCCACTTTGATTTTCAGATCTCACTTTTTACAAGGCACAGTTGCCCTTCCATCACTTCATTTTGTCCAATCTTGGGCTGACAGGCTAGTACTTGCTATGAATGAAGCTGTGAAGGGGAAATAAAATCCATTTTCCACTTTCCTTTTCCATTTAAAAAATATCTGATTTAGAATGCCTCCCTGTGCTGGATATAAGAATTAATGAGAATAACTATGGTTGCCAGCATTTACCATATATTTTCTGAGATTCTAGTGCTGACATTATTTTTCTGTCTCTTATGATGTTATCAGTGGTACTTGGGTTTTTGCAGAGATTTTAAACCTTGGCTATTCTGTATTTCAGATGCTGCCATTCTGAGAAGCTAAAACTGTGTAATGATAGAAATTAAAGTTCATAATACCTTTTGTTGCTCGAATCAGAAAAACTGAATTGGCCATCATCTCTTTATTCTTTCTGATGGCTTCTTGTGCAATCAGGCACAATCTCACAAGGATACACATTGGTGTCATGTAATTGGACCCTATAGATGCTGAACAGCTGAAAGACTCTAGGGGAAAAATAAAGCCATTGGATTTCCTACATGGAGAGTGAAATGACCCACAAATTTGGAAATGAAGGCTAACTCAGTGTGACTCTAGTACTATCCACTGTGACCACAAGCCAGAATATGACATCACCTTAGGCAAATGGTCAGAACTTGAAAATATCATCCTTAGTGAGGTAACCCAATCACAAAAGATCACACATGGTATGCAGTCACTGATAAGGGGATATTGACCCAGAATCTCAGAATACCCTAGACACAATCAGCATATCAATAGATTTCTAAAAAGATGGAAGGAGAGACCCCTGGTCCTGGAAAGACTGGATGTAGGGGAACGCCAGGACAGAGTAATGAGAGGGGGTTGAATGGAGAAAAGAGGGAGGGAAGGGGGCTTATGGGACTTTCGGGGAGGGAGGAAACGGGAAAGGGGAAGTGATTTGGAATGTAAATTAAAAAAATAAAATAAAATAAAAAAATAAAAAAAAAAAACCAAAAAAAAAAAAGATGGTGAAATATATTACCAGACTTCTCTTCCTCTTGCTGGAGTGTCCCCCCACCTTGGGTCATTTCTCCATCTTACAGCTAATACATTGTGGTACTCAGACATCTGAAAGCATGCTTTAGTTTCAGCTCAGTAAGTCTTAGGTCCCTAGGACACTCTGGTATCCTGTAATGATTCATGCCTCTGAAGTTGCATAGACAAGGAATCACACCATATCTCTTTCTGTAAAATAGAGATAACAGAACCTAACAGAACTGCTCAGTCTGCACATTAAATAAAAATAAAGAACATGTCGAAGTGCCTTAGGCCACCACTGGTGCTTAGGGAACCCTTCCCCAGCAAACCCACGTATTTTCAGATACCATTCTCTTGTATAACAAGGATATCAGTACACTCAGTCAGATCACATAGGCACCAACTCACAAAAGGAAATAGATTCTACCTTTTCCATGGGAAGTTCTTTTTCACAATCAGACCATGGCCTCATTTCTCTGGTCAACACAGGTTGATATTTGAATTCCCCTAAGAAAATTAACTTCAGTTTTGCCAAACTGCTGTAATAGGTATGGAAAGGCACCATCAGTGGTAAAGGTAAGGATGTGAACTGAAATATGTATAATGATCTGTTTAAATAACTGCATGCTTTTTTCCGAACAGGATTAGACCCAACAACATTATACCTAACAAAACTTATAAGGTTCTTTTGGACAGAGGTCATAGGTGGTTGTAAAAGGATCTGCCACTGGTTCAGTGCGAGCTCAACAAATGTTTCATGAGATTAACATTGGTGACATTCCTCTTAATCTTTCAAAGTTCTTCAGATATTTTTAGAGTTTCTGCTTCTCTGTACATAGAACCTCTTCGGGACCTAACAGTTCTGATCAGGAAAAAAGCTGGGAGCTTTGCATCAGTTTGGTGATGTATCCTTTCATCTGTACCTGGACATCTGTCTTCATACCCTTAGTACTCTGTGCTGTGTGACATCAGTGCACCCTCAGACCTAAAGCTGATATCTAAAATCTTAAAAAGTAATTAGGAAGTTCTACTTATCAGCTTATATATTCCAGAAAGTACTTGATAGGAAGAACAAAGGCAAGAATAGTACATGAAGGAAGCTCATAGGTAAGAGGAAGTCAAGGGGGAAAAAACAAATTTTTATTATTATCAAGTTTAAGTCCTATTTTTATTTATGAATGTGTGTGTGTGTGTGTGTGTGTGTGTGTGTGTGTGTGTGTGTGTGTGTGTGTACCTTTGTGTATAAGGATCCCCTTGGTCCTCTAGAAGTGGAGTTGCAGGCATTTTCTGAGTTATCCAACATGGATTCTCCCACTTAAATGTGGGTCCTCTGGAAGAACATTGAGCACTCTTAAAAATTGTCTTATCTCTTCAATTCATAAGAGAATAGTATCTCAAAAGTCTAACTAGTATTTATAGGTCAAAAACTTAATACCTTTTTTATAGTAATGAAAATTTACATTAAGAAAAAAATGGGTCTTACCTACCGTCATTTCTATATATTCTCTTTGCAACCTTCCCAAGCCTCCCATGTCTTCCAGTCTTCTCACACCTACTTTTTTGATGTGCAGAGGTCAATGCATGTTCATGTCCACTAAGGAAGTAATGCATCAAAATGAAGAAGATATGTGGACCACGAGGAGAGAGGCCAGAAGCTCAGCTGCAGAGTCCACATATAAAGTAGTTGCTAAACATCACAGACTGCTTTCCTGGCTGGCCATTTACAGGCATCCCCTGTATCTCTCCAGGGATGTTAAGTTCTCTCTATTGTAAACTAATAATTCTCCAAGATCATTTCAGTTGGATATTCTGAAAATTCTAAAGACTTGCTTGCCAAGTTTTTGAGAAGTACCAGGAAGACAGATGAGAGTATAGGAAGCAGAATACAAGATTAGTGGGGGTCTGTAGCATCTAGGAGACACAGAGACTTGATCTTTTTCCAAGGCAGTTTCCTTCTCTTGGAAGCTTAAGGACAATGGTGATCCTCAGGCCAGGGCGACTACATTTATTCAGATGACAAACACTTGCATTTCAGTTTGTCAGCATTTTTACGACACAAAATTTGCTGGCCACTGTTTCAATAATTCTTATAGAGTTCATCCCTAGCCAGAAATGCCTTATTGTGACCTAGGAATACTCTGTGGTAATTTATGTAGGAAAGCCTAGGGCAGGGCAGGAAACCAGCTCTAGGGTTACTCTTCAGTCTTAGAGATTAATTTATGATTGGACACAACTTTGATTCCCTCAAGTAATAGGTTTGAGAAGCTTCAGTGTAGACATACCACTTACACTAGAGTTGACCCTCAGAAAGCTTAAACTTGGGTTGGTAATTTCCTGAATGTGTCCTGCTACCACTTGAACCAAGAGAGATGTTCAAAGAAGTTTAAGAAGATGCCAGATATGATGTCATGAGTTTCTGGATCATGTAGGACTGAAGTCAGCAATGATTGAACATTTTAGTTACATCAGTATATCTCTTTACTCGTTCAAGCCAGTTGGAGCTGGTTCATTTGTCACTTATATATAGCCTTATTAATTCTAAGGACACAAAGTCTCCATCTGAAAATTCTTTATGAATATCTTATTACATTGATTTCCAGGTGTGAGGATGGCTTCCTGCTGTGATAAACTAATAAAAAAGTCAGTTTTATTCACTAATGCCTTGATTGTTTAACTGTTATCTTTCTCTTATTAAGACCCATTATGTTTATATGGGAAATTGCTGTTGCCTTAATTTGCTTATTTTCCTTGATTTATTATTAAACATCTTCTCTGTATTTTGTTTCAAATATAAGGTTCTAGCACTTTGATTGTAATGTGCTTTCTGAAACATTTTCATGATTTTCAAGTACCATTTATCAGAACAGACATAACATGTTTTCTAATTGCATGGCTTCCTTTGAACAGTCTTATGGGGGGAGGGCATATGTCAAAACATTGTCAGGACTTCCTTGCAAGGAGTTCACAAATGCACCCAAATAGAGTTTGAAACTTACTGTGTAACAAAGCTAGCACTTGGACTCAAGTGGAGAATCACTGTGTTAGTTAGGGTTCTCTAGAGGAACAGAACTAATAGAATGAATATATATGTATATATTCAATATATAAATAATATGTATTTAAAGGGGATTTCTTAGATTGGCTTACAGGCTGTGGTCAGTCTAGTCGACCAAGGGATGTCTCAGAACAGAATGGGCAAGAATCTGTTAGTTATTCACTCTACAAGGCTGTACATCTCTTCTGCTCCTTGTTCTGTGTTAGAATCTTAAAGAAGTATGTTCTGATGCCTCAGACACACAGTAGATGAACTTGCCAATCAGAGTGAGAAAGCATGCAAATAAGCAAAAGGTTCTTTCTTTCCTGTGCTTTGTGGGCCAGATTTTAGGTGGGTCCCCCCCACCTCAAATGATACAAGTTTAGGGTAGGTCTATGCATCTTAAATGATGAAACCAATAAAATTCCTCACAAGTTGTAGTTGACTCCAGATGTACTAATATTGACAAACAAGATTAGCCATTATAATAACTTATTTATTTAATGAATTGTGTTGACATACTCAAATAAATCACATAAAGCAACAAAACAGAATGCTTAAGTTATACCTGGATTAATTATGTATTTAATCTCTCTCTTTCTCTCTGTGATATGTGTGTGTGTGTGTGTGTGTGCATATGTGTGTGCACATACCACAGTGTATGTGGAGGTCACAAGACAACTTGGAAGAGTCAGTTTACGTCCATATTGGGATCAAACTCAACTTATCAGGCTTAGCAACAGGTATCTTTACTCACAATCATATCGCTGGTCCAAATAATACACAGTTTTAATAAATAAAATCATTAATATAAAATTGAGAACAATGCTGATAATATTTTGCTGGTGGGAAGATTTATCAATTGATAAAATGTTAAAATTCTAACCTGCAAATACCACAGATGGAAAAAAGCAGGGATCTCATTAGAATGAGGTGGAAATGTAAATACAATAGTCATACAGGTTAAATATGAAAGAACAATAAACATATAAAAGGAATTCTAATTCTCAAGAACACACACAAACACACACACACACGACATTTTACTTTGGCCATTAAACAAAATCATTAAAGATTGGTAATAACCACTGATTCAAAACAACAAAAAACCAAACAAACAGCAACCAAAAACCCAATAATCTAAGATAATGCAGAATATAAAATGTATTTTGATTGCTTGGTTTTGGAAAATTAATATTAACTTTTAAAGTTCAAAATTTGAATGCCCTTCAAGACAAGAAATCTTACTTTGTGAAATTTTCTTTTTGGAAAAACACATAATAACGTGTGAAGAAATATTTCCCATAATTGAGATAACTTGAGCCTGGACAAAAGCAAATCAAAGGGACTTCTTTTGGCTGGCAGTTGGAAGACATGGTCCATTATGGTGGGGAAGTTCTGGCATCTGGAACTTGAAGCAGCTGCTCAAGTAGCCTCTGCCGTTAGGAAGCAGAAAATAGTGAATGCTCATTCAACTAGACTTCTCCTTTTGAAATACTCCAGGGTGTGAATACAGCGAATGGTACCATGCTTTTGGAGGGTGGGTTTTCCCACCTCAGTTATCCTAATCACAATAATCTCATTGACAATTCCAGAATCTGATATAACCTATATAATCCCTCACAAGTATACCCAGAGGCTTGTCTCTTCTAGACCATGTCTAGTTGATAATATTAACCACAACAAATATCTAACAAGTTGTATGTTAATAGTTATATTACAGCTTTGATGTTAAAAATTAACACATAGAATAAGTTCTTATGGAAGGCAAAATATTTGCAGAAATTTTAGGGTCTATAGAACACGAATTTTGTTAAGGAAATTAAGGGATCAGTCTTCTATATGCATGCTAATTTGGGAAGATGTCTCTGATATATTTCCAACCTGAAAAGCAAGCACAAAAGCATGGAGAAGTTTGTGAGACATAGGAACAAGCGTTGATTGCATAAAGGAAGTGAAGGTGGAGAATTCAGATAGTAGACCCCTTGTGGACCTAAGATTTACTTGATGTGTAATTGTGATACAAACAAGCAGGCACATTCTGGGAGAATGGACTTTAAGAAAATTTTCCCTCCTGTGTATGCATTTTGTCTTCCTCAAAGCCCATGTTCAGATTGCCATGGAGGTCCTATTCAAGCCCATGAACAGAAAACAACCATGTATCTTTCTGAATACTTTGTTCTGTAAATTAAACAGCAGAACACGACAACAACAAAAATCCCAAATACCTGCACTATCAATCTTAACCACTTTAGGCGTTTTCATCTTACTGTTTTTGAAAGTGTTCAGAGTCTTAAGAGTACAAGATGTTTTACTGCCCCAGAGAGGGCTGTTTCTTAGCTTTGATTAATTTTCTTGTTCCTGTTTTGGCCATACTGTGTTGTTAGGTTCTAACACACTGGTGGCTGTATCCTATATTCAACTACTTTGTTGCACTGACTCAACTTCCCGACTGTGTGTCTGGGGAGCACCATTTTATTGTAGCTGAGCTCCTGCTTCTTCAACTGGAAAGTGAAGCACACAGTATGTACTGTTCACCTCAGTATCAGAAGGCTGAAATCAGACACAGAGGGCTCAGGATCAGAACTCAAAGGCACCAAGGATAGTAAGAATGATATTAACTGCCTCTTCCTGGATACTTCTCCAAATTGCATGCTACCTTTCCTTTACTGAAATCACATCAAACTCAATTTAATTCAGATAAACAAAACAGAATTTTACTTAATATGTGGTGCCACTGAGATCAAATAGGAAGAAAATATATTTGAAAAAAAACATAATTCTGCCCACAAGCAGGGCAATCTCTGGAAAATGCTGTATACTTCTCCCTTTAGCACTCTTCTCTGGTGTATGCTGACCTACCCAGAACAGTGTCTTATAATGGCATCTGATTTTTAGTAGCTGGGGTACAGTGTGGCACAGTCATCATTATATATGCAATGTTCGTGCTAACATTGATTGGCAATCTGGAAATGAAATGTATGATTTCAATGTACAAGGATACAATGTGGTTTATAGACACAAGCAAAGATGGAAAAGGTGGCCTGTAGGTTTGCTAATCTTAGTAGGCATTAGAGAGTAGAGACCTGCATCTGATCAGATGAGCTGTTTATAGTTTTCACTCCTGTGGGCTAGTGACTCTAAATGGATGCCTCCTTAGTTTTGTAGTTAATTAAGTAAGGATGTACAATTGAGACAGGGCAAGAAGGGATTGTAGATAACACATCTCTTATTTGTGATATTTCTTGTGTATCACTTGCTTTTGATAACTTCAGCATGGAACACCCTTTGAAGACACAGCAGTAACTGGTTTGAGCTTCCATCTTCTCATTCCTATGAACCTTAGGACACAGATTATTTGTCTTAGGAATAGCACCAGAAGGCCCATTCTTTCTCCAGATGTCTGATCTGCATCTCCATAGCGACTTGCACAGGCTCTAGAAATTCCCACACAAACTCAACAATGTTTCTCTGCATCAATGGCCTACATCTTCACTCTTTGAGGTATACCGTCCATGTGTCTAATCTGAAACAAGCAAAGTGTTCCACCAGTCCTTTGGAACTAACTGCTTCTTGCTTTGATGTCTGAATTCCAAAGTGCCCTTTGTGCCTCAATTCTTCAAAATCCCTCTAACACTTCTACTGCATTCTGTCCTAAAATAACTACAAGAATATGTTTGCCTTGCTTCATCCTAGTTGACAGAGCACTGAAAAAAGGGACTCGGTAACCCATTAGTTGTCACAGGCTACCTGGACTTTTTGTGTGACTATTTGCTGTTGTTTGTTTTGTCTTGTTTTCCCACTAAGCCAACAGTCAAAAAAGCTAGCTTTGCCTGTTCTAGAACAATCAATAACAGTGTGATAGAGCACTGGTGGTCCAGGTGGAAGAGATGGGGAAGGAAAATATTATTTTCTTCACTTCAAATAGCTGCTTTCTACTCGTTTCTCTTATGTGTTTGCATAGTATTTCATGCTAAAAGGCTGATGCCCCTTACCTGTTGTTTTGCTTTGCTTTGGAGGACTATAATAAGCTAACATATCTTTTTGATTAAAACTATCTTTTAACCTGCACCAGGAGCACATTATCCATTTTCGGAATATTGATGGATTTTATTTGTATTTTTCCTAACACATTCACTGTGTTCTACTTAACATTAATGTTTGTGTTATATATTTCATCCCTACAGCACTGTCTTCTCTGGGAAGTTAAAACGATACAGTTCTGCATCATTGAATATCAGCGAGCTAGAAGTCCACAGAATGAGTCGTTACTTGTTTTCCAGATTAATGTGCACAAGTTATTTACCCCTCCTTTAACTTACTGCATTTTAGCATAAGGATAATGATGCCTGTATTATATAAACTGTATGAGAATTTGGTGCTTAAGTAGAATCGTCAAATCTTTTTCTGATCAGTTGTTTTGTATTTTTTTGTTTTCCAGTACTTCCACTCACTCGGCCTTTAGTCAGTGTCTGGTTAATTGACTTAGGTGCTCTGGTTACTGTTGCTGAATGGATAACCACCCAGAAATGTGGGGCTTAAGTAGTAACCGAAGGAATTTTTCCTGAATTGCTTTGCATCTTATTTATGTCTTTATGGTCTAAATGCATCTTTCTATATAAAATTAAGCAAAGCATAGGTCTCTTTGGGTTCCTTGCTATGTAAAAATTAGTTTTCTTCCCAGTACTATAATTAAATTGATTAGTCTTATTTATGCCCTTTGTTGAAATATCCATTACTGTTTTTTTCTTCTATTATGTGATCAAATAAAATAACAGACTCTACCTAAGTGATGTTGGAACCCTGCTAGTGGGAAACGAAATATCAGTCGGTGGGGCATGGTACCTGCTTACCAGCTCTAAGTCCCTTCTTGCCAGTTCAGGCCAATATGTTAAAAGCTTCCCTCTAGAGAGCACTGAGGTGAAATGAAGATCAGTCTTGGAAACTGAACAGGGAGAATGTTTATAAGATGTAAAGGCCTATGCTCCTTCACAGGTATTTAATTAAGGCCTCTGGATATCTAATAATAATGCCGGTCCTCCATCTGTTGGTTCATTCCTGAAAAGCAGAGACCACCCAAAATTAATTCTAGATGAGGAACATATTTCAAAGTGAAAGTTTTACTGTAAAGTGGTTGCAAATAACTTGTAATCAAAAGTGGTGAGAGCTTCTGATATTAGCATCGCATGCTTATTCTTCAATGCGTGCCATAACCTCTTCTTTCTAAAACCCTCAAAAATATGAGATTTTCCCTGCAATATAGGAAAGGCAAACACTATGTTTCATATATGTGGATACTCAGGCAGTGAGGCATTGCAGCGACATCATTCTGGATACACAAAAAAATGTCTTTCTGCAGTCGAGGTTTTGACTTGTTTGTGGGTAAACAGCCATGTACGTCTTACCCTCAAGTTTAGTTTTAAAGGACAATATTTATTAATTGACAATGGTTTCTCTTTATAGTTTATTTATGTAAAAAGGAGACTGATGTTTGGCATAAGGGTGGTAACACAAGGGAAACTTTCATGGGTCAACATCAATAATTCACAGGGAGTGAGGAAAATAAAACAATACAGAACAAAAACAAACAAACTCCTCTAAAATGGTGGTTACTACAATAATTTTTACCTCCCCTCCCCCAAATTCTCTGTAATGTCAAAATAAAGTTGAAGTTCTCTGTTCTCTAATGGGAAGGAGGAAACTGTGAATTGTGCAAGACTTTAAGATACTATTTTTAATGTATTAATTACAAGGCATTCTTTTATAAAGTAGTAAGAGACAAATGCATGTAAACAGGTTTTTGCTAAAGAGTAGTACTGATGCACATCTATGCATTCAGAAACGTCTTGAGCTAATCCAAAAATCTACTATGAGCTCATAGAAAATGTTACCAGAAGTCTTGTCACAACAGTGGATGGTTAATATCTCATGTGTCAATATCAATAGAAAAGGAAGGCAGGACAAAGGGCTGGCTTGAAAAGATCTCAAATCAAAATCAACTGGCCCTATGTCAATCATTGTTTAAATTCTATTGTATTTCTTCCCGGTCCAATAGTGAATTGGGAAAATTCACTTTTGTGTTAACATTTTTGTTAGCATAGTCTAGTTGTACAAAATAATCAGTTCCCATACAGTGCTGTTATACAAGCAAGCACAACTTTCATGAAATTCACCCTCCTCTTAACTATCTTTCATCCTTTCTTCCACTTCCCTGAACCCCTTCCATCCTATCTAGCAATGTCTTTTTATGTCCTTGTCTTTTTGTTTGTTTGTTTCAACAGTCTACATGTAAGAGAAACTATGTGCTACTTATTTTGCAACTTGGTCTAATTTCAATTAACATGATCTTCAGTTCCATTCATTACATTGTAAGCATTTTATTCTTAATGGATGAATAAAACATATTGTGTATATATCATTGTATATACCTATATTTTCTTTATCCATTCATCGTTGATGGGTACCTGAGCTGATTCCATAACTCATCTTATTGTAAATAGCTCTACAGTAAACATGAGTGTGTTCAAAAAAACAAAAAAGAAGATTTCTAAGTCGTCTAGCTTTGCTTCTGGAAAAATGAATGTTGATGTTAATTAATAATGTCTTTTAGAGAGGAGATGAAGGATATACAAAGACAAAGAAGCACCCGTGTGGTTCTCTGTGATCACTTTACACATTTTGCCCAAATAAAATGTAGAAGATAATCATAATAAATATACGTTATAGTCTATAGCTGTGATGACTTATAGACATGGAAGTGGTTTAAACTAAGAAATTAAAATATGCATATAAAACTACTAAATTCTACATTTAAAAAAATGAGTGAAAGAGGAACACTCCTCCACTGCTGGTGGAAGTGCGATCTGGTACAACCACTCTGGAAAGCAGTCTGGCGGTTCCTCAGAACACTGGTCATGACACTCCCGGAGGATCCGGCTATACCACTCCTGGACGGCTTGTGTGTACACTGCTCCCAAGAGCTGGGCAGATATGCAGTAACCAGCGCGCCAGCTCTGCTGTGGGTCTTCTGCCTGGCAGAGGGACGCGCACTGGGCTGGAGCCTACCAGCTTCCCTTCCGCGACCTCTATTCTGGTAGACTGCACTGAAGAGACAGGTACCCAGGTTCTCCCCAATATAACATCTCTTGGGACACGGTCTGTTGGGGCTTCTGTCTGCTCGCAAGAATGGGACAGCGCTGTGGTCCTCTGGGCGCCAGATCTGCTGTAGGCCATCGCCTCTGCAGGGTGACCAGCGCCACCGAGAGAGTGCAGAGTGCACTCCGCCATCTTTGCTCCAGTGGCCAGGAAGTTGGGACAGCCAGGCTCGGAGACAGACAGGCATAATATCGCTTGGGTCTCAGGTGGCTTGTGTGTATGCTGCTCCCAAGAGCTGGGCAGATCTCCAGTAACCAGCTCTGCTGTGGGACTTCTGCCTGGCAGAGGGATGCCCCCTCCCGCCCACTCTGGGAGAGATCACACACCCCTGCACAGGGCAGGAGCCTACCAGCCTCTCTTTGGCGACCTCTGCTCCAGGAATCCACTATGATGAGCCTTTGGATGTGCAAGGACTCCCCAATATAACATCACTTGGGGCAAGGCACTCAGGAGCAGGGCAGGCTCCAGAAATCTGTGCCAGGGGAATCCTGGTAATCCAGGGGGGGCAGAAATAGCTTTGCAGGCTCACAGGAGGTCCAACCAACAGCCAGTGACAGCAGGACCAACTAACATCAGAGGTATCCAGATGGCAAAAGGCAAATGTAGGAATGTTACTAACAGAAATCAAAGTAATATGGCACCATCCGAACCCAACCCTCCAACAGCAGCAAGTCCTGGATACCCCACCACACCCGAAAGACAAATTCTGGATTTAAAATCACTTCTCATGATGCTATTAGAGGATCACAAGAAGGACACAAATAAATCTCATAAAGAATTACAGGAGACCATGAATCAACGATTAGAAGCCCTTATAAAGGAAACACTAAAATCGCTTAGAGAAATGCAGGAGAACATGGATCAAAAGATGGAGGCCCACAAGGAGACAACACAAAACTCGCTTAAAGAAATGAATCAATGGGTAGATGCACTCACAAAGGAATCACAAAAATTGCATAAAGAAATGCAGAAGAATATGGGTCAACAGACGGATGCCCATAGGGAGGCAACACAAAAATTGCTTAAAGAAATGAATCAACGGGTAGATGCCCTCACAAAGGAAACACGAGAACTGCTTAAAGAAATGCAGGAGACGATGGATCAACAGATGGAATCCCATGAGGAGGAAACACAAAAATCTCTCAGAGAAATGCAGGAGAACGTGGGTCAACAGGCAGAAATCCTGAAAGAGGTAATGCAAAAATACCTTAAAGAAATACAGGGAAATACAAACAAACAAGTGAAGGATCTCAGCAAATCCATCCAGGAACTAAAATAAGAAGTAGAAACAACTAAGAAATCACAAAGGGAGACAACTTTGGAGATAGAAAACCTTGGGAAGAAATCAGAAGTCATAGATGCAAACATCAACAATAGAATACAAGAGATGGAAGAAAGAATCTCAGGTGCTGAAGATTCCATAGAAAGCATCGACTCAACAGTCAAAGAAAATGCAAAATGCAAAAAACGTGTAACCCAAAACATCCAGGAAATCCAGGACACAATGAGAAGACCAAACCTAAGGATTATAGGTATAGATGAGAGTGAAGATTTGCAACTTAAATGGCCAGTAAACATCTTCAACAAAATTATGGAGGTAAACTTCCCTAACCTAAAGAGAGAGATGCCGATGAACGTACAAGAAGCCTACAGAACTCCAAACAGACTGGACCAGAACAGAAATACCTCCCATCACATAATAATCAAAACACAAAATGTTCTAAACAAAGAAAGAATATTAAAAGCAGTAAGAGAAAAGGGCCAAGTAACATACAAAGGATGACCTATCCGAATCACATCAGACTTCTCACCAGAGACTATGAAAGCCAGAAGATCCTGGGCAGATCTCATGCAGACACTAAGAGAGCACAAATGCCAGCCTAGACTACTATACCCAGCAAAACTCTCAATCACCATAGATGGAGAGACCAAGATATTCCATGATAAAACCAAATTTTCACAATATCTTTTTTTTTTTTTTTAATTTAATTTTATTTTTTTAATTTACATTCCAAATCACTTCCCCTTTCCCGTTTCCTCCCTCCCCGAAAGTCCCATAAGCCCCCTTCCCTCCCTCTTTTCTCCGTTCAACCCCCTCTCATTACTCTGTCCTGGCGTTCCCCTACATCCAGTCTTTCCAGGACCAGGGGTCTCTCCTTCCATCTTTTTAGAAATCTATTGATATGCTGATTGTGTCTAGGGTATTCTGAGATTCTGGGTCAATATCCCCTTATCAGTGACTTCATACCATGTGTGATCTTTTGTGATTGGGTTACCTCACTAAGGATGATATTTTCAAGTTCTGACCATTTGCCTAGGAATTTCGTGAATTCATTGTTTTTAATTGCAGAGTAGTATTCCATTGTGTAAATATACCACATCTTCTGAATCCATTCCTCCGTTGAGGGACATCTGGGTTCTTTCCAGCTTCTGGCTATTATAAATAAGGCTGCTATGAATATAGTGGAGCATGTGTCCTTATTGCATGCAGGTAAAGTCTCTGGGTATATGCCCAGGAGTGGTATAGCCGGATCCTCCGGAAGTGTCATGCCCAGTTTTCTGAGGAGCCGCCAGACTGCTTTCCAGAGTGGTTGTACCAGCCTGCAATTCCACCAGCAGTGGAGGAGTGTTCCTCTTTCTCCACATCCTCGCCAACAACTGCTGTCTCCTGTGTTTTTGATCTTAGCCATCCTGAGTGGTGTGAGATGGAATCTCAGGGTTGTTTTGATTTGCATTTCCCTAATGACTAAGGATGATGAACATCTCTTTAGGTGCTTCTCAGCCATTAGATATTCTTCAGGTGAGAACTCTTTGTGGAGCTCTGTACCCCATTTTTTAATAGGGTTACTTGCCTCTCTGGAGTTTAACTTCTTGAGTTCTTTGTATATCTTGGATATTAGCCCTCTGTCGGATGTAAGGTTGGTAAAGATCATTTCCCAGTTAGTTGGTTGCCGCTTTGTCTTTTTGACGGTGTCTTTTGCCTTGCAAAACCTTTGTAATTTAATGAGGTCCCATTTGTCTATTCTTGATCTTAGAGTATAAGCTATTGGAGTTCTGTTCAGGAAATTCTCCCCTGTGCCCATATGTTCAAGGTTCTTCCCTAGTTTCCCTTCTATTAGTTTCAGTGTGTCTGGTTTTATGTGGAGATCTTTGATCCACTTAGAATTGAGCTTAGTGCAAGGAGATAAGGATGGGTCAATATCTTTCCACAAATCCAGCCCTGCAAAGGATAATAGGTGGAAACCGCCAATACAGGGAGAGAAACAACTTGGAAAAAATGAGATAATTACCTTCCTGAATCAAACCCAAAAGTAGATAACGACTCAAACATAAAGATAGCGTTAAGAATGGCAGGTGGCAATAATCACTATGCCTTAATCTCTCTTAATATCAATGGTCTCAATTCCCCAATAAAAAGACATAGACTAGCAGACTGGATACGTAAACAGGACCCAGCATTTTGCTGCATGCAGGAAACGCACCTCAGTGTCAAAGACAAGCACTACCTCAGAGTAAAAGGCTGGAAAACAATTTTACAAGCAAATGGCCCTCAGATAAAATTGATTTTCAACCTAAAGTCATCAAAAAAGACACAGAAGGACACTGCATACTACATACAAGGGAAAAATCCACCAACAAGAACTCTCAATTCTGAATATCTATGCTCCAAATGCAAGGGCACCCTCATTCGTAAAAGAAACTTTACTAAAGCTCAAAGCACACATCGCACCTGACACAAAAAAAGTGGGTGACTTCAACACCCCGCTCTCTGAAATGGATCGTTCAGGAAAGCAGAAACTAAACAGGGACACAGTGAATCTAATTGAAGCCTTGGACCAAATGGAACTAACAGATATATATAGAACATTTCATCCTAGAGCTAAAGAATACACCTTCTTCTTAGCACCTCATGGTACCTTCTCCAAAATTGACCATATAATTGGTCACAAATCAGACCTCAACAGATATAAGAAGATAGAACTAATCCCATGCCTCCTATCAGATCACTATGGAATAAGGGTGGTCTTCAATGGCAACAAAAACAAAAGAAAACCCACGTACACATGGAGGCTGAACAATGCTCTACTCAATGATAACTTGGTCAAGGTGGAAATAAAGAAAGAAATCAAAGACTTTTTGAAAGTTAATGAAAATGAAGGCACAACATACCCTAATTTATGGGACACAATGAATGCAATGCTAAGAGGAAAATTCATTGCCCTGAGTGCCTCCAAAAAGAAACGGGAGACAGCATACACTAACAGCTTAATGGCACACCTGAAAGCCCTGGAACAAAAAGAAGCAAATACACCAAAAGGAGTAGAAGGCAGGAAATCATCAAACTCAGGGCTGAAATCAATCAAGTAGAATCAAATAAAACCATACAAAGAATCAACAAAACGAGGAGTTGGTTCTTTGAGAAAATCAACAAGATAGATAAGCACTTAGCCAGACTAACCAGAGGGCACAGAGATAGTATCCAAATTAATAAAATCAGAAACGAAAAGGGAGAGATAACAACAGAAACTGAGGAAATTCAAAAAATCATCAGATCCTACTACAGAAACCTGTATTCAACACAACTAGAAAATCTCGAGGAAATGGACAATTTCCTTGACAGATACCAAGTACCAAAATTAAATCAGGATCAAATAGACCATCTAAACCGTCCTATAAGCCCTGAAGAAATAGAAGTTGTCACTGGAAGTCTTCCAACCAAAAAAAGCACAGGTCCAGATGGTTTTAGTGCAGAATTCTATCAGACCTTCAAAGAAGACCTAACACCAATACTCTTCAAACTGTTCCACAAAATAGAAACAGAAGGAACAGTACCCAACTCGTTCTATGAAGCCACAATTACACTAATACCAAAAGCACACAAAGATCCGACAAAGAAAGAGAATCTCAGGCCAATCTCTCTTATGAATATCGATGCAAAAATACTCAATAAAATTCTTGCCAACCGAATCCAAGAACACATCAAAACGATCATTCACTACGATCAAGTAGGCTTCATCCCAGGGATGCAGGGATGCTTCAATGTAAGGAAATCCATCAATGTAATCCACTATATAAACAATCTCAAAGAAAAAAACCACATGGTCATCTCATTAGATGCTGAGAAAGCATTTGACAAAATTCAGCATCCTTTCATGCTAAAGGTCTTGGAAAGATCAGGAATTCGAGGCCCATATCTAAACATAGTAAAAGCAATTTACAGCAAACCGGTAGCCAGCATCAATCTAAATGGAGAGAAACTTGAAGCAATCCCACTAAAATCAGGGACTAGACAAGGCTGCCCTCTCTCTCCATATCTTTTCAATATAGTACTTCAAGTTCTAGCTAGAACAATTAGACAACAAAAAGAGGTCAAAGGGATACAAATTGGAAAGGAAGAAGTCAAACTATCACTATTTGCAGACGACATGATAGTATACTTAAGCGACCCAAAGAACTCCACCAGAGAACTCCTACAGCTGATAAACGACTTCAGCAAAGTGGCCAGATATAAAATCAACTCAAGCAAGTCAGTAGCCTTCCTATACTCAAAGGATAAGCAGGCTGAGAAAGAAGAAAGAGAAATGATACCCTTCACGATAGCCACCAACCATATAAAGTATCTTGGCGTGACTCTAACCAAAAAAGTGAAAGATCTGTATGACAAGAACTTCAAGTCTCTGAAGAAACAAATCGAAGAAGACCTCAGAAGATGGAAAAGTCTGCCATGCTCATGGATTGGCAGGATTAATATAGTAAAAATGAGCATATTACCAAAAGTAATATACAGATTCAATGCAATCCCCATCAAAATCCCAACTCAATTCTTCATAGAGTTAGAAAGAGCAATTCAAAAACTCATCTGGAATAACAGAATACCCAGAATAGCGAAAACTATTCTCAAGAGTAAAAGAACCTCTGGGGGAATCAGTATCCCGGACCTCAAGCTGTACTACAGAGCAATAGTGTTAAAAACCGCATGGTATTGGTACAGTGACAGGCATATAGATCAATGGAACAGAATTGAAGACCCAGAAATGAATCCACACTCCTATGGTCACTTGATCTTTGACAAAGGAGCTAAAACCATCCAGTGGAAAAAAGATAGCCTTTTCAACAAATGGTGCTGGCTCAGCTGGAGGTCAACATGCAGAAGAATGCAAATTGACCCATTCTTATCTCCTTTCACTAAGCTCAATTCCAAGTGGATCAAGGACCTCCACATAAAACCAGACACACTGAAACTAATAGAAAGGAAACTAGGGAAGAACCTTGAACATATGGGCACAGGGGAGAATTTCCTGAACAGAACTCCAATAGCTTATGCTCTAAGATCAAGAATTGACAAATGGGACCTCATTAAATTACAAAGATTTTGCATGGCAAAAGACACTGTCAAAAAGACAAAGCGGCAACCAACTAATTGGGAAATGATCTTTACCAACCCTACATCCAACAGATGGCTAATATCCAATATATACAAAGAACTCAAGAAGTTAAACTCCAGAGAGCCAAGTAACCCTATTAAAAAATGGGGTACAGAGCTAAACAAAGAGTTCTCACCTGAAGAATATCTAATGGCTGAGAAGTACCTAAAGAGATGTTCATCATCCTTAGTCATTAGGGAAATGCAAATCAAAAAACCCTGAGATTCCATCTCACACCAGTCAGAATGGCTGAGATCAAAAACTCAGGAGACAGCAGTTGTTGGCGAGGATGTGGAGAAAGAGGAACACTCCTCCACTGCTGGTGGAATTGCAAGCTGGTACAACCACTCTGGAAAGCAGTCTGGCAGTTCCTCAGAAAACTGTGCATGACACTCCCGGAGGATCTGGCTATACCACTCCTGGGCATATACCCAGAGGCTTTACCTGCATGCAATAAGGACACATGCTCCACTATGTTCCTAGCAGCCTTATTTATAATAGCCAGAAGCTGGAAAGAACCCAGATGTCCCTCAACGGAGGAATGGATTCAGAAGATGTGGTATATCTACACAATGGAATACTACTCTGCAATTAAAAACAATGAATTCACGAAATTCCTAGGCAAATGGTCAGATCTTGAAAATATCATCCTTAGTGAGGTAACCCAATCACAAAAGAACACACATGGTATACAGTCACTGATAAGGGGATATTAACCCAGAATCTCGGAATACCCTAGACACATTTTGCATATCAATAGATTTCTAAGAAGATGGAAGGAGAGACCCCTGGTCCTGGAAAGACTGGATGTAGTGGAACGCCAGGACAGAGAAACGAGAGGGGGTTGAATGGAGAAAAGAGGGAGGGAAGGGGGCTTATGGGACTTTCGGGGAGGGGGGAAATGGGAATGGGGAAATGATTTGGAATGTAAATAAAAAAAACTTAGAAAATAAAAAAAAAAGAAAATAAAATTTAAAAAAAATGAGTGAATTTAAGACCATCTTCTAGGATAAGCAACTTGCTCTTGTCTTTCTGGCCTTAGTTATCCCTTTGTTTCTTTAGGACACATCGAATACTGAAATATTCTAATTCTTTCTCTAACATTTCTTACCACTGGAGAGTCCTTTCTATACCCCCATTGATTCTTACTTGTGTTACAGTTTGTTCTGTATACCTTGTGGGCGTTTCGTTTTCTCTACCTGGTCCTATTCACTGAAACTCAGAACTGGGAGGGGCACTGAAGAAAAGCACACAGAGGGTAACTGGAACTTCCATTTGCATGAGTTTTATGGAGTACTTCACTAGTGACATAAAGTACAGAAACTTTGTCACTACACTTTTTTTAAATAACGTCAGAAATAAAATGAAAACTATTTCATTTGCATGCCACCCCTTCCTGGGATTCCACAGGTTCTGATAAAACATGTTTGCTCAGTGTTGTCCCAGTCAGAGCCCACTGTATTAAACACAATCAGGTCACTTATAAAAAATGTTTTAGGACACTCTTCTCCCAACCCAGTACTCGAAAAAAACTACTGTTTCTCTGAAAAGAGTACCCTGTCTCTGATGCTCATGAGTTCTGTCCGTTAGTAATTATCTTTCTAAACCCTATCTAGACATCCCCTCTTCCATCTCTAATAACTAATCCCTCTACTTCCAGCTCAGCTTGCTTTCTGCTTTCATTATTGCTCATGTTGGTGAGTCTGTTTTTCACTTGGGCTCCTTGAGGATAGGATACTTAGTCATCCTTTTTAATCTTCAGCATCTAGAACTGTGAAGAGTGGATCGCAAATGACCGTGAAACCCAGTTAGAAGGTACCCACCTTGCTCCTGTGAGAATCTGATTCTTTAACTCAACATATTCTCCACTAGAAGCTGGAGCAGACTTTTCCTTTTCTTGATATTCCGTTTATTTTTCTACAAATTTTGTCATTTTTGTCTTCTATGTAGAGGCATTCATAAATGTAGATTACTAAAGTAAACGAGATAGGCTACAAAGACATACAGCCTGGGGGAAGAATGGAGAAGAGGAAGATGGATGGAGAAGTGTGTATGTACTCTAACATATGACTATTTCTTGTTTCTTTTCATAATTTTATCGATTATTTTATTTATTTACATTTCAAATGTTATCCCCCCTTCCCAGTTTCCCCTCCACCAACTCCCTATGCCCTCTCCCAACCTCTTGTCTCTATGATGGTGCTCCCCTACCCAAACATCCACCCACCCACTCCAGCCTCAGTGCCCTAGCATTCCCCTATGCTGGGTTATCAAGCCCCTACAGGACCAAGGTGCTCCCCTCCCATTGATGCCAGATAAGGCAATCCTCTGCTACATGGCTGGAGGAGCCATGGGTCCCCCAATGTATACTCTGTGGTTGGTGGTTTAGTCCCTGGGAGCTTGGGGGGATCTGGTTAGTTGATAATTTTGTTCTTTCTATGAGGTTTCAAACGTCTTAAGCTCCTTCAGTCCTTGCCCTTACTCCTCCATTGGAGTCCCTGAGCTCAGTCAGATGTTTGGATGTAAGGATCTGCATCTGTATTGGTCAGGCTCTGATAGAACCTCTCAGGGGACTATACCAGGCTCCTGTCAGCAAGCACTTCTTGGCATCAGCAATAGTGTCTGGATTTGGTGTCTGTAGATGAGATGAATTTCTAGGTGGGGAAGTCTCTGGATGGTCTTTCCTTCAGGTTTTGCTCCACTCTCTGTCCCTGAATCTCTTTTTGACAGGAAGAATTCTGGATTATTATTTTTGAGGTGGGCGAGTGGCCACATTCCTCAGCTGGGAGCCTTGCCTAGCCACTGGATATGTTCTCTACAGGTTCTATCTTCTCTTTGTTGGGTATTTAGGGTAATGGCCTCCCTGTTGGATCCTGAGAACTTCTTGGGTCCCTGGCATCTGAGACTTTCTAGTGGATACCTCCAGTTCCACCTATCCCACTGCTACACAACTCTGTTCAAATACCTGACCCTCTGTACTTCTCCCCTATCTCCTCACATATTTGAACTGGCCCTTCTTTTTCCTTACTCCCTCCTTTCTCCCTCTGAGATCCCTCACTCCCTGTACTTCCCAAAATTTTTTTCTTTCTCCTTCTGAATAGGACTATAGTAGCCACACTTTGGTGTGGTCTTCCTTCTTCTTGGATTTCATATGGTCTGTGAGTTATATTTTGGGTATTTGAAGCTCTCCTTTTTTTCTTCTTCTTCTTCTAATATCTGCTTATCAGCTAGTACATACCATGTGTGCTATTTTTGACTGGGTTAATTCTCTCAGGATTATATTCTCAAGTTCTATCCATTTGCTTGTGAGTTTCATGAAGTCATTGCTAATAATAGCTGATTACTACTCCATTGTGTAAAAGTACCACATTTTTTGTGTCCATTCTTTTGCTGATGGACATATGGGTTCTTTCCAGCTTCTGGCTATTATAAATAAAGCTGCTGTTAACATAATGGAGCATGTGACCTTGTTATATGTTGGAGCATCTTTTGGGCATATGCCCAGGATTGGTATAGCTGGGTCCTTAGATAATACTATGTCCAATTTTCTGAGGAACCGCCAGACTGATTTCCAGAGTGGTTGTACCAGCTTGCAGTCCTACCAGCAATGGAGGAATATTCCTCTTTCTCAACATCCTTGCCAGAGTCTACTGTCACCTGAGTTTTTGATCTTAATCATTTTGACTGGTGTAAGGTGGAATTTCATGGTTTCTTTGATTTGCATTTCCCTAATGACTAAGGATGTTAAACATTTCTTTATATGCTCAGCCATTTAAGATTCCTCAGTTGAGAGTTATCTTTATAGCTCTGTACCCCATTTTTAATAGGGTTATTTGGTTCTCTGGTGTCTAACTTCTTGAGTTCCTTGTATATTTTGGATATTAGCTTTCTATCTGATATAGGCTTGGTAAAGATCTTTTCCAACTCTGTGGGCTACCATTTTGTCCTATTGCTAGTATCCTTTGCCTTACAGAAGTTTTTCAATTTTACGAGGTTCCATTGTTAATAATTTATCTTAGAACATGAGCCACTGGTGTTCTGTTGAGGAAATTTTCTCTGTGCCAATGTGTTCAAGGTTCTTCCCTACTTTGTTTTATGTGGAGGTCCTTGATTCACTTGAACTTGAACTTTGTACAAAGAGCTAAGAATGGATCAATTTACATTCTTCTATATACTGACTGCCTGTGGAACCAGCACCATTTGTTGAAAATGCTGTCTTTTTTCCACTGGATAGTTCTGGTTTCTTTGTCAAAGATCAAGTGACCTTAGGTGTGTGAGTTCACTTCTAGATAAAGGTGATAGGGAAGTGCTACTTAAAGATTTTGTCAAACTTACTGAACAGAACAGGTAAAATCTGACCATTTTGCAGAAGTCTGACTCTGGATGTTTATTTTCTCATTCTTTATCTCATTCATTCACCATGTATTCTTTAGTCTATTTAGCTTACTTCCTGACAGTATTATGATTCAGTGATTGGCCAGTTTTCTAAGTTGTCCTAAGGATAGAGATATATGAAATTAGTCAACCTAACTAAAGATTCAGTAAACGATTCAAGTACTATGTTGGGAATTCTCCCTAAATACAGACATCGGTATGAAGCATTGGGGTATAAGACAGTGCAGGGTGATGTGATTCACCTAAAGTCTTATAGTTAGTTAGAACTGGCTTATTTATGAGCTGCATCAGTAGTTAGCAAAATTTTTAAGCTCTTTATAATGTGGTATAACCCCTGGGAATATTATGAGTGCTCATGTCCTCATATTCTCTATTCCTTCCTTCTGTGAAACTTCTAGGTCATATGAATTCCTGGATATATTTTTTTCTCCCCCTGACAGACTTCCTGTGAAAAGTTTTGAAACAAATAAAAAAATGGAGAAGAACAAAGAGATTGTGCTATAAATACAAAGTGTGTTTTAATTTATTTAAACATTCTCTAAGCAGCTCTCCCAAGTTATTTAGCCTTAAGAATCTTTCCAAGTTAGAATACAGAAGCTCTTGAAGATGTTCTAAGGTATCCCTAGAGCTTATAAAAATTGAAATTAAACCTCAACTATCAAACAAAAGCATTTCTTAAAGGACCAACAATACTTACAAATGTAGGGCGAATTTGCAACTATTCGCTGAATGTGTGTACTAAGTGCCAAGTACAAAGCCAAATTCTATGGTAGATGCTATCAATGAACCCTCCTGCTTACTTTTTCCATGTTCCAAAAGTCATCTACTTCCCAGAACCTTCATCCTTCCTTAAATACATTTCTGACTTCTGTAATCTACTGTGTTGAAGACCTGGACTAACTACAATGCTAAGATTTTGTTTTGTGCCCCCATGAGCATATAGGCGACACTGGATCCATGGGTGCTAGGATTAGAGAAATATCTTTCTCTTTTGATAAGGCAAGGTAATTCCTAAATGTGTGCTCCAAATTATTACCCAAAGCACTCTACTGGGACTTGGGTCTCAACTGATCAGACCAGTAACTGATATTATCCTCCAAATAGATTCATTTGGATTTGTGCTCTGTACTCAAATCCCTATTTTAATGTCAGCTTCTGGGAGAGACAAAACCACATAGGAACACAGCTGTTTACCCCGGTTTACCCTTTACCACCTCTCCAAGAGAAACACTGTCATTACAATGTTGTAGATAAGGAAATGGGAATGCAGAGAAATTATTTTTTCTCCTGGTTCACTCCAAATCTCCCTGCATTAAAGTTGATTGTGAAAGGACTTGTCAAGGTATGATCTTTTAGGAATGTGCTGCCATGTGTTTAATAAATCTTTGAGTAGAAGAATAAATCAAATAGTTATTGATTCAAATTGGTGCAGGCATAGTGAGAAATACAAGAGATAGAGATGTGTTCATTCTTTATATAAATATTTTTCTTTTACCAATTGCCAGGGCTCTGCTCACCTCTGTGTGTATAATACAATAGCAAATGAGAAGAGATCCTGTAGGGCAGTGGAATACATTCTAATATGTGTGGTCTGCTAAGTGTTAGTGACGCTGGGATCTTGTATGTTTCATTTTATTATTCAAGAATGTTCCAGAAATTGCATCCTGATTTCCAAGCATCTATTTTGAGCCCAGTTAGGTGGTTGTATGTATTTGAATAGATCTTTGATCTTTATATGGGATATACTGTTTTCCTCTAACTGGAGTATTTATAGGCAGTGAATAGGTCTACACATGAATTGAATTTGAATAACAACAAATGGCCAAAATTGAGTGTAATTAAACTCAAGTTGCACATCAGCATGTAAAATTAAATGCAGTGTCCCTTTAGAAGATCCTTGTGCTTAAAAAACGTGGATCGCGTTCAGAAAATATTTCCTGCATACTTACATTCAGTCAGAAAGAGAGGGAAAGGGATTGTTGATTTAAAGCAATGAAATAATTTGGTATTAAGCCTTATTAGAATCTTAAATATAAGTGAAATGATTACTCTGCTTGTGTTCAATTTGCAGAGCTTTGATGATTTCATAGTAGACTAGAGCTTAATATCTTGTTTGAAATTATTTGGGTTCTATGGTGGTATATGTCAACTTGTCACAAGATAATATCATCTGAGAGGAGGGAACCTCAATTGAGAAAATGCCTCTATAAGATCAGACTGTACACAAGCTTGCACAGTACTTTCTTAATTAGTGATTGATGAGGGAGGACCCAGATAATTGTGGGTGATGACATCCCTGGGATGAAAGTCCTGGGTTCTATAAGAAAAGCAGGCTGAGGAAGCTATGGGGAGCAAGCCAGAAACTATCACTCCTCCATGGCCTCAACTCATTTCTGGCCTCCAGGTTCCTGCCCTGTTTTAGTTTCTGTCCTGATGTCCTTCAATGATGAACAATAATATGGAAAGGTAAGCCAAACAATCCTTTCTTCCCCAACATGCTTTTTGGTCATGGTGTGTCACTGTAGGGACAGAAACCCTCAGACAGAAGATATTATCTATGAAACACCTAGGCTTTGAAAAAGAAAGCCGCTGGGGAGATGGCTCAGCGGTTAAGAGCACTGACTGCTCTTCCAGAGGTCCTGAGTTCAAATCCCAGCAACCACATGGTGGCTCAGAACCATCAGTAATGGGATCTGATGCCCTCTTCTGGTGTGCATGAAAAAGAAAGCCATTGGATAAAATGGGCATACTCAGTGGCAGCTTAAACTTTGGAAGCCTAGCATGTGTCCTCAGGAAGGGATGCTCAGTGGAACAGGTAGGAAACAAGGATGGAAAGAGGGGGACAGAGAATGCTTGACAATCATTTCAGAAGTGTGGACAATAAGAATGTGAGGGATTGGACACAGGTGATGCCACTGTATCTGTGAAAGCAATCCAAACAGTATTTTCAGAGGACTAAATGGCACATTTGAGACAGATAATGAAATATAAAGAAGATATTGTGATTTACACGAATGGCCATAGATAGCTCATTGAGATGTTACTCGTTATACTGATGTGGCAAGCACTTACTCCACATAAGGCCCCTTCCTAAAAGCCTTTCAATAAGTTTATTTCTTCCTCAAAACAATGTACAGCCTGTTTAGTTTTCCCTTTCTCCAGAAGCACAGATGTATAGAGCAGCTCATGCAGGAGACTCTGCTGTCATACAGAGAATTCTCCAGTTCTTCACCATGTAGAGCACAGCTCCAGGGACAGCTTGACTAGAGTCATGAGGGAATGAAGAAAAGATAGACACAGAGAAAATCTGGGATCAGGTGGACTCAGCTCACTGATGGAGAATCCTCAACACTCTGGAAGCTTACTGTGCTTAATATAGGGAGTTAACAGGGAGTTGGGGTTATTAATATAGATAGACCGGGAAGCAGGACTATTATAATACCTGAATAAGGAGGCAGGTTTACCTGATCTCAGTAGAAGCAGCCTGTGTAGGGGATCAGTCTTCATGTCAAAAATATTTGTGGGAAAAATCTCTTCTGGACATTTTCTGTACACAACATCAACATTCTCATATAGAGCAACATAAAACTTTGACATCCCTCCAGCTTCTCCTGGAGAGATGGTGGCTCTGCCGTTTGTCCATGTGTCTGATGTTATGGACCTTGACCTGTCTGTGCCCAGGACAACACTGTACATTGACACATGACATCTCTTACTCAGGACTTCTTCTGCCCCCCACAATTCTTCATATTTCTTTTTCCAGAATAGAGTCTCTTTCTAGAAAAAAAAAGCTGGGGGAATTTCCTTCTTTTCTACATCTTAACTTTATTTTCTTGGACCTCATTATGAAACAGAATCTTGAGATACAATCTCCTCTAATCATTCGTCTTCTCCATGTGTATTGTGTGGAAGAGGATGTGGGGAGTCTCATTTGGAAGGCCCCTTCATTGTGATGTGGAGATGCTCTATTCCTTCTCTGCCCATGTCCACCACTGCTCCCCTTCTTTTCTTTCTCCCTCCTTTTCTTTGTGTGTCCAAGGCTTTCCCCCAATGACAGGGACCTTGGCATCCCTCATCCTAGAGGGATGTAGACACTCATTTCTGGGCAGGTGTCACCCTACCGTGGCACTTTGGTTTCCCTGCTTTGTGTCTCACCTGACATCCGAGACTGTACTCCCACCTACAGCTTCTGCAATACAAACTTCGGATGCTTACTCTTCTTCCTAGACTATGCTTTCCCACTGTCATGGCTCTTCCCTGTCTCCTTTCACACCGTGGCCTCTCTTGATTCTTTGATTTTTTTTTTTTGGCATGCTTCCTTTCCCCCAATTATCCATACTGTCTCAATCTCTCATAATTTATGTTTTCTTCCTTCATCTATCCTGACTTCTATGGCTGGTGATATTAACAAGATTAAAATATATGCCTGACTTTGAATTTGTGAGTAATTTCTTCTTTTTCTTTGTTGGTCATTTAAATTCCTAACTGCAGAGAAACACCACTAGTCCCATTTTGAAATGATCTCCAACAAGTATAAAGATAACAGAACAGCCATGTTTGGCTCCCTGCACATCCACATTTGTGTTCCTTTGATGACACTGGTCCCAGTCATTAGCTCTATTTATGCTTAATTAGTCACTATAACCTGTAATCCCATTATTCTCTGATCAAGCAGGGCTAAGTGGGGAAAGAGTACATCACATACCTTCCAGGATCCTCAGTGTTTTGTATGATTTTGTCCATTCAAGCCCCAGCTTTATAGGTAGTGTTGTTCCCATTTCTTGCCCAGTAACTCTAGGGTAGTTATCTAGTACATGACATGAAAGACCTAATATGTTATGTCTACTTGATTCCTACACCTTTGGGTTTTCACCTTCTAATAAAACCTTCATACTAATCTTACTTCTTGTCAGGCCTATTTTGTAGATTACTTAATTCCTTTCTAAAATGAGATAAGTGAGACTTTGTTGCAGGGCTTTTAATCTCCTTCCTATTCTCCATCTCATTTTATGCTGGAAATTTTATCCATTCCATTTTTGCTTTCTGCCTATAAGAGTTAAGTATTCTCAGCTTTGCCTCCTAGCTGCCAACCCAGCTTTTGCAGTCACTTCTAACTCCCTTTCTCTTCTGGCTGTTGTTCTCTCAGGTGTCTCTCTCTTTCTAAACCCTTTTCGAACTAAGCACTTCCCTCTTCATGAGTTCTTTTTATTTAAAAGCCAAACAAGACCATCACTTCACTCTGTAACCTCACCAACTTTCCCCCATTGCTTTCCCCAGTAGATAGAGAGTACAGGGCTACAGGCACTGCCCACAAGTCTAACCCACACTGCTTCCATGGACCTCTTTCTTCTCACTGTTCTATTCATAAAAAGGTTCTCAAAAAACATGATCAAGAATTAGGTTCCTGGGCACAGGCATATATTCATAATATTTTTATTCATTCCCCCCAATTTCCTATAGATCTCAGTGCTTTGACTATGCCCCTTTCTTCTTGAAGTGTGCTTTTCATGAGACTATTGTGCTGTATTTTCCTGATTTTCTTTTGGCCTTTTCCATTACTTCTTTCTCAGAGCTCTCTCTTACCTAATGACAGATTTTATGAATTATACCCTTCTCCAGCTTTGGCTTTTCAAATGTGTTCACTTTATATATGCTCTTCTGGTCTCGAATTTGTTTGATCTTGTTTTCCTTCTACTTCCTGCAATCCCCACGTCTGTTAGTGGCAAAACCGTTATTGAAATCTTGAACCCCCAGTTACTTCTAACCGGATCTTTCCTCTATTCCCCACATGTAACTAATTGTAAACTATCTACACATCTTTATTGCAAACCACATCTGCTGGGGACTCTCTGCTTCTCCCTTTCCTGCTACTATGGAAGTTTATCCTGTTTCTTATTACTTTGCTGCCTGCTTTTATTATTTGCTCATACATCCCAACCTTCTTTCCCATGATCTTCCTTTCTATAGCAAAATTTCTACCTTACGATTGTGCACTCCTGTGCCTTGGCTCCTAGCATCTGCATGTAATCTCACTCTCTATTTTTTTTATTGAAACCTTGACACTCTGAGTTCAGTCATAAATGTTTCACCTAGACTGTTTCTTTGATCCCATATTTTCTGTTCTAAATCCCTAACTTGCTAATGATCTTCCTTTTCCCTCTATTACAGAATGTTTTCCATCCTCTTAGTTTATCATCTTGCATAAGAAAGAAGAACAAGAATTGTAGACTTTCATAAACCAACATCTACATAGACAGGCCAGGTTTATATATCACCATTGTGTGGCCCTGGGCTAGTTATGCAATATTTTGGACTTCATCTTATTCATGCTTGTAACTGTAATAGTAAGGCTTTAATGAAGTATTTGCTGAATGATAAAAAAAAGAATTCTAATTACCCTACAAGATTATGGGGAGTATAAAATAGCACAGAATATTTTTTTCAATGAACTAATCATTCAGTGAGAAGGCGAGAGGTATAAAAGGAAAGACTGACCATCCATATCCTCTATTGGTTTTAAAATATGTCTATCAGGAGCTGGAAAGAATAAAATTGAATTGATGGACAGTCTGTCCCATATGTCATTTAGCAGGGAGGGGCTAGCTGAAGACACATGAAAGACAACAATAATCAATAGGATGACATTACATTTGATCTGTTCATAGTGGCCATGGCTATTCTTGGTTCTGTTTTTTTGAACTAAACCTTGCCTTTATTGTTCCTGAGCTTGTGAGTACTCTGCCTTTGCATGTGTTGTCAAAAACTGTAGCTGGTGGTTACGCCTCGATGACTTGGCTCAACTCCCTTAGCCTTCAAACTACACTGACTGAACAGCAGCCACATCCCTTTACAAGTACCCGGACTTGCTTCCCTCCTTTAGTTTTGAGTTTGCTCATGCCTTTCCAAGTGTTACCTACTTGGGTTTATTCACCTGATTTGTGTGTCTTTCAATAAGATACTCCTCAAAGATTATCTGTCACTTTCATATGAATTAAAGGAAGAACAATTTTTCTATGGATTTCCTCTTTTTCTTTCTATTTTGTAACAATAGAAACATGGCTGTGTTTTATGGAGCATGTCTTTGTAATTCTAACTGACCATGTCAGATCTGAACTTAACTCTCTATTAACTAGTTCTGTGAGTCAGGAAAATGTATGTCCTTGTGATACTCAATTTGTTGCACTACAAAAAGGGATTGATTTGTCATTCTATTTTTATCAAGAATTATTGGGACAGAAGAACTGAAATGATTTCAGCAATTAAAAATTCATAAAACAATGATACACATAATAATATATACTAACTGTTGATATTGATTATTTATCATAAGTCTTATGTCTTCCATCTTCATGGTTGAGTGATATTTTAGCTATCCAGATTGTATTTTGATTTTTAGTATGCTTTTTTGTGTCTTAGTTTTAGTAGATACATATAACATACTTCAATCATATCTTTCCCATTTTTCATTCATATCCCCTCTTCCCCCTATCAAACCTTTTTTCCAACAACTTCTCTGAGTTTTATACTTTTTGTTTGTTTGTTTGTTTGTATGTGGCTTTTTGTATTTAATTACAGTTACCTGAATGGATTTGTGTGGTAAGTTATTAAGCAAGAACAATTGACAAGCAGCTACCATTAATGAATATGACTTTTCCTATCCTGATAACCGCTAGATTTCTATAGCTGTTTAGGGAGAGGTGGGGCCTTATGAGTCTTGCTGTTACCCATAATGAACCATTGATGATCCTAGTCTCGTGTAAGTCTTGTATACATAGCACTGCAGCTGTGCACTCGTGTATATAAAAGGGATGTTATATCCAGAATCTTTCATGTCATTCTTTTGTCTACCCCTTCTTCTGTGACACACCCTGAGCCCTGATCAGGGTAACATAGGTGTCTCATTTTTTTTATTGAAAATATTCTTCATTTACATTTCATATGCTAAAACCTTTCCCGGTGCCCCCCCCTCCCCAAAAACCCCCAACCCATCCTCCCTCAACCTGTCTCCAAGTATCTCATATTGTACTGAGCATTCAACAGTGCCTCACTCTCTGCGCATTCACAGTTAAATTTCTCTTTATTAATCAGTGCCTGCTATAAATAGAAGCTTCTTGCTTCTCTCATCAATACGGAGAGTACAACTAATATGTAAAAACAAGCATAAATATTTATAATGAAGTTTGTTATCATATCTATATAGCAAAGCAACAGTAGTTAAGTGTCACAATATAGCCTAGGAACCCCTCTGTCATAGGCTTTTGAACAGATTTACAGTGCCATTCATGAATTCCATCCCTAGAAGAGGAATTAAGTTTGATCAGAAAACATTTGGCTACACCTATAATGATCATGCCAATGGTACAGCAGTGGACATGTCTTCCCTGGCAAGACAATGTAACTTGCAGGACTCACAGCTGGGTGTGATTGCTGAGGACTTTCCAGCAGCTTACATAGCACTTTCTGGTACTATCAAAGACTAGACAGTAAAGAGGAAGTTTCCTGCTTAATTTCTGCTTGCTTGCTCTTTGTCCTTCAATCAAACTGTGGTGTCTTCAAGAATAAAATCATACTATCTAAGTGGCATGGTAACCAAGAGCAATGGCAGTATCCTATATCATTTGGGGGAGCCACTAGGGCCTCCTAAGCCAACAAACAGCTCATAAGGAAGTATCTAACAGCTGGCAGTGAAATTTTTCTTTAATTGTCTATGGTCTCTGGGAGCAACAGCATTATTCAGCCATGCAGGACATCTCTGTTCAAATTCCTTTTTTTAGACTTTTTAATTAGCCTATAAAATAGTGAGATGCCATATGGCTTTCATCCCAGATATTATCTTAGAACACCCTTACAAGACACTCATTCAGAGAGGTAGAAGTAGATCTCCAATATTATATACATCAGCCTGGCAAGAGAGGCCTCAAATTACTTGCTCTCTGTGTGTCCAGGGTAAGTCTTATGTACGTGCCAGCATGTGCTGCAGTTTATAGGAAGAATGGGAATAGAACATGTTTTTGTCCACATATGTGTGCAAACCAACCTTGCTAATGAGCTCCACCCCCACACCCCCGTTGTTGGAGAATTTCTGCTGAGTTTCCAAACATTTGAGGACCAATTCATGTTGATAGAAAATGTTCCAAGTCGACGTTCTTCATTAGTCAAAGTTTCTATACCTAGATATTTGGTTTCTATATTCCCTTCAATATCCAGATGGGACCGAAATAAATGACTTGTATTCCCCATGATAAGGAAGATCAGATACAAGGAGGAAGTACAGTAGAACAAAGACAAGGGAAGGAGGAGAGTCATCTCTCCCTCTATGTCATGAAGCCTCTGGAAACAAGTCTAATGTCTGAGGCCACATTTACTTCTTATGTAATTACAATTAAAATAACAATAAGTTAATCTACTACCTTATTTTATCATAAATATGCTTATTCCAACATGATGATATTATAACTGTGAAAATATTTAAATTTTGGTTTCATTTGGCACTTTAAAGTGATAGACATTGTTGACTTTCAGATCTGGGCAATTATAAGATGACCTTCTAATTTTCTGTAGCTATAGAATATATCTAAATATGATCTATACCATGTCATTCATTAAAACTTGTGTTTTGTATTTACTATAAGAAATGTGTTAGACTTCTGATGCAAGGCAGAAAGACAGAAATCAGCAGATGAGACCATAGCAGGGACAGCCTCTTTGCCCCTGGAATTTAAGTGGTGTGATAAGGAGAAAGCTGGCTTTGGCCCTTAATAGGGGTTGTGTGGAGTAGGGTTAGAAATAAGAAAATTGTTGCAGCACATAGCCTGCCTTCCTGCCATCTCTTCTTCCTGAAACTGCTCACCCAAGTTAAGACAGGCTGTCCCAACAGATACTCTTTTCTTTTATGACTGAGCAAGGTCATCTATAATCTTGTAGGAATCCTGTTTTACAACTGAGGCACTCTATCAGTAGACATTTTAGGGATTCATTTCCTATGTAGACTTTTCTGCTGTAGAACTCTTGAACATACAAGCAGAAGATGCAAGTGAAGCAGTGAATTGGGTATCCCTAAGCCTTCAGAGGTTGGATCCTTTGCAGCACTGTTTTCAAAGTCATTCTTTCTTCCCACACAATGTTTAGACTGTGGTGACCACAGTACAATGAGTGATATGTCCTACCTTAAAAACAAAGCAAGATTTAATGTATTGTTTTCTGTTTTAAATTGGCACTTTTATTTTGCCTCCCCAGTAAGTGTATCAACTTCTTGAACATAGCCACATGCAGTCCTAATTTTGATACCTTCCTCAACTGACAGACTTGTATCTCACCACATTTCATCCTCAATATGTATTGATTCAATTCAATGCTACTTCAACAACAAAAATAAGAACCAGAGAGACCTTCCAGTAAAGTATTATCCTGGCTTTGGTGTTCTAAGAAAAAACTATATGTCTTTAAGCAGTAGAAAACTCTAGGTCACATACCCGTAGTTAAGAATTGGAAGGACTTTAATAACATTTGATTTTAACATTGTGCTGCTTCTCTTGATTCAGTATTAGTAAGCTCTCATACCTACAGTTTTAGAATCTCATTTCATATATGGAACATGAACAATATGTTCATTCTTTAAAATCCACCTCAAATTTTTCCTTCACTGTGGCATCTTCTAGAACTCAATATTGACAGTCACCATTACCTTAATTTCTATAGAAATTTGTTCTCTTCTACTTCTTTTTTCACACATGTCTTAGTTATAATGCTTTTAAAAAAAACATTTGAGAATTGGCCCACATAGACTGGATGAGAAGTGGAGATGTGGGAAAGTGAAGAAAGTAAGAGATGGAGGGAGGAAAGGAGGGAGGAAGAAAGGAAAGAGAGAGGTGCGTAGAGAGAAAGAGAAGGCAAGGAAGGGGGAGAGGAAAGGAAAAGAGCAAACAAGAAAAGAACAGGAAAATATTAATTACTATTGTGGGCAGCTAAGGGTCATCTTAGAGAATACAATAAGCAGATTAATGGCCCCACATCCTAACCTATGAAACCTATGCATATGCTTTCTTACATGGCAAAAGACAATTTGTAAGCACTGAAGAAGTCAAAGACATTGAAATGAGAGGATTTTAAATTATGCAAGCTGACTCAACTTAGTCACTGCCTCTTCTAAGACAAAGGGGAAAGGGTCAGCATCAGAGAAAGTAACATGGCACCAGAAACTGTGAGCAGAAAGGAGATGTGACAATGAGATCCAATGTCATCTTGATCTGACTCTAAGCTAAGGGATAGAGGGGGCCTCTGCAAACTGCAGAACATAGAGATATGGAATTTCCCTAATGAAATGTATTTATCTCATATTCTGATTGTACTTGAGTGAAATGTATTTCAGAGTTTTGGACTCTAGAACAATAAGGCTACATATTTGTGTTCAGTCTCTGAGTTCATAACAGTTTGTTACAGCACAGTGAGAATTCAATGCAGAGATATTGTAAAATACAAACAAATTGTATGGGTCTAAGAGCACAATTATGCCACTATAGTCTATTACTTCTTATCACTCACTGGATAGGGCTTATCCTCAGGAATGGTAACTTCCCATCACCTCTTCAATATTCCAGCTAAACATTTCACTGCATCATCCAGGGACCAGAGAAAGGCCTTAGTTCAAGAAAATATAGGTCAAGAAAATAGTATGCATAGGTCTGTCTACCAATGGTCCACTGATGAAGCAGGTAGCATTCAGGATAGACCATTAAAATATGAATTGTATACTGCCATTACCTCTATCAGGGAATCCGTATGTATGTATCTCTGTGTGTGTGTGTGTGTGTGTGTGTATGTGTGTGTGTGTGTGTGTGTATGTGTGTGTGTGTGTGTGTGTGTGTGTGTGTTCCCTATATCAAGTTTCCTATCAAATTCTTTGATTCTTAACCTTCCCTGTTCTTCTCCAGAGGCCCGAACACAGACTGGCATGTAGAAAAAATCCTTCCTGACTGATTAGGTGACAGAATATGACAGCCTGTGTATATCACAGTAAATAAGTGATGCTTTCTCTAATTCCTAAATGAAGACCATGCAGAGCGGGAAAATTGCTGCTTCTTGGAAAGTGATTCAAGATATTTTGCAGATCTCAGGCAGTTTGGGAGCAAGGTGACTGTCAATCACAAGTGCAAGTTGTCACTCTATGAAATGGCCCTTGCCTGCTGCATGACCGATCTGCAATCTAAGACTCCCTCATCCAGGTTAGCAGATAAATCAATACAAAAGGAGGTGAGCATCGCAGGTGGTACAGATGTCAAGCAGTCATCTCATGTGCTTGACAGAAAATTGAGCATATTGGTAAAGTACTAAGGACTTCTTTCAAGAAAGGGCTGGCTTCCCTGCTCCTGAATAGAAATCAGATCAATGCTAAAATCCCTCTTGACAACTGAGTCAGTTTTCTTCTGACAAGTGTTTAGATAGAAAGGTACAATGTACAACCTCAGGGACCTCCCATGTTTTGGTAGCTTACTTAACTCAGGTCTTTTTATCCCCTATGTGTATATATACATACATGCATACCTATATCATATAGATATGCACATACACACACACACACACACACACACACACACACACACACACACACACATATATATAATTTTCACAATGCACTTAGGTCTGTGCAATCCTCCTGTTGGAAAATGTGTTATGTATTCTGACTGTACAGCTAGCTCTTCCAGGTATATTAGCCTTCAGAACATATTTGCAATGAAGGCTGAGTGACTCTTTCTCATGAAAAACTCTAGTCTTTATTTTCTACATCAGTTGCTCTTGATGATTTGAACATGCCAGACAAATGTTTGATGCCATTGGATGGTATTTGAGTAAATTCACTGACACTCATTTACTGTCAAAATGACCCTAGGGTGTTGGAAGCAATCCTGGATTTGTATACTTATATACATAGGCACATACCTAAACACATAGAGATGTTGGAAAATAATAAGCTTACCATCTACCTTTTGATCTTGAAGAGAACTGACCGGGAAAACACTGGGATCAAAAGGACAACTATTATAAGTCATAGGTAATGATTCTCACGGATTGAATCCACATTGTTTCTCCCTCAGGAAAATCTCTGTTGAGTGTGTATGACATTTCTGAAGAATGACAAGCTTGAGATCTTGGAGGGTCAAGGGCAGAAATTTTATTTTAATTGTATTAAGAACAAACTTGCCATCAACCTGATATACTGAGCCTCTGTAAACTTGGGAAAATGTTAGAATAACCTGGAATGTACTAGTTCCTACCTGATCACACTGATTCCTTTTGCTCATAATCCTCACGGAACTTAATCAGGTCTGACTGCTTCCCTAATAGAATCTGACGTTCTTAGCTGCATCTGTGTTCTCCTGTATCTTTGCAGCAGTGCAAAAAGTGGGCATCAGCAGGTGTATGAGTTTCCATTTTGTTATGGTGCAGTTCGGCCAGTCATTGAGTATTCCCTCTGCATTTGCCCTTTCTCTGCTGTACTGCTTCTAGGGGGTTTCATAGGTTGGCCTCTTGTTGGAGTTGGTTTATAGAATATGGAGTAGTTGGGGATGTTGAAAATGAATGGGAAAATTTAGCTAAATGTTTCTTTCTTGCCCTCCCTGCCTATTTTCCAACCTCTCCCATTCTTTGGCCCAACTTCATAACTCCAGATCCAGTTTCTGACAAAGGCTTTACTTTCCCCATGGATCCAGTGCATGGAATAAGCCTCTTCTAATCCTATTGAATTTGGTGTGTCCTCTCCTCTCTACCTACACCACGGACTTTCATAATAGTATTTTCCCCTTACTACTGGATGCTAACTGTTTTGCTCTGCCCCTAATCTCCGATGCCTCCCTGTATTATATTTCTTTTAATATTGTCATCGTTGCTACAGGTGATCCCTTCATCAAGCATGTAGAATAAAACCATCTAAGTGTATTCTCTTTCCTACCTGTACCTTAAGAATGACACTTTTCTTTCCCTAAGGACAGAACGGATGAAATGTGAAGGAAGAGAGAAATTTGTATTTAACTGGTGGCATGTGAATAGGCATAATGGAATACTATCACTGTCTTTGCACTAGAACACTGCTTAAAATTTTATCTGTGAGAGAAACAAATCTCTAAGGTAGTATGTAAGCTAGATGTATGCAGGCTCCTGCATGCATATCAGTCTGTTTGCATATACACAGAAGTTGTTCCTACAGTTACCTACCAAGAAGGTTCCTGAATACTTTGACTCCATTTCTGCCTTCTCAAATGACCATGTGACTGATCATTTTTTAAGCATTAAGCCAAGACTGACAAAGTTCCTTTCAGCTGGTATAAGTGCCATTGTCAAGTAAATGTCAAATGGTGTATATATCCTGATACATAATATAACACAGTATTCTTATTTTATTTCTTCTGCCCTTAGGGTCTTAACGGCTTTCCTCTGCTAATAATATCTAGGTGCAAACAAGATAGGAATATTTCTCCGAAAACACACCTGTACACAAGAGAAAACCCTACATATGGAAGATACCAATAGTGCCATATCGGTGCAGTGTTAACTTCCAAAAAGAAGCTTATGGGCTCTCTGAGCTTCAAGAACAGAACTTTTATATTAATATATTAAGAACTAACTTGACACCAAGTTGATATAGTAAGACACTGTAAACTCCAGCAACTGTTGGAAGGAAATGGATGATGCCAGTTTCTGGATGCTTCCACCTGCTCCCTCCAGTCAGCTCCCACCTGCTCACACCAGTTCCTGGACTTTGGCTGACAATTAGCATCTCATTTAATTTGATCTGCACTCTCTGTTAGAACCCAAAGTACTTAGCCGTCTCTGTGTACTCCCCTACCTTTGGAGTAGTGCCTAGAGCCACTGAACACTTTGCTAATATATTCCTTCAAAGAAAGAGGAGGCACAGATGAGCCACTATTGGGCTCTTACTGTAGAGCTGATCTTAGAAAAAAAATGAAGCACTTGTATAAAAATCTAATATTTACCAGGCAATCCACAAATAAGTGTGGCATAGTTTATGTATAAGATACTCACTTGCTGAAGGAATTGACGGGAGTTCAAGGAGGTGGCCAGGCAGAAAGGCATTCTAGGTCGAGGTTAGCTTCTGTCCTGGAGGAAAAGCAAATTACCTTGCTGATAGTTCAGTGACCAATAATGCATTGTGATACTTTAATTTTCTTTTCAGTTTCTCCTTTTCCTTCCCTTTCCCTTTCCCTTTTCCTTCCCTTTCCCCTCTTTCCCTTTTCCCCCTCTTTCCCCCTTTTCCCCCTCTTTCCCCCCTCTTTCCCCCTCTTTCTTTCCCCCCTCTTTCCCCCCTCTTTCCCCCCTCTTCCCCCCCTCTTTCCCCCCTCTTCCCCCCTCTTCCCCCCCTTCCCCCCCCTCTTTCCCCCCCTCTTTCCCCCCTCTTTCCCCCTTCCCCCCTTCCCCCCTTCCCCTTTCCCTTTTCCCCTTTCCCCTTTCCCCTTCCCCTTTCCCTTTCCCTTTCCTTTCCTTTCCCTTTTTTCTTTCTTTCTTTCTTTCTTTCTTTCTTTCTTTCTTTCTTTCTTTCTTTCTTTCTTTCTTTTCCTTCCTTCCTTCCTTCCTTCCTTCCTTTCTATCTTCTCTCTCTCTCTCTCTCTCTCTCTCTCTCTCTCTCTCTCTCTCTCCCATAGAACTCACTTTATATAACTAAAATTTGCTTGGAGCATTGCTCTGCTCAGTGATCCAATGATGTAGTCATGATTGACACCAAGATAAATTATATCTAAGCCAGCTTTGGAGGGATTTGTAACCTCAATGACCCCTCTGTTTCTATGGACCTGACTCTTGATTATGCACACATCATTTCCAGTTTTGGAAGGGGATAAATTACTCTTCCTAAGGTTGTTCAAACTTCCAGGGCTGGTGAAACTCAAATATGACCAAGTTTGCCATCATCTTTAGGGATCGTGGGACTATCTCCAGCTCTCAGTCATAACTACAAACAGTAAAGCTAACACAAGGCTAGTATTCACAGTGACCTAGATCTGCCCTAGTACTATGATAAGTCTCAGTAGCTACTGTGTGAATTCCCATTGATAAGTATTTGGAAAAGACAAATTCCAGTATTTTGCACTTTAGTATAACACTTTCTCCTGAAGGAAGGTCTTACTGTAAAAAAACAGTAGTCAATGGCATATTTTAAATAAACTTCCTTTCCCAGAAGCATGTAAGGAATTTAGAAAATATTTATCCTTATATCTTTGATATTTTAATATAATTACAGCATTTTCCTCTTCCTTTTTCTACCTCTAAATCTTCCCATGTATTTCTCCTTTCTCTCCTTCAAATCCATGCCCTAATTTTAAATGAGTTCTTATATGCATGAATGTGTATATATATCCAAATATAAACTGCTCAGTGTATATACTGTTACTTGTATGTATGCTTTTGGGGCTGGCCATTTGGTATCAGAGAACCAGTTGGTGGACTCTGTCCTGAAGAAGACTATACCTACTTTTTTCAATATTCCTTAGTTGTTTGTAGGTCTTTGTGTAAGTTTGAAGCTTCATGTGCTTTCCTCTGTCCACTTTGGCATGTCTATTTTTGCCCTTGTTCAACTCACTTGTGTGCAGTCATGTTAGCTTATGGGAATAGTTTGCGACATTCCTAGGAAACACAGTGTTACAGCAAACTCATGATCCTATGCCACTAATGATCCTCGCCCACTTCCACAGTGTTCCCAGAGCCTTAGGTGCAGGAGTGTTTTGTGAATGTATCCAATGGGACTGGGCACTGCTATACTACATTTTAATAAGTGGTGTTTTCTGTAATGGTCGCATCTAGGATAAGAAGTTTCCTTGAGGAGAGGTGAGGACTACACTTATTTGTGGGTTGTGTGGATGTTTTTGTAATCACAATTTTGATGTTTGAGAAATTTGGACATGCATATAATGGTTTTGATCAAATTCCACTCCCATTCCTTTCTCTCCAATTCTTCCCAATCATACCCACCATTTTCCATGTCCACTTCCATGAGTTCTTATTTTTAAAGCAACTGAGTCGGCTTACTACCCCCTGTATGTGTGTGGATGCAGGACCAACTACTAGCACATAGTTGCTTCTCAGATGCTGCATTCCTGAAGAAAACTGACTCCAACTCCCCAGGAGCCAACATTCTCAATAACAGAATTTGATGATCCCTTGGTCATTTACACTGGTATTTTGACTGGCTCGATCTTGTGTGGATCTTGTGTTGTGTATGTTACTCATATAGCCCCAGCCACTGTGAGCTCAAGTGTGCAAAGGTACTGCCATGTGGGTAAAATACTGTTTCATCAGAGGATTTTGTTGCTTTTTTGTTTAAATCATAGATACCTAGTATAACTTTTGGAAGCAAAACTCATGAAAGTTTGGAGCCTCCTGATATCCTAGTCTTTCTGGAGGTAGTTTTGAGCTGTCTACACTGAACCTTCAGTGATCTATCAGATTTTCCTAATCCATACTGGCTTCTTTCCAGGGCTTCAGCTCACAGAACTTGTGGTTCCCCTATCTACCTGTGTATGTCTGAGGACACCAGGTTGCCTTTGATTTCACTTTTTTGATGAGTATTATGAGACCTACTCAGTTTTTCATTTGTCAGGATAGTGTGGGAACTTACTACCTCTTTATGAGTTCACTAAACCAGAATTCTCTTCTCATCACTACTCCCATCAAGAAGGAAAATGAAAAGGTCATGCGTCGGTCTCTTCCTAGGGGCCTTCCTGGCTCTTCCCTCCTGTGAATCACAAACAAAAATGAAATCTTGCTATTTATTAAGAAGGAAAAACTTTTCAGGATTTAATGAGAGAAATAGTGTGCACACATTTATCTGCCTTACTTCTACCTGAGGAAGACCTTGGGTATACACAGAGCCCCCAATTTCCCAATGTCATCTTTAACAATTCTGTAAAAGTGGGTATTTGTCCAACTCCATGCAACATCAACCCCATATCATCTTATGTCTGCTCAATGCAATTCAAGTCAGAGAACTGATTTTTTTGATGAGAATATGCTCTAGGATTCATTATTCTACCCCAAATTTAGTCTATGACTCCTTGTTTTTGAAGTGCTGCCATCCATTATTAAGACCAACAGTTGTGAGAATTGTGGGAAATTTGCATTTTAAAATGCTACCTCCCTTTTTACATTTGCTTTCTTCATTTCATTATCATTCCTCAAACGCTGACTATCCCCCAAATGCTTCGCTGTAGTTAGGAGGAAGGAACCGGGTTGTCTGTTTGAGGGGAATAGAACATGCATCATTTCCAATTACATCTCTCTAGGCATTTCCAGTAACTTGAGCTTGTGTTTAAGTAAAACTCAGAAATCCAAAACAACTGGCAGAGAAATGCATTAAGTAGAATAGAAAAGGATCACATATATAGTTTACTCCAGAAAACCACAGGTAATCATTCAGGGCACTCTATATTTATTTCAGGCAATTTGAAAATATATTTCTTTATAATTATGATATATACATATATAGTTTTTATATATAACATGTAAATACTAAATATATATATATAGTATTGTAATATATATACATATAATTATTGAGTTTTTTCAATACATGGTGTTGAGAAACCCAGAGTGTAGCAATGAAGTCTAATTAATTAGTTTGGGGGATTGATTATTTAGACCACAACACTCACTCTCTCACACACACACACACACATACACACACTTTTAATGAAGGTCTAACTAATAAATGAAATTGCCTCATTATCATCTATTCTTCTTCAACACACCTTACATCCGACAGAGGGCTAATATCCAATATATACAAAGAACTCAAGAAGTTAAACTCCAGAGAGGCAAGTAACCCTATTAAAAAATGGGGTACAGAGCTAAACAAAGAGTTCTCACCTGAAGAATATCTAATGGCTGAGAAGCACCTAAAGAGATGTTCATCATCCTTAGTCATTAGGGAAATGCAAATCAAAACAACCCTGAGATTCCATCTCAAACCAGTCAGGATGGCTAAGATCAAAAACACAGGAGACAGCAGTTGTTGGCGAGGATGTGGAGAAAGAGGAACACTCCTCCACTGCTGGTGGAATTGCAGGCTGGTACAACCACTCTGGAAAGCAGTCTGGTGGTTCCTCAGAAAACTGGGCATGACACTCCCGGAGGATCCGGCTATACCACTCCTGGGCATATACCCAGAGGCTTTACCTGCATGCAATAAGGACACATGCTCCACTATGTTCACAGCAGCCTTATTTATAATAGCCAGAAGCTGGAAAGAACCCAGATGTCCCTCAACGGAGGAATGGATTCAGAAGATGTGGTATATCTACACAATGGAATACTACTCTGCAATTAAAAACAATGAATTCACGAAATTCCTAGGCAAATGGTCAGATCTTGAAAATATCATCCTTAGTGAGGTAACCCAATCACAAAAGAACACACATGGTATGCAGTCACTGATAAGGGGATATTGACCCAGAATCTCGGAATACCCTAGACACAATCCGCATATCAATAGATTTCTAAGAAGATGGAAGGAGAGACCCCTTTTCCTGGAAAGACTGGATGTAGGGGAACGCCAGGACAGAGAAACGAGAGGGGGTTGAATGGAGAAAAGAGGGAGGGAAGGGGGCTTATGGGACTTTCGGGGAGCGAGGAAACGGGAAAGGGGAAATGATTTGGAATGTAAATTAAAAAATAAAATAAAATAAATAATAAAAAAACATTCTAAGTTCTAGCATTATGAAGGGAATCTAGATTTTTTTTAAAAAAGGAAGCAAAAATCGTTTTCTGAGATCATATGTAAAGTCTGAATTTATGAATACACCTGTGCTTAAGCTGTTCTCTAGTTGAGTATATAGCTTCCCATTGTGTCTTCAGGTTTCATGTACCATTCTCTACCTTTGAGGTTTCCCATTCCCCCCACCACAAAATTTGTAACATCGTTAAGCAAGTGAGTATGAGGAGTGAGGACTGTACCAATAAGATCTGAAGAGGGAAATGTGAGCTGCACAGTTGAATGCTCAGAGCAAGCTGGCAGAGACTGAATTAGAGAGGTGGGGTACAGGAGAACAGAGACCAATATGGCTGACACTGATGTGAGTTCCTTGGGAGGAGATCAATGCCTAGTGAATCTGAGTCTAAAGCCTCTTCTCTCTTTATTACAGAGTTTCTTTTAAGTCACTCCCCACCCCTCTCTCAATCTTTGGATTTGGGATGAAGATTTTACTATCTGCATATCACTTTTACTCTCAGATTCAGTAAATAAAGACAGATTCTAAAGATGGCAAAAATGCAGAGAGAACCACAAGTTAGTCCTCTTCTGGGCATCCTCAAATGGGAGATTCTGGAACTGGTCACATGCATTACAGTTATTCTCATACAGACTTTTTACACTGTGAAAAACCTTACAGACCAGATGTCTGAAATCAAATAGTATTATGTAGTTTTTTCAGACATCTGTGGGTTAGCTATGGTTCAACTAGTTGGAGCTGGATTTAGCTGGTCTTGCTGGATTCCAGACTTCTGTGATGGCTGGTGGGACATCTGTCTGCTACCCTGTCTTATTGTAGGTATTACTCTGGAAGGGAAAGGACTGCCAAAGATATAGTCTTTATGTGCCAGTAAGCATGCCAAGCTTATATCTATTTGTAGACTACTGGCCAAAGGCTAGCACATATTCAACTCACCATCAGGAGGAAGAGAATTAGATGCCACCTAAAGGGAACTTTTGTCCAAGTTGGAAAACTTGGGACCTGAGGACTCAGGAGAGTTTTTCTTCTAGCACCATCAGAAGCCAATCTATCCAGGGTAGATGTTTATCAGTTCATATCAAACTCAACACTGTCTCCTCAGATTCAACACTGAAATCTTAGGAAATCCCTACTCAATCAGTTTAAGAATGTCTTTGAAAGTGATTTCAGGGTTGTACTCTCTAGCATCTTTTGATTACAAGTAGACAATATATTTTCATCACAATCCTAGTCTCTAAAATCACTTCAGTCTTTGTCTCAATGAGCAGAGGTGTTTCTGTACTTGCACATTCTGTCTAAGTCACACAAATAGAAGTCTTGCCAACTAGATCAGATCTTTGAAAGTAAGTTTCACCAGCTATTATCAAAATAACTCACATGAACCTTGGGACAGAGATTGATATAGCCATGATCTGTCTGACTCAAGATTGAAACTTGAAGAAAATAAATGGTTTCCATATGTTGAGCATCCTCCTTGGGGAGGTGGGGGCCTGAGAGACTTTCAGAAGATATATGGAATTGTGAGTTCAATTTTTACAAACTCAGACCTTCAAGGAATTTGATTCATCATTGAAGAGCCAAAGCCAATAACTGGAGACGGAGGATGGGGACTGTGTACTTCCTGGCCTTCTCCCACCCTGAGCTGGTAAGGGTTGGCACAGCAGGAACACTGAGAACAATGTTCAGGGTAACTGCTTCTTGAGAACCTGGGTCTCGTATGTAGGTTAGAACACAAAACTTATTAGAACAGACAGATTACATGCCCTGAAGTCAGTGACAAACAACTACAGCCAGGAGTCTAAGAGTCAGCTGTTTTAACCCAAAGCAGTCATTCTTCCAGGTGGTATTTGTTGATTATGCCAAGGTCCCTAGAGAATCATGGAGTTCATTTCCTCCTTCTTGAGAGAGGACAGATTTTTGAAGTTCACTGCAGGGTGCTCCAGATCCTCACAGTATGCTGTAGCAGCCAAATCCTCCCCAAATTCCCAATTGTAACATGCCATGCCATTTTGCTTTGAGCAAAGTGGAACATAAGCAAGGCAGAACAGGTTGGGGATAAGAGGAAGGTTGGGGTGGGGTTCTGCCTCATAAAGGTGTCTCCTTTTCATTCCCCCAACACACACACACACACACACACACACACACACACACACACACACACACACACACAGAATAAAGCAAACTTGATAGACACTTAAGGCCAGATTCTGGGACAAGGTAAAAGGTTTGGAGTTGGGTTGTGAACACATAGGAATCTGGTAGGGCTTCTGACATGGTCTAATGTGGTAAACTTCAAGACAGAAGATTGATGCTATCTGAACCTTGTGCTGTTGAATTCATGGTTCAAATGGCATAAAACACAGTTTCACCTCTTGGTCGATTCTCATCAGTCTTTTCTACTTGGATGTGATAGTCTCAGTGAGGTCCTGATTACCCTTGTAGGAGACATGTGCTTTAACAAAAGAGACATTTTAACAAATCCCATTCCAAGAGAGTCTGTGAGAATCCTTTAGCTCCTTCCTCGGGAGACTTATCCAGGGATAGGAGAAACAGCTTGCATAGAATAGAATTTGTTTCACGAGCCATTTCTCTGGTCATTATTATAATTCCTTAGGCAAAAGATGATTTTTAAAATACCCTTAGAAATAGATACTGGAGTGTATAAGTTTGAAAAGTTGATGAAGCTTGCCAAAATTGTAACCTTGTGTCCCATAAAAAAATAAGTTTTTCCTTCATATTCCTTTTGCAGAGCATACGAAAGGCAACTTGAAAGAGAGACTTCATGTTTCACAATTTTCTAAATAGATGAAAGGGAGAATAACCCATGTCTGAGGCAGAATATTAAGAGTTCCAGTGTATCATTTGCTTCTGACACATGATGTCAAGTGAAATGAAATAATGGGTCAGAGGATATGAAGAAGATAAGAAGTCCAAAATCCCCCATCTCCTTCTTTATATTACAACTAATTTTAGAGTTCCTGCCGGAGAAATCTGCACTGAGTTTAATAAAGTACAATGTGGTGGAGGACCATGGAGAAGCACAGGCAATCATAATTTGCAGGCATTCTTCTGAGAGCCAGTGGCCACCAGAGCCATGTTACTTGAGTTGCAAAGGGGACACATTACATCGCAATGGCCAGTTTTCTAATTCTCCCAGGTATGAGAGAGAGAACTCTATAAGGAAGTTTTATCTAATGGAACATGGGCTGTTAATTAAGAAGAAAGGAAGCATGTGGATTCTGGCTCTGTGGGGTGGCAGAGAGCCTGGGCTTAACACTCTGCAACAAACACCCTGACATACAAGTCCCAAACTTGATTTCCTTTATTTGGAATTTGGAATGCTGAGCACCTAGACTGGAGTCTCTCAGACAGAGATTTCATGACATCCACTGCTCATTTCACAGTGACCAAGGGAAGAGTTGGCAGGGGTTACATATGTTCAAGTGGAGTCCGGTCCGCTAAACCGTGTTTTGGATGGGACCTGCCCCTTCTATGAGTTCTCTGCTGTAAGTGGGAATGACTACATATATCTTCAAGAGAATATTGAGTTCATGCTGGTTTATGAGGTTATCAGAGTTGGAGGCCAAAATAGAGCGCACATTTGATCTTCTTTCATTGCTTATAGATATGAAATGTGTAAGACTAAAAACCAAATAATGAACAAATAAATAAATCTGCCAAGTTTGCTATCATGTCAATGAGAGGGTAAACAAGCTATTCTAGAAGACAAAGAAGTACACACACTCTCCCTTCTAAGAGATAAAGAATAGGTCTGCTTTGCACATAGCAGGGTGAGCCCTGGCTGACAGAAAGAGGCCATCTCATCCCAAGGTATTTCTGGCAGTCTGAAGTCAAGTCAGAGTCCAGAAGGGAACTGAGGCAGGAGGCTACCTGTTGAGTACCATGAGTACCTGCTGTGGTTTTCAGCTCATTAACATGCTTTATTAAGTCCATATTCATCGAATTTTTTAACTTGTCCTTTCAATCAATAGCTAAAGCCATGTTGTAATACCTCGCCTTTGCCTCTGTGCCAGCCCTTTGCCCTCCCAGGGAAAGCCAAAGTCACCTTCTTTAGCATTCTGCTGCTGTGCTCTCTGCAGTCACAGGGGCGAGTATCACTCTTATTACTTCACCTTTTTTATCTTTTGTGAAACTCAGCCTTAGCCAGAATTGTCTGAGTGGCCGCTCTAGCAATTGCTTAACGACAAGGTTCCTTTAGCTCATTTCTCTCAAGTAATTTGATTTCATCTGCTGTCAGAATTGGTTCTATGGGCTGCAGAAGGCCTAGGGAGGGACTGAGAAAAACAACTCAAACATAAAAACCATTCTATATCGCCCTCTATGTCTACATGCTTATTACACCCTTCATCATACCCCTCTCCCAGTCGCCACCAGAAAAAGTATGCAGTGTGTATGTAGGGATTAGTGAACACTGAAAAAAATGAAGCTTGTTGTTCTATCAACTATCATTTAGCACAAACATGTATATTACTTGCCATTTTACCTAACATGTGTGTTTGCACTAAAGTAGAAAAAATGTGATTTCTAAGCTATTATGTGAAATAAATTTTGCATCTCTTGTTAGTGGTACTCAGTTGGTATCAATATTTCCATCTACCCAGGAATTCAACCTTCCTTCTCATTTAGAATAGCCAAAGTTTCCATAAATGTAGGAAGTCCTATATTCAACAATTAATATGTTTGAGTTTATGTATGGCAAATAATAATAATCATCATCATAAATAAGCAAGTAAATACATAGAATAGAATAGATAAATAAATAAATAAATAAATAAGTAAATAAATATCACCATGATTTCTTCACTCAGGAGTTGGCAGAGAGAGTGTGAAAGAGTGAGAGAGTGAGAGAACAAGTGAGAGAGAGAGAGAGAGTGTTCAGATACTATGTGAATTTATAGTATATAACTGAAGGGAATTTGATTTTGATTGATGACTTTGGGATACTATAGTAGCTAGGTTATGGTTTTTAATTGTATGGTTAGTTAGAATAAATACTTTTGTATGTAGTATATACATAAAATTGTGAATATTTTATCTTATCTTTGAACCAGATGTGTCTTTATAGGGAAAATTAAATAATTTAATAGGTGCTTCTCAGCCATTAGATATTCTTCAGGTGAGAACTCTTTGTGTAGCTCTGTACCCCATTTTTTAATAGGGTTACTTGCCTCTCTGGAGTTTAACTTCTTGAGTTCTTTGTATATATTGGATATTAGCCCTCTGTCGGATGTAGGGTTGGTAAAGATCATTTCCCAGTTAGTTGGTTGCTGCTTTGTCTTTTTGACAGTGTCTTTTGCCTTGCAAAAACTTTGTAATTTAATGAGGTTCCATTTGTCTATTCTTGATCTTAGAGCATAAGCTATTGGAGTTCTGTTCAGGAAATTCTCCCCTGATGGCTGAGAAGCACCTAAAGAGATGTTCATCATCCTTAGTCATTAGGGAAATGCAAATCAAAACAACCCTGAGATTCCATCTCACACCAGTCAGGATGGCTAAGATCAAAAACACAGGAGACAGCAGTTGTTGGCGAGGATGTGGAGAAAGAGGAACACTCCTCCACTGCTGGTGGAATTGCAAGCTGGTACAACCACTCTGGAAAGCAGTCTGGCGGTTCCTCAGAAAACTGGGCATGACACTCCCGGAGGATCCGGCTATACCACTCCTGGGCATATACCCAGAGACTTTACCTGCATGCAATAAGGACACATGCTCCACTATGTTCATAGCAGCCTTATTTATAATAGCCAGAAGCTGGAAAGAACCCAGATGTCCCTCAACGGAGGAATGGATTCAGAAGATGTGGTATATCTACACAATGGAATACTACTCTGCAATTAAAAACAATGAATTCACGAAATTCCTAGGCAAATGGCCAGATCTTGAAAATATCATCCTTAGTTAGGTAACCCAATCACAAAAGAACACACGTGGTATGCAATCACTGATAAGGGGATATTGACCCAGAATCTCGGAATACCCTAGACACAATCTGCATATCAATAGATTTCTAAAAAGATGGAAGGAGAGACCCCTGGTCCTGGAAAGACTGGATGTAGGGGAACGCCAGGACAGAGTAACGAGAGGGGATTGAATGGAGAAAAGAGGGAGGGAAGGGGGCTTATGGGACTTTCGGGGAGGGAGGAAACGGGAAAGGGGAAGTGATTTGGAATGTAAATTAAAAAAATAAAATGAAAAAAAAAATTTAATAGGGTAATTAAAAAAAACCTTTTGGTCTAAAACCCTTATCGAATAGCTCAGGTTTTTGAACCCATTCTAATATTGGTACATAAATAGAATTCTTACAATAACAAGAAGGGCATCCTTGTTTTAAGTAGTGGGAATCTTGATTCCAGTAGGACAGCCTGGTAGTGTTCTCTTAGGTGTCCCTAACAATGGCTTGATTACACTGTTTTGGACATAATAGAAAAGTGTCAGATTTTATTTATTTGATTATTCATTTTTTAAAATGTCTATTCTCTCACATTTCATACCTAGGTCCAGTAGAGGAATTGGGTAAAATACTAGGAAGGGAGACTCTTGGCAGTGTGCGCATGGTATATGGAGTTAACAGGCTCAAGAACAGCTTAATTATACTTTGTATTATGCTGTTTGATTTTTATTTATGTTTTACAAAAAGGGCATGTTTGAAATATTGATTTAAGATATTATCATATTCCTTTCTGCAATATGGTAAGCAGAAATGAAAGACAGACTGTCCTTTTCGAAGTTAATCTGTTGTTTTTAACTCAAGAAATGACAAGCTGGCAGAGGAAGTCCTATCTCACATTAAGTAAGTCCTACTAGAGGAACATGCCAGAGGGTCAACAGAACTTGCAAGGAGACAAAGGTAGTTTCTATTTTGGAACTTATAGGAAAAGGTAACTCTATGAGGTAACTGCTGTGTTGACCTACTTTTATGCAGGTAACATCAATTTAGCATCAGAGTCAGAAGGAAAACATCCATCTAATGTGGCATGTGATGTGCTATGGATGGAAGCAGGACAAACCCAACTATTTCACCTCTTCTCTCTCTTATTTCAAGTGTTCTTGGCTGAAAAATTCCACGTGCTTTGTATTGACAAAAGGGGCTTGTCTTAGCCTCAAGTTATACAAAGCACTGGATGGCTTAATCTATCTTTAATCTCTTTACATATAGTCAAAATATAGTTGCAAAGGGCATTATGACACATGGATTTTTTTTACAGCTTTTTAAGTCAATTTCTTGCTGTGTAGCTTAAGCTGGCCTTGAATATGATTCTTTTGACCTCAGCCTCCCAAATGTTAGAATTACAGACATATACTACAATGCCTGATCACTAGTTTGTTATATTAAATATTCATATGATTCTGGTAGGAGTATAATTGTCAGATGTCTTAAAAATGTCCTTGGTAAAACTGATCAAAGTCAGAGTAACAAGAACAGCAACCAACTTCACAGGAACAAGCAATGATATGCACCAAAACATTGCATCATTCATCCTAGCCCCAAATTGGATCAGTCCAATTTTCCACCCATTGTAGATTGGATTGTTTTGTGTTCATACAATGAAATGGAATAGACAATGAAATAGAACAAGCTATTATTATATGCAAAATCTGGGAGAAGTCATAGAGGGCCAATGATGATCAAAATATAGACTTAGCACAGATATACATACTAATTTATAATGATAAAAATCATAATAGCTGCTATCTTAAGACATAGATATGGACTCAGAAAAGGAAAATTTGTAGTATATTAAAAATGCTTTTTCTTTTGAGCTGACTAATACTGAATGTATACACACACACACACACATCCACAAATATGCATGTATGCATATATACACACATGTATGTAGGCTCAGATTTTCCTTTTTCTTTCTCTTCTCCTTCATTTTAATAATGTCAGCAAATTGAACAAAGTGAACTGGGTTTTATTGAAAGGTATGGAGAGCCCAAATCAAGTCAAGCCAGCTCCATGAGTGGGTTAGCTCTTGGGCCTATATTTTTTGAAGCATATGTCAGGAATGATTTATCCAGCAGTTTAATCATGTGACCATGAATCTGGGTTCTTTCAGTCTTTCTGATCTGACAACAGTGTCAGCTTTATCTTTTATGTCACTTTCTCTGCTGAAAAGCAGACTCTGTTTTTCATTCCTATAGTCTCAGAATTATGGTTCATTATCTTCATGGTGGGGGAAGCATGTGGACATAGTGCTCAATCAGTAACTAAGAGCTACATCCTAATGTGTAGGCAGAAAAGAGGCTCAGATTTTTCTAAACCTACTTTAATAATGGTTCTTAAATGTTTTAACCTCCCTCCTAGCACACCATCCACCAGAGGTAGAGGAAAAGAAAGGCTAATAGGAAATGGGGCTTGTGGACCTGCTTAGATCTTTGGGGTCATTCCAAACTTTATTGTCAGGATAATATCAGCAGTTTAGTCCACTGGGCAATCACCCCTCATGAATCAGTAACATCAGTTCAATCCAGAAACTGCCCAAGTGCACAGAAGCAAGAAGCCACCGGAATAATATGAGAAGTTCTTTGGTGAGTTACTCTCTACAAAGTCACAACAAGTAGAGTTCAACTACATGATGCTAGATGAACCAATGTCCGAGCATCATCACTGCAGACTAATGAGGCAGAGCCATGTGGACCAATGCTAGAACCTTATCCCACTGTCTGTGGGGACATATTTATATTTTTTCTGAACAACAAGTGTCCTCTCACATTTCTGCTTCAGTGAAACATCCTCTCATCTGTGTTTGCTTCAGCAAAACATCATTTCACCTGGCTGCCACAGCAGACATCATGCATACATCGTATGACATAACTGAGTTTGAAAAGAAAACAAAACATTTTTACTCCCCATGTGTATGCAAATAAGTGAATAAAAATTCAGCAAGCATTGTTAACACAAAAATAAAGATGAAAATAAAAGTCACCTATATCTTGTGTAAGTCACACCCTATGTTGATAACACACATTCACTTTAATAATCCAATCTCGTGAGAAGAGAACTACACTTCACAATGCCTGCAGAAGCACAGATCCTCTGCACACCTGGGCACACAAACTCATAACTCCTTGCTTGACTGGCCCTAAATTATTAATGTCTCGTTCAGCCTCAGTGACCCTCCTCCTTGGAGGAGATTTTCTGTTATCTCATTCAGTGGCTGCTCTGAAACCTAGTTGCAGCATCCTGTTTGGGTAACCATATTCTGAGTCTGTGAACAAAAGCCCCCTCCACCACAACCACTATGAGAATATACTTTGACCTTAGGAGGCACATCTTGCTATCCCAAGCTAAAATCTCTCCTTGTATATATGTTACCCATGGTCCTTGCAGTTAAGAGGAGTAAGAATTGCCCTGTTGCTACCGACCCCCCTCAGTGTGATTTTTCTTGTATGTACATGCCCAATGAAAGCAGACATTTTTGAAGTTTTTTTCTTGATACTTTCCTCACTTTTTCATCTTTCAACCAGGAGCCTTGTTTTCTTCTGTGTAACAACTCAGTGCTAAAATTTCTTTTCCTAGATAAAAACAAATTGGATATAATTACTTTTTGTACCATCTCAGCAGCTCAGTATTTGCTATTTTTCCATTCTCAAAGGCCAAACACATGGTGATCACAAGAGCCAACATTTGTACTGTAAATACACCAAGACCATAAGTCCAAAATCCTTTCATTCACTCAGCATCTATTTACTGAACATCTGTAAACATCACTAATTTGTCTAGTATCCAATGAAAGCCAAGACATGTATTATCTGACTTCTCAGTGATGATTATAAATCACTTATTTATAGAAACAAATGGTAGAATTGCATAGGATAAATCTATAATGGAAAGGCAAGTGGTGCTATGAAAATATTGAATAGGGAGCTATGGAAGTTTGAATTAGGATGGCTTCTGTAGGCTTATATATTTGAATGCTTATCACCAGGGAATAGAATACATTGAAAGAAAAGAATCATAAAGATTGATAAGTGTAGGCTAATTGGAGAAAGTGTGTCATTGGGGGTGGGCTTTGGTGTTCTAATCCCATTCCATGATCAGCTCTTGTCTCTTTGCCTACAAATCAGAATGTAGCTCTCATGTACTGCCCCAGCACCTATCTGCATGCTACCATGATTCTCATTATAGAATAAATCTATGAAACTTAAGGTAGGTCCCCAATTAAATGCTTCCTTTCATAAGATTTGCCCTGAGCATGCCTCTTCACAGCAATAGAATAGTGACATAGACAGAAGTAGTTGCCAGGGACTCTGGTATTTCTGTGATAGGGGTGACCATACTGTTTGTTGGACAGGTATGGAAGACTTTAAGATTTTGGATTACAAAAGTAGTTAGGCATTTTAAGTGGGGCTTAATGGGCTATCCTAATAGGACATAGAAGTACTAAGGGTGATTTGAACTGTGGGGGCCTAGCTCAAAGGACCACTAGGAAGTGTAATGGAGTTAAGTCCAGTGCTCAAGGAGATAAAAGTGGTTAGACACAATCTTGATGATACATGAAAGAAAGGGAGCAGTAACTTTGGAGCAAAACCCTGCCAAAATAAGCTTCCAACTTATCAAAAGGAATTAAAGGAAAGATTAACAGTAAAGAAAACCTTCAAGAACAGAAAGCTGACAAGAATCTGTTTGAACAATGGTGGGGGGCATGTCCCAGCCCAAATAAGCAGCAATGAAAGAAAAGCTTAGGGTCAAACAGGCATGGTAGTGTACACCATTATTCCTAGCACTCAAAAGGCAAAGGCTGGATATAGAACAAGTTCCAGGACAGCTAAGCTTAAGTAGTGAAAGGCATGATGTTCTAGCTCCAGGAAGCAGGAGAACTTGGCAGCTTTGGCCACATGGTTCTGGCCAGTAAAGGATATGAGAAAGGATTTGCAGAATCTCCCTTTTTGGCTTAAAGCCAATGAGGCCAGGAGTATGTAAAAGTTGTGCCACATGGAGACCCAAAGAGGCCATTGCATAAAGCTGTGAAAATTACTCCTCTTCTGGGTTTGAGACCAGAAGGTGTTGGAGATGCCAGAGTTATGGGATACAAGCCAAGGAAAACTGCAAAATGGGTATGGAACCAGTCCAACATAAAAAGAATGTTGCAGTCAACAAAACTGAAAAGAGTTGGAGATCTGAAGATCCCCTTTGATGTGAGACATGGTGACATTAGACATGGAGATGCAAAATTTAGCTTGCCTTCCAGGGTTTCATTCTTGTTTTGGTCCAGTATTTCCTCTCTATATTCCCTTTTCTAGGATGATAATGTATATCTCTGCCAGTCTATGTTGGAAGTATGTGATTTTGATTTTATAGGGGGTTAAAGTTAAGAGACTTCCATGAATTTCAGAAGAGACATCCAACTCATGACACACAATGGGAACTTTTGAAGTGGGACTAAGTGAATTTTTACATTGTGATATGACTATAAGTCTTTGGTGGCCAGGAAGTAAAATCTGGTGGTTAGAATAAGAATAGACTCCATACTCTCATATATTTGAGTGCTTAATCATCAGTTTGTGGAACCTGAATTAGAAAAGATTAGTAGGTGTTGCTTTATTGGAAGAAGTGTGTCATTGAGGGTGGGCTTTGATATTTCAAAAGTCCATGCCAAGCCAGAGTTTCTCTGCATGCTGCTGGTAGATCAGGAAATAGTTTTCAGCTACTTCTCGAGCACCAAGTCTGCCTGTCTGCTGTCATCCACCCTACCATAATAATAGACTCACCTCTGAAATGCTAAGCAAGTCCTCAGTTAAATATGAATATATATATATATATGTTGAGTACTTAAAACCTTGTTCTTAGAGGTTCAAGTATTCTGCTTAAAACTTCATATTTAATTAATCTCCTATTAATTATCTGCATTCTCATCAATATAGCATTTCTAACTTCTGTTGAATGAAAAAGAATAGGTAATACATGATTATTAGAAGGACCAAGCATTGTAGATCTTCACAATCTCCTTCAACAACTTCCTGGTGCTGTAAAACTTTTTATCAAAGCAACCTTATGTCCATTAACCTCATCAATAACCCCAACTCTAATTCTCACTCTACCTTGTGCCCTATGAATACCCATTCCTATAATACATTCTCTTATTAATATAAGATTATGAGTTGTTCGCAAGTTGATGTCTCTACGTTTATTCTTTTCTATAATCAGAAAGAGCCTCAAACTCAAAAGATGCATTAATTGGAACTCATTGGGCCATAGTTCAAACTCTTACATATAGAGTTACATTAGCCATTATTCTCTTATCTATCTTAGTAATAATGCATTTTCTACTTTATCCTCACTAATTAATGCCCAAGAAGATGGATGACCCATTTTACCCACCTGACCCTTAGCCCTAATAGGATTCATTTCCACATTAGCAGAAACCAACTGAATACCTTTGACTTAAGGAGAATTAGAATGAGTCTAGGGACTGAGTGTTGAATATATTGTAATCTTCATTGCATTGTTTTTTTCTCTTATAACTATTATAATAACAATAAATACCAAAATAGCAATCATTATCTTAAAACATTTCAGAGTCCATACTTCTCAGGAATATTTACCTTAAATATTGCAGTGAAAATTTCCCTTCTTCCCATGATATACTTCTTAATATGTGGATCACATTCACTATTTTGATATGATCAACTTACACAACTATTTAAAAATTACTGTTAGTACTGTGTATTTGACAAAGCTCTCCATCTATCACAGATTTCCCGTTACATATTAGATACACATCTGACAACAGTATTACTTTGATATAGTAAATAATATTGGCCTGGATACTCTCAATTATGAAGCTATAGCTACAGCCCTGACAGATAATTAAAAGATTGTGTCCTGCTGCATCCTACAATACGGTCAGTTAATTAAGCTATTAGGCTCATGTCCTTTAAAATGTCAATTTTTATGATTTCTATACTAATAAATCCTTTGGTTTGTTCTACCATTATAGTCACCTTTTTATTTTTCATGATCCTTGACCGCTATATTCAGATCCCACTTAATTCCAAGATGAATCAGATTAAATATGTGTTTAATCAATCATTCCGATTCTCATTCATAAACCGAGTCCACTGTCAACAAAAGATGCAACCAGACAACAGGATCAATATCTGTGTAATGTAAAAGATAATGAGTTCCTAAATTCAGGAGAATGAGTATTTAAAAGTAATTTTGTGCCTTAATAAATATTGTAACAGTAATTCTTCTGATAAAAAGCAGACTTTTTTCCATTCAACATTTGAATCCCAGAAACCATCCAAAGTATTTCCTTAATGAAAAATGTACTACTTTTATCATGAGAAAGTCCATGTCACCATTTTATCCCAGTTTCATTATGTTCTAACTGTTCTTCAACTTTCATCTGTTCAATGTTATCCATTGTAATTGGTAGTTGAAAAAGTCCTATCCAAACTCTAATATGGAAAATCTAGCCTTCCTTTCCATTGCTCACATAGACTGAGTAACAGCCACACTCAAATCCACCCATTGCTATGGTATTTAATCAGTTAAACCAGACCTTACTGCACTGGTTGGTTTTTCATGTCAACTTGGCACAAGTTAAAATCATCAGAGATGAAGGAGCTTCAGTCAAGAAATGCCTCCATAAGATCCAGTTTTAAGGCATTTAGTTGGCAGTTAGTGATTAATGGGGGGATGGTCAAGCTCATGGTGCCATCCCCAAGCTGCTAGTCCTGGTTCTATAAGAAAGCAGACTGACCAAGCTATGGGAAGAAATCAGTAAGCACTACTCCTCCATGGACTCTGAATCAGTTTATCACTTATAAACTATCCTGGTATTCTTCCCTCTTTTTATAAATTTTTTATTGGTTATTTTATTTATTTACATTTCAAATGTCATTCCTCTTCCCTCTTTCCTCTCCACCATCCTTCTCTCCCCATCCCCCTGCCTCTATGTGGGTGCTCTCCCACCTACCCACCCACTCCTACCTCAGCGGCCTAGCATTCCAGTATCCTGGGTCATCAAACCTCCACAGGACCAAGAGGCTCCCCTCCCAATGATGCCAGATAAGGCAATACTCTGCTACATATCTGGCTGGAGCAATAAGTGCCCCCTGTGTACTCTTTGGTTATATTCATTATGAGGTTTCAACATCATCTCTTAACCATCTATGACACAGAGCTCCTTTAATAGTTTTATCCCATAGTTCTTTGGGACAGCTTCCCTCAAGAAATTAACTAAAAGTAGTGTGGGCATTCTCAATAAGATTTGGCAATGGTGCTTTAAGAGAGCCAGAGCTGGTCACTTGAATGACTGTCTTTGTAAGACTTTCGGACTATGAAGTAACCTGGAGAAAGCAGGTCCAGATAGAATCCTGATAGGGTGAGTAGACTATGTTTTGTGAAGTACTAATGGTTTTCTTGTTGGATGTGCTTTGTATTGGTCCTGCTTGGTATTTAAGACCCTATGTTAACTTCTTTTTCTCTTTTGGCTGATTATTTTTGCTGATTCATGGAGACTTAATAGAAGCCCAGGGCTCCCTTAATTGTCTTCTACCCAGTATTCCATCTGCTTGGATGAATCAGGGTCTTGCTGACCATAGGAGATGTTTTTCCAGAGCTCTCTACTTGGACAATATACCACTGGCTCAAGTACAGTTCTCACATCCTTCTGAAAAAGAAGACAGACAACTTTCTGGAGCTGCAGGACTCATTTGCAATGATCCCATCATTCTATCCTTCTAGATATTTTATCCTCAATGAACTCCATCCTTCTAGCCATTTCTTCCTCATTAGTTTAGACCTCTAATCTTTGCTTGTCAAACAGACAGGACAATTTTAGCAGTCAGAAAGAGGAAGTAATCATTTTTTTTTTAGTTTTAAATTTTGTTTAAGTTTTAAATATCTTAGACACAACAATTACACTTTAAATAGGTCTCTGTGAAGACCTCAGCTTTAGGCTTGTAAACGCCTGATAAACTTAGCAGGGATATAGTTAATCTGATAGAATGTAAACTCCATATCCTTAAAGCCGGTTCTGGTAATGTTACTAAAAGCACATCAGTATTTTAACAGCATCTCTGCCAGTGAAATGACATATACATATTAAGACACATACAATCAATCACACATAGTCACACTCATACTCACATGTACAGATAGCTGCATGTACATGCACTCGCAGGCATATGTATGCAAACAATAAATATACAACTAAAAATTATAAACAAAGCTTCAGAGCACCTTGGTTTTAAATGGAGGACTAGTCTCTGAATTTATATCACTGTACTAAAATTTGATATTGGGAACTTTAACAGTCTTTAAGCATTTTATTTTTTCCTTCTTTGATATCATGAGACATAGCAATATTAGAAACAAATTTGCTAACCTATTACAAGACTTCAATGTAAATTACATTTATGACACAGAGTAATAAACTAAGATCCATGTTTACAGGTTGCTAAACTAAAGGCTTGTTGTTTGCTATTGGTTTTAGGCAGGGTTTATTGTTGCTAAGGATTTTAAAGGCTTTTCTGCTATATTTTGGTCTCGCAAGAGTATGAAAATTACAGAATGTTACATATCAGCAAGAAATGGCTGTAATATAAAGACTTTAATGATCTTTTATAAGAAATGGAAAGAAAGTATGTAGGCAACCAACTTCATTTGTTAGCCCCACAGTTGTAGTTGGCATCAGTTTCCCTGTAGAAATGGTGACATTTTTTCCAGGAGAATCAAGCAAAGAGGAACACGGAGAGTGCCAGGGGGTAAAAAACAAAGGAGGAGAATGGGAGGGGGTAGATTATGGAGTCTTCTGATGGCAGGTTGGACCCAGAAAATTGTAAAGATTGTGACAGAACAGGTCCGTCTGTGTAATGGAACCCTGACTCAGAATATCCTGGAAGTACTAGTGTTATTGTTCCAGTAATTGTATAAAGGTTTGTTATTATTTAATAAATAAATACATAAATGAAGCAATAACAACAACAACAAAACCTACTTCTCAGATTCCAAAGATTTAATGAAGATTCTTAAGAATGCTTTCCAGAATTAATGAAGGAGAGCCACAATGCCTTGTGGATCTGCACAGATGCATCATCTACCCAATAGGTGATGGAGCTCAGATTTGCCTGTAAGGGACCAAGGCTATATTACCTTTGCCAAGCTCAAGAACACAGTCATTTTGAGCCACAAAAGCGAGACCCAGTTTCCCTCTCGAGCCACATTGTTTGCTGATCCAGAACATTCAGTATGTATTTCTGAGCTGATCTTGAAGGAAGACTCAAAGTACATCTTGGACACAAACAGGATGCTCTATCATGGGGATCTGCCCCGCACATGCAAAAGCCTAGCCAATTAGAAGTTTCCCAGATCAAAGCCTGACCTTATGGAGAGGCACTGACAAATACCCAACAGCAGACACATATTCTTCCTCCCACTCCAGGGGACCACTGTGATAAATGCCCCACATCAGACAGTCTGGCAAGGTGAAAGAGCTACAGCAAAATATGACATGGTAGCCATACATGATTGGCATGCAAATACTAGGGATCCAGAGATCAGAAAGTCTCATCAGGGGATGTAATGGAGTAGGGCAATGAGGGGGGCACAATTGGCCTTACAGGTGAATGGAAACTGACAGTCATGGGTAAAACGCCCACACATACTTTGTTCCCTCCCTCACTGTCTTTTGTGTTGCCTCCAGTCAAATTATAAATCTGCCAGACTGGAAGCATTGAGTCTACTCACCCATTCCAGGGAACAGCAGCAGGCATAGTTTTCCCCCTCTGAGGCAGTGCCAGTGTGTCATTTTTTTGGTCAAGGGCCTCAACAATGAGCTCACAATGGTAGTCAGGGTGCAGAGAAAGCCCAGGGATATTCTAGTCCAGCCTTCATTAAAAAGCACCTATCTTTCCAGCTTCTGGCTATTATAAATAAGGCTGCTATGAACATAGTGGAGCATGTGTCCTTATTGCATGCAGGTAAAGTCTCTGGGTATATGCCCAGGAGTGGTATAGCCGGATCCTCCGGGAGTGTCATGCCCAGTTTTCTGAGGAACCGCCAGACTGCTTTCCAGAGTGGTTGTACCAGCTTGCAATTCCACCAGCAGTGGAGGAGTGTTCCTCTTTCTCCACATCCTCGCCAACAACTGCTGTCTCCTGTGTTTTTGATCTTAGCCATCCTGACTGGTGTGAGATGGAATCTCAGGGTTGTTTTGATTTGCATTTCCCTAATGACTAAGGATGATGAACATCTCTTTAGGTGCTTCTCAGCTATTAGATATTCTTCAGGTGAGAACTCTTTGTGTAGCTCTGTACCCCATTTTTTAATAGGGTTACTTGCCTCTCTGGAGTTTAACTTCTTGAGTTCTTTGTATATATTGGATATTAGCCTTCTGTCAGATGTAAGGTTGGTCAAGATCATTTCCCAGTTAGTTGGTTGCCGCTTTGTCTTTTTGACAGTGTCTTTTGCCTTGCAAAAACTTTGTAATTTAATGAGGTCCCATTTGTCTATTCTTGATCTTAGAGCATAAGCTATTGGAGTTCTGTTCAGGAAATTCTCCCCTGTGCCCATATGTTCAAGGTTCTTCCCTAGTTTCCCTTCTATTAGTTTCAGTGTGTCTGGTTTTATGTGGAGATCTTTGATCCACTTAAAATTGAGCTTAGTGCAAGGAGATAAGGATGGGTCAATTTGCATTCTTCTGCATGTTGACCTCCAGCTGAGCCAGCACCATTTGTTGAAAAGGCTATCTTTTTTCCACTGGATGGTTTTAGCTCCTTTGTCAAAGATCAAGTGACCATAGGAGTGTGGATTCATTTCTGGGTCTTCAATTCTGTTCCATTGATCTACATGTCTGTTACTGTACCAATACCATGCAGTTTTTAACACTATTGCTCTGTAGTACAGCTTGAGGTCCGGGATACTGATTCCCCCAGAGGTTCTTTTACTCTTGAGAATAGTTTTAGCTATTCTGGGTTTTCTGTTATTCCAGATGAATTTTTGAATTGCTCTTTCTAACTCTATGAAGAATTGAGTTGGGATTTTGATGGGGATTGCATTGAATCTGTGTATTACTTTTGGTAAGATGCTCATTTTTACTATATTAATCCTGCCAATCCATGAGCATGGCAGATTTTTCCATCTTCTGAGGTCTTCTTCAATTTCTTTCTTCAGAGACTTGAAGTTCTTGTCATACAGATCTTTCACTTGTTTGGTTAGCGTCACGCCAAGATACTTAATATGGTTTGTGGCTATTGTGAAGGGTATTATTTCTCTTACTTCTTTCTCAGCCTGCTTATCCTTTGAGTATAGGAAGGCTTCTGACTTGCTTGAGTTGATTTTATATCTGGCCACTGAGAACCCAGATGTCCCTCAACGGAGGAATGGATTCAGAAGATGTGGTATATCTACACAATGGAATACTACTCTGCAATTAAAAACAATGAATTCACGAAATTCCTAGGCAAATGGTCAGATCTTGAAAATATCATCCTTAGTGAGGTAACCCAATCACAAAAGAACACACATGGTATGCAGTCACTGATAAGGGGATATTGACCCAGAATCTCGGAATACCCTAGACACAATCCGCATATCAATAGATTTCTAAAAAGATGGTAGGAGAGACCCCTGGTCCTGGAAAGACTGGATGTAGTGGAACACCAGGACAGAGTAACGAGAGGGGGTTGAATGGAGAAAAGAGGGAGGGAAGGGGGCTTATGGGACTTTCGGGGAGGGAGGAAACGGGAAAGGGGAAGTGATTTGGAATGTAAATTAAAAAATAAAATAAAAAAATAATAATAAAAAAAAGCACCTATCTTGGCTCAAATGCCTCAAGAAATGAAGTACTTGTCTTCACCTCAACCTCAATTTGAGCCAGGCTTCAATCTGGGAATGATGTATAGGGAAGGATGGAGAGTCAGGTATTGTGTGGAGACCAGAGGGAGAAAAATTAAACTAAGAACTTTCAGAGAAAGAAAGTGTTTGCATGTGCACACCACATCCCACACTTCTCCCTGGATGGAGGAATAAAAAGGAAGGAATAAGAGAGACCCTTTACCTCCTCAGAGAGACACAGCAGGGAAGCAAGAGTAAAGACAGAAAAATAAAGATTAGGGACTTAATTCACCCAAAGAAATCTTAGCCAAAGTGTAGTCACTGGAATTGAAACAAATGTGTGCTTTACATTGTTTGGGGACAGTGGTTCATATTTATGGGTTAAAGCCTTCAGGGGGAAAAGAAGGAGTAAGAAGGAGGAGGAAGAGGAGGAGGAGGAGGAGGAGGAGGAGCAAAGCAGAATGAGAGGAAGAGGAAGAGGAAGAAGAAGAGGAAGAGGAGGAAGGAGGAGGAGGAGGAGGAGGAGGAGGAGGAAGAGGAAGAAGAAGAAGAAGAAGAAGAAGAAGAAGAAGAAGAAGAAGAAGAAGAAGAAGAAGAAGAAGAAGAAGAAGCCACCACCAGAAACAGCAGTTAGAGAGAAGTCAAAGGGAACCTACCTGACTGTTGACTGTAGTCACCTTTGTCCTCCAAAGTATCTCCTTTACCCTCATTAGGTGGACCATCCACTTGCCATGTGAAGTGGCAACCAGCTATAAATGAATGTAAAAATGAATGTAACAAGACACAGACACAGAGAAAAGTTATCAAGACAGTAAGATGGCTTGGTAGGTACAGGTGCTTGCAGCCAAGCTAGATAATTCAAGTGCAATCCCCTAAGTCCACAAGTTGTCCTCTGACATCTACTTGTTCACTGTAACATACATGCTCACTCATACATGAATGGAGCAAGAAAGAAAACAACATAGAAAAACAGACAGACAGAGACAGAGAGACAGGTACACAGGGACAGAAAAAGAAAGAAAAATAATGATAATTTAATTGTACTGCCAGAAGATAGTAGACAAGTTCCTGGAGGAGCTGTAATAGTTGAGAAGGGTTGGAAGTTTTTTGTAGTAGTTAAATAGGTTGTTACTTGGACTATTTTGTGGGCCATTTGGGCAGGGTCAATATTTGAATAGATGGCTTGGCATCTTACGTTCTTCTTGAGTCATAAAGTTTATAGCCTAATTTGCTTTTCTTGAGACTGGTCATTTGTACAGGGGCCATAGCTCATTAGGAAGTCAGACTAAAGATGAATGCAGACTGCATTCTGAGTCACCATGTGGTGAACTCCACATAGTCAGGCCTAGTGATCAAAGTATGGGAATTTTGTTTATAATTCTCAGTCTTTTATCTCTGCACAAGTTACATGAGCAAGTGTGGGAACACAGTAAAAGGCAGTCCGTGAGGCTCTAGTTAAGGGGGAAAGCAACTAGCAAAGTGGCAAGAGATGAGCCGAGAGAAACAGAAAAGAACCAAAGCATCCAGGAGGAGTGTTGATGCTGATTGACCAGGCCTATCGTGGGTAGAGAGGAGGCATGAAATGCTTGTAAAGGGGCATGGCTTTGGAAACAGCTGAAAAAACTAAATGGAAAACAGGTTTTGAGCGGCTCACTCCATAACCCTAGATTGAAGCTGTTACTTTGAGTTTCAATGTCTGACCTAAGGAGGAAGCATCTGGAGGGGAATGGAGGAGGTTGATTTTGAAAACGAACAGGTCAAGTACATGACAAGTGGCCATTGGGTAGGTCATAGTCTTGGGTGTTGAAATCAGCAAGGGACGCAGAGAGCTCTGAGACCATGATGAAAACCAAAACTCTGTGCCAGAGTCTTTGATATATGTGAGGGTGACCAAGAGGTCACGGATAATTGAGACCTGACCTCGGTTGCCATGGTTCTCTAAGAACCTGTCTAATTTCATCTGTGGGGAATTATGTCTTCTAAAGGTGAGTGTTAGTGCAGATAGTCACTGCAATTGAATGCGATGACAGTATTTATTACATATCCATGGCCCTATAATTTTATGTTTTGAGTAATTACTAAATATATCTTAAAGTTGGAGAAGAATTTCTCGAGGAGAGAATAAGCGGAGAAAAAGAAGGCAAGTCTGAAAGGAGAGCCCCTGAAGCCACCAGAAGGGGAATGCAGAGAGAGGTGCATGAGACACTGTTGAACTGCATCATCAACAAAATTTGCATTACTGTTTCCTGCAGTGGCCTGTGAGAAAGACTGTCTGAGCCCCAGGGCATTGAATAGGTTGGGTAAGCCACAGAAGACTAAAACAGTACAACTAGAGATCAAGTACAGCTATTCATTTGAGGCCTGACCACACTTCACCTGAGATGAATGGGAAAAGAAAGGAAGTAGAGTTCACTCTCCAGAGGGACACACTGTTTAGGCTTCAGTCACCAGCAGGAAAAGTGGTGACACACCACAGTGACTCAGAGAAAGGCACTGCCATAGTGAGCAAGCCACACAGTAGAGAAGACAGGTTGTGGTTTTGTGCTGGAGTGTGTTCAGGAAAGTGTGGCTGTAGATGCCAAGGTTCAACTCAAGGAAAGGAGTGAGCAAGGCTCTATGCTCAACTCCATAGTGCCAAATGCACTCCCTATTTCCTTTGTGCAGGCCCATGCACTCACCCTGTTTTGTTTGTTTGGTTGGTTGGTTTGTTTTGAAATCTCCCTTTTACTTCCCCTACCTCTTCTATCACTGCCTTGCCACTACCTTTTTACCTCTGAGGACAATGTTTTCTGGAACAGTGCCTCTACATGTCCATCCTCTACCCTTTTGTCATGTGTTACCTCATCCCCTTCCTCTGTGTTTTCCCATCCTACTGGACTTGCTGTTTTGTGGTTGCATATTTGCGTATTTATTTCCTTTCCTAGGCTTTGGACTTTTATTGAACAGCATCTTGTTAAAAGTATCTAGATAGTAACTCATTTTTGGTTCAATAATAATTTGTTTGAATAAAGTAAATTAAGAGATAAATCTTGAATAAATCCAGGTGCAGCAAGATTTGCCTGGAAAGATGTGATGAAACAGACTCATGATACCTGAGCACAGGTAACTAACCTGTAGCAGAAATTAGGCTAAAAGAATTGGGTTAAACTAGTCAGAGAAGAGCCTAGCTATATGGCCAAGGTGTTTGTAAGTATATTTTGAGTCTGAGTCTTATTTCTGGGAGCATAGGGCTAGGAGAAAGAACTGGGACTTAACTTCTAAAAATTATACCCAACTTAGCAATTAGAACCCAAGTCACACCTTAAAAAGGCCTGGGTAAAAAGCAGGCAAATGTCAAATAACTAGTTTTCTAATTAACAGATTCTTTTATAATAACTTAAAATTTTCGTAACAAAGCATTTATTTAAAGAAAATGAATACTAAATGTCACAGAGGTATTTACAAGTGTTCAAAACACATTGGCATTTTTCATATCACAGAGGTTCCCACTGGGTTATAAATTAAAATACATGGATCTTGGCCCTGACATCTGCCCCCAGCTTCCTGATATAATCTCTAGCAACATTTTCAGAAATCTTAGTCAGAAAAGCAATATTTATTCTCAAATTCTTGCAAAAAAGGCATTGAAATGGTTGTTCTGCTTTCCCACTCACACTCTGAAGGCCACTGAGAGCTGGGTCATCAGTATAAACACAGCCCTGTGGATTTGCCACCAGAGGAACTCTTCATACAGCAATGTCTCTCTTTCTTTGTCTGGACAGACCATGCAATAAGAGACTCTGAACAGAAGGCATCTCACCAATAATCTAGTGGTTGGTGTTGAAACTAGCTGGAGTAGAATGTATGAAGGCTAGGTGTGGGGACTTGGAAGGACAATGATTTGACCCTTCTAAGGAAAGAAAAAAAAGAGAGAATTAGTCAAACAGAAAAGGATACAAAAGAAGGTGTATTGGAAAGTTCAGGAAGAGTCTGTTAATGGTTGTGAGATGCTACTAGGACAAGAGCTTTGGGATGACAGTTGGTGGTTCAGAATGTCTTCAGAGACCATTAATGTATACTGGGGGACAGTGGTGATTCTGTAACTTGACAAACACATTAACTACTAATAAATTATGTACTTGTAGATAATTTTTAAAAACTGAAAAAGAGAGCAAAATGAGATACTGGAACATGAAAATCCAGAAAGATGCATCTGCATCAAACAGGAGAGAGATTGAAGACAGAAAGACAGTGATGTTTGGTGATGAAGAAGCCAGAATAGAGCTTTAAACATGTTTCAGTAAAATATCACTCCTGTCTCCTATTTCCACATCAGAAAAATATGAATCTGTAAGATTACTCCTTCTTCTATTTCTGTTGATCGATTGTATAATGATTCTGATGGTCTAGGGATGTGTTAAGATCTCCTTAGCTAAAAAGCCATACTGAATGTGTTTTTGACATTTCAAATGTGTTCATGCTGTGATGAAGCCTAACTCTGCCACTCTTGCTGCTGTGGTGAAATCAAACCCGACCACAGAAGATCAGTTTAGTTGATGTGATTTTTATCCCACACGTCACCTCTAGTGTCTCCAAGTAGATCTGGAATCACCATCGTTGAATAGTGATGTTAGATTTCTTCCGTGTGACTATTTGCCATGTTAACTTCCTTGTCTTGTAGCAGTCATTGATTCTAATGATTCTACACCAACCACATGCTTTCTCTTAGCCACATTTATTGGGTTTCAATGCTGTAGAGGTTTAAAACGTAAAACAAACTCAATGCTAATTTTGGAGTATATTTTGGTTTTGATTTTTTTTTGGGGGGAAGAGGGGTTTCATAATACTTCGAGTATTTTAAAATACTTTCTTTTCTCTCATTTATCCTATAGGCCCATAATTTATATATTATGGGTTTTGTTTATATATTATAGTTTCCAATTTGATATTTTTGTGGGATATCTATGTTTACCAATTTCTCTGCTTTTCCTTTGACTCTTTGCTTTCCTGTTTGTTTGTTTGTTTTGTCATATTCAGGTATGTTTATTTTGTGATTATCTTATTTTATTATCATTTTCAGATGCCTAATTGTTTTCTAATAAGAGAGAGAGTGAGAAAGGATGTGGACTTGGTTGGGTGAGGTGGATCTGAAAGGAGTGTGTGAGGGGGAGAGACCTGTAATCAGAATATATTGTATGAGGAAAGAAGAAATCTATTTTCAATAAAAAGCAAAAGAGCTGAGGCAGATAGTAAACTTTGACCTGACCACTACTGATACAGCGAAAGTATATTACAAACTGTGAAGTATATGTGAATGATTTTAATTGATTTGCTTATTAAATATTTTATTGATTTGTAAGTGGTACAGAACTGGTTTTATTAATACCATATGATTGATTTAAATTTCACATCCATGTAAAATGTATTACCACTAACCTTATTTCACTTGCTCATTGAATGGGATACTCTGTAATGAGATCAATCCATTCACAATCCTTGGTTGACTTCTGCATCCCCTCTTCGTTTTATTCATTTGCTTTCCTATGCTCTTCCTGTAGGTTTCCCGAATGAGCCCGCAGCGGTCATTGCCCTAGGAACAATTAAGGAGTGGCTGGCCAAGAATCACCAGGAGGTAAGAGGACCAACACAATGACGATTCCAGATAGTGTGATTTGATCCTATGTTAAAACAGGACAGAGAAACTGCATCACTGCCAACCAGACCTGTTCCGTATACTAGTGCCATCTAGATTTTCTTCATTTTAGGTTGCATGCGATTAAATATTTTCTTGTAACCATTTTGCTGAGACAGACATAATGACCAGTTTGGTGGAGAAGATGATCTAGGAGAGACTAGTTGCCTCAAACTCTACTTTTCATGTTTTTTTGGACATTATGGGTTGTATAGGAGCAGGTGGCTGGAAGAGATTTGTTGATAATTCTTCTTTCTTCCTGGGCTGATTTTCTTAAACAAGCTAGTTTGTTTTTGTTGTTTGTGCACTATGTTACATATGGTAGAGGACTCCATCTTTATTTATAACTAGGCCCTTTCCTAATGTGACTTCTAGGTGTGGGAGTGTAATCAGGATGCATAATTGTTAACTGGCCTGTATGACCAGTTTTCCTTTCTTTCTTTCTTTCTTTCTTTCTTTCTTTCTTTCTTTCTTTCTTTCTTTCTTTCTTTCTTTCTTCCTTCCTTCCTTCCTTCCTTCCTTCCTTCCTTCCTTCCTTTCTTTCTTTCTTTCTTTCTTTCTTTCTTTCTTTCTTTCTTTCTTTCTTTCTTTCTTTCTTTCTAAGTGAAATGAAATACTTTCATTCTAGTAAATATCTCATCTCCATTTCTACTCCTTAAATAAGTCTATGTAAGATCTATGGAATATGCTGGTATATGGAGAGTGATAAGCAAGAGAATTACTCATTTAAATAAAACACTAGTACAGCTATAAACGGAAGCTATACACTTCAGGGGTTTGTCTGTTCACCCATCAAGACAGCAAGAGAGTTACAGGCAGTGCACAGCCTTGTACATTATTCCTTTCTCTGATTGTTCTGATTTTCTTCTTTAGATAATCATTTAATTATTACAGTGAATTTTGCTTCCATTTATGATCATAAATTTAGCTTTCTCTTTTGGTAGAAGACAGAGCATTTGGAAATGGCTGAGAATGGAGAAGAGGCTGTGAATGTTTTCTATTAAGGACCAGCTTCATTATTCTACATATTTAAAGAAATAATGGTGTCATTTTCTAATTACTATAATTTCAATATTCCTTAACTAGATATAAATATTATTAGCCTCTAGTAAAAGTAGATACACCAAATGTGTACATCTTGTTGTCTTCTCTCCCTGCCCCACAAATTTGAAATGTACAAACTATAACTTCAATGTAGATGATACTTGCCTCAAAGAAGGGAAAAGGCAAAAAAATGAGGGATTAATATGTCTAGATTGTAAACATGTCTTATCTTCACAGCAGTCTTCTGGGGCTAGGAAATCACCCTTTTCTAGCAATCAAATATTAGATAAGATTTCCAAGAATGGAAAGTCCCAGGGATTCGTCCCATTTCATGTCTCCCAGCCATCTCCCACTTTAATACCCCTTAAGTCAGGGCAGGAAGTTGAGTTGTTTTGAAGACACTTACTGTCCACATATGCCTTTTTCATACAAAATATTCCTTAAAATGCTATCCTTTTTTGTGTTCTTGAAAAAGCACGTCTCATGATTAAAAGCTGCTAACACTGCAAGTATACTTGTTACTAACCTGCCTTTCTCCTGAATGATAACTTAAGAATAAAGAAGAGACAGACTGAAGAAATTTCGTGTTTGTCATTTTGGCCCATAGTACAATTGCCCATGAACACCTTCCACTGAAAAGCTGATGGTGAATAGGAAGATATACCCATATGTACTGCACATTGATCCCAGTAAAGCTGTCTAGAGAACTTTCTGAAATGGGTTCTTAGTGTCTCCTAATGAATTCTCTAATCTATTCTGTCTCTAAACTTATTATTTTATTTCATATCATTTTCTCATGTACATCTTAGGCATTGTAGAAAATTTAGGTCATTTTGCTTCAGTAACTAACACGCTAGTCATAGCAACCTTAAATCTATCTTTGCTGGTTACCTTTTAAGAACTTCCTATTTTAATACATACTAAAGAGTGTCATCAAGTTAATTTGGACACATCTCATTTTACTGAATCAATACAATATTAGTGACTATAGATGAAACCTATACAAACTGATTATTCAATTGCAGTTTGATATAGGGTTTGCTCTGCTTAACCAAACAAACTAAGCTGAAGATCTGTGAAAGAATGTTGCTTCCAATTCACTTGTCTTTCTCTTGCAGTGTTGTTTTGACATCTTTATTGTTTCAGTAAGTTATTCATTTCTTCATTTGATAAATATTTACTGAAATCTACTAGGCACTTTTCTACCTGAGACAAAGCACTAAAAGACAAATAGTCCCTGTCTTTTGATAGTCAGTCTGTGAAGAGAGAAGCAAATTAAGCAAATAAATAAATAAGACAGTCCAAAGAGTTCTTTATGGAATCAAGCATCACAACTACATAATGGATTGTGGGGAGATGTGGCTCTAGAACTCACCAAGACTCTTCTGAGGCTATGAACTTGGAGGAAAAAATTTTATAATGAGAGAGAGTAAGCTAAGTTCCACAGAATGTTTGAGGTAAAACATTCCAGAAAGATGAAACAAGAAGACAAAAGCATGGGTAGATTCCGGGCAGGGTAGGGGTTGGGGGGAGGGAAGTGGGATGAGAGGGAGGGACTGGGTAAAGAAATGGGAGGGGAAGCTCCTATCTGGATGTAAAGTGAATAAGTTAGTCAATTAAAAACAGAAGACAAAAGCAGAGTGGGGTGTGAGCTTCCTGCAAAATCAGTAATATCTATTATAAAGGTGAATCCAATATGGTGTCTGATGTGGAACTGGACATATGTAGGGGGTCAAGAATGAGAACTGAATATTTGGCTGATACACACAGATTAACTTTTTATATATTTCCTGTGATGAAGAGAAATGTTACGAGGCATATTTACATGAAAATATATGGAAAATAAGAGTGACATGGCAGATAATCAAATATGATCTCATTTCCGATATCTAATCAATTCTTCAATATAAAAGTCTTTTATTCATGCCTGCAGCTTAATATAAAATAAAGAGAGAAAAGGTAAAACAGCAGTCTTATCTTAGTGTGAGATGAGTTGAAAGAAGTACTCACACATCTTACGTAGAGGAGTCATGCCACCGAAATGAACCATAGTGTATAAAAAGGAAGTCTTAGCAGTTCAGGGCCAGGCCTTGAGGAGTTTTGGTAGGTGACTGCAATTCTATACTATACAAACAATGAGAAGCATGGCAGTCTTTATTGCCCTTCTCACTCATATATTTCCCACTGTTACTTCATTATCACAATGCCATTATTATTATTATTATTATTATTATTATCATCATCATCATCATCATCATCATCATCATCATCATTGTTCACCTAATGGTCCTTACATATGGCCCCATTGTGATCCATCTATACAATCGCAGGTCAGTCAGCTTTGCATGAGGAAAGGCCAGTCTTGAGCTTGGTGGAAAAGGGTAAGTACACGAGGACTCTTGGTTGATCAAATCCCCTGAAAGTTTCCTGAAGGAAAAAAAGGGGGAGAGTAATAATATGATGTGGTTCTCCCATTAATGGTCATGCTTCCCTTCTCCAGATGACCCTATAATTCAGTTGCTCTTGAGGTTCAGGTGTAATACTGTAAATGACTGGTGTTGTGGGATTGGTGAGTTTTCATGGTTTGGCATTTACTAACCCTCTTGTTTTTGAAGCTTTAGGGTGGATATGTTTCTTCTCTGAACACAATGGTCAGTTAGATTCTATGTGATTTCACAAACCACTGGAAGCTGCCCTGAAACATTATTTCCATACCCAAAGGGTCCCAACTGGAGCCCTATGACCTATGTCCTGGCCCCATCATATATTAGCTTAGGTTTCTCCACGTCTGAATGGTGAAGAAATGGCTTTCATGACAGATTCAGGTGCAGAAGGAAGCCTGGCTGAACAAATTGTACAATCATGATTGAGATGAAGCAGCTTAAAAAAATTAAAATATAAAAAAAGATAAAAAGAGGTGTCTCAGGAGGAGGAGAGAATTGGACCCAAAAATATAGTCCCAGAATTAAAACTAGAAAACTTAAAAAAACAAAAGGAGTTTGTTACTGCTGAGAGTTGAGTTATTACTGTGAGGAGATCACTGAGAAGAGTTCTCTCATGATCAATGAAAATACAAAGAAATGGAAACCTTGATTGAAGCAATAACATACAGATTAAGAAGACTAAGAGGCCACAGCAGAGATAGCTATGGATGCAGGCTATACACTGGTGTCTTCAGCCAAAATAAATTTTAAAATTTGCCAATTCTGAAAACTGAAGGAAAAGAATATGAATTGATTATTGAAAGTTGACTTCAGCTAGAATGATGTTGCTGTAAGCACTCCATTTTTCTGAAGAAGTGATTTTATTACACAGATAGGAAAGTAAAATAAACGGGTATTATGGAAATGTGCAGTGGGAATGAGGCCCACACTTCTAACTTGAGGTGTCTGCTGTGGGGTATCATATACAGCATCACGCATTCCTCATTTTTCATGCAACTAAAAATATCATTTCATGTGAAATCATGATTTTTCCACTCCAAGGCCCCAAGATACCCACCCACATTCATATCTGGAAGTTAGCCTAAGAAATGTTTGTACAGTGCCTGTTCTATTGTTGGACACCAGGGACTCATATGGCATTTGGTTATTGATCTCTAGAGCAGCAAACCTAGTTGTAATTTTTCCATAGAAAGCAGTACAGGATGTCTTTTCCTCTAAAAGCTGCAAAGGGCCTGATGTTATGAGATATTTGCAATTTATTAGGGTCACATTCAATATTTCAAATTCTCTAAGGGAGCATGCATTTTATAGCATGCAGTGGACTTGTTAACTCCTCAAGAAAGTCTTTCTAGGAGATAAGGCATAAACAATATAGTCTGAGATAGACCATTAGCTTTAGGGGGAACTCATATAAGGACATCTTGGAGTTCTAATCAGGTCTCAGTTGCATAGTGGAGGGAAACTGAACCTCTGTCAATTATAAAGAAGCAGACAGGCAAATGTTTAGCAGTCTAGGAAGCTCTCATTAAAGCCATAGTTGTGTGAAATCTTCTGGCTAGGAAGCTATGCTTCACCTGTGGTCAACCATAAGTTCATCTATCCAGACTGTGGGATATGGAACCTTTCTATAACTACTCCATGGAGATCTCTTTTGACGTTCTTCCTTATAATGCTGCCTCTCCCTCAGCAAGTCAAGTTCCTGGTCTGAAATGCAGTCACTGGAGGAATCCTTTGCTTTACTTAGATGGTACCTAGCTGAAGCTGAAACAGAATGATACAAGGGATACTCCACGTCTGTCTTTTCAAACTCAACATTGGTTTTCTTCCGTGCTGGAGGAAGGTAGAACCTTTGTTGCATCACATACATATTTTGGAGGCTCTGCCAGATATGTATTTTTTAACTATGTGTCTTATACAAACAGATTGTTATTGAAAATGTTAAGTACCATATCTATGTCATTTCAATTGTTTACTCTGTGCCTTGTGAGAGAAGTGCAACACCTGTGATGTTACTCTTTGTCACTTTAAGTAGCATGCCTACAGATGTGGCTTGACGAGTTATGATGCTATATAGAGGCAGAGCATCAGCCTGGGGCATATCTAGCTCTAGCTCTCATTTTCTATCTGAAGCTTTAGACCTTATCCAATGTTACCTATATTGCGGGGTCTCCCAGAGGGAGCTAAAGACAAAATCTGGATTTGATTTTAACATCAATGTCCTTTAGAAATAAAGATATTATTAGCCCCCCCTCTCTCCACTCCCTCCCTCCCTCCCTCCCTTCCTCCCTCTTCCTCTGTGAGTGTGTTTGCGTGTGTGTGTGTGTGTGTGTGTGTGTGTGTGTGTGTGTGATAAGTATGTGTGTGCTCTGTGTAAGGCATATGGAAGCCAAAGGAGAGCATCAAGTGTCCTCTTCAGTCACTGTCTACCTGGAATTTGTTGGGTATGTTGGCTGGTCAGCAAACACTAATAACTCCTATTTCTGTCCTGCCCATGGCTAGCACTGGAGTTATAGGCGTGTGCAGCCAATACCTGCTTTTATAGCTGATTACTGAGAATCCATATCTAGGTCCTCATGATTACACAGTAAAGGCACACTCACTAAGTCATCTCCCAGTCCCAAGATGTTGGTTCTTATTACATGGAAATAGTGGGCTCTGCCACACCTCTGTGCCACCAAACATGCAAATACTAAACCAGGGTTTATTGAGGAGTTGAATAGGTTTCTCCATCTCAGGAAAAAGAATTAGAGGTCAACTGAAGAAATTCCCCATCATTCTCTTGAACACTGCCAGGACACATGCAATTCTCACGATAATTTGACAAGGCAAAGGACACAGTTTCCTCACTACAGATCACAAAGGAATGGTGACACTTTAGCTTCTGTTGCCAAGGTTATTTTTTCCCCTTCTTGGCAGAGGTCTTTGAACATATGCAGTGTTAAAAATTATTTGTCACTTTTGTGTTGGAATCACATGGGGGGGGGTGAGAGCAGGAGGGAAGGAAAGGAAGAGTGTAAGAACTGCCTTATGTTACTGACATGAAATGCCTTAGGATCATTGTGGTTCTTAAAAGTGAGGTTTAAATGAAACGTGAAATGATGCTTAAATTGATGATTGAAAATTATATCTCCCATTCTATGCCCCATCCCTTGGAGATGGTTGTTTACAAGGAAACAGTGTGCTTTCCTTCAGCTCTCTGCAACATGGCATGTAGCCAGTAGACAGAGGCCTTGAAGGAGCACATCACATCCTCAGAATCTCCTTCTGGCAATGACTTCATTTTAGTATCAGTGCCAGCCTTAGTTTTGAGAGGAATCTAAGGTTAGAATATGTGTGTGGAAGTCCCATCTTCATATCCTGTGCAAGAATGGAGTTATGCTAATAAGAATCAGAGACCTCATATGCTCCTCTAAAATGGTATCCTTGGACTTGTTCAAGAGGGTCTGTGGGTGGAAGACACGATGCTCATCAACTGTGACATAACTGAAGAAATTGATTCACAGGCTTTCAGACATGCCATGCTGCATTTACTCTAGAATAACTCTGATGACTTATACATTACAGGCTTCCCCATTCCTCCCTCCCTCTATCCTTCCCTCCCTTCCTTCCTTCCTTTCTTTTCTATCAAGCACAATGTTTCCTATTCTGAGAATATCTTTGCTGAAATTGTGAGAAGTACTAGATTGCTTGCCAGAGGCCAATCTTGTCCTTTTGTCTTATTATTCTTAATCCCACTTATAGAGGTAAAGCCAAGCCTTAAGGAATCTTCGATCTCTTGGCAAGATGTTCCAATATTTGGTGCTAACATATCCTGCTCTATTCAAGAGCTAAACAAACGGATGATATTCCCATCCACACACTACCTTACCATCTATTGCAGGTCTTTAGGTTGCTTTCATGCTCCATATTTATCTGTTCCTGAAGACCCATATGCCCTAGGATAATGTAATTTAGCAAGCCCACTGCCAGTTAGCCAGCATGCCTCCAGGGATAGCAACCAAAAACTCTGAGACATGGAGGTAAGGCTATCCATATGCTCTCTCTCTCCACTGTTCTCACTTTATGAGAAAAAGATTCTTTAGCCTCAGTTTTCTCTCAAGAGGGGGCTATTTGGATGGCAAGACCCAGGAGTATTGTATTCATATAACCCATTATCATCCTTTGTTAAGGTTCATTCCTATGTTTGATGTACATACATCCTCCCCTGTCGTCCCACTTTAACAGAGAGTGATCAGTACTTATATCTGCACAAGAAGGGGTTTAGGGCATTATAGGGAGGACCTAAAAGTATTATGTTCGAGAGGTGGGGATGTGTTTCAATAGACAAATGAGATTTCTGTAAAGAATGGTTCTAGAAAGAGTTTCAAGACATATAGAATAGGAAGATAAAAAGGCATTTTAAAACAAGTGTAACCAATGTATCCTATAACCTGCTACCTTGCCAATTAGTTGTTCCTTATTCTTGTTCTCCTCCTTCTTTTTTCTTCCCCTTCTCCTTCTCCTCCTCCTCCTCCTCTTCATCCTCCTCCTCCTCCTTTTTGTTTTTCTCCTCCTCCTCCTCCTCCTCCTTCTCCTCCTCCTCTTCCTCCTCCTTTTCTTCTTCCTCCTCCTCCTTCTCCTCCTTCTTCCCCTTTTGTTAATTTCATATGTGATACAGTCACCTGGGAAGAAGGAACCATGGTTGAAAAAAGGCCTCTGTAACACTAGCCTGTAATCCAGTCTATGGGGACTTTTCTTAATCATTGATTTACCAAGGACTCTTCCACTGCCCATGGTGGACGGTACAGTCCCTGAACAGGTCCTTGGTTGTACAAGAAACAAACTGAACCAGTTATGGGGAGCAATCCAGTAAGTAGTACTCCTTCACAGTTTCTGGTTCAATTACTGTCTTTAGCTCTCACCCTCAGTGATAGATGGCTAGATTCTTTTGCATTCACAATTATACACTTATAAAAGCCTCTTCAAGGGAGCTATTTCCATAACTAATTTTGTAAATGCAGTAGTTCAAATTTAAGGTAAAAAAATTCTAATTTCATACTACAATATGAACCTGCTTCCATGAGCATTGGTAATTTTTCTAGGGTTGACCAGACAGCTGGACTTGGGCATAGAACTCCACATAGTTTACTTAGAATCTCTCTCTCAAATTTTTCTGCTGTGTGGAGTTGGGAAAGGAAGATGGTGGGGAAGCTTAGAGGTGCAGGGCATAAGAGGCACCAGCTGCCATGCTCCCTGCCACTTGGCAGGTGGCCTGCTTTGGGAAGATCATGTGCTGAAAATGTCACAGATTGTTGGACAGCTGGCAGGATCCCGGAGTCCATTCTGTTGGCTTGTATAAAATAATCAAAATTAGAGTAAAATAAAGTATATCATAGCAAAATTGAAGGGTCAGCCATATTTTAGTTTTAACAACTCAAGATAACATTCTTAGGGCACAGAACTCAGAATAGATTGATTGAAGAAGGATGGGAATCATTTGGAGGATCTTTTAAAGCACATATTTTATATTGTTTATTTAACTTCCATTAAAGCACTCCTGCATCAACACCATGGATTCTCTATGATAATTGATGCATATTAATCAGAGAACCCCATAGGACTTGTACTATTTTCCTATACAATAATCCATTTATAACTTCTGTATCCTCTTGCACTCTTTTTCCCATAAAACCTTCCTCTTCACTTCCTTCACTGTTTTTAAAAAGGTTTTATTAGTTCTTTGATAGTTTTATGCAATGTATTTTGATCACTGTCTTTGACAGCCCTCTTTCAGTTTCATGGAGCCATTGATATTGGTGGAATAATCTATATCCTTCAAGTGCTTACATCAGAAAAAAACAAATAATTGAGTATCATTGTCCTAGATATGAATGCTTTAAAAACTCTATCTTTCAATATATATGTTGAAAGCAGTAGAAAAAGCTAAAAATAACAGTTAGTTTCTGATGACTATATCTTCTTCCTTCATGGCTATAACTTCACGATAGGAAACATGATTTAGTGCAGGCCAATACTAAACAAAGGTCTCTAAGGATAAAGAAACATGTGAAATAGAACTTTCTTCAATTAGATTTTAAAGTACAGGTATTAAAATCAAAGCAAGAAGCTCAAATGGTATGGCTAGGATGTTCCCGGTGCTGGGTGGGACTACAGTGTTAGAAATTCTTTGCAAAATTTGCTCTCTAAGGCTACAAGATTATGGGACAGATTGTAAACACAGGTTTACATGCATGAGGCTATCACTATCAAAGACATGCAACGGCCTTTTCATTTTAAAATTCTTTTATTAGTTCTTTGAGAGTTTCACACAATGCATTTTGATCAAATTCACCCCTCAATATCTCCATATCTTTCTTCTTTCCCTACACACCCAACTTTGTTTCATTTAAACAAACACAAAAACCCTCAAGACCAATTGTGTCCAAGTATCCTTGCATGTACGGCCTTTCACTGAAATATCATGCACTTTCCAGAGGTTGTACTCAGAGAAAACTCTTTCTACATAGGGAAGGGATTATACATCCAGTTCCCCTCTCCATCCTGGGGTTTGTTTTGGTTTGGGATTGCACATACTTTGTATATCTACTATGAGTTTCTTTGTACAGCTGTTCTGCTGTGTCTAGAAGTTATGTCTCTTACTGTCATCCACTGTCTCTGACTCATCTGCAATGAGCCTAAGCCTTGGGAAAAAGAGGCTACTGCATTTCTATGCTCGAAGATAGGACACTGGCTCTCTAAATTGGTGTAGGTAGAATAATTGTGATTTAGTCATACCCATCACTGGTTATTCATATTCCAAGCAAGAGTTAAGTGTGTAGATTAGAATAAATGGGAAACTGAAAGGGGGGATTCTAATTGCATTATCTGATTCTCTTTATCAATATTAGACAATCATCTACATATTTTCAAACTCAAAGTCTGTAAAATAAGGAGGGTGGATCATGCTTTTTCTAGTTCAGGTTAGTGCCACTGGTACATGTGTTCTGGAGCAGGCCCACGGATACAGCCATAGGTGTACTGCCCATATAATCATAGCACAATCTGACCAATGAATCTTTGATCTCTTTGCCTTTCCAAGCATCTCAGGTGACAAGAAACATCAAGCAACACTTGCACATCATGGCTCTCTATCTCAAAGACAGCTATGGACTCAAATAAGGCTGTGTCTTTAAAGTGAACAGCAACGACCTTGACCTATTTGGTACAGGGGAGAGAATACTATGTTGATTTTCTGTAATTGATCTGCATTACATGGCAGTTTGAAAATAGCTAACTTTTAAAGCTCCTCATGAAACTAAATGTGCTGATTTTTCAAATGATGTGATATTTTTATAAATAGATCATAAAGCTCCGAGCATGCAGTTGGTTCTACATTAGACACTGAGATAAAAGCTATGCTAAGAGGCCCTAGTGAAGGACACACTAAGTACCTTTTCTGAAAGAGAGAAGCACCTACCTTTCCCACTTTTTAATGGAGTGGGAAAAGGCCTCTTTACCTTGCCATGGGCACTTTCTTGATTGAAAGGAAAAACTTCAAACTCATTGTTGTTATCTAGTTCATCCCAGAGAAGAACAATAAAGAACTTTCCCATCAGTGTAGAATTAAGTGGTTTACTCTTAGTGACAAGGGTCTAACCTAGGACTTTGCTTCAGAGAGAATCTCCACTAAAGCTCAAACTGTCTCAACTTTGTTCTTTCAGGTCAGAGCAAAGATGTGGTTCCATGACAACTGACTTCTTTTGCTTTCTATACTATGAAATTCAAATATGTCTGGCAAGGCACTTGCATCTTCAATTCCTTGGCTCAGCATATAGAACAAATTTTACAACAATATGGATCTTTAAGTGTGTAGTATTGCAGGTTGACATGGTGAGTCCAGGGACAGAAGGGTTTGCTCAGAAATATCATCCCTGTCAGTCAGATTACATTGTCTTAATTTCAATCCATGAACTCATTAGAAGCCCACATCAAACTCTTCAATCTGTTTGTGTGGCAATCATTCATTATCACTAAGCAGATAATAATGGGATCTACAGTTTTTAAATCAAGATTTTAAAATCTGGTCAAATGGAAGTGTTCGCATCTGTGATCCCAGATTTGAGGACTCAGGAGGAGGAAGAGGGAGAAACTGAATAATTAGAATCTGAAAATGGTTTTAAATGTGTTTTTGTAGAAGGGGAATGAGCTAGGTGGCATGTCAGCTACTGGGCACCACAGCATCTGATGCCCAGTGCTGGAAAGGTGCTATGTGCACATACAGACCCCAATGGACACACTCTTATTAAAGAGACAGAGATAACTGGCTAACTTGAATGACATATTTTATAGTATTTGCTTTCAATTCCACAGTAACCCTGCCTATAAAAAACACACATAAATTCACCTTTCTACTAGCCGATCCAAATTACCATGTGGTAATGCTTAGCTTAAAAAGCATCAGCGTGGCGCTAAGTACATAAAGAAGCTATTTCTTTTGCATTCTACAAATTGTTGGACAAAAACTTTATCTTTGGGTTTTTTTTAAAGAGGCTTACAGAAACCTGCAGCAGTGTCTCCTAAAGCTAAGGGAAACTGCAGTTACTACACTTATTGGGAGATAGTGTGTCACTTCCCAGATAGTTCTCTCTGAAAGGATTTTAAAGGAAACATTAAATGGTCACTTTATGTGCTGACTTAGAACCCGATTATGGCATAAGAATAACTCAGATGCTTTTATTTTGTAATAAATATTGACTGTTTCTGGCTAGAAGATCATTCCTAGTGGCACTGCTTTTCCTGCCCTATAGCAGGTTAAGCACTAAAGTACTCTCTATTTATGTCCAGGAAGCTCAGCTCCTCAGTGGGTCACTGGCCTGAGAATGAGTAAATTCTAAGAGAGATGCTACGTACAACCCTCTGGACCTTTTTCTTCTTTGCAAAATAAAATGAAAGACACCTATGGGAAGTGATTATAAATCAAATAGGTATGTGTCCATATCCAGTGTCTATTGTATCAACATTTGTAGGAGAATACCTTCCCGTATTTAAAAAATAATTTGTCTAGTTCCTAGTTGAGAGGGATTAAATCATTAATATCAAGAATTTTTCTAGGTGGAATGGATTAGGGTAAAAGATTCCTATTCATTCTCCTCAGTGTGGGAACTGTGAAAGAACATCTGCCTTTGAAAAGGTATATGATAAGCCTCAGAACCTTAAAGCAGATGCCTGGGACTAAGGTGCAGCCTGTACAGCAGAGGGTCTGATACCTTTTTTCTACTAATGGGTGCCTACTTCTTCAGCCCCATAATGCCCTTTTGTATACACTGGCATGAGAGTATGTCAGATATCTATGAAAAATGCGCACTCTCAGCTCACATTAAATATCCCTGAGAATTACTAGAATGCTTTCTGTCGCACTCTATATATGTATTAGAGGCCTCTTCCTCTCTTCTGTAAAGCACTTTTGTATATTTTTTAATATTCTACTAATAAGCACCATCTCTGCATATGTTCTTAGATGTCTCTTTGCAAGAGCTACATTTAATTACTTAGGAGAAGTTACCAGCATGCACAGTGGAATCATTCTTTAAGTCACCACAGTAGGCAGCTTTTAAAATAAAGTCCATGAGTCTGCCTCTTGGATCTTGTATGTTTATATTACTCCCAAGAATAAAGCACTCCCTCAAATGCAGCAAGGTAATTCCCCCACCTTGGATGTGAAGGCACTTTTGGTATGGGGCCAAGATGATTTTCTTTTTTTTTTTTTTCTGTTTAGTTCTACATTGTCCTACACTAGAGCTTGTTTATGACACCCACCTGTGAATTAGGCCCTGGCACTGAAGATATATGTCATACACAGTATTTCCAGAATCCTCTGCCACTGGTTCAGTTATATTCCTTTAAGGTCTTTGCCAAGGAAACCGTGTGTTGAAATTCATTGTAGAAACCACTAGGAATGGCAGGATATTCTGCTGTTCTGAGTTTCGCTCTGAAAACAATTAGGGTCTGATGGGTGTGTGTTTGACAGTCCAAATTGAGCTACAAATGACCTGGGTGTGCCACATCTCAGCTCAGGGCAGCTTAGGAATGCATTAGGCCAAGTAATCATCTTATATGTGTTCCCCTTGGGTTCAGTGACATCGATGAAGTTCCTTTATCTAAGGAGTTTTTCTCTCTGGAAATTTAAACTCGAGGGAAATGGGATCCACATGTTCTTGATTCATTCACCTACCCCCAACTCATCAAAATGTTCTTTCCTTTCTAAGTTATGTCTTCTGAGAATTTCAACTGGTATTTTTTTGTAAATTCTTTTAAGCCTTTTTGTCTGGAGGCAGGAAATGGTCATTTGCCAGTGGTAAGTGAAGCCTCCAAATAGTCACGTTCTGGTAAGGAGGAATGGGAAAAGGGAAATGAATTCCCTATGTCTTAAGTACAGTGGGGAAAAGCATTCTTCGTAGGGTGGGATGATGTGTCCTCCAAAGTATCTACTTTTTAAATATATGATTATAGAAATGTTGTGAGGATGTTGCAGCAGGGGCAAGAATTAAATATCCCACCACTACACACCATTGTGTTAGCCAGGAAACTCCTAGGTGCTGTTGGCTTAACAGTAACTCAGTCTTTAAATTAAAACCATGTGAAACATAAAACTTCTTCAATGTGCATAATAGTGTGTGTGTGGGTGTATGTGTGTGTGTGTGTGTGTGTTGTGTGCACATGCATGTGCATGTATGCACATGAGTGAAAGAGACATCCAATCCAAGCTCCATGTTATATAATTTTCTTGTTTTTGTGTATGAACTCAAAATACTGAATAATATGGCCTCATGCTCCACTGAATATATAGTACAGTTTTCCACAACTTACAAAAGGCAAGGACAAGCATTTTGAAAACAAAGTAATTTGAACGTGTTATTTTATAAATGAAAAACGTATTTTAAAACAAGCCGTAGAAGTTGAGGTTCCAAGTTTCTTTCTTTTTTCACCACCTCACTTTGGTTGTCTCATTTACTTGTGATAAAACCTCCATGTGATAAACTCTGTAATTGTTCTTCCAAACAAGGGCACTGAGACATAAAAGAAATAAGCAAAACACCAAAACTCATAGCAAAGAAATGATAGCTCAGACTTTAACTCAGAAGTCCTGGCTTATATTTATAAGCCTCAAAACCTGTACTTCTCCCACAGTACAGAAATAGACTGTTTTACAGGTCTTCATCAACATACATAAAGCTCACCACTGTTAGGTTGTAATTTCTTCTGTCATCATGCCAAGGGGCCTCTCATGATATTCCATAACACACACACACACACACACACACACACACACACACACACACACACACACGCGCGCGCACACGCACGTGCACACGCGCGCACACACACACACACACACACACGCACACACCTTTCCTGAATGCCAAATGCTTGATCTATGGCTTGTTCAGCTCTTATTCTCTTGTAAACAGTACACTGGCTAAGCCACTTAAGGCAAGTTGGATACAACTTTATCAAAAAGACCTATTGACAAATCTGCAGGTCTCACACTCTATCTCATGCTAGAACTAGGATCAAAGCTGAACAGCCATAAGAACTGTTAATGCCAGAGATACTGACATTAACCCATTCATTAGTCACATCTGATAAAAATGCAAATACACCTGGGTAATTTCTAAATGTCGCTGGAAGCGATAGGCTCTAATATTGCTCTTTATTCTCCATTAGTCAGTTCTTTCACACTTTAGAAAACATGCTACTCATCATGACACTTATAAGTTACTTTTAATAAAATATTATATTTTAGTCACTTTTTCCTTCATAAAGTCTTCAGAAAACTAGCAAGTGTCGCCACCATGCCTTGTGGTTGTGAGTTTGTATTTACAAGTGTTTGTTACACATGAAAAAAAAGTCTGCCTATTCGATCCTTAGAAGGGCATTAATGACAAAGAAATATCACCAAAGCCCAACTTGGCAAACAAGTAAAGTATTGGGCCTACTTACTTGAATGGAGGTTGCTGCCAACCAGCTCAATTATTTTGAAGCTCCACCACACTGTAAATGATAATTTTGTGGGAGCTCTTTGATGGAGTATTCTTTTCAGTCAGTCTCTCTCTTTCTGCATATTCTAGACTTTCTGAAGACTACTTGTAGCTGGGGAGGGCAGCTATAATCCTAGGTGAAGAGTTTATGATCCTCCTCTCTTTTCTCCTACCAAGGCTTGTCTATAGCTCTACTATCTTTACACAGACCTAGCTACTTCTGCACTGGTTTGCCCATAGTTTCAGTGCTATCAAGCAAAGGTAAAGTCTACTCCTAAATGGAAGTAAAAAAGATGTTATTCCTGGAGAAGTAAAGAACCATACCACAACCACCTGATATGTAGAAGATTCGGCAACACTACATAGAGGTGAGAATTGGAGTTTTGCACTGTTTTGGCAGTGGTAGAATATACCCTGAATGAAGTAGCACATTGATCTTAAACAGACATTTGGGGTTTTGTTAGATATATGAGGATCAGCAGGTACTTTAGAAAAGGAGATGAAGCATAATTACTTTTCTACAATTAGCTTAATTAGGAGAAAGGACCTTGACCATGATTGGGCCTTGAAGTGGAAAATCATAAAAAGGCAATAATTCCATATATATATATATATATATATATATATATATATATATATATATATATCAAAGACAACATGAATCAAAGACAGTCTTAACCAAAAGATGATCTGCTCTTTCAAGCCTGGAGAATAGCCTCATTTAAATGATTTCTTTAACTAAGAGGAAAAGACTCAGCCATCATGACAGGATGATGGCAGGATGGCAGGAGGGGCAGAGAATAAAACCTTCAGAGAAATCCATGGAACAAAGAGGATATCTGGCCTTTCTTAGTCTGCAAATTTCATCTCACACAATTACTCAGGGATAGTCTATTTGACAAGGAACATGAAAAAGCCAGGTACCACAAAGTAACTGTTAACTGAATACCATTGGAGCTATTAGGCTGTAGCATAGTAGGCCTTAACTCTGCCCCAGAGCAAGAGGAGGAGGAGGAGGAGGAGGAGGAGGGAGAGAGGGAGGAAAGGAGGGAGGGAGGGAGGGAGGGAGGTTGAGAGAGAGAGAGAGAGAGAGAGAGAGAGAGAGAGAGAGAGAGAGAGAGAGAGAGAGAGAGAGAGGTGTGAGAGATAGGATGACATATTGCAGTAAGTTTTTTGGCCTATGGGATCTGGTCTCTCAGAATGCCAATATATATTCTAAGGGGACTAAGAACACGATGTAGATTCTGATCTATACCAGGAATTCTTCGCATTGAGTCAATCCATGACCACTGTTCGTATTTCAGCCCTTTGTGAAGAGCTCTAACTCCTTGACTTCTAAGATGAGATAGAATTCTAGGCCTTCCTTCCTCTATACTTAGTTGCAGTGTGTCGTGATTAAGCAGCCTTGAGGAGTTTTATAGGAACAAACTATAAAATCAAAATTCTGGACATCTCATTCCAGTTCAATCCTATTGTGTTACCCTTTCCTTACCGGGCTTATTGTGTGTGTGTATGTACACGCACACTTATGCAGTCATGCATGTGCATGGGAATGCATGAGCGTGCATGCATGCTTGCACGTGCACATGCAAATGGGTACATGTTCCTGCCGGTACACATGTATGAAGATGCAAATGTAAGGCAGTTTTCACTCCTCCAGAGACACCCATTTTGTTTTAGCAAACATGGTCTCTTATTTGGCTCAGAACTCATTGATTAGGCTAGAATGGCTGGGATGTGAGGCAAGCTGTCTCTGCCTTCCAAGCACAAAGATTACAAGCACCACACCAGGCTTTTTCTTTCTTTCTTCTATTTTTTAAACACAGGTTCTAGAGACCAAACTTCACTTCTCATGTTTGCATGGTGAGCTGGCTTCTGTTTTCATTCAGATGTTTATGTCATTCTAAAATCAACGGGATCTTGGTCTTTAAGTAAAAATATTATAATTTTTTAAACCAATGTACCCTTCAGTCCTTCATACTCTCTAGTTTCCATTTCTTCCTCCCTCTCCTATAGCCCCACTATCATTTGTTAATTTTATCCACCTAGAAATATCATTTCCATTTCATATATTATTTATGTATTTATTGGTTTGGTTTTTCATGGCAGTGTTTCTCTGTGTAGCCCTTAGACCAGGCTGGCCTCGAACTCAGAAAACTGCCTGCCTCTGCCTCCCAAGTGCTGGGATTAAAGGTATGCATCACCACTACTTGGCTACATATATTATTCTTAATGTTGTGTATTTCTATATGTAAATGTCTTTCATAAAACACAGATAACTTAGACTTTTACACAATGCTTTCAAGGACTGTTCAGTTTGCTCTTATTTATTTGCCAAGTGATTTTTGAATGGCTAGTTGTCTCAAGCATCATGTGATATTTATGTAAAACAAACTGATCCATATTTGCTGTCATAAGGAAATTTATGAGCAGATTATGTAGGCAACACAGATAACTGCCAAGCAACGATGTAGGGAAAACTTTGCAGAAGTTGCCTTCTGTGCTTGGGTAAAGCACGTGGAGTTAATTATTAGCAGAAGAAAGAGTGAAGGAAGACATTCAGTACTTCCTAATTTAAATGGAAGAGTAAAAGAAAACCTGCAATTCCTCATTGGGCTCCCATTTCATAAAGAATGAACTAAATGTCTGCCATACATCATTTTGGCTTGATCCACACTTTATGGACTCAGGAGTCTCAGAGCATCCAGGAACCTCACGCAAAATGTATTATCATTTTAAACAACCTCTAGTTGAAGCTTTGTTCTCTCATCGTGATGTTTGTCTTGAAGCATTGTCAGCAATTCCTATGATTTTATCATCAGCATATATCATTATCACAGGTATTTCCTATTCGACATTTGTTACAAAAGCCTCAAATCATCACTTATGTTCATGGTGTATTCAAAATGTGGTAGGTACAACAGGAGAGTCCATTTTAGTGTGATCCTAAGACACACATATATTTCCACAGTATGTGTTTCTCCCTTGTACATGTGGGAAATTGTTTCTTGTGTCCTTTTTGCTTTGTATTTTAGTGAATTTAAGAACTCAATTCTGACACATTCAAGATCTACTGAACAGCTGAAGGGTTAATGCTGTCCAGAGAAAGCTGCTGTGGCCCATTGATCAGTGTTTCTCATTTGCTTTTTGGCCTCACTGGCCTACTTGGATCTATCTAGCATCTTTGGCTATTTCTGCATAAGGCACTTGCTAAAAGCTGTGTGCTCAGCTAGTTTCTAACAACCAATTCTCACCCTCAATGGTATCTCTGTGACAAGATTATTCCTTAAATACCAACACAAACTACCTGCCCTCTATTTTCTATTAACCACTTCCTGATCTGCACCTGGAGTAACATTAATCTCTACTTGAAATGAGTGTTTTTGTTGTTTCTATGGCTGACTCCCTACCAGAATTTTGTCTATATCAAAGAAATAACTAAAATATCTGCTTCTTTCTCATATTCCTGGAGCATTGGGCTTTGCCTGGAAGGCGGAAGGTGTTTAATAAATACTTGGTGAGTCCAATATGGTACATGAGTAATTGCAGAGAAGAAGAAGAGGGGCATGTGTGATAGAACATGGGAAGGGAAGCAAAATAAACAGGGGAGGCAAACAGTACGACCTTGGAGATATTCAAAGAAAAACTTTGAAGGCCAAGCCAGTGGCCCTTCTTGCCAGCCATCAAGAGTAGCACTGGCTCTGAATGCCCATCTTGGATAAGATGAGAATAGATACATGGTAGGACTCATTGGTTTTAACTGAAAAGCCTGCATTCTACTAATAGAGCAGATGCTTAGCTATTTCCCATTGCTACACATTTCTGCCAACTTCACATAGTAAAGATAGACAGACACTCTTTGTATAATATGAAGGTACAATCCATCCAACAGTCTGGGAATTAATACAGTTAGTAGCAAATATTCCTCTCCTTGGTACCCACAACGGAGCTAGATTCCTGTGAGAACCATGGCACACAATTTTTGAGATGTGCAAAAAGCATGCTTCATGAGAAAAGAAAAAGATAATGGGTTCATTGCTGCCAGAATACAGTGTCTTGACACACAGTTTGAGATGTCTGAATCTGGCATTTAATAGCTGAGATGATAGTGGCCAAATACTTCTCAGGGTCAAATTCATGTAGAGTTCCCGAAAAGGTGAGAAACGTCTGGGATCTGTAATGACAAAGCTGATGAGAGGATTGATGACACAGTGGTGGCAACAAGACAAGCTTCCAAAATAGCTTACGAGTGATTTATCCCTGTAACAGCAGAGGTGATTGACAATAGCAGAAGGCTAATTAAATACCAACCACTGGGAAAATACTACAATTTTTCTTGCCTCTGTGATGGGAATTTTATTCTTTTAAGCAGAGGCTGGGTGGTTTCCTATAAGAGCTTCTTTTCAGACTTAAATTTTATAGACCCTCATTCCTTTTATCTATCTATCTATCTATCTATCTATCTATCTATCTATCTATCTATCTATCTATCTATCTATCTATCTATCTTTCTCTCTCACTAATGCTACCATGATTTAAAACTGAAAAGCAAAAGAACAAAGAAAAATTGAGGGAGGGGAATGGCAGGTAAGAAAAGTATGAAGAGGGAGAAAGGGCCTTCAAAATTGCCAGTAAAGTAGTATAGGAAAGTCTCAGGGACAGGCAGATGGCTTCACTGCTGATGTGTATGTCATGTAGTCACAGAGCTTACTGAATTCTATCGCCAGTACCAACACATAAAAAGTTGTACACAGCAGTGTCCCTATAATCCCAGTGCTGGGAAGACAGAGGCAGACAGGTCCTTGGGCTCTGCTGGTCAGAAATTTGGAGAACTCTGGGTACAGGAAGAGACTTTGTCCCAAAGAACAAGGTGCAAAGTGTTTGGGGACAACACCCAACATGTTCCTCTATTCTCCATATGCACCTGTAACCATATACATGACCACCGACACATAGAGGGGTACACATGAATAATGTATACAGCACACAAACACACACACACACACACACACACACACACACACACATACATACCATAATTGGCTTTCTAGTCTATGGTTATGGAGAGTGATAACTTCCATGTATTATGAGCTTGTTGCAAGACTGGAATTTTACTAAATGTATCAAATTTAATGAGTTAGCATTGTCTTGTGTGTGCCAACAGTTGTGCTAAGTATGAACCATTATGAGGTAGGAATGTTTTCTGGTTTGCTTTTGAATTACAGTGGTCATTTGACAGTTTCACACCTTCATTTGGTGTGTATAGTTACTCTTTCCCCCACCCCTTATCTTATCTCCCTCCCACACTTACCAACCTTTCTCCCTTCCTAAGTCTTTTCCACACTGGTGGCTTTGGGGTTTGCTGTGACACTCATTTATTTTAACCAAGACTGGCCATCTGTGATTAGAATTATCTACTGAAGGAAAGGTCAGGTCACCATTGAGTACACAACCATAGATAGACACTGACTTCCTCCTTTAGTGAAGGGCAGAGATCCCTAAGGCCCTCCTCTATCCTTCTCTGTCTGTTTATGGGTCCATTCTTACACAAACCCAGTGCAGTCATGTGTAGTTGTTGATGGATCACATTAGCAATAGTTCTATCATTCGCAGACACTGACATCTTATAATCCCTCTCCTTGTCTTCCAGCTTGTAAATGCTCCTCATCTCCTTTTCTGCGGTGCTGTCTGAGCCTTGGGAAGAATGTTGGAAAGGTCTTGTTTAGAGCTAAGCAATCAGCCTTTGCATATTCTCAGAACCCTGTGCTTCTGTCCACCTCTGCAGTCTTCACAGTTTACAGGAAAGAAAGCCTTCTCCGATTAAGGTTGAAAGACCAAAATTAAGTTATTCTTTGAATCATTCTGTATCATTCTCACAAGTGTGAGAATTTTCATAAAACAATTTATAATGAAGCCTTCCATGTGAAAACTGCGTTTCAGAATTATATTTTGCAAAGAGTTACAACAGTGTGAAGAATACGAGGAAATGTACACAAGGAAAGACAAAGTGAGGAAAGCCTGTTATGCAGCCTTGGGCTCTTCAGTACAGCTGTAGGCACAAGTGAATATCCAAGTGACCTCTAATTGTAACATAGTCAAATGTAGCCGGGAAAGGCGAAACCTTGTGTCTGTCTTTCTGGCTTCTCTTGGTTTGGAGAGGCATTCTTGGAGGCAGGGGTTAAGGAAGAGCACTGTAGAAGAGAAATTGATCTTTGAACTAGTTCCATAATTAGGACACCCATGACCAGAGTTCACCTACACTTGCTTTGGAGGCAAAGTTGAGAAGTCTGTTCTCGGGCGAAACTGAAAGGACCACTTCACTCTCAATGAACCGTAGACAGAAAAAAAAAAAAAAGAATATTTGAATAGTAAACTTATTGGTGAATTTAGGTAGTACATGTTGCTTTAAACAGTTTATTAGGCAAGGGATCTGTTTTGTCAGTCAATATAGATTCTTGGTGTGGTAATGAAGGTCTTAGGTATAAAACCCAAATCCTTCGTTGGCCTCAGGAAAAAAGACCATTTTACAAATTTATGAAGTGTTCACATTCAGTTTGGTCTGGAGTCCTTCTCTAACACACTGGAGCCTGACATTTTAGAGTATATATTACAGTGTGGGGAAGGAGAACTTAGTAAAGCACCATCCCTGAGATCTGGGTATCCATTCCCTTTCATTCTCCTTTGGCTGATGACAGTGGTGATGACGGCTAGCATGACCCAGGAAGCTGAGGCCCATTAATGCACGTCTCATCCTTAAGATCTAAATTGAGCTTCAAGCCAGCAGATGCCCATGTTCTAACAAAGACCCAGAGCTGGCATGGCAGATGGCCTGTGTGAGGTGAGAAGAGTGCTGAGGGGGGAATTCAAAGTTCCCATGGTGCCTGAGGCTTTGCAAGTTTCTCTGTCATAGTGCTTGGAGTCATAGACACTTGCCAAAGTTGGTCCTAAAATGACTAAATTCATGTCTTTGAAAGGGCATCTCTAGGTTTAGATAGTCTCTGGTTCATTTTCTCCATTTCACTTTCTTTGGCATAGCCCCACCCCCATCCCCCGGGCCTGTGTATCCACAGCATCCTCCTGCTCCTCCCCCACCAGCTTTGGTGATGGTGTTTGAAGACTTGCCATGGGCCAAACATAGATCTCACTTGAGTCCTTCCTGCCGGAGGCTCAGTCTGCATTGCCAGGCAGACTTCTACTTTCTCTTCTCATCTGACACATTTAATGGCAGGTGGGTGTTGAAGCCACAGGGAGGGGACATAGAAACAGATATATAATTAGACATGTTTCCTGGCCATGTGCTTCTCAGAGAGGCCTTTGGGTTTTCTCTTGGGTGACTTGTCCTAATTGTGTCACAGCTTCCCACAACAGAGAACAGGACTGCATTTGATCCGTGAACTTGAAGCCCGAGGTGAGGAACTGTGCATCTAGTGGAGCAATTATAACTATAATTAAGAGTGGGTTGCTTTCCTTTCAGTTTTCCTTCCCATTTCTCCACGAGCATGGCAGGGATTTTCATTAATAATAAAGATATTCTGGAGATGTAGAGTTAAGGACTGGTTGACTGTAGTTAATTGGCATATTATTGTATTCCTATAAATTTGGTCTGAGACTGCTGTGAGTAGATTTAAAGCTGCTAAGAAGAAATAAAATATACATCCCCTTGTAAAGAAGTTGTTTTAAGCTTGCAGCTTTTTTCTGTTTTAGTGACTATGAAGTTGGATAAGTGTTAACTTGAGCATTTTTATATTGAAAATGCTGGTGTAATGGGCATGAGAAGTTTCAAGTAGATATCTAAAAACTACCTCTGGAGCTAGGGGACAGAAACTATACAAATAAAAGTGACATTATGACACAAATCCACTTTCTGCCACCTCCTGGGTTGTCCACCCACTTCATTACACATCCATAAAACCCAAAATTATTGATGATAAAACCCAGCATTATACATAATGAGGATATGTTAATTACAGCATTTTAAAGAAACAAACACAGCTCAAAATAAACAGCATTCTTATTTTACAAGCAGCAATAACAATTATTAAATGAGGCCATTTGCTGGAGCATTGTTTATCCTGAATTTTAAGTGAAGGTTGAAGAAGCCAAGAGGAGTCTTCTGCAGTTCTTCGCTGTGGCTTCAGTGGTCAAAGGTTTGGGAAACTGGCTCTTCTGAGGAAAAGAAAATATCAAGATGGGCCCAAAGGTATTTAGCAATTTGACCTAGATCTCTGAATATTGATTTGTTTCTCATTGAGGTATATGTGTGGAGAGTATTACTTACAAGTTTACTGAACACATTCTGGAGAGGGTTAAGCATTGGATGAAGGACACAGTATACCTGAATGCACAGTCTAAGTAAAGAAGTCTCAGGTACCAGCTCTGAGTTAAATGACCCTCAGAGTAAATGCCTCCAAGATGTTGTACCCCACATGCCCCTCTTCTGTTTCTCTAGCCCTAACATTGATTAAAAAATGTGCAGACCTGTCACAATATCTGGTTCCTGTGACTGCTCAAATAATGATTTTCTGCCATTGATCCTGTCTAAATTGTAGACTTCTTTTATGAAATATTTGAGGGAGGTTCCTAGTCTTACTGCAATTTGATATGTTGTGGTTGGTTGATATACATGGGAGACCTGTCTTTTTCTGAAGAGAAGTAGAGGAAGTGTGGATAAGATTTAGTCATAGGGGAGGACAGAGAGGAGAACCTGGAGAGGAGGGAGGGGAAACTGCGGTTGGGTTGAAAAGAAAAAAAAAAGTAAAGAAAGAAGGAAGAAAATGTATTTGTAAAAAAAAAATAGAAAAAAAATAAATGCATAAGAAAAAGTTGATAATACCCACAAGTTGTTCAATGTCCACCCTTGTAGAAGGCAACAGTTAACAGAGCGACTCATAAGTAGACAGAGTGCTGAGAATCTATGACTATTGACTGCTGGGTCTATGTGGGGCATTCTTATCACAACAGCTGCAGTAACTTCTGTATATCAAAGCTAGTGAAGCTTACCTACCCAGGAAGTTGATTTCTAGAAGCAAGCCATCTCTTGGGCTCAGGGAACGTTTCCTATCCTTCGAATGAAGAACAGTGCTTCTGTTTGGTGGTGCTCATCTCTACCAGTTATTGCCTCTTTTTCACCACATGACTTAACTGTACTGCTGACCTTACAGATGCTCTTTTCCTCCCCCTCTGCACACTGTACGTATTTCATTTCTTTAAGCCCCGTGTGTCACACTTGCTCATTGTAGACCTGCATGACAGTTGATAATAGCTATGCTACAGACTCGATATAATGTTGGATGGAAATTTTCTGTACTGGAGAAATTAGTCTGTTATTTTGAATTCAACCTCTTACTAATTCTCAGAACAGAGACTAAATGCAGCTGAATTCTTTGCAAAATATCACCTGATTTGCCTCTATCCCAATTGCAATCAAAGTCCTTGTTCCCCTCTGAAACCCCATAAGTGAGTACCACTGTCTGGATTACACTAGTAACTACTGTTATCTAGATTCCTATTAGAATGTCACCTTAAACTCTGCTTAGAGTATCTAAGAACTTCGTTAAACTTCCAAAGTCTTCTACATTCTTCCAAAGGATAAAAAAATTGATGAGAATCTTCATGACATAGACCTCACCTTTTTTTTTTATTTACATTCCAAATCATTTCCCCTTTCCCGTTTCCTCGCTCCCCGAAAGTCCCATAACCCCCCTTCCCTCCCTCTTTTCCCCATTCAACCCCCTCTCCTTTCTCTGTCCTGGCGTTCCCCTACATCCAGTCTTTCCAGGACCAGGGGTCTCTCCTTCCATCTTCTTAGAAATCTGTTGATATGCGAATTGTGTCTAGGGTATTCCGAGATTCTGGGTTAATATCCCCTTATCAGTGACTGCATACCATGTGTGTTCTTTTGTGATTGGGTTACCTCACTAAGGATGATATTTTCAAGTTCTGACCATTTGTCTAGGAATTTCATGAATTCATTGTTTTTAATTGCAGAGTAGTATTCCATTGTGTAAATATACCACATCTTCTGAATCCATTCCTCCGTTGAGGGACATCTGGGTTCTTTCCAGCTTCTGGCTACTATAAATAAGGCTGCTATGAACATAGTGGAGCATGTGTCCTTATGGCGTACAGGTAAAGCCTCTGGGTATATGCCCAGGTATAGCCGGATCCTCTGGGAGTGTCATGCCCTGTTTTCTGAGGAACCGCCAGACTGCTTTCCAGAGTGGTTGTACCAGCTTGCAATCCCACAAGCCGTGCAGGAGTGCTCCTCTTTCTCCACATCCTCGCCAACAACTGCTGTCTCCTGTGTTTTTGATCTTAGCCATTCTGACTGGTGTGAGATGGAATCTCAGGGTTGTTTTGATTTGCATTTCCCAAAATTCAGCATCCTTTCATGCTAAAGGTCTTGGAAAGATCAGGAATTCGAGGCCCATATCTAAACATAGTAAAAACAATTTACAGCAAACCAATAGCCAGCATCAGTCTAAATGGAGAGAAACTTGAAGCAATCCCACTAAAATCAGGGACTAGACAAGGCTGCCCTCTCTCTCCATATAGTACTTGAAGACCTCACCTTCTTGACACCAATTTCCGTGTTAGTTATTTTTGATGTGATTATTTTATCACCAAAAGCAACCTAAGGAAGAAGCTTTATTTTTGCTTATGGCTGCAGAGAAAGAGTCTCTAGTAACAGAAAAGGAATGACAATAGGAGCAGGAGGCTGAGTTGGCATGTTTTCATTCATATTCAGTATGTAGAAAGAGAAAAAACAGGAACTGGGGTAAGTCTATAAATCCTCCAGGTATCCCCTCAGGTAAGTACTTCTTCCAGCAAGGCTCCTCTACCTCTTAAATTTCCCATAACAGAGGCAAAAGCTAGAGACTAAATTTTTCAAGTGTGTGATCTAATGAGGCACATTTATCATAGAAATCACCACAGCATAATTATGCAAGCATCACTAGTTAAATTTAGTGCATCCCAGAATAAATGAATGGATAAACAACTACAAGAAAGGAGTGGGAGAACACATTGGAAAGAATGGATTCACTGCGAACTGGAGATAAAAGAAGGTAACAGGAATGAATGTCTATGATCAAAATACTTTATATACATCTGTGGATTTTTTTCAAAGAGAAAATATTAAAAATTAAAAGTAAATGAGGTTGCACAACACTGCACAAAAGTTATCTGGTGCTAAACCATGCTGTTTTAGTCTTGCTTTTCCAATAAATAGATATCTGGGTTTTTATAAGTATGTGTGCAATAGACATCACATTTTATTAAAATTGTAATGATGGTAGGTCTGATGGTACATGCCTAGCATCCTAAGCACTTGTGAGGCAGAGGTAGGAAAATGGTGAGCTCAAGATCACTTTGGGCTATAAAGTTAGTTTGAAGGGAGTCTAGAACATTTATTTGCCTAGAAATTTATTTTTATTTCAAAATAAAAAAAGAAAAGAAAAGACAGGCAGAGAAAATATTGAGGATTTAGTTAAGTGGTAGAGCACAGCATTCCCCACACCCTAGATCTGACACCTAGTGCCAAAAAAAAACCTTAATAAAAATCATATATGTGACATATATATTCCATATGTCAAAAGTAACTCTTTAAAGTAGGATTTGAATTATTAACTGTGTCTACATAAAAATGATGACTTTTGTGAAAATGGAGATGATACTCTTTTGCCTTGTTTAATTTGATGGTTAATCCAAGCACTGTGATCATTGGAGTCTTGAGACAGAAAATGGTAGAAAACCTCTCTGACCCGTCCAGCAGGTCTAGTTATTCAGGGTCCTGAAGAGGCCGCTACCTGAGGGTCAAAAGGGGGGGAGAGAAGGAGACCAAGCGAGGTTCCGTTGTCAAGGTCCCGTTTATTGTCACACAGGCAGCATGTTTTAAGCAGTGGGGATGAGGAAGTTGGGAGGGGGAGCTAGGGGGAAGTGACCTTTGCAAAATACAAAGGAGGGAGGGGTCAAGGTGTTCTTGGCAGCAGGAAGCACAAAGGGCATCTGGTGAAGAATTCTGGTATCTGTGCACGTAGGGATGTTCCGTGGTTAAGGGTGGAGCGATCTGTAGTTACTCCTTTTGTACCGACAGTTCCTGGGCAGGTCTTTGTTCAACAATCTCATGGTCATAAGACAGCCATGGCTGAATGACCTTGTTTGGCTCCCCACACCTCTCAACAGAACTGAACATTGTTCTAGTCTTGGAAAGCACACTCTTCCTTCTGCTAAGTGGTACTGATTGCTTGATGGATGGAAAGAGAAGCATAGATGGGTATAGCTTAGACTGGGGAAGATAAGTTAGGAGGCAGCTGAAAGAGCCAACATTCAACCCTTCTGGATGTTGGTAAATTGGTTGAAAGGTAATGAAATGAGCCATCTGTGGATATCTCTAGCTTGGACTTCAGCGCCTTTTGAGAAAATGATTAAGGAATTATCGAGTACCATATAACTTAACAACTAAATTTGTTCAGAGCATAGGAAAAGTTTTTTTCTATTTGTTCCCTACCCCCAAAAGAAGTTTTGCAGTATTTTATTGTGTAAGTCATGGATTATAATTTGAGTTCAAACACAATGTACTTTTCAAAATGTAAATCTGTAAAAAGCTACATTTTTAAAGGCATCTTATTTTTAAGAACTCCAAATCATATTCTAAACATGGAGTTTATACTAATAGCTGTTGGAAGGAGCTTGCCTAGATAAGTTGAGGCTACCCTAGGCCAGTGTAGTATAGAGACCCTGACCACTCTAGAAGTAGCTTGCTGTATTCTAGGAGTTAAGGTTCATATTTCCCTGGCTTGTGCTTGAAAAATGAGGGGTCAAACTCCCAAGGTGGCTAAACAGGAATAGGGAGGAGGACAAGGGGAAGGGGGAAGAAGAAGAGGAGGAAAAGGAGGAGAAGGAAGAAGAAGTAGGAGGAGGAGGAAGAAGAAGAAGAAAAAAAGAAGAAGAAGAAGAAGAAGAAGAAGAAGAAGAAGAAGAAGAAGAAGAAGAAGAAGAAGAGGAGGAGGAGGAGGAGGAGGAGGAGGAGGAGGAGGAGGATGAGTTCGAGGACGAGGACGAGGACAAGGATGAGGAAGAAGAAAGGAAGGCCAGGCAAGCTGTGAATGCTATACAAAGGTCGCTTTGTCAATGTTGTACCCACCTTTGGCAAGAAAGCCCCAATGCTAATTCCTAAGCTCTAATTTGATCCTGACCCACCAATAAAGCCACTTTGTTTTAGGTCATACAAATTGCTTGTCTTACCTCTGTCTTTATATTCCTTTTACAGATCTAGAAACTGAGGCCCAACTAGTAACTGTCACTTCTGTCCACTTGGCTCACAGATCTCCTATGTAGAAGCTTGAGTTGCTATATATGTATATACATGCATACTGGTTTTTAAAGTACAGTGAAGGAGTTATTGTATGACTGGAAGGGGTTTATATCCTTTCTCTCTTTCTTGAATGTTGACCATGAGACACTATGATTGCCAGATTCTGAGGTGTTGTTTCTGCTGTATGAAGATGTATATCCTGGTAGATTTGCATCCCACCTGTCTCAGAGGCCACAGCAGCTATATCCACTGGACATTGACTCTAGTCTGCCAATGTCCCTTATAGGCAGGCCCAGACAGGATATGAAGAGTTAGTCAACATTGCCTTATTAGCCAAATTTTCATAGAAGTGAAATATTAAGATTTTAAAAATAGGTTTTTCAAATATAGATAGTTAATTAAAAATTAGCAAATCATACATATGTATGGAATGTCTATAGCTCATGAGCTGTCATTTTGAATCACTCACTGATATAGATTAAAGGTAATCTCTAAAGCATTTTGTTTCTTGTTCTTTCTATTATGAGGAAGAGGAACTATTACCCTCAGAGTCCAAAAGACTAGGGATTTGTATAGAAGGGTATTTCCTTTCTGGTGTATAGTGACAGCATGCTTGACATACTAATCCAGTTGGTTATATCTGTGCTACCTAATATTCTAGTCACTGGCTACATCTAGCTAATTGATATGGAAATGAAGCTAAAAATTAACAGTTAAGTTACTGCTTGAAAACCTAATAAGTATGTGTGGCTAGTACCTTACTGTCTTAGACATAATTATGATGAATTATAAGATTTGCAGAATGGTTCAACTTTGAATTTTGACAACCTGCGGTAGGTAGTGACAACCTGGTATGTGAAGATGTTCATGTAATATAACTAGAGGGAGAATATCTGCTTTCTTAGACATTTCTTCTCAAACCCATTTGCCTATGTGAGGAGATTTCCTACACTATGGCTTTTGACTTAAATAGTAGTATAATGATTTTTCTGGGACTGGGTAGTCATTGGTACCCTTGAGTTATTGTCATGATCCTTGTATTAAATTCAAAAGAGGAGATATTTTAAAATCCAAGTCTTTGGATTCTACTTGATGCTTGACTTAACGATATCTTAGAGAGTTTTGACCAGACATTATTGAAACATGCTGGCACTGGGAAAATCAAGAGGTTTGTGTCATAGTCACATGATACCTTGGGTAAAGCAGGCTTGTATTTCTTAAGAACTCAGTGCTGCTATACTTCTTATTGGTCACTTATGTTGTTATCCTGGTAGAGAAAAATCAAGGAAAATAAAGAACAGTCAGAATGCTGGTCAGCCTCAGGAGCCATAGCCTGGCAGCTTTTTGATTCCCATGTAAATAGTCAGGCTTCCTGTTACTTAACAATCTTCGTGTTTTGAATTTATAATTCTCAGTGTATATGATTTGCTTTTTAATGATGCTAAAGTGCTAAATGAGAGACAGCTATTATCTATGTATACATTGGGTGAGCTCCCTATACAAAGTAAGAAGGAATAGGTATTAGGCAAGAACAGGGATCTAGGGGCAAAATCTGGTTGGGTGGTGGGTTCAAGCATTCTTGGGACTGACTCCATGGCTATGTCTATGGTACCAGGGAAGAGTGACACACAGGCATCTCTAGAATGTCATATCCATATCCCTGAAAGACTGGTCAAAATGGTCCCACAACTCTCTTCTGGTAGATTTTACTAAACACCATGCCTCATAAGCTTAATGGGATGATAAAAGAAACTGGAGAGCATTCAAAATCCAGATCTGTAACGTTTCATATATCAACCAACTCAGAATGCTTAGGACAGGGCACGGTCATAAGAAAACTTTAGGATCTCAGGTAGGGCAATGTGTGGCAATGTTTGGAAGTCACTGATTTCACATCTAGACCATCCTTGGAGAGTGGTATCAAAAAGGCTATGAGCAACTAACCACAGTTCATGCCTATATCAATTCATATTAGTAAAACTCAGACACTAGGAAGAATAATTTTCCTTTACAACAGTGTCCAAAATGGTTAAAACACAATTCTTAATAATGAAAGTGCCAGATCTCAATGAAATATATGCATTGTCTTATAAATTGTCCAGGTAAGAAGAAGACCACATAGTCTTCAAATACTCTTCTTTTATTCTGCTAATTTTCCATTTTTCCATGGCTACCACCTGTACACTCAAGACTGAAGCCAAGTCTTTTTTTTTTCCTTTAGATTCCATAAAAAAGCTTAATGTCTCTATAGACCTACAAAAGTCAGATCTGGTTGACGGGTGAATGACTTCTATTCCTAAATCAGAGAAATTGTAGCTATTCTATGGAGCATCTAGAGGCCTTTTTGAAAATGTTGCTGAGCTCATGTCAGTCAATCTCTGCCTATAATTGGTTATAAAACTTTTAGGACATAATATAGTGCTTCCAAAGTATCTCATGTTAGTGAGATTCTCTTTAGTACTTACTAGGTATATGTAGATCCAACCTTAGCCACTTTTTTCTGCACTTAAGTCGCATGTGGTCCTAGTAACTCCAATGTTTCCTAGTCTATAAAATGATGACCTAATATCCACAAAGCATGCAAACTGAAGCATCCTTCCCTCATCATTTGTTGTGTGTTTACACTGACTAAGAACTAACCATACTTAGAAACAGAATGACCCTTTCATAGGGATATATACAAAACTTTCACATGTATATTTGTATCCAGAGGCATTATTCAGCATCTCACAATTTTAACTGAATTCATTTGCAAGCAGAATTCATAGCGCATTGATATTTCCAAAAATAGAAGCTTATATCTTGTATACTACTTGAGCTAAATAAAAAATATGGGAGTATATCATAGTCATAAAACCCCATATTTTCCTATTGCTACCTTCAATTCTGTATTGTGTCCTTATTATCTAGATTTCTTTGCTTTTATTCATGAAAGTACTTTGAATGATGGTCCAACTTTCTCTCTCTCTTTTGAAGTTGTGAGTACTCCATACTTAAGATTTTCTGCTAATTCTCCTTGTACATACTGATTATGAGGTGCTGATGTGGGACACCCTTCCTTGCTCTTGTATCTATCACGACACTTGCCAATTCTGGGCATTTATATGCTGTGATTACCTCAGAAATATCTCACTAGTGGGTCATTTCAGTGTTTTTTACTGTTCTCTGATAAAATGTGGTTTGTCCTTGAAAGAGAATGGAGCTCATGATACCTCATGTCTTTTACAGGCCACTTATAATAAGAAAAATAACAGATAAATAAAATAATTCCATCATATTAAAATTTGTCCTGGTAACATTCAGAATCACAGTCTCCATTTATTTGATAATAATGTACCTAGAAAATGCAAGTGCACAATTGCCTATATTAATGTGGTTAACATAATATACACTTTTATGAGCATCCATCCATAAACTGTTTTTGTCACTATTGGCATTGTCTACCAGTGAAACTTTTGCATGGAAGCATTTCATAAGTGGAAAATTATTCTGAGATCACATGGAAAGCAGTTTGAATGTTTGGTAATGTGTTGAACAGCTTTCTGTTGCTATGAAATAATACTGGAGAACAGACTTAAAAAGAGGAAATGTTCACTTTGTCCATGCTTTCAGAGCTTTTCCAATTGTCAAATTGTTTTGATATTTCATCATCTATGGTGCAGATTGTCATATTTGGGAGCACATGGCCAAGCAAAGTTATTTGCCTCCTCATAGCCAGAGAGGAGAGGAGGTATAGAGATCTGAGAAGAGGAGGGGCAGGCAGGGATACGTTATCTTTCCATGGCATGTCCTTAGTAACTTACATCCCCCAATTAGTTTCTGCTTTTTATGACCCACATCTTTCCATAGGGAGCTATGTCTAACCTGTGATTAAATCTTTCCTGCTTCAACAAGTATTTAGACAGCTAAGTTCTTCTTGTATGGTGTTCAAAAGTACAGAAGTCTCTGTTCGTCATCCCTTGCACAGATGAACATCATATCCAAATGACAAATCTGAGTTTTTGTGAAAATGAGTTTAGATTAATAAAATGGTTGAATAATGTATGATAAAGTTTCTATATTTAAAAACAGAAAATCTTTTCTTTTTCAACAAAAGCAAGTTTCAGAGGCCATCAGACTCTAGAAAGTCCTATGTCTCTTCCTCCCCAGTACTGGACTGACAAGCAGACTGACTCCACTGAGTGCCTTTTCATGTAGGTGCGAGTGATAACAACTCAGGTACTCGTGCATACATAGTAAGCATTGTACCAACTTAGCCATCTCTTCAGTCTCTAGTGATATTTCATTAAAATGGACATCAGATGCTAGGGTCATATACTATTTTCATTCTATGCTCTATGCCTATCCCTATCTCCATCATCTACATCTATTTATATCTCCTCATCCCTGTTTACATCATCTATATCTTATATTCTATCTGTGTGTATGTGCATGCATATCTATAACCTGTGTGTGGTACGTGTGTGGGTGTGTGTGCACGCACGCGCACGCTACTGCATATGGGACTGTAGCTCAATGGTTGAGTGCTTGCTTGTTGAGTACAAGGTCCTGTCTCTAGGTTCTATTACCCAGTGCAAACAAACAAGCAAGCAAAGAAACAGAAATAAATCCTCTCAAAACCTAAGTTGCACTATAGCTGGAGAGAGGAAGGAGGCTGAGCATGATATGAGCAAAGAAACAAGAATGTCTATATGTGTTTATGCAACAGCAACAGTTCTGGCTTGACTATTTCCCTGGGAAGAGGTGTGTTGATTCTTGAAATCAATACTATATTAAGGTATAAAAACTGTATTACGAACATTGTTTAGTCAGGAAAGAAATAAATGCATATTCGGAAATCAGTGAACCACATTGGAAATGCGGAAGCTCTGCCAACTGGTAGTTGGCATGGCAATTGTGCTTGGCAGAACTGGCGTTTTATTGTTTTATTTTTGGAGGTACTGGGAAGAGAATGTAGGGCCTCATGTATGCTAGGGATATTCTGTACCACTAAGTTACATCTCCTGTCCAGGTATCTGGATTCCAAAGGGAAATATTCTACTCTTTCCTGTGAAGTGACATCCCAGGTAGCAAATACGAGTCCATCACCATTTAAATAGGGAAGCTATATAATTTCATAGTAATCAGTGTTTCATAGCAGCAGTTCAGGCATCTGTTTGCTTCACAATTTTGCAAGCAAGTATGTTACTACACATCAGAACTCAGAGAGATATGACCATTTGGTAACAGTTGTGGTGGGAGAATGCCAAAGCATTATGTTAAATAAAAACTTTAAGCAAGAGGGAAAGCAAGCTCGCTCTCCCAGCTTCTGCCTGTCACCCCCTCTGAGCTTGCAGCTTCAAGCTGTGAAGGACTGTACCAGCAAAATTGCCTGTGTTCCCCAGAGAAAAATGAAAGGAACCTACTCGACATCAGTAAATATTTCTAAGTGTTTTGGTTTCCACGTGTCTTAAGTGTGAATGAGAATAAGCGTTTTATTCAACTAAATGGCTCCTCACTCATTTTTCTACAATAATATTGGCAGAGCTTAGTTAATGGGATTCAACTATCTGTGCTGCTCAGTAATGTAATGCAATTTTAGGAAATAAGAAATTCTCTGAAAGGGAATTTCATCTCCTACAACTTTACAAAGCATCAGTGTTAGGGCTTGATGGAGAAAATGAGTTAAAAATAAAATGAGAGGTTTGTGCATTCACTATTTAATAGCCAAGAAAATCTGTTCTCACGGCTACCACACTGTCAAACCCTTTAAAGATTCTCCCCATATTATCTCCCCAGTGAACCCACAGTGATGGCCTATGGCTATTATGATTTCTGAATTTCATCAGCAAAGCCACAAATCAGAAAGATTTGACAGAGTGCATCAGTGATAGGATACTATGCCCAATTTTTAGGAGAATAGCACTGGGAAAGTGAGAAAGAGAAGCAATTTAAGAGCAGTGCCAGTAAAATCAGTTCAGTCAGATCCATTGAGTTAGTTGAGTCACTCAGTTAGGAGGCAGTGCAGTGAGTCCAGTCCAATGGAGTTGAGTTTGTTTGTGAGGTCATACAGTTTGGTGCAGGTCAGCAGAGGCAGTTGAAGCTAGAGAATAAGGAGCCAGAAGATTAGAACAAATTGCCAGAGTTATTTTGAGGCCAAGCAGAGCAATTCAGTGAGAAGCTGAGAGAAACCAGATCGATTCAGTCAGCATGGAGAGGAGTTTCATCCAGAATGGCTGAGTTGAACCAGCCAGTCAGAGCTCGCAAAGAACTAGAAAGGGTGATCTTATTTGGCAATATGTGTCCGAGATAATTATATCAGGCAAATAAAACTTACACATCACTGTTTAGATATAGCGTGATCCAAGGTTCATGACTAACATCCTCCTCTCCTTTCTTGTAATCCCCACAAAGCATTCTGCAAATCTTTCTCTGTGTTTTTACAAAACGAAGACAGTACATATGGGCCCAGAAGGGGTTTTAGAGCAAACCAATATGGATGCTCCAGAAACATCATCTTTCCCGAATCCCCATTATTTTCTCTTCCACTTCAGAATGTTTCATTCTTCATAACACATTAGTTCTTCACAAAAAATTCCTTTTCATTTAGTTTCTTTATTGCATCTGTTTTTTCATAAGGAAATGTTAAAGAATTTGAAAAGAAAATGGTTTGTGCTCTAATTTTAGTGCATAGAACTGTGTCTGCCTCCCAGTCAATGTTCAATATTTATAGAATAAATCATATAGAGTTATGGTATTCAACCAAGGTCACTATTTACCTCCAGGGGCAAGTAACATTGTCTGAAGATGTTATGTGTGCATGTGTACATGCATCTGAATACATGTGTGCACATTCAATATCATGCTATTCACATCACACAGTACACAGAAGATAAGCTGGTCCTAAAAATCAATAGAGCTGACCTTGAGAAACCCTAATATGCATAGTAATATAGTATTGTTCTTAAAGTATATGATTAGTAGCATTCTTTTATGTTTGTTACATGTGAACATTAGATGTGTGTGTATGTGCTTGCATATTATATGTTTAAAGTTCTTGCTTTTGGGTATACAGTTAAACATGCTCTTTAATTTCCATTATTTTATTCACATGTATGTTCATTAAAAATGCATATACACATATAGGGCACTTTAGACATCTTGAAGTTACATGTTAAAACTTAGTATTAAATTTTATTTGTATATGATGATCTTCCAAAAGGTAAGATGAAAGATAGGTGATACTATATTTAGGCCACAGAGAAGTAATCATTGCCAGGCATGCTTATGATCCCAGCATGCCAAAGACAGAAGCAGGAGAATCACTGTAAGTTCAAAGGCAGTTACTTGTACACAAGAAGTTCCAGGAAGCAAACAAAGGCTACATAGGGATACCTTATCAAATAAATGACCAATACATAGACAGATATATGGATATATAGATGATAGATAGATAGATAGATAGATAGATAGATAGATAGATAGATAGATAGACAGACAGATAGATAGTTATTTTTAACAACTCTAGCTATAAGCCCAAACCATCTTAAACACATGCGTAGAATTTTAATTAAATTAAATTAAACATATTTTAAACCATAATGCTTATGAATTACCTTTCAGAAAAAAATGGAAGAACAAACATTAGACCTGAAGTTAAACCTTCTAGTTTGACTGTTCCCTTGATATTTGTGCAGTGAAATCTGACATTTAGCAAACGAAAATTAAACAGGGACACTGGGAAAAGAAAAATACAAAAAAGATGATGGGATGTAGATGGAGCCCCATGACAGAGACTTCAGGGAAGTATGGTTGGTGTGTGCTCTTGAGATATGGTACAGACCAGCATTGGTGGCTTCAGATGAGTGCCTGGGAAACACGTCAGAAAAGAAATAAAAATTTTGGTAAACAGAGCTTACATTTGAAGAGCAGGAAGGTAAAATACCTAGCAAAGACCCTGCATATAATTGACCTTGCCCCTTACCTGTCATGGTGTATTTGATCTTTGCTTTTTGTCCCTTTGTTAAAACAGCCATGGTTCCCCAACTTTCCTTGGAATATGGAAATTTGGCCCTATGAATTTGGTAAAGGAATCAAAGCTCTTCCCAACAGGACACTTGAGTACCCTTTGATGAGAGGGAATACATTTTTGACTGACATACATGAGCAAATTATATATGAATTCTTGGTACTATAAGTATAGAATCATTTTTAAGAGTTTTGAACATCATAATTAGGTGATTACTGTAGCATAGTTATTGTGTAAGATAGCGAGTATTTTTTATAAATGTATTTTATTTTATATTTTTGAACAATTTTAATATATATAATATATATTATACAATATTTATATATATAACATATTATAGGTTCCATATAGTATATTATATATTAAATAGAGTATATCATACATATTATATATTATATTATATATGTGCTATATAGTATATATTATGTTTATATTATACATATATATTATATGATAACGTATGTATATGTAGACAAAATACCTAATATGTAAAATTCACAAGTGTAGGAGGAAGAGGAGGAGGAGCAGCAGGAGCAGCAGTAACTAGGTTGAGCACTGGTAGGGTAAGTGGGCACAAAATCCCACCCCTAACGAAGAAGTTATAATTGATACCTTCTAGGAAAGGAAATCCAGTTTTCTCAAATATAGTGTCTTTGAGTCTATCATCCATACTCAAGGGCAGGTCTCCATACCAAAGAGTAGTTAGCCAACACAAAGTATACTCTATATTTTTTCTATGTGAGCTTTTGTTTTGATTCTGTATTTTATGTCTTACTGGTTTTCTTTTCGTGTTGTTTCCATTTTCTTTTGTTTTCAGTTTTGCTGTGTTTTTTTGAAAGAGAAAAAGAATATGAGGTTGGATGAGGAGGGAAATGGGAAGGATTGGGGAAGACTTGGGGAAGGGAAATGCTATGATCAAAATTTATTGTATGAAAAGCATTTAAATAAAAAACAACAAAAATTTTTAAAGTAAAAACAGGTTTATTATCATAGTTTGCATTTCTGAAAGGCAGCCTGTATTTGGCACATTATTTTTTTATATTTAGATAACTTTTAATGAAGCAAGTTTAGATATTTTGATTTTTGTATATGTCTTATGTAAATTTTGAGAACACTTATTTTCATTGACTGTTACAAATAAAATTTTTATAAATGAAAAATTATGTTTCTTTTAAAATATTAAAAATTGTGAATGGAGTATTGGTCATACTCAGTGGTGGCAAAGTCATGTTTATGTACAAACAGTGTTTAAAGAAGTATACCTATTTAGGTTTGAAAATGGGTTGAATGTCTTTAAAAGAACATAAAGTATAACATAATTAAGTCCTATTGTATTTATCTATGTATTTACTGTTATTGGAGACTATACAGCTAGTCATTCTTTTTCTTCTTAATAATGTTTTTCTTCTCTATCTGATGATGAAAATCTCCCATAGAGGGAAATTGAAAAAATAAAATAGGTCTGCAACCATAGCTGATCCCATGCTACAGGGCTCCATACCCAAATAGCGGCAGGAGAGAGTTAAAGAGAAAACAACAATAACAAAAAAATTCCCTTAAAGAAGTGCAGGAAAATACAACCAATCAGGTGAAGGAACTGAACAAAACCATACAGGATCTAAAAATGGAAATAGAAACAATAAAGAAATCACAAAGGGAGACAACCCTGGAGATAGAACACCTAGGAAAGAGATCAGGAGTTATAGATATAAACATCACCAACAGAATACAAGTTATAAAAGAGAGAATCTAAGGTGTAGAAGATACCATAGAAAACATTGAACAACAGTCAAAGAAAATGCAAAATGCAAAAAGCTCCTAGCTCAAAACATCCAGGATATCCAGGACACAATGAGAAGACCAAACCTAAGGATAATAGGTGTAGAAGAGAGTGAAGATTCCTAACATAAAGGGCCAGTAAATATCTTCAACAAAATTATAGAAGAAAATGTCCCTAACTTAAAGAAAGAGATACCCATAAACAAACAAGAAGCCTAGAGAACTCCAAATAGATTGGACCAAAAAAGAAATTCCTCCCAACACATAATATTCAAAACACCAAATACAGAAAACAAAGAAAGAATATTAAAATCAGTAAGGGGAAAAGGTCAAGTAACATATAAAGGTAGACATATCAGAATTATACCAGACTTCTCAGCAGAGACTATGAAAGCTAAAAGATCCTGGGAAGATCTCTAAGATCTACAGACCCTAAGAGAACACAAATGCCAGCCCAGACTACTATACGCAGCAAAATTCTCAATTACCATAGATGGAGAAACCAAGATATTCCATGACAAAGCCAAATTTACACAATATCTTTCCACAAATCCAGCCCTACAAAGGATAATAGAAGGAAAACACCAACACAAGGAGGGAAACTATACCCTAGAAAAAGCAAAAAAAAAAAATAATCTTCTTTCAACAAACTCAAAAAAGATGGCCACAAAAGCATAAAAATAATAGGAAATAACAATCACTATTCCTTAATCTCTCTTAACATCAATGGACTCAATTCCCCAACAAAAAGACACAGACTAACAGACTGGATATGTAAACAGGACCCAGCATTTTGCTTCATACTAGAAATGCACCTCAGTGTCAAAGACAAACACTATTTTAGAGTAAAGGACTGGAAAACAAATTCCCAAGCCAATGGTCCTAAGAAACAAGATTGAGTAGCCATTCTAATATCAGAAAAAAATGACTTTCAACCAAAAATCATCAAAAAAGATTAAGGAAGGACACTTCATACACACCAAAGGAAAAATCTACCAAGAAGAATTCTCAATTCTGAATATCTATGCTGCTCCAAATACAAGGGCACCCATATTCATAAAAGAAACTTTACTAAAGCTCAAAGCACATACTGTACCTTACACAATAATAGTGGAAAACGTCAACACCTCACTCTCATCAATGAAACAGATCATGGAAACACAAACTAAACAGAAACACAGTGAAACTAACAGAAGTTATGGACCAAATGGATTTAACAGATATCTACAGAACATTTCATCCTAAATCAAAAGAATATACTTCCTTCTCAGCATCTCATAGTACTTTCTCCAAAATTGACCATATAATCGGTCACAAAACAGACCTTAGCAGATATCAGAAGACTGAAATAATCCCATGCCTCCTATCAGATCACTATGGATTAAGGCTGGTCTTCAATAGCAACAAAAATAACAGAAAACTCACATATACATGAAAGCTGAACAACACTCTATTCAATGATAACATGGTTAGTTTGTCTACTGTCACAAGAAATAGACCCCATGTTTATATATATCTGCAACCCCAGGAGGGAGGGTCACACCCACAGTGCCTATATTGTCGCTCTTATCCCCCAAGTAAAGAGAGATTTTGTACAGCCATGCAAAAAAAAAAAAAAAAGACCACATGTAAATAACTCATTCCAACTGGTGTGAACTGGATTTGGAGTGCTTGGTTCCTGGGTATAGTTTCATGACTTGAGTTCATTTAGTTCTATACATAAAAAATCTAGTAGTTACATATCAGCAGACATCATGGAGCACACCTTTAATTCCAGCACTCAGAGGCAAAGTCAAGTATATCTCTACAATATCAACCACAGCCTGTTTTCACCATAGTGAGTTCCAGGTCATCTGCTGTCTCATAACAAATAAACAAACAAATAAATGATAAATAGATTTTAGTACATATAGACAGTTATTACCTCAATATCAAGTGATATTTTAATTAAATACTTTCAACTAGCAGACTTAGTTTCATCACAAACCTATAATGTTCAGTTGAATTTGAATCTCAGATACATGATGAATATAGTTACCTTAATATAAGTATGCCCTAAAGGTTATTTTTGGACATATTTATGATAAGATAATTATTGTTTGTTCATCTGAAATTTAAGTGCAAATGTACAGCCTTTATTTTCCTTTGCTAACCTCTCAAACATAGCAGAAAATAGTATAGAAAATGCTTTATTCACTAGGGTTTGGAGGGTTTGTGGGGGTTTTTTTCTCTTTTGCCAGTGTCATGATTTAGACAAAATATTTTTTTCCAGTTTTAGGTACATTTTTGTGTTTGACAATAGAAAAAATGGATTTTTTAAAATTACTTAGCCATGATCAGTAGTTTTATTCATTGACTAAGGGTATTTCCCCAAGCTGAAAAATATGTAATACATATAAAATTTAAAGCAAGTGAAGAATAAAATAGTTCAAATAGTTTACATAAAAAGCACAGAAAGCCATGATAAACTCGAGTGCGTGTTAGATTTCCTGTCTTCAAGAATCAGTCTCTGCTCTTGGAAAAGTCTGGCCTGTGTGCTGGGAAATTCATGTCTCTACTGGCAATGCCCTTAGGAGCTCTTGGTCTGGGAAATGGCTTAGCTCTTCTTAGGTTTCTTTGGCCTCAAGTGAGAATAAATGACTTGAAAGGGTAACAGTTAGCTTATGTTCATACCCATGGTGACAATCAGTCATGGTGTCAGCCCTAAGTTCCAACATCATTCTATAGCCATGCTTGCTTAGTTACTTGTGTTTGCTTGTTTTAAACCACACTAATCTTGAGTCTTTATTCCTTACTTGTCCAGTGCCTGGCATTTCACCAATTACAGGCACAATGAAGTCATCGAGGGAATGTAATATTTAGACTTAAGCCACACAGTGAGATGTCTGGGCTCCTTTTTACTGAACTCATTATTTCTCCTAGGCAATTAGTAGACTTGCTGGAAATCATGGTGGGACAAAATCCTTCCCACAAAAGTTAAGTGTGCTGGAGGGAGGGTCCTTTTCCAATTTTGTTTTGTTTTGTTTTGTTTTCTGACCTTAGTAGCCATGGTAATATTGAGAACTAAAAAGCACTTTGTTTACTGTTGACTCACCACAATAAAAGATAATGAGAGAAATTCAAACTTATGCCTAGCTAAAAGGTAAAGCTGTGCCCATAGTCCACCATGGCATGCTGACAGGACAGATGTGACCCCAGGGGATTCGAAACCCTCCCTGGATGACACTGAGCATTGGGACCACGTGGGGTTTCACATTCTACATAAATGTGTGCAGCCTTCTAAAATAGGAACACAAATTGGGTTTCCTTAATCTTACATCTGAAATATGTAAAGGGGAAACTGTCTAGTGTTGCATTAATTGAAGGAGAAAAAACATGATTAAAATGAAAGTAAAGCCCATTACAGTAAATAATGAGTTAGTCATTTAAAAAAACATCCACATTGGCGCTCCAACCAGAGAAGCAAATAAGCTGATTAGAGTGCTAGAGCACTCTCTCTCTCTCTCTCTCTCTCTCTCTCTCTCTCTCTCTCTCTCTCTCTCTCTCTCTCCCTCTCCCTCCCTCCCTCCCTCCCTCCTTTCTTTCCTCCCCCTGTTGCTCTAAATTCAAATTCAATCTCATAGTCACTTCACAAGCTTTACAGCAGAGCACTGTGCCCTCTCCTACCCACCCTGCCCCTCTATCTTGTCAGTCACACAGATCTCCTAAGCTCCCTGCCCCAATGTGCTTTATCCCGGACTACTACTCAAGCAGGCACTCCCTGGAAAAATCAAGTGGCCAGGGTACAGGCTACTCTGACTAGGAAACCAGGCTAACTGCAGGTCTTCACCTTTCCATCAGCTCCTCATATCTCTGCAGCAGAAAACTAGCTGCAACCACTTTGTCTCCTGCCCTGATCTTAAAAAGATCACATGGGTCTTCTCATCCTAATTTCCCTCCTCGACCCATCCCTTTGTCCCAGACCTCAGTTCTAGCCAGGATTGCCTGGGAACCCACAGGCCACTCAGGCAAGAGAAGCAGGTAGGCTGTCAGCATAAAGTCACCCAGACCACAGCTTAAAATCACAACCAATAAAAGACAGGGCAATATGCCTCTACTATAGCCCAACAATCCTAACACAGAAGTTTAGTTGAGTTTTCCAACATAGGTGAAGCAAAAGAGATAGACCTTAAAACATCCTTTATGAAAATGATAGAGGTCCTTAAGGAGAAAATGAATAAATTACTTAAAGAAGTCTGTGAAAACACCTAAAACCAGTGGAAGGAAATGAAAGAAAGAAACAAACAAACAAAAAAACAGTTCAAGACCTGAAAGTAGAAATAGAATCAATAAATAAAGCCCCAAATAAGAGAAATCTGGAAATGAAAAAAAAAAGTGGGAACTCAAGCAAGACCCAGAGAGGCAAACCTCTCCCATAGAATACAGGAGATGGAAGAGAGATTCTGTGGTATGGAAGACATGAGGAAGTAGATACTTAGGTCAAACAAGCTGTTAAATCTAAAAAGCTCCCAGCATAAGCCATACAAGAATTCTGGGATACTACAAAAAGACCAAATCTAAGAATACTAGGAATACTAAGAATACTAGGAATATTAAGAATACTAGGAAGAAAAAGAATCCCAGGTCAAAGGCCCAGAAAATATTTTCAACAAAACCATAGAAGACACTTTCCCTAACTTTAAAAAAAAGTAAATGCCTATCAGCATACACAAAACTGAGAACACCAAACAGACTGGACCAGTAAAGAAATTCCCCTCGACACATAATAGACAAAACAAAGAAAAGATATTAAAAGCTGTAAGAGAAAAAGACCAAGCAACGTATATAGGCAGACCTATTAGAATTACTCTCGACTTCTCAATGGAAACTCTAAAAGCAGAGAGCCCTGGACAGATATGCTGCAGATTCTTAAGAGAACCCAGATGCCAACCCAGGCAAAGCTCTCAATTACCACAGCTGGAGAAAATAAGACATTCTGTGATAAAAACCAAAAATAAGCAATATCTGTCTACTCAGACAGCCCTTCAGAAGGCATTAAAAGAAAACACCAACCTAAAAAGTTTATCAATACCTAAGAAAACACAGGGAATAAATAATTCCAGACCAGCAAGTCAAAAAAGGGGAAACACACACACACACAAACACACACACACACACACACACACACACACACACACAAATACTGCTTATTGCTATTTCTTAACATCAGTAGCCTGAATATCCAGCCCCACCAAAAAATGCCAGAATAACAGAATGAATATGAAAACAAAAATGATCTTTCTGCTGAATCCAAGAAACACATTTTAATGACTAGGATCTCTGTCACCTCAAGGCAAAAGAATGGAAAAAGGTTTTCCAAGCAAATCGACTGAAGAAGCAAGCTGGTGTAACCATTTTAATATCTGACAAAATAACCTTTAAGGGAAAACTAATTGGAAAAGATAGGGAAGGACACTACATATTCTTAAAGGAAAAAGCCACCAAGAGGACATTACATTTCTTAACATCTGTGCACCAAGCACAAGGGCATGCATATTCATAAAAGAAACACTAGTACAGCTTAAATCACTATTGACTCTCATACTCTGATAGTGAAAGATTTCAGTACCCCTTCCTCACCAACACACTAGTTCTTCAGACAAAAATTTAATGTAGAAATGCTGGAAGTAACTGACATTGTAAACCAACTAGTCCTCACAGATACATACAGAACATTTCTTCCAAACACAAAACAATTTACCTTCTTCTCAGCACATCATGCAACTTTCTCCACAATTGCCCATATGCTCACACAAAGCAAGTCTCAACAGGTACAAGAAAAGTGAAATAAGATCTGCATCTAATCTCACCACCATGGACAAAAGCTGGATATCAGCAACAACAGAAATCTTTCACATTCATGAAAACTGAACCACCCACTACTGAATGAAAAGTGAGTCAATATAGAAATTGAAAAAGAAAATAGACACTTGCTAGAATTGAATGAAAATGAATATATAATATACCCAAACTTATAGGACACAATAAAACTGTTCTAAGAGGCATGTAAGTACCACTAAGTGCCTACTTTTAAAACTTGGATAGATCTCATACTAGCAACTTAACAGCACCCCTGAAAGTTCTGGAACAAAAAGAAGAAATCACAGCCAAAAGCAATAGATGGAAAGAAATTATCATGCCCAGAGCTGAAATCAATAAAATAGGAACAAATAAACAATAAAAGCAATCCAAAGAATCAATAAAACAAAGAGTTGTTTCTTCAAAAATATCAATAAGATTGTTACATCACTACCTAAATTAAGTAATAAGTAGGGAGAGAATATTAAAATTATGAAAATGGAAAGGGAGGATCATAACTACTAACACCAAGGAAATCCATAGGATCAAGATGCCAGATTTTAAAAACCTATTCTTCACCAAACTTGAAAATCTAATTGAAATGGACCACTTTCTTGATACATACCACTTACAAAAATCAAATCAAGATCAGATCCTCTAGTGAAATAGAAGCAGTTACTGAAAGTCTCTCCAGACAAATTCATACACCTATGGACAAATGTTTTTTGGTCAAGAAGCAAGAAACACCACTGGAAGAAAAAAAAATCACCTTCAACAAAAGGTGGTGGTTAAAGTGAATGACTTTGTATAGAAAAATCCAAATCGATCTCTGCACATACCTCCAAATGATCAAAGACCTTGACATAAGGCCAGTTACACTGAACCTGATAGAACAGAAAGTAATAGCCTTGAGCCTACTGGCACAGGACAAGACTTTCAGAACTGAGTGCAATCAATACAGACAACAATATCAACAATTAATAAATTGGACCTCATAAAACTAAGGTCCTTCTACTGTCCTTCCTGTAAGATATGCTAGGGCTAGTAGCATAAAGATTGTCACAGAAGCCAACCAATATATGATTTGACTGAAGTCTCACTCCATGAGATGAAACACATACATACCTCTCATTGCATGGATAGTTATCCCAGTGACATAGGATAAGACCAAATACTGATATTCTAAAAAAAAAAAAAAAAATCTGACTCCTTGCGATATTGCTATACTTACTCATAGATCAGTGCCTTGCTCGACCATTATCAGAGAAGCTTTCTCTTGCAGCAGATGGGATGGGAACAAATACAGAGGCCCACAGCCACACGTTATGCAGAAAGTGAGAAACCTTGGTACACTCAGCACTAAGTGGGATACTTCTATCAAATCTCTGCAGGATCAGGAAACAGTAAGGGAGAAAGACAGAGTGGAAAGAGGGTAAGAGTCAGAGGGGATGAGGTACACCAAAGAAACACGTCTCTCTAAATCAACACTTGCAAATCCTATGAACTCACAGATACTGATGACATGTGCTCTGGTCCTGCATGATTCTGCACCATGTCCTCTACACAAATAAAGCTTCCAGGTTAGTATATTTTATGGAATTCCTGAGTGTGTCAATAAGTGGGTCTTTGATTCTTGTGCTTTCTTCTGGTCTCTTTCCTTCTGTTTGTCTTTCTGCTACACTGTGTTTGTTTTGTTTTATATTATTATATCGTATTTTATTATTAGCCTTTAAAAACTTTCCACATTGACTCAATTCCATCAGTGACAATATTTATTGCTTTTGTTCCATGAAAAGTTTCTGTAGAAATACCGTTTGTTTTCTTATCTGAACAAACAGAAAATATTTTTTATTTTATTTATAGTCTGTAATTAAAATTTTTGGAATGAAAGTTTTTCTCAAAAACAACTGGGATGGCTGATGTGATTGTCAATGTACAAGTTCAGTGCTTTCAACCATGAGTCAGTTCAATCTCAATATAAAATGATTGTCATAACCAATAATATAATCTTTTGAGAGTCAAAGAAATTCATGACATCCAACAACCATGAGAATGGTAGCGCCAATAAGACAGAGGCCTGGGGCTTCAGAAAGTATGAATGTGTTTTGTCCTTTGTTTTAGCTGCATTGCAATTCTCTTCTTAGGTCCATTACTTAAATTTTCTAATTTATGCTATGCCTGTACTTAAATTTCTTGTCAACTTTAAATTCTAATTTTTTTTAAGTAGAAAGTCAACTTCCAAATTCAATTCAAACATCGGTTTTAAATAAAATTAGAAAATTCTAATTCTTTGGGTTTATAAAATATATTTCAACACAATTATGCTACTCATTTTCTTGAAATTTTATTTTATGTGAATGGGTATGCATGTTTGTTTGAGTGGATACACATGTGTATACATGTGCTTTTAAAGACTAGGAGACAATTGTAGATTTCCTTCCAGGATCACTACAATGGTTTGAATACTGTGGCCCTTATAGGCTCATAGATTTGAATGCTTGGTCATCAGGGAGTGAACACTATTAGCAGGTATGGCCTTGTTTGAGTAGATGTGGCCTTGTTGAAGGAAGTATATCATTGGGGATGAGCGTTGGGGTCTCAAAAACTCCTGCCTTTTGGATTCAGCCAGGCCGAGTGTCTCTCTCTTGCTGCTATTTGCTGACCCTATGCTACCCCTTCAGCACCATGTCTGTTTGTGTGCCATCCTGCTTCCTGCCCTGACCATAATGAACATGACCATAAATCTCTGAAACTGCAGGCCAGCCTCAAGTAAATGTTTGTAGACTCAAGTATAACTATGGCTGCTGTGAATTCTCGAAGTGTCCAGAAGATGGCATTTCAAAGCACTGCTCCCATATTGCTCTGACATTCTTTCTGTCTCCCCATTTAAATGTTCCCTGTGCCTTGAAGAGGGAGTATAGATGATCTATTTAGAGCTGCCTACTCAATTCTCACTTATTTTCAGCACTTTGGGCACCCATTAGTCTCTGCATTAGCAGTACAAAATAAAGCTTGTCTTATCAAGACTAAGAGAAGCAAGTATGGGCATAAACATTAATATCTTTGAGTCAGTTGGACAACTTGTTCTTAGAGCAAATCAAACAAAAACACAAGACAAATCAAAAAAAATAAAAGCAGTAGGTCCACCCCTAAAGCCCTCTGAAGTTGGCCTCAAATACAATCAATCATAAAGTGATTGGTTGCTCCTGTCACTGTCACTGTCAGGCCATTATTGTGTTAGTGAGCACTTCTTTCCAAGTTAGTTACATGTAGGTAAAGTATGCTTACTAAGAAAAACTATGGGAGGTTTTTCTCCCTCAGAAGCCTGCGTAGAATACTCTGGTACAATGAGATGATGACACCAGGAAGCAAATTTTCAGCTCAGTTTCAGTTGAATTTTCTGTCTTACAATCAGAATGTGTGGTATTTGAGTTCTGTTGGGTAAACATGAGTGTTATTTTGAGCTTTTTGGTCTTTTTTTTTGTATTTTTTTTGGAGGAATACCACACTTGGAATTATGATTTTTTTTGGTTGGGCGATATCCCATTGCTTCTGGGATTAGCATTCTCTACCCATGCAAAGTACCAGCCTTCGAAGTTTTTAATATTATAAATTAGGTTTTAAAGTGCTGTGTTTCTATGTGTCTCCTCCTTCTAATTTGATATAGGGTCTCACTATGTAGTGCTAGATGTTCTGGCACTTGCTACGTTAACAGGCTAGTTCAGCTTCAAATTCACACACATCCTCTTGCCTTCGCCATCATAATGCTGGGATTAAAGGAGTTCACCACCACAGCTGACTTCCTATTTGGCTTCTTAACACAACCTTAGTGTATGATAAAGCATCCTCTTCTCTCCTTTCCCCCTACCCTCTCCCTATTTAAATCTTGTCACCTCCAGTAACCCCCTACCAATCTCTACATTTCTATTGTACATGTTCTATTATCCCAACTCCCTTCATGTCTCCTTCTGTCATGCCCTTATGTTCTCTTTCTAGTTTCCTAGTCTGTATAGACATGACAAGTTAAACATATAGGTCTAAAATATTAATGCTGTGATCCCTGTACAAAACTCATACAGCATTTGGCTTTCTGCCCCTGAGTTTTCTCACTCAGTATCATATTTTCCAATTCTATTTTTTTTCTGAAAACATCATAATTTCATTTTTATTTACAGCTTATTAGAAATCGACTGTGTATATGAACCACATTTTCATTATCCATTTTTATTCATTGATGGACTTTCAGGTTGATTGCATTTCCTAGCTATTGTGAATAGATCAGCAATGAACATGAATGTACAAATATCTCTGTAGATGGATGTGTAGGATTTTGGGTGCATGCCCAGGATAGTATAACTAGATCATATGGTAGTTCTCCTTCTAGTTCTCCAGAGTCCACAATGGCAACATCAATTTAAAGTCCCCTCAACAGTGTATAAGGGCATGTTTTCCTTAGCATTGCCATCTCTTTGCAATTTGCTAGAAATGAAAACTCTCAAGCCCTGACCAATATGTGAAAGTAGAAGTTCTGTAAAACACAGGACTGGCTGCTTATGTTTTAATACACCCAGACAGCTAATTGAGAACCATTGTTTTACAGTAGGGTATTTACTATTTCAATGGAAAGTTTAATTTCCAGTTTTAAGGCAGAAATCTGTGCAGACCTTTAATCCTAGCTGCACAGCAGGTTGTGGCAGGAGAATCTCAAAATTCTAGAGACACCTGGATGACAGAGCTGTCAAAGGCCCTCATAAGCAGATTTGCAAGACTCTGCTTTGAAACATAATGTTAAAATGAAAGCTGTGGATAAAGAGTTTTGGTAGAGAGATTGTTTAATGCAAATATTGCAATTCTGACAAACAGAAGGCTTACTAGAGTGATATTTGAACTGAGATCTTCATAACTCAAGTGTCTGACTTACCTACATCTTCAGGGAGCAGAGATAAGCCAAGAGGTGATGAATGGGTGCAGAAGGAAACAGGTGAGACAGGCCATGCTTCTGCTTCTTGCTTGTCTCCTAGCCCTTTCAAACATTTGTACACTTCTGCATATGTTTTCATAAGCTCCCATCAATATTCAGACTGAGTACTCATGTAAACCTTTCAAGTAAGTGTCCAATGAAGTGTTAAGGATAAGAAATGAATTGATAAAGGAGAAATAAGAAAAACATCCTTTGAAAAAATCCCATTGACAGCTGGACACACAGCAACACACTCAGTAATCCCAGTATTAGGACAGTGAGGCAGGAGGACCACCACTTAAAGATCAAGCTAGATGATATAGTCAAACTTTCACTTGGGAAGAATATATTACTAATATCTAGACTATTTTTCTGGAAGTGTGCCACCTGACATAATAACACAGGAAGTATGCTCCCAAAAGAATGGGAGGAATGGGATTGAAATTAAGGCAGTAATTTGAGGCATCACCATGGATACCAAAGGTTGTAGTGTTTTATTTATTATTACAATTATAAGAACAATAAAACTGCAACAGGAAGCAGGGACCATGTGGTCTGCCAGTTGTCTATGTGGTTCTGCAGTGGTCATCAGCTCTGCTGCTCTCCATGGGCCATGAACCTTATCATTAGCTTCAGCAAGTACAGATTAATTCAGGGATCTGAGAAACAAGGTTCAGAGTTAGCAATTTTTGACAAAGGTACATCTCCCTGGTTGTGTTCATCACAGAGATGTCTGAAAGTAGAATTATGATATTGTTTTTTAATTACTTCCAAGTGGGTTGTCTTCTTGGCACACAGGAACAGACTAGGCCTTGGAGGGAAGGCTGCAACCTCCTCTGACTATGAAAAGAAAGGAAGGTGAATTCTATTATCTTGGAGGCCCTGGGGATAAGGCATCTTCAGAAGGATTTGAGAAAGAAGAAAACTGCATGTTTAAAGGCTTGAGTATTGATTAAAAAGTTTTTTTTTAAAAAAAATAAAGCCATGGTTCTTTTGCATTCGTCATATGCATTAATGGAGCTGCTATCTCTGGCTTGCAGAAGAGAGTGTTATAAAGAATGCAATGACCATTTTGACATGTTGAAAATGCCTATAATTAATATGGATTAGAAAACAAAAGTGAAGTCACCAAGCAATGAGTTATGTCCACCAAAAGATTTCTTCATGGGATGAAATGTATCTTTTATTCATGTTCAAAGAACTTTTGAATAATAATTTCTAGTGCTGTTTTGAGTTTTAATGGGATTCATCCTCCTTCCTGAGATATGTCTCCATCCTTTTATTGCTTGTGTTTGCTAGTTTCCATCTGTAAAAGGAAGGAGTCATTTACATAGTCAGTCATTTTTCATCTTGTGACCATAGTACATACTGATAGTACATTGCCCGTTGAGGTCTAAACCTTCTACTCTCTGTCAAGATACTTGCATGTTTTCTCCCACTCTTGCCTTCCTAAGTGTTAGTTCACTCTCTTTGAGTATGAGATCCATGTTGCCCTTCACACCACAATTCCTGGCACTTTTTTTCTGAAGAACCTACCCCAGGTTTTGGCAGCTGACTCATGGTTTCTGATACATGCTTTCAAACATCATACAGATTTGACTAAGAGTAATTACTTGATTAATGTGTCTTCCAACACAGAGTCCATTATTTTTTTCATCAGTATAGTCCATCACTTAGCAGAATGCTTGCTTGGCTTATCATGGGCAATAATAGTTGTCAAATTATTTTGAGTAGGAAATGGTATGATTGGATATGTTTTAGTAAAATAGCCCTTGTAGTAAGTTTGGAGGTCACACTAGAAAGCAAATTGATTTGTGATGTAGTTCTTTGGATGAACTATTGCAGCTGTTCAGGAAGAAAAGGGGGTTGTCAAATTTGTTTTCCCAGTACTCACTGGCCAAATATTTATTGAGTGTTTACAATGTGAATGACAGGTTGCATACTGCATACTGAGACAGCAAAGGAACTAACTCTATTGAGAAAATGGAAAGGAAAGGAAAGGTAAGTTCAATGGGATCCACTGAGTAGTTGTAGATGGAGAAGAAGGAATTCATGAGGAATGTAAGGTTTCAAGGTCAGTGAATGAATGAGAAGTAGCTCTGCTAACATGGTTTTAGGAGTTGGAGACGACTGTCAGATTTCCAAAAGAATCAAATGTTTCTTCAGTTTTTACTCATTGCTCAATGAAGAACTTCTAATGGGTTTTTAATGTTGGCCTGTACAGAATAAGAAGAGAAAAAGAACTTTTTAAAGTAATAAAAATTCCATTTGGGGGTAATAACCGTACCAACACTGCTAACTGTAGCAAGACCCTCATACAGTTCCAAGCCAACTTGGTCTACCAAGTAAATTCTTAATCTCGAAAAAATTATTTAGTAAAGAAATAGAGATAGATGTAGCTGCCTGCAGCTACATTCGAACGGGTTCCTGGGTTCCCTGGGAGGAGAGCTGGGGATAGAAATGGGGTGACGAGAAAAACATGGAGCCAAGACTAAATTCCTATTCAAGGCTCAAAGTTTATTTGGGTTCTCCAAATATATAGGTGGGGGAAAAACCCTTTCCCCCAAAGGCTGGAAACAGGTCTGCAGGTCACTGGCTTCACAGGTGGCTGGCTCTGCAGGTGGCTGGTGTCAGCTGGCTAGTGCCTCTCAGCTGGCTGCAGGTCCCTTGGTCTATGTCAGGTTTCTTCCAGGTGGAATGACACCCCAATACAGCTCTCTACAGATAGATATAGATAGATAAATGATAGACAGATAGAAAGACAGATATAGATAGATAGATAGATAGATAGATAGATAGATAGATAGATAGATAGACAGACAGACAGATGATAGATATACAATGAGATAGATATATAGACAGAGAGACAAACAGATGATAGATAGATACATAATGATATAGATAGATATACAGACAGAGAGATGAATAGATACATATGACATGAGTAATGTAAGATGACTACAAGAAAAAATAGTATACTTAGGAATATAAATAATACAGAATTATTACTGTGTAATAATGAATTAACTCATTTGCTTCTTTGGATGACAATTGTAATCATGCATACACCAACTTATAATTTTAATATGGGTTATAGATTATACATGTAAAAATGCAGCCTTATCTGTTAAAATACATAGTAGTACAATTTTATATTTCTATCCTTGTTCCCTAATACATAACTCTTAGCAATTCTCCCTTTCAAATATGGTAATACATTGTTTATTGTTTTGTTTGAATTTTGGGGTTTTTTGTTTTTGTAGTAAACTTCAAAATCTCAAGGGAGGTAGGCAAGGCATGGATAAGCCCACTATGTATTGTATAAGCCAGACGATTGTCCAAACTGAGAAAAATTCGAAAGAATGACAAGAGGAGCATGTAGCTCTGAGGCTGAGTGTAGGGGGACAGAGGTATGTGTCATAACACAAGTACACAGAATGATGTAAGAATACTTTGCCTTGCCCACTAGAATAGAAGATGAACATATAGATCTTGAAACAATGTCTTCCATCATCCTCTACATTACATTGTGCTTTGCTTCTTAAGATACACAAATGCTAGCATAATAGCAAAGATCAACCCAAGAATGGAGCACAGGACTGGAAAATGATTAAGTCCATAAAGAGCTTACTATATAATATACACAGGTGTCCAAAAATTCCTCACAAGCATGGCAGAAACCTGAGGATTCTAGGCACTCCATGCACTACGGGGTAATCATATTAGAAGAGAGTCAAGATCATAATTGCCTTGAATACATAGAACTCAGAGGGGCTGTTAAAGGGGCACCTGTGATCCAGAGTCTGCCTAAGAACATTTTCAGTATCCCCCCACAAAGATGGACTCTGAAAAGAAGATTGATGGGACAGAATAAAAACGCACTGTCAAAACTCTATTATTTTAGGCACTTGACTGATTTTGACTTCTCTGAAATCTGTTCCTCAATACAATTTCCTCGGAAGCATTGCTTCTCACAATATTTACTATTGCCAGCTTCATCAAACAGCCAAGTGATTTCTTAAAAAATAGGGGTCTTGACCTCCGCCTTTCCCTTGGCTGGGAATGCAATCATTCTTTTGTGAATAATACTGACTCTGTCTGCAGACTCGGGGCTTGGGACTAGAGTTCACATGAAGGCCTTGCCTATTTTCTTTGCAGCACAGCACTTCAAATCAGAGCAAATGACTCTTTCCTCTGAGTCCAGCTCCCTGGCCAGGGAGGAAATGTTAGACAGCCCTGTGCCAACTGGATCATAGCTATGTACTGCGATAAATTGGCAAACACAGGTATGAATAACTGTGTATGTTTGATCTCTTGAGAACAGATCATCACAGTTTTCATTCCTAGCTGTAACTTCTGTTTGCCACTGAAGCTTTAGTTTGGAGTTCGGAAGTGACTGAAGAAGGTATGGCTAGGAGCTTAGATTTTGGTTTGGTATGTGAAAGCCACATTCAGGTCCTCTGAAAGAGAAGCCAGTGTTCTGCCTGGATAGTTCTAGTTATAAATCATTAACATTTTATGTTTTAATCAGTAACTTAAAACAATAAAACACTCATTATATATGTAGCTAAACGTAGTTTAGCACTTACTTGATATGTGAACCCAAATGGCAATAGTCGAGTTAATTGTCTCTTATAGTTGTAGCTGTGCTTGGTACTGCTTCTAGTATCAACTGCTTATTAGTAGATCTAGGTTGAGTGTGAGCAGTTCACCTAGCTCTCATGCACATATCCCCCATTCTTCTGCCATGCAGTGCTCTGTCTAGACACGTTCTCATAAAGGCAACAAATACACAAGTCAGAGGAGTTCAATCGAAAAATGCTTTGCTAAATTCTGCTTTCTATTGCATATTATAACATCCTATTGGCCAAAGTAAGTCACATGACTGAATGTATCATCAAAGGGCAAAGTAGATTATCCTGTATATTAATATTCTCCAGAGAAATAGAGCTTGTAGTAAAGAAAATGTAAGAGGTGATTTATCAGACTGACTCATGTGCCCAGAGGCTGGATCAGCTAGCAACCAGTTGATAGTGTGTTTGATAGTATGCTTACCTCACATGTAGCGTGTCCTGGGTATTCAATTCTTAGTGCTCATAAATCAGATATATTGATATATATCTGTGATTTCAGCACAGGTATTGGAGGTTGACGGACTGGGAATTCAAGAGCATTCGTGTGTGTGTGTGTGTGTGTATGTGTGTGTGTGTGTGTGTATGTATATGTGTGTGTGTATGCATGTGCATGTGCATGTACATGTATATGTATATATGAGATTGAAGCTAGAGTAGGATATGTGAAAGCCCATATAATTAAATAAATTAACAAATAAATTAGGAAGTTGGTGGCAGAGAAAGGTAAAGTTACTCTCTGACCAATTTCAGCTGTGGAGTAACCTCTGTATGAGGGGCCAGTCACTTCATTTCACCTAGATTTGAGGAAAGATCTCATTGGTTTTTTTCCTGAAGTCATGTAGCTGTTTTGTGCCATTCATACAGGAGATACAGCAGAAGGGATTGATGAGTCTCATACAACTGAGATTACAGCCTACTATAACTGAGATTAACAAGTAACCTGAACTCCTATTTCAGAGTACAGGTTCAGAGCAGACATAGTGGCACACACCTTTAGGCCCAGTATGGGGAAACACAAGCAGGAAGACCTCTGTGTCAAGGCCAGCCTGATCTATATAATGAGTTCCTAGACAGCCAAAGCTATATAGATGCTGTCTCAAAAACAAACAAAAAACAAATACAGAAATAAAAATAAAATAAATATGGACAAACCCAATACTGAGAATTAGTGCTAGCTGTTTAGAATAAGTTTTCACTGACTTAAAAACTAAGATGGAAGAGGGAGTGTAAAATTTACAATACATGCTCTGAATTATGTCCTAGAGAGCCATGCAAAACTGGCAGAGGAAAAGCCATTCAAGATTAGACTTCCCAGCCTTCTATTCACCTTCAAGAGTCCAGTATGTGTGGATCTAGTCATGAACATCTTCCCTGTGTGCTGAAGGGTTTGCAAAGCATCCTTCCCAGAACTTGAACAGCCATCCATGCCTGCCAGCCCTGCTTATGCCTAGAGGCATGTTTTTCTAGCTGCTATTGATCACTTTTCTTTGTATCTTATTTAATTACTATTAGGCAAAACAATAGTTACGTGTCCTTGTAAAAGCCATGTGTGACAGCTGGTTGTTAGGGAAAACATATCTTGCTTTTTAGCCTCTGACTTGAAGCCTGCTGGTCCCTCAGGGAAATTCCTTAACCCACTGAGCAGTGATGGGGTCACATTCTAGACTTCTGCATCCTTATTTCATGCTGCATTTCTCAGATGGGCCTCAAGTACTTTAGGAGTTGATAGAGTTTAGCTGTCATTTGAAAATGTTTTCCTTCTAACTGCTTTCATTTAGAAGCTAATTTAGACTGTGCTTTCAAGTAGGCTCAACTCCATTTCACATCCTTGACATGTACAACACACGCCGCCACGGCAGGGATGGAAGGAGACAATTCAATCAAAGTGTGTTTTAGTCATGAAGGAAATTAATATTATTTGTTCATCTTGCAATTCAGGATTCTGGGGGAAATTATGATGTTGGCAAAGGCACTGGCAAGACAGAAAGACAAATAAATTGCATGGTGTGAAAACAGCCTTCTCAGTATTAAGGTTTCTTTAAAACAGTGGGGATTGGCTGCAGGCAAAATATTAAGCTGCAAATCACTGCTTTGCAACTCCTTGATCATCAGTTGTAATCCCAAGAACATATTTAATTTCCTATTTAGACCTAATTTCTCTTTGTTCCTTAATGATATTTCTCTGCACTCAGAATAAGCCATCTGTTGGCAATAGCCCACGAAAACAGACACACTGCACATTCTGTGATCTTGGGGTGAGGTGCTTACACTGTGGGGATGCCAAAATGGTCTCTCTACAATCCTAGGGCTACCTTAAAATCTCTAGCTTTTCTGCTCTATTCTATTTTTGTACCTGTCTGGCCATGTATTGGATTGAAAACAAGTCGTGGTGTGTGTGTGTGTGTGTGTGTGTGTGTGTGTGTGTGTGTGTAGTAACATCTGATGTAACGGCAATACTTTTATTATCAATGACATACTCTGGGGATAATTGAGTTTATAGAACAGCTAGAGATAGATTCTAATATTTTTTTTAAATCCTCACTCTAATAAGGCCCCTGACTCATTCAATTTTCTCGTTCTTCAAGAAAACCTATAATGGGTGGTATAGACCAGAAGTCAAAGATAGAGCTCAATGATTTCTGTTTGATAGATGGGTAGGCCTAATGTACAGTATAGGGAACAAGCAATATTGTATGACCACAGGGCAGCACACCATCTTTAGATTCACTTATCCCCACCCAGCCTGAGAGCTGTGCACAGGGTTCTTCACGGAAAGAAGGAATCTCTGAAGGCAATGAGGAGTGCCTCCCACTGAGCACACAAGGAGCAAACTGTAGCCATGAGAAGTACTCTGTTTTAAATGGCTGTGCATTGATTTTATCTCTTTAATTCTCTCCACTGCCCCTTGCGTTTCTCATCTTATTTGTGTTGTAAATGTGAGAGAGCAGCCCCAGAGCTCCATCGCTATTTAGTGGCACAATCTGTTGGCAACACAGCAGTTTGATGTCGAGGTTCCTCTACATTGAAGTTAAAATAGGGAACGATTTAGAAATGAAGCTGTTTTATCTTCAACAACTGCAGGGAACCTCCGAAGAATAAAAGGAAGAATTCAGGTTGAGTTAAAAGGAAGTGTTAGAAATATTGAAATGGACACTCAAAGCACATCAGAGCAGAGGTGAATGAGGGAGAGGCGTGTTTGATCTTCCCTTTGGCTCCCTTGTGTTTTGAAATCTGATTCCTTTTGATGCTGGGGCTTTAGATGTTGTTGTTCTCTGTCTCTGTAGATGGCTTTTCCATCTCCCAGAGCAATTAAAAGGTAATATTGCTATTTTACCTTATGGAGCCTGACATCCGATTCATACACCACTCAGCCTGAAGGCATGTGTTTTCATAGTCACTTAGGTACATGTCAAGCAGTGAATTGATCTCTTACAGGATTCTGAAGGAATTCTTTTTTCCAGAGGAGATTCCGGTGAGTGAATGAAATTAATGTCCCTGTTACTCCCTATCTTCCTTAATTAACAAGCCAGAGAGCTAACAGTTATCTCATCTGTCAGCCATCTTGACAGCTTGCTGTAGAAGCAAGTTAAAAGACTAGAATTCCCCCCTCCCCCAAGTTCAAGCCACAGCAACTGACACTGTACAACCAAAAATCTACTTTGATTTTGCATTGTTGGGTTGTACAAGATAGTGATTCCCGCACTGAGAGACTGAGGAAGGGAGAGTGCTGTGAATTCATAGCTACCTTTCTAATATTATAAATTCCAGGCTAGCCAGAGCCTCAAAACAATTGTCTCAGAAAATAAAAACAAAAACAAAAACAAACACAAAAACAAACAAAAATCATTTGAGGTCTTCTGAAAACTCAGTAGTGGGGGTTCTTCACAGGGTCTACTCCAGGAGCCTCAGAATAACATCTCAAGTCCTTCCCTCCCTCCCTCAGGAATGTTAAAGCTCATAAATTTCATCTTACAAGATCTGAGCAGTATTAGACAGGTGGAACCAATCCAGAGATCCAGACAAGGGCTGCTGTCTCTCTGAGTCTTCCAAATGCAGAAGCACTTGCTGTTCTTATCTTATGATATGACAGTCGCCATCTTTTATTTTTTCTCTGTAACAATCTGTTCTTGATGGCAGGCTCTATCCCATTTTCTTGCTGAGGGATCAGGTCTCTAAACCATGTGCTGTAACTGGAAGGCTAGCCCAGTTGCAACCTTTGGATTTTTAAATAAGTGAAATGCTACCTCTCCTATTACTTCCTATTATCTTTGGACTTACATCAGTCTGATCCTGAATCCTAGTAATTTCTCTGACGGAGACTAAAGAACAGATGTAATGTGATCAGCAATTTGAAGATTGGAATGCCATGCAATTGCCCTCCTCTGCCAAATTTTTTGATTCTCATTTTCAGAGGCTGTTTTGTCTCCTGTCATGAGTTGACATGGTGCTACTGAATCTAGAGAGGCATTGAGCAGCTCACCAAGAGGAGGGGAAAATTCTGAGTGGATTCAATAAGGTTTTATGTGCATATGCTTTCATTTTTCCATCACGCCTATTGAGTATCCTTTATCTCAAAACCTACCCTTTCCTCCATTTTTACCCTGCCTAGTAATTGTTTCTGTGAAAACCTTTGGTTTAGGTTAAACACCTTCTAAATGATTCTTACAGTGCTAGTCAGAGGCAGGGAGGGCCACATTCTTCACTCTCCTCTTGTTTCTATCTATTTCTGTCCATCGTTTATTCATCAACCTTTCTATCATCCATCCATTCATCTTTCTGTGTGGGTAGCAGAGAAAGGCCTGAGTGGTTGAAGTCTTGAGTGGAAGTGAATTGTTGACACAGGCACAGCCATTTGAGACTTCAGTGCCAGAACCCCCGTGGGAATGGCAACGCCTTAAGTGAGTAAGGCTCAGGAGAGATGGCAAATCTTCCTTTGGGAGTCCAAATGTGAGGAAGTTATTGGTATCTGTAAAGAGTGGCAACTTCAGCTTTCTACTCCAGGATGCTGTTAGCCTAGGGACATCTTACTGGATCTAACTAATCCCTGTATTGTACCTAGTAAATACACTGAGGTTCAGGTTGTCAAGGTACAAAATACAGCTTCATCAGGGATACCTCACCTGACCCCAGCCTTGTTATACACTTGTCTTAGTGATTGTTTTCTTTTTTTCATCCCTAATCAGGGTTCAAGGACTAAGTCTTGCAGGTGATGGTTTTTTTTTTCTTGGCCTATTTTGTCTGTTGTTTGTTTTGTTATGAGATAGTCTCAAAACTTGGCTTTATTTACCCTGTTATCTTACTGTATGGTGGTAATATAGCTTTTCATATTCTCTAATTCAATCACTGGAGGCATTTTAGCATTCTAATAAAAAGTGTTTGAGACTCACAGAAGAAGCACAGTGGCTTAAAGCATCCACAAATGATGAAAAACTTTCCTTGATGGTAACATTTCATGCTCCTCTCACAAGAATCTGCGACTACCCTAAGGAAGTGTTTTTAGTAACAGAATTAGACAAGAGTAGCAATATTAAAATTCCAAGTTAGGTCATGGAAGGCCTTGGAACTTCTTGAATCTTGTGAGTATCCATTTTTAGGGAAACCATTACTGTATGTAAATTCACACTGGCTGGAGAATACTGTGTAAGAGAGAAGATGCTTAGAAGATCTGGATGAAGATCCAAGAAAGCTCATAGCCAGCAGCCAATGAGTCACATTAAACATTCAGTGTTAGCTGATGCTACCTCTACATGGCATTCAGCTTCAACTTCATAGTTATACATAAATCTCCAGGCAAGAACTTCTGATGCAAGCTCTTCTTGCTACAACTTGGTCCTGATTCTAAAAAGCAGAAGTGGTAATATAATAAAGTGATTGATTTTTGGGTCAATCTCATATAGTACAGAGGATGAATTAATAAGTAAAACCAGCAATATTTGATTAGTAAGTTACCAAGGACTTTAGAGGAAAGTTCATTATCTTTCTAAAGTGAACTAATTATTTTCTAGTTTTTATTTTTATTTTTTTATTCAAGCTTGAGTTTGTTTATGACCTTTGCTTTGAGATAGAGATCAAAGTAGAAACAGTATGGCTGTCTCTTCCACAGTTTCTATCCAGGGACTTACTTCAGTATCTAGACATTGAGTTCACAATCCTTCAGAACTCTCTAGATAGTGCCCATTTTTCTTATATTTAATCCTATCACAACCAAGGTATTGCAATCCAAGATGCTTTGACAAGCTTCCAATATCACCCATTTAATATGGTGACATGAACTTTTCATAGTCAATCTACATGTTAACTTAAACCAAATATTGGGTTTGTATTTGCCAACTATATGCATTAAAGAATTTTTTGGGTAATCTGAATACTTAGTGTTAATTTGAAAGTGTGCCACTTCAATTACAAATATATCATAAAAATAGTATGTTTTCTTGTAACACCACACCAGGATTAGTATTCTCAAGGTTGGATATTATAATATTTCCACTTTTACATTTATTCAGTTATGATTTGCATTGAATATGCGTAGTGTTGTCTTCTGGGTTTCTTTTTGTTAGTGTAGGGTCCAGTGAGTCACATTGCCTTGACAGATAATTTTACCATCCTGTCATGTGGGGAAGTTTCTCCATCATTTATATATATTTATTAAGTTGTTATTCTATATCTAGAATGTTTCAAAATTTGTATCTATATAATTACTTTCCCTCACTAAGATCATGTTACAGTGTTTTGATAAGAATATTTGTGGACAGCATTACTCCTTTATACCATTTTAACCTTACTGTTAATTAGTCATAATACTTATAAGTAAGGCTTGACTGTATCACCAAGGTGATATCTCTGATAGTTCCTCATAGATTTCATCTTTTATTCTGAGTTTTAGTACTCAAAAAGTAACACTGTAAATTACTTTTTCCAATAAAATCATAGGAGAAAACTTCCTTAACCTAAAGTAGGTGCTTATAGATGTGTTGGAAGCATAGAGAACACCAAATAGACTGAGCAAAAAAAAATTGTCCCTTTGGCACATAATAATAGAAACCCTAAACCAGTAGAACAAAGAAAGGATATTAAAAGATGAAAGGGAAGAAGACAAAATAGCATATATAGACATTATATATGCTACCAGAATTACACCTGACTTCTCAATGAAGACTGTAAAAGCAAGAAGGACCTGGAGAGATGCACTGCAGTCTCTAAGAGACCACAGATGCTAGCCCAGACTACTATACACAGGAAAGTGTTCACTGGCCATAGATGGAAAAGATGCGACATTCTGTGATAAAACCTGTTAAACACTGTTGTTCATTGACATCTCTCAATATTAATGGTTTCAATTCTTCAATTAAAAACACAGAGTAGCAGAATGGATATGAAAACAGGATTGATCCTTCTACTGCATCCAAGAAATAACTTCCATAACTAAGATAGATGCAACCTCAGGGAAAAAGAATGGAAAAAGATTTTTCCAAGCAAATGGTCTGAAGAAGCAAGCTCATGAAGACATTTTTAATATCTGACTAAATAGACTTCAAGACAAAACTAATTAGAAGAGGTAGGGAAGGGCATTATATACTAATCAAAAGAAAATTCTGGCTAGAGGACATTGCAATTTTTAAGATGTATGCATTAAACACAAGGGCACCCAGGTTCATAAAAGAGACGCTACTATAGCTTAAATCACACAGTGAGCCTCGCACACTGATAATGGGAATTTCAGTATGTCACTCTTGCTAAGAAATAGATGATCCAGACAAAAACTAAACAAAGAAATGGTGGTGCTGACTGAATTTATAAGCCAATTGGACCTAACGAAGGTTATAGAACATTCCTCTCAAACATAAAAGTATATACCGTCTTCTCAGAACCTCTGGAGATTTCTCCAAGATTTGCCATATTCTCAAGGGCAAAGCAAGTCTAAACAGATATAAGAAAACTAAAATAAGTCCCTCCATGCTACCTGATGACCATGGATTAAAGCTGTGTATCAACAACATCAAAAACAACAGAAAACTTACAAACTCATGGAAACTGAACTCATTGCTGAAAGAGAACTGGGTCTAGACAAAAATTAAGATAGGAGCTAAAGGCATCCTAGAATTGAATGAAAATAAGTATAAATATACCCAAACTTATGGGACACAATTCAGGTAGTTCAAAGAGGCAAGTGCACAGCACTAAGTGCCCACAAAAAATAATTAGAGAGATCTCATACAAATAGCTTAACAGTTCAGCTGAAAGTTGGGCTCTTATGCCTTCTCTTTTGGACTCATTTCCTTTTGTCTGTCTGTCTTGTCCAATTCCAATGTGTTTGTTTTTGTTGTATCTTATTTTATTATTATCCCTTAGAAGTCTCTTTTTTTGAGAGAGAGAGAGAGAGAGAGAGAGAGAGAGAGAGAGAGAGAGAGAGAAAGTGAGAAGAACTAATGGGAAGGGATATGGGGAGAAACTGGGAGGAGTAAAAGAAAGGGAACTATAATCAAGATATCGTAGTTGAGAAAAAAATCAGTTTTCAATAAAAGAAAATTAAGAGAAAATTTAAAAGGGTGTATTACAGATTGATCAAGCCTAGAGAATATATTGAGTGTGGACGTACATTGTCTTGGCAAGTGTAGTGTCTGGGCCCTTGGTACATTCCATTTTAACAGCATGTAAGCTTGAGTAAATGTCACGATCCTGAGTTAGTTTTTTAGAAAGCCCAAATATGAGAGGAATTTACTACTTTCAAGGGTATCTTAGTCAACAGAGGAAGAGTGAATAAGGAATCTGATCTCTCTGTCCCTCTCCAGTACATTTAAAGTTATGTGATGCATGGCACCCCAAAAGATCCCAGGTGTCTATCTCAGTTCCTCCAGGACCACTCTCCTAATCAGGCTGCTGCCCAAAGTCTACAGTCTGCACTTCAGGATTAATTTCTGAGAAGACTCAGAGTACTATATACTTAGAAAATTATAATAGTTAAACAAACTAAAAATGTCCCAGCAAAAGTACTATTTACCTTATATAAGTAAAGACAGATGCTATGTAGAGATGGCAGATTATTTATAAGCTACATAAACCTGAATATATTTCAATTTAGATAAAAAAAGTTTTACCTTGCTAACTTTTAGTATACTATATATTTTTAAGAATATTTTATTCTTTATTTATGTGTATGTGTGCATTATGTACATGTGTATACATGAGCCAATGGAGTACTGAGGGGGCAGTATATCCCCCATACAGTTGTATATTGTGAGATACTTGGCACTGCTGATGGAACCAAAAACAGGTCCTCTGCAAGATCAGTGACCACACTTAACCACTGAGCCATCTTTCCAATGGCTTGTGTAGTAACGTTTCCCATGAATGTAGCATCTTGAGTTTATCATTAAAATCTATAAGTTATGCTAATTCCATTGTGTAAAAAATTCTGTAATACTCGTTTTCTTAAACAAAACATTAATATTGTGATTATAAAGAGATATCAGTGGTTCAGAGTGTATACTGTGTCTTCTGGATTTCTTAGGTATCCGCATTTACACTTGCACACAAAACATATACACATATACAATTGTAAAAATTTTTACAAAATCATGATTGTCAACATATATTTAAGCAGGTATTTATTAGAATAATTTAATGAAATAGGTCATAGCACATTAGGTTTAGTTGGTTATCTTGAAACTATTTCTTTGCAAATGTGGGTAGGATGGCATGACGATTAAATGGATCTCAGGTAGCAAGCTTGACTGCTCAAGAATCCATGAGTTTAAATTCTGAACATCAAGTGAAAATGTCCATACAGACCTTTGTTTAAGAAATGGCTTTAACCATTTAGCCTTGGAGGGAACAAACAACTAAGCATACTAATCTTGTGAATCTCATGCTATGTTCACAGCCTCCTTATCTTTTATTCATTTCAACCATGCAGATCTTCAAGGAGAGAAAACCTTGCTTCCTGCTGCATTGCTACTAATATACAGAAGCTGTATTTATGCAAGTGGAATTTGAATTGTCCTTGACTCTATACTACTATGTGATAGGAACTCGCTAATAACAGAATGTAAGGGAATATTATGAATATATGGATGGATGAGAAGGAAGTGTTTGAAGGATAACCAGAGGAGTAGATAAAGAACTAGTAGGTGGTAGAGAGTTCACAAACCAAGAGTCAGTCTCGACTTCTGTATTAATTACCTTTCTGATGCTGTGATAAAACACTATGACTGCCTGGCAGTGGTGGCGCACGCCTTTAATCCCATCACTTGGGAGGCAGAGGCAGGAGGATTTCTGAGTTTGAGGCCAGCCTGGTCTACAAAGTGTGTTCCAGGACAGCCAGAGCTACACAGAGATACCCTGTCTCGAAAAACCAAAAAAAAAAAAACCACTATGACTAAAGCATATAGTTCCAGAAAGTTTAATTCCATAATGATAGGACTAATATGGCAGCAGGCAGCATAGAAGTTGGAGCAGGAAGTTGAAAACTCATAACTTGAACTGCAAGCACAAAGCAAAAAGAACAATTTTGACATGGCATGGAGTCTTTAAATTCTCAGTTCCCACCTCCAGTGATGAACTTCCTCCAATAAAACTGTTTTCCTAAAACTCTTCAAACAGTGCCACAAATTGGGGATCAAGTGTTCAAACATCTGAACCTATGGGTGGCATTCTAATTTAAACCTATGAAGCTGGATTGTAATGACAATCTGCTATTCTATGATTCCTAATGCCAGAACAGAGCAGTAAGTGATATTATCAGCTTTTGCCTCTTTGTATAACAAGGGCGTGATTGGATGTATGTGGGTTTAAATTGTTTTTGTTGTTTATAGAGTATCCTTTGAACTAGGTCTTTTCATTTGGGTTTCTTCTAAAAAAAATTCTGATTATATAATTTTAATAGCAAAGTATGATACAATTTTGAACCATATTTTAAGCATTATCTAGTATTTTCCAGGAAAAAATTATAAAACACACATACTGTAACTCTTGATTATACTGAGTTATGAATGGGTCCCATTCTTTGTTTGTCCCCAAAGGCCACTGAAATCTAGAGGGAACAGGCAAGGGCTGACAGTTGGAACAATGAATTTTAAAATTTATACTCTGAGCTTATCTCACTTATCAAGACAATTTGACATTAGAAATAACTGTAAATTAACTTTGATTGTATGTGTGACGTTTATAGCCTGGCCTAATCTTCCAAGGAAGAACATGTTTATTTCATTCGGAGGGAGTGGACTTAAATTTCATTGCCCTGATGTGTATCTATCTAGGATCCTAAATTCATCTCTTTGGAGCTTGTGCATTCCTTACTTCCTCAGACCTACTTCTGAATTGTGTTTGGCTCAGTTAAGCAGAGAGGCTTAAAGACAGAAAATTAAAATGGGTCATCTGCATCTGTGTCCTCTTTGAGACATGTCGCAAAAATCAGCCATTCCAGGAACACTGTAAACAATTTTACCCATCTGTCTAGTTTAATCTATTTGGGGATTAGACCTTGCAGCTTCTCAGACTACAGGGCTGTGCTAGAGGCTCATTCAGTTATGATATGTGTTTCCAGAATGCTGGTTACACCAATATAAATGATGGATTGAGGACACTGTGTTTACTTGAAGAACAGTGATCGCTTGATTTATACTCAGATGTTTAGTTTATTCTTCCACAACTTTTGCTTAAATTGAAGCTATTTACTGAGAGACAAAATAAGCACTGGATTTTCAGAGCACACAGTTGCTGGTAACCTAGCAATCTATGACTTTCTAAAATATTTTTGGTTGAGCATTATATATTACTTGTGGGGATGGGGCTCATCTATGATAACAAACTTAGAAGAAATCTACTTGAGTCCCCTTTATAACACAGCTGCCCAGTGTCAAGAACCATCAAAACTCATGCTTCTAGCCAAAAGAAATAGAGAAAAACTGTGCTTTCCTGTTTATCATGCGAACATAAGAAAAGCATTTGGATTACACTGCCAAAAAGAATCACTCTCGATTTCTGGCTGTCGTCTGATTTCCGTTTTCTTGTTAAGAACCAATGTGGTATAAATGCTTGGAAAGTAGAGTCCATCTCTGAAGTGGACCCTTACTTTGTTCTAACTCATGGCTTTTCATGTGTGGTGAACTAACTTGAATTCAGACTACATTCAAGTTGATATGTTAGGAAAAGAGAAGGATATGCCTGTAAAGCCAGGTTTTTGTTTGTTTGTTTGTTTAATTTCCATATGGAGCTCTTCCTATAAATTTCAGCATCTCACAGTTGTGTCATTTTAACAGTTAGGACAGACCACTGGAGCTGGGGAACAGTCATGACTGGTTAATTATACAACCATAGGCAAGGAGGAGTCTGGAGCAACAAAGAACTTGCGTGTAAATAAAGAGCACTGCTTCAGCATTGCAATTTTTTTTTCCATTCAAAGGATCACTGTTGACAGAGTACCCTAAGAATGAATGTTTATCTATTCCTTCAAAGAATTACTAGGAGCAATCTTGTTTGATAAAAATGTTCCCAGTGCTATAAGATATAAGCACAACTCCATTTCAAATACAGTTATATACTATACTGTATGCCCAGTGAGAAGTTGAAAATGCAGTCAGCACACTTAGCTTCCCTAGTAACAGACTTTTGCCACTCAGGACAATAGAATATCAGGTTTCTCCTTTGCCTTCATGTGTCTGTATGGGAACTGTGGCTCAAAGATGCTGCCCAGATACACAGAACATCGAAACTCCTATTTCTAGCCAGGTGAGAAACACAAAAATTCAAAGTTCACAATATGATATCCAGTAAATGCATATCAGTTTTAGTCTATTTAAAACTGAAAGATTAAAGACTGTAATGCAGTAATTTGGGGATTGTCTCTACAAGACAAAGATTTGGACATAGATACATCCTTTTAATTCTTTGATTAGGTTGTAGCATTTTAGATTTTATTCCATTAATGAAATATGAAGTGGATAAAAGAAGTATAGTTCAAGTATTAAGGAAGAAAAAATATTGAAATGGACATTTTTCACTAGGTCTAAAAAATGGGGGGAAAAAACAGCAATCACAAAAGCAGAAAAAAGCTCCTGTCATTTTTCTCCCTTTCACACGGAACCTTTATATGCAGTTCTAGTTGGTCTGACCCTTATTATTTTGGCCAAGCAGGCTCAGAATTTGGAGAAACTCTCTTGCTGCAATCTTCTGAGAAAAGATTCCTGGCATATGCCAAAACATCCAGATTCTAAATGTGATCACTTGATTTTTCCCTCCAAGATTAAGAATGGAAGCTTGCAACTGACTCTTGAGTCCTCTCTAAACCAAAGCTTGAAAATTACAAGGTTACTGCAGACTTTAGCAGTCACTCAAGTCAGATCATCTACAACTTGAGCAAAATGGTGAGTAGAAAGTTCAGCCAACATTATCGTCACCAATGCTTGCTATAGATGGTGCTCTAAACTCAACTCTAGATTTTGTCTTTCTGAGCTCACCATGGAATGTGGAGGCCATGAAAAGGGAAATTGGACTTAATTTAATATAACTGTTAGAGTATTTCTTGTTCTTTGAGCTTGCTTGAATTTTGTTTTAAGCCCTAGTAGACTAGCATCGTTGGATATATCTCTGCATCTTGTTTGTTTATTCACCCTAAACTGTTCTGTGTTGTAGCATCATCATCGTTGTATTCCTGTGAGTAGCCAATCAGAAAGCACATTTATGGAAAGGGGTTTTAAGATAGCAGTCACTTAACATATGACTGTTATAAGCATACCAGCTACTGTTATAACTGATACTTAAATATACTGTATAATCTCCACCCTTAGAGTCAGATATCAAGATATTCAAGAAAGTATATCAAATCCAGGCAAAGTACAGCCTGGGCTGCACAGACATAATAGCTTTAGTTGGCCTATAAGCTCCTCACCACTACCACTGCCACTACACCCACTGCCACCACGGCCACCTCCACTACTACCACCAACACAACCATCACTATCTTCGCCATCATCAATTGATCATTTCATTTTGATTATCCAATTGTGCTCTCCTGGATTTTCTGCTTCAGCTATCTTTCAGTGTGTGGCCTCTGCAGTCCTGGCAGAAGATTCCCCTCAGCTCTGAAACCATAGAACATCTCTATTTTGCTTCATGATGGCCTATAGAGAACTGCCTCTAAGAAACTTGCCAAAGCACTGCAGTTCTTCTTACCCAAACATTAAAGAGTACTTTTGCCTTCCCTAATATATATGACAATCTCACTCTATTAAGTCAGTTGTACTTTTTAATACAAAATATAACAGTGTAATAATAAAAACACTTACAACATTGTTACATCATCATTTATTTGAGATAAAGAGATTATGCAGATTTTTTTCTGTGTAGACTAAATCTAGTTTAATTGACCATCAAAAAAGCAGTTTTGCTTGATCATTTCAAAGCGCTGAATTCCCTATTCAGTGTTCTATGGGACTAGGAGCACACTTTTCTTTTGATATACTAACAATTTTCAGACTGACACTTTATATATGGATGTGGGCAAGATCTTGCATCTATTTGGTAATAGCAGTGAATATAAAAAGGTATTAAGTGGACATCAGTCCTAGTTCAAACCACCTAGAAGATTCAGATGGAAGAGTAACCCTTGGTCTTCAGGCCTCTTGTTTTTTTCAGTAGATTCCACTGATGAACATTGCCCTGTAGATTGCTCATTTTCACCGGAACCTCTGCCATGTAGTAGTCATCTTCTTCCCTTGCCTGTGAGTGACATCCTTAGAGGACACTTTTAACTAGGATTGGTTTAAAGGCAATTGCTTAATATATGCCTACTGTATACTGGATACCATTACAAGCTCAGTTTAAACCTGTCATACAACCAACTGTCAATTCTCTGTGATTAGAATAACTAAGATAAAAAGATCAAAGAACCAGACATCAAGACATCTAGACCTGAGAACCTTTAGTGCATAAAACCAACGTTAATTAAATAAAATAGATATAATGTTTCTTTTTAGTTTAAACCTTGACTCTCTAACATTATTTAAGATCAAAGTAGATTTTCACTCATTCCATGCCCTCCTATATTCCACACAGTCTCCCCACTCTATAAAATGAGAGCTTCAGCCAGTTCTTGCAGAAACTAGAGCTCAATTTTCCCCTTTAATCTTTGATGAAGAAACAACCGGTTGCATGGTACAGAGTCACATTACTGGTCCCTATTCCACTGTCGGTAAGCACTGTGGCGAGGAGCACCACCCATGTGCGCTCAGTTCTTTTGGACTCCTAGGGTTATTAATGTTGAAGTTGCACACTAGTTTGATGAAGTTCTTTTTTGTTTTTTGTTTTTTTTTGTTTTTTTTTTTTACACTGGCAGTCTTGCAAACCCCATTCTCAGCACCTATGCATTAAAAGGTATAATTATGGGTACAATGTCCAGGAAAGCTTTAATGCTTGCATCAAACTTCCATTTTCCAGTTGTCTTCCCAGGAAATGGGTGTGTTAATCCCTAAATTTTAGCTTGCTGCATGTGATTCCTGGCTTATTGTTTGTAGGTTCACCGTAATTTTTCCACCTCACACATTAAGATTTTATTTAACGAATCAGAACCAAGACATCATGACTATAATGCAAGTTACTTTCTGCCTTAAACACTAAGATATTGGTCACAAAATAAATTAAATCAGTATGTAGATATCTTTGCTATTTAAAAGATGTCCGTTGAGGGTTTAATGCAGAGGTAAATTATCAGTAAAGAACATTTACTGCTCTTCCTGAGGACCCAAATTTGGTTTCCAATATCCCAGGATCCATGGATATGCTGCTCACAACTGCCTATAACTCCACTTCCAGGGGATCTGACATCATCTTGTGGCCTATGCACATACTTATGCACATGTGTACATGTACACACATATATACACACATGCATGTGCACACACCCAAGTATGTGCCTACACACATACATAAATAAAAATAAAATTTAAGAAAAAAAGACTGTTATTCCATCTTGTTCCTGTTTTCCTTGTTCCTGGTTGGTGGACAGCCTGCAGGATGTTACGTCAGAGGCATAGGAAACCTAACTTTGCCTCTAGTTCCACATGGTAACTGCTGAAGTAACTAGTGGTAGTTGTATAGCCATACCTCAGGTTCATCTTCCATATGGTAAAATTAAGAAGGAAATGAAACATTTCTTCATAAGATTCATAAAATTCTTGTATACTGAATATGACTGAATTGATCATTCATCTTCAAGGAACAGATGTGACATTCATGCCTGAATCTGTTCTCCGGATCATTAAAGCATGACCTAAAAATTGGTCAAATCTGGTATGTTCTTTTTGGACACATCTTTTTCTGTTTTCCAATCTTGGACACTTAATTTTGCTCCCAAATGAGTCTGGTTTATGTCTAAAGAGATGGGCAATGGATTGGGCAAAGGGCAAGGACTAAACCAGATGATCAAAACCACCTAACTCCCAGATGGCCTGATCTAAAAGGCTGCAAGTAGTTCTTGCTTAAATTACATGCCAAAAAGCAGGGGATATTTTAGGGATCTTGAAGAGGATGCAGTGTTGAAGATGCTAATGCTTTCAGCACAGTCAGAGAACAGCAGAGGTCAGACTTCCCAACATGGAGCCAGTGAGTGACTTAAGAGAAGGCTGATTTCCTGCCCTCATCAGGGTCCATTTATAGCACTGTGGTTGCTATTGTCTGAACACCCTTCTTCTTCAAAGTGTTGGCAAATTGGAGGAACTCTCATTATGTTTTAGACTGCAGTGAGCATGAATTATGCAGTCGGCTTCGACACTTCCCAACAGCATGTGCAAAGTGAACCAGAAAGATAAAGAGCACAGGCTTTCCTCCAGGATCGGTGGATTTGCTCAGCTTTGGAATTTTGCTGACAGTCTGTAGTGAGGTTATCACTTCCTCCCACTTCAGAGCTGAGCCTCCCGTTTTTGCTCTTTGATTTGACTGTGTTCAGACATCCTCGGGTTTACTCAGTGCCTGAAGATTAAATTCACTGCTGACCTTTCCATGTCACGCAACATCATTTGAGTCCTTTATCTGTCCTTAGTAGGGTGTCATCTTTATTGTTTTTGCAAATAAAACATTTTTTTAAATGAAAGCCTGAAGAAGAGAGGTAAAATGTAAGGAACAGAGAGCCTTGGGTGGAACTTTTAGACAACACTGTGGGTTTGGTTATTTTATGCTGAGTTATTTATCAGTAAAGCGTCAATAGATAAGCCGCACCGTGTTGGAAGCCTTTGCTCTTTTTCTATAGCCACATGAGCCTGAGGGATGCCTGGGGAATTGACATCAGAACAGAGCACTCTACTGTTCTCGCCACACTGCTGCAACATCGCTGTTTGAATACTGTGTTGAATAAGAGGCAACACGTTAGAAGGTCCCAACAGTGATACGTGTTCTTTTCCTGGCTCAGAGTTCTGGGCTGCTGGTTTGACTCAATATCAAGTCAAGCTTCCTTTATTTGCAGAATCTATTTCTCTCTTATCATTGGAGATGAGATGGTCCTAATGAAGTTGTAAGCATAGAAAATGTATTCTGAAATATAGACAGTCGACCTACAAAGTGTCTACAGTGACATTTTTACACTTCTGTATGACTAATGCCTAATAGCCCAACCCCAGTCCTAATAATTCAGTTTTTTGGGTATATTTCTAGCTTTGTCTGTCTTGATGTGACTGCAAGAGATGTTGAGAGCCCTCAGCTGAGATCCTGACCTCTTTTTGGGTCAGGAGTCTTCATAGAAGCATGTGATGTGGAAATGAAACCCATGTGTGAACGCAGAGTTAATGACTATGAAAAAAGGACTATTTCCCACCACATTTTTAGCCAGCAGCTATGATTAGGAGCATATAAGCTTTCCAGATCTCCTAACATTCTTTAACTATATCTAAGCATAGAGATTCTAAAATATCACATTGTAGATGCATGTCAAAAAGGAAATTCATATTGGAAGGTATCATGCATGCTACAGGGTTGTTAGAGTTCATTACCAACTTTTCTAAGCATACTTCTAAATATTTCAGGCAACCGCAACTTTTCTGATGTCCTTATTCATTGGGATGACTAAGGCAAGTGTTACTATAGCCCCACTGCTTTACAAAATAGCTATGTGGTAAGGCAGATGCCAAATCAGTGTGGTATCTATGCTGTGATGGAAATTTCCTCCTTGACATAGACCAAAATCAGCTCTTGGAACTGTGAACTATTTAATAAGATAATGGAGATGTGTTGAATTTGAGGAAAGGCTATTTTTTTTCTTTCATTCTTTTTCCTACTTTTGGCTTCATATGAGTTTGGGTGGAGCTATTGAATGAGTAACAGAACACATAAAGAACATCACATTTTTCCTGTCAGGTTTGGTGACAATATACATAATTTGATCAAAATATGAGATGATGCTTCTCATATGACAAGGTATGAGAACGAGATAAAAAGAATCAGTAGCTTACCTTTCTTGTTGTTTGGTTTTTGTTTATTTGCTTGTTTTGTATGTGTGTTATATTTATGCATGTATAGATATGTGTTCCCCTGTAGTGCTTCACATGTATGTATAGGAAGGGTGCAAGTGTATGCACATGCACATGAAAGCCTAAAATCAGTTTTACCTATCTTCTTTGATTATTCTCTACTTTGTTTATTCAGGCAGTCACTTGCTATGCCCAGTGTCAACTAATGTGCTAGTATAGCTAGCCCGTTTGCCACAGCCTTGTCTCTGCCACTAGAGTCTTGAAATTCCAGATGGCTGCCATGCCTGCCTGGCTTTTATGGAGTTTCTGGAGATCTTAATTTTGGTCTTCATGCTTGGGTACAATGCTTTGGTCCACTGAGCCATCTTCAAGCTCCCAACAACTTATCCTTATTGCAATATGTGAATTGGATGGTGCATTGGAACTACCTTATCTGTCTGTGCATGAGTCTGCGCATCTGCCTATTTATGGGTAAGGATGTGGTGATACTTTTTCAAAGAATTGGCTGTGTGGGTTAATAAACTTAGATATACTGCTGTTACCTTAATACCTTATCAATCCTAGGGAGAAGGATGAAAGGTATTGATTTACTGAACAACTCCTCTCTTGCTTTCCTGGTCTCATTCCTATCAAAGACTTTTCAACTGTGGAAGACAGACAATCCTTTTTGTGTCAAGACATTATATGTCTTGCCCATTCTGTCTACAGCCAGTCCACAGGGTCACCCTCTGGATTTGCCTATCTCTTTCTGACCTTATTTGATGGTTTTAAAAAGCTTTTCTCTAAATATCTGTCTTTTCTTCGTGCTTCCTTTGAGGTTCACAAATATTAAGCAAAATGTGAAAGAATATGTGGCACATGCTCTTAAAAGGAGATTATAAGCTATTTTGATGTTAAAACTGTTAAGAAATGAACCTCATCTTCTCAGCTTACAAGAGAGCTAAGGGTTTTTGTTTTTTGTTTTGTTTTGTTTTTTAGTTTAAAAGAAAACTATAATTTCTCATAAGGATAAACAATTTATCAGAGCCTAATATGGACTACTCAAAATATATACTTGATTTTATTGCAAAAATTTTCCTAGTTTTTGATTGGAAATGCATGACTCTTAAAATCTTTTTTAAAGTGGTGTGAAAGCAGAAATAGAGCATGCTGTCTGTCTTACTAGTAACAAAAACAAAATGATCAATGCAAGCAGGGCGAGCGCACGGGGATCCTTAAGCCATTTTCCACGCATATGATTCCGTTTAATCAACACTGGAACAAAGGACAGCATTTTTCTTTCCTCTTTCCATGTGTGTTATTTCACGTTATTAAATGAGATTTGAGTGAGCTGAAGTAAATCAGCCAAAAACCAGCTTGGATTAGATCCCCTAAACTTCCTTATGCCCAGATTTTTTCCAGATGGCTTCTCATGTCGCCGGTTTAATATCAACAGTGTGTGACACGCTAGACGAATATTTCTTAGACCCAGGTCAGTCCTTGAAAGATAATTACATTGTCAGTTGCCATCACTGTTACTGGGAAAGTGAAGATAACTAGGTGAGTATATTAAAAACCCAGCCCCGAACCAGCCTCACTTTCAGATAGCACATTTGAGAAGCCTCACATATTTTCTTTGCTATCTGTCTGCACTGCTACACATAATGTAACACCCATATCTTTTTGACAGCCAAATGCCTGCTGTTCCCTTTTTTGTTATATGTTGGGAAAATATAAGGATTTTTGTACATGATGAAAACAGCTGTATTCTCATGTCTGCTTAAAACCCTGCATGCTCTGCTTTCCGGCTTTCATTTATGAGTTGAAAAATGTATTTTCATACGCCTATCCACTTTCAATCATTTTTATTGTACCTCTGACATTACTATAAGCACATTTTACAGCTGGATTTAAAAGCAAGTTAGCAGGCAATCGTAGGTATCGTGTCAACAAACGTGGAAAACAGGAGAGGACTGAACCCCCATCTGCAGTGACTCTTCTCCCTTTCCCTTTCATTTTAGTGTCACCAAAAGTAGCAGGAATAGCTGAGAACACCACTGTGCACCTGCCAGATTCACCAGTGGTTAAAACTGTAAATGTTTCCCCATAGTCTTCCATTGTTTTATATCCAATATGATCATAGCACACAGGACACACCTTACCACACTTAATCATTTGGTATTTCCACCATCAGTTGATAAGATGTTATTGTCAAGGGGCTAGGAGATGGTTCACTTGGTACAGTGCTAGTCACACAAGCACGTGGATGTGAGTTTAATGCCCCCCCCCACACACACACAAACACATAAAACGTCAGACGTGGTAGAACATACTCTTTACCCCAGCACTTGGGAGGTAGAGATAAATAGATCCCTGGAGCCCTCTGGCCAGCCTGCCTATGTCAAGTTCAACTTAGAAAACCTGTCTCTAAGAAACACCTGAACATGTATGTGCCTTCACCCACCCATGCTCACAAAATCTCATTTTCTAACCCATAATTTATTTTCAAAAATTTCCAGCCTTCCTAGTAACATGAAAGGTCCTATATGCATTTGCCACTGTATTTAATAGCCATGTCTTAAACTCAGGCATTTTTACTGTGAGCTTTCTAAAGACTTAAAAAAGAAAAAAGAAAAAAAAACTGCAACATGTTGACCAAGGAGATGGCTCAGAAAGTGAAGACACTGGTTCTCAAGTCTAATGACCTTAGTTCAGTCTAGTGTCCCATAGGGTTGAAGGAGAGAATTGACTCCTGCACCTGCTACATGAGTATTCTGGTATGAGTGTACACAATTGAGCACACAAATGAGAAAACACACAGACAGACAGACACACACACACACACAAACACACACACACACACACACACACAGAGAGAGAGAGAGAGAGAGAGAGAGAGAGACAGAGACAGAGAGACAGAGAGAGAGAGACAGAGACAGAGACAGAGACAGAGAGAAATGTAAAAATGATTTTTAAAGCAAAACCTTAAAGTTAGAAGAGTCATCCAGCCAAAACAGTCACATGGCCTGAACTGTTCCTGGTCCCTGTCCCTCTGTGCTCTCTTGTAAAAGCCTTTTGATTTCTGTTAACTACTCCAATCTCCCAGACCAGCAACCAAAAGCATTTCAAATGCAAATGTTCTGACAGAGAATCCTAGAGATCTCTGACAGTATAAAGAGGTGAACAGGAACCCAGTCTAAAGGTGCTTTCTGCAGGGTATGAGAATTAATTATAAACATGGCAATAATAATAAATGAGAACCTGAGCACTCTATGGGTGTACGAGACGTCCATTAGCTTTCTTATGCAGTATCCATTTGGAGCATCAGGACTGATGAGTGAATTTTATTCATCTGTGATAATTACCACAGCATATGAAATAGCATCCCAGAGAGTGTGAGATACTTTCAAACAGTGCTGTGCTTTTGCATGTCCCTTCTGGAGATAAAGTAGAATTGTCAGATGATCCAGAAGTCAGTCACGAATATTCCTTGAAATTTTTTAAATGGTGCCTTAAAGCGACAAGCAGATGATTTATTTTAACAAGCCACACAAAGAATGGAGATACTAATCATCATCCTACTGTTTATTAACACTGTGGTCTTATTTATGTCATTTGCAAAATACACTGACTGAGCCAGGTGCTCCCTGATCTTCTTTCTGCCCTCCAGTGCTTTCATGATGATGGAAATCTGCCTAATAGCTGGTTGAAAGCTCAGGAGAGAAAATCATTGGTTTAACAATCTGGGCATGTAGGCCAGCTTATTCTTAAGCATCATACATATTCAGACGGCATTCACACACACACTTCAGAGCAACACCCCAAGAAGTACAAGTCCAGGTTGAAATTGATTTCACTGCTTGCCTGAGACTCATCTTCAACATGTTTTTCTCATTCCTTCTCCTTCCCTTGCCCTTGTCTTTGTATATACGGCTCTTTTAGAAGACCACCTCTAGGCATGCCCAGTCGTTTACTGTGTCATCATTTTGATCTTATTGCCAAGTCCAACAAGATACTCTGGAGTCAATCACGTGTGTGTGTGTGTGTGTGTGTGTGTGTGTGTGAATGAGCTTCAATCTGAAACTTATCTCACAACATCCACTTGCTTAAGTGTTGTCTCTAGCACTTGAAGCAGCTTTCTTCCATTGTTCAGTAATTTTCCAAAGTTATTATGTTTCCTGTTACAGCTATTGGAAATATATAAAAATAGTGTCAGTTTACACTTACCTGCTCCGGAACCTGAACCGAACTTTGTGTCTCAAGTCATCCTGACCATGCGAAAGTAAATATGCCATTTCTGAAATGGACAAATGTTTCTTATAAAACACTTTTGGCATTTTATTAAGCAAACTAGTAAGTAGGAAAAAGATCTCCAATATTTTATCTTTTTCGTTTTGAATAACTGGTATATTTTCTACAGAATATTATTCATATATATTGGCTCTATTAAAAAATACTTGGCTTCAGTTCCCAGTGAAAGCAAATATTTTGAGCTTTTCGTGAATAGTACTTTATAACATTGTGAGTTGCATAAAAATATACTCTTTTCTGCTGAGGAATAGAAGGAGATCTTGGGTATATTCTGGAAAAGTGGGGATAATTCATTCAGCTAATCTGGGTACCTTATTGTTCCTATCAGGCTGGGGTAAAGGCCTGTTGCTGAGCATATGGAATGGAAGAGTAAAGACTCCACACCTGGCAATAATACAGAGTGCACAGAACCCCCACGCAGCTCGAGCCAGAATAAAGTCAGCAGCAAACGTTGTCTCTGGGTCATAACCCTTTCAAGAATCTAAGACCCATTTTACTCATTACCCCTCAAACACATGAAGGGTCATTCTAGGGAAGCTTAATGGCCCAATGTGGTTGCAAAATAGCCTGGTAACTTTTTAATATTTGAGAGCTAGTATCTCGTGGAGTCTGTTTTATGGCAAGGGAATCAAATATGAATATATCCAGGTGCTAACACAGGAGTGACTTTTACAGAGGCCTCACAGAGAGGAAAGGGGTCTTGTCCACTGAATGGGACAGTGACTGTTCCCCTGCTTCATTTAGTGGTGGCTGATGAGAGCACTCATAGAGCATACATACCTTTCTCCCTTAAGAAGTAAGAAACTTGTGTTTTTGAATGAAATCTTCTGAAACTTCAATGTTAACAAATTTAATTAAGTTTTAAAAGATTATTAGCTAAGCTGCATGTGTCAATGGCTTACCTCTTCATCAAATATGAGAAGCTAAAAATGATGCTAGAATATTTAGAAAGGCAAATTCACTGCTAAATTTAGTTGGGCATGAAATGGAAGACCAGGTATTCCAGCTCTGACTTCCTGTGTAGCAAATCCATGAATTTCCTATAGATTTATAGGCTAAGCCTCTCTCTATTGCTTCTCAGCCAGGTTTGGAACTTGCATTAGTCTTGTTTAGAATATCAGAGAAAGTTAATGTCTTTCATGCTCTATGTTTCCTTCTCAGTACAGTGAGGTCCATCAGGGGAATTATGTAAATTAGTCAATACAGGTTAGTTGTGTACCATGACAAAGTAACACTGAAGGTTCAATGGCTAAACACAGCAAAATCTCATTTTATTTTTCTAATAATGTATGTCTGACATTGTATGTTCAACAAAGTGGGTCACTTGGTAAACAAGTCTGACAAATGACATACTTCTCTGATAATGCAATCTCAAAATATGACTTCCAGGAATTCCATAGCTTAGGAAAAGAAGAATAGTCAAAGAACAAAGATTAAGACAAAAACATCAATTTTGTTCAATAGTGACACCTATTACCTCATCCTATGACCCTCTGATAAACAACATAGTTCCAAAGGAGCTGCATTACAGTCAACAAAACACAGAGAAATAGGTGAAATAGAGAATATGCTCTTCTACAAGAATGTCTGCCTCATTATCAAATCCAGGTCTATAGCTCCAGTTAGGAAGCAAGTACAGGTTGATTCATGCACTCACAAACAAATACACACACACACACACGTACAAACATACACACACAGACACACACACAAAAATCACAGACATACAAATCCATATGCAAATACACATAGACACATACACATGAGCATGCAAAGACATATATGTATACACAGGCAAGCACAAACATGCACAGGCACACATACATATACATACATAGACCCATAATTCAAACACACACAGGGATCACACATACATGCACAGATACACACAAACACACACACATGCAAACATATATACATAGACACAAACATTAAATCACACATACACACATGCATATCAATTCTCCATAGATGCCAAGACTGATACAAACAAGTGTAGTATAAGAGCAGTCAAAAGAGTCTGCTAATGTAAGTTTTGTGAATTAAGAATAGTGCCTAGGAATACTGACGCTCCAGAATCCAGATGTTTAAAGGGTCTCCTCATCCAGGCTATCATTGTTCTCTGCTTGCACAATATAATCACAGCTTGGGAAAGGGGATAAAAGTAAGAACTACTGAAAGCTCTGCCCTTCAGATATTGACTTCTCTCAATAATCATCAATAACTAAATTCATCTGAAAAGTTGTGGAACAGGATGGGAAGAACCCTCTGAGTAATGCCTCTCCTAGATGGTCTATTTTTCACTCCTACTTTGGTGATGGTTGTGGAAAATGATTTGTACTTTGAGACAGAGTTTTAACTAATCTGGGCATATAATTCTCTTAACACACTGGCAGTTGTTTAGGTTTGGGGGTCAAATATCATGACATAGTTCCTGTCTATACCTTGTAGATGATTGAAAACCTATCTTCAATGTATTTGGGTAAGTAGAGGAATAGACTTGCACTGGCAATTAAATGTCCAGGGCAAGGACTGGCTTCAGTTATAGGTGGATTGAACACCCGCATGCTCACTATGCTGCTATTGTCTGTGCTGGCTTGATTTTGACCAGCTAAAAGTTAGTTCTTAGCACTTCAGATAACTGAACATAGCAGTTCTAGCTACAGAAATCTTACAATGTGGGGAGGTGATCTTTTCTTGCTTCTCTTAAACCTCTGAAAATATTTCTTGACCAAGTTAGGTCACATGCATTTCCATTAACTTGCTTTGATGACAGACAACATGATGATTAGATCCAAAAGGTTGTTGCTATAAAACAAACAGCAGACAGGAGTTAATCACCACACACCTCCTAATGCATGTAAGGTAGGAGAGAAGGTATCTCTATGTGTATATTTTAGCCATTTAACCCTTTCATGTGTTTTTATTTTTACTGATTATTAGACTTGTTGTGATTGTTGGCTTGATATTTTAGAAGCAAAATCCATAGTGCTTAAAATTTCCCTAATGGAAGATATCTCTGGAGGATATCACTTTGTCTACAGTTATAAGTCTAAGTAGTGAATATAGAAGTATTTTTTTTTATTGAAGAAACTATTATATCTAACACACCACTGTTTGTAATTATGGTAACTTGTACATACTTGGGTACAATTGGTTTGTCCTTGTAGTAGTAACAAAATATTTCCCCAGTTGTAATCTGTAGATCTCTGTTTGGATTTGCTTAAGAAGATTGAAATAGAACTGATTCTTCTCCCGATATCTCCCACAAAACACTTTCTTCTCTTGAATTCAGAATTTTGTCTATGCCTCCCTGTATGTCAGTACATTCCTTTTGAATGTGTTATTTTGATAGTTTATTGAAATTTTTTATTTTTGTTCATTATGAAAATATGTTCTACTGCTTTTATTATAAGCATTCAGCATTACTTTAGTCTAGACATTTAAGGTTAAAGCATGATGGGTGTTTTAAGGTGCTCTAAAACTTCATGCAGGGAAAAAGCTAAACCTAGCCTGTAAGACTCATTTTATCCTTAGAAAATTATACAAGGCCTTTGCTAGGAAGTTGCCAAGATAATACTTTGAAGTATACTGAGCAACAGTGGCCTTGGATGAAGACTTAGGTCATTTGAACTTGCAAACATGTATTGATAAAGTGTTTATCCAAAGTCTGTTCTTAGATCATTACATCCATTCAAGAGATGCTTCATCAAATAGGCTGGAAAATACGCTTCATCCTATATTTTATCCTGCAAATTTAAAATAGATGGTCATGTTGAATTACGTGGAAAAAATATCTAGTGGGGAAAAGGTTCAACTCCACCAGCAAGAGACAAAAACAACAAACACATAAACAACCCCCTCACCCCCACCCCCACCCCCACACATTTCTTCTCATTTTGGCTGCAGTGAGCCTAGCTGTGCTGAGTTAGTGGTTGGGCTTGGGGAGAGGGGCTGGCTAGATGGTGAGGGGAGTGCAGGGGAGCTTCTGGTGTCAATAGCTTCTGAAGGGTAGTTCTCTTCCCAGGAAATATTACAGATCTTGTGACAGATGTTCTCAGACCATGGAGTAATTCCCACACACCTTTATTCCTTCTAGATAGGATATTATATATAATTTTGGGATGAGGTAGGGTCTGACAGTAGGTACTTCCTATTAGCTTGGTCTAAGATGTTAGGGATGCCTCCTCTGTATGTGGAGGGAATTGGGGAACTGCCCCTATGTGACTGATAGTTACAATTCTCTCTATGGGAACCTGTGGCTATGTGACAGGGGCCTGGTGCCAGGAGTAGGTGAAGTTCCTACTGTCCCTTCAGGATTCCCCTGGCTACAAGCCTTAGCTCGACCTTACCAGGCTTCCTTTCACTGTCCACTGCCCCACAATATTTCCTCTCATTTGACATTTCTCAAATTACATTGACTGCAGTGCATAAGCAACTGTTAAAAACTTCATCTAGTCACTGGTCAAACTTGAAGACACATATTAACTCCTCCACAGAAATTTTAAAAGTAGCCATCATGAAAATGAAGGAAAGGATGGCAAGGATGGCAAGCATTCTTTCTAAGACACTTAAGCTCTTTCCAGGTTAATCAGTAGAAAAAGAGGCTTAACATTGTACAGCTATTGAGAGTATTTATCTACCTCAAGTTCTCAAGAGGAAAGGATCTATTCCTAGAAAGAACAGCATTGGCATCTGCCAAGCCTTTGCATTAATCACTGATCACAGTTCCATATCTCTTACAATGTGTAATAGGCACTGACAGAAAATTTTATTTGTGGTATGCCTTTTTCCTTGCATGGCTCCAAGGATTTGGATTTACTTGCCTGAAGAAGGGAGGGAATGAGGAAAGACAGACACAGATCGATTCACAGAAACGCAGAAAATACTGTGGATCGTGTGGACTGGACTTTTGCTGGAGAACTTGCAGGACCCTGGAAGGAAGCTCACTCTGCATTATAGACATTTGAACAGAGAGACTGGTTTATTGCATGAACAAGGAAGTGGGGTTTAAGGTATACAGCTGAATCAAGAAAACAGACTTACCTCATCTCTGTAAGTGCCATCTCGATAGGGAGTTATTCTTCAGGCCGTCAACATTGGGTGAAATCCATGGTGGACATTTTCTTCATATGGTGTCAACTCTCAGATTGCTCCCTTCAAGGAAGGCTTTGTCCCTCCCTGAGCCTGAGGATATGGGGCCCTAGGCATGGTAACATGGTGGTGCTCATGTCAACAGCACACATTCAGTCAGACCTACGCTCACAGAGAGCTTCCTCTGCTTCAAATTGCAATGAAATCCATTCATGAAATAATTCAAGGAGCTGGAGAGATGGCTCAGCAGTTAAGAGTACCAGCTTCTCTTCCAGAGGTTCTAAGTTCAATTCCCAGAAACCACAAGATGGCTCATAACTATCTATAATAAGTTCTCATGCCTTTTTCTGGCATGCAGGTATACATGCAGATAGAGCACTCATATACATAAAAATATATTTTAAAAAATCAGTTAGTAACTTACTTCTGTGCAAAACAAAATAGTCTTAAAACCTAACCTGCTATAGCCTGAAATTTTCAGCTAATTCCTGACAATGCAGCATATGAAAAGAAATCAAATGGGTGGCAGTTGTATTCTGTCAAGGACGTAGTCACTGGAGTAGAAAGTACTGGTTAAGTTAGCTATTTTCTTTTAAAAGATGGATAGGAAACCGATACTACTGCTTTATAACTTTAATGGGCTTATATTAGTAGCACAAAGAGTTTAAATACAAAGTATATTAGGTGATACTGTTTTAGCTGCCTTTAGATTAAAAATAATTGCCTGTCTCATAAACATCTGAGAACTGATACCTTGCCTGTTTCTTAATCTGAAAAATGATTCTGATAAAGATGCTTGTTCCCATCTTCCTAAAACTGAAAGATTTCACATCTTCAGACAGCAAACTATCAAAGCCATTTACAAAGTCAGGGGAAGATGTAACTCAGGGGGAAACCTCATCTGAGGACCCTGTGGATGCAAGGCTATTTAAAAATCAAACTTTATCCACAAAGAATATACATTAATCAGAGCTAATCCATTAAGAAGTGGAGCTAATGGTATTCTAATAGAAATATGTAAGTAATAATGTTTATCAGCAGTAAATTGGAAATGATCAAAATCAGAGTCACAAGGTGACATTTCTAAGTAACATTCTTCAAGTAGTAAGAAAACTAATTGCAGAACATTTAAAAGAGCAGCACCCTGTGAAACATGACGGGTATAGCCTGCCATTCTACCTCCCAACAGCTGAAATGAATGTGCGGACATGGTGCCTGCCTGTTCCCGTCCTGAGTTTACTAAACCAGAGTCTACATCTATTTTCAGACATCAATTAAAGAAAATGAATGAACAATGAAAGCGTTGTATGTGTTCACATGCTCAAATTCCCAAACAGAATCCACACGTGCACACACAAATATACAAACACTCTCTTCCATACACTCACACACACACACACACACACACACACACACGAATGCGCATACATTCTCACACATACACACACAAACACAAATGGACACACATTCTCACACATAGACACACACACACAAATGGACACACATTCTCACACATGCGCACACAAAAGCATACACACTCTCACATACACTCCCACACAGAGATGAGGTGTTCTTTATCTGTCAGTTCTCTAATTCAAGTCGAAGAGAATGCAGTCTAAGATGACCTATTTATAAGTAGCAGTTCCAGGGAATAGCAAAAAGTTTATAAACAGCTAGGAGAACACAATGCCACTAAGCAAGGTGGTTCTGTTAAGTAAACCAGCATGTCATCCTAAATTATTGTTGTCTTCTCATAAAGCAGTGAATCACGGTGCTCTCGCTACAGCACCCTGTCCTTCTTCTACTCAGAGAATGATGAGCCTTGGAATTACAGCCCCAGTTTGGGCTGGGATTGTGCATTGGTCCCATTTTCTTGACACATTTGTAACAGTTTCAACCTTCCACGTTATTCTCAGGCAATGTTTTAATATTAGCTCCAGAACATAAAGTTTTGTTTCCCTTGAATCTCACCCAGTCAGGAAGATACAGATGAGCATAATTTGTTGTGGGATGTGTTGAGTATGATCACCAATCTTAGATAGTCCCAGCACAGGGGCTAATAAATGGTTGAGCTGATTTCTACAGATGAATTGGCAATACCACTCTAAGGGCAGAATTAATAAAATTCAATACATTCATAAAATGTAAAACATTGTCTACCAATTTTAATCCACTGTTCAGTTCTTCACCTTTCGTAAAGAGTTCTGCATCTGAGCACACTGAGGTGGATTCCAGAGACACAACTAAAGGACAGGAATATCAAAGCTTACTTCTTTTCCTGTAGAAGAGAACAATTCCAAAGTCTGTGGAATATATAAACATAGAGAGTTTGAAACATATTCTAGAGATACTATTGTTCTCTCATCTTATAAAGCATACTTATATTTAGTTGATTTTGAGCATGAAATTTCTTAATACTTCTGTGAAGAACATAGCTGAGCTCCAGAGGTGACTTCCTCAGCATGAGACAAAGAAACCAGGACACCATGAAAGGATGAGAATATCTTAGAAGAGTTCTAGCTTTGGCAGTTCCTGTAGAATATCCTGGATTAAAGTCCTGTCACTCAGCTTCAAAGCAGCCCCAGAAACCATACAGGAATGGGCGTCATCGTATCCACTTTAATACATTTTGTTTTCCTTCTCAAAAACAAACCGGAACTGTACTCATTGTACTGACACGTAGACTCAAGCGACAAGGGACTGCTCGTGGTATGTTCAGAATCTAAAGAGTGAAATAAAGTTCAAAACCGGAAAATTTAGTTATTGAGCAGCAACAAATGGCTGCATTTGTTTTAGATTCTTTTTCTCCTGGCTCTATTGTATTTTGATTTAATAAGCCTCGTGTGTGAAATTAGACTCAACTGTTACTTATTATCTCATAGAACGTTAGTCTGAGGTATGAATTGTTCCTCTCATACCTCGGGGGGGGTCTCCTTTCAGCTTTCCCTCTCTTTATACTTAGGCACCAAAGCATGTTTTTCATCTTCCTTATGTATGAGCTCAACTGATGGAGCCATCTCTTACACTCCTCCTGGAAAGGCAGAACATTCCCATCAATGGATAATCAAATAGCGTTGCTTTGAGGAATAGTGATGAGAAGCACTTCATTTTAACGGGGGTGGGGGGTGGGGAGTTGTCTGTGTCTTGTTTTACTTTCAGGTTTTATTTATATAGCTCTCAAATAAGGACCTTCTTTCTTGTTTTAAGCTTTTGATTTGTACTGCTTTTACTTCCAAAAGGCATTTGAAGGTTGCTTATAATGCAAGGTTCACAAATTGTAAAATCTGTCAAAGAGTTAAAAGTCACAGAAGAGGAACGATGAAAGTATGCCAGCATAAGAAATGTTAGTTCCTTGAGCCAAGCAGTAGATCTTGCTGAGAGTACGAGGAAATGATGGGTTACATAATCCTCATTAGCTGGCAGAGGGAGAGCTACAAAGGAACGTGTTGGCTCGTCAGGCTAGACAACAGCTCAGTGTACACAACTGAATAGTGAACCATGTTTATTTTCATGTATAATAAAGCATTTTTGATATTATTTTAATAATTGTTTAAAAATTACAAAAACATAGAATGCATTACAAAAAAAAAATACGTACAAAGCAATCACATTTATAATTCTTACCCTGAGTCATGCCAAGGGCCCAGTCCAGGAGAAACCTGTCTTCTCTGGGTAGAACTTGTAGAACATGAATTGGTTTTAGCTGTTTTGTTTCAATATATTTTAAAAATATATCTTTGGGCAATTTATTTTTACATTGGGAATGATAGATTCAGAGACTTGCTTCCGCATTCACTCACTGTTGATCTGTTTGAACATTCTAGAAAACCTGCCAGAGAAGCAACAACCATCGAGCTCAGTCTGTTCTGCAGCGTACAATAGCCTTGTTATTATTCCTTTTTAACTGGCGCGGTACAGACTGCCCCTTTTCTGTTCACTTCTCTTCATAGTCCTTTGGTGAAGGACACTGGAATGCCAAAGATTATAGATTCATGTACCTGTGACCACAGTCTGGACCCAAAACAATTCATAATACTCACCATGGCCCCTGGTGAAAAATACTCAACCCCTACTTTCATGGTTGCAGTCATATCTCATCACTAACTTCTGCAAACTTCTAATGAAGCTTTATATTTGGGGTTTTGAATCCATGATAAGAAGACATTTCTAATATTCATTAGTTAATAACTTTCCCTTCCTCTTCTTTCTACCTTTGTGGCAATATCTTACTAAAATTTTCATTTTCATTGCGAAGAGTCAGAATGTTTCTGCCCATTATTAAGGAAGATGGCTTATGGTGATCAAAACTTTCAGCATTCTAGCAGAATCACTACCCTAATTTTCTGCCCATGATTAGCTCATTTTTTTTCTCCGTAGCTTGGGTCACTTACACATACTGCTGCTGAGTACACAGAAGTGGTGTGAGCTTTGATTGACAAGCACTGTGAAGCTTCCATCATATCCTAACATGGGATGGAAAAGAAATTCCCAGAACTGAAGGGAAGCAGCTGTCGGACACCTCGTGAAATGTAAAATTATCCTGAGCATTTTCATAATTTTGCTTCTCCAAGAAAAGTGATAATTTGCCCCTAATTAATCACCTCTAATAATTTTTCTGTTATCTTTTCTATAAAAAAAATGCTTTACCACATTATAACGACACTTGAGGTGGTTCGTGGGAATAAAATCAATCAGTTGCAATTGTTTTAAACATCCTCATGCCTCCTCAAGGTTGGTGGCTTCTCCTATGATTTCAGTGACATTGTGGCTTTGACCTATGAAAAGAATCACTTTCTAATTTGCTCATCTATAGAAGAACTATATTGGGACTGAATTGTAAAGTCTGCTTAACAGTCTTAATGTTTTACTTACTACAACTTCAGTGCAAAATTTACTCTGCCAAGGAAAGCACAATAATTCAATCAAGAACATTGAAATCACTGTATCTAGAGCCACAGTCTCTCTTCATCTCTCTTTTATCTTACATTTTTGTACTGGGAAATACACTAAAATGCATAAAGCCATATAGTGCAGCTAAAACACCCATTTTGGCTATAATGACTATGATATCCCCATCTCTGCCCTCAACACCACCCCCACACTGATGGCTGTCAAGGGACTTGAAGAAATCACACGCTTTCATCTCTAGGTGCAGTGGGTACACACTTCTGAAAGGTAGTGGTTGTTAAAAGCAGAGCTCTGATGCTGTGATCACAGCTAAAAAATCTCCATAATTCCTTCAGATCACTGTGTTCTGCCAGTACAGTGTCCCCAATTAACTTCTTCTTGCCACTGCAAATAGTTGGGAAAACAGCCCTTTTGTAACATCTTGGTATACTTTCCAGCTTTCTTCTCTCCTTGCATATCTCTGTGTGTGCTCCCCACCCCAACACCACCCTTGCTGCCACCTAGGCATCCTGGCACCTAGAGCACAATGGTATCCAAACTTTGTCTTAAGCTCTGCAACATTTTTCTCAAACCAATAGAATTTATTATGACAATTCCCTTCATTCTTTCTTCCTTGTGATGGTTTGAACCTTAAGGGATGGGTTATGATGGTTCATCTAGTCATTTCTCCTTCAATGGTCACTGTAAAACACTTTACCTCCTTTGGGTGCCTTGCTTTTATTTATTTAATGTAAAGATTCTTGAACTATACATGGTAGCCTTACATGACATTTTACAGTATATCTGACAACAAATTTTGCTGCAGTGAAATCAGTTACTATTTCTACTGATCTCAAAGGGCAGAGTCAGCCTAAGATGCACACACAAATCACAGTTAAATCATTAGACAACACATTTGAGTGACATGCTAAATGAGCTCGGACTCGATGGCTTTGGTTATCTTAGAATACTTGGCCTTCTTTCTTATTCTTTGTAGTCTCTATGCAGAAAACTGGAGGTTTGCAGCCACATACAGCATACATCTTGGCTCTAGTGTAGAGTTTGGGTTAACTTCATACATATTACCTAACCTGAAGAGTTTTAACCCCCATACAGATGACAACAGTTCCTGATCCTGGGTGGTTGTGAGGATCTGACATATGAATGAGGTGATTAGACTGGTTTATAATACCCAGAAAAACATTAATAAATGATAATGCTTCCAGTTACAGATACAGTCCCAAACTCAGAGCCAGACTCTACACATAGGGACACGGCACTTAGATGCAACATAACAGCAGTGAGTGAACCTGTGCCACTAGAAATCAGAGTGGAGATTATTTCCAGACCAGGAGCACACCTTGCAGCCAGTGTGACCCTTTTGTGCTGTCAACTTTTAGAAAATGAATAAATTGTGTACTTGACTATGTACTTCTTGATATGTGCTTCATATTGCCCAGTCATGCAAAAGTAGCAATAATAAGCACTGTCTGAACAGACATGAGGTCTGCTTCTTAGGAATTCATGCCCTGTATGGTAAACCTGATCAAATCTCATGGCAGGGAGAGTATGCCATAGACCCACCCTAGGAAGGGATCTATTAGGGTTGTTTACTACTACATGTGACATGTCCATTACTTAATGGATATGAAAAATACCTTGTAAGAATTTGTGTTTATATACATAGGCTAGTGCTGATTTTAGCCTTGACCAGAGAAGTTTCTTTTGGTAGTGGTTCATACAGAGATTCATAACTGGTTAAAGTGATAAGAATAAGTAGCCCTTAAGGGTTCTATCCTAAACATGGCACGACCCAGTTAGCACAGTACAATAGACCAGAAAGAATATAGGTGCCAGTGATACAGAAGTGTGCTGTGACATACTGTGTTCTGGATATAAGGTAACTCTTACTGTCATGAACTCACAGCATCTGTGGTTACCTGCATACAATTGGCCCCTTTCAGCATGCCTTTGTAGATGGAGGAGAAGTCATAGGGCCCTATTCATCCTGGAGGACCTATTAGCAATTGACTGATTGCTGAGGGAGAGACATTTTCTTCAATGGTACAGCACAAACTCTATAGTTAATAACACCCCCATCAATGCTAATGATATAAATCCTAATTAAACTCGAGAGAAAAGGAGTAGGAAAGTTGGAGGGAACTCATCATGAAGAATTTCAACAAGGAGGAGAACAAGAAGTACTGGAGCTAAATCTGATCCAGATGTATTTTATAGGTGTATGAAAAAGCTAAAAGCCACATTGTGTACATGTATGACACTAAGTAATAATAAAAGTCCCTAGATTGTAACATTGAAACAGAAAGCACCTAAAGGCAGATAAATATTAATCTCATTCCTGCTATGTTAGTATCTCATTGCTCTAAATTTCTCTATGCAAAACTATTTAACATGGGACAGAATTTTTTTTGGACTGTTGGCTTCAAAAATTTCAGTCTGTGACCACCCATTTCATTTACCTTGGGCCCAAGGAAACCCCAAATATCAGGAAAGTATGGGTGTGCAGAAGAAAGTTATTTATCCCCAGGAAGCAAAGAGAGGTGGGAAGAGTCAGGGCATTCCCAAAGTGTATCCCCAGTAACACACTTCCTCTAACTAGACCTGACCTCCTAAAATCTCCACCAGTTCTGAAAATAGCACCACTAGCTGGAAATGAAGCCTTTAACACATACATCTCTGGAGGAAACTCCAAATGCAAACACAATACCTGTTAGTAAAACACTGGTTTATAGTAACAGAGTGGATAGATGGATAGAGATAGATAGATAGATAGATAGATAGATAGATAGATAGATAGATAGATAGATAGATAGATAGATAGATACATACATACATACATACATACTTACATGCATACACACATGCATGCATACATACATAGATGATACATAGATAGATAGATAGATAGATAGATAGATAGATAGATAGATAGATAGATAGATAGATAAATGATAGGTAGGTAGATAGACAGACAGACCAAAGGACAGACAAATGGATGACTAGATGTGTGATAGAGAGAAGAGAAAAGATAAGTAGATAGATACAAAGTCAAAGGTGAGTAGACATCACTATGTGTTGGAATTGTTGCCTTTCTGTTGAATTTTTGGATATTTTTTGAATTGAAAATAATGTTGATTCAAGTCAAACACTACCTATATTTTGAATTTTCTCTTTCGGACTTATTTTCATATTTGAGGGACAATCTTGTATATCAAAATAGAAGGCAATTTCTACCTTGCTTTCTCTGAATTTCTCTAGGAAGAAAACCTAGAGTTATACGTGCAACACCTTTAGTCTTGTCTGACTATAGCAGAGCTGAGATGCCAGGCACTCTGACATAAGTTATGGGATGCCTAAGCAATCCTGAGCAGGCATGGCTCCATCTACGAACAAACGAAACTTATCAACCCGAACTGATGAGTTATCCTTCTTCCACATTACCTCCAAGAAGCATCAGTGAATTCATGACTGAGAGAGTTATCACTTTTCTTCAAGTGGTGACATTTCAAGTGTTCAGAACATTCAATGTTAAAGAACACAGACCCAAGAAATAGATATTTGATTTAGCACTTTTCAAACAGCCACACTCATTTTGTAGAGCAGAATGAAGTGCGCGAGGTCCAGTATTTCATGGGTGAGCCTGCTTTTGGATGCAATTTTACCCACCAAACTAGGAGGACCATGGTCCGGGATATGTGTGAAATTCGTTCAATAAGACAAAACAATCCAGTTGTCATCATGTTAATCCTTTTGTTTTAGCACTCAGTGTATACAGTTAGACATCCTAAAAGATGGCCTAGTTGATACTCATGCTTCTAGAATTCAGCATGGGTGCAGCAGAGTCAGCTTAATCAAAGTTACACCGTATTGAGATTTTTAACAATGAAAAACTGTTAAACACATAGATCCTAATCAGTATTTTCTAACATGACTACAGATATAGAAAGTGTAATTATAAGGATGTTAGGAAGAATGCTCTTTTTTATTTTGCTATAACAGCACACAGCTGGAAATTGCTCATTATTAGCTTGCAAATCCTATAGGAAAATAGGGAATTATTTTTAGTAGTCAGCAAATTTATAGGGCAATTATGGGCACTCACATCACTTCCAGAATGTGTGAATCCCACATTTTTATTCCCAGTTAACAAGATGGTTCTTTATCAATTTTGCTCACCGAGCATTGATTTTTGGGAATGAAGAGTGCTTTTCCTGTAATACTGTAGGCAGAAATAATCATCTATTAATTGAAGTTGTTGGTAAGGATTATTAAAAAAAAGTTTTTTTAAAGTTCTACATGACAATAAGGATGATGACAATGATAATGATAATAGAATCACCTTATTTTCTCATCAATGAATCCCTAAAATACCTACACATGAAATTACATATCTTGCCTTCCTCCTGTGACAATTAGAACCAGTGCAACTATCTTCTTGAAAAGCTAAATCCTTCTGTATTCTCTGGATTCTTCCTGGTAGTACTTAAAAACCTCCCTCATGTCGTGCACATTGCCTTGCAGTTCTGAGAATATGCCTCTGTTAGTCCACACGTTTTACCAGTTCAGATCTTGGAAAGATGGATACTTTGCTGTGTAGATCCTTAGATTGTTTTGGTCATCCCTACTTCGCCCCCCCCCCACTCTGCCTTCCTCAGCCAAGCCAATTGAGCTTCCAAACCCATTGGTTCTCTCTATAAATGTCACTTTCAGCCTTAGACTGAAAGCAACAAAGTCTTAAATATGCAATCTCTTAAAAAGATTTTATTTTTTCTAAAGTTATGTTGAGGCCAGAAAAGAATGTCAAACCTCCTGAACCTGGAGATATAGTCAGTTGTGAGCTGCCCATGAGGGTATTGAGAATAAAACCTGAGTCCTCTATAAGAGTAGTAAGCACTCTGAACCACTGAGCCATTTCTTCAACCACTAAATTATCTGTCTGTCTGTCTGTCTGTCTGTCTGCCTGTTTACCTGTCTGTCCATCTGCCTATACATATATTTCTCTCTGCCTGTCCATCTGACTATGTCTGTCATCTATCTATCTGTCTGTCTGTCTGTCTGTCTGTCTGTCTGTCTGTCTGTCTGTCTGTCTGTCTATCTATCTATCTATCTATCTATCTACCTACCTACCTACCTACCTACCTACCTACCTACCTACCTACCTACCTATCTATCTATCTATCTATCTATCTATCTATCTATCTATCTATCTATCTATCTATTTCTTCACTATCCAGACATCTGGGCATTGTCACTAAAACCTCCCTTCTGATAAACAATAGGTGATCAGTTATTTGGGGTTTTCTTATTGACCTCTTTGTTGAAATACTTTTTCCCTTTCATCTTCTGTGATAGCATATATTCCATTTTCTTAGTAATCATTTATCTAAAAGTACTAACATGTAATTAAAGCAAACATGTAAAATTATTTATTCTTGGGTCTGGAGGTTTGGCCCCATGATTAAGAGTTCTTGATGCACTTGCAGAGACCCAGATTCAGTACACAGCACTCAAGCAGCTAAAACCCACCTGTAATCCCAGATCTAGTGGACTTGACACCTGACACCTTCTTCTGTATTCTATGGGCACGTGTGCATGCACAACTTAAAATAAATCTTTAAAACATAGAATATTCTCATATAAAGAATGTGTTATATAACCAGGTTAACCAGAAGGTGAGAACTGAGATCTCTCAGGGGACATAAGGGCAGCATTTAGAGCAGACAGGTAGCACACTAAAGGAGAGGTCAGAATGAGACTAAAGAGACTTTTAAAGGGGGCTTGAGGGTAGACATACTTTACTCAAAAAGTTAGATGGTAGTTTAGGATTTGCTGATCAGTTTCTATCAAAAATACTCAGCTTTGAAGATTTAACATGAACTCTGCCAAAGGCAGTACATCCATCAATAAAGAGAATGACTGTTCTAATGGGCTTTACTTATGCAAGCTTACAATAAGCCCAATTTGGCCATGTGTCACAGGATTCTTAATGTCCCCCACTGCCATAATCAAACTTCATCTTAATGTTTACTGTCTCTGACTAAATTCTCTTCATTGTGTCAGCTCAAATAACTTTAATTTCCTTTTTACATCCTGTTCTAGCTTTGTGTATAGCTTACATACATTTCCAGTAACTCATGGTAACATCCTTTGACTACGTGAGGTGAATCCATCGCTTTTCTCACCACACATTATTTTTTACCCAACTCAGTTAATTGCAAAGTATCTGCTGTTATAGCAAGCTTTGTGCTTGTGAACTTTTATCCTTTCTAGCAACTCCATTATAGTCAGGTGTTGAATTCTCACCAATTATGCCTAGGTAATAATTGTTCAATATGTGCATATTGAGTTAGTTCACTAAAATTTAGAGTTTTAGTTTCTTCATCCACCTTTTTTCTACACACATTTAAATGCATCATTTGGGGTGATTCTACCTTGTCTCTCAGTCCATCCTTCCTTTTTTACTGCTATTTAGTCAGTGATCTTGTGACAATTGTACTAATTTGGCCAAAAGCTTTGGGAACTAATTCAGTTGGACTCTGTGAAGCATTTAGCAATGTTTGGTATATATATTCTTTGTCTTCCAGAATGTTAACCTCACAAATTTAAAATCAATTTTAATCTCTATATGTAGAGAAGCCCTTCCTTTTACTATACAGATTATATAAGCACACATAAGGCTTGTATGACTTTCGCAAGGAATGTAGAGTTCAATCCCGAGGCTCCTTGTTATACTCATGTAGGATGGGGTCTCCTCATGTAGTCTATCAAGCAACATGTTATGGTGAGTGAACTGGCCTCCTGTTTCCTTGGATGGAAACTGTTCTATCTCTGTAGTGTGATAGGTGCTTGAGAAAGGAGGCATGTTCTGCAAAGCCTGAGCAAAATCCAAGCTTTGTAAACTATGGTTTACGTACTCACCTCTTGCCATTGTCAGGAGGATGATAGGTTCCTGATGTGGTGGTTAGCACTAAACCATTGTAATCAAGCACTGTCAAGGTTGAAAGGTGTTTGTGACCCATAAAAACTATGTCCTGAAGTCCTAACTGCTAAAATGGCGTCACCTTTTACCTGATGCTCCCTGCAATCAAAGAAAATTTACCCTGGAATGCACAGTGGAGAAATAGATAAGTTCTATGACAAGAGCATTGCTGCTTGGAAAGAGAAGAGAACAGGCAGAGGGGGACTATATGGTCTGTTCTGCCAGCTCAAAGAAACCCTGCTGAAAACCTTGCTAAGCTACACATCCCTTCCAAACACAGGAGAGTGTCGTGCCATGGTCTCCCTGACTGATTGACCCAGTACTGAACTTACGGAGCATGTCTCCACCTTCGGGACGTCTTCCACTTTCACCCACATAATATCACAGTGCTATGGCTTTTTCTTCCTGCTCACCCCTGTACCCTTTAACTCAGAAGGGATCTTAACAAAAGTCTACATATAGAAGTGTGGATGGTAGTGAGCCTTGAATACACATCTAAAGGACAACTTTCATACCAGGACTAATATTGCAAGCTTCCATTTTTACCTGACTTCAGCATCAGCACAAACCGCAGTAGAGAGAAAGGAATATAGAAGTTCTGCTAAGGGATCTGCAGAGCGAGTATACTTGAGTCCAGGACACTGTACTCAAAAGCAGACCTAATTCCAAGAGATTCATTCTACTTTTCTGCAGAGAATTTCTAAAATTCTTGTGTGCCACATCTGGACTACTTCCATTGGCTCCAGGGGGTTTGTGTCCTTTAAACCTATTTCACCTGCTTCCCATACATACTTGCTGGTGTGGGTACACACACACACACACACACACACATACACACTTTGTCACCACTGTGGATTTTAAATAACTGTATGCCTGCTTTACCACATGAATACATTCCAAGACTGCCAGATGATGCTGGGAACCTCAAGTAAATCTGAACCTTGTATCTTATATACTGTAATTTTCTATATGCTTAATCACGAAAAAACTTAATACATTACCTGGGCATGACATGCATTTAACACTATTAACTTATAGCCAAGCAGAGCAATGGTAGCACTGCACTATAATAAAACAACATGAGAATACTCTCTCTCTCTCTCTCTCTCTCTCTCTCTCTCTCTCTCTCTCTCTCTCTCTCTCTCTCTGTGTGTGTGTGTGTGTGTGTGTGTGCATGAATATGTGTGTGTGTGTGTACCATTACAGTCTATGCTGTCCTGTCATGTACTTATGTTGTGATTGGATTTCATACCTTGTAGTGAATAAAGGGAGGGGAATTGTACAGATACTGTAATGCTGTCAAGTAAGGCTACTTCCTCAGGTTTAGCTGTTACACTGCAAAACTGTTCTATTAGCCAAGATGACTTCTAAGTGAGTCCTCGACAGGTAGTTTCATACAGGAAGAGATGTTTTACACTCTGACTGGGAAAGAAATGTGACAATGTGAGATATTATCACACTTCTCTGAATGACACACAGTCTCAAACTCATGAATTATTTCTAGAAAATTGTAAAATATTTTCAAGCTACTGCTCACTATATCTAAAATCTTAGAAAGGGAAAGTATGGATAAGAGGGGATGGGATGGTTATAATTAAGATTTCAAGACCAGGAGCTATTTTCTTGTTAGGTATTACCTTAAAAAGTTTCCTGGGGTACTTCAGAGATTTTTAACACAGAAGACATGTCCCTGTAACTATCCTGCTTTCAGTAGACTTACCCAAGAATGTATGTTGAATATCTTGTCTCCTACATCTCAAAGAAAACCCTCAAATCACAGTTTCTAGGATTGAGGACCATGTCTGTGGGCAGTTTCACAATTTTCCATGGTCTATTCCTTCTCAACTTGAAAGCTGAGAACCTCTGATTTATTGTGGCGATCTTTGGCACCACAGAATGAAAGAAAATTGTAGCATTTCTCTCACCAAAGTATTACCTACCCACCACTTGAGATATTTAAGCTGGCATAGAATAATGTTTTAAAAGAATAATGGATTTATGTTTGGGTGCTTTAGACAAAATAATGATTTCACTGGGTTTCCAGTCCAGGATAAGACTGGAGAAAATCTAAGCTAATATTTGGAGAGAAGTTCTAAACAAACATCAACAAAGGGTGTTGGGATAGTTGAAGGCATGCTATGGTTATTTTCAAATCCCTGTTCATCACATAGTTCTTCACCATATTCACTCCTGATCCACATCATCGAGGGTGTTTGTACCTTGGAGGATACAATTGACATTTTGCCGTGCATGCCTTTCTACAGGCCACAGCAGCTTGCTGGTAGTGTGCTCGTGTGGTTTGTTGACTCTGTAGTCTTTGTGAGGATTGCTCTTACTGAAACCATGCTTTAATTGCCTTCAGAGTCTTTCATCTCCTCCTTACTGATATTCCTCTGGCACAAAATTTTATGTTTGCAAATGCCATTATTTCACTCTGCCTTTGCTGATGTGAATATAATGTCTATCCGCCTCTAGCACAAATGAAAACAGTGCCATGCATAATTTCCTGATGTACTGGCTAGTGCCAAACTTCCCACAACGGCACTTGTTGATCAAAGGCACCTAAGATGCTGAGGAGCAGCATTGAACTATGGTGGCACAAGGATGACAGGAGACACTCAGTGTTCCCTACAATCCTGACCTCAAGCTGCCACTAAATAACTGAGTGCTTCTTTCCTCAGGGCAGGAAACATGATACAGTACACCCTGCTCCAGAGGTCACAGTGTTCTACTGATTTTCTGGGGATGAGGTGTGAACAACTGTACCTGTTCCTCCAGTGCTGGCCTACTTCACCTTGACCACCTTCTAAGAAGTTTCTCGAAGGCTTAAGTTCCAGCTGAATTTCTCTCAGCAGCAGATCTTATGTCCATCCTGTCTTTTCCTGTCTTTCTTCCTCATTTGTTTATTGATGTTCCTTTGCAACACCTCCCAAATTAACAACCTCTTTCTTGCAGTATCTTTTTTAGGAAAACAGATCTGAAGCATGTTCCTGGTCACAGCTACCCCATTCTGATCCAATGTCTGTCCTTTGTTTTTTTAAGGAAAGTACAAATTTGATGGTAAACTCTTAGTTCAAAGCAAAGAGAAACTTTGTGAATGAAGGATGACAAGATGTGTGACAGATGAGGTAGTTCACTAAATCCATAGCCATCGTTCTGTTGTGAACTCATAAATTCAGTGGCAGATAGGCCTGTTGTCTGCCAATAACTCAAGAGAGCCCTTCTTCTTCTTGACCTGAAAGTCCAGCTGATCTAGGTTACCAAGTTTTACCATGGATCAAAATGCCAGGTCTTATCAAATATCAGCTGCAGAGAATTTTCAAATTTACATAGCAGACTTGGAAGGGGCTTGCAATTTGCATTTATGGCAAATTCTTGGGTGATGCCAATGCTTGTTGATCCAAAGGCCGCACCATGACTATTCCTGTGACCAGGCTTTATCTGTACCCCCCTGAGGCATAGAACCTAGCATTTAACCCTGACTCAGAATTAATTGATGTGTCTTTAAAAGTCAAACCTATTGATTTTCATTAGTTAATATATTTAAATGGCTCAAAAGTCAACACATATAATGAAATGGATGGATTCCTTCTTAACATGATGAAAGCATTGACCTTAACCCCAAAGCCAGCATCATGACCTACATGGGAGGTATCTACATCAACTCTCCAGTTCTGCAAGGATTCTCTGTATTTCTGTGTATAAAGAAAGTCCCAGAGAACACAATGGAAAGAAAATATTCATATAGGTAGCATGGCTATATGCATAATAATTGAAGTAGTATGAATGAGATCATAAATACAGTAGATACAGTAATAATCTCTAGTACATATAAATATCAGGTATTAAAACTTTGACATTTAAATTCTTGATAATGAGATGGAATTTGAAGCCTCTGGTCATGTGTTAATAGTTTTACTTTGGTTGCAACTTTAGAGTCATCTATACAGGTATTTATGGAAAAGCCACTAAATCCAGCCAATGAGGCAGGAATTCACATTAATGTTGGATTATTTATTTAATCTTCCCAAAAATCTACAAGGGAGGCAAAATTAATGCCTCTGATTTAAATCTATTAAAAACCAGCCCAAAGAGATTTGATATCTTTCTTTTATAGCACAGCAATGGCTCAGTTAGAATTAAAACTCTGGCGCCTACCATATCTGGAATACTTTTTCTACGTCAAGCATCCAGTTCCCTTCATTTCTGGAGGAGACCCCAAAAGTTTTTATTAGCAACTTAGTCCACAAAGTTGATTTTAATAAATATTTTTTAAATATTTTGTAACTCACACCATTGTGCAGAGTTGTTTGTTTGAGGATCACTCAGGTGGTAACTGTCAAGAATGGAGCCCTGTCTCCTAGGCAAGTTAGACTTGGCCAAGGAGATAATACGGCTGGTTCTGAGCGAGGCCAAGGAAAATGGCAATACAAGCTCTGACCCTCCTCCTTTGAGAACATACAACTGTGCTGATAGCTCCTGGGTGGATTGGACTGCCAGCTGCTTTCAAAAACTCCAAGCAATGGCTCATGCTCAGTGACCATCAAGATGCAGAAAGTGGACATGACGATGCTTCAGTCCCTCAGCCTTCAGGGCTTTTGCTTTGTCTCCATGGGCTGGCTCTCTCTCTCTCTCTCTCTCTCTCTCTCTCTCTCTCTCTCTCTCTCTCTCTCTCTCTCTCTTTCTCTTTCTCTCTCTCTCTCTCTAGATGATAGATAGATAGATAGATAGATAGATAGATAGATAGATAGATAGATAGATAGATAAATAGATATTCATTTATATCCCATATGCTGTCCCCCTTCACGGCCCCTCCCTCACAGAATCCCCCAGACCATCCTCTCCTCCTCACCCCCCTCTCCTCCTCTTCTGAGAGGGTAAGAACCCCTTGGGTTCTTACCCCCACAGTGACACATCAATTTTCTTCAGGATTAGACACATGCTCTCCTACCGCAGCAAGATAAGGCAGTCCTGTTGGGAAACAGATTCCACAGTCAGACTACAGCTTTAGGGACAGTTCCCTCTCCAGTTGTCAGAGGGACCCACGTGTAGACTGAGCTGCACATCTGCTATATATGTCCTGAGTATGTTCTTTGGTTGGTGGTTCAGTCTCTGAGAGCTCTGAGGGGTCCAGGTTAGTTGACTCTGTTGGTCTTCCTGTGGAGTTCCTATCCCCATTAGGGCCTTCAATTCTTCCCCAGTTGCCATCCTATTTCTTACAGTGATGCTGGCTCAGCCACAACCTGCATAGAGCAAAACTCCTGACTTAGGAACACCCATCCTTAGAAAACAAAAGGACAGTACACCTATTGAAGAAGTCCATGACTCGCTAGTGATTTATAACTTTTAGTTTCTCCTCTTTAGCCGGGATACAGCCCTTGTTTCATTAGGTTTATTATGTTTTTAATTACCTTTGGGACCTATTTGGTGCCTAATTATCTGTATGACAGGAAATTAAACTAAGCTTCTCTTTCTCTGCAGGCACTGGTAACCCCAGCCCACCCTCTCCACTCTCCCACGTTTTCTTTCGTTCCTTTTTATTTTTCTCAGAATGACAACATGAACTGCAGTCTAAACCAACATGAACTTGATGAAGCACATTTAGACTGGGAGTTATGAACCATTCAGTGAACACCGACAGGTTTTAGATCTCTGTCAGTTGATTGCTAATTGTTAGTGAATTCGTCGTAGCACTTTTTCCCCATTGTGGGATTGTATGAGGGTTTTCAAGTGTGACTTCGCAGGTTAAATTCGGCATTGCTACTTAGCTAAAATGCTTTGCCCCATTTCTCCACCTCCCAATGTTTTAAAAGTATGCTTACCTCTCCAATGGGAGTAATAATAACCCCACACGGCGTGGCTTAAATGTGACCCACACGGCGTGGCTTAAATGTGACCCACACGGCGTGGCTTAAATGTGACCCACACGGCGTGGCTTAAATGTGACCCACACGGCGTGGCTTAAATGTGACCCACACGGCGTGGCTTAAATGTGACCCACACGGCGTGGCTTAAATGTGACCCACACGGCGTGGCTTAAATGTGACCCACACGGCGTGGCTTAAATGTGACCCACACGGCGTGGCTTAAATGTGACCCACACGGCGTGGCTTAAATGTGACCCACACGGCGTGGCTTAAATGTGACCCACACGGCGTGGCTTAAATGTGACCCACAAGGCGTGGCTTAAATGTGACCCACACGGCGTGGCTTAAATGTGACCCACACGGCGTGGCTTAAATGTGACCCACACGGCGTGGCTTAAATGTGACCCACACGGCGTGGCTTAAATGTGACCCACACGGCGTGGCTTAAATGTGACCCACACGGCGTGGCTTAAATGTGACCCACACGGCGTGGCTTAAATGTGACCCACACGGCGTGGCTTAAATGTGACCCACACGGCGTGGCTTAAATGTGACAACAAACGTGAGTATGTGAAGTACTTCCACACCAGGTCTGCAGTAACTGCTCAATAAATCATCACTCCTCTTGTTAGGAGAGGTCAATACTTGGAGATATTTAGTGATGGTTTGGGTATCAGGTATCTTTTTGTCTCTCCAGGACAGATAAACAGCAAAAGCCAGTGTATGGTTCTACAACCATGGAAAGATGTAGTGGCAGTACAAGGCAGGGAGACCTTCCCACACAGGCTGCCCTACTACAGGATCTGATTATGTTCATTTTGCAGTCCCCTGAGGTCGCTCAGGAGCAGTGAATGCCATCCATTTGCTCATAGAATGCTCATAGAAGATGGTCTGTCTGTCCTGCTTGGCTCTGCTTGTCTATTTCCTTTTAACTGTGTATAACTAGGCTGTGGTTCCACCCAGAATTTAATAAAAAGCAAGAGAATGAAGTAGTAAGCTGGGTGTGGTAGCACATGCCTTTAATCCTAGCACCTCAGAGGGAGAGGCAGGCTGATCTATGTGAGTCCAGGGCCAGCCTGGTCTACAAAGTGAGTTCCAGAGCAGCCAGGGCTGTTTCTCAGAGAAAGCCTGGAGAGAGAGAGACAGAGAGAGAGAGAGAGAGAGAGAGAGAGAGAGAGAGAGAATATCGAAAACCCCTAGTCCCCCCCTCAAAGTTTTGTTTCTATTTCCATCATAAGACAGAAAATATTCTTTGTTGAGAGCTTCTGTCTCCATCATCTTCATTACTGGGCATTTTAGGAATAAAATACTCTGAAATGCAGAGGACTGATGAAAATCTACAAAATAGACATCCAGGCTTATGTTCATTCTTCAAAGCTTTCCCTTCATGTCAACTTTTGTCAAATGAATGTGGAATTTTACCAGTAAGAAGGGAAGATTAAATTGGGGTATTCTGAACTCTATGGTTCTGTAGGAACACTGGTGCCTCCCAGAGCTAAATCTACTAATCTGAATGACAGATCTGCAAGGAGGTAATCTGGCAGCAGCAAGAGAGACCCAATCACACACAAACCAAGCCAGACCGTGATGATAATTGCAGTGTGGCAGTTGCTGGTATCCTAGGAGTAATTATTCTGACATTCTTTATCACTGTGTGCTAGATGTGATATGAAGCAATTATCTAGTTGCTTTTTTGGAATATTGATGCCTGGGCTGTCTGCACGTTACTCTCATCTCATGCTGTGACCCTGAAGGACTTAATTCTGACACCTTGAGTTTCTCATGCAGATTGATAAGAAGCTCTGGCTTAATCTGTCCTTCCTTAGGATGAGACTCTCATGTTTACCCCCGTGTTACCAGGGAGAAGTAGTGGAAACATGAGATACTGCCATTTTCGTTTTCCGCTTGCAAAATTTGATTTGTTTATTGAATTCTCTAGTGCCAAGTCCCCTACTGCAAATATTGGTACAGTGGCATTTACGGCTAATTGTAAACTCTCCTCATAGCAGAGGCGGCCATTATTGTTTTTCCCTATAATTACTGACAATAGTCCCAGTGTTCATGAAGCACTTCTCATAGTCCCATTTGAATAGTACCCAAGGAATATGGAGTAAGATTTATTAAGTCCACATGCTTCACATCCATGCTCTGGAGTAACGCCTGCAAGCAAGACATTTTATCCCCAATAGGTGGTCTACATTTTTAACTTGAAATTGGCATTGTGTCAGTATTTTCTATTCATCTATATGGCTGTTTTCAGCTCTTTTATTTCTGTGTGTGTGTGTGTGTGTGTGTGAGAGAGAGAGAGAGAGAGAGAGAGAGAGAGAGAGAGAGAGAGAGAGGAAGAGAGAGAAAGAGAGAGAGAGAGAAAGAGAGACAGAGACAGAGACAGAGAAGGATCAGAGTTTTAGTTGGAGCATGGATCAGCCTGCCTACTTTTTAAATGTCTCCTATCAATTTATTTCTATTGCACACAATAGGAAACATTTGACATCTTTCGTAAAGACTGTACGTATGTATGTATGTATGAATGTAATGTAATGTATGGCTGGTCCTCCATTTCCCCCTCATATGAGGTACAGGATGATACAGCCCACAGAAGCATCAGTGGGAAAATCACTCCACAGCTGTGGCATTGTGCTGATACAAGGCACACATTTATTCATGGGCTCTTCTATGGTCTGTGCTTCCATCCCAGCAAAGATATCTTGACATCAAGGGCTTGTGTGCTTGCACCTGGGATGCCAGGATACCTACTTAAAGTGAAACACCACCAGCCACATGGATTACTCTCTGTGAATTTTTCTTCTATCATTGGAAAGTTAGGAGAGTCATAGGTTTCCCCTGAAGCTCCTCACAGGAAGGAAAGCCTTTCATATGGACAGCCTGCTTAAAAAAATAGGCCATTTCAGAATTCCTTCTCATTTATTTGCCTGCTTCTCTGCCTTTGTCTGCCTGTTGATGTAAAAGGCTGGGTCATTTTTGAGTCCCTTGATACCTCTGTGAAAGGAATAAATAGATTACTGTGTTTTTCTGTTTGCTTGCCCTATAACCAGTTCCTAGTTCATACACTACCCATGCTACATAAGGATACATTCCTCTATGTTTAGCATAATAACTTATTTGGATATGCTCTTTATAAATTTTTGCCCATATATTTGTATATGTATGTCTCTATATATGTATATATATAGAGACATACATATATATAGTATCTAGTATATAAAGTATCTGGTTTGCATGCTATACATATATATATGTTTATATATATACATACATATATATAGTATCTAGTATATAAAGTATCTAGTTTGCATGCTATATATATATTAGATACTATATATATGTATATATATACACATATATATATATATAGCATGCAAACTAGATACTTTAGTGCTTTCCTCCTTTCATGTGATGTTCTTTTTGATGGACATATTGCTTTCAGGTTCCATCTATATTACTAGGTATCTTCAGCCTATTACTGTCTACTGCCTTCTGGAATTTCATGGCATGGAACCTGATTTTGCCATATATCCAGTGATGGCTATCAGACCAGCTCTTGTCCTCACTGCCACCACCACCACAGACCATGTTCTTGCTTCTCTCCTTCACAGTCCTGTCTAAGCATCCCTCCATGCATAGCCAGGGACAGAACTATTAGACTCACATTCAGAGGGTTGCATTCATCTTTGCTCCCATCAATGACACAGGGTGCTTTGTATGGCCGGCATTTAATGTTCTAAGTATCAAATAATTTCTCAGACTGGACAGAGGTAGCATGTTTGCTTAGCAGGTGAAAGTGCCTAGAGTCAATTCCAAGTGCTGCCTTACCATCCCTGCCTCCCCCTCCCAGTAAAAGCAACTCTGGGGTATAATAATTAATTACTATGCTTATTCTTAGGTATGTATTGCAGTACATACCTATAATTCTGGCACTTAGGGTGTAGAAGTAAGGGAATGCTTCAAGTTCCTGACAGCCAGGAATATCCAGAAGGATTCTTTCTCAAAAGAGTATAAATAAACAAATGAAATATCTCATATGTCTTTGCTGTCCTCTCTTTAAGACTTGGGAATATGAATATTACTAAGAACTAGATATTTTTTCCAAGGTATCTTTTATTGAGTCTAAACTTCTAGAATTGGTGAATTGAATCGGTCACTTTTTTGTTTGTTTGTTTGTTTGTTTGTTTGTTTTTCGAGACAGGGTTTCTCTGTGTAGCCTTGGCTATCCTGGAACTCACTCTGAAGACCAGGCTGGCCTTGAACTCAGAAATCCGCCTACCTCTGCCATGCAAGTGCTGGGATTAAAGGCGTGTGCCACCACTGCTGGTGAATCAGTCACTTAAAACATATTAATTTTCACTTTTGAGATCATAAGACTCTCTTCTTATCTCTACATTACAAAGACAGCATAATGTATTTTCTTCTATTCTGCGCTTTCACCTCCCCGTCAGTGCTTCAGATCATCCAGAGACTGCTTCAGCACATGACATTAGCCACTGGTAGCTTCAGTTTTCTCTGCATAAAGAATAAAGCCACTAAAATGCCCTTATCTCCATTTTGTTATGGTCAACTCTGCTGATTTCTTAGTGTTTTGTTGTTGTTTAACATCATTCATTTTCTTAAGTGTTGACTTATTAGTCATATGCCTGATTACCAATCTTCTATTCTCCACATTTCTTAGTTTGTGGTTTCTATCTTCTCCTTGTCCTTTCTTAACATAATACAAAGCAGTTCTTAAATCTGTTTCGCTAGATTATTAACTTTTAGTAATTTTTATCATCCAAGTTCTCGTGTTCATTTATTACATTAACTAATATACTGACTTGGGTTATTTTTGATCTATGGATCTTAGTTTATTGATTCTTTTACATACATTTTTTTCCTGAGTAATTGGGTTTAAGGGTCTCTACCACCAAGTCTCATCTCCTGTGTGATTTAAGAATATGTTATGAATGTTAACAGTATCTATACCTTATTCTGTGTTTAATTTAAGTATTTAATGACTCCCTAGGGATTTTCTTCCATATTTCAATGTTCTTTGTTGTCTTTATCTTTCCTTTTTTAAAATATTTATTTATTTATTTATTTATTTATTTACTTACTTACTTCCCAAATGTTACCTCACTTACTTCCCAAATGTTACCTCCTCACAGTTCCCCCTTACAGTTCCTCCCCCAAATCCCCCTCCTCTTTGCCTCTGAGAGGGCACACCCCCTGGTGTTGTTACCTCACCCTGGTGGATCAAGCCTCTGCAGGACTACTAACATCCTCTCCCATTGAGGTCAGACATGGCAGGCCTCTGCTACATATATATTGGGGAGGGACACAGATTAACCCGTGTATTCTCTTTTGTTGGTGGCTCAGTCTCTGGGAGCTCCAGGGGTCCAGATTAGATGACATTGCTGTTGATCTTCCTGTCGGGTTGCCATCTCCTTAAAGGCCTTCAATCCTTTTGATAACTCTGATCAACAAGGATCCCTGACCTCCGTCCAATGTTTTTCTGTGGGTATTTATATCTGTCTCAATCAGCTGCTGGATAGAACTTTCAGAGGGCTGATATGCTAGGTTCCTGTCTTCAGTTACAATATATATAGCATCTTTAATAATGTGAGGGATTGGTGCCTGCTCATGGGATAGGTCTTAAAATTTGGCCTTTCCTTCAGTCTCTGGTCCATCTTTATTCCTTCATTTCTCTTAGACAGGACCAATTTTTGGACAAAAGTTTTATACATGGGTTGGTGTCTTCATCCCTCAAAGGAGGATCCTGTCTAGCTACTGGAGGTGGTCTCTTCATTGCCATATCCCCACTGTTGGTCATTTCTGCTTAAATCACTTGCATTGACTCCTAGGAGTCACCCTCATCCTGGGTCTCTGGGACTTATTAATACTCTTCCTTTGCTGGTGAGATTGCAAACTTGTAAAACCACTCTGGAAATCAATCTTGCAGTTTCTCAGAAAATTGAAAATATTTCTACCTGAAGACCCAGCTATGCTGCTCATGGACATATACCCAAAAGATGCTCTACCATATCCTCAAGGACATGTGCTCCACTGTGAACATAGCAGCCTTGTCTGTAATAGCAGAAACTGGAAGCGATCCAGATGTTCCTCAGCCAAAGAATGGATACAGAAAATCTGGTTCATTTTCACAATGTAATACTATTCAGCTGTTAAAAACAAGGACATCGTGAATTTTGCAGGCAGATGGATGGAACTAGAAAATATCAGAGTGAGGTTTTCTTTCTTTGTTGAGAGGTGAATATATACTTCTATGGCCTACTAATTTTGACATCTGAAGTCCTGATAGGAAAGCAAAGGGAATTTTCAAGAAATAAACATGAAGAACATGAAGTTAGTTGGGAGCTACACTGTGCTGCACTTCTGCCTTTCTCTTTAGATTTCACTGCCTGCCCCTAACTCGTGCACCCACCAGGATATGCACATGGCAATCCCAATAGGTTTTAGTCTCTTCTGGACTGAATGCTTTTAAATATTAGAAATCTGTGATTTCTCCTTTCTCATGCTTTCTAAATGATTTTGGAGAAAGCATGCAAAAGCCCAGTTCCATTTGTCACCTTGTCAGGATCTTTTTTCTTTTAAGACAGGATTTCCCTGACTGTCCTGTATCCTTATTCTGTGTAACAGGCTGGCCTCAAACTCAATGATCCATCTGTGTTTGCATCCAAAGTGCTGGAATCAGAGGCAGGCACCAGCACATGTCAGGATCTTAAAACAAAATATCTATCTCTCTCTCTCTCTCTCTCTCTCTCATTTTCATTCCTCATGGTCTCCTTTTCCACTTGTTTTGAGTTTCCCATGACAATTTAAAATGATGAGAATAAAAATGAAGCACATTTGCCATGCAGTGTGCAGAACCCTACACCATAAGTAAATTTCTTCTCTCTGGGAAACTATCTTATATACACTTTATCCTAGAGAGACTGTCAGACAGAGCTTTTGAAAATTCAAAATTATTTTACTTGATTATTCATGAATAAAATATGCTCAGTCACACAAAGACAACTACTATGTAATGCTACTCAAATGAAGTACCTAGAGTAATCAAATTCATAGAAACATAAAATATAAGAGAGAATAGAAAGAAGGAAGATATGAAAGTCAATTTAAAGCAAATATTGAAGTTTTGTTTTGAAAGGCAAAATACATGGAAGATTCATCATGTAACAAATATAACAAACAGTTTTAAGGCAGACAAGCCTGTGAGCACTGGTTAAACCACTACGGCTGCTCAAAGGGACCCTCCCCAAACCCTCAGGACACAGGAACCAAGGAGCGGCCTGGGTGGGAGACTTCTGGTTTGTTTCTGCATCTGGAACTGATCCTGTGCCACAGGGCTCCATACCCAAATAGCACAGGAAGAGAGATAGCCTCCCAGGAGTATGAACAAGCCTGTGAGTGCAGGTAAGACCAGCACTTCTGCTCAGAGGAACCCACTTAGAAACCTCAGAACACAGGAACTCAGGGGCAGCCTAGAACAGGAAACTTCCAGTTTCTGTCTGCACCCAGAGCTGATCCTGTGCCACAATACTATATACACAAATACTTCCAGAAGAGAGCTGGTCTCCCAGGATTGCTGACACACCTGTGAGTACAGGTAAGGCAACCATACTTTTCAAATTCCTGGCCTAAGAGGGACCCTCCCAGAGACATCAGAACACAAGAAACAAGGAACAGCTGGAAACAGGATCCCTCTGGTTTTTGTCTGCACCCCAGAGCTGACCCTATAACACAGCTCTCAAAATCTAAATTCCTCCTGGAGTGAATTGGTCTCCCAGGAGTACTGGCACAGAAGCTTGCAGGAGGGACAAGCCACAGTCAGATATAGCAAGGCCAGTCAACACTAGAGATAACCAGATGGTAAAAGTCAAGGGCAAGAACATAAGCAACAGAAACCAAAGCTACTTAGCATCATCAGAACCCAGTTCTCCCACAACAGTGAGCCTTAGTTACCCCAAAACACTAGAACGCAAGACTCTGATTTAAAATCACATTTCATGATGATGATAGAGGACTTTAAAAAGGACATAAATAACTCCCTTGAAGAAATACAAGAGAACACAGGTAAACAGGTACAAGCCCTTAAAAAAGAAACAAAAATCCCTTAAAGAATTATAGGAAAACACAACAAAACAGGTAAAGGAACTGAACAAAACCATGCAGGATCTAAAAATGGAAATAGAAACAATAAAGAAATCACAAAGGGAGACAACCCTGGAGATAGAAAACCTAGGAAAGAGATCAGGAGTCATAGATTTAAGTAGGCATCACCAACAGAATACAAGAGAGAGAAAAGGGAATATCAGGTGCAGAAAATAACATAGAAAACATTGACACAACAGTCAAAGAAAATGCAAAATGCAAAAAGCTACTAGCCCAAAACATTGAGGAAATCCAGGACACAATGAGAAGACCAAACCTAAGGATAATAGGTATGGGAGTGAAGATTCCCAACTTAAAGAGTCAGTAAATATCTTCAATAAAATTATAGAAGAAAACTTCCCTAACATAAAGAAAGAGATGCCCATAAACAAACAAGAAGCATACAGAATCCAAATATATTAGACCAAAAAAAAAATTCCTCCTGTAACATGATAGTCAAAAGATCATATGCACAAAACAAAAAAAAAGAATATTAAAAGCAGTAAGGGAAAATGTCAAGTAACATATAAAAACAGACCTATCAGAATAACACCAGACTTCTCACCAGAGACTGAAAGCTAGAAGATCCTGGGCAGATCTCAAACAGACTCTAAGAGCACACAAATGCTAGCCCAGACTACTATACCCAGCAAAACTCTCAATTACCATAGATGGAGAACCAAGATATTCCATGACAAAACCAAATTTACACAATATCTTTCCATAAATCCAGCCCTGCAAAGGGTAATAGGTGGAAAACAACAACACAAAGAGGGAAACTATGCCCTAGAAATAGCAAGAAAGAAATCTTCTTTCAACAAACTCAAAAGAAGATAGTCAGACAAACATAAAAATAACACCAAAAATAATAGGAAGCAACAATCACTCTTCTGTAATCTCTCTTAACATCAATGGACTCAATTCCCCAATAAAAAGACATAAAGTAACAGACTGGAAATGTAAACAGTGCCCAGCATTTTGCTGCACACAGGAAACTCACCTCAGTGTCAAAGACAAGCACTACCTCAGAGTAAAGAGCTAGAAGACAATTTCCAAGCAAATGGCACCCAAAAACAAGCTGGAGTAGTCATTCTAATATCAGATAAAATCAACTTTCAACCAAAAGTCATCAAAAAAGATAAGGAAGAACACTTCATACCCATTAAAGGAAAAATCTACCAAGAAGAACTCTAAATTCTGAACATCTATGCTCCAAATGCAAGGGCACCCACATTAATAACAGAAACTCTACTAAAGCGCAAAGCACACATTGCACCTCACACAATAGTAGTTGGAGACTTCAACACTTCATTCTCATCAATGGACAGATCATGGAAACACAAACTAACAGAGAAACAGTAAATCTAACAGAAGTTATGAACCAAATGGATTTAACAGATATCTATAGAACATTTCATCCTATGTCAAAAGAATATACCTTCTTCTCAACATCTCATGGTACTTTCTCCAAAACTGACCATATAATTGGTCGCAAAACAGACCTCAACAGATATAAGATTGAACTAATCTCATGCCTCCTATCAGATCACCATGGAGTAAAGGTGGTCTTCAATAGCAACAAAAACCACAGAAAGCCCACATACACATGGAAGCTGAACAATGCCCTACTCAGTGATACCTTGGTTAAGGAAGAAATAAGGAAAGAAATTAAAGACTTTTTAGAATTTAATGAAAATGAAGCCACAACATACCCAAACTTATGGGACACAATGAAAGCACCGCTAAGAGGAAAACTCAGAGCTCTGAATGTCTCCAAAAAGAACCTGAAGAGAGCATGCACTAGCAGCTTAATAGCACACCTGAAAGCTCTAGAACAAAAGGAAGCAAATACACCCAAGAGGAGTAGACAGCAGGAAATAATCAAACTTAGGGTTAAAATCAACCAAGTAGAAACAAAAATAACTATGCAATGAATCGACAAAACCAGGAGCTGGTTCTTTGAGAAAAACAACAAGATAAGAAAACCCTTAGCCAGACTAACCAGAGGGCACAGAGACAGTATCCAAATTAACAAAATCAGAAAAGAAAAGGGAGATAAACAAAAGAAACTGCGGAAATTAAGAAAAAATCATCAGATCTTACTATAAAAACATATACTCAACACAACTGGAAATCTAGATGAAATGAAAAATTTTCTAGGCAGATACCAAATACCAAAGTTAAACAGGATCAGATAAACAATTTAAACAGCCCCATAACCCCTAAAGAAATAGAAACAGTCATCAAAAGTCTCCCAACCAAAAAAAAAAAAAAAAGCCCAAGACCAGATGGATTTAGTGCAGAATTCTATCAGATATTCAAAGAAGACCTAATACCAATACTCTTCAAACTGTTCCACAAAATACAAATAGAAGCAATACTACTCAATTTGTTCAATGAAGCCACAGTTACACTGATATCAAAATCTCAAAAAGACGCAACAAAGAAAGATAACTTCAGACTAATTTCCCTTATGAATACTTCAGACCAACTTCCCTTATGAATATTGATACAAAAATACTCAATAAAATTCTCTCAAAGGGAATTCAAGAATACATCAAAATGATCATTCACCATGACCAAGTAGAGTTCATTCCACAGATGCAGGGATGGTTCAATATATGGAAATCCATCAATGTAATCTACTACATAAACAAACTCAAATTTTAAGAAAAGCACATGATCATTTCGTTAGATGCTAAAAAAGCATTTGACAAAATTCAACAACAAAAGGATCTCAAAGGGTTACAAATTGGAAAGGAAGAATTGAAAATATCACTATTTGCAGATGATATGATAGTATACTTAAGTGACACCAAAAACTCTACCAGAGAACTCCTACAGCTGATAAACAACTTCAGCAAAGTGGCCAGATATAAAATTAACTCAAACAAATCAGTAGCCTTCCTATACTCAAAGGAAAAATAGGCCGAGAAGAAAGAAATTAAGGAAACAACACCCTTCGCAATAGTCACAAACAATATAAAGAATCTTGGTGTGACTCTAACCAAAAAAGTAAAACATCTGTATGACAAGAACTTCAAGTCTCTGAAGAAAGAAATCAAAGAAGACCTCAGAAGATGGAAAGATCTCCCATGCTTGTGGATTGGCAGGGTTAATATAGTAAAAATGGCCATCTTGCCAAAACCAATCTACAGATTCCACACATTCCCCATCAAAACTCCAACTCAATTCTTCATAGAGTTAGAAAGAGCCATTCTCAAATTTGGTTGGAATAACAAAAAACCCAGGGTAGAGAAAACTATTCTGAACAATAAAAGAACTTCTGGGGATATCAGCATCTCTGACCTCAAGGTGTAATACAGAGCAATAATGATAAAAACTGTATGGTATAGGTACAATGACAGGCAGATAGGTCAATGTAATAGAATTGAAGACCCAGAAATGAATCCACACACCTATGGTCACTTGATCTTTGAGAAAGGAAGTAAAACCACCCAGTGGAGAAAAGACAGCATTTTCAACAAGTGGTACTAGATCAACTGGTGGTCAACTTGTAGAAGAATGCAAATTGATCCATTCTTATCTCCTTGAACAAAGTTTAAGGCCAAGTGAATCAAGGAACTCCACATAAAACCAGATACACTGAATCTAATAGAAGAGAAAGTGGGGAAAAGTCTCAAACATGGGCACAGGTGAAAAGTTCCTGAACAGAACACCAATGACTTATGATCTAAGACCAAGAATCTACAAATGGGACCTCATAAAACTGCAAAGCTTCTGTAAGGCAAAGGACCCTGTCAATAGGATAAAATGGCAAAAAAAAAAAACAGATTGTGAAAAGATCTTTACCAATCCTATATCCATAGAGGGCTAATATCCAATATATACAAAGAACTCAAGAAGTTAGACTCCAGAGAACCAAATAACCCTATTATAAATTGGGGAATAGAGCTAAACAGAGATTTCTCAACTGAGGAAACTCAAAGAGCTGAGAAATGAAAAACACCTAAAAAATGTTCAACGGGGAAATAAAATCAAAACAACACTGAGATTCCACCTCACTCCAGTCAGAATGACTAAGATGAAAAACTCAGGTGAGAGCAGGTGCTGGCAAGGATGGGGAGAAAGTGGAACACTCCTCCTTTGCTGGTGGGATTGCAAGCTGGTACAAGCAACCTAGAAATAGTCTGATGGTTCCCCAGAATATTGGACATGGTACTACCTGAGGACCCAGCCATATCACTCCTGGGAATATACCCAGAAGATGTTTCAACATGTAATAAGGACACATACTCCACTATGTTCATAGCAGCCTTATTTATAATAGCCAGATGTCCCTCAACAGAGGAATGGATACATAAAATGTGGTACATTTACACAATGGAATACTACTCAGCTATTAAAGACAATGACTTCATGAAATTCGCAGGCAAATGGATGGAATTTGAGAATATCATCCTGACTGAGGTGAGCCAGACAAAAAACAACAAACGTGGCATGTACTCACTGATAAATGGATATTTGCTCAACTGTTCAGAGTACCCAAGATTCAATTCACAGACCATATGAAACCTAAGCAGAAGGAAGACCAAAATGCTTCAGTGCTTTTTAGAAGGGTGAACAAAATACTCCCAGGAGGAAATATGGAGACAAAGTGTGGAGCAGAGACTGAAGGAAAGGCCATTCAGAGACTTCTCCATCTGAGGATCCATCCCTTGTTCAGCCACTAAATCTGGATGTTATTGTGAATGCTGGGAAGTATTTGCTGATGGAAGACTGAGATGACTGTCTCCAGAGAGGCTCTGCCAGAACCTGACAAATACAGAGGCAGAAACTTGCAGCCAACCATTGTACTGAGCTCAGGGGTCCTTGAAGGAGGAGTTGGAGAAGGGACTGAAGGAGCTGAGGGGGTTTGCAGCCCCATGGAGGGAGCAACAATGTCACCAGGCCAGATCCCCCCAGAACTGGACCACCAACCAAAGAATACACATGAAGCAACCCATGGTGCTGGCCACATATGTGGCAGAGGATGGCCTTGTTGGACATCAGTGTAAGGAAAGGCTCTTGGGCCTGAGGGTGTTTGATGCCCCAGGGCAGGGGAATGCCAGGGTTAGAAGAAAGGAGTGGGTGGATGGGACAGCACCCTCATAGAGGCAGTGGGAGGTGGATGGAATAGGGGGTTTCCAGAGGGGAGACCTGGAAAGGGGAAAACATTTGAAATGTAAATATAGAAAATATGCAATCAAAAATAAATAAATAAAAAACAAAACAAACAAACAAAAACAGTTTTACTACTAAAAATAGTGGATATATTAATTTAATTTATGATTGGTTATTTGTCTCGCTTAAAAATAATGGATCTGGCAGTCAGTTGTGGAAATAAATTTAAGAAACCCTTTTCCAAAACGATTTATAGTGATGGAATAAACTTCAAGTAATTTGGTAATGAATCATGAGCAAGCCCCTATCAAGAGCCTCCTCATGAATATCCAGTCCAGTAGCTGTCTCTACAGGGTCCCAGGTTCCTGGAGAATGACAAGTACTCTTTTCATTTGTAAGTTTACAAGCTTAGGTTGCCTGGTTACAGTATGTCAGAGGGCTATACCTTAACTCCACATGATCCCCCAACTTCTCTCAGAATTCACATTCCTTCCTGGCAGTGTAGAACCTTCTGCCCTGTCATTGTCATCCAGAGCTCAGGAGAAGCCTGGCTGCATGCCCAATCTGAGGGGTACTCATCAATTATTTGGCATGAAACCTCCTCCCTCTTAGAACTCTAAGAACAGACTCCCATACCACTTCCTTATCTAGTGAACCAAACTTCTCTCATCAAAGGGCCCACAATATATCTGTATGTCTCTATAGCATTTGGGTCTGAACTCTCATCAGAGCCCATAAACTCTTGTCATAGCCAGTGGAATGCTAATTTCTATCTGTGGAATTAATAACTCTTCCAGTATATTGTTTAGCCCAAAAGACACCTTGTCTCAGTGTTTACTTTGCACCACAAATCCCAAACTTTCAATTATGGATTCAACATGATTTTATTCCCTAAACCATGTAAACTGAAAGTAACACAGGAGGAAATATATTATAATGTAAAGTGATAATCTGTGAACAGTGAGATTTTCTGTGGCATGCGTGCAAGCATTCTATAAACTAACTTGGCACTCTAATTGAGGCAAGTGCTGTAGCTAACTCACACTGGAAAAAGCAAGCACTCCTGGCTCAGTGTTCTACCCTAACAACAGCACACTGTTTAGATTTCAGAAATCCTTTTCTCTGAGCTCTTCATATGCATTACATTGCTCAGTCCTCCCAACAAACCAATGGATAGGCAGAATTTTAGTATTCTAGTTTCATGATGAGGAAAAAAAATAAACTCAGAGGTCATTTATAGAAGCTAGGAGTCCATAATATAATATATTATACATACTCAGAGCCTCCTAAGGTTAATCCCAGCTTTTTTCCCTTACCAATTGTAATGAAATCTGAATGAAAGAAAATGAGAATGGTTTGTCTTAATGATTTAGATTTGTATATCCTCATGTTGACTTGGAGCTTGTTCCACTTTACAGGGAGTGAGCTGTTGATACCATGTTTGTATATGATATGAGTGAGCAAAAAATTCCATAGAGAGTTCTGCTAAGAATGCCTTCTCTCCATGGAGCCTGTGGTGGCCCATTCTGTGGCCTCCAAGGTGGCCAGGAAACAACTAGGTAACAGCTAGGTGATGAGATCATTCCAGACATTAGCTGGTTAAAGTCAAGCACTTGGCAACCTCCTTGAGAATTTAGCTCAGAGAGCCATGACCATTCCTTAGGCCCATATTGACTCATTGATTAAAGTGTCCTGGGCTTGGTCAATGTTTTCCATAGTAAGTCATTTATAACACATTTTATTTGAGAAGTTTAGAATACTCTAAGAGCTAATTTAAATTATAAGTACCCTTGAAAGCCGTGACAGGAAATGACTCTCATAGCCTTTTAGCCTCTTGTAGTGATTTGCAATACACTTTCAGAAAAGGGCTTTTGAGTGACTTGGTTCATTCTATGTATATTTCACATCCAGAAGAACCCATAAATTGCATAGGAGAAATTATGAGGTGAAAGAATTCCTGCTTATTAAAAAATGTGACAAATACACAGACTTCCCATGGTCCAATAATCCAAAGTTTCTTGAGAATCCCAATATCGGCTTGAAGTCCACAGGCTCATTATAGACTTCGTGTGTGTCTTCTTACTAGCAGTGGAAATATTACCACAGAAATAGGATGCTAAATGTTCTCTCTCTCTCTCTCTCTCTCTCTCTCTCTCTCTCTCTCTCTCTCTCTCTCTCTCTCTCTTTCTCTGTGTGTGTGTGTATGTGTGTTTGTGTGTGTGAACATGTATGTAAAATCATTAAGTGCTCAACTCATTGGAGGTCACCCTAAAAAGCCTTCAAACAGTAAATGAATGACCCCTTGAAGAACTCTTAAAAACTTTCTCCTGTTAGTTCTGAAAGAGTTCTGAAAAATGTTTATTTGGAGGTTTTATTTTACCTGAAAAATAAACTTTTGAAGATGGTTTCTGACAAGTGCCAATCCCATCCTGATTTAATGCAGAAAATTCGGAGGTTTGACTCTACTTCAACTTTAAGGAGAGATGCTTCAATAAGATAACACAAAGAACTCCAAAAACATTTCTTACAATTGGGTTTGTATTTGAATAATATGGTAGCTTAGAAATAGTTTGGCTACCTTTTCCTGTAGAGTAAAGGGTAGATCTTGGCAGTTAGGATTGGATTTAATGGGGAGGGGGGGTCAAAGAATGGAATGAGTGAGATGTTAAGACAAGAAAACTGGAAAAGATCTAGTGTGTGATTATTTTGGATTTAGTCCAATGGGATCACCAGAGGTGTAAACAGACTATATAGTAGGGAGATTCTAATAATAGTGCCATATTCTTAGGTCAGATGATCGCAAAGAGGATGTCACCAAGAAGATCAAATACCTTCTAAAGAGTCCCATGGAGTTCTTTATGGTGGTAGCATAAGTTTCAAACATTAAAGAATCTATAAAAATGCTACATAAAAATAAAAAGTATTAAAGATCAGCGATCCTGGAATATAAACCTTTTGTCTCTGTCTCCTCCATTCTTTTCAGCCTATAGGGCCTCAATCATAGGTCAGCAAGACGAGAGGTCAGGGGTAAAGAATGAAAAGCATGTCCACTCACTCCTCCAGCTTCCAGTATGAAGTGGAGAACATGTGGCTTCAGCACGCAATTGATGTTTGGATTGTTGTATAGACACCAGCATTCTAAATGCAACAACAACATACTGTACCTGAAGACTTTAAGTTTCTTTCAGGTATTTTATTTTCTAAGCATGTCCATTGAATTGGAGAGAAAAATCTTTTCTTGTATTTTCTAGAGGATGATGATAGGAGACAAAGCCTGAGTTGCTTCATGTTTGATCCCTTGTCCTATGTCTCATCTCATAGATGTCCTTCGTATCCCCTAAGATCACACAGAAAGTCTTTCTCATGATGACAAGAAAGCAGGTTTGAAGTTAATATATTTTCTATTTTCTACTAAGGTTTCCAGGTATGCCCTTTCATATCACACACACACACACACACACACACACACACACACACACACACACACACACCAGAAACATAAAGCATAATATAGCATTAGTATTATGTGGGGGAGATTTGCATTCATTGCTTGCCTGTGTTACTGGGTGTCATGCCTGTACTTTAACTGGAAACCTTCCAGGACCCTCTCCTGCTTATTGGATTTCATTGAAGCCATTACACCTTTTAAAATGTCCAAAGATGAAGCCATCAATAGCTACAATGAATCCAGTCTACAAATTAAAGCGTGGCACCCGTTATCTGACACTTTGATATCGAGATTTAAAAAGCCGTTTCAATCGAAACCACACAATAGGATTCAGGTTTCTGAGGACCTTGCACTTGCTTTCTACAGGAGGCAGAGATTAAAACTAAGAGAAGCTGATTTGTGGTAACTTCTTTTGAAAACTTTAGAAGTAAGATCTTGGACAAGAAGCCCTCTCTGCATTCTCTGTCTCATCACCTAGCAATGGAAAATATCAGATGGATAATGAGAACCAAATCAACTAATGAAGAAAACTCGTCTTTCAAAACCAGAAATACTTACAAATGCCACTATTCCTGGAGAGAGTATAGGAATTGGTGTGTTTAAATTTATATTTAACTGTATTCTGTTAACACAGGAAGTAAATTGCATGGAAATTAATCTCTGGTGAACTCAAGCTTAGATGGGCAAAGGAAAAACAGTGGGGCCGGAAGTCTAAATGACTTTAAGATGCCATCCCATTGAAGCATTTCTAGATCCCTCCTCTCCAAGTGTTAAAAGACTTTTCAGTATTTGACTGTCAACATTAGGGTGATGCTTACAAGTGGAGAGACAGCTAAAAGATGAACTTGAAAGAACAAGAAACAGCAGATTAGGTATTGGGGATGTGACTTAGTCATTAGAATGCTTGTTTAGCATTCCAAATATATTAGGTTTGATCTCCAGCATCACAAAAACTACTTTGGTGGCACACACAGGTTATTCTGGTACTTGGAATGAAGGGGCATGCATGTTAAAAGTCCAAGGTCACCATCAGCTATATAGTCACTTTGAGTCCAACCTGAGTTATATGAGTCCCTGCTTCAGGGAGAACACAAAGAAAGAAAGAACCTATATGAAATAGTTCAAATCACAACTCAAGATGTGATCTTCAATGATACATAACATGACAGCAAAACTTTTATTTCTAAAGAGCTGTTACTTTTCCATGCTCCTCAAAGCAGGGCTACTAGATAAAGGGATGCATGGGTTTACTGTACAAAGAGCTCCAGGGATTGATTCTGGAGGTTTCTATGCACTAGCTTCAGCATTCATTCCTCAGCTGCATCTTCAGATTTCTGATAGTCTGTCCATATTCCTTTTCAATCTACTATACTGGCCATTGTTTGAATTATTTCAGCCAGCAGTCGTAAGCAAAGCCCATTTGAACTTAATTTAGCATTGTTCACTCCGTCGCTGTTTTATCATTTCTTCTACGATCCTCATCAAAAAGTTCCTTGCAAAATTCAGCAAGTAAAACCTTTAATATCTCCCCTTACACAGGCATACTTCTTCCTCTAGTCTCTTTAAAGATAAGAGTGACTTCTGCAAGAGCATCCAGCAAACGAACTGATCCACAACATAGCTGTGTGATGTCTAATACGCTGAGAAATTGTATTACAGAAAAACCTTTGGTTAAGAGCTCAGAGAGGAAGGTAAAGACATTTAAAAAAAAAAACAGAAACTCAGAGGAGACAAATGGGGCTTGATGAGCCCCTGAGATGAATACCACAGCCTAATGCGAGCAATCAGCAGGTTTGTGGAGAATATGCTGATATCTGCAGAACAAAACGCAGTGGCAGAGGAGAGCTTACAGATAAACACGGGAGCTCAGAAATATTGCTGCTAGAAAAGCCTTGACATTTTGACCATCTCTTATGGTTGCAGGTTGACAGGAAATGAAGGAATCTGCTTTTGCAATTGATTAGCTTTCCTGTAATAAATTCATCCAAAGAGGTATTTCAGAATTCTCCTATCTCACAGCAATCAGCCGGGAAACCCTCATTAATAAGAATATTTTACCACAAGATGACCAAAGCTAACAGGAAACACACACACACACACACACACACACACACACACACACACACCAAAAAAGAAAGATAGAAACAAACAAACTTTGAATCAAGAATTTATTATTGGTTGTAAGAGAACTCAATTCAGGACCTTGACTGACTGCAATCTGTTGACTGTGTTCATTAACATCCCCCCTTAGTCTTTCTGGATTTCTTGCTGCCAGCAAGCATCAGTAACAAAAACCTGCACTCTGGGTTATCTTTCAAATGTTTCCAAACAAAACTGAATGAACAACAACAACAAAATAAATCAATATAATGTGTTCACACCTATGTGTAAGCATACGTGATCCCACTTTCTTCTTATGATATACAATAAAATTATGTCTGGCTTGTGGGATTCTAATACTCTCCTCTTGCTGGAGTGGAGGTCCTTAATCCTTGGTGTTTGATGAACATAGTCATGTATTATTTCTTATTTGAAGAACCTTAAACAGGGCCGATCGATCTCTGATTAGAACAGTATGTACGAGGTTACGGAATTTTGTTCACAGATAAACTTATATTCTTCTGAAACCCTAGAGATAGAGTGGTAGATACCTGGGTAAGCTCACCATATCTTTCATTGAAGAATGTAAAACTCAATCTCTTCACAATGTTGGGGATTCTATAGCAGAGCCCTCTGTTCTTAGGAACAAACGGCAGTTGTATGTCATTTCCCTATTCTTGGCCCTTTCATCTGAAGACAGATCACTCTGGAAAAGCAAAGATTTGGCTACTTTGTTCCAACTTAACATGACTCTTAAAAGCTGTCCTAGCATAGACTCACTGTAAAAATTGCTTCAACCTCTTTTAAGATGGTGTTACACAAATGGAACTGCTCCAGTTCTCTGCCAGATGTCACTTGACCTCTTCCCTTCTGTGGGTGCACACCTTACACTCCTCCAATGTCTTTTGGCATGCAAACCCACATTTCAGAGCTGGCTTCCCTGGAAATGCAGACAGCTATTTTGTTTCAATATATATAATACAAGCAAACCTAATGAAGCTCTTTATTAGATCAGGAACTATGGAAAGTGTCCTAAATGATAATGATCCCCTCCAAAGTATCATATAACATTTATCTAGAATAAGAGGCCACTTGATAAAAAATGAGTATTTATATTGTTGCTTTCATATTCTCTAGCCAGTTATTCTATAAGTTAGAAATTATAACAATATTTCTAGATTATATATATGTATATATGCATATGTATATATATGTGTATGTATATGAATATATGTATGTATATATATATATTTATATAAAATCGATTGAATTGGCATCCCTTACCTAGACCCTAAGAAATGACTTTCATTTATATTTAAAATAGCAAATCAAGGTCAAGGTCCAGGTCATGGTGAAGGAAACCAGTAGAGCCATCCATATATTGGTTAGCTTCTGGTAACCAGAAAAGGTAGAGCATATGCAACAAAGACATTTAAACATTTCACGACACATGGGAACTGTGAAATTGTTAAGCCTTTGCCATTTGTAAAGGCCAGTTTATCTGTACTGTAGAAAAATAATCAATAAACTAGTTAGTACAGTAAGAAAATAGAACAGGATTTCACCAAGGCTGTCAACTGTGAGGGACATCACAGAGAGTAAAATGACTCAATAATAGATATTCCCACTGCAGACCCTTTGGAGAAGGGGGAAGGGTTGGGTCTTAAGGTTTTCTGGACACAGTGTATTGAATTACTTTCAATAATTATTCAACATGGTGCATTTTTAGAGTTGTACATCAGAGTTGCTCACCACCAAAAAACAAGTGTTAAGGTCATTTTATTATTTAGCCTGGTATACAATGCCAAATTCCAGAAATGTCTGGAAGTGGGCAACATTTTTTTTTTAAATTCTGGTTATAGGCTAGTTTTAGCCTCTCACCATTTCTCCTGAATTGGTAAGGTGTGGCGTCTGAGATCTACTTAAGAAGTATGTATACCATGCCATCTGCTGTGGCCCCAAACCAAAAGTGGCACAGAACTGGAGTCTATAACCTCAATGCAAGGGTTTTAAGGAGTGGATGGCTAATGTTTTCTTCTTCTCATTCTGTTCTTTTCCTTCCTTTCATTTCCTCACTTAGCCATACAAAAAATAACTAACAATATTTTCTCTCTCTGTGTGTGTGTGTGTGTGTGTTTGTGTGTGTGTTTAATTTATTGTTAGAGTTGTGTTCAAGTGTTAAAGCCATTTCTGGGAATGAAGCCTAGATAGTTTTATTTGTAAAAGCTACCACTGTGATTCTGTAGCATGTCAGGCATTGAACCCTTCATCCAAGAATCAAGTGTCTATTATTCAGAAGACCTAATGGGTGATCGATCCCTCTCATCAGCTATACCAACAACTGTTAGCCAACTTTACTAGTTGGACCATGATGTTTTGGTATCACTTCTTAAAGAGTCATTGTTAACTTTGTTATGATGCCATGGCATTCTAAGGATGGTAGAGATACATGGCCTAACATTGCAGGAAGTTCTTGGTGATACAGTATTTCTGATTCTTGGCTGCTCTGATGTTTCCACTTCAATAGCAGGTACCTGATTGTACTGCCTAGTTTTGTGTGTCAATTTGACACAGGCTGGAATTATCACAGAGAAAGGAGCTTCAGTTGGGGAAATGCCTTCATGAAATTCAGCTGTGGGCATTTTCACAATTAGTGATCAAGATGGGAAGGTCCCTTGTAGGTAGTACCATCTGTGGGCTGGTAGTCTTGGGTTCTATAAGAGAGCAGGCTGAGCAAACCAGGGGAAGCAAGCCAGTAAGGAACATCCTTCCATGGTTTGTGCATCGGCTCCTGCTTCCTGATCTGCTTGAGTTCCAGTCCCAACTTCCTTTGGTGATGAACAGCAGTGTGGAAGTGTAAGCTCAATAAACCCTTTCCTCCCCAGCTTGCTTCTTGGTCATGATGTTTATGCAGGAATAGAAACCCTAAGACACTGATCTTTTCTATGCCATGGTATACTCATTATTACAGGAATATCAGTAATGACTGATTTCTTATCTGATTATTTCTGTTTAAAATCTCAAAACTAAAGATGAAATTATTCCACAGCACAGTTTACAGGTATTTACCCTTCTTACACTTTTAATTGCCCATGTTAATCTATATGTTTTGATTCTTTACCTGATCTAACACAAGAATTTCTTTTGTAAAAGTACCTATACCCAGATATAATTCTATAGCTAGAATTTTACTGGAAGAAAATCAGTCATCGTGGCTGATTAGTTTATAAGGAAGTAAGATGTCATTTAAAGGCCCCTTTGACTTTTAGTCCCATCTATTCCTTTAAGAGACATTTTCCTTCCTTATAAACTAACCAGCCATGCTGAGTGATTTTCTTCCAACAGGTATATGTCTTTTCAGACTCTTACCTGGTTTCTTAAATATTTCCACATCCCTCTTTCCCTCATACACCCAAAAGGCAGCTTACATGTGGTCTTTGACCCACTCTCTTTCATCTCTGTGCTAGGAGAAATGTACCTGAAGAGTAATTCATGAGTCCTTCTCTCTCTGAACATTCTTGACTCCACTGTCTTGGGGCATCACTTTTTGTAATACAGATTTTTGTTTCATGATTTCCTTCAGTTGTCACAGAAAGACACAAAATGAAGAGTATTGATTCTGCCCCCCCATAATCACATGTGGCAGAGACTACTTCAGAGAAATTTAGTTAGAAAGGCCAGTGGTTTATTTGTGTTTCTTGGTTAATAAGATAGAATGGGACACATTTCTGATTGTTTACTAATTGATAACAAGAACTCTGTAATTTAATTTCACATGAAATACATGCATCTGAAAAAACCACATTGAAAACATGTCAAATGAAAAGTTTGTTCAAACTTTAAAACAATGATTCTAATGAGTTGTGTGTATGAAACAAATACAACTTAGTCCATAATTCATGACCTAGTTTACCTAGCACTTTCTGCAATTCATCTTCCAAACTGACCTTGAAAACATTTCCTCCATCTTACCCCAGTCATTATTTTTTTAGTGTCATTCAATGAATCTTCTGTTGATATTTTTCTCTTACTTCATGTGTGTGCACCTGAGTATATGTGTCACGTGTCTGTAACTACAGATGCAAGAATAGGGCAACAGGGTATCAGATCCTCTGGGAACTGGAATTACAAGTAACTGTATGCTACTTGCTGTGAATATTAGGAACTGAACCCAAGTACTCTACATGAGAAGCAAGTACGCTTAGTCATCAATCCATCATTCCCAGCCCGTATTCCTATTTCTTAACTGTAGTCAAGTTGCCATGATTATCGGTCTCCTAGATGCTCTACCAACATGCTAATTTAGCATGTATCTAAGTGATCTGACTATATCACTGAAAATAACTTTACAGACATCTGTCAACATATCTGCATTCCACCCTACCTCTAATTACCCTATTGAAGTTACTATAACCCACTCGTTTCTTCTAACTTGTTTTCTCTGCTCCATCAAATACAATGAGCCATCTAAGAAGACAAAACTACCATGATACTCTTTCATTTAAAATGTTTCATTGTCTAGCTCCCAGAATACATAAGGATCATTGAGACCCCCTATGAAGCCTTCTTTAGGCTGATCTAGTCACCTCTATTCAGACTCCAGGTTTTTGTTTCTTATATACATCAAGACTTTCCCTACCTCCATTCCTGGCTTGCTTCTCCCACCACTTAGGATAGTCTCATTATTATTCTCAACTTATCAGGTACTATCCAACTTTCAGGACCCAGAATGGATTTCAGACTTCTAATGGACCTGACTCTTTCTTCTCTGACCACCAAAAGCCACTAAATATTCTTCTAACTCTTGCAACTTTAATCTCATAGGATATGTGTGTCCTAATCCACTAATCCATCATAATATTCCTGAAATTGGCCACAAACACATACTCAATAAATGTGTCCCAAGTTCTTAATCCAGAAATAAGTGTGAAAATGAGATCCCAGAAGGATCAATCATATTTTGGAAGATGAAGAGGAGGAGGAGGAGGAGGAGGAGGAGGAGGAGGAGGAGGAGGAGGAAGACTAAGAATAACAAGAACAAGAACAAAAACAACAAGAAGAAGAAGAACAAGAAGAGGAACAAAAGAACAAGAACAGGAGGAACTAAGGAAATCAACTGAAGATAACACAAGCCAAGGAAACTATAGAAAATAGAATTTCAAGCAGGCCATGACAATAGCAAAAGGGAATGAAACAAGTGATTCTATAGAATCGCTTCATCTCAAAAATTGGGAAACTAAGGCATGAGAAATGAAAGCAACATAACAGATACTAAATGTTAATTTTGAAGCTTGGCTGAATCTAGGGCCCACTGCTTTCTGACACATTTTATTTTGAGTTCTATAATTTGGCATATTCATGAGAAGCACTGATATAATTTGATTATATTAATTTTCCCTAATTAAGTTTATTTGGGAAAATTGCAGAGATGCTCTCTTTTCTTTCCCACTCATGATGACTCTGAGGTTGACATTTTCCAGCCACTGGCCATTTCCTCCTGCATCTACTCTGCTCCTGATTATCCTTCACAATGGCTTGTTTTCAGTCTTCAAAATCCCATGCATTATGTCAAGTAAAATATTTGGATAAGGCAAACTATTCAGTAAAATTCTGCATGGTACATCAATTTGCATGGTACTATTAATGTTTTGTTGATTAAAATGAATGCCCAGACATCAAATCAAAGAAATGTGAGTCAAGAAAAAAATACAAGTTGTGCATTTTGATATGACTTAGTCATGGCTTATCTTATCTCAATATAGCTCGTGTGCCATATATATCACAATTTCCTGAGGGGAAAAACACCCAGAATCTCCCACTTTACCTGCTTGTCATAGAGGATGAAACTCTGAAGTTTTTATAAATGTGAGACATGAAGTTGTGATAACTTCCTAAAAGCTCCCCTCTTTTACCTTTGGATTTGATTAAAATGTTTTGCAGATATGTATTCCTTCCATACACGTTCCATAGGAAGAGTCTATTTTTTTTGCACCATTAATTGTGTGCTTAGCCATGGGACATTATTTCACCAACAGAATGTTATAAGAAGTTATTCAAACACAGACAGAAAATAAGTTGGTCTCTTGAGCCTCAGCATTGCCATGAATGACCTTTCTCTGACCTCCTCCTCTTAGTCCTAATAGGAACACATGTGAAAAAACAGCAGCAACAAAAAAATAAAACAAAATAAAAAATTATGATTTTGTACAAGGTCTAGACAATCAACTTGGGCACTTTTCACAGCCTGCATCCCCCAGCTACTAGCTGCTTAATAAATTCAAGAGTAAATGTTAATTTCTTTTGAGACACTGACTCTGAGTAGACTATCTTGTAGAAACAAATGGTTAATTCAACCCCTGACTCATAGGGTATACTTGGACCCCCATGCCTGTTTTTATGACCCTACTACACACATGGCTATGGGGCTGGTCCTTGCCTTTTGCCATTGTTTTGGCAATTTTACTATTTTCTTGGGCTGTTTCAAATCCTGTTTGGTTATCATTGCCTTTGCCATTGGTATTGTCAATTGATTTCTTCAGTTCCATCTTTTTTTATTTGATTTGATAGTTCTAGTATATCATTTTTATACTTCCATTCATTTGTGTTTTCCATTTGCTTCTCTCCAAATTGCTTTACACCTTCACACTTCCATCTCCTATGTGTCTTCTGCTACCCATTCCAAAATGTTCTTATTGTTACCTCCCTAGTTTCTAATACTTAGTCTTTGTGGAACAGTTTCACAGCTGTATTCTGCTTATCTTTTATTCACTGAGTTTGTCTAGAAGTGGAAAAGGGCTTGAAATCTTGAATTTCCTAGGTAACTTGATTTTCCTTTCTAGAGCAAGTGGTCTACCCATCCCCAGCTGCTCAATTACAAAGCTTACTCATGAGTCTAAGCTCCTCTCTCTTTGAACAGTTGGAAGGAAATAGGAAGTAGAAGAGGAGTGCAGCAGGAGAGAGAAGGAAGAGCCAGTGGACCTTGTCATGCTTATCTATGCTCTCTGAAATACAAGTTGGAAAAAACAAGGCTTAAAAAATTGCCTTTATATCAGGACTGAAAACCAAGTGCCTGTTTGTCTGCCAAAATTTTGAAATGTGTGTGATCCCTCTCCATTAGCTCACAGCAATGTTGGAGATAGATTTGAAGAACCTGGATCACATCACCAACTTAAGATGCCAAAAGACAGCTCAAGACGGCCATCCATATGCTTCTCTGAGTTAATTTAGAACACAGAGAACAAAGTAACCAAACTGTCCCCAGTGAACCCTGCCTATCAGAATGGAAGGGTAGATGAGTCCTGGGAGGATTTTAAGGCTCTCAGTGGAACTCCAGGATGATTTCCTGATGGAGTAAAAGGAAATAGTGAGGGGACATAGAGACTTTAAACTCCTAATTGCTGCTATTTTCTTTGACTTAGTGACAATTGCTCAATAAAAATTCATGATGTCTAATATAGGACCAGCAGCTGCTAGGCTTCTGAGTAGAAATTATATGCAGTAACAACAAAGGATACAGCAATTCCTCAACCTCCTACAAAAACCTCTGGAGACTCAAGAAGGTCTGAGAGTATTCAGTCCATTGTCCTAAAACATCAGAAGGTGTTTACAGACTGTTACAACATCAGAAGCAGCAACAGCATCTTTGAAATCTCCATAAAATCCCCCTGCCATATAATGAATTCTTTTAACCAATGGAAATAATTCTTCATTCTCCCTATTATTCAACACTCATGAGACAAGCTGAAGATTAGAATAAGTGGCTGTATTGTACTATGAATTTTAACATACATTTCTCCTCGATTCAAAGATAAGTGTTAGATGGGTATATTGAGCATTTCCTAGACAACCTGAATAATTGCCCATTGACATCTCATACTACCATTCTCCTGTCCTCTTTCTTTTTATTGGGCAATGCCTTAAATTTTTTTAGAGTACTGAGGATCAGAAGAGATGGATTTTAAAGCAATAAAATATATAAACTCACTCTTTTATAGGCCTTTAGCACAAGAACCTGCTTTACAGAACGAGTTCTTTCTGGAGACCCTGAGAGAGCATCTTCTCTAAACCTTGCTTTTTATGTTCTGGTGCTTATAGGTAACTGACATAATTTCTCAGTCTGTGGCTATGTAACTCCTATCTCTCCCTAAGGTTCTTTGTTATTTCCATTTTCAAGTCTCTTTATAAAGACATTTAGTATTGCATTTAATCTAGAATGATCTCATTTTTAAAACCTAAGCTAAATGACATATGCAAGGATCTATTTTCTACATATAGTCATACTTACATCTTATAAGTAAACCTATCTTTTTGGGAATGTCATTCAACTCACTACAGATATTCCATGCTGTCTTCAAATCTTCAAGTCTTCAGTTCTTCCTTGCCTTCAGCTATGAGTGATTCACTGTGCTTGGTTTTGGATTTTGAGGTGACCAGTAGAAATACCATGCGCTGTTCATACTTCATTATAAGCTGGTCTTGCAATTGAACACAATAAACCACCTACAGGGCCACTGCTTACCTTAATTGCCTGTCTACTGCTGTTACAAAACACCAAAAGCAAGGCAGCTTATAAAAGAAAGCTTTTAATTAGACTTGCAGTTTCAGAACACTAGAGTCCATGATAGCAGACCAAAAGCATGGTGGCAGGAGAGCTCACACCTCAAACTATAAGATAGAGGCAGAACACATATTGGGAAAAGCACTGAGAGTGATTGGAAATCTCAAAGTCTGGCCTCAGAGACATGTGTCTTACTGCAAGGCCACATCTCCTAATCCTCCTCAAACAGTTTCACACTGGGAACCAAGTATTCAGAGATGAGCCTATGAGGGCAATTCTTATATAAGCCACTATTCTTCTTCTCTGGTGGTTTTATTCTCACACAGGATGCCCAACTTCCCTTCCCTTTCTCTCCTCCCTTCTTTTCCCATTCACTCCTCTCCTCTTTGATCCTTTCCTGCCTAGCCTCATTTCACCTCTTATTTCCACTGGTCTTCTCTCCCTTTTCCTCCTCTCCTTTTTCTTCCCTTCTCTTTTTTCAGCAGCAATGAACCTGGGCCAATCAGACCTCACAAACTCATGATACCATGGGCACTAATGATCTCTATACTATAGGTCTAAGAGACTCATCAATCTGGACACCTAAAAGTACATTAGACATGTATTGACTGTCCTATTGCAACATTTAATGATTTCTTAAACTAGAGTAGATTTTTTTTGTCATTTTTAATACCTTTGGTTTCTTCTGCTAAACTGTTACCAGAGATCGCAAATTCTACCTGATTTTCATTCTGGGATTCTGATATCATATGCACGAAAGACTATAAACTATCTTGGTGAATGGAGTACTTGTCACAGCCCTATGGGAATTATTGTGCCAGCCAGCATTCCTTAGCCAGAATCACTCAGAGAATTCCCAGTGATCAATTCCATTTCACTTATTAATTCAATGTAATCTCTCTGACACTTAATACTAAGGTTGTATTGTATTCATTTGTGTTTATTGTAATATGACTCCATAATTGCCTCTAACCAACTTTATTTATGCATTATTATTGGGGCTTCTCTAAAACTGGCAGTTTAAGAGTTTCAAAATGGTGTTTAGAACATCCTGAACTATTTCCTCAAAATAGGACATGCTGTGAGAGTTGTATCTTCTATATCAATATGCATTCACATGTGTTTCTATGAAATGAGACACACTTAGACACAGATCATGCTTTTTCATTCTGCATTTACTCCTTTGTCTGTCCAGTATTTCAACCACCCCTTCTCTCTTCATCCATATATGCTATAACACTTGCATCAAGCATCTAACTGTGGTGATTGACTGGCTGAGCAGATTTCTGTATAGCTTCTGAAAAATAAGCAGATGTCTGTGGGATCCAGACCATGACACAGTATGGGCCCATTTGCTGCTTTAGTACATAAAACTCACTGCTTTAATTCCAAGACCAAGCTCTCTTACTCCAAATCCCAGAGTGTAGCAGCACAGCTATAGAAAAATTGTGCTACACTGGCTTAGGATTCTTGACTCTTGGAGGTTGCCCAAATCTGAACATTATCTTGTCCTCAAGATTTAACTTCTGCCCTGGTTCCTAAAATGCTCTGATCTAATTATCTGCCGCTGTTTTGTCTACTCTTCAGGGAGATAATGGTCTTGGATGCTACTCCATAGAGTCTCTTCTGGCTAACGTTGTGTAATATGCATTGCATTAGCTCTGTCTTCTCCCATTAAAAGCTGGGAACATCATGGACAATTCATTAAGTTCACTACTTTCTAGAAATATCTTTTACAATAAAGCTCTTTCAAGAATAACTTTTAAAACCATATTCATAAGACATGCATCAAAGTAAGCATACCTACAGATTTCCACTTCGGTGAAGCGTTTTGCTGTGATTGCTTAGATAGTCTTCAGAAAATATAGAATTGTCCCAACAGTTCCAATATTGCAGAGGAAAATTAAGTAAAATATTCATCCTCCTGTTTTCTTGTAGTTTGTTTAAACATAGTCCATAAAATCATTGAATAAGAAAGTAAAAAGACAGGGGAAATTTTAGAAATTTCTTTTAAATATCCTGTTTCAGGGTTGTTAACTTCATGTGAAGGACACATATCCAGAGCTTATCTCATCATGGACAAATAAAATAGGTCAGAAAGACTAGACTTATAGAACACACAGAAATCATCCTGACATGGGAACTAAGATGGAACTCTGCTATGTTCTACATGCCACATCCAAGAGTGTAATGTCTTCGTACAAACTGGACATAGCCAAGACATAATACTTAGTATATGGATAAAGAAATCACCTTTCATGTTGCAAACTATGGGTATTGGAAAGAAATTTATCCAATGGAAATGCATATTTTAAAGGGAATTATTATTATATCCTTTATCAACATGACAGAGACCTGGTCAGTTGGCTTCTTTAAAATAACAGGCACACTGACTATCTTAAATTCCGTGAGTCTAGAGACAGGAAAAAAAAAAAGAGTGGTATGAGAGTTCTTTATCTACTAAGACTTTTCTATTTCTAGATTGGCTAAAATTCCAGACATCTTTATCTACTTATTATGACACTTCATTCCCCACTGACTTGTATCTTTGATTGGCATGCCAGCATTGAAGCATTATATTTTGGCTTGTCTATGTAATTCTAAAGAAATTGCCTGCCTTCAAACTTAATTTGGTGCCTGTCTCTACTGTCTTTAAAAAGACAGATAGCAATATAATGCATAGACATCAATCCTTCTTTTTCTCTTTCCTATATACTCTGATATTCATTTGAATTTAAACCATTGCAATCCCCCTACAATACGAAGAGCCCTTTATTTTTTTTTTGTCAGCTACTATGTAAAAGCCTTAATCATCATAGCAACTATGAAAACTATTTTCAGTGACCCACACGTTTGCTCAGAAGACAGAATGTTAACCTGGCACAAAGCTACATAATTTTTTTTTTACTCTAAAACTGTTGGTACCTATTCTGAGACTGGTACCAAGCAATGGATACTGGTTCTGCTGACTCTGTTGAAGAGAAAGAGAAAGTTGGAAAGGCCAACCATTTTCTTATCTGACTTTCATACTTTTTCTGATATATCTTTCCAGATCCACTGCCTTGATACTGACATTACTCATCCTGAGAGTTAGTGAAGATGGAGAGGTCAGAGTTTCAAGAAAGCATTACCATGCACCATGCCCTGAGGTCAAATTCAGAAATAGCCATTCCTAAGGTTGACTCATATACACAGAAATAGAGAGACTCCTAATCCATACCCCATGTTCTGTGTATGGCAGTCTGGCTTGTGCCATTTTGGTGTTGTGGTATTACTATTTTTGATGACACCTTAGATCAGCAGGTAGGGGTGGAGTGGTTTGAATGAGGGAGGGGGAGGCATCCTTTCTTCCCTAATTCCCTTGGATTGCAGCAGTAACCAGAGATAATATACACATCTTTGCTTTTAAATTGTCCTCAGAAAGCCAGTGCTGGATGCAGCTTATTCTTACTCGAAGTTATCTTCATGATTCTCACATACAGTTGTTCACAATAAAATAAAATGAATATAAATGGCCTAGGGTCATTCCAGAAAAATAGGTTTGGCCAAATTCTCCTTTCCTTCCATTATATATCCATCCTTTAATGCCTTGTCAGTGAGAAGAAACATCCCTTCTTCGCTGGTCATTTTTTCTGATACTCAGTTCCTCTGCTGTTCACTTGCGGTTTCCTCTTTCTAAAATCTGCATTTTTTTTTACATCTGAAAAAAATCTGAAATTGTGATTCCTTTTATAATTAGAGGACAGAAATGATGCCAACTGCCCAGAATGGTATCATCTGTGAAAGTGAGCACTGAACCATGTGTTCAAGGTAACATTCCCTGTTTGTTAACACAGGTGAGCCATTTGCATTGGCAACATCACATATGTCTAAATTTTAATTTAAATCAGAATACTAACTATTGCTAAATATCTTCTGCAACATTAAAACAAAACTAGGCAGGTATATGTATATGTGCATTGTATATGTGCAATGATACTTAAACGCATATGCATACATATAACTATACATTGCACAACTCAATTTGTGTTAATAGAAGTGGCCATATTATAAAAACCTCAAAGATTGAGAAAAGTAATTTATCATAAATGTACTCTGGTGTTAAATCTGTAGTTAAACATTTTTACAAAACATATATCCACGTCTCAATGGAAAAAGAAAAAGAACATTTACATTTATGCCAGATATTCTTACTACACACTTTAAAATTAAGTCATAAATCCTACTAGTCTTTGGACACTCCCCTTTTTCTTGGGGTAGTTTTCTCTTCGTGAGATGTTCTTGTCCTTTCTTTGATGTACATTTCCTGACCCCCTATATTGTGGTTGACCTTCCTCATCCTGAGGGACAGCAAAGATGAAGGTCTCAGAGTTCCATGGAAACAACACTACCTACCATGCATCCAGGTCAATATCACAGACATCAATTCCTATGCTATCACAATATACCAATAAAGGTCAGGGTGGAATCACGGTTAAAGGAGTATAAGGACTCTTCTCCCAATTCAAATAAATTTTAGGCCTCCCCTTGAAAAGCAGGGTGGGGAATTCTATCACATTGTTGACTTTGACATGACTGCAGAATATAAAGTGATATTAGAAGGAAGATGAACAAGCCTGTTTGGGTTTCTTTAGGGCTTGGGGGAGAGGGTGGATTTTCCAGGAAACCTCTCCAGTGTTCTTGAAAACTGGATGTGATTCAGCAACTTCCTCCTCAGGCTTCAGAGTCAGATTACAGATACTGAGGGATAGATCCTGCAGACAGGTACCAAATAGAGAATCTCAGATAGTATCAAAGCATCTGATTGATTGATTGATGTTACCAACAGAGGAGGCAAGACAATTTAACACATAAGAAAAAAAGGGAACTACAACTCAGCCCTCATGCACACAGCTCAGCAAGCCAACATCCATTCGGCTTAAGGAAGTAAATCATTATTCTCTCCCTTTTCCACATCAAAGCCTTTACATACATAAACACTCTGTTCTTGTCATTTTTAAATGGCATGTGCATAAACAGAGATCTCCCAGAAAGGGTTCCCAAGATGGTAAAGGGGTATATATAGGAAACATAAGTGAGCCCTGAGATGAAAAGATTGAGCTGTAATATAAAACTATAACATAGATAGTTTGAAATCAGTAGAGGTTAAAAATGAAATTAGTTGACATATAGAATAAGTAATAACTATGTCAGGTTTAGGAAGATTAAAAGAGCAGAGAGCAGAGGTAGATAGAGACTGTTTCATTGGTAACACCTATATTGCGTATAGTTGGATTCCCATGGAATCCATTCCCCATTCTGATTGCTAAATTATAATCAGAGATGAGGCTCTACACTTGGACTAAAGCCTACTCTTAGACTGCAGCTAGTGACTTGGTAGAATTGCCTTAAAACTCCTGCTCACTATTTGGATTTCTATCACTCTGACAATTTCCTTAACTACAAGGGCTGATAAAGTGGCTCAGTGGTTAGGATAAGGATGATGTGCATCTGGAGGACCCAAGTTCAGTCTCCAGCCACTATGTCACACAGCTCCCAATTGCCTGTAATTCTGGCTTTGGGCAGTATATAATGCCTCTAGGCTTAGTTAGTACCTGTTCTCACATGCATATAGACCTACACAAAGGTATATGCATATATATATATATATATATATATATATATATACATATTCACATAATTAAGAATAAATTAAGAATAATTTTTAAAATACATTCTTTAAAAATATCCTCATTACAGAATGTCATACCTCCTCTATTCCAGCCCAGAGGATGATTCAATTTGTTCTTTAACCCAACCATAGCTCAGGAGTGACTTTGATCTGTTCCTGGTTGGATTTCCCTTCCCTGCAAACTTTTTCTACTGTCCCTCATTGTTAAAAAAACAAACAAAAACAAAACAACAACAACAAGAATCATTTCTCCAGGCTCTACACCCACTTATAGGGCCATATGATTTCAGGCCTATTTTACCAATGATCCTAAAATTCCTTTTCCCCAATCATTTTAAGTAGTGTGGCTTTATGGAGTTTTTCAGGGTACACATGGCTACTGGAGTGACCTAGACTTACAGGTTCCAATTTCCTAACCCACATCTCCATGACTGCTAATGCTCTTCCTTTTGTTCAGGCTGGGCATTTCATAACTCCAGTGAAAGTTGTTAATATCCATCTCCTGTACTGTGGAGGAAGAGAGACTTCTCCAGGGATGAGGAATGTTTCTAGGTTGGAGCCTAATATTCCCTTGAACATTTCTCAAGATCATTTTCCTGGTGGTAGAATCATTCCTGCTGGGTTGCTTTTCAGCCCAAGTTCCCAGATCTTAGGGTGTGTGTGTGTGTGTGTGTGTGTGTGTGTGTGTGTGTTTCTACCAGTCCATCTAATGTATTTCCTCTTTACTGTTATATACTGAGGCTAAAGAGGTCTGTTGTACATAACCCAAGTATGACTGTGCAGCTTAAAAACAACTATGTGCCACACACTATGGTAAAACCTGGTGTATTAGAGAGGAAAAAATGTCCTTTGGTCTTTTTTTTTTTTTAAGATAAATTCTTTCTTTACATTTCAAATGCTGTCCCCTTTCCTCGTTCCCCCCTCCCTCGAAAATCCCATGTCATCTCCTCTTCCCCAATCAACCCTTCCCCACTTACCTGTCCTGGTAGTCCTCTATACTACGACATCAAGTCTTTCCAGGACCAAGGGTTTCTCTGCCCTTTGGTGTCTAACAAGACCATCCTCTGCTGCCTATGTGTCTGAAGCCATGGGTAACTCCATGCGTACTCTTTGGTTGATGGTTTTGTCCCTGGGAGCTCTGGGAGTACTAGGTGATTCATATTGTTGTTCCTCCTGTGGCACTGCAAACCCCTTCAGCTCCTTGGGTCCTTTCTCTAGCTCCTTCATTGGGGACCCTGTGCTCAGTTCAATGGCTGGCTGAGAGTGGCCCCCTCTGTATTTGTCATGCACTAGCAGAGCCTCCCAGGTGACAACTATATCCGGCTCCAATCAGCAAGCACTTGTGGGCATCGATAATAGTGTCTGGGTTTTGTAACTATATATGGTATGGATCCCTGGGTGGGGCAGTCTCTGGATGGTCTTTCCCTCAGACTCTGCTCCACCCTTTGTCTCTGTATCTCCTTCTGTGGGTATTTTGTTGCCCTTTCTACAAAGGACCCAAGTATCCATACTTTCTTCTTCCTCCTTCTTGGGCATCATTTGATATGTGAAATGTGTCTTGGGTATTCCAAGCTTCTGGGCTAATATCTACTTATCAGTGAGTGCATACCATGTGTGTTCTTTTGTGATTGGGTTCCCTCACTCAGGATGATATTTTCCAGTTTCATCCATTTGTCTAAGAATTTCATGAATTCATTGTTTTTAATGGCTGAATAGTACTCCATTGTGTATATATACCACATTTTCTGTATCTATTCCTCCATTGAGGGATATCTGGGTTCTTTCCAGCTTCTGGCTATTATAAATAAGACTGTAAGGCAAAGGACACTGTCAATAGGACAAAATGGCAACCAACAAATTGGAAAAAGATCTTTACCAACCCCACATCCAATATATACAAAGAACTCAATAAGTTAGACTCCAGAGAACCAAATAACCCTATTAAAAATGGGGTACAGAGATAAACAAATAATTTTCACCTGAGGACTATCAAATGGCTGAGAAGCACCTAAAGAAATGTTCAACATCCTTAGTCATTAGGGAAATGCAAATCAAAACAACCCTGAGATTTTACCTCACACCAGTCAGAATGGCTAAGATAAAAAACTCAAGAGACAGCAGGTGCTGGAGAGCTTGTGGAGAAAGAGGAACACTCCTCCACTGCTGGTGGGATTGCAAGCTGGTACAACCACTCTGGAAATCGTTTGGCGGTTCCTCAGAAAACTGGGCATAATACTACTGGAGGACCCTGCTATACCACTCCTGGGCTTATACCCAGAGGATTCTCCAGCATGTAATAAGGACACATGCTCCACTATGTTCATAGCAGCCTTATTTATAATAGTCCTTTGGTCTTTTATTTGAAAACTTCTCATTTATTGAAGGCATTTTGTGCTATGATGATTGTGCTAGCTATTTTGATGAAATACAGAGTAGAGATTATGCTTAATGAAAACATTCTGGAAAAGTAACACTTGAACTAAACATCAATGGATGGAAATAGGCTCTCTGGAAAATAACAATATACACATGAAGAACAAGAATCATCTCTTACACATATGGGTATGAGGGGGTAGTATGTAAGAAGTGCAGCTAGGCAGGTAGGCAAGTCAGTTAAAGACAGGAGGGCTGTGTGAAGTGCACCATGCTATTTCCCTGAACACATTTTCATTCTGAAGAGCAGATTCTGGAGCAGGTAGGCAAGTAGGGAATGGCTATAACCTGTGCAAAGATGACTGAGTTAAAGCAGCAGTCTGTGAAAGCCGATGGATGAAAATAGAGTGAATATAGGAAATGAGATATACAGAAGAGAGAGTTTTGGATAAAGTCTAATCTCTGAGCTTGTGAAATTTGGCAGGTGACATACCATCCACTGAGTTAAGGATTAGATGAAGTAGAGACAGATAGGATGAGTTTTCCCACTATATTAATATTAGGATATTGAGAATTAAAGATTGGGACCTCAAAGAAGGGATGGTCACTCTGTAGCTGGAGGACCAGAACGATCTCCCAAGTTGGATATTGTGATGTCTGCAGTGAGGTGGGAAAGACACCAAGGATAATGTTTTAAAACTGTTCTTTGAACATATCACCAGAAAATGACATTATAATGCTTCCTGCCTCAGAGAATAACAGAACACAAATAGCAAATAGTATATCTGATATGAAGGTGATATATGTGCAGGGAATAGATCCTGGTAACTGTTAAAAATTCAAGTTATTTTTACTGAGATTAACAGGGAAATTTAGACTATTCTTCATAATATATATGATAGATCTGAGAGGCATTGCCTGGGGCCCTTGAGAGATGCCTGTGACGTCACCTACCATAGACATATAAGTGACAAATCCTTAACTACTCTACTCTTGATGGTACTGTTGCCAGATGAATGAAAGCAGAAAGAATGAAAGAACCAGAGGAACAGAAAGTCTGCTATGATAGTGTGCCTTCTGGTAATGAGAGGGAAGTGGTATCTATGAAATCTCAACAAGACTGTCTACATGAGCACTGCTTGATTCCAACACCAGCTTACATCCCAAAGTAGATGATAGAAATATCACCAGGCTCTACACCTGGGTGAAGAGGTGTAGGCAGTTAACAAGGGATGAGAAAGGGTGACTTCATCTTCCCTGGGAGAAGCTCCCCTGATTGATTGTCTATTACCAAGTGGTCAGCCTCACAACTATAAATGTGCAGACAACATAGAGGGACGCAGCAGGTTGTATTTATATAGTTATTTTTATATGTATATGTAAAAACAATGGTTAAAGAAAAATAAGTCAAAAATTTGAGAGGGAGACACTGGACCTGGGAGGGGTAAAAGGAAAAAGAGGGGAATGATGTAATTATATTTAAAAGACAACCTTAGAATTGTCTCTATTCTGGTCAATGAAAGTTTTTACGGGTGTTTAAATGTACACTATACCCTACAAATACACAATTGTTCCCAATTAAAAAACAAAGCCATATTTTAAAAGAAAAACGAACACAACAGATAAATATTTAAAATGCTGAGAGGATATACAGAGTATAAATATTTAAAAATACTGTTTGTATAATTTTTATAAATATAGAAACAATCAGAATTTTTATAAATATAGAAACAATCATTAAAAAGAGTGTCAAGATTCTAAGACTATGTCTCTGATAACTGGTGTGGTCCCACATTAGAAGAAATGAGGTGTTGCAGGTCTTTCTAAGTGACAACTTACTAGATATGGAAGTCAGCTAATTGACTGGACATATTCTAGGTGGAGTGTCAATGTGCTTAGCTATTGTAGAAGTCAAGGGGTGTCTGAATATTCAGACAGTGTGCACCTTATTACTTTTTGCTCTTTGAACCAAATTCAGCTCATTCAAAGTCTCCTTTTCTGTTTCAAATCATTTCCACACCTGTTTTGAACAATTTTAACATGGAATATTAGCCTCAAATGAATCAGGTTTCGTATGTTCTTAACTCACCATGCCATTATTGAATACTGATGACTCTTTTACCCAGAATGGCCTCAAGGGACAACTTAGAATCCACTGCTTTTGTTCAGAAGATTTTACTTGAATCGTGAATACTATAAAAAATTATTATTTTTCCCTCAAAATATATGAAAAACTGTTTAAAAATTTAAAAGATCCTCTAAGCAATTTGAGAATATGTGATTATAGAAAAATCTATGAAGTGAATGCACAGTTATCTCCACTCCAGACACAGCACTGACACTAGTGACTTACTCATTTGAAAACATTCCTTTGCAGTTTACATGTGTGGGTGTTGTGCTTGCCGCTATGACTGTGCACCACTGTGTTCCTGCACCTGTAGAGGCCACAAGAGTACATAGGATCCCCTGAGACTGGAGTTTTAGATTGTTATGCACATATGGTGCATATGTGAATGCTGGAAATTGGACACAGATATCCTGGAAGAGCTGCTGGTGCTCTTGACTGCTGGTCGTCTGCTCACTGCCATTGACAACTTATTTTAGACTGCTGAGGGACAGGGATGTACTTCAAATACAACTTCTGATTGTGACATGCTTCCAATGCTTTTGGAACTTGCTTCTAATACTGGTGGCTTTTACAAACTAATACACATATCTCCAACTCCAACATATTGTTTCTGTACTCTGAGATAGTTAATAAGAAGGAAGAGAGAAAAATCCCAAAATACTAGAGATGAAATTCACATGCTCCATGAGGATGCCCCTATTATGCTCTTAAAAATGGGGTAATTTAGCCTCTCCCAGTCTTCGTGGATACAGCAGGTTTTGATTTTGTAGCTAGTTTCCCTGAGACTTTTGTGATATGTTTTGATAGGTTTGTTCAAAGCCAGATTTTTAAAAGTTTTAGTTAGGGAAGGTAAAAATAGATATGCAATAATTATGCTTGGATTCTTACAAGATAGGCTGAGCTTAAGACTCTGTCTTTGTGTTTCTACAGAATGAGACTCAATACCAAAATCATATTTGGAATGAAGGAAAGAAAGTGAAGTGGTAATATAGAGAGGGGGAAGGCAGGCAACAGCAGTCACCTTATCAAATCATCTTTAATCATGGAAATTAAAGCTTCACTCTTCAGTGGAACCCAGGGATCCACATAAAATTCAAAAGCTCCAGGCCATTCCATCCGAGGGTGAGGAAGCCATCCTATGTAGACCCCTCTCTGATCATGGTTGAAAGCTATTCCTGGAGTTCATTGTCCTCATGTATACCATATGTAAAGCTCAGAGGCCTCTAGCAGCAGGCAAGAATCCTCAGTAAGGAGTGAAGTTTTAGCAGTGGGAATTCAAGAAAGTCATCTCAAAAGAACTATTGAGTGGACAAGGGTGGAACATCACTAACAATGGCTAGTGAGTGCAGTAGTTGGCTCCTTCTGAAGAGTCATAAAGATGGGCTTTTGGATGCTTTAGAGCTAATGATTTGGTTAAAAGTTTGTGATGAAAAAACTGAAAGTTGATTCTTTCTCCCAAGCTTGTATGGACATTCCTGGCAGAAACAACCTTTCTCTTTATATGATATTTCTGTGAGTTTTCTTATGGTAGCATAACTGGGAGCATAATTAACCATGAAAAACAGTATATTTCCATTTTAGCATCTAATCCCAAGAGAGACCATGCCTTAGAGCTATGAGTAATTAAAGGGTCAGTGAATACAAGAGAACATATTTCAGCAACCAGAGAGCTTGGAGAATGGATGTTTGTCTTTTAATATGAGTTGTTCCTGCCTGGAAGGAAAAGGGTTCTTCATCATTTTGACTGACTAGAATGCAGTCTAACATAAACCACACAAAAATACAGACAGATATTACTAAATTTCTTGAATAAGAGGCAAAAATAATTTGGATAGAATATGTCTAACAGTGATGTTTAACATACCTGACTATTCCATTAACTTGTGGTTTGTATACTCAACAAATATTTCAATGAGCAAATGCATGTATGACTGACACTCTTCTTTAGGGACATCTTTTCTGTGGGTCAGCACATTCTTACAGAGAAAGGAGGCAATAAATGAGGATAGGGTTAGTTACTATGGAAGTGATGAGGACCTGGAAGCCATGACTAAATTATAGTCACAGGTACAGATGTAGGTTTATACAGAGAAAGGAGGCAATAAATGAGGATAGGGTTAGTTACTATGGAAGTGATGAGGACCTGGAAGCCATGACTAAATTATATTCACAGGTACAGATGTAGGTTTATGAGCTCCAGTCTTACTCAAGGAGCAAGATTCACCTGTAAGGAGAAGATAGGGACTCCTTAACTACTGAAGCCACAACTCAGACATCTTGCTTAATAATTAGGCAAGTTTTCTATATTCTGTCTTGTCTGCCTGCCTGCCTATCTTCCCTACCCGTGTACCTATCATCCATCTATCTCTTGATAAATACACAGATATGCACCTAATATGTGGTGTCTATAGGGTGAGGAAATGATATCAAAGAGATAAGGCCCTGCATGTTAGGAAGTATATGATCATCAGCCCTTGAGCATCATTCCATGTGCTGAGTAAAGCTCTGCTAACTATAGAGCTGGCAAGCTGTGACCCAAAGGCAAAATCTTGCCCACTACCTGTGCTTATGAGTGAAGCTCAGTAAGTACAACCACATCCATGACTGTATGTATTGTCTTTAGCTGTTTGGCACTAGCAACGGCAGATTTAAACTACCTGCATACTTTCAACGTTCTCCATCTGATACTTTACAGAAAAAGCTTGCCAATCCCTAGTACAGAACATTACTACACAGAAAGAACACTTTCATTCTTTCCCTAAACACAGCAGTTAGATGTTTACATGGCTGCAGGTCATGAGATGGTTCTTTATTGTGTATCATTGCTGCACAAAATTTCTAATACTGTGTTCTTTCTAGCAGCTTCTTTGGTATCATCCTTTGCATAATTAGCAGATTTTGCTTTTCATTTTCTTCCCCTTTTCTCTGTTTAAATAGATGCAGTATAAGGACAAGCTCTGGGTTAGTAATAGCAGAAAGTAATGCATGAACTTTCTGTGTATTTACTCACAGCGTTTTGTCCATTTCCAGAGAGACCGGGGGAAATTTAATAAAAGACAATTAAAAAAAAACATAAAGTGTGCAAATGCAAGGGAATCTAGCCATGACTATAACATGGGGATGGCAGGAAATCTCTGTAACTAAGTTGCACTCAGATTGAGGCAGTAAGTGTAGTCTGTGGAAGACCAAGGATGCACAGTGCCTGCTGATAGGCACATTATGTATGCTCATGCAAATACCGTATTTTGTGGTAGGGAATTCAGGGAAAGATGGTGTTCTCAGGGATAATGAGAGGAAAACTATTTCCGTAAAAGTCAAGGGAACTGAATTAATTTTTGGAAAAGAAAGGAAATGTGACTTAACCTAAATTTTAAATGTGAGTTCATTATATCAGTAAAAGGAAATAGTTGGTGGTTTACTCATTAAATATGGAAGCAAGCTCATGGCTTGATGTGATTTGGGTTACAAATGGCATCATTTGATGGCAGATCTTGAGTTGTTTTCTAAAACCTAAGAAAAATACTGTGGTATATGTTTATTAATGCAATTAGTTATTATATAATTATTAGTTATATAGCTGATGCAATTAATAATTTCATTAATAAACATCTATGTTTGGGCCAGTCAACTTGTTTCTATGAGTTCACATAGAGACAGTGGTTTAGTATACACATGTTCTGATCATAATAGAGAAAGAACACAGTGTAGAGGAAACAGAGAAAACATTGATGTGACCACTGCATTAGTTTTTAATCTTCAGATCTAAAAGGAATGGCTCAGTCTGGACCATGATGAACTTAGGTTAAGGAGAAATGAGGTTATTATAACAGTAGAGCAATTCATACCCAGGGATATGGAACTGAAAAAAAGCAAGAAATATTTATTCTTAGAGTCTTATAAAAATAGAAATGTTTTCTCATCAGTTGAGATGCAAATAGTTTTCAAAGTGGATTAGACACATAAAAACCTTATTTAACTTCAAATTCCATGTTAAGATCCTACTCTTGTTACTAGTTAAATCATTCTAGTATAATTTGGTGAGTATTTATTAAATGTCCACTAGGTATAAAGCATTAGGCTATAGCTCTGGGGCTTTATTATGCATGGATATTTAGAAAACTGTAAATGATTGTGATTCTTTCTAGATAGCTGGAAAAGAGACTCAGATTCATTACTGAGAAGGAGAAGAGAGAAAGAAACAGATACAGAGAGAGAAGAGAAAGAGAATGGAAAGTTGTTAATAACTAGAAAAGAGAGAAATATTTAACAGTTATTTAATAGTCTAAGGTTTGAAATAGGCTTTAGAGGTAGAAAAGATTTTACTAATAGAGATAGGTGAATAAACACTTGAGGCAGACAAAAGGACCCCTAATGACAATGTGGATCTTGTTCAGGGAAGCATTAAGTCATCTATTTAAGTGGGAAGAAAGGAAGAGATTATAGAAGGAAGCTGCGATCTTCCTGTGGATGCCCCCAAATGGTGATCTTGAAATTTGTTTATGATGGTTAGCATAGTAACACTAAGACATGCAGTGTCAGTGAGAGAGGAAAAGGAGGAAGAAAGAATTAGAAGTCCCATATAGACACTGAAATAGCAAATCCTGGTAACTTAATATGGAAGGTCACAAAGATGTATCTGAAAGGAGTCAGATAGCTTCAGTGCCAGGTGTGACATCTTCATAGAGATGACTGAAAAAAATCTGGGTTCATTTGGACTCTGTTTCACAATTCTACATAGAGCATCTTGTTCAAAGTGGTCTCAAGTAGTAGATTATTTGTGTGCAGAGACCTATTTACATGTAATCATGCAACATGTACTTTCTTATGCTTGGGAAAATAAAACTACCTTGCAAACATTGTAAGTCATCCACACCACCGCCAGCATTTTAGTGCACACAGTTTCATTGATTTGTTGTGTGATGATACCACAATGTAACTGTCCCCTCCATTAATGCACATCCCACTAATTTTCAATTTGAACTGTAAAGAATGGTGCTGATGGGATTGTTCTCCAGTATGTCTTTGAGTGTACTGTGTTCATATTTCTCCTGAGTGTTGTCCTAGTACTAGAACTGATGCACCATGAGGTATATTTGTCAGCTAACAGTTTCTCATGACCTTTGTAAGAACTTACACTCTCAGTTGAAGTGCATGTGAATTGTCCTTGTTCTTCATTTACTGGTATTATAAGGTCTTATTAATTTCACCATTTGAGATTTTGCCAGGGATCATTTTGACACTGAATTTTAAAAACTGACCAATAAGTTTTCATATTTTGTCTGCCTAGCTAGCTCTCTTATGCTCTAATGACGGATTAGGGAAGGAACTGTGCGATTATTACATTAAAGTCTTCTTCATTACATAGGGATATAGGGAACACATCTCTCCAAACTCTACTAAAGCATTGAGAAAAATGATTCAAATAAAGCTTACACTCAAAAGACTTCTGACATTTTATTGATGATCTTTTAATATATTTAAGCCAATGACATTTAGCTTTAATGACATCACCCTTTATCATGTCTGTTCCTATGTAGGACAAATAATCTCAACATCTCTCACATGAGGATTATGTGGTAAAAATACTTTCAGTTGGAAAAGTTGGGTAATTTGAGGAAATGTAGATTTAGCACAATCTTATTCAGTATGTTTCCTTTCTAAGGAAGAAACCTGAAAATAAATTTGGTCTAGACTGCCAGGAAGTCAAGGGGGAAATGATCTGTGTCTGTGGGTAGTATACACTAGAAGATATCTCCTTAAATTTCCTTCACTTAAGAGCCACGTCCACATAGGATCCTGCTAGAATGGATGCCATGAAGTATTAATTTCCCAATGCAGGAACAGTTGAACTCCATTTTTTCATGACACTTTTATCCCTACCCTTTTTGTTTCCTTCCTTTCCATCCCTCTTCTTTCCTGTGTATAGTAATACTAATGGATGCAGGGAAACCTCTTGATACATACAGTCAGCAGTTCCTGGTGCTGATGTTGATGCTGCAGCCACTGGTGATGATAAAGGAGATAGCAGTATCTCTGCCAGTGAGATATTTTCAAATATGAAATTAACTGAGTTAGATTATGGATGGTGCTTCTGGAATGATAGAGTAAGTGATCCTCCTCAGAGCAGTCATTTAGTGGAAAGCAAAAGGAATAAAGAAAGCAACAAAGCTGATGTAACAAAAGATAAGGCATGTTTCTCTGCTTTTCTGTTCTATTCATATACTTTTCCAGGAAACAGGAGGCCTAACTTGCCTTGGATTTTCTGCAAGCATTCCTAAATTGAATTTAAGAAACTTCAAATGTGTTTCTTTTCCATGCAAACAAATGAGCCCTGACATGACCGGTCTCTTCAGTAGATTTCATGGGTTATAGAAGATTTTGTGATTCCCCCTCTTTTCTACATAGAGACTATAAAACCTGCAAGGGCAGAGATGTCTCAGGCACATAGTTGTATTCTGCCTTGCACTTAACTCAGGGTAGGGGAAATGTCACATTATCCTGCTGATTAAGCCCATTAAGGATTCAGGTTGCATAACTTTCCTAATAGGGAGTGAAGAATAAATTCTGTAAGAGAGTTTAATGTTCACCAAAAGCATCAACAGCAAATGTAGAGGCAGTGCCCTTTGGCCATGCACAGAATACAAGTGAGAGAGTGGTCTTTTTCTAACTCTTTGTGAATTACCCTCAGCTAAATTCTCACCTTAAGGGCAGCAATGTATTTGTTTGTTCTCTTACAGATTCTTTCTCAGCCTTGGTGTGAAGCCACCAACTGAGTTGGAAGATTCAAACTGGGACAGAGTTTAAAGAGGGGCACAGGATAGTCAGTTCCAGCAGAACTTCACATTAGCTGTGACTCAACTTCATTTGTTGAACACAAAGACATCTGCTCATAGATAATTGTAGATAAAAATTGAAAATTCCTCATAAAAGACAGGACAGTGTGCCTATCTGAGTATATAACTACACATTTATCGAGTGAACTATACTTGACTTCAAACTCTGATTCACTATTTAAAGAATTCTAAACTGAGTACGTGAAAGGATTTACTATACTCAGACATTTCCATCAATACAGGAGGGAAGAAGGCCATGTCCTTATGCTTATAATGTGATGATACTGTCTTGGCTACATTGTAGTGAACATGAAGGTTGTGCTCAGCTATAGACTACAAGACCAGAATTAAGATATAGATGTGAAAGATGGTGAAACACATCTTTACCCCCAATATTTTAGAGCTTGAGGCAGGGAGCCCATATGTTGGAGGCCAGCCAACCCCATATAGTAATGCTCTGCATAAGAACAAACAAGAAAACAAACAACAGTGGTAAGACTACACTTAGTCAATAATTAACTCTTTAATGATCAAAGGCAGAAAACATTAGAACATATTACTTTCATTTAAAGAGGATGACATTTAAAAAAAAATATGAACATATTCTTAAATTTTGTTCAACCTTAAAGAAAATTTTAAGAGCCCTCATAAGGGCAGGGAAGATGAGTCTGTTAGTAACATGTTTGCCTTCCAAGCATTAGGACCTACATTTGGTAACTAGCACCCACATAAAAACAACACACACACACACACACACACAGAGAGAGAGAGAGAGAGAGAGAGAGAGAGAGAGAGAGAGAGAGAGAGACAGAGACAGAGAATTTACCTCAATACATTATTTTCCCCAACTGAACTCTGGTCAAGTTCCATAGGTAAGAGAACAGCTGCTTTCCAGTAGGGATGGAAAATATTGATGCCATGTGTAAGTGTTGTCCTACCCAATTCCTGTGAGACTTCATTACTGTGGCAAATTCATTCCCAGAACTAGAGAAATGCCACTCAGGTTTTCAAAGTATAGTCTTCATCTTCAATTTTACTTAAATCTTTCGAGAAAAATAACAGCAGACGGGTGTTTTAGTTATTCATCTTGAGTGGTTTACCTACAAGTCCTATTTGCCATAGGCAAATAGCTCTGAATACTTATGGTCCATTTCACCTGATTTACCAATGTCATGATGGGTTGTTGCTAGTACTACATTGCTCCTAATAGTCAGCACATTATTTTTAAAGGGTTAAATTAATTACAACAACCCATAGCTTTCTTGATTTGTACTAAATCTACTACCATATTTAGGCCAATAATAATTGTATACCTATATGTACACTTAGGTGGGGGTGCACATGTTTGTGTGGGGGCTTGTGTATATGTGTAAGGATCCACATGGAAGCCAGAGAATAACAATAGGTGCCAGCCATCAGAATCTATTTTTTGTTTTTTGTTTTTTATTTTCTTAATTACATCTTATTATAATATGTGTAAGTGTGGCCAACTTGATGAGGTTGATTTCTCTTTCCATCATGTAGGTCAAGAGATTGACCAAGGTCATCAGGCTTGACAGTGGCCACCATTATCTGCTTTATCAATTCACGGGCTCCACTTATTTTATTGTATTGTATTTTATTTTATTTCATTTTGATTTTGGAATATAATTGACCTGGAGTTTGTCAAGTAGACTCTGCTGGCTGCCAAGTTAGGCCCAAGTATCTGCCTGTCTCTGTCTCCCCAGCTATGAGATTATACCTATACACTGTTTTGCTCAACCTTCTCATTTTTTACCCAACTTTCATGGACCAAACTTTGATCCCCATGCTTGCAAGACAATTATTTTATGGACTGAGCTATCTCCCTAGTTCAAGTCAGTTTTATTTTAAGTGAATGATTTGTTCACTTACATCATCTACAGACTAATATTTTAGGGATCTGGAAGTTGCTCTGTGTGAGTGTATTATAAGAAATAGATCAACTTTTGTAATATCTATAATGTTTCCAATTTCTGTCCATTCACTTTTTATTTAAAGAGGCTCATTTATTGGACTTATATGTCTTTCTTCAACTTAGCTATATTTTCTCCTTCTCTAGTTGCCTATTAATCATTAAAGGATAGTTTTCAATGCAGTCAAATAACAGAGAGAACAGATGATGAAAAGGCAGGTAAAATAGACACTTGTGGGATTCTTCGCTTCTTGAATACTTAGAGAAAATAGTAGAATAACTATTTGGGTTACTTGTGGCTTTGCTTGATCTGTGATCCACCCATTTGTCATGTAACATATTGTTGGAGTGGATAATAGGAAGTTTGTAGAATATGTTCCCCTATGCTTATCATAAAAACAGATGCAAACGTTGGTTTCCTGTTTGAATTGTGATTTAAGCACTGAACAGTGTACTTAATCAGCAAAACCTTTATTATTCATACAATTTCTTCATCCCAATAGCTTATGTTTGCATCAACTCTGAAAGTGACTCTGTACTCAGGGCTGATAAACTCTGTTGTTGGAATTAGGATGTTAAGTCGAAAAGGTTGTACATCTAATCCCAGATGGCCCAATTAGTGTCAAACAAAAAGAAAATCCGTAAATTGTGGTATGTTTCAGTATTTTTAATTGAAGTCACTTAATGTATGGGAGGAAAAGTTGCTGTTAATTCAGTACCAAACCATTCTGACAACTGTAACGGGGCAAATGTGGGTTGTAGAGGTGGTTACCAGGAGAAATGTAGTGGCTGTAGTCATTTACCACTCTGCAACTATTTCTTCCTCTACTATGTGCTTAACTGTCATTCAACAGGAGTTTGACATTCCAAACAGCTTTCCCATCTCCCATGAAGCCTCGATTCTAGATATACTTGAAATAGCCTAGGAGGCAGCAGAGACAGAGGGCTTTCCATGCTGTTCTAGCTGGTGAGAATAGGTACAGAATAGTATTCTTGAACTTGTAGGAAACAGTCATTGAAGGAACAAAAGTATTTCATCTCTTGTTATAGTAGCTGCTATACTTTCATGGCCCTGGACTGACTTTTTTTAGAGAAAGTCCCTCACCTCTCTAACTACCATCCTTTAGGAATTCTTCAAAAAACTATTTTCTTATCTTAAGTTGGATTCTATTTGAATTTCTATTACCTGTGATCAGCCTTGTCAGGTATGGAAGCAGAACTTCCATGGAAACAAGGAACTATAGTTTATTCAGGATCTATTAAATGCTAGACAAATTGAGTGTGAATGAAACCAAATTCTTTGCACTAGGTCACAAAGGGAAGAGAGAGAACCAGATGTGTTTGAACTTAGATCAGTTTCCTACCAAGCTTTTCCACAAAGGGGAAAACAAAACAAAACTTTTAAATGGCTATTTTTATTCAAAACATCAAAAACTTCCAAAGATTGAGACCATTTATAAAGCTTAAACACAAGATATAGAATACCACTGCCCCCAAAGAATATATAATATAGCAATCATTTATAATATGTGTACCATTGACCTTGAAATAGGTACATCATCAAAGCAAACCCATGTTTTCTTGAACTACTATGTTACTACCTGTAATACATAAGTGTAGATCCAAGTCACAGGAAATAAGTGTAATTCCTTAGACCATCCTACCTATTGTCACAACACCAGGAGAATAATCATTGCCTTAGTGGGTAAGGCTTTACAGTTTAGATCTCTCTCATCTTATTTGGAAGTCTTTATATTTCTAAACCTTTTAGAATATGTAACATTCTGAAGAGAACATGTGCATAAATTTTTAGAGTCTTTCAGGGTTAGTGATCTATTTTTAAACAGAAGGCCAGAGAATGTGGGAACACTGAGACAGAGATGCTCAGGTCTTACATTGTTAGTCACAGGTCTGAAGGAGAGCTGCCTGGAACAGAGCACCATTCCTTAAAATGGTGAAACTGTGATGGGCTGCAGGGATATTGATGTGGGCATCAAGTGATGGGTACATAGAAAAGATGAGATATTTTACCTAAGAAAATATGACTCTGGAGTCAAATATAAACGAACTGAAACTAGTGAACTGGAATTACAGAGAAGCAATGGCTTCCTCTAAAGTACCTATTGAGAAACAATCAGGCTCCTCCAAAAAGCAGCTTCAAAGAAAACAGACCTTTATATGAGCAGTTAAACTGAAGATGGGGTTTGGCTCCATAAAAGAGTGTGAGGATAACTCTTATTCATCACACTTCAGTGTGTGTTATGTTGCCATGAAGCGACTTTGGATTTGCTTTTTTGACTTTTGGACATGGCCTCTGGGTCATCATTGGTAAATGCAAGTCTCTGGAGCAATGAACTTAAATTTTAATCCTTATTCTGCCATTTACTTGCTAGGACTTTTTACTTCTGTATAATAGTTCGGTTCTTACATATTCTCTGTAGGTTTATGGGTTAATGTGTTTTTCTCCAGCATAGCACTCCTGCAAGGTGGTAGATCCTAAGACATGGGGTCTAATGAAGGTTTTATGTAGTTGGAGAAGTACCTCCAAGGGCTACTTGGAGGTGGTCCCAGGCCCTTTCTGTCATTCTTCCTGGAAATCATAAAATGAGCATCTTGCTCAAACCTAGCACAGGTGTGCTACCTCACACTGAACCCCAAAGCAAAGGGACCAAGTGACTGAAGTCACAAAATTATGGCTGAAAATAAATTGTTCCTCCATTGAAGTTGCTTCCCTCAGTGCTATAGTATCAGAAAGACAGAGAGATGAGCAACACATGCAGTGTCTCCACTTTAAAAATGATGGAAGATCGAAGCTTCTGTTATGGAAACGTCATGCAAAGAGGATTGGTAGCATGTTTCCTGACTGTGTGGGGGACTGGCATCAGATGTCACAAAAAGCAGTGATGGTACAGTGGGATACAGTTTGCAAAGGAACTCTTCCTCCTAACCCTAATGTGACTAAACTTCTGGGACCCTGTGGCTTAGCTGGAGGATTGTTTTAAACTGTCTTGCTTAGTCTTGATAGTAAATCTGAAAGTTTGTCAAGTCACCCATCTCCAAGTGTTTGAACAGTTATTGTATTTCAGGAATATATAACATCTGTTTGCAATACTAAGATTGTTAATGGAAAAAAAGTGGCACCACAGGCTCAAGATGAGTGAAGATCCACATCTTCCTAGGAGTGAGAAGACTCAGAAGGCTGCAGTCTGGCCTTTATTCTGGAATACCACTTCTCTAGTGGTTTCCAGATGCAGATGTGTACAGTTTAATCTCAACATCAGTCTGAAATCTCACTCATTACATTTTAAACCCTAAACCAGAAAATGAACATCGCTTGTCTCTCTGTCTTTGCCTAGTAAGATTGAAGTTTACATAAAGACTTGGCTCTCTTTGGGAATTTCCCAATTGGGTATACAATGTCCAACTTTAATTAAAATCCATGCCATGGGATTGAAACTTCTTTAGTAAGTGAAAATGATAGGAAGACCCAGATTTTTTTTTATTAGATTTAATGTTGATTGAGTTACAGCACATGCGTGACTGAGTTCCCTGGGAACACGCCATACATTCTTCTATGCCACCTGGCTATGTAACAAACATGAAGGACTCAGCTCTAAGAGGAATAAAATCTCTGTACTAGACAAATGGAATGACATTCCTCATGAAAACATGGCAACTTCAGCTTTTTATTGTCCTCCCTCCTGCCAATGCTCTGAGAGTCTCTCTATTCTTTCCAGGAAAGGGAGAAATAAAAATATCCCCATTGAAATGGAAAGCAGCATTTGTTTTTTCTACTTTCCTAATAGGGTGTCCTCCCTGAAGCATAGCAAGCATGACTTGGGATAGGAAATGACTACTTTTTAAAAGACACAAATATTGAGATGAGGAGAAAGTCATACGCCACACTCAGAGTGCATCAGAAAAGGATTCCAGGTCATTAAACAGGGCCAGCAGCCACCACAGTGGGGGGCAGCACAGTTCTGGGCCACAAGCACTAGCTTCTCTTTGTCTTGGGAACTGAATTGCTGAGTGGTCTCCAGGAACTTAATTAAGTTCCCAGATTCTTCTTTTGACAAATCCAGAATACAATGACCACCATTGCCTGGTGCTATTGAATTCCTATGAGAGTAGAGCATTCTACAGTGAGAATTCTATGCAAGAACTGGTAATTACACCAGGGCAGAAAAGTATGCTGATGGGGGCAAATGGGCCAGGTGGCTAACTACTAATGCTTCCAGGGATGGGGAAGACTTATAAATTGTATGGCAAGAAGAAAGTTAGATTTATGGTTATTTGGAAATTCTTAGCTTCATCAAAGGCTAGGCTTAAGCACGAGAGTAGGTGGTGTGTCTGTGGTCAGCTAGTCAACTACCATTGTAGTTTGGGTGTGTCACTTCTGTTTCCTCACAAGGTGTCAGATAAATGCTTTCAGGACAGCGCCAGTGAGATGCATTTGAAATTTAAGAGAGATGTCAGCAGGCAGGTTTCAGACTAATCACAGGCAGTGACACAGATGAATACTGGGTATAGTGGGAGCAACATTGATACAAAGGAGCCATTTCTGAGAAGCCTGAACTTCAAAGAAAATCGCCCACAGCAGAGAGGCTGACACAGAACTGAATGAATAATGAAAAATACAATAAAGACCAAATCTGAACGGGATTTAAATTATATGCAAGGCAAGTATTTCTGGTGAAAATGAGATGATACGGAAGGTTTGGCACAAACTGAAGAATTCATAACTAGAATGGCTCACAACTTTTATCACTTAATCCCTGAAAAGTCTCAGCCTCCATGAGAAGGTGGTTAGGGGAAAGTTATAATATCATGATGTTTTGTTTTGTTTTTTCTGAAACATAAGATTGCATGGTAGTTCCTATTTATTCTGTCTAGTTCCCATTCAAGTGGAGGAAGACTCTGACCTTCATGGAGTAATCTGCAAATGCTAAAAAAGCTGTCTGTGCCCACCCATGCAGAACTGGGCACAGCTTCACACTTTATGCATGCATCTTGTTCCCAACATGTGTAGCTGAGTCCAGGTGTCTCTGCACCTTAATTTCTCCTGTCCAACATGACCTTAAAAGATGATACCTGCATATTTTCAGGTTTGTTTGTATCCCTGAGCAGTGAAAGCTAGGTTACCCAGTGTAGGAGAATGCTAGGGCAGCGAGGTGGGAGTGGGTGCATGGGAAGGGGAGCACCCTCATAGAAGTAAGGGGAGGGGAGATGGGATGGGGGATTCTGGAGGGGAAAACAGAAAAGGGGATAACATTTGAAATGTAAGTACATAAACTATCCATTAAAAATAAGTGAGAGAGAGAGAGAGAGAGAGAGAGAGAGAGAGAGAGAGAGAGAGAGAGAGAGGAAGTCTAGCTGGAGGAAATAGATCACTGGAAAAAAGGGGTTCTTAAGAATCAGATCCTGGGTACACTGTCAGCCCAATCAATCTGGCTGGCCCATGAAACAAGTCAAGCCATACAAAACCACCAATTCCCATTCCTTCTCTGCCACAAGAGATGCATCCCTCTGAACAATAAGCCAAAGTAAATTCCTCCTTTAACTCTTTTCTGTCAGCCATTCTGTCACAGTAATGAGAAAAATAATGAATGCTGGATTTTTCATCAATATTCCAAGGAATGAGATATTTTTGCCATCCATAGACTCTAACATATAATGCAGCAGGATCCCACATTAGTGGAGATGAACAGATAGAAAAACAAAACTAAATGCTACAATTAAATTGTTGGGTTAGGGATGTTCTTTTTCTTCATTAGAAACATACTTTTTATACTCTTTGGCCATTGTCTCAGGAGAAATGTATGTTTTAGAGTCAATTTCTCAATCCAAATAATTTTCAATACAATTAATGAAGAGAGAGCCAGAGACAGAAAGGGACAGAGACAAAGACAGAGAGAGAGAGAGAGAGAGAGAGAGAGAGAGAGAGAGAGAGAGAGAGAGAGAGAGAGAGAGAGAGAGAGACAGAGACAGAGAGACAGAGACAGTGTGTGTCTCAAGCTTGGCATGGGTTTTTGAAACTCCGGAGCACACTCCCAGTGACATAGTTCCTCCAATAAGACCACACCTCCTAATCTTTTCAAATAGTGCCACTCCAGGGTAACTAAGCATTTAAATATGTAAGCCTATGGGGGACATTCTTATTCAAACTATCAGAATGACTAAAGACATTCTTCTTGTCTCTTAATTAAAAATAAAACTAGCTATTGTCAAATGAAAACTCCTTCCATATGCCCTTTCTTTGCCAAAATCTTTTTTTGAAAAATTATTTTTAAAACTTGGTATGAAATGTATATATTTTACTGGTTTTCTTAAACAATAGAACTCACTCTAAATGTTAAACAAACAAACAAATTGGTAACAAATACATGCATTGTTTTTCAAAATTTTCTTTTTTTCTGGTGGTCTGAAGATGACTTTGTTGAAGACAGTTTCTTTGGGACATAAGAAAGCCCTAAGAGTTTAGAGACAACTTAAGAAAGTCCATTCTCTTTACCATCTACTCAGTATTTGGTGAAAGATAAGGAAAAAAGACATAAAGAAAATCAAGCACCCCCAAGCTTACAAATGATTCCATATCTGGTAATCATGCAAGGCACGAGATAATAGATGTTTTGAAATTGGCACAACTTCTTTCTGGATAATTGAGGGAACCAAGGCAATAGTTCAGCATCCCATCCTCATTCATTTTGGGAAAGATAGATTGTGTCACAGAAAAACAATCTATACAGAAACCCTGAACAAACAATTACAAGCATCATAAAGCAAGCAGGTCTGAAATCGATCCCAGCAGACATTTCCTATTCTCACTCTTCTTTAACTTTGTCTATTAGGTAGTTTGCAGATTCAACCTTCTGTGAGTGTTCTTAATAGTACGGTATCAATTTACCCAGGTAAGAAATATCTGCACCCATTTCCCTCTCAATAAAGCAAAATAGCACATCATTAAGCTGTTTTTCTCTGTGATGTATGGTTAGATTAAACAAAAGGAGAAGGGAGATGGTAAGGCCAGATACCTGTGTATGTGGATCATGACTCAGTTTCTTGTTTGTTTGTTTGTTTGTTTGTTTCATTCTGGTATTTTTGTTTGTTTGTTTGCTTGCTTGCCTGTTTCTGAGGGAGGTCTTACTATATAGTTCTGGCTGCCTTGGAAACACTCATATAAACCAGGCTGGCCTCAAACTCAGAGATTTGCATGCCTCTGCCTCCCAAGTGCTAGAATTAAAAGCCAATGCCAACAAAACTGGCCCACAACTATATATTCTAATTTAAAAATAAATTTCTATTTCATTTACTAGAATACTTATGTTTAGAGCAGGGGTTCTCAACCTTCTTAATGCTGTAACCCTTTAATGTGTTGACCCCTCAACCATAAAATTATTTCATTGATACTTCATAACTGTAATTTTTATATAGTTTCAAATTGTATTGTAAATATCTAATATGCAAGATATTTGATATGTGACCCTGTGGAATGTTTGTTTGACCCCCCCATGGAGCTGCACCCTACAGGATGAGAACCACTGCTCTAGAGGATCTTTGAGTCTCTATAGGATCCATCCTGTAGGGTGTGTGTGTGTGTGTGTGTGTGTGTGTGTGTGTGTGTGTTGTCCTCCTCAGCTTCTGTCTTCTTTCCCAAAGCACATTATACTCATGTACTGCATATGTATACACACACCACCACTACCACAGGTTGATATTTTCTTTGAGATCGTGTGGCAAGATTCTTTTCATAGCCAATCACAAGTCAGTGGATGTATCCAACATCCACTGTCTTCTTGTGCTTTCAAGATAATGGACTCCTACACTTGACCAGTCTTTCATAGGATTATTTAAAATTATCATATTTGGCCACCCACTGGCAATTCTTTTAGGACATCTATCTACTTTGCTGTAACTGTAGGAGAAAAACTTTCAGCCTTATATAAAAAAGAAAAATATTTCTATAGTGTTTAATGTTATTCATGATAGTAAACCAGGGTTGAACCCATCAGGGCATGAGGTAAAATTTATACTTTATATTTCCCTGGTTTATATTAATGGAACCTCTTCCGTCAACTGTTAAAGACCCTGTATAACTGATGTGTACCCACCTCAATCTCTTCTGTCCTGAGCTTTCTTCTTCTTTACTTCCCCAGTAAAGCCTATTTTTATCCCATAAGTCACCTTCCTGATTCAATGTTCTTTAATTAATATTTTCCTTCATCTCCTTAATAATTCCTCTAAATGATATCAAACTATCTTCTTCATTATTTAGATGCCAGTTTAAACATTGTTTCCCTTAAAGAGACCTTTTAAACCACAGAAAATATACCTGTTCATTCCCCTACTCTCTGCACGATAGCCTCATCTAACACTTTTGTGGGAGATCAAATTAATCAGGGTGACTTATTTTACTGCATATTTATGACTAGCCTCTTCTGAAATCTGATCTTCTAGTGGTTTTTACCTTACAATGTTATCTGCTCCTATATTCTTAATGCAAGAGGAAGGCAGTGTCAGTATGACAAATATTTAATGAATGAATATACAAAGGTGGATGATGTGTGAAGCTTCTACTGCAGGGTTAAGTCACTGTCAAATACTCAACTGAGTAAGTGGGTAGGTACAATTATTGTGTCATCTTACTTGACACATAGGTTCATCTACTGTGTTACAAAATTCTCATAAAGCTGTGACTTTAAAAAGACAAAATAATATGTTCTTATCGTGTTTTTAAAAATTCATAATGAATGTCAGAGGATGGGGTGGGGGGTAGGACTCAATGCCATCATTATATTCTTCCTTCCTCATGTTTCAGAATGGCTATTGTAGACTCCAAATCATATTTTAATGCCAGCAAATTAAAGAGTACATGAAGAAAGGAGTGAATGAAATGTATCCTTCCTTATAGTCCCAACAATATCCCTCATTCTCAGAATTTATAAATAAAAAGATAATCTGGCAAACATAACCAATAGCAATGTGCTTATCCAAAAACACAAATAGAAGGAGAGATTGATAATTTGTTTCATAGAAGGGAGGAACTATGTTTAATACCCCTTTGGATGTCAGTAAAAGTGACACTCCCTAAATCACACAGATCACACATTACAGTCCTGGGATAGAAGCCAAAACTGACAACACCCTACTTGTCCAAGAGCATCTAAACCTCCTCCAACACAGTAATAGAACTTCTATCCAAGGCCCTCTGTAGGAGTACTGTTGGTAGACAATTATGCCAGTGTGAAATCTTCTATGTTTTTATCATTCTACCAGACCCTGAGGAGATTTCAAGGAACTTTGAGATAAACTATGTAGTTTACCATTCTTTGACTTCCTTCTCAGCTCTTCTGAATAGCTGTCTTCCTTTGTTCCTTTTTCCTAATAATATTAATGATATCAATAATATTTTGGGGAGAATTATCTTTTATTTGCTATGCACTTTACTTTTTGTTTAAAAATTAGTTTGGCTAGTTCTCAGAAAAAAACAAATAAAATTAACCTGTTCTTGAACCCATTTGTGAACTAAATAATCTGTCAGGTATAGAAAGTTCAAGTAATTTTTCCAAGTAAACTCAGAATTTGATCCCAATGTCCTTCAGTTCTTATAAGAGGCTTGTTTGCCCATTTAAGAATCACGTTGACAGTGATGCTCTTGTCTCTGTCATCATAATCACATTGAAGCTGATTTTGGTCATTCAAAACAAATGATTATCTGAATTGAAGAGAAGTCTGGACTTTATTTTGTTGCTTTAAGAAAGCTAGGCCTTTGTGGCCCTGGGTTGGGGTGTTTGTGTGTGTGTGTGTCTGTGTGTGTGTGTGTGTGTGTGTGTGTGAGAGAGAGAGAGAGAGAGAGAGAGAGAGAGAGAGAGAGAGAGAGAGAGAGAGAGAGAGAGAATTGTCAAACCACAGTCTCATTCTATCCTGGGAGAGCAGCACTTACCTTGAGTTAGGTAAGAGGAAGACCAATTTGTAAAATGAGCAAAGATGCTAAACTTCTTCCTGGTTGCTTTTCCTGTACATAGGTGAGACTCTAGAGTCCTAGGATAGTTAACATTGAAAAAGAATAGTTGTGGGCATAATCCACAAAGTAACTACAGCAATGGAATGCTGTATGGTCATCTCCAAGAGGGTGACATTACTACTGGTGACCCACAGGCAAGAGAATCCTTGAATTATTAAAGAGACCTGTGCCTCTCGGGGTGAATGAAAAATTTTCCTATTGCTTCTGTGTTTCAGGGTCTTCATAAAGTATCATAGTAATGTATTCTGCCATGTCATTTTTCTCCAATTATTTGAGCATTTCCAGGGATTCTGGAAGTAATGAGATGTATGTGGAAGATGCTTCAAAGAAATGATTTGGGGAGTTTTTACTGCAAAACTGATCATTTTCCCTGAAGGGCACAAAGCTCACTGCCTCATCTTCCATGTGAACACTACACTCTATGAATTTTATTTATTTTTTAACAGAGAAAAAGAAAAGAAAATTGTAGAGGAAAGATAAATATTATAGAAACTCTGTATAGAAATCTTTTAACAAAAAAAATAAGTAGGAAGAAATCATTTCCCTAAGAAAAATATCTTGAAAGTTAAGGAGGTTCTCTTAGGTATAGGAAGTGAGCTGGAACTAATACAACAAATCATGTAAATATATATGTGATGCTGGAAACAGACTAAAAGCATGGTTCATCCTTTATTTTGAGGAAACATGTATTTAATGCATTGTGCTTCTTCCTTAAGCTTTGTTACACTCCATTGGATTAGGAGGTAACAGCAGGAAAGCTAATTTTAAAATCACATACACATGCTACATAATGGCAGGCATAGCTTTTGGAAATATTATTTATCATTCAAAATCACATATTATATAAATTTCAAAAGAATGTCTAAGATTCTTCCTAGTAATATTTTACATGATACTCACTGGTTCAGCACTATCTCAATAATGCCCAGTCTTCCTCATGCAACCATGTATGCATTACATCAGGTGTCCTCACTGTCTTAAAAACCCTTTTCTTATCCATTCATTATCTCAGCAATGTGAATGTAGGTCAATGGATAATTCCTGATTATTACATATTAACTCTCAACAAATATATAGAAACCAGATTATCATCTACAGTTGCAAGGACCATTTTCATCTAACAAAGAGACCACCTTGCCAAAACGATACCTAAATCCTTTGAGGAGCTCCAGCCTGAATTATATACCCTTGCCATGAGACAAGACAACAGAATCCTAGAGAAATTGGATCATCTGGACAATATTGCATGGAAATATGATATATACAGAGTAGTAGATCAAGTGGTCTGTTTACATAGTCCTTACTGTGACTCCTCTGGTGATATCATTTATTCATTCTTCTATTCATATTACCTTCAGCCAAGTGTTTTCCTGACCACCAATGATATATAGATAATACAGGTGAAGGTAGATAATCCTGACCCTCAAAAAGTCACAAACGAGTTGAAGGGAAACATATAACCATTTGTGAGAATACAGTCTGCAGAAGGAAGTGGCAGAATTCCTGTGAAACTTGAAGTTCTCTTTATCCAGTCTGGGATGAAACTGTCATGGAATATGTATCAGCTAAGATGTCCCTAAAATGCCAAGAAGGAATTTCCAAGAGGCATTGTGTGATAAATGTAATCGCTTAAGCAAAGGTATTAGGCAAGAAACAAAGATGACATGAACAGGTACCTACAAATCATTTGTTTTTCTCTTGAGGTAAACATGGTACAAATGAAGAAGTGAGATAATTAGCAAAGGCTGGAATAGAGGCAGGTTAAAGCATCAACATTCTGCATAGTAGGAGGTGGAAAAACCCAAAATTCTATCTATATCTACCTATATTTTGATATTATTTTAAAAGGATTTTTATGTCTATGAATGTTTTGCCTGAATGTATATATTTACATCATATGCAGGCAATACCTGTAGAGGCCAGAGTGGATGGCAGATGCCATAGATTTGGAATTACACATAATGTAAGTAGACTTAAAGGTTCTGGAAATCAAACCCTGGTTCTCTACAAGAGCAGTTAAGTGCTCTTAATGGTGATCCATTTCTCTGGCTACTATTTTGAATTTTATACAACTTTAAATGACTGTACAAATAAAGTAATATAGAAATACAATTTACATGTAAACATTACATGTTAAAATTCTTTTCCTGGTAAGGTCAACTTATATTGATAAGTTTAAAGGTTACTGCCATATGTAATTAAGAGACAGTAGACATCTTTAGAGACATATTGACATTTCATTGACATATGTCAAATATGGTGATTGTTGAAGGTCTGTAAAGGTTAGCGCCAGAAAGGTTAGTGCTGAGGTGTGAGGTGAGAGGTGATATCAATGCACTACGATGTTGCAACCAAAGAATTTAGTACTGATAAGCCAAGGATATGGAAATAAGAGGGGGAAATAGATTAACATATTCTCAGTAGTTGAATCTATGGGGCTTGGTTATAAGTTGATAATGATATTTAGCAAACCCCTTCACACTATGTCAAATCCAGCCACAAGACTCCTCATTGTCTGTTTAATATGTGTATCAGAGGTCACAGTGAAACTTCAGACTCCTCTCTAGTTCTTGGAAATCTACTGTTCTCTTTGCCCAGCTGCCTGCTTTATTTATTTCAGAGAGCTTTTGGACGGGTGCAGCACTCATGTTCCAGCAATTCACATGGAGCCGAAGTGGTTTAACTAATCGGTACAATTTCTCACCTTGGTGACTATATCTTTTAAGACATACCCCCCAAACAACTGCATTAGTTACTTGTCCTGTTTCTATGATTAGAAAAAATAGAAAAACATAGCTAAAAGCAACTTAAGGACGAAAATATTTATTTTAGCTTAAAATTCCAGAGAACAAAGAATAGAGTTCCTTAATTGTGGGGAAGGATTGGATTGGCATGGTGGTAGGAGCAGAAAGCTGGATAATCACATTTCCCTTTACATATGGGAAGCAGAGGTAGAAAAAATAGGAAGTAGAGTGAGGCTAAACATTCTTAAACCTCCCCTGCAGTAAAGTATATCCTCAATCAAGACTGTGTCTCCTCAGGGTTCTATAACCTCCGTAGATAGCACCAGCTTCTGGGCACAATATATTTGACTACAGGATTCTATGAAAGACTTTTCTCATACAAACCACCACATGATCAGTAGAGCTCATACTCCTTCCTATCAATTTTAATCATCTCGGTAGTGTCAACATGTAACATACTATATACTTGCTTCTGTTTTCATGTGTAGTAGTAAGATATTATGTCTTTGGCATTTGCTCTTGTTGCTCTTGTTCATGAGGCAGTGCTAGACACGGAGTATGCTGAGTGAATGTTTATTGAATTAAAAGGTAAATATGAAGATGTGGATGGGTAAATGGATAGATAAAAGTGACTCTTTGTAAACATCATCTCTTGATGAGATCATTAGAGAGTAATTTTTTCCATTAGGAGATGGTAAAACTATGTCTTAAAGTAATTGGGGACTTTTCTAAAATTATCCTGTTAGAACTCTTTATACAGTCTATAAAGAGGAAATAATCAAAGTGGCTTCTGTGATGAAGTGAGTGTATTGACTCAGGTAATTAGACAGTCTAGAAGGTCAGCAGTCTTGGAATTGCTCAATTTAGAGGCTCAAGAGTGTGTTCAAGGATGGATTTGTATCTTCCTTTACTTTTCTTATTGTGTAAACTTCTTATTAAAGTGGATAGCCGATCTACCCACATTTGCTTGTTGCATATGCTGGTGTATATATAAGTATACAGGTGTATTATTTGTTTAGAAAGATACAGATAATCAGTAAGTTATCCAGTATGAAATTTGTTTATTATTCCATTCATGTTACCTTCAGCCAAGCATTCAGGATCATTTAAACAATGATAAGAGTAGTAATGGTTTATGCAATAAATGGATCATAACAAACTCACTTGATTTGTCCTTTTCCTTCCTTTATAACTCTGATTTAAGGCAGTGACCTGTCGGTTTAGACCTAGGATTCCTGAACTAGATATTGTCAAGCAAGATAAGATATTCTGAATGGCTTAGACAGTCTATCCACCCTTTCCACTGAGAATGAAATTGTTTTGTGGGTACTCCACAAAGCAAGAGGATTAAGTGTGTAATACGTATTGTGGTGGAGGAAGAAAGTGATGTTGTCTATAGACACAGAAATAAATTCACATGTCTTGCTACAAAGCCATTTAAGATTTGTCTACTTATTGATAAATAATACTCTCTAAAGAGAAGTAGTACCGCATAACTTAGATGGAACAATCAATGTAATCATGAACTCAAACCAAGTGTCATTATTTGCACTGGACCTTCACAGAACAAGCAGGGTTAACACATGGAGGAGGAACACATGGGACCCTACTTACTCCTAACTGCTGAATTCTATACTACTGATGAACTCTGTCTTGAGTAGCCACTGGTATACCTGTCAGACTCCAATGAGTAGTTCCAATGTTATGTCCACACAGATGGCCCAGGTAAAATCCACAGGAACACAGGAAAAAATGTGGGAAAGAGACTAGTATGGAAAGACTGGGTAGACAAAGTAAAAGAAAAGAAGGAGATAGAAAGGGTGACAATGAGAGCAATCAGCATGAATTATATACACCCATGAAATTGTCAAAATAAAAATTTAATAAAGAAGAAGCTCTCTGATGGAAGATTTGATTCTAAAATTATTCTAAGTTTTATACTTATTATTTTGTGCAGCTATGACTTCTTCCTCCAGTGAATGCTATGGAACACATTAAGAATAATAATTCAGGAATTATGGAGATGGTTATACTGGAAAGGTATTTCCTGTACATCATGACGACCTGAATTCACATCTGTATCACCCACCGGAAATGCTAGGTACAACAGCTTTAACCTATAATCCTAGTCTAAGGAGGAAGAGGAGGAAAGGTCCCTAGGGCTTGATGACCTGCTAGACTTGCCAAACTGGTGAGCTCCGGGTCCATTTGGATACCTTGTCTCAAAAAAGTAAGCTGGACAACAATTGAAAAAAAAAAGTCAGCCTTGTACCTCCATACACATGTACACACATGTAAAACTATACCCTAACATACACATGAGAACCCACATGAACTAGTACATACATATCACACACACACTAGAATAATTCTTCACTATTAAATTTAGATAATAAAAGCAGTATTGTATAATATTTATACTCCCTAGTCTAGCGCTCTGTACTTATTCTGTGAGGTCATTACTAGACAAACAATCATGATTTGGATCTGGGAAATCTATAGATAACTCAGGCAAAAGAACAAAGCAGACTATGTAGGTGCTTCTGGCTGAACTCAGAGAAGCTAATTTGGACAAATTTCTCTTCTGAAGGAACAGACAGGAGAGAGTTCAGAATGAGCCTTGTTTTCCTACTGGTGCAGCAGAGTATATCATGGCTCATAGCAACAGTTCCACCCAGAGCAGGCCACCTCTGCTTCGAGTCTGAAAAATAAATTATATTTTCCAATATCTGATATGTTCAGTTTGCTCTATAATTACGACTTCTTTCTTTGCCATTTCTCTCACAAATTTGATGTCTTCCCATAATTGCAGTCTTTGCTCTGCAAACTCACACGCAGCCAATCCACCCAACATGTTCATTATTTGAGCAAATTCTTTGCTTTAGGCTCATCTGAAAATGACCATCTATATCTCAACTGTGGAACTAATATATGCACACTTTAATCTTTTCCTTCACTCCTATTTTAGGAAACACATGCAAACTTAAATTTCATGTTTGTTTTCTAAGCACTGTGAACATTAAGCCCGGAGCACAGCTGATCAGCAGGCTGCATTGATATTTGATAACACAAAAAGTTGTTTGTGGTAATTATTATGCAATAAATTTGAAGGTAACGTGGCATGGGAGAGATGTTAAGTCAGGTAAAACATGAAGTCTGATGCCACCTTGTGCTATCCGCATCTGTGTCTCCTGAAAGTTATGCTGTGCAAACAAGGTTAGTGTGCTCAGTATGCCTGACAGTAGGTGCTGGGCTTCTCGCTCTCCTGTGGATCTTATATATCCCATTTTCTGTTTCTGTAATCTACTTATTATTCTTTAAAATTGGAGTAAATGAAAGTTGTGTTTGCTTATAATGTCCTTTGAGAAGCTCATGATATGCTTTGAGAATCTGAAAACGATTGACCCCAATTGGTTCCTTCAACCACATGTAGGGAATACCAGTTCCCAAGGCAAACAATATTTCTATGCAGCTGGACCCCAGCACCATCATCATGCCAAATCCAACCATGGAATGGTAGACCTTGGTGCCAGGGTCCAGAAACACAAATCCAATTTAATTCTGGCTCAGAAAAGCAATAAGTGTTTAAATTGGATTTCTGTGGAGTTAGTTCTTATTAGGCTCAGCATGCAAACTGCTTTATAGACATTTATTATTTAATTATTTCTAACAAAGGATCTTATAAACCCAACATCTATAATTAAATGGGAATGAGAGCAAAGGGGGCTTTGATGCTAGCCAACATTGCTTTGTGACCCAGAACCTGCACTCAGAAGAGCTATCAGGTTTATGCCAAACACCAGAATCTTTGGCCAAAACTTGCTTCATTAAACTCAGCTTTGCGGCTGTAAGCTTTTAATGCAGGCTCCCAGTTATCTCTGTCAGCCTTACCTGTGTTGTACAGTGAGTTTAATGGGGTCAGTGGAATGTAAGGAGTGTACCTCCAAACTGACTGATCATCAGTAGCTCTACTTCCTTTCCAATAATCCCTTCTATTACATTTTCTGCCTTTTCAGCCCCAAAAGCAATAAGCCTTCCTTTTTTCCAAATGTGTGCTTAGCTTCATTCTGGACCCATGTCCATCCCACCACCTTACACACAGATGTTCTATGCTGGTTTGTCTCTTTCCACTATTCTCAATCTTTTCTACTTCCTCTAATAAACGGTTATGTGAATTAATGACCCAGTGCTGCTTTATGTTTTATAGTTTTATAACTGTACTGGTTATAGTGGGAGAATTGCAGACACAGGGCATAAATCAAGTCAGTGTTTCTAATTTAGATTGGCATGGCATCTCTACCATGATGGAGAGGTTAGGAGCAAGGCTGATTGCCTAACCTCAAGAAGTCCAGCCTCACCAATACCCTCGCTCACAGCATTGATAAACAATAATCATTTGATTTACAGATACTATAATCAGAATCCCCCACAGATGATGCTCAATGCTCCACAGTCATTTACATAATGCTCTTTTTTTCTCATGTGTGTGTATGTGTTTATTTGCACATTCACATTTGGGGGAATGTGAGCACATGTATGCACTGGTGTACAGAGAAAGCTCATCTGTTAGCCTTCACCTTCCAACTTATTTAAAGCTGGATTTCTTGTTATGCCCCACTGTCAGTCTAACTTGTATATGAGCTTCCAGAGATTCGCATGTCTCTTCTTCCATCTCTTTGCGATTACACTCATTCACTCCTGGATGAAGTTTATATGAGTTCTGGAAATACAAACTCAAGTCCTCACACACTTGTATGGCAAGTGCTGTGCCTATTTAGTCATCCCTCTGGTTCTAAGATTCACAGGGTATCCTTTTTACAATGAGGCTACTAATCATTAGACCCTCTGAAGTTACACAGGGTAATGTTTGTGAACTTTGATACATTCCAAGTATAAGAGCAACTGGAAGAGAAAACATAAAATACAGTATAGTATATGTCCATTTGATAAAGTGTTTTTACTTGTTTGTATTCTTTTTTGTATTCACAATATAATATTACTAAAAATGCCATAATATGATGATTCATTGATTTATACTTTTGGAAGGATAGGGTTAAAGGCTTTTACTGGAGCTGGGGAAAGTTATCAATATTTACAGTACTGGATAAAATGGTGTCCCTCCTCAACAACCATTAACTGCCTGTAGTTCCTCAGAAGAGACCCTCCCACATCTGTGATAAAATGTAGAAAGTCCCCACCTCATACAACTGTTATACAGACAAACACTGACTCCAACCATGACTCCATTATTCAAACACTATATCCTACCTGTTTTTCCATGATATTCCCTGAACTTGGTAGGGTGTGATATAGATGCCCATTTAGGACTAAGCAAACACTCCATCAGCACTTTTCTCAGCCAGCTAGTCAGTTTTGAGTGTCTACATTAACCTCCAACTGCTGTAAGAGCTTATTTTTCCAGTGAAGACTGAGGACAGCACAAATATAAATATGAATATTTAAAAGACAGCTTGACAATGTGATCATTTAGCAATAGCAATAGTTTCTCTGCTAAGACCTATCACCTCTCCAGCCACAGATCCTTAGCCAGGTTTATGATAAAATGCTCAAGTTCTCCAATAGAGCATAGGCCTTGAATTTAATTAGAAGTAATTGGTTTCACCCATAACTGCTATGCCACTATTAGAGCAGTGGGCACAGCTTGCTCAAGTCATTATAAATTTTTGGATTCAAGGCTGGGTGAGAATCTTGATGGCTTTCCCCACTGCACAGTCCCTTCTCACATGGGGAAAACTAACCAATACAGTTGACACTTCCACTATTGTTGCAAGTTGATTTCTCTGTGTCTACCAAAGTGTTTTGTGTCTTCAGCAACCAGTTCTTACCATAAACTTGTGGTGGGCAACTAAGTGCAATGGCAACAGGTTGTATTGTTTGGGTGGCCTTTGGGGTTTCCTTGACCAAAAACTCATGGAGAAGCATCTCACACCTAGTTCTGGGATTTTCATTTAATTATTCATGGATGCGGAAAGAGGCATTATTCACCCAGGGAGACTATCTACATTCTAATTCTCTTTATTTTAGATTCCATTTCACTAAACTTTTAAGCTTGTTTCTAAATAGCTTTTCTTACATCTTTACCTTTAGTTACTTCTCCTCCCTCCAATGCCCACCTTCCTTTTTTCTATCTTCTCCTTGCTTAGGCCTTCCCCCCAGTGTCATGTCCAATATCTGCTACAATTTCCCTTCTATTAAAATGCTTTTCCAGCTTCCCTCTACTGGTTTCTTTTTATCATCCTTGTCTTTGCTGGTTTTCTGAGTTAAACATACTACACTAGAAACTCATAGCTATTTTCTGATTCTGAGGGAAACGTGATGTTTGTATATTGGGGCATGGGTTATCTCATTTATTATATTTCCTAGTTCCATTCATTTTCCTGAAAACTTCATGATTTCCTTTTTCTTTACTGATAAATGCAATTCTGCTGTGTACCACGTTTGCATCATCATCCATTCATTCACTGATGGACATATACAGTATTGCCATTGCCTGGCAGCATCATTGAATATCAAACACTTCTTCCAAGTTTGTATTAGCAATTTTGTTTCTTCTTTTGAAAGCTCTTTGCTCAGTTTCTTGGATTTTTTTTTGATTGTTTTGTCTTGGTGATTAGGGTTTTGTTTTGTTTTGTTCTTTAGCTCTTTATATATTCTAATGATTAATCATCTTCCAGATCTATAGCTGACAATGGTTCTCTCCTATTTTGTAGGATGCTTCTTCATTTGATTAACAGTTTCCTCTACAGTATGCAGCTTTTTATTTTGGGGAGGACCTACTTCTTAGTTATATGCTTTATTTTCTGAGCGACTGGAGACCTACTCAGAAAGTTCTTACTTTGTGTTAGAATCTATTCTCTACTTTATCCTCTAGAAATTTCAGAGTTTCATGTGTAATGTTAAGATCTTGATTCATTTAGAATTGATTTTTTTTGTGAATTCAAGAAATAAAAATCAGTTTCTTTTCTCTGTGTGTGGATATGCAGTGCTTCCAGTACCATTTGTTGAAAGACTGACCATGTTGTTAACTACCATTATGTGAAAACAGGAAATCATTCTGAAAAGAAAGGAATACATTTTAAAATGCAAAAGTAGAAGGTATGAATATATTTCTGTCCTTAGACAGTGTTTAAAGTTCAGAATGCTTAGATCTCTAGCCCTTATATTTTATGAAATGTAATCAGCAGCTGACTGTAGATAGAGCCAGAAAAATGAGAACATTTTTAGTTCTTTTTGAAAAACTTTTTATCAATAATTTGTGAGTGTAACAACATACATCCAAGTCCCACTCATATCTCTGTCCCCTCATATCCATTTCCTGCCTTTGTAACCACCCCCTTGCCCCACCAAAGAAAATAAAAAACACACAAACAAAAAGTTAACAAAACAAAGCATAGAAAACATCTTATCCTGGAAGTCGTTGTGTATCATAGTGTGTCCCACAGTATATGTCCCCACATCTTCACTTGAAAATGCTCATTGCTTTAAGTTTGAGGACACTGACTTCTGTCACACCATCAATTTTAGATCCTCACCAGAACTCCTCCCCCTGTGGCTGCCCTGTATTATGGAGAACCTGAAGTTTTGGATCAGCCCTTTCACACAATTTAACAGTTCACAGATGATGTAGGTTTTGTGTTGGGCCAGCTCAAAGCCCTGGATCTGGCCCTTGGTAGTCGCTGAGCTTCCCAGCGTGACAGTTATCCTGCATCTACAACACCAGGGCTCTCCAGCACTGCTAGGCATTGCATTCTGGAATTGGCAGGAGGCAAGACCATCTCTCCAACTCTCATGCCCTCGAGATTGCCTTACCCACACCCATGCCTCCAAAGCCAGTTCTACACTGCTGCCCAGTCAAGGTATAGGGCCTTCAGCTTGTAAGGAGCTGGGCTAGCTCTCCCATGCTCCTACTCTAAGGGCTGGCTCACCAGTGTCTTCACCATCAGGCCTAGCTCCACGGTGTTGCCTATGCAAGGTTCAGAGCTTGCTCTCCAGAGTGCTACAGACAGTGAGGGGCAGGGATAGCTCTCCATCTCTCATGACCTTGGGACCAGCTCTCCTGATTACTGCAGGTGGTGAGTGGTGAGATGGGGGCGGAGGTGGGGGGTCAGAAATCACCACTGTGTCCATTCCACCTCATGGCAAATGAGTGGTGGAGCCAAGGCTATCATGCTCACACCATCAGAACTGACTCACTCTTGACCTCTCCAACAGGCCCAAGCTCTACTGTGATGCCCAGGTGAGGAAGCACATGCTTTATTTTTTGCAAGAGTTTCTATTTAATATTTTGGTGGTTCATTCTATTTGTGACATAGGAAATATAGCGATAAATGTTGCATAATTTGTATTACCACCAAAAAAGAAAATACTACATAAATATATGACTAGAGTCAAATGTATCTACAAGGATGGGAAGGATCTGTAATCCTACAATAAATGAATATTTTGTCTATATGGAGGATCAGGCTGAATAAAAAATAATTAAATACAGTTGGGATGGTTACAGCCTCTTGTTTCCAAATATCTGATCATCTGGTTAGCTGTCATAAGAGTCTGTATTAGCTCCATAAATCAATAATAATACCTCAATCTAGCTGTTCTGTGGCACTTTAGCAATCATAGGACACTAGCAGTCTATCTTCATGAGCCTGTGACTACTGATAATCAAGTCATTACAATGAGGACAAGAGATTAGAGATCTGGGGCCCCTAATAACTCATAAATCCACTGGACATAAAAAAGTCTTTTCTTCTTCAGCACTTGTTATAAGTCTCCACAGTGTGTTTATTCTGGAGTACTGTTCCAATCCCTGAGATGTTCAGCAATTCTTTGGTTTTTGAAGCTTTTCTTTGGTATTTGAATACTATGGGTAGGCCCTACTTATTCCATAAATCTCTTGATATTTTCTTCTACTTAAGAGTAGGAAAAAAAGGTGGAAGACATGAAAAAAAGGAAAAATCTATAAAACCTATGTCTTTGCAAACAGTACATTATGGTTGGTTAACACTTATTAGGATTGACATGGCAGAAATCCTCCCAATTAGCAGTTTGCTCTGGCTATAACTTAAACTGTCAGTTGAAGAGAAGAGAAATGGTGCAGTGGTAAGTTTGAACTTGTAAAACTTTACAATCTGCAAAGGAAATGTGAAAAGAGCAGTAAGAACTGGAAAATTCAAGTGCAGAAATGTACCAAATCAGTTCCACTTATAGTCCTATTTATTTTTAAGACAAGTTCCATTTTTGCTACATTTAGAAATGAAATATTTAGTGGATACTTGTAGGTGCCTCCAAAATCTGAAAATTTACCACTGTTGGTTGATTACTCTTCATAGTTATTGAGAAAAATGCTTATTATATGGGTGTACACCTCAGAGGACAAAAATATCTGATTTTTTTTTAATTTTTAGATGACAAAGTAATCTTTCTACTCTTTCGCCACCCCCTTCTCTCAAATCTAATTGACAATTCTCTTTATTACTTTTGAGCAAACCCAAAATATATTTTCAAACTAGCGAAGAAGTAGTTTAATTTGACATCTAAAGCATCAAGTTTCCATGGCATCCATTTAATGGGGCACAGGAAGACATAGCTATATATTGCTTCTGACCTTTGATAGCTCATCACAGATATCAATGTTTCTGAGAGTATCAGTTAGTGCCTTTGTACCATAAACAACCCATAATGGAAAGAAAGTGCCAAACAGTTCTCACTTCATCCTTAAGAGAGGATGGCCATTCATCTCTGCGTATAGAACATAAAATTTTGAAAACTCTCAGGTTGATATCAGAAGATGGTAGAACTCTTTTCAGCAAGCTGAATGTGAGGCTACCCAGGAGATGCGATTATTGCTTCCCCACATGTGCTCCATTACATTTTATGAATGAGACTCAGTAGGTAGCAGTTAGGAGAAATTTAATGGGGAAAGATGTAAAAACGGTCATTGCAGTCACTTGAAACATACATGTTTTCAAACACACTGAGTTTGTATATATGTATATACATGTATATATACACATATATTTGCATATATAAGTGGAGTGCACATGCTGTACTTATATACTGAGTTGTCTTGTGGATAAAAGGTTCCTAGAGAAAATTCTGATACTTCTTCCATGTGAAAAAGGATAGCCCTGATAATGCAGAAAAAATAATAAAATTGTTATATACTCATGCATATTTAGAACTATATCTAGAATTTCACATTCAACTATAAAAGTCCTATTCCTTTTATATTCTACTCCCTTTTGTGTTTTATTTACTGACAGAATATATGCTTTTGTTAGGGTCTTTGACAAAATAAAGACAACTGGAAGTCAGAGAGCTCCTCTTTTGTTGCAAAGCTGGATTTTCACAAGTGTTTAGGATTATAGGTGTTGGGAACACAAAATCCAGTTTTCAGAATAACCTGGAAAAGTTGCTTGCCTTAATGAAAGTATTGAACAAAGTTATTCACATCCTGTCTTGGACCTTTTAAAAGTTGTATAAAGTTAAACCTCCTGCTGCAAAGAAAACAATATTGAAATCGGAAGTCACATCATTTCTTGAAATAATTATTTTTTAATGTAACAAATGTTTATTGTTATTTTATCTGCCCATGAAATTTCTGAAACATACACCACCACCCCATTTCTGCATATGTTTTTCTTTTCCATCAGAATAGCTGAACTCTAGAAGGCTTTTGTCCAAAAAAGTGAAGCATCTTGAAAGAAGAAAATGAAATTGATTATGATGTCTTTGTTTTCTTCTGTCTCGTATCTCTTTTATTTTATTGATAATTGCCTAGCAATTCTACCTAACTAGGAGGGTAGATTTAACCCTCCTAGTCATTATTTTATACACAGGAATGTTTCAAATGTAAGATGTAATCACATCTTTAGAAATGTTTTAGTGTATTATATAGAATTAGTATAAACTTAGCATAGCACTGAGTTCCAGTTCCTTGTCTGAATTGAGTAGCCTGTTGAAGCAGGGCATCTTCTTTTATAACAGGGCTAATTCATTTCTACCTAATGTGTGACAGATGATATATATATGGACATCTGTATTCTTTCCAGCTTCTGGCTATTATAAATAGGGCTGCTATGAACATAGTGGAGCATGTGTCCTTATTACATGCTGGAGAATTGTCTGGGTATATGCCCAGGAGTGGTATAACAGGGTCCACTGGTAGTATCATGCTCAGGTTTCTGAGGAACTGCCAGACTGATTTCCAGAGTGGTTATACCAGCTTGCAATCCCACTAGCAGTGGAGGAGTGTTCCTTTTTCTCCACATCCTCGCCAACATCTGCTGACTCCTGTGTTTTTGATCTTAGTCACTCTGACTGGTGTGAGGTGTAAACTCAGGGTTGTTTTGATTTGCATTTCCCTAATGACTAAGGATGTTGAACATTTCTTTAGTTGCTTCTCAGTCATTTGATATTCCTCAGGTGAAAATTCTTTGTTTAGCTCTGTACCCGATTTTTAATAAGGTTATTTGGCTCTCTGGAGTCTAACTTCTTGAGTTCTTTGTGTATATTGGATATTAGCCCTCTGTTGGATATAGGGTTGGTAAAGATCTTTTCCCAATTTGTTGGTTGCCATTTTGTCCTTTTGACAGTGTCCTTTGCCTTGCAGAAACTTTATAATTTTATGAGGTACCATTTGTCAATTCTTGATCTTAGAGCATAAGCTATTGGTGTTCTGTTCAGGAAATTCTCCCCTGTGCCCATGTGCTCAAGGCTCTTCCCCCATTTCTTTTCTATTAGTTTCAGTGTGTCTGGTTTTATGTGGAGGTCCTTCATCTACTTAGACTTGACCTTAGTACAAGGAGATAAGAATGGGTCAATTTGCATGCTTCTGCATGCTAGCTGCCAGTTGAACCAGGACCATTTCTTGAAAAGGCTATCTTTTTTCCACTGGATGGTTTTAGCTCCTTTGTCAAAGATCAAGTGACCATAGGCGTGTGGATAAATTTCTGGGTTTTCAATTCTATTCCATTGATCTACCTGTCTGTCACTGTACCAATACCATGCAGTGTTTAACACTATTGCTCTGTAGTACTGCTTGAGGTCTGGGATACTGATTCCCCCAGAAGTTCTTTTACTGTTGAGAATAGTTTTAGCTATTCTGGGTTTTTTGTTATTCCAGATGAATTTGAGAATTGCTCTTTCTAACACTATGAAAAATTGAGTCGGGATTTTGATGGGGATTGTGTGGAATCTGTATATTGCTTTGGGCAAGATGGCCATTTTTACTATATTAATCCTGCCAATCCATGAGCATGGCAGATTTTTCCATCTTCTGAGGTCTTCTTCAATTTCTTTCTTCAAAAACTTGAAGTTCTTGTCATACAGATCTTTCACTTGTTTGATTAGAGTCACACCAAGTTCTTTCATATTGTTTGTGACTATTGTGAATGGTGTCATTTCCCTAATTTCTTTCTCAACCTGTTTATCCCTTGAGTATAGGAAGGCTACTGATATGCTTGAGTTAATTTTATATCGGGCCACTTTGCTGAAGTTGTTTATCAGCTGTAGGAGTTCTCTGGTGGAGTTTTTTGAGTCACTTAAGTATATTATCATATCATCAGCAAATAGTGATAGTTTGACTTCTTCCTTTCCAATTGAATCCCTTTGACCTCCTTTTGTTGTCTAATTGCTATAACTAGAACTTCAAGTACTATATTGAATAACATGGAGAGAGAGGGCGACCTTGTCTAGTCTCTGATTTTAGTAGGATTGCTTCAAGTTTCTCTCCATTTAGTTTGATGTTGGCTACTGGTTTGCTGTATATAGCTTTTACTCAGTTTAGGAATGGGCCTTGAATTCATGTTCTTTCCAAGACTTTTAACATGAAAGGATGCTGAATTTTGTCAAATGCTTTTTCAGCATCTAATGAAATGACCATGTGGTTTTTTTCTTTGAGATTTTTTTTGTAGTGGATTACATTGATGAATTTCCATATATTGAACAATCCCTGCATCCCTGTGATGAAACCTACTTGATCATGATGAATGATCATTTGGATGTGTCCTTGGATTCGGTTGGCAAGAATTTTATTGAGTATTTTTACATCAATATTTATAAGGGAAATTGGTCTGAAATTCTCTTTCTTTGTTGGATCTTTGTGTGGTTTTTGTATCAGTGAAATTGTAGCTACATAGAATGAGTTAGGTAGTGTTCCTTCTGTTTCTATTTTGTGGAATAGTTTGAAGAGTATTGGTGTTAGGTCTTCTTTGAAGGTCTAATAGAATTCTGTACTGAAGTCATCTGGTCCTGTGATTTTTTGGTTGGGAGACTGTTAATGACCACTGCAATTTCTTTAGGGGTTATGAGACCGTTCAGATGGTCTATCTGGTCCTGATTTAACTTTGGTAGTTGGTATCTGTCTAGGAAATTGCCCAATACATCCAGATTTTCCAGTTTTGTTCAGTATATGCTTTTGTAGTAGGATCTGATGATTTTTTGAAGTTCCTCAATTTCTGTTCTTATATCTCCCTTTTCATTTCTGATTTTGTTAATTTGGATACTGTCTCTGTGCCTTCTGGTTAGTCTGGCTAAAGGTTTATCTATCTTGTTGATTTTGTCAAAGAACCAGCTCCTGGTTTTGTTGATTCTTTGCATAGTTATTTTTGTTTCTACTTGGTTGATTTCAGCCCCGAGTTTGATGATTTCCTGCCTTCTACTCCTCTTCGGTGTATTAGCTTCTTTCTGTTCTAAAGCTTTCAGGTGCTGTTAAGCTGCTAGTGTATGCTCTCTCCAGCTTCTTTTTGGAGGCACTCAGAGCTATGAGTTTTCCTCTTAGCACTGCTTTCATTATGTCCCATAAATTTGGGTTTGTTGTGCCTTCATTTTCATTAAATTCTAAAATGTCTTTGATTTCTTTCCTTATTTCTCCCTTGACCAAGGTATCATTGAGTAGAGCATTGTTCAGCTTCCATGTGTATGTGGGTTTTCTGTTCTTTTTGTTGCTATTGAAGACCACCCTTACTCCATAGTGATCTGATAGGAGGCCTGGAATTAGTTTGGTCTTCTTATATCTGTTGAGTTCTGTTTTGTGACCAACTATATGGTCAATTTTGGAGAAGGTACTATGAGGTGCTGAGAAGGTATAATTTTGATTGACAGTGAAATATTCTATAGATATCTATTAAATCCATATTAATTCTGTTAGTTTCACTGTGTCTCTGTTAAGTTTGTTTTTCCCTGATCTGTCCATTGAGGAAATTGTGGTGTTGAAGTCACCCACAATTATTGTGTGCAGTGCAATGTGTGCTTTAAACTTTATTAAAATTTCTTTTATGAATGAGGGTGCCCTTGTATTTGGAGCATAGATGTTCAGAATTGAGAGTTCTTCTTGGTAGATTTTTCCTTTAATGAGTATAAAGTGTCCTTCCATGTCTTTTTGATGACTTTTGGTTGAAAGTCTATTTTATTGGATATTAGAATGTCTACTTCAGCTTGTTTCTTGGGAACATTTGCTTGGAAAATTGTTTTCCAGCCTTTTACTCTGAGGTAGTGTTTGTCTTTGACACTGAGATGTGTTTCCTGTATGCAGTAAAATGTTGGGTCCTGTTTACGTATCCAGTCTGTTAGTCTATGTCTTTTTATTGGGGAATTGTGTTCATTGGTGTTAGGAGATATTAAGGAAGAGTGATTGTTGCTTCCTACTATTTTTGATGTAATTTTTATGTTTGTTTGGTTATCTTCTTTTGGGTTTGTTGAAGGAATATTAATTTCTTGCTTTTTCTAGTGTTTCATTTCCCTCCTTTTGTTGGTATTTTCCATTCATTATCCTTTGAAGGGCTGGATTTGTGGAAGCCCTGGTGGGTCATTTCCCAAGTGATCTTACACTCGGGTGTTCCCTGCATCTGTCTGCTCAGTCACAGGAGCAAAGTTAGCTGTGTTATAGTCTTTAAACAAGAAAAAACAAACATAGAGGTGATAAAGTATGTGAAAGCAAGAATAAAAATGCCTATCATTTTTGCATCTGTGAAGTATTGCATAAAAGAGGACTGTATCTTACTAATAATCTTGCCATAAAGATGGTATTTGTCAATTATTTTAACAAGGCGTAATGACTGAGTTTACCCTCCAAATATTAGATAAGGAAACAGAAAATCATTTTGCCACACCCCAGAATTGCGAGCCCATTTTATGAGTCCAACAAGAACAAAGATCCCCAAACCAAGTCTACACTCTAAGTCTAAAGAAAGTGGGGTGGAGATGATTTTTGTTTGTTTCTTAAATATTTTTAGTCAGCCCTTTAGAATTTGATACCATATACTTTGGTCATATCTATGTCCCATATCTGCTCCCAATTCTACTTTATTTTCCTATTCATCAAAGTTCCTGTCCACTTAAAAAGCAAATAAACACCTGGTCAGTGGTGATGCATGCCTTTAATCTCAGCACTTGGAAGGCAGAGGCAGGCACATTTCTGAGTTCAAGGCCAGCCTGGTATACAGAGTGAGTTCCACGACAGCCAGGGCTATACAGAGAAACCTTGACTTGAAAAACCAAAACCAAAACCAAAACAAAAACAAAAAACAAAAGCAAAAACAAAAGACAAACAAACAAAAATCTTTTCAATGCAGTTTGTGGTGCTTGTATAATCTTGTGTGTGAGGCCTACCACAGAATGTGGTAGACCTACCAATAATCACAGTCTTAATGTAAAATGACTCTCCCTCTCTCCCAGCAACTATTATTTGCCAGTAACTCGTCAGTTAAGTTTAGGTCTTTGTGCCTAACTCCTCCTTCCAAGGTGGGATTTTGTCTGGCTTGAGCTTGTGAAAAGTTTTATGCATGCTATCCCAGTCACTATGACTTCATATGTGGTATCTGGAAAATTTTGTTTCATCACAGTTATCCACAGCCTACTGGTTCTTACAATCTATTTCCTCTCTTCTACAGTAATAACCGAGTATTGGACCAAAGAGTATGAAAAAGAAATTCCATTTTGGCTTAGTACACTACAGCCTCTTATATGAGCATGTTGACCAACTGTTGGTGTTAATGGCCGTATACTATAAGAAGCTTTTCTGATGAGGGTTGAAAGGATTATCACTCTATGGATAACAGCAAAAAGTCTCTGACAATCAGTAATGCTACGTCCATTTATCAAAATAACGTTGGTAGATCTTCCCCCTAGGACCTATGACCTATGTAACCACAGGTTCATCATCTTGATAATGGTGCCATGTATGGATTCCATCTTGTGGAGAACATTTTGAATCTAGTACAAAAAAAAAGTGTTTGGTTGTTCCCATACATTCATGTCACTATTACACCAGGGTTATGCATGCCTTGCCAGGATAGTCATTGTTTTATCTCTCAGGATTCTCCACAATGATATGGATATTTTTAATTTTCTTCTTCAGTAGTGTGTATAACACAGTCCAGCACTATGAAAGCTAGCTAATGAAGATGAAACTTACAGCTGAGTGCCAGCTTGATTTATTCCATGACTCAAATGAGTGCTCTCTTCAGCAGTAAGGTGTTACTATTGAGTTCTTGAGGATAAAACCATGTTGAATGCCAATAAGTTGTAATGCTTGGAGTCTGTGAGATCCAATTTACCAACACTTCCAAAAAGCTAGCTCATTCCTAGGACTGGGTATGGGTGATTTAGAAGGAGCATCTTCAAATGCTTGGTATGAAAGGAAGAGAAAAATGGGTATAAGAAGAAAAAAGAGGAGAAAAATAGTAAGAAAAAATAATTGCATGGTAGTCATAAGAAAGAAAAATTAAAGATAATAAATGAGTAGATGTACCTAAAGGAAATGAAGAAATTGTACTTATTTAATGGTGATTAAAATCAATGACAGTCAGTAAAATTTACTCTCTTGTTACATGACTCAATGGTCAGGAAAGTGATTTTTAAATTACCGCAATATGATTTCTTTTGATTCTTTTTTATTGTTTGTTTTTATGTCTATTTTTTAAGCATGTGTTAGAGTAGATGGCTAACTACCACAGAGATGACATAAAGAGAATCTCTTTGGCTACCTATTGAAGGGAAATAAGTAGAAAAGATCATACAAATGTATTTCTTTAGCTTGTTGAATGTCAGCTATCTGTGGGGAGAAAACATGAGAAAACATCGTTTTAATTCCTCCTTAAAAATAGCCTTGAACTCTAACACTAAAATATATGCTTGCATCAAAATCTATCATGATTAAATGGTTAAGAATCCATTTTTGTAGTTGACAGTATATTGGGCTGGGTCTCAGCCTCTATGTGGCAGAATCCTAATAATTAATTCTGTGACTTTATGTATATCCAGGCAATCACCAGAGTCTTTTTCTTAACCATTATTACTTCATTTGTCAAAAGGAGCTAATAGTAGATCATATTGCCTGGAGATTAATAATGAAATAACAATTTATTAATAACTAGAAACAAATTTAAAATCATGTTTAGAATTACTCTTTAAAATTAAATGTAAGCAAAACAAAAGTATGCTTTACTTCAATATCTCTTTTTATTATGTGAAAGTCAACAAATCCTTTAAAACCTGCCTGAGGCCTGACTAAGTTTGCCAGTGAAGTACTCAGAGCAATAGGATTAGTCTCATGAAATACTGGAGGAAAACAGATTAACATTTTTCTTTTAAGTCCTTCAACATACTACTGCATTCTAGGTAGGCACTCAGTTCTTGTCCATTCTTATTATGGAAGCTATAAATTGCTGCCTGTACACTGGGTTGATCCCCAGGGTAAGAATCAAAGCTTCTGCCTGGTGGGCCTTAGTGTTAGGGGTCTCTCTGTATGTCCCATCCAGGGTCTTTTCTTCTGTGAGGTCAAGGACTAGTGAGAGACTGGAACAATGGGGAATTTAATTGGTGAGTCGCAGACAGACCAGTAGTCATTGTAACAGCATCTCCCAGCATCAGCTCCCTCCTTCACCTTCTGACTACCCAATATGCTGTTCCCCCAGGCTTGTTTACATTATCTGCTTTCCAAAGAAACTTTATTTTCCAGATGGTGTACTACAAGGTTCACCTCTGTGGGAGCTCTGTTTAACTAAAGCTAATATACCTTCTTAAAAAAAAAAACCTGTTATTGCTTACATAGCATAAAAATGTAATTCTCAACTGTTTGAAAATTGGAAATAGCGTTTCCTATCAGGGATCCCTTAAGACAAATCCTGGGTTGTTTTGAATGGTAAAGTGTCTTTTACCTCCTCTTCATTTTCCAAATCAGCAATTAAATGCTTACACAGTGTGGCTTTGGTTAAAAGTTCCCCAGTGATAGCAAGGGGTTTGTTGTTGTTGTTGTTTGTTTTGTTTTGTTTTCAGAATCTTTTGAAGTAGTGTGTAACCAAAAGGTCCACAATGTCCCTAGTAAGTTCTCATTAAATATCATGCATCAGAAAGGACATGAAGTGATACAAGACTCTGGCATATTCAAATTCTTTTAAGAAATATAGTAAAAGATTTGCTTTCACTTTTAAACTGGTATGGGCTAAATGTATATTTGATTTGGGGAAGTGTCGTTTTGGGAAAGACAATGTATAGTGAGAGACAATATTCATTAGCTACCAAATCCAATATCTATTTCCTATTATGCATAATCTTAGAAATAATGCTCAACATCTGATCAAAGTGGATTGGTGAGGCTCTGTTTTTAAATATATAATACCATGGTTGTTTCTGTATAAGATCAGATCTTATCATATAAAACATTGCCTTCCTATTGCCTACATTCTTGAAAAATAACTCTTTCCGAAAGTCTTGGAAAATAACAAAGTTTTCTGATGGTGCTTGCTCTTAGAACTAGACAGGAACCTGCTCATAGTCTAGACCTCGGGCTGGGTAGAGCATTTCTTACCCCACCTCACCATCTTTTGCCCTCTCCTGGGATTTCTGCTCAGAGCACCCTTCTTTTGGCTTTGCAAATATGTCTTGCCCATAGTAAGCAGAGACACCTCTGCTTCTGCCTTGTCTTGACCACTGAACTGCTTTCTTGCTTCTCATTTGCCTACCTCCTGCTTGTCCTTCAGATGATATCTCAGGAAGGCCACACCCAGTTCCTAGCAAGATCACAGTCTACAGGCTTTCACTGAAGTAGTTAGTTACCCATGTTTCATAGCTCTAGTTTGGGAGGGCATCGTCCATAATACTTCTGTTATTGTCTGACTACCACTTTTCACAGTTCATGAAAGCAGGATGGTTATCTCTGCGAGGTCACTGTTGCAACCTTCCTATAAATTACAGTCTAATGAGTGTTTGGTAAATATTTCTCCAATAAATGATAGCATGGGTAAGGAAAGATGAGAGTAAATAGGAGAAGGAAAGAATGAGGGAAAATGTGGAGGGGAAGGAAGTTAGGAGGAAAGATAAAGAAATGCAGTTATAGTATGCTTACTGATTGGGTAACATCATGCCAGCTCACATCCATATGGTATATCTATTTTCTTGGGAAACTAGGTGGAAACAGAAGCCTGGGAAAGGAGGCCATACAACTGCCTTACTTGATGCATACTGATTTGAACAATTCATTCTTCTCCACCTAGACCCTAAGTATGGAAGTTTACTAGCAAGTTATGTACACAGTTTTTCTCACTTCAGTACACTGAGACTTGGGAAAGTAATGCAATCTTGCAGATTTATTTAGCAAATAGAATCTTTAAAAGTCCCTCCAAAGCACAGCAGTAGGAATTCAGTGCCCGTAATCATATGCCATATTTCAGGCTTTTAATTTCCTCGAGATGATATTTCTCATGATCTGAAAGCTTTGCTCCCTCCCTTGCATCAGATCTTATTTTAACATACTGATTGAGTCTCTTTATTTTACACTTCCTGCTGGGAAAATAGATGCTAAAATGTGTGTAATGTCACATTCACTTTAAGGCATTGTAGGATGAAATTGCTGGAAGGGAAGGTGTGGAGAGCAGTGTGTATGTATGTGTACACCTCCATTAACTGTACACACCGTACATTCAGACTCATGGCATCTGAAGGAAATGAAAAGGCTGAAAGATGGCATGTTTAATGAGATTCCATTCCTTTGTTTATTAAATGTGTTTAGTTTTTCTCCTCTGTTTTACACTGAGATTTCCAAAAGCAGCCTCTCTCTCTCTCTCTCTCTCTCTCTCTCTCTCTCTCTCTCTCTCTCTCTCTCTCTCTCTCCCTCTCTCTCTCTCTCTCTCTCTCTCTCTCTCTCTCTCTCTCTCTCTCTGTCTCTCTCTCAACAAATTTCTAATCTGATTGTGTTTATCTGTCAACTGTGTTACTTTTCTTGGCAGGTATTTAGAGTTTGGGCTGCGGGGGTAATGGAATGACATCATACTTCAACGCCCTGTTTGCTTCTTGAGAGACCTTGCTGTTTGCCAAGGCCTGAAGAAGTGGTTCACAACCAGGAATGATACTGCTTTCCAGGAACATTTGGTAATGTCTGGAGATAGTTTTGTTTGTCCTCATTAGTCAGCAGAGTACTAATCTAATTTAATTGACAGAGGCCAGGGACACTCCTCGATATTCAGCGACTCACAGGGAAGCTGCTGCTATGTCACAGAATTAGCTTCCCAGAAATGGCAATATTGCCACAGTGGAGAGACTTAAGAATAGGCCTTAAACTTCAGGCTTCTACCCTTTGACAGTGATCCAGATACCTCACAACTCAGTGATGAATATCACATACATTCACACATTCCATGTTCCTGCTGCAGTTAATAGTTGATAAGGATCTTAGCAACTACTAAGAACAGTTGCATTGTTGATATCTTAATGATTAGACCCTTGCTTACGTCTCCACGTTCATCTTTTTTGATTTTCTTTTATGATTTCTTGCAGTTTTTCACTAGAGATGCACCGTTCATCTGCCTAATTCCCTAACCCCTACCCATATTGATCTTGTCTCCACTTAAATAATGACAGATCTGACCTGCAGATTTGTTCCATCTCAGAAGTTAGATCAGTCACTTCCTTGCTCTTTTCCAGAGTATGTTCCCAGCTTTCTATGGTAATTTCCTTTGCTAAAACATCCTATACATACCTGAATTTCTTCAGTACCAAAATCTCTGGGGAGATCTAGAAATAAGGGTATTAAGCTCTTGGATGTGTGTATAGCCATGTCATCAAACAATTTGAGACCAGAGGAGCTAGGATTATGTTTTGTTGTCCTGTGATTCTTTGATGCTTAATATCATGTCTGACACATAGTAAATAATCAGCTGATCATGGGATATGAAGGAAAAATTGAACAATAAATGGAGACTTTTCTTCTCCCCTCCCCTCTAGTTCCTTTCCTGCTGGCTTACCTATTCACGCATCAGTGATTGTTAACCTACCATATGTTTATATGTTCACAAGTAATTGATCCTTGTTACATGAGAATTGCTGACATCTGAAGGGTCATTCAGAAAACAGCAAAGAAAGTCAAGAAAGCTAGGTATGAGACAGATACTTCATAGCTTCTAAAGGGTTAGTAAGCTTTTAAGCTAATGTTTTCCTTTAAGGGAGTCGCTGTCTTTCTCATCAGCCAGTGGTTGCAAAGGATGGATAAGAGATTGAGCAATCGTTACATCTTTTTAACTCTTCATCAGAAGTCAGAATTTATATATTTATAAGAATGTTGGCCACTAATTCAAAGCTTAAAACAATTCAATACTTTCAAAAACATATACTAATGAAATGCTGTTTTACACTTGTATTGGCGACAGAAAATCTGATCATGGTCTTTCTTCAATATAAAGGTTCCTTTCTTTTATAACCCACTAAATGAAAGTATATTTTACTTCACTTATCTATAACACAGTTATATATGAGAACACAAAGAGCAATATGCCTTCTCACTGAATGCAAACATCACTGGGTCTTTTTCTTCCTAATAAGGCTATGACTGATCACCCTGCTAACTGAGAAGGCATCAATAGGGCCAAAGCAGTGCATGATGCTTTCATGTGAACTGAAGTTTAGTCACAGTGGTACGTATAATGCTGGTTTCACATGTGTCCTTGTCTCTGTCCCTGTAAGATATAACTCACAGTCTGAGGTGAACAGGGTATAAATCAGGTGTTCAGCCTCTTTGAATCATAAATCACAAGTGTGACGCTTCGGTAATATAGAGCATCAATAAACTCTAGGACAAATAAAAGAAATCACCCTCAGTTTGGATCTCTACCTAGATTAAGTGGTGCAACTTTCCAATAAATTGGCCAAAAGGTCTGGGAAGATTTAGACCAGTTTCACCACAGAGATAGGACAGGAGGGAGGAGGAAGACAGAGCAAAAGAGGTATTGAACATCTCTGGACAAACTGGCCAGCAGTGAAGACTAGGCAAACTTATCAAAGACAGTAAACACATATAGTCCTCCTGGTCATTCAGGGTGAGTAGCATCCCTTATGAGATGTGGCTTAAATAACATGACAGTATGAGCCTTGTAGTGGGTAGAGCCCACTACTGGAGTCAGTACTTTGAATACAGTCAGTGTATCAATCAGCTAACATTGCACACAATCCATCTAAAGAGGTCAGCTCAGAAACTTTGGAAAATTCCACCAGACCCCTCCCCTCCTGAAAGAGAAAGCCCCGGAAGGGAGAGGCTAATTACATTCCTCAGATCACAAGCAGGAGGGATTGACCATCAGCCACCTGCAGATAGGGGAGGTCTGGAGCTATTCCAAGACTGTTGGCCACCTACCCCATTCCCTAAAGACCAATCAGTTTAAAAGTCACACTGTTCTCCCAATCACATTGTGCCTAATGGCTGTTGCCTTGAGATCTGTATAAAGGCTCTCTGGATGGGCTATGCATGGTCACACAACATGAACACAACACAAACACATATTCAACCTTTATTTGTAGTACTTCTGATACACTCCCACCGAGCAAAGCAAACCTCATAGTCAAATCCAAAGTTATTCTGTGGGGAAGCTTATTCATCCTTTAATGGGGGGGAGGGGGGACTTGAAGTCACAAGTCAGACACACCAGTAAAGAAGACTTAAAAGAAAGCAAGTTTTTAAGGGGCTGTGTTCTAAATTATCATATGTTACATCTGCAAGTGGGATGCCACAGCAGAGGTGATTCAGTGTGTCCGGTGAACATAAAGTTATCAAGGTGAGTTGTATACTGAAAAGGAGTTGTACACAGTCCGAGCCAAAGTTATCACAGAGGCTTTGTACTTGACAGAATCCAGGAAGTTGATAGAGAATGAGAAGGGAGATAACTGCTTGTTAGTCCAGGGCTAACCGTTTTGCTTCTGAGTAATTGGTGAATATTTGAACATTTGGTCATTCTTCTAAAGGGATTATTTCTCCGCCTATTTTAATTTGTTTTGCAAGTCCCATAATTAACTTACACCTGTCAGGATATTGCAACTGGTGACTTGGTTGATGCTAGTGCATGCCTGTCCTGAGCAAATAATGTGAAGATCAAAAGATATAACCACCTTACATCTAAACTATTTTCACTCCATGCAGAACTGTTACCCATTTCTCTTGGATAACCCAGGGAATTTTCCAGTAAAAGTTCACTATAGGTTCTAGGGAACTGGAAACATTGCTTTATAGTGTGTTCAGTGTTTTTCCTTTCTATATGTAACTAGCAGGCTACTTCTGTCAACAAAGACTCATTTCCTCCCCGTGGAAGAATTCTGACACTAGGTGGCAAAGAAAAAAAAATCATTGATTATTTTAAAAGCTTATTTATTTTTTACTCTATTATTGATCTCAATCTCTTCTCAACATTGTGCTTTTAATGTTAGCATACATCCCTATATATAAAAAACAAAACAAAAACAAAGCAATGTGTTGCTATTTGTGTCAGTTTCTGGGTCGAGGCAAACATTTCAATTAAATCAACAAACGTTTGCTAGGTGCTAACAAAAGTGCAAAGCACTGGGGTTGAACACTGTGCTGGAACTCTAACCCACACCTAGCCTTTACTCTGAAAAAGGGTACAAGCTAGCGGATGAGCACCGCTGTCATAGAGAGACAAGGACCATGCTAGGACAAGGCTTCCTACATGGGCGAGGATCCCCACTCAACTAAAATTCTGCCATTTCTTATAGGAAAAGGTTTATTTTTCATGATTTCATACAAAAAAAAGCATTTCAAACATTAAGTTGAAAGAATAGGACAACAAACATCTATAGCCTTTTTAAGCTTAACAATTGAAATGGTTTCAATTACTGTCCATCAACCCCTGCCTTTATTCATCTACTCATCCCTTTTTCCATTTTATATGAAAGTAAGTTGGAGTAAATATGACACTTCATCCCAAACAACTCAGCCCTTCATCTCCAGAAGGATAAAGATGTCTTGCTATATTATCATAATCTTATATAATATCCAACCATATTTGAATATCCCCATTTGAACCTGACACCTTTTCAAGGCTTTTGTTGATGTTGAAACAGTCATGGTTTAAGCATTGAATTTGTTTTCATCTCCTCTTAGGGCTTTTTTAAATAGACAAATACACTTCTGCTTTTTAAAAATCCCATAATATGGATTTTTCCATAAGGAGCTCATTTTCACACTCTATTTCTTGCAAACTAGATGCTGTATCTTGAGGCTTGGTTAGAATCAGATTAAGCATTTCAGGCTAAAAGGCATCCCAGGTGATGCTGTGCATTTTCTGCATACCATGAGGTTGCTAATATTATCCACAGTGTCCTGGACTAATGTGAATGATGCCTTATTGTCTCCATTGTAAGGATGTTCTTTCACTTCCAAATTAGCAAGTCATCTATAGCTGGACTCATTGACATCACCACATAGCTTGCTCACTCAAACTAAATGCTTGAACCATTCATCCCTGAGCTTAATATATCATTACAGCATAGTCAGCAAAATGGTGGTTGGCTTGACACTGCCATTACAGGATTCAACAGCATTGAGGCATAGCTTCCATGTTTATTCTGCTCTGAGAAAGGAAGTACATTTCAGGAGTATGTGATTTAGAAATAGCAGACATCTAGCTGTGTGTAAAGAAGAACAACCTAAAAGCTGGAAAGGATTTTAAAGAAAACAAGGCAATTTAGAGCTATAAGGAACGCAATCTACTACTCACTTCAATATTCTCTTTTAGCACATAATGAAAGTAATGTCTAACTATGTTGTTCACTTTGCTCTCATAAAGAACTAGACTTGCTTAATAGAAATCTTTGAATAAAGAAAAACATATTGTATATTGGTAGAAAGGAAGTCAAAATTCCCATAAACAATTACTATTTCTTTGTTAGCAATAGCTTTACTGACTATAGTTTTGTAAGATGGCAGGAGGCCGCTTGTTCTTGCTTTGGAAAATAGTATTACCTGCATCCTTTTATTCATCAAAGGATAGCAAATGCCTGACAGAAGTAATTTAAGAGAGGGGGCATATTTTGATTCAAAGGGTAAATTCCATCATGGTAGGAAATATATGGTATCAGGACTGCTCCTTCCATGGCAGTGACATGAAGCGTAACTTGTTCACATTTTGGTAGATCAGGAAACATCACAACCAGAGCTAGATGAGAATTAGAGCCAGATACCCTTCAAGGCCTGCCTCTAGCAATCCATTTTGGCTAGTTATGCTACATATGCTAAAGGATCTACAACCTCCCAAAACAGTATTACTATCTAGGTATTCAAACACATGAACCTCTGGGGAACACCCACATGCAAACCATATGTAGAGTGCAAAAATTTTTTCCTACATATGTGGTGAATATAAGTCAGCTTCATCCTAAATCTAAAACCTTTTACTGAGTTTCAGCCGAGCTGATTTATGTGTCCAGGATCTTTTGTAGTCTGAGCATACTCAGTAATGTCACTGTCTCCTAGCTGGAAACAAAAGCCACATCATCCTTCTGCCTGACTTATCAGAAGGAAGCAGTTACTGGGCCAAGTGAAAATGGGGCCACCCGCCATGATTAGCTTTATGTCACACAGTTTGAGATTATATTTATTCAACATATAGATAGCATGGTAGCAAAATGACAAACCTTGGGCTAGAGAGATGGCTCAGCCATTAAAGGTTGGGCTCACAACCAAAATGACAAATACTAAGAATGAAGTAAATGTCAGGTCTAAAGGAAACTCCAACTCCTCAGTCTCCAAAGGCAGTGCACATATCCTGAAATGATAGTCTTGGCCCACATCAGGCTGGACTACAGAAATATTTCAGGTAGCTAACAAAAGCCAGTATTCCTCAAGATCTTGTGAAAGGGTTCCCTTGGCGAAAGGAGTCATTTCTCTGTTACACATCAAAGCCCATACTGGCCTCCAGGCTCCTACAGTCTCTATTCACAAGTACCCTGTTAGACATTTCAAAGATCTCATGCTAGTATCCTGAACCTTCCTATGTCCCCCAGTTCTCCTGCACTATGCTAGACCCAAAGATTTTCCCCCTTTGCCTACTATCTCTTGCTATCTCAAGTAGTCTCTTCCAGTATCCTCTCTTCTCTTACAGATAACCCTGGCTATGTCTTTTTCTCTATGCTTAGGACTCCTCCAGATACTTCTGGATAATTCCTTTCTCTAACAGACAGTTTTTAAAAGTCTCTAACAGTGTGGCTGTTTTGGTGATATCTTCACTACTTTCCCTCACAAAAATAAATAAGTAAATGAGTGAACCAAGAAGTAAGTACAGAGGCAGGGGAAGAGTGGAAATCCAGTGGAGTCCTATAGGATTGCCCATCCTAGAATGACTCTTTAGAAGGATATCAAGGAATGAGAAGATGAAGGAGCAGTAGGACCTTGCCTCATAAAAAATAAAGCTCAAACTTAAAGGGAAATCCTATTTTATTTGGCAATACTAAGAAAATAAATATTGTAATTGGAATTTCCTCTATTCAGGAAGACCCACGGAAATCAAAAAACAAGGGAGTGAGGTTTAGAATCCTGCACTGGGAGGACCTGCCAAAAAGTGGGCTTGATCAGAACTAGAAACAGTGTTGGCAAGAACTGGCCATGCTCTATGGTTGCCTTGTCCAATTGTCATCAAGTTCTTTTCCTGCACTAGGTACAATGCTCTGTGCTTTGGCTTCAGCATCAAACTGAATCCTCGGGATAATCTGAAGCCAGTATTGTTACTTCCACACTTTAAAGGTATGAAAAGGCATGGTATGGCTACTCAGTCCTGAGCATTATGCTTTCCTAACCTACCCTAACAAAAAAAAAAAATCATTTTCTAAAGATTGATTTATTTTTACTATACAAGTATGAGTGCTTTGTCTACATGGATGTTTTGTCTACATGTAGCTCCAAGTACATGAAGGTTAATCTTTCCCTTCTCTTGTCTGTGTGTATCTGTAAACTCAAAGTTAAGCAGAAAAGACTTGACCTCGCATCCGATGCGATGCTAGTTCACTGCATCCCATGCACCTTTGTTCCTTTCCTTTGCTAGGGCAATAGTGTGCATCTTGGGGTGCTTTTTAATTCAGAATCCTGAGTAAAAATCTTCATGCTATGAATCTGTTTTTCCTTCTGCAAGACATCTGTTTATCGCCTTCTTTGAATGTCTCCTTATGCCTTTTTAAAACATTTTTCTCAAAGAAGACCTAACACCAATACTCTTCAAACTGTTCCACAAAATAGAAACAGAAGGAACACTACCCAACTCATTCTATGAAGCCACAATTACACTAATACCAAAAGCACACAAAGATCCGACAAAGAAAGAGAATCTCAGGCCAATCTCTCTTATGAATATCGATGCAAAAATACTCAATAAAATTCTTGCCAACCGAATCCAAGAACACATCAAAACGATCATTCACCACGATCAAGTAGGCTTCATCCCAGGGATGCAGGGATGGTTCAATATAAGGAAATCCATCAATGTAATCCACTACATAAACAATCTCAAAGAAAAAAACCACATGGTCATCTCATTAGATGCTGAGAAAGCATTTGACAAAATTCAGCATCCTTTCATGCTAAAGGTCTTGGAAAGATCAGGAATTCAAGGCCCATATCTAAACATAGTAAAAGCAATTTACAGCAAACCAGTAGCCAGCATCAATCTAAACGGAGAGAAACTTGAAGCAATCCCACTAAAATCAGGGACTAGACAAGGCTGCCCTCTCTCTCCATATCTTTTCAATATAGTACTTGAAGTTCTAGCTAGAGCAATTAGACAAGAAAAAGAGGTCAAAGGGATACAAATTGGAAAGGAAGAAGTCAAACTATCACTATTTGCAGACGATATGATAGTATACATAAGCGACCCAAAGAACTCCACCAGAGAACTCCTACAGCTGATAAACGACTTCAGCAAAGTGGCCGGATATAAAATCAACTCAAGCAAGTCAGAAGCCTTCCTATACTCAAAGGATAAGCAGGCTGAGAAAGAAGTAAGAGAAATAATACCCTTTACGATAGCCACAAACCATATTAAGTATCTTGGCGTGACGCTAACCAAACAAGTGAAAGATCTGTATGACAAGAACTTCAAGTCTCTGAAGAAAGAAATTGAAGAAGACCTCGGAAGATGGAAAAATCTGCCATGCTCATGGATTGGCAGGATTAATATAGTAAAAATGAGCATCTTACCAAAAGTAATACACAGATTCAATGCAATCCCCATCAAAATCCCAACTCAATTCTTCATAGAGTTAGAAAGAGCAATTCAAAAATTCATCTGGAATAACAGAAAACCCAGAATAGCTAAAACTATTCTCAAGAGTAAAAGAACCTCTGGGGGAATCAGTATCCCGGACCTCAAGCTGTACTACAGAGCAATAGTGTTAAAAACTGCATGGTATTGGTACAGTAACAGACATGTAGATCAATGGAACAGAATTGAAGACCCAGAAATGAATCCACACTCCTATGGTCACTTGATCTTTGACAAAGGAGCTAAAACCATCCAGTGGAAAAAAGATAGCCTTTTCAACAAATGGTGCTGGCTCAGCTGGAGGTCAACATGCAGAAGAATGCAAATTGACCCATCCTTATCTCCTTGCACTAAGCTCAATTCTAAGTGGATCAAAGATCTCCACATAAAACCAGACACACTGAAACTAATAGAAGGGAAACTAGGGAAGAACCTTGAACATATGGGCACAGGGGAGAATTTCCTGAACAGAACTCCAATAGCTTATACTCTAAGATCAAGAATAGACAAATGGGACCTCATTAAATTACAAAGTTTTTGCAAGGCAAAAGACACCGTCAAAAAGACAAAGCGGCAACCAACTAACTGGGAAATGATCTTTACCAACCTTACATCCGACAGAGGGCTAATATCCAAGATATACAAAGAACTCAAGAAGTTAAACTCCAGAGAGGCAAGTAACCCTATTAAAAAATGGGGTACAGAGCTCCACAAAGAGTTCTCACCTGAAGAATATCTAATGGCTGAGAAGCACCTAAAGAGATGTTCATCATCCTTAGTCATTAGGGAAATGCAAATCAAAACAACCCTGAGATTCCATCTCACACCAGTCAGGATGGCTAAGATCAAAAACACAGGAGACAGCAGTTGTTGGCGAGGATGTGGAGAAAGAGGAACACTCCTCCACTGCTGGTGGAATTGCAAGCTGGTACAACCACTCTGGAAAGCAGTCTGGCGGCTCCTCAGAAAACTGGGCATGACACTTCCGGAGGATCCGGCTATACCAATCCTGGGCATATACCCAGAGACTTTACCTGCATGCAATAAGGACACATGCTCCACTATATTCATAGCAGCCTTATTTATAATAGCCAGAAGCTGGAAAGAACCCAGATGTCCCTCAACGGAGGAATGGATTCAGAAGATGTGGTATATTTACACAATGGAATACTACTCTGCAATTAAAAACAATGAATTCACGAAATTCCTAGGCAAATGGTCAGAACTTGAAAATATCATCCTTAGTGAGGTAACCCAATCACAAAAGATCACACATGGTATGAAGTCACTGATAAGGGGATATTGACCCAGAATCTCAGAATACCCTAGACACAATCAGCATATCAATAGATTTCTAAAAAGATGGAAGGAGAGACCCCTGGTCCTGGAAAGACTGGATGTAGGGGAACGCCAGGACAGAGTAATGAGAGGGGGTTGAACGGAGAAAAGAGGGAGGGAAGGGGGCTTATGGGACTTTCGGGGAGGGAGGAAACGGGAAAGGGGAAGTGATTTGGAATGTAAATTAAAAAAATAAAATAAAATTAAATTAAAAAAAAAAAAAAAAAAAAAAAAAAAAAAAAAAAAAAAAAAAAAAGTAAAAGTAAGTAAACAAAGAAATAAATAGAATAGAATAGGGAACTCTGAAAATAATGGGCTAGTAAGGCAAAATGTCTATGCTATCATTTAAGAATTTTGGAAATTTTATCTGTCTATGAACAAGTTTCTAGTTGGTTTGGCATTCCCTTCTCCATTACTAAGACTGTCATGGACTGTGCTGAAGCTGGAGTAGCAACATGGCTAATACTAAGATAGTGTAGTCATTTAGAGGTAGAAACAAGGACCTTCTTGACCATTCATGTGGACCTGTGAACCTCTAACCTGGTATAAGTCAAATTCTACCACCAACCCCAGGTCTCTAGGGATCTCACAGTCTCCAAAGGAATTTGTTTCATTTTTGCCTATAATTTTTGTTTTTTTCCATATTGCAGGCCCTTTACCAGGCAAAAATTCCCACTACCTTATTGCCAATTCACTTTTTGTATCAATGTCCCACATAAATTGGGAACATTTCTTATAGCTTTTACAAGCTTTCAGCTGAATATTCCAGTTTGGAATTAAGTGCACATAGACAAAATACGCCTTGGAAAAAGTTAACCCTAGATAAGAGAACCCAGATTCAGCCCTCTGTTTCTTCTCATGCCATATTTTGAATATCCCCTTTTGTGTCACAAGGTGTGATGAAGAATTTGAAAGAAAGTCTGGAGGCCAAACGTATAGTTATGATAGTATGACTTTGAAGATGTCATGGGATCATTCGTGGTGTTTGTCACCTTTTATCTGAAATCTAAAGATATTCACTGACTTATGAGAGAATAAACAACTTTCATCTTATTATATCACCAAAGACAGTTATAAATTTCTAACATGAGCCATCTTCTTGATCATGTGACCTGGCCACGGCCGGATCAACTATTCTGCCAAGCTAAACCCTGCAATGGTAGTGCATCAGCTGCTCAGCTGGCTGCCAGTAGCCAAACTGTAGCTCTGCATCTAGTATGTTGGACAAAACCTTTTATTTCTCTTGCCCTTGGCCTCTCATTTTAGCCTCTCATTTGGCCTTTCATCTTCAACACACTGGCTGAAATAATTCTCATAGTACTCGAGTTTTAGAATCAATAAGACAAAGTCCAGTAGTGAGTAGAATTCAAACCTTTAGCTTCATCCTGTTAGCTCCTGAAACATTTGCCTAATTGTTAGTGGAGGAAAATGTGATGTCAACTTGCAAGAATATGAGTGTAAAGGGAAAGATATTTATCACCATTGGCATAATCACCGCAGAAAGGAAAATGACAACCTAACGGCATCAAAACAGCTAGAGTAGGCACAGCTTTCCAAGGTCCACCTTCAATTCTTTCTGGTGTGTCATAATCAAGGTGGGAGACAATGGACATAGTCTACGATGTATAAGCAATCTCTTTAACTTCTCACTTATCCAAAGGGAAATTACAGCAGGAAATAAAGCCAGCCCAGTGGACTAAACTGATGGACCAATTTACTGCCCTCCTCTAGTAGAAGCCTTTATTAGGCAAGCCTAAAAAGGCTTATCATACTACATGTAACATAAAGCAACTGAAATAAGTCATTAGTCTAAAGGCATTTGTGGGACACAGATTTTTAAACGAGAAATAGAATTTCAGTAGGAATATAGATAAGTCAAAGAATATGAAAACAAATGGCCAGTTCACATTGATAGCCCTCCAGGAATGGACCAGAGATTACTACTGACACTTTCTTGGAGGTATTACTTGAACTATAGTATTTAGTTTTTGTTTCTTCTGCCACAAATGATGCATATACCAAATGCATTCAATACCTTGATCTTTCATTCAATTTGGCAATCAGTTTTGGAAGTTACTTGATTTAAGTCCATCTTCATCCATTCTTCAATGGACTTCATAAACTGGTTGCAGTTTTTTTTATCTCTCTTTATATGTATTCTCTCTATATTTTATTGTAAAACAATCTTAGATGAAACTCTAGAAGTAAGTGTGTTCATCTCTGAGTGCTGAAGTTAATGGGAAGGTGATGGACACAATTACTGACTTTCCATCACTTTCCATCACTTGAGAAGAGTCCTCCATTGTGTTGTGCCTATAGACTCCTAGGAGATAAAAAGCTGAAAACAGTGACTAGCTGGCATCTAGATGCCCTCTCAACTCTACTGCCCTGAGACCATGAAAAATACTGTTTTCCTACCCCCATGGTATTTCTGAAACTGTCATGGACATGATGAAATGGAAGTGGAATCAGAGGACATTAATTTTCACAAAGCCCCACAGTGGCTCCATCCTCTGCTTTGTGGTAGAGTGAATGCCCAGGCTTGGAATCTGTGAGTAGTAATAGTAAGTGTGGTTGAATCTGTATACTCCTTGTCTCAAAGTTAGATTCTGAACATTTGCAGCCATTGCTAGAGTCTTGGCTTGTACTTTACATTGAATTATTGGACTGAATTATTTCATTTGGTCCCAGTGTGCCTTGTCAACTGAAAATATTGTCCCAGAGAGTTAACAAAACAATATTTTGTAAAGAAATCATTCCTGTAAGGATAGGGAAACCTGTTGGTAATCCGAGTCTCTGATGTAGTATATCAAAAAGACATAGGCTGAGAAAGATCCAGGGTTCACTAACCTGATTAAATCACAAGGAAATGGCAAAGCTTACCCTGGCTCCCCAAAGCCAAGTCTCCTTTTGGACCTAGAAGAGTTTTGAAACTGTGTGTTTATAAATTGTTCCTGCAAAGATGACAGAATGGACAGTTTAATGACTATTAGTATTTCTCATTGTAGTCAGCCTTAGCTTTAAATGAGAAGTTCTTCATTTCCCATGTCTAGTACTTACACATTCCTAAATATTGATTATCCTTAAATACTAAGGCTGGTTATACATTCTAGTTTAGTTTCAAAAATCAAGTATGTTCTACTCACAAATGCATGAACACATAGTAATATTTTTACTTGTCTCTTTATCTTGAAGCTAAGTAAGAGACATGTAGCTCTTTTTTCTCCTGGAATTCATTCACTTTCCCCCATAACACTTGTGATGGGTAACTGCAAACCATTATCAGTCTCACTCTGTTCTTCAGATAAAATGGCTTTAGAAATAGGCACATGACTCAAGTCCAGACAAGATCATAATCCCCTGAAACTCTTGAGTTTTATTAGAGATAACTTGTTTCCCAATCAAAGCAATGAACTTGCATCTTGACATTGACTGAGACTGTTGAGGTAGTAGCTCTCTGCTCTTTTTAGAAGAAATGACTTGAAAGAATAGGAACATGAAGATTTTGGCCTCTCCCTTTCTATCACATATAACTGACATGGGAGATCAGGACTGAAAGATTCAAAGAACAGTTCCTGCTGATCTCTGGTTCCAACCCTCCTTTTGGTGTTTCCAAATATAGGAGCTGTTATGTCATCTTCTATTTGATCAAAACAGAAGCTGAGGGTAGGGCTCAGAGGTAGAGTGCTAACCTGGCAAGCATGAAGCCCTAGATTAAATATCCAGATTTGTACCCCCTTCCAAACAAACAAACAAACAAACAAAACAGCACATATTTATTGAGATGGCTTCTTGAGTTGTGTTTTTGAGAATTTTCTTATGAAAGTTCTAAATATTTAAATATTTATTTAAAAACAATTCTTAATTATTTTTCCTAGGATGTCATTAGAGAGAAAAATAAAACTACTAAGGAATGGATGAAATACCAACTCTTCTGTCATCCAAACATAAAAGAGGATAGCTAACTCAGAAGTATGAACACTGACCATTCTAAGCCCCAGACCCTCTGTTCAGGGAAAGGCATAATAAGGAGGGGCAGGTTTGCTAGTTTCTGGCCTAACTGTCTTATCAACCTCTCATGATCCTGATCTCAGATGTATTTTGAAGATCACATTTAACAGGGAAGAGAAATTGCCCTTACTTGGTATACTTTGTGAGCCAGGTTCTTTCCCAGATCTTTGTTATACCTAAGAAAGATTTTGCACGCCTTTCCTCCATATTGAAGGCATTGAAGATTACTGAGATAAAGATATAACAGCCTTGTTGTTGAGGTCTATACAGTATAGTATATCTAGTGGGATGCCTGCTTCTAAAAGAATGCTCTGTACCTACAATGTACCAGTTGTCAGGGGCTACAGCTTGCAGGTGTCACTGAACACATGAAATATGGTGAAGGAATGCTTGCTTTCTAATAGTAATTAATGTTAACTAGACTAGCTGCAAATGAATTATAATCACTGTGTTGAAATGAAAAAAAGCTAGATAATAATATCTCCTTTGTTTTTGATTTGCATGTGTTAACTCATTAACTTTCTAGGCCATGCTGAGTAAGGTGAGCCATGAGGGTAGAGCTTCTCCATTTCTAACCAACTCATAGCCAATACTTACCTAGGTGGTCTATGTACCACTCTGAGTAATGAACATGATCATTGAAAAAAATGATAAAACAGACTATGGTCAGAATTTTACAGAGCACATGGGATAAAATGAGAAGAAGAGGGAGAAGGATTTAAAACTATGAAGAGTCATAAAAGGTATGGTGGTCTGATAGGCTTTTATATCTGCTTGCCTGGCTCCCAGTTGATGAACTGTTTGGAAAGTCTGGGAGTTGTGGGCTTGTTAGAGAAAGTGTGTAATCTCAGGGTAGGCTTCATGATTTCAAACGTCAATGGCAGACTAGTAGCTCTCTGCCCGCAGCTTGGGGATCAGGATGCAAAGCTCTCAGCTACTGCATCAGTACCATGCCTGCCTTCATGCTGCCAAGCTCCTCACCATATGATAATAGACTAAACCCCTGATACTGTAGGCAAGCCCCCAATAAGATTCTTTCTTTTATAAGAGTTACCTTGGTCTTGGTGTTGATTCACATCAGTACAACAATAACTGAGACAAAAGGCCTCCCCAGAGAGGGATCCCTGGAGCTGAGACAGTAGGATGCAGATGAATCAGGGAGGATTCACTGGAGAATAATCCTGGGGAGGAGTTCCTTGTGTTTATAGGGAACTGGAAACTCTTATAATAGTTTTTAAATGATTTAGTAACTAAATAATAAAGTATCATTATGCTTATCAGATCTTAACCCATCCCATCCTCCTCTTGACTGCCCTGCCAAGTTTACTTGGGAGACACTCTTCTGACTCCACATAAATTGTGACATTTTCCCATAATAATCATGAACACTTTGAATTGAAATGTTTCTGCCACCTTTTTTTTCTCATCAAATTTTGAATTTCCCACGTTTCGAATCCTTGTGGTCTTCAAATGGTATATAGCTTAACAATATCTGTTGATAATGTGTACTTGTTTGTGGGGCTATGCATGTATACTTAAATATGAATGTGTGTGTGTGTTTGAATATTCCATAATATCTAACACAAATTAGTTATATACACTGAATTCTTTAAGACATGCAGTATGCTTTCCCAAATAGAGAACACAAACATTTGCATTAGGGCCAAAGCCATCCATGACCTTACCTTTCTTCCAGCTTTATAGCAGGGGATGCTCCACTTTTGACAAGCAGTAATTAATTCAGTTTCTGAGGACTTATAGGAAATGGAGGCACATGCACACAGGTTTTAGTGTTCTGCCCTGCTCCAGATATGAAAGCATGTAGCAAAATGTGCACTTGCCTTCTCATTAGCTGTAAAAAGCATATTTCAGAATTGTCAACCATGCATGCTTATTTTTTTTTTAATCCAGGCATTTTCATTTATCTTCCTTACAGGCCCTGAAAGCTTATGCCTATAAATTAGGAATGTACTAACTAGTTCTTCAAACTATGGCACCCAGGATATTTTATTGATCTCATAATTTACTGGATCTTTTGGTTAATTATAGTGCTGCTAGCTTGGTATGCTTTTCAGGTCAGCTGCCAGCATAAATATGTAACCTCAGTTTTCATCTCCCTTACAGTTCTGATAGTCTCCCATGAGGTCAAAGGTATAATAGCTACAATACTCAGAGTATCTAACATATTTAATTAAACTATTAATCTACTTCTATCTTTGACTCTAGAAAGGCAGCTAGATCGAATCCTAGGAGTTATCCAATGACCTAACTTCAATTGGTCATTTCAAACTGTATCTTTAAGAATATACCACTAGTATCTCTCTTAAAACAATTTTTAAAAATCTTGAATGTGGCAAGAATTACTGTAGCAGTGAACAAGAATCCATATCCCTCAAGATGATTCATGCATTTGCTTCCTGATGCAGTATGTGGCTAAGACACGTTATTAAGATAAAACACATCAAAACTCACCAAAAGACTGGAAATTGTTACAGTCTTGTAAAGCCCATTATTTTAAAAGTGTTTGGACAGTCATTAGAATGGAAGTTATCTTTGTTACATAACCCATGAGAGTTCGCTAAGGACAAACTTGTAACCTCTTGTGGCAGCGATGACATTTTAAGTGGTCAGGCCTCAGTTTGTGTTCATTATCACAGTGGAGCTTGGAAACTTGAGCCTCTACAAATGTGTGTATCCACAAACCTTTAATTAGGTTAGCAAAACACTCATACGTATGTCCATTCCTTTCCCTTGTTGTGTATAAACTGGTAATAATCTAGTTTGTATATTATTCCGGTAAGGAAGCAATTTGATGGCTTGACTTTATTTCCTGTGCTCATTTTAGACCTGGTTGGTATTTGATTATGTGAAAACTTTCAGGTTAGATTTCTTTCACTTAACCCCCTCCCTTTTTTTTAATCTGCTTGCATCATTTTTTATTCCTCTTTTATGAAAGAAAGCTGCATCCTCTTTGCTTCCACAAAAACTATATAAACATGACACCAGAACCTTCTAACAAATGTTCCTGGCTTTCGTTTTAACAATGATTAAGAGTGATGTACGTCATGCATTTGAACATTCCACTTAAAAATCAATTTAGACAGGCAATGCCCATGCAAATATTGATTATAAAGCCACAGTGTTTCTAGCAAGTTAGATTGCTATTATGGGCTAAAATCCAGAAAGCTGTTTTTCTTTCATACTTTTATAAAGAGTTGAACCAAAACCCAAATCTTTTTTTTTTCAGATTGGTCGTATATTTTTCAAATGCCCATGGGACTGAAATTTAATTTAGAAACTCAGCATATAGCCCTGCCACCCACCTCTAGTCAAAATAATCAAAAGCACGGCTCTTTTACATGCAGGGAACAGTCAAAGCTGCATATTTCACTTTATTTTATTATATTTTAACATTTTGCATTGCATTTGCCCTGAGAACTCCATGTATCTTGCTCAATGCAAGCAGCTCCCTCAAAAAACAAGTCATTTCAGCTGACATTTTTTGGCTTGTGTTCAGCATTTTACAGCCTGTGTATCAGAGCCATAAGTTTATAATTCGAGATACTGCAGATCCTTACTTATTTGTCATGATGAGTTCTTTCTATCTGCCCTTTGATTGGGTGCTGAGCTCAAAACACTGAAGCATATATGGAAAGTCAGGTCCAGGGTTAACACCAACTGAAGACAGTAAAGAAGCTGAGAGAGAGGTATTGCATCTCTCCATTTGAAGGATACAGACTGGGTCAAACATTTAGTGAGCATTAACTATTTGAATGATATAAAATTATAATGGATTACTTTGTAGCATTTGGACCATGCTACTACTTCAAGATTATAATTATGGGTTTTAAAAGTAATTGTCCATCATACCAATATGTACAGTGAGTTTCATACAAACATTTCTTGTGACATGTGACACCTGAAAATTACAGGCAAAAAAAAAAATAATCTATCCTTGAGAAAATATTTCTTATTATTTTTGGATGACTACATTAATAGGTTTTTATGAACATGTAACTTTCATAAACCTTTTATAAAGTGTTAACTTTTACCATACATAAGCAAATCCTTGTGTGCACTCTCTCATACACACTAGAAGAAAAACCCCTAGGAAGCATCTAGAGGACAACCCCAACAAGATGTGCCAAGTTGAATAAATGAATCAATAATAGGAGAACTGCAGGTACAGGGTGCTGTGTTAAGGGAACCCTCTTGGCAAATGCTACTCTCACTTACACAATGTCCCCATGAAGGTAGGTTCAGCCAGCACTGCACTGCAGCAAAGGCTGGGCACCATGCCTGCTTCTCCAAGTCACTGGCTGTAGCTAATGCTGCCACTCTGGAAAATAGCTGTGGGGAGAGAAGAGATCTCAACATGATGTGTTTGGCAAAGATCCCATCCCCAAACCTCTGCCTCATTGTCTTCCATGTTGCCTTGAAACCCACCGTCAAAGAGCAGAAATGTTCTTGGAGAGAGGATCTGAACTAACGGGATTGAGCCTTAAGGTCTTTGTGCTGTTTTAAATATAAATTTCAATTTACTTCATGTTCATAGTTTTATTATTGATCTTTATTTTATCTGAGAATGCTTAAGTAATTTGTTTCTGAACATGAGTAACAGATAGCCAGGCTAGAATTTGAAATCCAATTAGACTATTACAAAGCTCCGTGTGCAGTTCTCTATGTAAAGATTCTACCTCGGGTGAGGAAAGCCCTGTCATCATTCTCACATCTTGAGAAACAGGGAGTAGAGTGAGCAAGGTACTGTGATGTGAATCTAAACTAAACAGCAAAGAAAGTTAGAGTGAAGCTGTCTCTTACTCAGATTGGTTTTCAATGTTCTTGGGTACAAATACTCCCAACATGACTGATTTCAAGCTCCAAACTAAAGTCGATGAATAGAGAGGTGAAGAGATGTATAAAATCAACCTTTATGAACTGGCCTTCACACACCATTGAGCAAGATACAAAAATATGGCTTGGGAGGTGGGGGGAAGGAGTAGCCAGGAAGGCATGTTCTAAGAGGACTGTGTTCAGACTCCATTTGCACTGTCTCCTAGTGGTCACCGCGTGAACTACAGCTCTCCGGATTCATGACTTGCCGATTCTCTTTACCTTGTGTCTTGCTTCAAATCACAGAACATGGGGAAGTTTGTACTGCAGATTGTAGGCTTTATCCCTAAGTCCTCTGACCCAGAAAGCCAATGTAGGTATGGCACTTCACGTGTCCCTAAATATGCTTTTTAGATTCCTTATCCTCGTGTGAGAAAAATGAAATCTTATATTCAAGCCTCTAAGCATTAGGGCAGTTTATTAAGTGACAGTGACTTAAGCAGTCACTCATTTTCTACCAATGTAAGAATCATATTTCTACGTAAACTATGATGTTTCATAAGCAAGTTTGATAGGGAAGTCCAGCACCTGACATCACATATGTGCATCATCAAGGAGGACAAGGCCATCCCTATCAATTCATTGACACTGTTCATTGTTTTCTGTCCCGCCCTCCTTGTCTCAGAGAGATGCATGGCCATTTGGTTCCCCGTGGCCATTGGACCATCTGTCTCTGTGGTGGCAATGCTTTTAGTTGGCTGAAAGGGAAAGCGTGTTCAGCAGCACTGTTAGAATGGAGTCGGATGAGTCTCGCGTATGTCAACACAGAGCTCACTGTAGAGTTCTTCCTGTGTTAAGTTTCATAAGGATGTTGCTGAGCTTCCTTCCTCCCTTATCAAGTCATGAAGTTGAGAGATTATACAAATGAGGAAAGGCTAGGGACATGCTTGCCAGGACAATTGACCTGTCTTATGATTTGATAGAATCACAAATTTAAGAAGGAGATAGAACAAATCACTGACCATCAGTGGTTTTCAACCGTCCTAATTCTGAGGCCCTTTAATACAGTTCTTCATGTTGTGGTGACCCCAACTATAAAATTATATCATTGCTGCCTCATAACTGTAATTTGGATACTGTTATGAACTGTAATGAGAATATCTGATATGGGTTTTTACCAAAAGGGTCAGGACCAACAGGTTGAGAACTACTGGATGACAGAGCAAGTCAGGTATAACCTTGACTGGCTACTATTCATATTCTGAGATCCTGAGATTGCTCTTGTGGATCTGCAAGGAAGCACACATTTAAAAGTGTAAAAATGGTTGTGTGCCTCCAGTTCCAGAAAAAGATGCCATTGGAGATATTCTTTTTTTTTTTTTATTGGTTTTTCGAGACAGGATTTCTCTGTGTAGCCCTGGCTGTCCTGGAACTCACTCTGTAGACCTTCCAAGTGCTGGGATTAGGAGATATTCTTAATATGAAGAAGTTTTTTTTTTTTTTTTTAGCATTTTGGTCATGGGATTGATTTATAGCAAAACAGACCTATGATTAAAGTGAGACAGATACTTGATGCCATCATAATAGCAGAACATGTTGATAAATTTTAAGCTGTTCTTTCGTTACCTTTCTCCATATCTGGTGCCATGATTTTAATCTTTGAAACCATGCAGGAGAGACTAATGAACTATGAAGTGCTATTCAAAGGCAAGATGACCTAAAACAAGTGGAAAGCGGAGCTATGCAAAAATCTGGTGACGGCCCTGGTTTACTCTTTCAATGGGCAGCTCTGAGAGCTTAAGCTTTACTTTATTTTCCATAAAGATAAAATAAAATGGAAATGAAGTGGAAGATAGGTATGGTCAATCTATGTATGTCAGTTGTGACATGTGAGTGAGGCATGGCCTGATTTGTTTAGCGTTTCAGATAAACAAGGCAGTGCTCATTTTCACAACAGACACAAGTGCCCCTGTAAGAGCAGAAGAGCCAGAGAGACAAGATGGCTAATAGATTGCCAATATTAATATATGTCCAGGGAGAGTAAGACCATTACCTATCTTGCAGCCATTCTATTGCTTTTCTTGTTCTCATTTGAAGCAATCAAAGTGGCAGCATGAATGTTCTATGTAAACCTGGATGCAGATGGGGTGTGTAATAGAATAAAACTGGAATTATAAGGGCTCTTGTTTCAATTTCTTGCATGCTTCTTTCCATCAATATAGAGCAGTTTTGAGGTTTAAGAAATGTCAGTATTATTTCATATTATTTTGGCCATTTGTTTGGATTTTTCCCTAGGTGGCAGGCCCTGGTGGCATTTCATTTGAACAGCACTTCAACAAGTGTCAGCACTTGTCATCTTTGTGGAATTGTATTATCATGGCACTTAGCTCTAATGATAGCATGTACCTAGTATGAACTGTGTCAGTCTGGCGAAGCAGTTCCTAAAGTATCTCCACCCAATAGCAGGACAGCTTGACTTGTCTTCCTCAGAGCAAGATGTCTGGTCCCATAATAAAAGAAGATAAATACATTTTTAAAAATCTAAGTTCTGAAGCATAATACAGCAATGAAAAAAATAAAAGAAGAAGGATCAGACAGTTTTAAATATTTGAGTGTTTTACAGATGTTTAGACTTTATTTGAATGAAGTAAGAAGATAACATGGATGCACTTACATCTTAGCCTGATTAAAGGGGCTACACATGACGTAAGGAAATGCCAATTGACCAGAAGAAATCTATTGAAATCCCGAATAGGTCATAAAAATAACTGAATTTGCTATAAGGCAACCGATGGCATTATAGTAAAGGTAACTGGGCCTACAAGAATAATACATAGTCACAACACAAAGATTTTTCGGTACCTTTGACCATAGGTAACATAGGGCTTGCTTGTACACTCCTTGTTGAGTGTTTGAAGACAATAAGAGGACTTCTTACTCCACATGAGGCATGGATGGTCATAGAGATGGAGATTGACTAAAAACCAAGTTTAACATTGTATTTTCTCATTATATTTGACTGTCAATAATATGACTCTTTCCTGTGACTCTGCTTGATTTCAGGAACTTGGTGACTAATGACACTCTGTTTCTCTTTCCATGATGGACATTAGGAGACCATTCTCCGAAAATAATAGCACTATTAGTAAAAATGAGTTGAACTTGACAACCTCTGTTTGCTCGTTCTTTCTTTATTTCTTTTTTCTTTCTTTCTTTCTTTCTTTCCTTCCTTCCTTCTTTCCTTCCTTCCTTCTTTCTTCATTGCTTCCTTCCTTTTGTTCTTTCTTTCTTTCTTTCTTTCCTTCCTTCCTTCCTTCTTTCCTTCCTTCCTTCTTTCTTCATTGCTTCCTTCCTTTTGTTCTTTCTTTCTTTCTTTCTTTCTTTTGTTCTTTCTTTCTTTCTTTCTTTCTTTCTTTCTTTCTTTCTTTCTTTCTTTCTTTCTTTCTTTCTTTCTTTCTTTCCACCTTCCTTCCTTCTTCTTCTTTGCTTGCTTTCTTTTGTTCTAGAAATAATCTATACTAGTTATCTTTTAGAAATTGTAAGTCATATCTTTTCTAGCATGACATCCATTAGAAATTTCCTGTTTAAAAAAAATGACCCCAGGAGGTAGTAATTAACCTGCTCTTGAGTAAAATAATAGAACCAGAGACTGATGAATAGTTTTCCTCAAATATTTTAAGTAATAGCATACCACTCAAAGGTCTTGCATTGCTTGCCATAGAAAAACAGCTCTAGATGTGTTAGAATATCATGAATAAATGAACACTTTCATTTATGAGCTTTATATAGAAATCATTGAGTTTCCCTGCTCGAAGTGCTGCCTGCATAGTAGTTAATCTTTTCATGGCACTTACTGTATAATGCAACGCCTCTTTGGGCAATCTTTTGTATTAAAATACAGCAGTTAAGCGCCTTTCCTCCAAAAAAGCATTGCTAGAATGAATTGTTCAATCTCTTTGTCAATAACACGCTGGAAATTATGTCGGAAATATCCAAAATGGTAATTCCTACTTAATATCATTTTTATAGCTCATTGGGAAATAGGAAATATTTTCAAAGTAATTTAAAATTATTGGAAAATTAAAATAACTCTGTATAAGTAGACAGATAAATCTTCTCTTCACATCACCACCCCTCTGAGTAATCTTAGCAAGTGATAGGCTTTCCTTTAACTTGTCGTTATCATTTTTATTTTAACCATTAACTTGAAAATAATAATTTGATGACCCATAGGTAACTTTCATTTTAAACTGTTCATCTCCCTATTTATATTCTTTTTTTCTTATTCTTATTTCCACTCCTTCCTATTTTAATGATGTCATTATTTTTTAAACTCTAGAAAATAATGGTCCATTCCATGTCTCCTGCAGGAAAAAGTGGTCTCTCATGCTCACTGCAGGCATATGGCCCTGTTCAGTCTGTGAAAGAGATTGAATTCAGGGACCAACTTGTCTAGAAAAAAGTTTGAACTCTATGGCCAAGTCAAAGAATAGGCGAGACACAGCTATATTAGATGGTGCAAATGACATTCTGAAGCCTCTTCCTCAGAGACCCTTTCAAATGATAAGGGAAAATACCTCTGGTTAGAGTGAAATAGCACTGTCACATGAAGTGCCCTAATGACTCCAACAGTCATATGTTACATTGTATAGTGCCAGCTTAACTACTTCTGGACCACACTAGGGAGTTCATTTTAAGTGGATCTTCATTTTGAGTTTTGATCCATATCCAGGTTTAGTAAAAGGCCATTCCATGAGGTTTTAACAGTTCAATTAGAGATTTTTCAGAGTGAAAAGTTATCAAAAGGAAATTTCTCTGTGAGCTGAATTAGAAGTCATGAATTGCAAATTTTCTCTTACATGGTGTACGTGGGAAAATGTGCTCTGTGGCGGGGGGACAATATGAACACCATTGAGAAGACAGAGTATTGTTTAAAACTAAAGTCTGGACATAATTTTATTCCCTGGCTTAGAAGGAAAGAGTGAACACACATGTTTATGTGTTTTAGGTTATACATACCATTATTATTTGGGTGCAAAGGGATGAAAATGATCCATTTCCTTGTAACAAGAAGAAACCATTCGCATCCCTAAGGCAATGATTCATAAGCTCTATTAAATTTTAACAAAAGGAACACCAAAGTTTATGCAATTCCCTCAAGAAAAATAGCTGCTTTTAAAAGTAAATCATAATGAGTAATATTATTATTATTACTCTCACTGGTGGTATAAGGGTCATTAATAAAATAGAGACTCCATGATATGTGAGCTCTAATATAAAATTATAAATATATTATAAATGTTCTGCATAGGGTAAAGCGTCCAGATTTATGAATGGGTTCCTCCTGATTAGAAGTCATGAATTTAAAAGACTAGTTAAATTTGCACTGCAAGCATCTATAGTTTCTGACATTTAAAGAGGGGATGGGATACAGAGGATCAATACTGAGCTATTCTCATTTTGTCTTTGGCATCCACAATTCCAAAGACCCTAGAAAGGTATGTGTGACTCTCTGAGCCAGGAAATGAACATCCATGTTGGAGGAAGGCATTATTAGGAAACTGAGTAGAACTTTAAGGTGGCAAATATTGAGATGTTCTGTTACACTTGGAACCTCTTTCTGTTTTCCCCTGGTTAATCATTTTGTAATCACACTACTCTGTCAAGGTGAGACTGTTCCAGAAAGGCACCTGTGGTCTTTTTCAGCCTTCTGTGAAAGTCTCAGCTTGCTGGTCTTTTTCATACTGCTAAGAAATTGGCATGTACTGTTATGAATAGAGTGTTTGTAAATCAATATCAAAGCAAATCAATTTGTTCTTGCTTGATTCTGGTACTCTCGTGGCTCCTTCACATTCTAAAGTATGTATCATATTTACTACTTTATCTATGACCCTTTGCTCAGTGCTTGGCACATGAGAAACACATAGAAAAGTCACAGAAAAGTACCAAAGTCAACAGGAAGGCAGATGAAACAAAACATATCTCTGTTATTGTTTTCTTCTAAATGCATGATATGCCATAATTTCTTCATTGAATAGGGGAAGCTTTTCAATTTTTGAACAGAAGCAGAAACATAGGACAAATCAAGAAGCCTTCCATTGGTAATTATTTAGGTGCTGTGAATATAGAAAGCTGAAGATTTCAGGGTTCAAATGGACTTTTAATGATTCAACAAAAATAATATATAGAATTGAATAAGGTATTGAACATCACTTTAGAAAATAAATTCCATTTGTGGGACATGTGAAATGACTTCACTGTGACAGGTAAAAGTCATTTCAATCGTCATAATATACATACCCATGTATGAAAACAAAATGAGACAACTGAACACATGACAGTTGGAAGAAGCCTCAAATGGACCTATAAGCAATCACAACACTCAAAATTGGTTGTACATAGCAGTGATCTATAGGACTCTTATACAAATGATAATCCTATTTTATCCTAAAAATATACAGAGTATTATACTTTTCCCTATACTTTTCCCAACCAAGTTTAAGGTGGTCTCTTAAATATCTAATATGAAGGACTGTACTATAGTCTGAGTCCCCCAAAGGCTTATGTGTGAAAGAGTATGATTCCAGGAGGTGGTAGTACGGTGGGCCTAGTGGAAGGAAGTTGGGTCACTGGAACTGGTCTCTTCTGCTTCTTTTCTTCTCATGTATGAAGAAAACAATTTTACTTTGTCTTGTAAGTCTTTCATGCTAGGCTACCTCACTGCAGGCCCAAAGGAATAGGGACAACCACAGGCATGATCTCTCAAACTGTGAGCAGATACACTCTTGTTCTCATCAGAAATTGCACAGCTTAGGAATTTCTTTATGATGTAAAACCGAGTAATAAATGGCCAAAGATGGTACTTGCAGCATCACATTTGTGCTACCTCCTAATATCTTCAGGATAGTTAAATACCCTACTCTTTGATTTTGTTTGAAATTCTAGGTTTTTTTTCTTTAAATTATTCACCCTTATCCTCCTCCTCCAGGGATCAAACAACTTTCTGTAGCACTTCTGAGAAGGATGATGCCTTCCTTATAAGCTCCTCTCTAATCCATAATGGAATATTTCTAGTCCCTCATGAAGGTCATGTGAGGGTAGCCACTGCTGCTGAGTTCATGGATACAGGAGACATGCCAGGTCCAGAAGACAGCAGTTCACAACACTATTTTCCATCCTCTAGCTCTCGTATTCTTTCTCTCCTCTCTTCAGCTGTTTCCTGAGTCTTGAAGGAAGTGGAAGAGATGTCAAGTTTAGGGCTAAACTCTCAACAGCCACTCACTGTTAGCAAGCTCACCAGTTATGGATCTCTGAATGAACTGTCAACTCTTGCAGACAGAAGCTTCTCTGATTAAGACAGAGAACAACACAAAGCTGTGGATATAAACAGAAAAATTTAGAAAGCACCTTGACAACATGCTCATTTAGCAGAACAAGAGTAGTAGATTCCCTTCTAGTCATGGGTCTTTGACTAAGCATACAGTAATATACAGTATAAACTCCTCCTTTGGAGAGGACCTAAAATCTGATCGAAAAGCAGTTGGCTGCCCTCATTACAGTCATGTCACTATCATCAGGTTGGTAGTGTAGCATACAGCTCACAGGATTAGGGACTGGTAAGAACACTGATTGATACATGTATAGCATCTTACAGCTTTGTGAAAGCTGGACTTTTTTGATATGAGAAGATTCTCATTCATATTCTCCCTCCCTCTTCATACATGTCCCCCTCTTCTCCTTCCCTTCCCCTCCCCCATCCCTCACTCCTCCCCTTCCCTCTCTGTCCCACTCCCTTTCTCTCCCTCTCCTACCTCTGTTTCTCCCCTTCTCCCCAACTCTGCTATGGCTTGAACCCAGAGATTTGTAGATGGTAGCCAAACAGTACCATTGGGCTATATGCATATCCCTTTCAATAAGAAAATAATCTTTGTTTGATGATTCATTTCAATGTAACACATTTACCAAGCCTATGATAGATTTTATCCTAGACAATGAGAAAAAAGATAATAGAAACATGAAACCTTTTATATTTCTAAACCACTATTTCTTTCATTATTCCAGTATGTGATGAGAAAACACACATACAAAATCTAATTAAATCCGGAATACTTTTAGGCACTTCAGGTTCAGTGCAATCTCTTCGACATGTTTTGTCTTGGCAATAATGGAAACAATGGCATCGGCCAGCAGATCTGGGAGTGAGGAAAAAAGAGTAAGTGCCCAGGGAGCAGAAGTGAGAGGAAGTTGCAGGGATGAGGCTTTGTTTTCATAGGTAATAAATGACATTTGCTCTGGGTGGACTCTGGAGTAGGAGTATATAGTTTCTCTACATAGTTAAGACTCCTCATTCAGAGTCTCCCTTGAATCTCTCCTTGCCTAGACTGTCTGTAACCAGAAAATTTATTCACCTCCACTGCCCCATGCCTCCTCTAGACTTATTCCTCAAGATAACCTCCCCCCATCAAAATGTTATCATTTTAAAATTTCTATTCAATTCTCTACTTACTTTATACTTAGGACTCAATAGTAGAGAAAGTGTCTATTACTACTTACTTACTACTTAATTATAGTATATCATAATCAGCTTTTTAAATACTTTTGTGCCGCTAGATCCCATCAATGAGATGGACTTAACAATGCTATCTTTCACAGAAGTTGCTATGTGATTTACACTATATATGTGTATATATATATATATATATATGTGTGTGTGTGTGTGTGTGTGTGTATGTGTATGTGTGTGTGTGTATGCATCTATGTATCTTACTATGTTGCTTAATTTTTTATTGTAGTAAAATACCCAACAAAGATAACTTAAGGAAAAAAAGGAATTATTTAAGCTAGAATTCTCAAGGAATAGTCCTTCTTGATGGAAAAGGCATGGGTATCTACAGTAGAAGGCTGCTGGTCATATCCCACAACCAGGAAAGCAGGTGGGTCTTCTTACCTCAGTTAACCTAATCTACACAATCCCTCACAAATGTTCCCAGAGCCTTATCTCTTTAGTGATTTTTAAAACCTGGGAAGCTGACCATTGGTACAAACCTATATAAAGCATTTGTTGTTTGAAATGTGGAAAGCTGAGATAAAGATTAGTCTCTCTTATTCCTCCTAGCATTTGCATCTTCACCAACAATAGCATTACTATAATGTCTAAAGCAAATGGGTTTTGTATAGAGTTCTGTAGCAGCTGGTCTCTCGATATCAACTTTCCATGTTTACATTGACTGATGATTGTCACACAGTTGTGCTTATATTACCAATGTTTTTGTGCTGTCACATGTTTTTCTCATAGAGAAGAGGAACAAACTTCAAGCCATCGGTGACTCATTGAAGCCTTACAAAGCCTTCCACTCCTGACTTAAGTTTGTCAAGGTTTAGTGTATAAAGTTTATGCTCAACCCTAGTTACCCCAATCAAAATATTTTCTAGGTAGTTGGATAAAGTTCAGGTGGACAACAAACTCAACACTGAACCCATTAGCTTGATTCATCATTGTTCCATCTTTAAGCTAGCTGTTCATCTGCTGCTTAGCACCTCAGTTTGTGTGTGTGTGTGCGTGTGTGTCTGTGTCTGTGTGTATGTGTGTGAAAACCCTTTCTCTGAACTGATTGTCTCTCTATGTAGAATTTTAAATGTTAATTTAGAAATCAGAGTAAGGACTTTCTATTACTTCGTCACTTCACTGTTTTAATGTAACTGCCATCCTGAGGCCACGGTCTACAAACAAGCATAGGTTTAACAAGAAAAAAAAATGAATTATTGGGCAGGAACATCAAAGCAAAAGTATTTCTTTGCTTCACTGTGATGGGAATGGAAGCTTCAGTATGAGGCTGTAGAAACAGTAGAAGATGACAAAAACTAGACCATGAGACTTTGTAGAAACACAGTGTTTGAGGTGGGTCCCACAGAAGCAATGGGATTTTACAGGCAGGTGTGTGCAGTGAGGCATACATAAGCATTGCCAAGATGCCTTTTGAAATGTTCAAGGGAAAGTACAGAGGGTCAGGAAATTGAACAGCGTTGTATAGCAATAGGGGATGGGGAACTGGGGTTAGCCTCTAAAAAGTCTCAGTTGCCAGGGTTTCAAGAGGTTTCCAGGAGCTAACAGGGTTGACATTAGCCAGAATACCCAGCACAGGAGAGATAGAACCTGTAGAAATCATATTCAGTGGATAGGCACAGCCCTTAATTGAGGGATGGGGCCACCCACCCATCTCAAAAATTTTAACGCAGAATTGTTCCAGCCTAAAGAAAATACAGGGACTAAGAGTGGAGCAACGACTGAAGGAAGGCCATCGAGAGATTGCCCCACCTAGGGATCCATCCTATCTGCAGATATCAAACCCAGACATTATTGCAGATGCCAACAAGCACTTGCTGACAGGAGCCTGGTATAGCAGTCCCCTGAGAGGCTCTGCCAAAACCTGACCGATACAGATGTGGATGCTCGCAGCCAACCACCAGACTGAACACAGGGACCCCAATAGAGAAGTTAGGGGAAGAACTAAAGGAGCTGAAGGGGATTGCAACCCAATAGGAAGAACAACAATATCAACTAACCGGATCCCCCAGATCTCCCAGGGACTAAACCACCAACCAAACAATACACATGGAGGGAACCATGGCTCTAGTCAAAGATGTATTGCTTTATCTGGCATCAGTGGTAAAGGAAGCCCTTGGTTCTGTGGAGGCTCAATGCCCCAGCATAGAAGGGTGCTACGGTGGTGAGGTGGGAGTGGGTTGTTGGGTGGGGAGCCCCATCATAGAAGCAGGGGGAAGGGGAATGGGATTCAGGGCTTGTAGAGGGGAAACCTGGAAGGAGGACAACATTTGAAATGTAAACAAATAAAATAACCAATTTAAAAAATGTTCAAGGGAAGATTAAGAATCTGGAATATTCTATAACAGCTTCCCAGAGCTGCTACATTGACTTCAGCATGTGAAGAATATTGGATACCATAGACTTATAGTCCTAGATTCCTGAAAATATAAGTAAGCTGGACATTTTCCTGACAGATCTGAGGAAATGAAAATGCCCTCTGGACTTTTCTGAGGCATATAATATGTAAAAGTTTTCTGAAAGTGAATTTGACCCATGTCTGCTAAAATAATTGCCTTTTTCTTAATGGTGAATGTGAAGAGTGAAGGTCAAGCAATTCAGTGAAATCAATCAATCATTCAATGGATTAATAAAGCAAAGAGGTCATTCATACATGAGAAATATGAGGATAAAACCCAATGATGGTTAATGGTGCTTTTTGCGGAGCTCATCATACCACCCTCTGGCTTTTATCCAGTGATGTTATATTGAATAATATGTGTTGATCACATACCAAACACGTGTTGTTATGCTGAAATATTGCTCAACTAAACAGATTTGGCCTATGTCTTGACCTTGGCTTCTACAGTACTCAGTTCCCTGAAAAATATGGTCAAGGGAGAATAAAGTAAATAATAATTGATGTGGTCCTTGGTGGGGGCATAGCACTGCTGTAGAAATAGTTTGAGAACTTTGTGCAGAGTGCTGAGCAAATCCTTGTTCCTGGTTGAGTCTAAAATGGTCTCCACTCATTCATTGAACATTTGATAGTAATAAATGAAGAGGCTGTAGGATCTTTAGGAGGTGGAAGGTTAACTAGAGGAAGTAGGTTCCTGGGGGAAGTTTCTGGTACTATTTAATCCCTGTCTCTTTCCTGTCTTTCCCCCTACATGCTGATCTACATGCTGTCTGTGATGTTCTGCGCTATGTACTTACAATGTGTGCTGTCCTCTGAAGACATAACAGACTAAGTCTTCCGAACATATGAGCCAAAATGGTTCATCCCTTAAGTTGCTTCTATCAGATCATAACAACAGGAAAGACTCTAGAAATAGATGCTCATTAAAGTGCAACCCAAAAGAAAAGAAAGGACCTAGCCCTATGATGTACCAAGGCAGATTGAAAATCTAGTTCAATGTCGCTAAGGTTGAAATAGCTCAGGTAGTTGTGGAAACAAGTATTCCCAAGAGTATAGCCCTAGGAAACAGTGATATAGAATACTGCAAGAGGCACTCTCATGGGGTATTGGGAAAAATGTCATTGGAACAGGGGACACATTGCTTCCCCAAAGCATAGTCTCCAGAAGTAGGAACATTTAATTCTTGGTAACTACAATAAAAATATGCTGGAGGGTCAGGCATGGTAGCAGATTCCTTTAATCCCAGCACTGGAGAGGCAGATGTAGGTAGATCTCTGTGAGTTCAAGGCCAGCACAGTCTACATAGTGAGTTCCAGGATAGCCAGAGCTCCATAGTGATATCCTGGATCATTAGTTCTGTCCCAATGAGTGGGATAACCTTCCATTTATCTAGCAGCATTCTGAGACTGTTCTGGGGTTAGCCTGTATACAAGCCATGAGAATGAATCCCTCTGATTCTGAGTATAATAGGAAACTATCAGATTGTAAGTTAAGTAACACATGACCAGATTTGCATAAGGCAAATCCTCTGTGTGTTTGGAAGGGGCATTTCAGGGCAGCCTGTAAAATCCCGTTGCTTCTGTGGGACCCACCTCAAACACTGGTGTTTCTACAAAGTCTCATGGTCTAGTTTTTGTCATCTTCTACTGTTTCTACAGCCTCATACTGAAGCTTCCATTCCCATCACAGTGAAGCAAGGAAATAACTTTCCCATTGAGGTTCCTGTAGCAGTGCAGGCAAGGGGAGGTAGAAGGTGCTTCTGATGAATGGACACTGGATGATAAATGGCAGTCACACTGTATTCCTGAGAAGCCATGACACCTTCACAGGCTCCTTCTGAGTTAAAAGGAAGGAAGTATCTAGGATGATCCTCAGGAGTACAAATATAGGAACTAAGTATGCTATGACTGTAAGATTAAATGACATAGTGATAAGTATATTGGTCTGTAGCAGATTTAGGATCCCTTTAGGTTAGCAAGAGCACATCCAGTAAACAGAGGGATGGAGGTTCTGTCATAAGGGTCTGCATGCATGCTGAGGAACAAGATGAGACTGGAAAACTGTATTTGAAGAGTGAGAAAATGCAGAGAATGCTTTCATCTTAATTGCCCATGAGTTTGGAAATTTGAATGCCACAAATATAAATCTCAGTTAAATGCCTCCTATTTGAGCAAAATTCTTTATATTGTTCAATTGTACTATATAATAATTTATATCAAATTGATTACCCATGATCTTTGTCGTCTAAGAACTGAAAATCTAAAATACACCATGGTGATAGGATTAGCCAAAATTCCATCTCCCTTGCCTTCTCTGTAACTTTGTAATAACCATTCATACTATCATTATAGTCAGTAGGGACCTCTCATTCATAGATTTCTTTTTCTATCCTGTTCTTATAGAAATACTTGAAGTATATATTCTGGGTATCATCTCCTGTGTGATGTATTGAACAGTTCTATGTAGAAATCTCCATTTTGACCTTGATATATGACAGCACAATCCTTTGTTGGTTAAGCGATTTTTCTGGTGAGAGTCAGAAAATTAGTGAGAATAATATTAGCAGAGAAAAGATATATGTGAATCCAAGCATCCAAGTGGTCTGGGATGAGGTGTAACTTTCCTATATGTATCTATTTCTTTAAGAAATAGAACAGCCATTCTGAGCAGGGCTTGGAGAATCTGAAATAATTGAGTCACTTCTCTCCTCTCCACTTGCCGATTAAGGGACAATGAATGTGACATAACCATTATAGCTTTGATCTCTTAAATTTCAGGGTAGGATGCTAATACCTATCTTTTAGGCTATTTGCACAGTAATATAGCCACAATTTAGCCAACCATCTACTCATCACTTTGTAAATTTATTCATCAAGAAGATAATTATCTTCTAGCATATATTAGGCAGCATGGTGGACCCACAGAAAACTGAATAAATGTCCAACATACATGCTGATAAAAGTAAAGCTGTTGTCTTGTTAGAGCCAATACCCATAGGATAAGGAGTCCAGAACAATTAATAAATTAACCTAGGACATTAGACAATGAAAAGATCTGGAGAGGGGCTGAAAAGAGCACAGTTGATAGAGTGTTTGCCTACAATGAACAAGGCTTTTGGGCTTCATCCCTAGTGGATGTGGTGGCATATGCTCTATATCCTACCATTTGGGAGGAAAATCATAAGTTCTGTGTTATCTTGGCTGCATAGAAAGTAGGAGGTTAGCCTGCACTATGTTAGACCCTATCTCATAATGTTATTAAAATAAAGTAAATGAGCTATAGAGAAAATGCAGCAGTGTTGAAGCATCATGAGCATGAAAGTGCACAAAATGTTCTCAATATGATGCTTACATCGACTACCATGCCACAGAATCTTAAAAAATAGAGGAAGTAAAAAGCAGATATCCAGGACCACTTGTTCATTGTCCAGCCTGTGGCAAGGCTCAGCTTTTGGAGTCCCTTTATATTGTTCTTTAAATTATGACATAATCTCTCGCTGATGTACCCTGTGTCGCTGAATGTGTGATGAGCACCTCTGCTGCTTTCTGATTCTCTTCTCACCAAACACCTTCTAATCATTATTTAACTCCTCGTGTAAACTGGCCCACCTGGAGAGAGGATTCTGATCATATAGACCTCAAGTACGCAACCTCACTTCTTAACTAGTTCTCATTATGCATTCACAGAGAGAGAGTCTAATTATAATTTGGTTTCCCATGTAGCTTGGCCACATGGAGTGAATAAGCTCATCAGATAGACTTTGATTATTTCAAACCTGTGACACGTCTCACTCAGTATAAGATAGCAACTGCCATTCTCAGTGAGCACATTTGTCTCTTGAAGTGGGTAATACACAGAGCCTGCACAGAGTAGACACTCTGTGAATGTTTTCTGATTGACAGGTTGAGACTTCTTTCAGACCCAACTTAAAGGTGGACTTCCAACAGTGGTCCTGGAGTGATGAATGTTCCTATGCTAGGACATCTGAGAGGCAGCCTGCCTGTTTGCCCCAGGCATTTATTCACTGGCATTGTGAAGTCCAAACACATAGCATGATTTCTCTGCATTGAGATTAGTTTTGAATTCCTGTTTCAAAATGGAGTTGAATGGAAAATTGAACTGAATGAAAAAAAACTAGACATTCCAAAAGAGGATTAAGGAGGCTCTGTCCTTCTGATCCAGATGAGCTTAGTTGCCAGGCAAAGACCAGATCACGGTTCCCCCATTCAGTCATAAAAACAGTGTTTTCCATCTCCTGAAAGGCAGCAATAAGAAGATAAATGTGGGAATGGGGTAGGGTAGCCTACTGGATCCTGCTAATGACAAAGATATATGGTTGGGGCCACAGCACAAAGACAGCAATGATAATAGCATGGCTCTCTTATTATGAAGGAACTCCATTTCACTCTTTAGAGCTCTCAGTTGACTTAATTTTCCTCACCCTGCGTGCCAGTGCACACATCAGCTATAAGCCTCTTTTCTCTTTGACTCAAATTCATATTTTTTTCAGAAATATTTAATGAGGATTTCTGGCTTTTGGGCTGAATAAACCCCATGGAAAAAACTATTGGATTCTCTGTAACACATAGTCCAGAAGTCTGTTCATCAATCTGTACACCACGCTGTGAGACACCATCTAGTATCTAGGTAGTTTTGTAGGAATTCCATGCTGTTTGCTACCTGCTGATGCCTCCCCACTGTGTCTCATTTGATATGAACATCCTGAACATAGAAATGCTTGGTTGGTAGATGACAGAAGCTTCCATTTTTCTCCTTTCTCTCCTTCTCCACTTCACTTCCCTCCTGTCCTGAATTCCTGGTGATCACTCTGCAAAGCCAAGCAGAACCTGGAGAACTAAACTCCACCCAATCACTAATAACTGTAGAAAACTGAATACATGTAAATGAAACTCAGTTGTTAAACATAAACTATCACTATTATTGTGTTTTCTGTCAAGTCGCATTGTTTTCTTTTTTATCCATTGAATAGCCAACTCCTTAGCAAGCCCATATATGTAAGATTATTTAGGAGGCATAATGATTTCACTATGAATTAATGTTTTTTTTTCTTAACTGTCTCAGGATATACATGTTGCTTTGGCCAAATTAATTAATCATAAGATATCTCAAGATTTTTTTCATTAAAAGGGGCATTTTCATTAAAAGATTAGTGGTTTCATAGTCCATTAGGCATTAGAGTACCTGAGAACTGTGACATGCCATATAGAAGACTATGAAATGTTAACACAAAAAATGGATTTTAAATAATCAGACATATAAATGCATTCTAAATGCTCTCTTTTGTGGCTGTTATAAAGCAAACACTGTGAAATATGAATATAAAGGTAATTCATCAGTCAATATGTGCTATTGCTTGCCTACAAAATTGGATCTCAAAATAACATTAATTTCCCTCTAGAGATACACAGAGACAACTTAAAAGATTATTTTACCCTATCAACAGTCTTAACAGTTTCCTAGGTGATGCTAATATCAAATCCTCACTCTCAGATTCACTAGCGTCCAATGTTCTAGACCAAGAATCAGAATAACCATTGCCTTTGGACCATATCTGGCCCATTCTTTTTCCTTGAGTATTAATTAGAATCCAATAGCCTCAATAATTTGTAGTTGTGCTTTTACTACAATGGTAGAGAAAATCATTGTGACAGGAACTCAATGCATATAAGTTAAAATGGTATCTTTCCCCTTGTAGGCAATGCCCATACCTAGGTGGTCTGTTGAGATGCACTTGCCTAGACATATACAATAATTCTTTCCTCTTTGAACTTAGATTGTAACATGACTTTGAATATTTATTGACACTCAAAGGCAAAGCCTAGAACATATTCACTGAAGCTTTTGCAACCTAGCTGTTATTTCTTTATTTTACTAAAAGAACATTTCCCTTTTCATATACTTATAATCTACATCATAATTGTAATACTTTTAAATCTAAAAAATTAAAATGCCCCATAAAATAAAATATTCTCCAAAATGGATTCCTCCCCCCCTTAGTATCTCCCAGAACAAATAAATTCCATAAGGATTGCATAAAATGCTTCCACGGTCTTGTGTGTTGAAAGCTTGGTTCTCTTTAGTTTGTTTGTTTTAATTACTTAATTCTTTTATTTTTCATCCTGACCATAGCTTCCTCTCTTTCCTGTCCTCCCAGTACTTGCCACACACTCCTGCTCCTTTTCTGAAGGATACTCACACGAATATCAATCAGCCTTGGGATATCAAGTTGCAATAAAACCAGATGCATCTTTTCTTATAGAGGATAAAGGATGTAGTCCAGTGGGATGGGGGGAGGAAGGGTCCCAAAGGCAGACAACAGAATCAGAGACAAATCCTGCTTCCACTGTTACGAGTCCCATCTAAAGACAAAGCGACACAACTATTACATATGCGTGAGGGCCTTAGTCCCATGCATGCTCTCTGGTTGGTAGTTCAGTCTCAGTGAGCACCTGAGGACCCAGGTTATTTGATTCCATTGGTTTTATTATGGTATTCTTAATCCCTCTGGCTCCTATAATCCTATCCTGCTCTCCTGCAGGATCATCCAATATCTGACTAATACCTGGCTATGGGTCTCTGCATCAGTTTCCATCAGTAGCTGGGTAAAGTCTCTCTGGTGATGTTTATACTAGGCTCCTGTCTAATATAGGAGAATAGCATTAATAATGTCAGAGGTGGAATCCCTCTCATACCATGGGTCTCAAGCTGGGACAGTCATTGGCTGACCATTCCCTCAATTTTGCTCCATCTTTACTTCAGCACATCTTATAGGCAGGACAAATTGTGGGTCTAAGGTTTTGTGGCAGGGTTGGTGTCCCAATCCTTCCACTGGAAGTTTTGACTGGTTACAGGAGATAACTGGTTCAGGCTCCATATCCCACATTACTAGGAGTCTTAGCTAGGGTCACCCTCATAGTAGATTCCTGGGAAGTTCCATTGTCCTAGGTTTGTACCTTTTCCCAGAAATGCCACTCTCCCACTATCCCAGTTATCTCTCCCTCTGTCCTCCCCCAACCTGATTCCTCCTGTTCCCATCCCACTAACTCTCCTATCCTGTCCCACTTCCACTCCAGTCCTCCCATGATGTCTATTCTATTTCCTCTTTAGTGAGATTCACATTTCCTGCCTTGAGCCCTGCTTGATATTTAGCTTTTTGGAGCCTGTGTATTATAACATGGTAATCCTTTACTTTATGGCTAACATCCACTTACAAGTGAGTGCATACCAGACTTGCCTTTCTGGAACTGAGTTACCTAACTCAGGATGATCTTTTCTTTTCTTTTTTTTTTATTTTCTATATTTTTTTTTATTTACATTCCCAATGATTTCCCCTTTCCCGGTTCCTCCCTCCCCGAAAGTCCCATAAGCCCCCTTCCCTCCCTCTGTTCCCCATTCAACCCCCTCTTGTTACTCTGTCCTGGCGTTCCCCTACATCCAGTCTTTCCAGGACCAGGGGTCTCTCCTTCCATCTTCTTAGAAATCTATTGATATGCGAATTGTGTCTAGGGTATTCCAAGATTCTGGGTTAATATCCCCTTATCAGTGCTTGCACACCATGTGTGTTCTTTTGTGATTGGGTTACCTCACTAAGGATGATATTTTCAAGTTCTGACCATTTGCCTAGGAATTTCGTGAATTCATTGTTTTTAATTGCAGAGTAGTATTCCATTGTGTAAATATACCACATCTTCTGAATCCATTCCTCCATTGAGGAACATCTGGGTTCTTTCCAGCTTCTGGCTATTATAAATAAGGCTGCTATGAACATAGTGGAGCATGTGTCCTTATTGCATGCAGGGGAAACCTCTGGGTATATGCCCAGGAGGGGTATAGCAGGATTCTCCAGGAGTGTCATGCCCAGTTTTCTGAGGAACCACCAGACTGCTTTCCTGAGTGGTTGTACCAGCTTGCAATTCCACCAGCAGTGGAGGAGTGTTCCTCTTTCTCTACATCCTCGCCAACAACTGCTGTCTCCTATGTTTTTGATCTTAGCCATTCTGACTGGTGTGAGATGGAATCTCAAGGTTGTTTTGACTTGCATTTCCCTAATGACTAAGGATGATGAACATCGCTTTAGGTGCTTCTCAGCCATTAGATATTCTTCAGGTGAGAACACTTTGTTTAGCTCTGTACCCCATTTTTAATAGCGTTATTTGGCTCTCTGGAGTCTAACTTCTTGAGTTCTTTGTATATATTGAATATTAGCCCTCTGTCGGATGTAGGGTTGGTAAAGATCATTTCCCAGTTAGTTGGTGGCCGCTTTGTCCTTTGGACAGTGTCTTTTGCCTTACAGAAACTTTGTAATTTTATGAGGTCCCATTTGTCAATTCTTGATCTTAGAGCATAAGCTATTGGAGTTCTGTTCAGGAAATTCCCCTCTGTGCCCATATGTTCAAGGTTCTTCCCTAATTTCCTTTCTATTAGTTTCAGTGTGTCTGGTTTTATGTGGAAGTCCTTGATCCACTTGGAATTGAGCTGAGTGCAAGGAGATAAGAATGGGTCAATTTGCATTCTTCTGCATGTTGACCTCCAGTTGAACCAGCACCATTTGTTGAAAAGGCTATCTTTTTTCCACTGGATGGTTTTAGCTCCTTTATCAGAGATCAAGTGACCATAGGAGTGTGGATTCATTTCTGGGTCTTCAATTCTGTTCCATTGATCTACATGCCTGTCACTGTACCAATACCATGCAGTTTTTAACACTATTGCTCTGTAGTACAGCTTGAGGTCTGGGATATTGATTCCCCCAGAGGTTCTTTTACTCTTTAGAATAGTTTTAGCTATCCTGGGTTTTCTGTTATTCCAGATGAATTTTTGAATTGCTCTTTCTAACTCTGTGAAGAATTGAGTTGGGATTTTGATGGGGATTGCATTGAATCTGTATATTGCTTTTGGCAAGATGGTCATTTTTACTATATTAATCCTGCCAATCCATGAGCATGGCAGATTTTTCCATCTTCTGAGGTCTTCTTCAATTTCTTTCTTCAGAGACTTGAAGTTCTTGTCATACAGATCGAGTTCTTTATATGTTTTCAATAGCACTCTGTCAGATGTGGGATTGCTGAAGATCTTTTCCCATTCTACAGGCTGAAGTTTTGTCCTTTTGATGGTTTTCTTTGCCTTACAGAAGCTTTGAAATTTTATCAGGCCTCAGTTTTTAATTGTTTTTTTTTTCTTCTTTTTCCTTTTTTTAAAAATTTTCTATATTCTTTATTTACATTCCCAATGACTTCCCCTTTCAGTTTTTAATTGTTGATCTTAGAATCTATTGGTTTTCTGTTCAGGAAATTGTCTACTGTACCGATGCACTGAAGGATATTTCCCACTGGATCAGTATATCTGTTTTTATGTTGAGGTCTTTGAACTAATTGGAGCTGAGTTTTGTGCAGAGTGGTAGATATGGATCTATTTGCATTCTTCTACATGCAGACACCCATTTGTTGAAGATGCTTTCTTCTTTCCATTGTATAACTTTGACTTCTTTGTCAAAAATTAAGTGTCAATAGGTGTGTGGTTTTATATCTCAGTTTTCCATTCAATTCCATTGATCAACCTATCTATTTTTATGCCAATACCATACAGTTTTTATTACTATTGCTCTGTAGTAAAGATTGAATCAGATGTGGCAATACCTCCAGAATTTCTTTTATTGTACAGGATTGTTTTATCTACCCTGGGTTTTTGGTTTTTCCATATTAAATCAAGTATTGTTCTTTCAAGGTCTGCAAAGAATTATGTTGGAATTTTGATGGAAATTGCATTCAATCTTAATTGCTTTTGGAAGGTGGCCATTTTTACCAGGTTAACACTGCCAATCCATGATCATGGGAGATCTTTCCAGCTTCTGATTTATTTTTCAATTGCTTTCTTCAAAGACTTGAAGTTCTTGTCATATAGATCTTTCACTTGCTTGGTTAGAGTTACACCAACATATTATGAAGGGTGTTATTTCCCTAATTTCTTTCTAAGCCCTTTTATCATTTGTATACAGGAGAGCTCCTTCTTTAGTTAATTTTATACTGAGCCTCTTCACTGAAGATGTTTATCAGCTGTTGGAATTCCCCCAATATAATGTTGGGGCTCACTTATATTCACACTATCATATCATTTAAAAGATGGTGATACTTTGAGAAAGCTTGGATCTCAGATGGTGACATCATTTGGGAACTTTCCAGTTTAGTCTATAAAAGGAGTAAATCATTGAAGGTTTGTCCTTGGTAGACATTTTTCTGTCCCCTGTCTGCCTCTTCTCTGCCTTCCAGCCATCATGGTATTCCCCTCATCTCAAACTCCATATAACAGGGGCAGCTGGCCTTGTTAACACCTCTGAAACCCTGGGACAAAATAAGTCTTTCCTGCTTTTAAATTGCTTCTTTGAAACACACAACAACGACAGCGACAGCAACAAGGAACTGACTAACGGCATTTCTGCTAAGTGGACTGTTTGAGGGATTATTGTCTTCATAAAATACTTTGTTTTGATTTTCCACACTGTAACACCATATTGCTTCCACTTTTACCAGCAATTTTCCACAGTAACAGGTGACAAATGGACCTAACCCAAGATAGATGGAGTCAGCAGTATGCTTTGCCAGCAGGTAGCTATTCACCACCACAGCCTCTGACGGTCTCTGTTCATCTCCTTATCCGAGGCACAGAATGACATCACTTGTTGAATTCTCCAATGGATACAGAAAATGTAGTATATTTACACTATGGAATACTACTCAGCTATTAAAAACAATAAATTCATGAAATTCTTAGTCAAATGGGTGGAACTGGAGAATGTCATCCTGAGTGAGGTGACCCATTCACAAAAGATCACATATGATATGCACTCACTGATAAGCAGATATTAGCCCAGAAGCTTGGAATACCCAAGAAACAATTTACATATCAAATGATACCCAAGGAGAATGAAGCAAAGGCACCTGGTCCTGGAAGGGCTCAATGTGGCAGTGTAGGGGAATACCAGGAAGGGGAGGCAGGAGTGGGTTGGTTGGGGAGCAGGGGGAGGGAAGAGGGCTTATCGGACTTTTGGGGAGAGGGGAACCAGTAAGAGGGAAATCATTTGAAATGTAAATAAAGAATATATCTAATAAAAAAAAAAGAATTCTCCAATGGGATCTCTCTTAGTTTGCAACCCTCCCTCATATGTTCTCCTCTAGAGCACCATTTCTTTGTCCTTCATCATCCAAATGAATTACATTATTGCTATTTACAAATGATCTCAAAACTCTAATTCAACAATAGCATTTTGTTTTCTTTAGTCTTTTAATCATATATATGGCATGTTTAGTTAGTTCTTGATTAGGGCATTTTATGAAGTTGCAGCTAATGTGCTCACATGGATTGTGCTTATGTGAAGACTAAGATTGAAAATATTGTGCTCATATTGTGTATAGTTAAACACTATAGAGCTACTTGGTTGTTGGCTGTGGACTCTTTCTCCTCATGCCCCAAAGACTAGCTTCTCACAAAGGGAATCAAAAGAATGGAAGGCATGAGTACCTTCAAGACATAGATCTCAACTCCTACTATCATTTTGCAGTGCCCAACTTCTTACACTGGTCAGTCCTAATCCAAGCGTGAAATAAAAGCCCAATGGTGTGAATACTGTAATAAATTCTATGAACCCTTCTGGAGGATGAAGACAACCAAGGTTCTGCTCCATGTATTCTGGCCAAGCAAGGCTCTTTGCCCTTACTGTGTTATATCTGGCATGCTGTCTTATTTTGTCATATGGTCAATCCAGCCACTTACTTTCTTAATGCTCATCCTTCCATGCCTGTGACACATTCTGGGAATCCTTAAGCCTGAATAGAAATTGCATCTTTTTTTGTTCTCCAATGCCTTCATTATTAACACCACATGTCATAGCACGCACTCATATATGGGAAAGAATTCTTATTCCCAAATTAAACAGACCTACAGTTCTACATAAGCAAAGATATCCTTTAATACTTACTACTCTAAAACCCTGCATGTGGGATTAAAATAAATGCTCTTAATTAGAGATTGAACAGTATTATAGAGCATAAACTTTAATTTGGTATAATTGATAGATTTAAGAGACCAGGGTCTGCAGGATCATTTCTAGGCAACTCAGTTATTCAGGTGAGTCAGGAAATTGTCTAGGTAAAGGAAGATTGAGATTCAGGAGGAATAGAATAAAGTCTTACATTTCAACTTTCAAACAAGTTCATATGGTATGCAGACGCTTCTTCTCTAGAAGCACATTTCTTTGTCAAGGAACTAGAAAGTGGACATGAACTGTAATGAAAATGTAAAATAAATTCAAAAGGATAAACAAAAAAGACATGGCTACATTCTGTCTCTTTAGTTGGTGAGGCAATACATATTTGGAGTTATCAATCACTCAAGTATTCCTTCATTTCTTTAACCTTCCAACTATTGAAAGAGAGAGGAGAGGGGAGGGAGAAGGAGAGGGAGAAGGAGGGAGAGAGAGAGAGAGAGAGAGAGAGAGAGAGAGAGAGAGAGAGAGAGAGAGAGAGAGAGAGAGAGAGAACAGACAGACACTTGGCATAGATGCTTCTGTATCTTGATTGCTTTGCCTATGGAAATGGACCATAACATAGGTCTTTTTCGAGAAGCATGCAACACTTGATTGCTACAAGTTCTTAGCTGCTCCTTCATTCACATCATTAATCCCCAAAGATTCTCTTCCCCCAAATATTTCTGACTTTCTTGTGTACTTCTAAAAGTGACTTTCTACTGTAAGTATAAAATAATTCGTTTTGTTCTCAATTCTTTATTATACACAATATAAATTTCCAGTCCTAAAAGTTTAACTAGTATTGCTAAATGCCAAATAAATTAGTATGATCAAATCAAGCAAAGCTTTTCTGATGCTCACATCATGCGTGATACTAATAAAATCATGATTTTATTAGTGGACCTAAGGTATCTCTTGAGGCTCTCTGAATAAATTCCAATAGGAAACAATGTTAAGAACAGCTATTCTAATTTCCTTCCTACCAGATTTAAAACTGAATAATTATACTTTTCTAACTGGGACATGAACCATATTTAGAAATATATTTTGCAAATATCAAATTAGACCACATTTGAGGAAAATGTTTCCCTTTTACTCTTCTTACATGTTATAATTGCATTGATTTATGAAGAAGTAGAGGTAAGCATAGTGATTTTTGTAATTCTAGAGCAATCGAAGTTTTTCCTTAAGTGAATATGGTTTCTTAATCAGACAGAACTGGTTGGTGTAGGTTGTACTGTTTTTAGTAAACAGAATATCATTTTGCCAAATTATTCCAGCCATTCAAAGCCATGACATTTTCGAACATTTTTTAATCTCCTATCAGCCTCAATTCCAAATAGAAGTTATCAAATGCCTGCCTCAAATGTTCACATCTCAGGTTACACAGTTGTTGCATCCAGTGTTTTAGCTCAGAAGAAACACTGTCACACATCTTGATTAGTCAGCCTATGCAGTGGGAAAGAGCAGAAGAAATACAACCTAATTTTGTTGCTACAACTCTGACTCTCATCAGGGTTACCTGGCATTTCCTTGGTCTCTTCCTCTTACCAGCTGTGTGACCCCTGGAAAATGTCACTGCTGATGGTGTAAAATAGTTCATTTTCAATATGAAGGCATTGAAACTCAAAAGGGGCTTAAAATTCTTGTAGCTGGAAAGGGCTGGGGGTGGAGTAAAGGTGCTTTGAATGCCTCTAAGCCAGACACTACATGAAATGATTCAAGATGACTCTCAGGGAGGTCTTAGTGATTCACTGGGTCTACAGAAGAATCATCAAGTAGAGACAAACATGATAATAGATTTGTTCATAAATCTCAGAAAACACCACCTAGTAGAAAACTATGTAGAAAACTGAATCCAACTGGAGATAATTTTATAAAGTGAACTAAGCCAGTCTCAGAAAGACAAATACTATATGCTTTCTCTCATATCTGGCTCCTGTATTTCACATGGATATAGAAAATTGTATATATGACATAATAGTAGAAGTTGATCTGTTCAAGGGGAAGGGGGACTAACAGAAGGAGACAGCAGGCAAAATGGAAGTGGTATGAGAACATGGGAGGTATAGACTCAAGATACAATTTATATACCTCCCTGAAAATGTCCTCATGAACACAATGTCATGGATAATATATGGGTACATGTAAAGAAAATTTGAAGATAGTATAGAAAGGAATTTTAAATGTCATTAATTTCAACCTTTTTGTATAGATAAGAAAACTTAGATCCCAAAATTCACATACTTTCATTTAGTGACACATAAATTTCTACAGAGATACAAGATATGCATTGGTTTCATTTCATAATCTAATCCTTTGAATCATTATAAAGCTTATCTATCATAATCATAATTCAATATTTTATTCTGTATTAAAGAGGATATAGGTGCAAGACTTTTATACTCATGGTCATTCAGAACAAAGTTGGCATGTCAGGAAGATATTCACAAATGGCCCAACAACTGGCCTCACAGGTTGTCATCCTTCCAGGTTAGAAGTCACTGTTCTTTCTATTGGCCTTGGAGTCACAGATAGAAAACTACATATCAGTATCAGGCATGCAAATATATGTGCAACCATACTTAATTAATCCAACAACATAAACATCACTGACACTTGAATCTAGAATTTAAGAGTAATGACTTGAAATAGTCATTTTCGGGGACCAAACCAATAATCATTTAGTTCAACACCATGTTCATGTGATATATGCATGAAAAGTACAGATAACTTGTACCAGGACACTTTACTAATTATTAAACTATTCACCAAAATTTAAAATAAAGTTAATGATTATATCTGGGGTGTGTGTGTGGGTGTGTGTGAGTGAGTGAGTGAGAGAGAGAGAGAGAGAGAGAGAGACTGAGAATATTATGATTTCCTATATCCATCCCCTGGTATTTATATGGTAGTAGTTGGCAAATGCCAAAACAAATTTACCAACCTAAGAAAAAAAAAGAAAAATCATAAGTGAGATCACAATTGGAATGACTAGCAAGGAGGAAGATCTGAAGGGGAGTGTGCCAGAATACAGAATGCAGGCTGTGAGCTGCAAGACATGGGTACTCCTGGAGTGGCTAAGCTAAAGACACCAATCTACTGAGGTTTGAATGCTGAATGGCAACATTTCATTGTTAGTAAAGGGATCAGCAAGATGCAGTAGCCCTCTGATGATAGTGAGGAGCTATTGCCAGAAGAGGCATTGTACTAGTAGTCAGTTCCCCTACCATCTTCTTTCTACTCATTTCTTTTGTCTACTCATTAATTTACATATTTATTGGTTTACTCTATTCCAGGTATAAGTCTCTAGCACTAAGAAAAATAAAAAGCAAAACAAAAATACAAAAATTACATCCTCTTTAGAGGCACAGTCACATCCTGAGGTACAAATTATATAATGTGCTAGATGATAAATACTATCAGAAAAAAAATTACACAAAAAGTAAAATATAAAACCCAGAAGTGTTGAGGACTGGGGTTGTGGGGAAGGAAAGATAAGGAGGAAGGAAGATATGATGTGAGACAAGGAAGACCAGCAGGGAATCAGCTGCACAAATGTACAAGAAAGAGTGACCAATTCAGCTTAGTCAACAGGGTCTCAAGGGAGTGAGTGAGGACTGATAAAAGAAAAACAACTAGACAAAATTATAACATGGCTTCAGCCTGGACTGAGACTGAAGTATCTGCATTTCTCTCCAGCCTGCTTTTATATCATTCTAGGTATATCTAAAAAAAACATGGTCAGTTCCTTATATCAAAGACAAAGTAATCAAGCCAAGTAGTAAACAGAGAGATCACACAAGAAGGTAATCAAGTAAAGTAGTAAGCAAAGAAATCACATAAGGTAGCAATTCAGCGAAGTGGAAAACAAAGCCCCATGGTCACTCTTTCTAATATTCTTATTTGAGCCTACTTCCTTGTCTGAGCCCAATGAAAAATGCCAAATTCATAGAAGCAACACCAAAATCTCTCAACAAAGAGTATTCTGGGAAGTGGGAGAGAGAAAAAATCATTGTTCAGAGACATCAAGGAAGCCAGAGTGTCATGGAAGAGACTGTAACAGTGCGAAACAACAGGAGCTGATTCATGGGTGTCAGCTTTTGTCCATTAACACTGGAACCTTAGAATTTTCCTTTGACATACATGGATGAGCATGGTTGGATTCTTTACCTCTGTTCTGAAGTTGGCACAGGGAAAGAAACGGAAATCTTCTTTCTCATTGAATTAAAAGAACATCAAGGAAGGCTAGACTTCCTGTTCAGTGGGAAGGCATGGCCTGGGGTCCCAGAATGGTCCTGGTGATGGTGGTTAAGTGAAAGAACAGGTTACCATTACCAGGTACCTGTTATTTTCAAAGCAGAACGTGTTGTCCTCTGGGGAGAAAGCACTTTATTATTTTGTAATCTAAGATCCTTTTGGCATTCTTTCTAAAATAATAACAAGCTATTCCCTAGAATTAAAATATAAATACACACCCAAAGCCATATATAAAAAAAAAACACCTGAAGCAATCTATAAAGCTTTAAATTTCAGAAGCACTAATTTAATCAGGGAAACTTTATCTACAGCATTTTTGCTGTCTCTATTAACTGTGTTATATGGTTTCTGAGAACCCTGAATCTCTGCATCTAACGGGAAGTTATACGTGCCTTTTATCCTCAACAGATGTGGACATCAAATGTTTATGGGCATGAAAAAGTCTTCCCATTAGAGGAAACCCTGTCAAGTAGCAGGATTTTCTTTTATTATGTTGTTTTATGCAGAGAACATTTCTTCTAAAATCACAGAGGCCACATAAACATGAAAGAAGTAATGTTGAATTTCCCCAACACATGTTCTTCTGCCACTGTGTGAGTTACTGGTTTGTGAATAGTTTCCAGTCATGACCTTCATGGAGACCCAAGGACTGCAATGCATTGGTCCCCAGGGACCACTCTTGTCCCTCCAGCTTTTTGTTAAACTCCAGCACAGTTTTCTGTTCCCAAAGCTCTTTTGTTCATCTCATCCTTTCCTTATGTAGTCAATTCTAGAAACAAAATTCAATTGTGTTGGGATAATGTGGAAAAATAATCCATTCCTATTTTATGGTTCTAATATCTCATGGTAGTGCTAACAGTAACTTGAGTCATTCAATCCATTGTCCCTACATTTTGTGCTTTCTATATGTTAAGGGTATGTATGTTAAGTCTTTGTATAATATATACAATGACTTTCAAGGAACTGTGGATATATGGGATATGTAGTGTACAGGGACATTGAAGATTTTAACCTCTTTTCGTTCATCAGTCATTGACCTTGCTTTCCAAAGCAGGTAAACCTGTATCATATGCTTCATATCAACTACAGGATGGAAGGAGAATGGGAAGAGTTTGTCCTATGATACACCCATGACTAAAATGAAAAGGAAATAAAAAATGTGACTTATGCAAATGAAAGGCTGAGCAAATGTCAATGATGTACCTTCTCAGCCTATTGAGACCCGTTTAGCTCTGACTGACATCTGGTTGTTTTTAATTCCTGCTTGGTGTTATTGATCAGCTGCTAGCATTTCTGGGGAGAAAGAGCACTGTTTAAATCTGCATCCTTACTGGGGGTAGTGATGGCCTAGACATCGTAGAGACTAAAGCAGACACCTTGAATTGGGGCACTTACGTGTGTATTTCCTTGCCATTTCATATTGGTCTTGTGGAAGGCAGAGCATCTAGATTTCAGGATATTTATTTTTAGAATAAAGTGTATCTACTGGCCTATACTTTCAAACATCTCTCATAACTGACTGGAGTTAGTCTCTGTTCCAGAGTATTATCATCTTTATTTGAGATTTCTTAGATGAAAACCAGGAAGGATCTCATTTTACTGACTCTTGCACGTTACTGACCAAGAGACAGTATGTGTGACAACATGGGCATGTGACAGTGTTCCTGAATAAGCTAGAGATTTTATTTCTCCCTTTGGAACCTCTGAGTTTTAGGTATTTGATTTGAATTTTGCCAAGAGCCTTTCCTATGATGAATGACAAAGAAACTTTTCATCAATGATCCTTGGTTATTCTCTATAGTAAATGAAGAAAAATATTATTCCTAAGAATGTCCCAACCCTGTTATTTAGTGATGCTCCCCTCTAATTGAAATAATCTGACCACCTAAATATTGCTGTAAGTACTTATACTGGTTAAAGATACAGAACAAAAGTCTTCAAATGTTTGGTTGACAGACTTAAGAGTAAATAGCTTTGGAGGTTGTACCGTCTCTGGTACATCTGCTTGATTCTGCTGTACTACAAAAGCAGCCTTGGGTTATGTGAAAATCCAACACGAGTCTTCCAATAAAACTTTATTTATAAAAGCAGAAGTGGCCCAGAGGCTGTAATTTATCCACCCTCTCAGACCTTTTGACATAGCTTATTCCCATCTGTTGTTAGTTAATGAAGGCGGAATTGTCAAGGATCCCAAAGAGCAAGCTCTCTCCTCTATCAATGAGTGCTATTGATCTAATTATGCATATATAATAGTTAACATTATATTATTTATTTTATATTTTAAATGAATATATTAAAATATATTAAATACATATATATTAAATAAATATTTAAATATATATTGTTTCTCTTGACTTGTTCTAGACTTCTCACTAACACAATATGTAAGAGCCAGGGTTACTTATCAACTCAAAATATGGAGGGGACTCCAAAGCACACATCATCTATATTAAGGCTCTATTTTGTCTTCTAATTTGGAAGAGCAGCTTTCTGAATGGCTTCCAATCCTGGTCTCCACTGTCCATTCTTATTAGTCATGGAAGACTGAGAGACTGCCAGTTCCTAATGTCACTTTATTAGGCTCCATTAGCTCTGGTCACAGGAACACCATTCATACACAGTACTAGATGGCAATGAGGTAGTAAACTTGGCATCCACCTCTCTCAGGTGATCCTGGTCCAATAGTTTGAAGCAATTATTATCATTTATTTATTTATTTTATTTATTCTTTTTTATGACCAAAAAGCTCTGAAGAGGTTGTATGGTTGTCTGAAAGTCTACATTATACTTGGTGTGGACTTGGACTTTTCTTCCACATGCTTTAACTCTAAGTTTTTGCACTATTTCTCAGTCCGCAGTCCCATGGTATCTGGCTTTACTCAGACTCTTTTGTGCCTAAGATGCAAAACATTGTTTTGTAGAGCAAAGAGGGACGCTATGGCCACAGAACACTCCTCAAATTCAAGATAGTTTAACATCTTCGGTTCTGATTACCAAGCCCAATAGTAACAGGCAAAGGACTTTAATCAAGAATTTTCAAGACAGAGTTTGTCTCTTAGAATTCCATAGGATGAATAGTATACATAAATATCTGATCAGTTTAGGTTCCTACTAGACTCTATGTTAAAGAGCTGAATCTTCATTCCTTGGGAGCCCTGGGAATGGTCCTAGGTTCCGACCTAGGTTAGGGGTAATAAGATTAGGGGCAAAATAATCTTACCAAACCAGTGTGAACAGATAAACATAAAGGTAAATGGCAACCCTGAAAACTCATAGTGCATGCAACCCGAAAGGCCATGAGCAAAGGCTGAAGGCTATTAAAAGAAGTCAAAGCAGGCAATGAGACTAGAGAATAAAATCAAGTGTTGTATGCTAGTGAATAAGCACATGTATACAGCCCTGGGAAAGGATGCAGGGAGATGGGGCTAAGTCTATGAATAAGTGTATTTGGGAGTTCATCTCTGGCCAAAACTGGAGCCTTTCAGCCACACACTTAAAAACCAAAGGAGAGAAGAGAGGGAACAAGGAGAAGAAAAGAGACACAGGCAAACAAGGCCAGTTAAGCTTTCTGCTTTTCTGTTTCACAGGAAACAACCATAACCCCCGAATATACAACGTAAGGAGAGTCTCCTTTTCTCAGTCCCCTGTAATCTTGAGAAGTTCTTTAGAGATGGAGGTCTTTGTCCCACTGAGACCACAGTGGTTTTGGAACCCAATCCTTTGTTTCACAATTGTCTTAATCCCTCTGCTAAAGGACTTCTTAGTCAGTGTTTCCTAACAGCTAATTTGTAAAACATATTTGAAATAGAGGAGAATTTCATAAAAAGAAATAAGTAGACTAAAGTCAAAGATACTTCAAAAAATAAACACAGGCTAAGTAGTTTCTAAAAGATAAGGAATTTTAAATCTTGACTATGTTATTGGTACCACCTTCCTACAATGGATCAAATGATAGTATGTGCCTATGACTCAGTACAAACAGGCATCATCACTCCATACAAACTGTTCCACTTCTACTAAGAATTGCTATAAAGTTGTTTATGGGTCTATCCTGAGGGATTGAAGGTTTATGTTAGAAATTAATATGTAACTTTGTATTCTTCTTTAACTTTTCATACAAATTTAATTTTATGTATAAAATGCCATTACTACCAAGAACTTTTCTGTGATGAGAAAAACCAAGTCCACTTTGGATTACTTTTATTTTTGAGTGCAATTTTGAAAACAGTAAGTTTCCAGTGACTCTTGTGCATTAATTCAGAATGTGACACAGCTATGTCTTGAAATCATATTGGTAAATCTTCTCACCAAGGGTCAGCTCTACCAGAAGAATGGTTGTTTCTCTTGCATTTCTGATTCTATGAAGGATTTCTTGTCATTTATTGTTGCTGAAATTAAAAATATGAACACATTGATGCAGAAGTAATATAAACAAATCATATAGTAGTAAAATGCAAACCAAATCATTTATCTCCTTGTACATGAATGCACGCATGTATAAATGTTTGGGAACTGCATTACATAATGAGAGAAACTTAACCAAGACACCACCACTACTAAGTTATTAGCTATTCAGAATGGAACTCAGCAGAGTTCTGTATTGGTCCTGTCTATGAAATAAGGCTTATTAGTGACTGACACTATATGGCCATGAACATATCCCAATGTTTTATGTTAACACCTCTTTCTCAGCACTTCATGTAGATATTCTGTTAATGTTATGACTATACATCTTAAGTAATTTTGAATATTGAAACAGGAGCCACTTACTTGATTTAATGCTAAGCACTAAGCTAAATGCTTTATATTTTTCCAGTTGTCACTAGTTATTGAGTTCTCACACTCTCTGAGTGTAAATTTTTTTATCATTCCATTTTAAGATAACTATTATAAAAAGACCAGGGTGTGGTTCCCCCATCTATATAGTGGTTAACAGCCATCTGTAACTACAGTACTAGGGAATTCAGTGCCCTCTTCTAGACTCTAATGGCACTGTACACACACTGTGCATAGAGTTATATGTAGACAAAACACATACATATCTAATAAAATAATTTTTTAAAGATGAAAGATTCCTTCTGCCTTATTCAATGTCCATTTGTATGCAGTTATAAACAATTTAATATATAATATAAAGTTTTTCTCAAACTACTATTTCCCACAATGTCTTGCTATGTTTTGCTCCCAATTTTACAAGATCTTACCTTTTAATAGCACAAAGTGTAAATAAAATAATTACATTATATTATTTTATTATAGATAATGTATAAAAGGTCATGTACTAGTCTCCTATCAAGCTGCACATATAAGCAACTTTTATTTTTAAAATTTATGTCTATTAAAAAGTTGTTCAAATTCGTGCCTTCTGACCAGCTGATTTATATACATGACAACTTATTCCTATGTGTTTATTCTATAGTGGACATCTCTTTTAGCTACTTAAATTCTTTTTTTTAAAAGTGTTTTATTTATTTACATTCCAAATGTTGCCCCCTTTCCAGTCCCAACTCCAAATTTTTTTCACCTCCCCTTTACCTCTGAGAGGGTGCTCCCCCACCCCCTTACCTACCCTCCTAAGACCCCCCCCAAACATCCCCTTCCCTGGAGCATTAAGTCTCCACAGGATTAGGTGCATTCTTTCCCACTGAGACCAAATAAGGCAATTTGCTGTGTGTGTTTGCTATGTGTGTGCCAGGGGCCATGAACCAGCCCATGATTTTATGATTGGTGGCTTAGACTCTGGGAGCACCCAGAGGACCAGGTTAATTGATACTGTTGGTCTTCCTATGGGGTTGTCATCCCCTTCAGCTTCTTCAATCCTTCTCCTAACTCTTCCATAGGGGTCCCTGACCTCAGTCCAATGGTTGGCTGTAAGTATCTGCATCTGTCTCAGTTAGCTGCTGGTAGAGCCTCTCAGAGGACAGCCATGCTAGGCTCCTGTCTGCAAGCACAACATGGCGTCTGAAACAGCGCCAGAGTTTCATGTCTGCCCATGTGATGAATACTAAGTTGGGCTGGTCACTGGATGACCTTTCCTTCAATCTCTGTTCCCTCATTGTCCCTGAATTTCTTTTAGAGAGAAACAATTCTGGGTCAAAAATTTTGAAGGTAGGTTGGTAAGCCCATCCCTCCACTGGAGGTGCTGTTTATCTACTTTAGGTGGTCTCTTCATTCTTAAGCTATGGTTAAGGTGTCTAAAGTTTATATTTTTTCATGTTTCAATAACGCACAAATGTTCTTGACCTACCCCTGTATTTCTCACTCATTTGAAAAGGCCACAGCAAAATGAGCCACAGCTCCCTGCCATTCTGAAGGGTTAATTCTGGGAGATTAGCAGGGACCCTTCCTTTTGTACTCAAGATAGATTCTTAAAGGTCCATGGGTTTTCTGCTTTACCACCAATTCTATTTATGGGAGTTTTAGCTTTTTGTTGTTGTTGTTGTTATTGTCGAGTCACCTATTTTTTTCCTCTCTCATCACAAGACTAAAGCATTTTGAACAAGAAATAACAAAAAGCACATAAAAGAAGAATACAGAACAGTGAAAGCCATCAACAGGTTCTCTTATCCCAGCGTCGCTCTTGAGGGCATTATCCTTTATCACAGGCCCTCTGTATCAAAGAGGAAGAGAAAGAAACTTTACATGAAGAAGTAAGAATAGGAACAGAAGATGCTGAGAGGGGAAATGGGAAAGGAAAACATAGCTACAAGAAAGGAAGGTAATTCTCTGTTGGATACAAGTTATTTTTTGCGGCTTGCTCACAATGACTTCTTACGGCTGTTCATTTCTTGCCTCCTCAAATCCCATTATGTTGGTACAAAAGGCATTAATACGATCAGCCAAAACTGCGTCCAGAGGAGTACGCCTGTTAACCCTTTCCTGTTTTGCATAAGAGAAACATCTCATCTGAAGCAAAGTGGTTTTTAAACTTATCTTTTAGTTTTAGGGAAATAAAGGAGGAAGGGGCTCTCCATTTTATTCCTAAGGAGGCTAGAGCTATTAACTAGAGTTATAATTTCTTTTTCATCATAAGCCAAATCAATTTGATTCCTTTTACTCCTACACGGAAAAAAAAAATAAGCTAAGGCCAGCAGAAAAGCCATAATTGGGTCACTAATTAAATGTCAGGCATCTGCTGCCTGGTGCAGTTGAAGCTCTGCTAGTTAAAAGAAATGAAACCACAAATCGCTGTTTGTGCAATGTGTGTGAAAGAGCTCAATAGAATGATTTGCCTAGCCAAAATTTATCGAGATAAGTGATTGAGAAAATATAAAGCATTAAATGACCTGTGACAGACACACCCTGGTGGCTAAACCCTTCAAATATGTATTGTCACTACTCTGTGAACTGAAGCAAACTCAACCTGAGCGAGCAGACACAGTCTAGAGACGTGAGAGAGGAGGAAAAACTTAGAAGGATCAGATGGAATCTTGGAGGAGAAATAGAAGATGGTCAGAGAGACCTAGGGATTTGGCTCTCAGATAGGGATCTGACTCTCAGTGGACCTTGGAATCAGCTACTTGGGTGGAATGGTAGCGAGGAAATCCAGCTTTAGAGTAGTCCCAGAGGAGAGCAAGAGGTAAAGAAGTGGGCATAGGCACAGACAACTCTCAGTTATCTGTAGTAAAATGGAAATTCTGCTGTAAGGGACTGCAGTTAACTAACGCAACAGCTGGCAGGGGAAATTGAGTCCCCAGAGCATTTGGATCCAGTAAGAGTGACAGCAGGTCCAGAGAAGGACTTGACATCATGCCTTCAAGTGTAGAGCATGAGAATATTATCTCTTTACACGCAAGTTACTCAATAGAATTTTTTTTTGGAATAATAAAATATGATTTACTTTCTTCCCAAAGCCTTGGATTCTGCCTATGTTCAAAATTAGCTTAGGAGACAACTTCATTTCTTTTATTTTACAGCCTTGGTACTTGGAGGTAATTCTCAGGCCATGGAGAAACTTTGAATTTTAGGAAAATACTGTATGTACTTGTAAGAAGAGCCAGAGCCCAAGCCCTGAATCCCAGTCTGTGTTAATGACGGGGCCATTGCTGCTTATACCGAGAAATCATAGAGCTGGCAGTGAGTCAGTCAGGCCTCTGGCCTCATTGCTGTCTCTCCGTCCCCATTTCTTTGAGGGAAGAGAGGTTCACCTTCAGCTGTCACCCAAGGAGTCCATGTATCTTTCAAACCCAGGAATCTCCATCTTAGATCCATGACATTTACAGGGGACTTCATAGACCACAGCTGTATGACAGGGTAATAGTAAATCTAATGAGATGAAATGAAATTTCTTCTTCCATTTTCCACATGACCTTGAATAAGGTTCTTGGTTATCATCTGTCAGCTCAGTGAGCCTCCTTTCGATGTGAAAATTCTGGCATTAAGTACCAGAGATGCTCTGAAAAGATGTTCTGCACAGTAATGCTTCTAATTATCCTTCTTCAAGCCAGCATCAGAGCCCATTACTAAATGGTTTTATTATCCTAACTGGGTTGAATTTTTTTTCAATGCAGTCTTTCAAATTATCCTCTTGCTATAATGAATCTTTCCTAGAGCATTTAAATCTGCACATACAAAGAAAAATATCAGTGCTTATTTATGAATGCTACTGAACAAAAATCTCTATATTTACTTCATGTTCAGGCTGTAAATATCAGAACTTCATGGATAATGATTTTTTGAGAATAGCACAACAAGTTCCAAAGTGACTGGCAGTTCTATTGCAGGGGCTTCTGAAGAAGCCTGACAGAGGAAATTCCTACAGAACTTACAGACTTTGGAAGATGATGTATTGAAATATTAAAACTTGTTCTAAACACACCATGATGCTTATGGGAGAACAAACCCTGGAGTTCTTCTTCTTGCTGTCTAAATAGTCATTGGAGTTGTTTCTCTATTGTTTAACTGTAGTGTGTTTTCCCAATTTCCCAATTGAATCTTTTAAATAATCCCAACTATAGATATCTTTCCCCCAAAGCTAATTTTGAATATTAAAAATCATCAACTTCAACCAAATCCCAATCAAAGAACCTAATGAATTCTACCATCATCATTAAAATCCAATGTTGTTTTGCTTGGATATTGATGAAATGGTTATTCCTTTACCAGTTGAAGAGTTACTTGCCTTTGTATCTTGCCAAATTTAATTTTATGATTCTGTGCATCACCTAGCTGCTGCACTTTCTTTTTGTTTCCTTTACATTAATCATCTGTTTGTACATATCCTCTACCATTAGCTTCCCAGAATGGTGTCTTTGCTAGTATTAGTTAACCTACACTGGCCCATAACTTTCAGCCAGTCTGTTTACATTATATGCCCTACCAGGTTGTATATTCTAGGGGTTTGGAACTGTCCAGTGACACATAACCCTCATTACAATGTTATACAGAGTATTTTCATTTCTCTAAAAATTCTGTGTTGTGTGTACTGTCCCTTTTTTTCCCTTCTCACTTGACTTTCTCCATAGCTCTATCTTTTCTGTTATGACATTTACATTGACTTCCCTTAGTTAACGTGTAAGCAATTTTTCTTCCTCTTTTCTCAGAGTTTGAACCTTTATGTCTTTCAATGCTAAATAAACTCTGTTGTCTGGACTTACTACATTCTATCTGCTCTCCTAGTGAAGGACCTCCTTTTTGCTTTAAAGTTGGAAAATCTGAATAAAGCCAGTATCAATGTCCCTGTCCTGTTTTTCACGTAGTTGTAGATTTTCCAATCCTTTAATAGGGCAGTTGTATGGAAAGGCAGTGTTTTAATAAGAAACTGTTATTCCACATTCTAGTGTACCATAGACTATTACTGTTTTCATTCCCATTGGTAATGAATGAAAATTTCTGCTGTTCTATATCCTGACAAGCATGTGTTTGTTCTAGATTTTGTCCATTTTAATGTGGAATAATCTCTGTTTTTAGTTTGAATTTCCTTGTTAAAATTATACACTGTACTTTGCACGTGCTTACTGAACACCTTCTCATCATCTTTGGTAACTTTGTCTGCTAAGATCAAGTTTTCATCAGGTTGTGTTTGCTTAATCTAAATGTTAAGGGATCTGGTAAAATAGCACTTTCTCAGATCTATCATTTCCAAATGCATTTTAGAGGCTGTGGCTTCGCTTCTTATTCTCTTCCCATTTAGATTTCAAGAAGAAATATTTAATTCTAGCAAATATGTCTCCTTACCAGCTTTTTCTTTCATGAATCACACCTCTTGTGTTACAATAAAAGAAGTTATTTCTTCATTTTTTCCTGTCTTATCTTCAAGATGTTTTAGAAATTTTTTCATTTAATATTTATGACTCTGGTGCACTGTGAGTTTATTTGTGAGGGTTGCAACATCTGTGTTCAGATATTTACGTTTTCATATGGCTGTCTAGTTTCTTCAAGCAACATCTACTGATGAAACTGTTCCCCCATTGCATTGCCTTTCATTTGCGTCAAAGATCAATTGGCCATATTTGTCTGAATATATATGTGAGCTATCTATTCCATTCCAGTGATACAGATACTTATATCCCATGATCTTGCTAATCATTGGTTTAAATTTAGCCAAAAATCAGACAGTATTAGACCTCCAACTTTGTTCTTCTCTGTTAATATTCTTTTCCATAGTTTGAGTATTTTAAATAAGATTGAGCACAATCTGTAGCATATGGCCTAAGGTATTTCTGATTCTTTTAATTCTTCAAATAAATTTTCTATTCATTTAACTGATATCCATAAAGTGACTTTCTGGAGTATTAGATAGGTTTCCATGGAAATTATAGATCACCTGTGGAAGAACTACATCTAAACAGTACTGATTTTTTTTTAACTTCTGTTATTTCTTTAACTTGAGGTTTATTTTCCTCATGTTGATCTTATAAATGCTTTGTTAAAATTTACTTAAATATTTCATTTGTAGCAAGGGCCTACCATAGTTGTTTTAAAACATAATTTTAAACATTGTTTTAAAAATAGACATTGTTTTTAAAATAAAATGCTACTTGTTAATTGCCAATCTAGCGGGAAGCTTCACTTTTGCATATTGATTCCCAGAGACTGATTAAATTGTCCAAAGAATATATTATTTCTTCCTTCTCAGTTCATACTCATTTACATTTCTTTTCTAAATTTTAATTTTAGGACTCTCTTTATGTATATAGATGTTTTACCTGAATTTTGTCCGTGTACCTGTCTGACACCTAGTGCCTGTGGAGACTAGCATAAAGTCTGTTGAGACTTGAGTTACTGATTGTTTTGAGCCATCCTGTGGGTGCTGGGAATAGAACCCGCCTTCCTCTGGAAGAGCAGCCAAGGCTTTTAATTGAATAGCCATCTCCCCAACCCCTATCTTCCTCTCTCACTTTATTGCATTAGCTGTGACTTTGGGTACAATGTTGGAAAGGGGGTGAGAGGACATTTACTTGCTTTGTTTTTATCCTAATAAGGAAACTTGAAGTTTCTCACCATTAACTGTGATGCTAGGCACAGAGCATGTTCTTTATCAAGTGGCCAAATTCCTCTATTTCTAATTTACTAGGAAATTTTATAATGATGAACTAAGGGATACCAAATTCTTTATACTTTATCTGTTGATATGTTCAGCAATTTTTCCTAAAGTTGAATTTTACTAATTTTTATTTTTAATATTCAGTAATCCTAGCATAGAGTTTGTTCTAATACATTAAGAATTATAAGTATTTTATATATAATTGAATTCAATGTCATGAAAATTTAGGTTGTATTTGTCTCTATCTGAGAAGTATTATCTATAATTTTTATTTTCTGTAATCACAATCTTATTTGAATATTATGGTAAAACTTACCTTATAAAAATCATTTTAAAATATGCCCTCTGGTTCAGTCTTCTGAAAAAAAATTATTTCTCCCAAGTGAATATCTGTGGGACTAATGATTTCTGTCTTCTTAGAAGACTTTTAATGGTCAATTCAAGTTGTTATATAATATATGTGTGTACATAAACTCTTACATATGCATATGTGCATATGGATAATCAGATTATCAGTCTCTTCTTTTGTGAGATTTTGGGGACTGTGTCTTATAAGAAATTGTTCTATTTTACATTGTTTATTGGATATGTGAGTATAGAATCTTTTAATTATTCTTTACTGATCTTTCAAAGATGACAGACGCTATAGTGAATGATGTACCTCTTTAATCTCTAATAATAGTATATGTTCTATCTTTATTAGCCTCATTAGAGAATTATAGCTTCTGTTGATAGCTTCAGAGAGCAAGACTTTTGCATCATTGATTTTGTCTATCGATTTGGGGGTGGTAATTTCACATGTTTTGGGCTGCAGTTTACAACATTTGTTTGTGTGTGTGTGTGTGTGTGTGTGTGTGTGTGTGTTTACTTTGGATTTAACTGCTTTTCTTTTTCTGGTGGGCTAAGGTGGACATTACATGTCTGACTCAGTTCTTTCTTCTCATGTTACATTTAACGCTATAAATTTCCCTCAGGTCACTGCTTTTCCTGCATTTCAAGATATCAAATTTTATGTTCCCCTTTTCATTTAGTTCAAAATAATTTTTACTCTAGAAATTTTATTTGACTCATGTATTATCTAAAGTATGCATTTTATTACACACTTCTAGAATTTTATGTGGTCTGAAAGCAAGTAATTCTCTGGTTTTTGTTCTTTTACATTTGTTAGGTTATGCTTTATGACCCCCACATGAAATCTACATTGGAGAATCTTCTTTTAATCTTCAGAAGAATGTGGATCCTGGTATTATTTCACTGGCAGTTTTCTTTGGGAAAATTTATATTCTGTGATTCTTCAGCCACTGGACTGACCTTTCTAGCAGTTGTGGAAGGATATCCTAGAACTGCTCACTATGCTTATATAAAATTGTAGAACTGTGGAACTGGAAAAATTGAAAACATCAAAAATTTGTACTTGACAATAATAAAACTAAAGATGATAATAACTACAGCTGCTAGAAAGTCTTTAATGGTAATTATTTGCTAAGCTGGTTTCCTCACATGAAATAACTTCAGTGCCAACAGAGTGCCCAAAGAGTCCGAATTCTCTCATTCTTTGCATGTTCCAATGAGTGGGAAATAGTAGGCAACATCTGATGGTAAGTAGTGACTTATCACCAGATATTAATTGTTACAGCAAAGAGTTGGTGGTGCTATGACACATGTTCTTCACTTACTCTGTGTACTTAATTAAGCCAAACCTAGAGACCTCATAATCCTACTTGTGCTATACACCCAGAGATAACAATGATTAGAAGAATTAGAACTTGAACTAGGGAAAGTGTGTATTTCCTTTTTGTTATTTGCATTTTTGTGTCAGCTAGGCACTTGAATTAAAATTCTATCACCTTGAGACCCTGCAGACTGCCACAGAACAAAGCACACTTTGAATATACCAATTATTGAGGTCATTGGATGGTTAATGGGACATAGCTTTGGGGAATAGCATATGGTCAGAAAGAGACTATATGCTAGGATATTTGTGTTAAAGTAGAGCTGTCTGAAAAACATTAAAGAAGGGGTACTTACTATTACAAATGGTTGAATTGGGTAGGATTAGGCTATTAAACACATTTCTTAGGTTATTTTAAAGATTTAATAGGAGCTTAACATGTGAAAAAGTAGAATCTTAAGTGCCAGTTCTTTAGGCAAATCACCAAAACCTAGGAGAGGTTGTCATGCTATCATTTGAAGAATGATGTGAGAGAAATGGAGATCACTGGCCAGGATCTCTATAAATCTGCAAGCTATGAGTCTTTCAATTGTATGACAGTCCTCCACTATCCAAAGGAGCCACCTTAGCCAATGAGAGTCAGTAGGACAGGTGGCAGAGGCATGCAGAGGAATGGATAAGACTGGACTTTGATGTGTAGCATCTGGTTATCTGATCTCTCTCCACCTGTATTTTTTCATTGCCATGAATCTCACTTGGTTCATTATTGCACAAGTTTTATGTGGTTAAAATAAACTTCTTGGGAAATAGGTAAGGAATTTGTGAAGAAGTTCCTGTTGTGTCAGGGTTTCCTTTCCTCGAACTGGAGTGAACAAGATTCTTCTAGAGACAAACATTATCTCAAAAAGGATGCTATATACACATTTTTCCTCCCATAATTTCTCATAATTATTTACGTGCAAAATTTTCTCTTTGTAAACTAATTTCATTGACATGCATTTTTACGCACGTTTCCTTTAAAATACACCTACACTTTCATGTGACTTAAAAAAACAGATTTGATTTCCCTAGTTTTTCATAAGACTCTCAACCGTGAGAGCCAAATACTCTATTCTGAGAAATAGACCTGTAACTACTTTGTACTATGGCAACAATAAAAATGGAAGAATTTTTATACTTAATTTGAAGCTTTTTTATTGAAATGTTTGTGAACATGGTATCACCACTAAGGATTAATTTGTTTGTCTGACTCATAACAAGAATGGGAGGATTGTTTTGATAAAGATGAATTGTTTTTAATAAGGACTAAAATTGTCTTTGTGTGGTTTAAGAGATGCCTCCTTGTGGGGAGGTAGTTTTTGAAGACTAGCAAGTATTGTTCTTTGAGGTGTTTAGCATTCGCTTTGTTTCATTTGGATCAGTTCAGATTTATGGAAGTCAACTGAACAAATGAGATAGGATGCTTGTAGTCTATAAAATGTCACACCACAGCATGAGAGGCCACTGATTAGGCTTTAGCTTTTTCTTATATTTACTAGGAATTATAAAGAATTTCAGTGTGGGTTTCTGTTTTCTATTTTTCACTATGCTTATTTTATCATCCGAGTCACAACATTTGAACCACAAATGTCTACTTGGGTCCTTTTCCTGCTATTTGAAACAAAATGAAGAAATCTTTGTCACCCTCAGTACCAAAGTCAGAAGCTGAGTTTGTGTGAAATGTTCATCTTCCCATGATCCTAAATGGAATGTCCCCAAGTCCCTATGTGTTATGTTCTGCTACCATAGCAAATGTATACGTGTGTGTGTACATGTGTGTGTGTGTGTGTGTACGTGAGTGTGTGTACATGAGTATTATGGCAAAGCTATTTAGATCACAGAAAAAACGAAACTGAACCAAGACTCAACAGTCTTGTTAAGGGTATATCTCATATTGTAAAATTTCTAACACTTTCCAGTAGTCTGGGTACCAATCTGGGCACTAGCTTGGGTACATGTGGACATTAGGCTTCCAGATCCAAACTATTAGACCTTATATATAAATAATATGTCTTTCTTGAACCTCTATTATATGCTGTGAACTACATAAAACTTTTGAAGTGTGTGTGTGAGTTTGTGTATATTTGTGTGTGTGTGTATGTGTGTGCATATACTCATGCACACAGATGTGTAGGATATAAAGAGCTATGAGACAGAAAAGGAGACATACTATCTACAGTACCTACACCAACCAGCTATTGACTAACTGCAACTTATCTGAGTCTGTTTCCTCCTATTAAGTTGGAATCATTATATCCATATGCATAGCTATTGTGAAGACTAAACAAAAAAACCTGAAGAGTATTGGCATATTATAGATGCTAGATACCCACTAGTTTGTCATTTACTGTAAACCCTGAGTTTATAGTCACATTGTAGTGATCCTCATCCATTCACAGAAATCTCTTCACAGGATGCTAGAGTAAATACCCCAGCATGGAACAGCTACTTTTAGTTGGTAAAAGGAAGTGTGACATCATCAGTGGGGAAACATTTCTATTTCTTGCAATTTAAGTCCATCAGATGAAACTTCAAACAGTTGGTGGAACTTGAGTTGGACTTCCACTGTTATGGACCAAATAGAGGGGTCTTATGGATGGACTTATGTGTATAAAGGTGTGAATCGTATCTCAGAAATTAACATGAGTTAGTATTAACTGGTTAGTATTGACCAGAACTTCAGTACACCAGGTATTACTGAAATAGTCTTGAGGCAGGCACAAATAAGAAATAGGCACTGAAAATTACCTCAAAGGAAGCACTGAGTGGCTTTCATTACTGGTTGTATATAGAAGTAAATGAAACAGAAGAAACTTAGAGTCAAATATTTGAGCCTTGCTAATTGGTAAAATGAGTGAAGATTAAAAGAATTTTGGAAGCTAATGTGTGTTGCTTTTAGATATGTTCAATTTAAAGTGATTGCAGAGGATCTGAGTCAAAATCTCTACTTGATAGTTGACACGTGGGGAGAAAAACTGAAGAAAGATGTCAGGAAATCTAGCTGTGAGTCATGCATCCTCGTCAAGTTATTAAACATCTAAAAACATGACTTTTCTATGGCAGTGTTTCTTAATTCTGTCTAGTGTTGTTAAACATCCAGTCACCAACAATTTCTTAGGGAGGCATCTGTGCATGTATGGCATGCAAAACACCCTGGTGTATATCAAGACATGGTGGTAAACACTAATCTTTCTTCATTGCCATGAAAGAGTCAATGCATGGGAGCTGATATTCATGAAGATGTTCACCTCTATTTGCTAGCTCTAATGCCATGCCTCTCAAGACAACATTGGTACACAGTAGAATGTATATTATAAAAATTATGAACTTGCTATACTATATTGATGAAACACATCATTCACACATACTGGTAATAAATTGTAAATAACTTTCCTATGGAAACCATTTACTTAAAATGAAAAAGTTAAAAAAGAAATATAGAATTCCCCAATTTAACTGTGCTAAATAGAGACAGTAGTAGATGAGAAAAGCACCCAATAGATTAAACCAGTGCATAGATATGTGAATGTATGACTAATGTCTGATTGATAAACTAGAGCCAAGGATAGATAGATAGATTATTGATGATGATGAAGATGATGATGGATAATTGATAGATAGGCAGACAGACAAACAGACAGACAGACAAACAGACAGATAAATTCAAAAGAGAGAAGTAAAGATTATGAAAGGGATTATGATTATTATCATTATCATCATCATTATTATTATTATTATGAGTATACTGTAGCTGTCTTAAGACATACAAGAAGAGGGCATTGGATCCCATTACAAATGGCTGTGAGCCACCACTTGGTTGCTGGGAATTGAACTTGCGATCTCTGGAAGAACAGTCAGAACTTTTAACTACTAAGCCATCTCTCTAGCTCAGGGAGGGACTTCTTAAAGGAGTAAAATTAGAGGCAATGAGGACAGTACGACTGTAGCTAAAATATTCTATAAAATTTATTGGTGTAGGTAGGTATAGGGATTGATGGTTAAGAAATTGAAAACTCGAGTAACCAGCGCGCCAGTTCCTCGGTGGGACCTTCTGCCTGCTGGAGGGACCCCGCGCAGGGAGGGAGCCCGCCAGCTTCCCTTCCGCGACCTCTGTTCCCGCGGACTGCGCTGGAGAGACCGGTACCCAGGCTCTCCCCCCGATATAACATCACTTGGGACACGGCCTGTTGGGGCTTCCGTCTGTGCCCGAGGGCGGGTTGGCGCTGTAGTCGTCTGGGCGCCAGATCGGCGGGCCATCGTGACCACAGGGTGAGCGGCGCCACGGAGACTGCCCTCCGCCATCTTTGCTCCAGTGACCAGGTAGTTGGGACCGCCAGGCTCAGAGACAGACAGGCATAATATCGCTTCGGTTTCAGGCAGCTTGGGTGTAACCTGCTCCCAGGTGCTGGGCTGATCTGCAGTAACCAGCGCGCCAGTTCCGCGGTGGGACCTTCTGCCTGGTGGAGGGACCCTGCGCAGGGAGGGAGCCCGCCAGCTTCCCTTCCGCGACCTCTGTTCCCGCGGACTGCGCTGGAGAGACCGGTACCCAGGCTCTCCCCCCAATATAACATCACTTGGGACACGGCCTGTTGGGGCTTCCTTCTGTGCCCGAGGGCGGGTTGGCGCTGTGGTCGTCTGGGTGCCAGATCGGCGGGCCATCGTGACCACAGGGTGAGCAGCGCCACGGAGAGTGCCCTCCGCCATCTTTGCTCCAGTGACCAGGTAGTTGGGACCACCAGGCTCAGAGACAGACAGGCATAATATCGCTTCGGGTTCAGGCAGCTTGTGTGTAACCTGCTCCCAGGTGCTGGGCTGATCTGCAGTGACCAGCGCGCCAGATCTGCTGTGGGACTTCTGCCTGGCAGAGGGACGCCCCCTCCCCCCCCCAGGAGAGATCACACACCCCTGCACAGGGCAGGAGCCTGCCAGCCTCCCTTTGGCGACCTCTGCTCCAGGAATCCACTAGGCTGAGCCTTTAGATGTGCAAGGCCTCCCCAATATAAGATCACTTGGGGCAAAGCACATTAGGGCTCCAAAGTCACTCAGGAGCAGGCAGGCCCCAGAAATCGGTGCCAGGGGAATCCTGGTAATCCAGGGGGGGGCAGAAATAGCTTTGCAGGCTCACAGGAGGTCCAACCAACAGCCAGTGGCAGCAGGACCAACTAACACCAGAGGTATCCAGATGGCAAAAGGCAAACGTAGGAATGTTACTAACAGTAATCAAAGTAATGTAGGACCATCCGAACCCAACTCTCCAACAGCAGCAAGTCCTGGATACCCCACCACACCCGAAAGACAAGATCTGGATTTAAAATCACTTCTCATGATGCTATTAGAGGATCACAAGAAGGACACAAATAAATCTCATAAAGAGTTACAGGAGACCATGAATCAACGGTTAGAAGCCCTTACAAAGGAAACACAAAAATCGCTTAGAGAAATGCGGGAGAACATGGATCAAAAGATGGAGGCGCACAAGGAGACAACACAAAAATCGCTTAACGAGATGAATCAACGGGTAGATGCACTCACAAAGGAATCACAAAATTTGCATAAAGAAATGCAGAAGAATATGGGTCAACAGACGGATGCCCATAAGGAGGCAACACAAAAATTGCTTAAAGAAATGAATCAACGGTTAGATGCCCTTACAAAGGAAACACGAGAACTGCTTAAAGAAATGCAGGAGACGATGGATCAACAGATGGAATCCCATGAGGAGGAAACACAAAAATCGCTCAGAGAAATGCAGGAGAACGTGGGTCATCAGGAAGAAATCCTGAAAGAGGTAATGCAAAATTACCTTAAAGAAATACAGGAAAATACAAACAAACAAGTGAAGGATCTCAGCAAATCCATCCAGGAACTAAAAAAGGAAGTAGAAACAACTAAGAAATCACAAAGGGAGACAACTTTGGAGATAGAAAACCTTGGGAAGAAATCAGGAGTCATAGATGCAAACATCAACAATAGAATACAAGAGATGGAAGAAAGAATCTCAGGTGCTGAAGATTCCATAGAAAGCATCGACTCAACAGTCAAAGAAAATGCAAAATGCAAAAAACGCGTAACCCAAAACATCCAGGAAATCCAGGACACAATGAGAAGACCAAACCTAAGGATTATAGGTATAGATGAGAGTGAAGATTTGCAACTTAAAGGGCCAGTAAACATCTTCAACAAAATTATGGAGGAAAACTTCCCTAACTTAAAGAGAGAGATGCCGATGAACATACAAGAAGCCTACAGAACTCCAAACAGACTGGACCAGAACAGAAATACCTCCCGTCACATAATAATCAAAACACCGAATGTTCTAAACAAAGAAAGAATACTAAATGCAGTAAGAGAAAAGGGCCAAGTAACATACAAAGGAAGACCTATCCGAATCACATCAGACTTCTCACCAGAGACTATGAAAGCCAGAAGATCCTGGGCAGATCTCATGCAGACACTAAGACAGCACAAATGCCAGCCTAGACTACTATACCCAGCAAAACTCTCAATCACCATAGATGGAGAGACCAAGATATTCCATGATAAAACCAAATTTTCACAATATCTTTCCACAAATCCAGCCCTGCAACGGATAATAGGTGGAAACCTCCAATACAGGGAGAGAAACAACACCCTGGAAAAAATGAGATAATAACCTTCTTGAATCAAACCCAAAAGTAGATAACCACTCAAACATAAAGATAGCGTCAAGAATGGCAGATGGCAATAATCACTATGCCTTAATCTCTCTTAATATCAATGGTCTCAATTCCCCAATTAAAAGACATAGACTAGCAGACTGGATACGTAAACAGGACCCAGCTTTTTGCTGCATGCAGGAAACGCACCTCAGTGTCAAAGACAAACACTACCTCAGAGTAAAAGGCTGGAAAACAATTTTACAAGCAAATGGCCCCAAGAAACGAGGTGGAGTAGCCATCCTAATATCGGATAAAATTGATTTTCAACCCAAAGTCATCAAAAAAGACACAGAAGGACACTACATACTGATCAAGGGAAAAATCCACCATCAAGAACTCTCAATCCTGAATATCTATGCTCCAAATGCAAGGGCACCCTCATTCGTAAAAGAAACTTTACTAAAACTCAAAGCACACATCGCACCGCACACAATAATAGTGGGTGACTTCAACACCCCGCTCTCTGAAATGGATCGTTCAGGAAAGCAGAAACTAAACAGGGACACAGTGAATCTAATTGAAGCCTTGGACCAAATGGAACTAACTGATATATATAGAACATTTCATCCTAGAGCTAAAGAATACACCTTCTTCTCAGCTCCTCATGGTACCTTCTCCAAAATTGACCATATAATTGGTCACAAATCAGACCTCAACAGATACAAGAAGATAGAAATAATCCCATGCCTCCTATCAGATCACTATGGAATAAGGGTGGTCTTCAATGGCAACAAAAACAAAAGAAAACCCACGTACACATGGAGGCTGAACAATGCTCTACTCAATGATAACTTGGTCAAGGTGGAAATAAAGAAAGAAATCAAAGACTTTTTGAAAGTTAATGAAAATGAAGGCACAACATACCCTAACTTATGGGACACAATGAAAGCAGTGCTAAGAGGAAAATTCATAGCCCTGAGTGCCGCCAAAAAGAAACGGGAGACAGCATACACTAACAGCTTAATGGCACACCTGAAAGCCCTGGAACAAAAAGAAGCAAATACACCAAAGAGGAGTAGAAGGCAGGAAATCATCAAACTCAGGGCTGAAATCAATCAAGTAGAAACAAATAAAACCATACAAAGAATCAACAAAACGAGGAGTTGGTTCTTTGAGAAAATCAACAAGATAGATAAGCCCTTAGCCAGACTAACCAGAGGGCACAGAGATAGTATCCAAATTAATAAAATCAGAAACGAAAAGGGAGAGATAACAACAGAAACTGAGGAAATTCAAAAAATCATCAGATCCTACTACAAAAACCTGTATTCAACACAACTAGAAAATCTTGAGGAAATGGACAATTTCCTTGACAGATACCAAGTACCAAAATTAAATCAGGATCAAATAGACCATCTAAACCGTCCTATAACCCCTGAAGAAATAGAAGTTGTCATTGGAAGTCTTCCAACCAAAAAAAGCACAGGTCCAGATGGTTTTAGTGCAGAATTCTATCAGACCTTCAAAGAAGACCTAACACCAATACTCTTCAAACTGTTCCACAAAATAGAAACAGAAGGAACACTACCCAACTCGTTCTATGAAGCCACAATTACACTAATACCAAAAGCACACAAAGATCCGACAAAGAAAGAGAATCTCAGGCCAATCTCTCTTATGAATATCGATGCAAAAATACTCAATAAAATTCTTGCCAACCGAATCCAAGAACACATCAAAACGATCATTCACCACGATCAAGTAGGCTTCATCCCAGGGATGCAGGGATGGTTCAATATAAGGAAATCCATCAATGTAATCCACTACATAAACAATCTCAAAGAAAAAAACCACATGGTCATCTCATTAGATGCTGAGAAAGCATTTGACAAAATTCAGCATCCTTTCATGCTAAAGGTCTTGGAAAGATCAGGAATTCAAGGCCCATATCTAAACATAGTAAAAGCAATTTACAGCAAACCAGTAGCCAGCATCAATCTAAACGGAGAGAAACTTGAAGCAATCCCACTAAAATCAGGGACTAGACAAGGCTGCCCTCTCTCTCCATATCTTTTCAATATAGTACTTGAAGTTCTAGCTAGAGCAATTAGACAAGAAAAAGAGGTCAAAGGGATACAAATTGGAAAGGAAGAAGTCAAACTATCACTATTTGCAGACGATATGATAGTATACATAAGCGACCCAAAGAACTCCACCAGAGAACTCCTACAGCTGATAAACGACTTCAGCAAAGTGGCCGGATATAAAATCAACTCAAGCAAGTCAGAAGCCTTCCTATACTCAAAGGATAAGCAGGCTGAGAAAGAAGTAAGAGAAATAATACCCTTTACGATAGCCACAAACCATATTAAGTATCTTGGCGTGACGCTAACCAAACAAGTGAAAGATCTGTATGACAAGAACTTCAAGTCTCTGAAGAAAGAAATTGAAGAAGACCTCGGAAGATGGAAAAATCTGCCATGCTCATGGATTGGCAGGATTAATATAGTAAAAATGAGCATCTTACCAAAAGTAATACACAGATTCAATGCAATCCCCATCAAAATCCCAACTCAATTCTTCATAGAGTTAGAAAGAGCAATTCAAAAATTCATCTGGAATAACAGAAAACCCAGAATAGCTAAAACTATTCTCAAGAGTAAAAGAACCTCTGGGGGAATCAGTATCCCGGACCTCAAGCTGTACTACAGAGCAATAGTGTTAAAAACTGCATGGTATTGGTACAGTAACAGACATGTAGATCAATGGAACAGAATTGAAGACCCAGAAATGAATCCACACTCCTATGGTCACTTGATCTTTGACAAAGGAGCTAAAACCATCCAGTGGAAAAAAGATAGCCTTTTCAACAAATGGTGCTGGCTCAGCTGGAGGTCAACATGCAGAAGAATGCAAATTGACCCATCCTTATCTCCTTGCACTAAGCTCAATTCTAAGTGGATCAAAGATCTCCACATAAAACCAGACACACTGAAACTAATAGAAGGGAAACTAGGGAAGAACCTTGAACATATGGGCACAGGGGAGAATTTCCTGAACAGAACTCCAATAGCTTATACTCTAAGATCAAGAATAGACAAATGGGACCTCATTAAATTACAAAGTTTTTGCAAGGCAAAAGACACCGTCAAAAAGACAAAGCGGCAACCAACTAACTGGGAAATGATCTTTACCAACCTTACATCCGACAGAGGGCTAATATCCAAGATATACAAAGAACTCAAGAAGTTAAACTCCAGAGAGGCAAGTAACCCTATTAAAAAATGGGGTACAGAGCTCCACAAAGAGTTCTCACCTGAAGAATATCTAATGGCTGAGAAGCACCTAAAGAGATGTTCATCATCCTTAGTCATTAGGGAAATGCAAATCAAAACAACCCTGAGATTCCATCTCACACCAGTCAGGATGGCTAAGATCAAAAACACAGGAGACAGCAGTTGTTGGCGAGGATGTGGAGAAAGAGGAACACTCCTCCACTGCTGGTGGAATTGCAGGCTGGTACAACCACTCTGGAAAGCAGTCTGGCGGCTCCTCAGAAAACTGGGCATGACACTTCCGGAGGATCCGGCTATACCACTCCTGGGCATATACCCAGAGACTTTACCTGCATGCAATAAGGACACATGCTCCACTATATTCATAGCAGCATTATTTATAATAGCCAGAAGCTGGAAAGAACCCAGATGTCCCTCAACGGAGGAATGGATTCAGAAGATGTGGTATATTTACACAATGGAATACTACTCTGCAATTAAAAACAATGAATTCACGAAATTCCTAGGCAAATGGTCAGAACTTGAAAATATCATCCTTAGTGAGGTAACCCAATCACAAAAGATCACACATGGTATGAAGTCACTGATAAGGGGATATTGACCCAGAATCTCAGAATACCCTAGACACAATCAGCATATCAATAGATTTCTAAAAAGATGGAAGGAGAGACCCCTGGTCCTGGAAAGACTGGATGTAGGGGAACGCCAGGACAGAGTAATGAGAGGGGGTTGAACGGAGAAAAGAGGGAGGGAAGGGGGCTTATGGGACTTTCGGGGAGGGAGGAAACGGGAAAGGGGAAGTGATTTGGAATGTAAATTAAAAAAATAAAATAAAATTAAATTAAAAAAAAAAAAAAAAAAAAAAAAAAAAAAAGAAATTGAAAACTCACTCATGAAGTTTCAAAGATGAGTTCATCATAATAGAAAAGGGTGGAGTTATGTAGTGAAGCATGTAGATGAGATTCCTATATTGAAAGAAAAAAGAAAGCACTGAATCAGTCAAAATCTTATAGTGCCTTTTTGCAAGCCAATGTGTTGATTAAGTAAGGGACAAATTAATATGTTCAGAAGGTGGGATGGGGCAGTGGGAAATCCATACCAATCTGACATATCATAGGGAGGATATATGGAGGCCAAACAAAGAGTTCGGATCTTAGGTGAAGCTTAAAGTTCAAACTCTGGACTGAAGGAGGCCCTATAATACTAGCATCACATAAAAAAGGCTTGCATTTCAGGGGCTTTGAGAAAACAGTCAAGGTTGTTTATTGATAAAACAGTCAAAGTTGCTTATAATGGTACTTTTTTATTGTTATTCTAGTATCCTGATGAAAGTAGGTTGCACAAAGGAGACATTGGTTAGGGGGCTAAGCCAAAGTGACCAAAATGATTGGACTTTGAACTAGAGTAGTAGCTCTGTGGAAGGAGGAAAATGGTGATTGATTGATAAGGTTTAATGGGAAAATAAGAAGAATATATTTGAAATCTGGAAAAAGAAGATCTCCATTGGCAAATATTTAATTATTTCAACACAGAAATACCTAAGTACCATAGGAGGAGAGAGAGGTTTGTCACTGTTGTTTGGTGGGAAGATAGGAATTAAGCCTTGATAATGCTGAGCTTTCTCAAAACAAATGATTGCTTAGAGATCATCTTTGACAATAGTGTATATTAGCAAAGGCTCACACAAGAGACCTGAGTTCAAATCTATGTTTTGGAATCATTAGATTATATATTCAACTACTAGCCCAACTTGGTATGTTTATTTGTCCAGTGAGAAGAGAGCTGGTAATCAGATGACAGTCAAGGAGACATAGACTGAGTGTATACATATGAAAAAATAAAAAAAAACACACAGCAAGAAAATAATGCCCTCACCCCCGCCACCCCCCCAATGTCAAACCACTGGAATTTTTAGACAACAGGTCCAAAGGTAGAAACCTTTGGCCTACAAATTACTCATTAAAGTTAATATTAATGGGACATTTTAGTGTTTAGTGCAAAGGGAGGTAGGCTATGAAGACATGAAGAGCAAAGGGAAACTGGATATTAATTTTTTCCATAGTCTCTTCTTTAAAGAAAATCACAAATACACATAACAAAATATCTAGGAAACAAGCAAAAAGAAAATATATGTCAGAGATGACATAAGAGCAGAGAATGGCAAGAAGAAATTCATAGCTGAAGGAAGTTAGATACAGGCTTGAAAAATCTAATTACTTCCATATCCTACCTGCTGCTCCAAGGGCCAAAGTTGAGTTGTCATAATAATGACACTATATTTCAAGACCGTTGAATACTGTGTGACACATAGTTAACACCCAATGCCTCTGTTAGTCAAGATATGCAAACCACTGTAAACAGCTTCATAATTTCAGAAGCTTATCATGACAAGTCCTAGTTCTCTTCCAAGTCACAGTCACATGAGGATGAATGTAGGAGTTTGGCTCCAGGAATATTTGAGGATCTCCAGAACTCCTTACTGCTAATGTCTAGCCATCCTCTGCCGTGTTTTGAGCAGTGTGTTCCTTTGACAGCTTCATTGGCTAGAAGTCAGTTGTATGATTCCTTCTAAAAGGAAGTAGGGCTGAGAGATGTAGCCTGGCTGTGACCCTAGAGGAAAGGAAAGAGACAGGTTGTTATGACTATCTAAATTGCTGTCAACAACGGAATCTCAGTCAAATTTATTTGCTGAAAAACAAAGACAATACAGAAAGTAAGTTAGTAGAAGCTAGGTAGGAAAGTCAGCCTCATTAACAAGCGAGAGGCAAGCCTTTGAACATTTTTCATCCTGAAAACTACTTATGTAAGTATTAGGGAGAGAAGCTAGAACATGAAAAATTTTCAATTGATATTTCTTACAGAACCAACTGGTATTACAAAGTTTCCAAACATTCCCTTGGAATACCTATAGACATCTCAAGCTAAACATATCCAAATCTGAACTAGTCTCTTTCCCACCAAAGGTGACTCACCTGGAGCCTTTATGAAATTCCAGTTGGTAGCAATGCCTTTCTTTCAGGAGCAGATATCACATTTCTCTTACTCTACAGCCAGTAACAAATTAGAAAAATGATCAGCTGCCTCCTTGAAGGTTATCCATAATCTGAGTATTCTGTGCCTATGCACTCCCACCAGGCTCCCTAACTTTGCACGATCATTGGCATTTCATTTCCATTTTTCTCCATCATCTTTCCAACCCAATAGCTAGAACTATCCTTTAACCTTTCTCCACCATCTTTTCAACCCAATAGCTTGAACTATCCTTTAACCTGACAGCTAAGGTCAAGCAAGCACTATGCCATGCAACTCTATTCTCATATCCCTCTGTGATTGACACAGGGTCTCAGCCTCTGACTTCCTTGCCAACCATCACACATCCAGCATAGTCTTGTTCTGGAACCTATATTCTAAATGATTACATGAAACAAAACTTTCTAATGCCTGTTGCCTATGTGGCAAATTCTTGCTTCATGTACTTTCTAAGATTTCATAGTTTAAGTATATTTGTTGAAGTTCCCGCTGTGCACCATATTTAAGAAACATTCCTTCCTCCAATGGGCTCCTAGTCCTGTTAACTGTATTTTTCCCTCATTTCCAATAAAACTTTCACCCACATATAATATCTCGTTTATCTAATATGTACTTCTATTGTGTAATCTACCTCTATACTTTTTTGCCAGAGTATTAAGATCAGAAATCTGCATCTGGCCCATACTAGATGTTTAGCCATTGCTGAGTAAATAAATGAAGGAGTTAATAATGTAATATGCATTCATCAATAAGTAAGATTTTTACCTTGAGCCCATACACTATCCACATTGTCTGATAAGGAGCAGTTTTATGATAATGATTTTATAACAATGATCCTCCCCAAACAGAGAACAATGTAACCGTAGTGTGGTACTTTGGTTAAAAAAAAAAAAATTATTGTCTCATGAATTACTGAAGTACTCTCTTTACTTTGTCCATGTAAATATCTTCTGTTTCAAATTGCGTCAGAAATCTTACAGGCCAGCAAATGGTTGGGAGTTGGGTGTATATATCACTTGCAGCTACAGTCATTTTCTCTCTCTGACTCATCTGGAAAGGGCTTAATTGAGTATTTATTCTTATGTGGCAAGATCCAAAAAACTTAACTGCCATTAAGCTGTCTACAGAAGCAAAACGAAATGGGGAATTAAGGCAATTATCAGGATGATATGAACCAGAGAAAACATGTTTGCCTCAATCTGGATGTTTCTGGAGAACTTGTTTTTGACCTAAATTATCTGAGTGATCCCCTTTACAATTTCCTTTTCATTTTGCACCGATAGATAGTAGTTTAGTACCGAGAGGAGCAGCCAGTGTTGCATGAAGTCAGATGAGAAGTCCTCCATCAGGGTGTTGAAGACTACATCTTCTCCAGTTTACCAAATGTTGCTGTTGAAGGAGATAAAAGAGGGAAAAAGACTTTAAAGATGTTTCAAAATTGAGCAGCTGATTTATTGTAGGTCTGCTTTGACACCTGCCTGCCTTTTGAGTTAGCTAAAATAACCCTTCAGTTTGAATTTCTTTTAGTTCTTGTTTGGGTTGTGACTTTAGATCCATCTTTCAAAGAGATATTAATCATGGCACATTCATTCGGATGTGAATGGAATTGGAAGGAGCGTGGGCTACTTCTGATTTACATGAAAGCCAGTTCCCTAGAGCATGCCAATTTGACACTGATAATGTGGGATTTTCAGGGGGTCCACTGCTTTCCTGATAACTATTAAGTGGCTTTTATGGTCAATGAGCTTTGTATAACTTCTTCTCTCTCTTTCTCCAAACATGGTTTCTAGTACTAGTGATAAGTGACTTAATGTGACATTCACAGTACACTCTCTGATCCTTCCCAATCATTCTCAGTGTCACACATACTATATGGCAAGCAAAAGAGGATCTGAGCAAAGATATCAAGATGCTGTGTTTGTCAAGTAGCCAGTCATTCTATGGCTAGCCAATGCTTCACCATTCTGACTGATAGGTGAGGATGGAGATCCATAACACAGACTTTTGTGAGACAAATGACCATCTATGCAAAGGCCTCAGTAGACACCAGATTTATATAAATGCACCTCACTCATTCAGTAATCTCAAATGCTCTCCTTTCTTTAGTATTTGACTGGAGGTTCAGTGGGAAAAGAAGTTAAAATCAAGCTAAAAGATTCTAATATTTACAGGGATTGATACAAATATATACAGAAGTTACATCTAGGTTGTTGTAGCCTAAGGTAAAAGGTTGCTATAATACAAATGTCTTTCCTCTGTAAGACAAGACTGGTTTTTCATATGATGTTTGGGATCCTAATTGACTTCATCCTTAACCAGCCTTCTTCCCTTCTCTTTTTGCCCATTATAAATTTTGTCCCAAACTGACTAATTTCACTTCTGAAACCTTAACTTGGGCATTTGGGCTTCCCTTCTTCTGGGCCTTAGCACATACTCTCCTCATCGTCTGGAATGCACCTGCCTACAGTTTATCATCATCATCTTCATCATCATCATCATTATTATTACTATTACTATTATTTAAGAAAACCTAACTCACACTTGATAGTCAGGCTCAGAACCTTCCTCAGAGATGTTTCCCCTTTTAGCACAATACAATTGTTTCCATCTCTCCTCCTTTTTCCATATGTCTTTGTTTCTTTGAATTATTAAAAAGCATTATGGACACAAAAGGATAAGCTTAAGTTCATACCATGGGACATAGTGCCAAGATGAAGCCCTGTGACCAGTCATGGGGAATAGGAGCTCTGGCAGCATCTAGAAGCCTGGCTGGCTTTACCACAAGCCTTTCCATTCCATCTGGGCTAGCTCCCACCCTTCACAGCTCCCCTGTAGATATGAGCAGCACAAAACACACTTATAATATCAGTCTTATTTCTCTTCAATGCTATTTATATTTATCTTTCTGTTTAACTCTTAGTTATAACACTGTCCATTTATGGCACATTTTCAGTTTTCTAAAGGTGGTTCTGAAGAGAAGTTCCTACTTTTATTTTTTATTATTCTTATTTATTAATTTATTTACATCTCAAATGCTGTCCCATCTTATGTTTCCCTCTCACCGAATCCCTCCCCCCCATTCTCTCCCCCTTCTCCTCTGAGAGGGTGGGCCCTCGTGCCTTTCCCCTCACCCTGACCCATCAAGTCTCTCCCAGATTAGGCACATCCTCTCCCACTAAGGCCAAACACAGGCAGCCCTGTGGAATCCGATACCACAGTAGTCAGGAAACAGCGCTAGGGAGAACCTCTACTCCAGTTGTTGGGGGACCCACATGTAGCACATCTGCTACATATGTGCCTACTTTTAAATTTACTAAGCTTGTGTGTATGGGGGTTGTCCTTTTTTTCTTTTTATAATTTCATATATTTATATCATATATTTTGATCAACTCTAATTTCCTTCTTCTCATCTGGTTCTTCCCTAACCCCATCTTACCTTACCCTTTCCTCCCAGGTTTACATGCTCTTCTATTTTTAAAACCACTGAGTCCTTTTAATGCTGCCTATATTTCAATAAGCATACACACACACACACACACACACACACACACACACACACACAAACACACTCAACTCTTAGACATTTTTTCCTACTCAAGGTCATGACAATATTTACCTATATTCTTTTCAAAATGTTATGAGAAGTTTTTTATTCACCCAGAATCCATTCTGTAGTCTGATGACTCTGATGCAAATGTTGTTTCGTGTGCTCATACGAGTGCATCCTAGTGCCCTCGGAGGCCAGAAGAGGGGACATCAGATCCCTTGGAGCTGAAGTTACAGGCTTGCAGGCATTTGTGAGCTGCCCAATATGAGTGCTGGCAACTGGACTTGAATCTTTTGAAAGAGTACCACATTCCCTTACCCTCTGAACCATCAGCTGTCAGCTCTGCCATGCTGCCTTTTACATAGATGCTGAGGGTATATTTTTTCAGCCTAATCCCTTGAAGACTTCTCAGCATCCTCTGTGTTTCTTCTGTTCCATGTCAGAGACATGCATATGGGTCAGTCTGTATCTACCAGTGTGTTTGCTGGCTCCTGTTTTATTTTTATGGAATGCTCACTATTACAGGGAAAAATCCACCCTGGTACTTGATAGAGTAAGTCTACCAAACACTTTAGTCTATTTTTCAAAGGCATATTGACTATTATTACTCTATTTTATTTCAAAATAAATTTTAGAATCTGCTCTCTGCCTCACAGCCAGACTTGCCAAGGTCTAAGTCAAGGTTGTGTAAAGTCCAGGTAGCAAACGACCAGTGATTTCAGGAAATGAGCAACTTTGTCCCTTTGATGTTCCACTCATGGGCTGCTTGTAAGCTTCCATTTGAGCATGTGCTAGCATTATTCATGTTTTGTTGAGATATTTGGTCTAAATAAATTTGCCTACTGTTGCTTAAATATGGACCCAGAAAGAATTTTTCAGCTGGCAATTTGGCAAATATTTCATAAAGAGTCTGGCAGCTGTCATGGTAAGAACATGCTTCAGTTCTTTATTCTACCAGTTACCTCCAGTGTGATTTTGAACAAGTCGGTTTACATAATCAAAGCTTGATTTTCTGAACTGTGACTTGAGGAATGTAGGAAATATGGTAGCATCTACAAAGCACATACCTATATAATAAAGAGATAGTTCTTAGTGTAGTTATTTTGTTGTTTCTGTGGCATCTCTATGTACTCCTGATTTAACTGTTCAAAAATATTAACTTTTGAGTTAATATTTATTTTAATGCATACTTTTTGAAGGCAGTGATGTGTCATAAGTTACTTTATTATAATACTCTATGTTCTCTAAAATAGACTAGAAGGTTATGTTTCTTTTTCTTTTAACTATTTATTCTTTCTTAACTCTATTCAGGGAACCATGGAAATGTTCTCACTTGCTCACAATAGCTACTTCTACTTATCTTATAGCATTTATTACTATTTGAAATTACATATTCCCATTATATGTGCCCTTGCTGGTTTACACCACACAGAATGCTTCCCTACCTAAAATTTAAGAAGGAACCTGTGACAAGATACATCATTCGAGAATATCCTGGTTAGTTTCTGTCAGCTTGGCATAAGTTAATGTTATCTGGGAAGAAGAAACTCAGTTTAGAAATGCCTCAAAGTGACTGGCCCGTACTCAAGACTTTAGGGCACCTTCTTGATGAATGGTTGATGTTGGAGGGCCAAACCCACTGTGGGTATTTCAGCCATGGACATGTGGTCTTAGTTGGTATAAGACAGGATTCTGAGCAGCAGTGAAGAGCAAGTCAGTCAACGCTGCATGAAGTATGCCGTGGTACTCCATGGCCTCTGCTTCAGCTCCTGCCTCTTAGTTCTGCCTTGAGTCCCCACTCTGACTTCCCTCCATGATAGACTATAAACTGTAAGCTGAAGTAAAAACTTTCCTTCCCAATTTGATTTTGGCCATGGTGTTTAAGCACAGCAATAGAAAGCAAACTTAAGATGGAGAAAATTCACTAACTAGGATGTTTTGATTTCTATAAATCAAGAAATAAGAGCTTTTCCTGAACTTGCCTCTCTACTGGGACTTGACATCTTTTGAATCCTTCCATTTCCAGTGCTTTCTGCTCTACAACCCAGAAGCTATAGTTGTGTAATTATTCCGGAACCTCCTCTAGTCTAGGGTCTTAATATGTCACCTTTAAGTTGTGGCATTCTGGTAAATTCAGGCCTAGTCAGCTAGCTGATTATAAATATCAATGAATATAATAGATTGTGTTTCATATTGTTCTAGCACTTTAAAGTTTGGAAAAATCTTTGCAAGATATTTGATCTTCAAAAAGGCATCTCTCTTTATATATCTTAAAAGGGCAGATTTCTTTGCCAGTGCCCTGAGAGCACTTACAGTTATCTGCCCTGCTTGCCAAGCAAGTACAGACTAGATACCAACACTTTTGGAAAGTCAAGATTCATTCCACTCTATAAAGAGTTGCGTGTACTTTATCTCTAATATTAAGTGCTTTCTTTTATACAAAACTACTTTCTGAAGAATGAATTCAAATCCCCTTATATTTAGATAGTTTAGTACTTTTAACACCAAGGAAAAGATACCATTTTACTTTAAAGAACCCTTAAATTACCTAAATGCAGCACTTTAAACTTTTTTTAGATATCTTTTGAAAATGGTTCAAGAGAAAAGTATATGATGTTCCCATAATCAATTGATGGAAACAAATCTTTTGTCAAGAAAGTATGCTTCCTATTCTTTACCTATGATTTTCTAACATGGCAAGAGAATGGAAAAGATCAAACATACATGCACATGCATAGATGTGCGCACTCATGTGCAAACACCCCAAACAGAGACAGAGAGACAGACAGACAGAGAGAGTGAGACAGAGAGAGAGAGACAGAGAAAGAGAGACAGAGAGAGGGAGACAGAGAGAGAGAGAGAGAGAGAGAGAGAGAGAGAGCACACCAGCCTCTACTCTAGTCTAAGCAACCTAGTTGCAAGTTCTTTCATTCTTGATCAGATTTCTTATCCAATTTATTGATCAAAGACATGACTTCAAAGGTATCTGGGCCTCCCTCTTCTACAAGATGTTCTTTTTCATTGCATGAATCCTTGGTTTCTCTTTTAATGAAAATATCATTTTTGTTCTGAGCTCAAATAGTTCCTGTTATCATATATTGCATTTAGCCTTGCAGCTACCCTTTCGTGGAGGGAATTACTACTTTGCCTGTTTCTCTTGGCTATATGTGCATGTGTATGAATGGGTGTATATACATATATGTGTGTGTGTGTGTGTGTGTGTGTGTGTGTACATACACACACACATACACAGAGACACAATTTTATTTAGTTCTATCTGAAAATTCTCCCCTAATCTGTAGGCTCTCAAGGCTCACTCTCTGGCATAATTGTTCTTATTTAATTACAATAAACACAATGTATCCTTACAATGTCTGACACCAACTTTAGATATGGAAAGATTAGGATGAAGAAAAAAATGAATCTGGATTAAAGTGAGAAAGAGCATGAATAAGTGTGTGGACCATTTTTGTCATAAAAAACAGATAAAACGGTCATAAGAAGCATATAAAATGAATCATGTAGAGCTTTTTCAAGGACAGCAGTGGTTTATAAAGAATATGTAGTGAGTGTGTGGCATAAAACAATGCTTTAATATACCAGTGGCTAAACCCCACAGAGCACAGACTTGGGACCTTCCAGCTACAGATGAACTCTCATGCCAAAGCCAAATGGCTGTTAAACTTGGGGGAAATTACATGATAGTGAGGAAGACATAATGTCTATCTAGATTGATTAATTGCTGTTTAAAACTGATGTTATTACCCTCAAACTGTACAACCCATTGCCTTTGCCTCCCCACCCCCCAACCCTCTTTACCACTCTGGCTTAGTTGTGTTATTTCTCTGGCCTATGTGTCATCTTCTGATACTTCCACCCCACCTAAAATTTTCACTACAAATGGCACAGTCACTCCAATGATCCCTCTCTTTAAAAAAAAAAAAGAAAGAAAAAGGGGGGAGATATGGGACCGTGAAAGGCAGTCTGTGACCTGGTTGAGCAAGGCTTACTCTGGAGGCCCAGTAGAATATTCTACAAGGGACAGAACCAGTGAGCCATGCTATTTGGGTCCTATTTGACCCAGATACTCAGGGTCCTGACACAAACTCCATACTCCTGACTCCTCAACTCCATAATCCTGTGGCTATTAGTCACACATAGGGCCAGGCTCCTAGTGTTCTGGCTAAACTCCACCTCACAATCACCTGGCTACAGCCAGGTTTTCCCTGCCCCACAGTTACCTGGCAACCAAGTAACCCAGCCCACTATAAAAGAGACTTCCAGGCCCCTCCTAGCTCTCTTGCTTTTTCTCTTACCCTACACTCCCTCTTGTCTCTTACCCACCCCCACCTTTCCCTCTCTCTCCCCATTCTTCTCCCCTCTTTCCACGTGGTCATGGACAGCGCTCATCCCTCTATCTTTTCTCTCTTTACTTCTCTATCACTTTTTCTTTTCCTACTTCTCTATAATAAAGCTTTGAAATCATGGACTGTCTCCCCTTATCAAAACCACCGTGTAGAAGAAATGGAATGGGCCTCAGCATCTCTAGCCACCAGAAAGGACCAAAGACTCTTCCCAGCCAGGCTTCCTCTACAGGTACACGGGACTGCACCAGAACGGCCTAGCCTTCTGGGGAAGGACCTCCTCCCTGCTAGCTGGGCAGCCTTCCCTCCACTTATACACAGGTGCCTGCCATCCCTATATGGGTACACGGACCCTGCCTGCCCTTTTTCCCCAGTCGCTCAGACCCACCATATGGTGGCTGTAGCTTCCCCTCAGCAGGCACACGGGTGCCCACCATCCCTCTACGGGTACACGGGCCCCACTTATTTTCCCTACAAGTGGCCCCTCATGTAAGAATTTTAAATATAAAATTTAATATTGGAAAGATCAGCCCAGGAGGAAACATAGAAAGACTAGAGAGAGTTTACTGATTTAACCTTGATCCCTCATATGAAGCCTACAGCATTCCTGTGACCTATGAGGCACTCCATCCTCATTGCCCGACAAAGGCTTCAGACCATCTCCCAGCAAAGGTGCCTCCTTCCTCATGTTTGCCTCATTTGTGCACAAAATCCGTTTCCCTGCTTGACTAGAATACCCTTGAGGGCAATGAGACCATAGCTTTCATTTCTGACTATCAAGTATTCTACCATGTTCCTGAAAAATATATTCATTCAATTATTGCTTGTTAAATGAAAACCTAGTAAGTGCAAAGATCTCACGCCATCCTTCCGTCTGCAGGTCTTCCCAGCACTGGGCAGAGTGTCCCATACCTAATTAACATTTAGGAAGGGAAACTAAAAGAACACAGCAGGTAACAAGTTAATAACTCTCAGTATGAGATGGGAGGGGAAAATCGCAGTGGCGAGTATCATCACCTTGTTCTCTCTGGTTCTACTCTGAATGAACAGCTAATACCATCTGTTCTTAGTCCAATATAGACTCCAAAGTGACTGGTGCTACAAGAAGCCGCCCTTATCTTTCTACTGCTATTACCTTGCACCTTCTCCACACATCCCTTTCTTTGGTCAATGTATTTCTCAGTGCTGTCCCTTGCAAACCTTTGTCACTAAGTCTGAACCCCTCATCAGCACCATAGAATGCACATTTCCAGGCCACACAAATCCTGTCTGTGAAGAGGCCCTTGATCAGCAGAGCAAAAACAGTAAGGAGATGCCATCTGCATATCCTACTACATAGCTCAATTAGTTGATTGATTTGTAACACTTTAAAAAACATTTTCTAGGCAAAGCAAATTAGGAGAGTGTTTTATAATGTATTCAGTTTAATTAAAACTGCACTAAGTGGAGTACTTTCCTTCTTGGTTTCAGGAAAAAAAAAACCTCACAAGGAGGTCACATATCATATTGATTTTTTAACCCCTAAGCAGAAGTAAAATATCATTGTTAAAGATGACATCATGTGGAAGGACACAAGTGCCACTCTTTGAAATATTTGCTGTAATGAAAATACAGAAGATTAGGTCGCAAGAGAAGGCAGAAGGATGCTGGCTTAGAAGGAGGGCTTTAGAGAGAAGCTGGGAACAGATTCTGAATTTGAATAAGCAACAACACCTGTTCCTTGATTCATACACACACACACACACACACACACACACACACTTACATACACGTTTGCCATCTGAAGGGGAAAAGAAAGATCCACAAACATTCCCGATGAACTCTGCAGCTTAGGAATGAAGTGGAATGACTAAATGTATAATCAGCCCTCTGTTGTTATGAAGAATGTACAAGCAGCCTCTTCATCCCTATTTTTTCCAAGTCTGAGTAATTTTTGATGATATTCTGGCTTCTCCCTATCACATGTCCCATTGCCAGCCCTCCCCCTCCCTATTCCTTCTGCCTGCCACACCTTCAAATGCAATCAAGTCTCCAAATTGGTGGTCATCTGATTAAAGTCTCACATTATTGGTGATATTTTCTGGAGTAATTGTGATTTATTCAAAAGCGCTCTGCATCTCTCTTGTCTTGGTTTCTTCTAAGCCAAAAACCGAGAAATTGATTGGATTGCTTTGAGTTTTGAAGTCATTCAGAATTTCAGCACATACCCAAAGCAAACCTCCCACCCAAGCACAATCATTTTAAAAATAAAATTGAACCATAACGTAGCGAAGTGAGCATCCAGTATGAACCTCTGTGCCTTGCATCACTGGAACCTCTCCAGCGTGAACTGAGTAGCACAAGTCCTCATGTGGAACCAGTGATAGATCCCTTCCAGAAGAGTTTGGAGCTTCAGTTCCATCACATTTGGTGAGGGCACTCATTCACACATACTTGGCTAAGCCTTTTCTGACTCTTTTGCATTCTTTTTCCCAACTAGAAGTCACAATCCTACTGCCCCATAGCACAGAAGATTCTTTTTTCTATTTTGACTATATGGGTGGTTGATTACTTAAATTATTTTGGAATGATCAACACCTCCACTGCTGGGGGGATTGCAAGCTGGTAAAACCACTCTGGAAATCAGTTTGGCCGTTCCTCAGAAAACTTGGCATAATTCTAGCAGAGGACCCAGCTATACCACTCATGGGTATATACACAGAGGCTTCTCCAGCCTGCAATAAAGACACATGCTCCACTATGTTCATAGCAGCCTTATTTATAATAGCCAGAAGCTGGAAAGAACCCAGATGTCCCTCAATGGAAGAATGGATACAGAAAGTGTGGTATATTTACACTATGGAATACTACTCAGCTATTAAAAACAATGAATTCATGAAATTCTTAGGCAAATGGGTGGAACTGGAGAATGTCATCCTGAGTGAGGTGACCCATTCACAAAAGATTACACATGATATGCACTCACTGATAAGCGGATATTAGCCCAGAAGCTTGGAATACCCAAGAAACAATTCACATATCAAATGATGCCCAAGGAGAAGGAAGGAGAGGCCCCTGGTCCTGGAAGGACTCAATGCAGCAGTGTGGGGGAATACCAGGAAGGGGAGGTGAGAGTGGATTGGTTGGAGAGCAGGGGGAGGGAAGAGGGCATATGGGACTTTTGGGGAGGGGCGGATCCAGTAAGAGGGAAATCATTTGAAATGTAAATAAAGAATATATCTAATTTAAAAAAAGAAAACTAAGAAAAAAACTTTATCCACATAATAGTGAATTCTACTCTAGAAAATATTTGTGTGCGTGTCTTAGTCAATTCCTGCTGCTGTTAACAAATATCATAGAGTAGACTGCCTAATCAACAGACAAATTTTTGTCCATGTATTTTGGATGCTGGAAGATCATGGTCAAGATGGCAGCAAATTCTTTTCCTGACAGGTTTCTAATTCATCACTTCAATCTCATTGTATCCTCAAATGTAGAACAAGAGGGGATGGGAACTAACATTTCTCTGCCTTTTTTGATGGGGATGCAAATCTCATTGTAGCCCCAATATCAAGAGTTCATCTAAGCCTAGTTACCTTAATCCTGCCTCCTAACACTATCAGATTAAGGATCAGAATCCCCTCACATGAACTGCCAAGAAACACTGATGCAAAGTCAGTAAAGTCCTCACTTCTTGATTATTGACCCACAGAGGGGCTTCCTGATCCACCGAGGGACTCCAAATATTGCCATTACCTTTTTACAACCAATATCGTATAGAAAAGAAACAACTACCTCCAGTTTCTTGAGATAGACAGTTATCTTTTTAAGGGAGCAAATAATTATTTAGTGTTAATTTTCAAGGTTAATATTTCATAAAAATTATCAGCATTATCTCCAAGAATATGCTATAGGGACTTCCTTAGAAAGATTTCAGAATAACCCACTCTTATAATTCTGTTATTTAAAGGACCTTGTTATTGGTTTACCATCCCAAAGATATGGATACTAAAAAATTTCCCCTATGGACACCCACTAATTCCTTCACCGGCGCTTCCTCTAAAATCATAATGAATTCAAGCACCAAAGAGAAGAATACTTGTGATTTTAAATATTACTAATGGAACAGAAGTAAGAATAATTGCCATTTAATTATAGAAATGTGTACTTTGATGCACAAATGCATGATAGAGGATAATGACTATAGATACAGAAAATATTCTTTGGCTGCTGGGGACATTAGACAATAATTTACATCTTTAATTGAGTTGCTGTGAAAGGCTCATTGTGCAATTACATGTTCACTTAGGTGCTCAAATAGATACTGAGTACCCGTGTTTCACTTGTACCTATTTGCCCAAATTGCATCTGAAGAAAAAAACCGATCGTCTATTCATGTGTGGGACTGACTGCACATGTGCATGCATTTTACTGTGCGCTACAAATGCCTCCCGCCCTAAGGTTGACGGCTTAGTCTTGCTCCGAGCACTATTGCAGTGCGGACTATTTATGGAACAATATTGCCCTCTGGCAGTGAGGCAGCCAGTGGTTTTAATAACTGTTTTATGTCATTTTGACAGCTTTTAAACCAGTCACACCCAGCAGTTTAAGCCAGAAGGGAGACATCAAGGAGTGCCTGCAGGAGTTTTATATTACAAACCTCGTATGCACGTTTATATTAGGAAAGTGCCACAACTCTTGCTGGAAAGGAAAACTGCCTTCCCCAACTGGGAGACTGAAGGCTGAAGGAACTCTTTTTTTTTTTTTTTTTTTTTTTTTTTTGCCATGGTAAAGCTTTGGAAATGTGCAAATAATAATGCCAATATTGTGCTCACTGAACAAGCAGAGAGAGCCCTGTGATCAACAAAGATCCCTGTCAGCTGATCAAACCCTGCTTCCTGGAACTTACACTCAGATACTCGTAGAATCAAAAAGGACTGCGAAGTCGTATCTGGCTGGTCCTTTGGATTGAGTTATCTTGAGGAGTGTCAGGGCTTTGGAAAATGACCCAGAGCTCTTCACTGACGCTAGAGAAACGAAGCACTTGGCCCCAGGCCCCCATTCTCGGAGGGCTTTCTCGGCTGCCACTCAATCATTCAGGCAAAGAGGTTGCCAAAGGAGAGCCAGGTGGGCTTCGCCCGCTGGGACAGGCTTTGGAGGGGGTGACGTTCTGCTAGCTTTAGGAGAGCAGCTTCCTGAACAGCTGAGACAGGCATAGTTCAGTAAGCACCCATCTTTCCAGCCCAGCGCTTGCTCTTTTTCCAGATTTCCAAAAGTAACGTGCTTTGTGGAAACCACTGTAGTGGTAAAACCAGGCCTTGCTCAAGAGACAACGAGCATCTTCTCACTCTGTAGTGGGACAGATCATCTATCCTCACAGGAGAGTTGAGGGAGAGGGGAGCTAGGAAGGCTTCTAGGCTGGAAGGGATGGAAACACACCAATAGGCATGAAAGGACCCTGTAACCTCAGCCCTCAGGAGGGAAAGAAAGGGGATCCGCTTAGCCAAAATGGAGAAACTCGGGATTCAGTAAGAGACCATACCTATAAAGTAGAGGAGGAGTAAGGCATCTGTGTCAACTGTACTCCCCTACAGGCAAGCACAGGTTCATACATGTGCATATACATGTGCCCACATACATGTAACACACACACACACAAAATAGTAAGAACATCACTGAAGAAAATAGAAAGGAAATAACTGCTAAATATAGAAAACTAAGTCTAAATGAATCCTAAAAAGAAATTATACTGAAATAATCAAACATCTATAACAATTAAGTTTATTACTTGTAATTATTAGGTAAAAATCAAACTCTTATGCTCTTTCTGAAATAAGTCAAATTGTTACTCAGAAACATTGTCAATGCAAAAAAAAGGTAAGAGTTTATCTCAGTAGATAATTAAGGTAATTATTTTATTTGCATAAGAAATAAACACAAACAGCTCCAATTAGCTGATCAGTTGAGGGGGAAAATGCATGGAGGCCTATTTTAGCTGACCCAGGAATATGTATCATAAAAATAGATCCACACCTTCTTTTTTTTTTTTTTTGGTTTTTCGAGACAGGGTTTCTCTGTATAGCCCTGGCTGTCCTGGTACTCGCTCTGTAGACCAGGCTGGCCTCGAACTCAGAAATCCGCCTGCCTCTGCCTCCCAAGTGCTAGGATTAAAGGCGTGCGCCACCACCGCCCGGCGATCCACACCTTCTTTACTTACAGGCCAAGAGAGTCTCAAACATGACACTAACTAGGAAACAAAAGAAATATAGAGACAAGTTTAGATCAAGATAGTGTTGGATGCCTGCTTCAAATATGACCCAACTAAAGCTGGAGTGTCACCACAGAAAGCCTGTCCCAGTCATAGGCAGTCACTCCCCAGTCAGTTTTTCCAAACAATTTAGTTTCCAAAGAAACAGCACTTGGAAGAGAAACAACTCATGTTCTCTATCGTCCTCCTTAGGGTTTTCTGCTATGAGCAGACACCATAACCAAGGCAACTCTTATAAAGACAAGATTTAATTGGGGCTGTCTTACACAGGTTCAGAGTTTGGTCAATAATCATCAAGGCAGGAGCATGGCAGCATCCAGGCAGGCATGGTGCAGGAAGAGCTGAGAGTTCTACATCTTCATTTGAAGACCACTAGGAGAAGACTGGCTCTGCTGGTGTCAGGAACCAGAGTGGCAGATCTTCTCAGAACCCAGTGACATCATGCATAGGCGACAGGGAACCGAGCATCTGTTGCCACGGCAACCACCATACATTCACCTCCCACCTTTACCTGCGAGCAGCTATGTCACAACCCAAATAAAAGGCAAACCCTTCTTCCCTCCCCTCTCTCCCTCTCTGTTTCCCCTTCATCTTCATTGCCATCGTGGCCCTCTTACCCCACAATAAACCCCACATGGAACTGTATTGGACTGGTATGGTCTGTCCAGACACAAGCCGTGATTCTAACACGACAGGCTCCCACCTTGTTAGGAGGAGGGTCTCATTGCCCACCCCAAAATGACACACTTCCTCCACAAAGTCCATACCTATTCCAACAAGGCCACACCTCCTAATAGTGCCAGTCACTGGGCCAAGTTTATTCAAACCACCACACCTACCAATGGCTGCAGAGTCTCCTCCTGCACTTATTGTCCTAAAAGTTTCTATAAATTTCCCTCCTCCATAACTACCTTTCATTTCACATTCCCCTTTTCAAGAGCCTTGGGAGCCAGGCCAAGAACAATACAGAATGACATGTGTTCTATTCCTTTTATTTTATTTGACTTGGCCCATGCTTAGGGGCACAAGTGACATGCTTCATATCTAACAGCAAAACTTGGAGGAGAAATTGCATACAGTGACTTTGACTGAGAGAAGGAAAGCTTGAACTGTTTCAAGACCTGAATAATGGCAACAAAAATAATGATAATAATTATAATAATGTCAATGATGTTAACTGATATTATTTCATAGAAGGGGAGTACAGAATAACTAGCCTTCATAAGGTATATTTCTCAACAGTCAGCATTCTTTGAACAAAGTGTTATTTCCACTGTACTCCTGTAGGATATAAGGGCAGGAAAGGTTACCCTATTCAAGGGTCAGTGCTAGCCCTCAAATCCATGTTTTCTCTGATTATATCTTATTATTATTTGTCCTGATTGAGTCTTAGGTGAGCTGTGACAGGTGGTATTATAGACCTTGTGTAATTTTAGAGTTCCTCCTGCTAGAGCAGGGGATGATGTTTTCCTGCCTACTCTGATCTTAGATTGGGCCGTGTGACTTGCCTTGGCCAATAGAAGAAGCAGAGGTGACAGCTTGATGGTAGCCCTCAGTCCAGGCTCTCATGGGTGCTGCTGAATCACTCTGTCTTTTCTGCCAATCATAGTAATAAAAAGAATGTGACCTGTCCTGGTGGGGAGTGAGGACAAATGAAAGAGCTCTCTGGTGACTTGTGAAGAAGACCTTAGAAAATCCAAACTACCTGGTGACATTTCTGTCATGTGCACTTTAAACAGTCCTGTACTCTCTGAGGACTCCTGCCTTTGGCCTTCAGTACAAATGCCCATTCACCTCTTAGCTGATGTACTAGTCAACTTTACTCATCTGGGAAGGGAGACACTCAACTGAGAAATTGCCTCCATCAGATACATCCATAGTACTTTTCTTGATTGCTGGCTCATGAGGGAAGGCCCATGCCACCCCTAGGCACATAGACCTAGCTGTATACAAAAAGTAGCTTGAGAAAAACAGATGAAGCAGTTAAGCCAGTGAACTTCATCCCTCCATTCTTCCGTTGACTCTACCTGAGTTCTTACATCCAGCTCCCCCTCATCTCCCACCTCACCCCACCCCAACATAGAACTTCTGCTATGGGTTCCCCTCAACATAACCTATAAGCTAAAATAAATCTTTCCCCTCACAACCCCACCCAGTTTGCTTATATCTGTGGTACTGATCACAGCAAGGGAGACCAACGTAGGAGAGCTAGGAGCAAACCTCAGAAAATAAATTCTGTGTGTGATTGCTGGCATTTAATAGTCATTATCATTCAGCATAAGCAAACAGACTACTACTGCTGGCTCAAACACTATATTCTTACCAGTTCTGATTTGGAATTCTTTTCAACTCATTTCACCTATTAAAAACTTATGCTGTGATTCTTGGATCATACTGAAGATTCCATTCACCAATGGCATGTGATCTTACTTATATTATAGAAGTACTCATGGTAGCTCAGTGCCTTGCACTGTTTGCAAATGCATAGAGACTTTCACATACAACACTGTGAATTGATTGTGATGGGAGTAAGGCTTTTTATTCTTCAGTTTCTGTGTTTTGTATTTAATAGTCTAATATACTGTCTGAATCTAGTTATTTGCTTCTTATGTTAAAGGAAGAAAGAAAATCAAAAGGTTGTAAGACCCTAAAATTGAAATAAAGAGAATATTTGCAACAGCTATATAATAAGGTAGACACATCAGACATCAACATGCAAGTGTTTGTGTAGGCAAGTGATAACGCGCATATCCAGTATGACTTCTCAATATAGTGGCAAAACTCAGAAAAGTACAAATCTGTGTATGCCTTATATTTTTAATCAAAGTGGATGGAACACAAGTATAGATAACTATGAAAGCAATTATCATACTATTTTATTTTGCCCATTGTTTTGTTTGTTTCCTAGCAAACAAGCATGGGTCTCTTTATGGGTCTATGTAATTTGGTAACTTTTAGTGAACATCTGAACTAGAAATTTATTTTTGAGAAGCAAAGTTGTGCCCATTACAAGCTGTTTCCATAGGCTCCATTTCCACTGATGGTTTTTTTTATCATCAAAGGACTCTCAACACTCTTCAGAATAAGGAGCTTTACCTCTTTGCTTTAACTAAGTAAGGGTGAGACTTTCATCTTTTGACTCTAGGACTTAATACTCCTTTTCAGAAATTGAACAGTTTCTATTCTCTGTTATATACCTTCCTTCAGTAATTGGTTATTTCATAAACAATGCAATAGCACTGGCAATTGCCAAAAAGAAATCAAGTTTCTACTATCAAATCTGTCATTTTCTAGTCACGGTAATGGCGCTCACAAATGTCAGTTTCTTAGCTGTCCAGTGGGGAGATTCTTTTAAAAGTTTGAGTAATTGAGGTCCAATTGCAAGCACATCTACTGATGAAAGGTCAGGAAAACATATCTTCAGAGTCAAGCTTTATGAACCCCTCAAGAAAGACTTGCTCATCATTTCATCCTCGATTGGTGCAAATATCAATTACAGTAATCTTCATTTGGGACACCATTGTAGTTGTACCCTGTTATATAACAAGCCACATGACTGTACTACAGTGGCTTGAAAATAAATATTCAACACATCATTTACTTTTCAACTTGGGAGGTCTCTCCAGGTGGTGTACTGCTCTCTATTTAGCTAGCACAAGCTCATCTACATGGTAGCAAAAGGGAGCCTTGGAACAAGATGGCAACCCCCAGTGTGCAAAAGCTGTTTGAGGAACACTGAGTTATTTGCTACTGTCTGACTAAACAAAGGCAGTCACATGACCAAGCCCAAACAAAAAAATAATGCTTGAGCTCCTCACACAAGAAGCTGCAAATAATTTGTATATAGTTTGGTAAGAGAGAAAACATTTCCAAAGTAACAGAAATTCATAATTTCTCCACACAGGGAGACAGTGCAGTTTATGGTTTGTCTTCCACATTTTATTGAACTTGTATTAATCATCTTTTAGGAGGAATAGCAGAACTCCTGTGATGTTCCACACCATACAAATTCAGTAGTGTAATACTGCTGCAGTCTGTGAGTGTATGTCCCAGACAATGCCACCTACAACACATTCTTAGGATCTTTCCAGATTTGTTGCAATAACTTCTTGGCAAGACAATAGTAAAGTGTCTGAGTAAATAATCCTCCTCGCCCCCCCCCCCATTTTTACAAAAACAGACTTTGAGCTTGAAACTTATGATATGTAAGCTGTTCTTTCCTAAATGAAGAAGGACTTGTATGAAACACTAGGTAAACCATTCTCCGCCTGCCTGGATTCTCTGGAATGCCTTTCTTCTACCTTTAAGTACTTCCTTCCTCCTCCCCCTTCTCCCCTTAGTACCCCTTTTTCCCCTTCTACTCCTGTTTCCCTTACCCTTACTCCTCCTCTTCCTTCTCCTCCCCCCCCACTCATCTTTTCCATCTTTCCTAGAGTATGAAGTCATTCCTAGCCAACTATAAGAGATTGTGTTTGTGTAAATTCATCTCCACAGCTAGGAGTTTTCAGAGTTTTACAGTACCTTTTGAGATTTTCCAACTCTCAGTTTCTTTCTCTCTGTTCCTCATTTGAAGTTCTTCACCAGATAAGTTTAATTGTATATGTTGTTTCGTTCTTGTTCTTAGCAAGTAGTGGGGGAAATCTCTCACCAGTATCTGCCCAACACATTCATAATCCTTAGATTAGTTTATTTCTATAATCAACAAGATTTTTCATCCTCTGAAATCAACGTGAAATGTTTAACTCTTTTTTAAAATTAGCTATTTACTTTACATTTCAAATGGTATCTGCTTTCCATGTTACCCCTCTGAAAAACCCCCTATCCCATCCCTCCTTCCCCTGATCACCCGCCCCCCAATTTCCTGACTTGCATTCCCCTATTCTGGGCAATCAAGCCTTCACAGGACCAATGGCCTCTCCTCTCACTGATGTCTGAAATGACCATCCTCTGCTACATATGTAGTTGGAGTCATAGGTTCCTCCATGTGTTCTCTTTGGTTGGTGGTTTAGTCTCTGGGAGCTCTGGGGGTACTTCTTGGTACATATTATTGTTCCTCCTGCAGGACTGCCAACCTCTTCAGCCCCTTGGGTCCTCTCTCTGGCTGCTACACTGGGGACCCTGTGCTAATTCTATTGGTTAGCTGTGAGCCATGGGTGTTTTGATTCACTTTCCAATAAGGATCAAAGTATCCACACTTTGGTCTTCCTTCTTCTTGAGCCTCATGTGGTATGTGAGTTGTGTCTTGGGTATTCCAAGCTTTGGTGCTAATATCCACTTATCACCAAAACAAATTTACAAGTAGCTACTATTTGTAAATCAATGTTATGTGTGGGAGTTGGATCTTGTCCAAAAAGAAAGTAAGGTAAGCAAGAAAGATAAGAAATAAAGACATCTAGATAATCAACAATAAAACTACTACAAAAAGATGTGATACCAAAATGTAGCACTGAAGAAAGTATTGCAGAAAGTAGCAAGGCGTCTCCGTACTCTGCTTCAGAGTCTGAAAGGATTCCAACATTTCTATTTGAGAATGAATGTGTAAGAAATAAGGAAAGTCAAGAAGGTTTAAGCTTGGGAACATCATCCTTCAAAGGCATTGTTTGGAAAGTGTGTAGTTTTCACTGATCTGCTGCCCTCAGTGGAAGATCTTGGGTGTATACATGCATGTATGTCCATATGTGTGCAGAAACCAAATCATGAGTTTAATTGCTTGGAGGAGAACATTGCCCATGGATTTCTTATCTTGTCTTATATCTGATAAAGGTTGACAAGAGTTTTCTTACATCAAATTCAAAGTGGGTTTTCCTAACTTTTCTACACCTAATTAGGTCTGAAGGAAGTTGGAGCTGAACTTAAAAACTGAGTTCACTTGGAAGATGAAGAAATGGCGTCAGTGCATGCCAGAAATTGTCTCACCCCTAGTCATCTCAGATTCTATTACTGATTCTCTGTTTCCATTTTGTTCCCAACCCTCACCAGGAATAGAAACATGCAGGCAGAAACAGAGAGAAACAATGAGGCAGTCTACCTGTTAGCTACTGATGCCCAAATGCATCCCAATGTAACATTGTCCCAACTTCAGCAGCTTGTAACAACAAGGCTTTATTTTAGTCAAGATTTGCTGAAGTAGCTCTGCCTGAGAGGATGGGTCATTTGAGGAAAGGTTCAGCCCACTCCGTTTAATTCCCAGTTCACTTGAGATCTACTAGCAGGCACCTCCTGAGACATGTCCTTCTCCTGTCAAATAACACAGACACTGAATTCAGCCAAACACCCAAGAACATCTGCTGACATTACACTGGGCAAGGAAGCTCTTATGATCAAAGCACAGATTCTTGAGCCTTAAAAAAATATTTGAGTGGAAAAACTGTGGGTATGCAGGAGGTGGAGGTGGTAAATCCACCAATACAAGGAATGTTCCATCCAAAGAAGCGAGCAGAGGCTGGGCTTCAGATACCGATATTTAGTCTTTCAAAAGGGAAGGAAGAAATTCATAATCCTGTTTCAAAATGTTGTATTTTGTTTTAGGGTAGGAAGTGGTTTACCTTTTAAAAATTATGTGTGGGCAAAAGAAAACATCTGGAAGTAGAGATGCATTTCAGAGATTTCCATATGTTACCGCTGATTAAAGACTTCTAATAATCATACACCTAGGAAAGTTTTAACCCTTTCTTTTGTGCTACACAAGATCTTAACTTCATCTTGTACTCTGCTTCACACAGCTTGATAGTTCTTTTTCCATATCTCTGTGTAGAGTCTCTGTGCAGAGACCAAATTCACATGCTACGTGACTCAACCACAGAGTTACCCAGTACTCACAAGTAGCTTGTCCTTTGGTACCCTCCAGGAACCCCAAGCCAAAACCCAGGAAGACTCAAGTCTCTTAAATAAAATGACAATTTTGAATGTAACCTAGACACCTCCTCTTTAAATTACCTATAGTTCTATATTAACTAATGCAATGTGAATGTCATATAAATACATTGTTTAGGAAATGCCAACCCTAATAGAAGTCTGCATATGTTTGGAACATGCAGAAGGTTTTGTGGTTGTTATCACCTTACTCTGTAGCCCAGGCTGGGTTGAAATTCATTATGGTGTCCAGGTTGGCCTTTAGTTGAGGATCTTCCTGCCTCAGGCTCCTGAGTCATGGAATCACAGGCACAAGTCACCAAATCCAGCTCCCAATGTTTCCAAATATGTTTTATCAGCTACTAGTCAAATACATAGATATAGAAACCTCAAATATGGAGATCCTATGCTATCTAGCACTAGCTTACTCTTCGGGGGAAATGATATTAATATCAGTTTACTAAAAGAAACCAGGCTCAGAATGATTACATTCCCCCAAGGCCATGGGACGAAGGGAAGGAAAGGCAGAAGAGTCTCAGTGATCTAAACCCTGCCAAATCCATAAGGAAGTCACATGATTGTAGACTCCAAACACCAAATATTATAGGGGCAGAGTGGTAGTTTTTAACATCTTCCTTTGGGGGCATTTAAGTCTATATCCTCTTTGAAGGAGAAGTACCAAGAGCCCTACAAGTAGTCAGGATATTGCTATTATCCTTTTACATGCTTTCAGCTTTAGCTGTTCTTACAGCTTTGAACTTCATTCCCAGGAGATGATTAAATAATGATTATCTTGTCTGGAAATGATTGAATTTGTTTGTGGATCCACTTGACCATAAGTGATAAAGCAGTTGTAGCATGCCACTGATGTTAAGTTGGCAAAGCAGGGAATGCTACTTTTTAAATCAGAGAAGTGGGATAATCCATTATTTATAACATATTCCTTTTTTTTGGTTTTTTTTTATTTTTATTTTTTTTATTTTCGATATTTTTTTATTTACATTCCCAATGATTTCCCCTTTCCCAGTTCCTCCCTCCCCAAAAGTCCCATAATCCCTCTTCCCTCCCCCTGTTTCCCATTCAACTCCCTCGCTTCTCTGTCCTGGTATTCCCCTTCATCCAGTCTTTCCAGGATCAGGGGTTTCTCCTTCCTTCTTCTTGGCAATCAATTGATATGTGAATTGTGTCTAGGGTATTCCGAGATTCTGGGTTAATATCCCCTTATCAGTGACTGCATACCATGTGTGTTCTTTTGTAATTGGGTTACCTCACTAAAGATGATATTTTCCAGTTCTGACCGTTTGCCTAAGAATTTCGTGAATTCATTGTTTTTAATTGCAGAGTAGTATTCCATTGTGTAAATATACTACATCTTCTGTATCTATTCCTCCGTTGAGGGACATCTGGGTTCTTTTCAGCTTCTGGCTATTATAAATAAGGCTGCTATGAACATAGTGGAGCACGTGTCCTTATTGCATGCAGGGGAAGCCTCTGGGTATATGCCCAGGAGTGGTATAACAGGATCCTCTGGGATTGTCATGCCTAGTTTTTTGAGGAACCACCAGACCACTTTCCAGAGTGGTTGTACCAGCTTGCAATTCCACCAGTAGTGGAGGAGTGTTCCTCTTTCTCCACATCCTTGCCAACAACTGCTGTCTCCTGTGTTTTTGATCTTAGCCATTCTGACTGGGGTGAAGTGGAATCTCAGGGTTGTTTTGATTTGCATTTCCCTAATGACTAAGGATGTTGATCATTTCTTTAGGTGCTTCTCATCCATTAGATATTCTTCAGGGGAGAACTCTTTGTTTAGCTCTGTACCCCATTTTTAATAGGGTTATTTGGCTCTCTGGAATCTAACTTCTTGAATTTTTTGTATATATTGGATATTAGCCCTCTGTCAGATGTAGGATACAACATATTCCTAAAAATGAGGAGATAGATATTCTAAGTTTGTTTCAACTTCATGTCAACTATGCACTTGGGGCTATGACATTTTATTTTGCTCTAAATTGTCTAGGAAAGGTGCAACAAAAATAGTAATGATACTGGGAACTCTCTGGAAGAAACAGATTTAATCCTGGTTTATTTTACAAATTTGCCAAATCAATTCCTTGTCAACTCATTCTAATAATCCAAGCACCATTGACCAAGTACATTAGAGTTATTTATTTAGAATTTAATAGAACTATATGGTATTTCCATCACAGGTTTAATAAGCTAAGCATTACAAACTTCAAAGTGTTTTTGTTTATTGTTTTGGACTTTTTGAAAATTGCTGCAAAGAGACATCCTTTTAAGAAGTGCTGACTTTATTCCCCAAATGATGAATAACACCCAATAGTGAGTAGGTATCATGAACAGCATTGCTCTTTAAGAACAATCTTGATGGCTCCCCTACGCAAAGTGTGAGAAAGAAGAAGGAAGAAGATGAAGAGAAGACAAAGTTTCCATTTAATTTCCTTTCCCAGTATTCTCCTGCTGTGTTGTTTTTTAATATCCCCCTTGGAGCAATGAGTTAAATCCTTCCACAAAAAGAAAGCAACAGTGATAGACATTTGGCACGTAGTAAAAATCTGTATGATTTCATGGCTGCTGAAAAGGAAAATATTTTCTCTCTTTCTCTCTTCCTGTGTTCCCTAAATGTAATAAAATAGCTTCCTGTGGAGGTCAAAGAATTCTTCAACTTCACTTTCCTGTGCCCCAAGACAGATGGAACTGCTGGTTTCAAAATTTACTTTTTGTTTGGAAGAGTTTTAATGGTTAGTTATCAACAATTTTGCCCAAAGGAGGCAAGTTGTCTGTATGTAAAAGGGAGAAGTTAGAGGAATGTGGCTATAAAGGCAACTCCAGAGCAGGATGCTAATGGCTGCTTTGAAACACTTCCCTCAAGTTGCAGCCCAAGATTTAGTTTTCTCTCAGTCGTTCCTATTTTCACTCCTTTTTCTGATGGGACTAAGCCACCTAGATTTCCAGTTACTCCATTATTCTTTGCCATCTCAGAGGCTTCCCCCAGAAGGACCCACAACGACTTCTGAACATTGTTGAGGTGCCAGAAACCCACTGGTTTTTTTTTTCCTGCGACCCAGACAGTGAGGAAGGGAACACTTTCTCGTCAGAGAAGCTCTGAACTGGAAAGTCAGGCAGAAGACCTCAGGAGCAGCAGGGGCCTGTGCTACAGAGGTAACAGCCTGCTCTGCCATGACTGATGCCATAACCATTGTGCTAAGAAGACCTAAGAGAATCAAGAGCCAAAGAAAATGGCAGCAAAGTATTTCATGTGACAATGCTCTATATCCCCCTCTATTCACTCTTATATCAAGGCAAACAAACTTATTAATATCTCAAAAACAAGGACTCTCTAAATGTGACCGATTTAAGTTGATTTTTAATTTGGTCCTATTCACACTTCCAATGGCTTATCCCCTGAGGGGTATGTTATAGAAGAGCCAAGGGTTATGAGAAACTACTAGACTATGAACCATTAAAAAACAAAACAATGAGAAACTATGGGGAGGATCAGATCATTCAACAGATGGACCTCATGATGAGAACAAGACCACCCCGAACAAAATTCTTATTTCAGAATAGAAGTTACCTTTCTTGTACTTTAGAAAGCTTGCTTTAAAATCCTCAGATAAGAATACAGTTGAACTTTCATACACACTAGAGCAATCTGATGATTAGGCATGTTCATAGACTTTCATACTGAATTGGGGCCATATTTGCAGGCATGCACATGTGCATCTCGATTTCTGTACTTCATATCTCATACTTGAAGATCCAGGAAAGCTGCCTTTCCTGTATCTAGGTAATAAATTGTCTCCTTTTTTTGTAGCAGTAGTTTGAAGCACAAATGAAGGTGTTCTCAGCCTTTGATAGTTGAAAAGTTGCATAAAAATCCAGATTTTATAGGTAACAGTAATAATTATAGAAGAGGTCATCATGAGTTTGAGGGAGAATTAGAAACACAGGAGGGGTTGGGAAAAGGTTGGGCATGATGTCAATACAGTACTCATGTATGAAATTCTCAAAAAACTAGCATAATTTTAAAAGTCCTAGTCTTTAGCTTCTCTAAGAAGATACAGACACATATGCCCATAATCTCCATGGCAGCTTCTGGTTTTGGAAGCAGCGCATAGTCACAAGTGTGTAGGCAGTTATATGTAATAACTCTTGCCATACTTCACTTGTTTCTTTGACCTGTTAGGCTAGCATGGTAGTGTGTTCACTAGGCAAGCTTTGACCAAAAAATATACTCTGTGGATTGATCACTCAGAAATGTGTTTCAATCTACGTCCAAGTGTTCCTTTCATGGTGCCTCTGCTAGGTCACTAGGGTTTCTCCACACATCCTCTCTCTGCCTCACTAAATTTTCTTCCAATTGGACCTCCAGAGCTATCATCATGGTCTTGCCCCCAGTTGATATTTACCTATTAACTTGACAATAATTTAAATCAAATCACATAATAAAACAATTGAATCATTATGCTGAGGTGATATACACTGTTTTTCTGCTCCACACTCCTATAAGAGCATTCTCTTTTCATCTGAGTGCCAAGGTTTTATTTTGAAACTTAATATTTTTTTATCTTCAGAACAACTGCATATTCACTCCTTAAATAAGTTTCTTTTTTTTCCAGTACAATGGAGAGAAAAGAAACAAAACAAAACAAAAATAAGCTAAACTTTATGTCTTGATTACTCAACAGGAGAAGGTGTTGAAAACAAAAATGCTCTGAGGTAGATATTGATTATGTTTAAGGCCATAGGAGGTTTTCTTGGAAGAGATTGCAATCATTGTAAGCACTGAGGGCTGCATTGCTTACACAGAAAAAAAAGTTAGCTGTTGAGAGGCATAGAAACCCCTTAGTATAGATTACCTTGTACATTGTTCAATAACTGTGAATGAATATTGAAATGCTACTCACTGTGATTCAATGATAGATTCTGCTTTTAAAAATGTTTATAAAAGGAACTGCCTGGGAGATCTCAGAGCTATGTTCCTTAGTGATTACTTGTGAAGTTATCAAATTCTAAGAATGTAATTTTTTTCCTGTTACTACACCACAAAAGTGATACACAAGTATGTGCAGATGTTCAGTCATGTAGACATGTAGTCTTAGCATAACCAGAGGAATAGAAACTACTTCTTTAGTGTTATTATAGGGTTTCGCATATTACATTGTTCTTAAAGTACTCACATGGTGAAAGCAGAATTCAGGAAAGAGCTACTGCATTTCAGCTCATATGGAATTTTCTACAAGGTGAATCTTTCCTGATTCATTCTGTTCGTTAACAGCACAACCAGGATAGAATGCAAGATTTGACACACAGCCCACAGTCAAGTGTCCTTTGGAGTTTATTTGGCTAATAGTTATTGAAGTTTTACATGCAGACATTGTACCAAGCAGGAATTATAAGCACATACCTTCTGATTAGTTTTGTGATATCAGTATCCCCCGTGCTACAAATGAGAATAAAAAATATTTACAGAGGACAAACAATTGGCCAGTCAATAAAGCTAAGAAGTGCAGCATTGGAATTTGAACCTGGTGAGTCAGATTTCAGGGTCACTAAATGTTGTCTTATCCACTTTATGGCCTTGTGGCCATTTGGTTTCCAGGATAATGAACCATTATGAAATGCTCAAAATTATTCTGAACTCCATTTTACAGGTGTGGGTCTGTGTGTGTGTGTGTGTGTGTGTGTGTGTGTGTGTGTGTGTGTGTAAATACTTGAATCTGAACCAACATAAATGTAATTCATGCTTTCAAAAATTTAAAAACTAAAAAGATTTTGTGAGACCATTTTAATCCCTGCTTAAGTTTTATTTGCCAATGTAGAAGGAAACTTAAAAAAGAAAAGAAACATATCCCTGAAGGTTTTATGTGAGGCATAGAGGTTATAACATACAGAAAAATAGAAATAGACTAAAAGCATGCTGTTTCATTATGGGAAGAGATCTTGTCTAGTCCCACTGGACTCCTCGACAAGTATCCAGGGAGATTAATATGATGTAGCATTATTGTCTAGGATCTGCTCAATCTCCCCATAGGCACCAACCTACTTCTTCCCTTATATGCATGCCCTCCTCTGTTTTCCAGCTTCATGGTTGTCAGACTTCCCTTCTTGGCCTTCTTCCCATTTCACCTCTTCTGTCATTTCGTGTCGTCCTTTCAACGATCCTTTACATGTTTGCCCTTCACACATATATTTATAACTTCTGGGTGTATGTCACCATCTGATAGGGCTCCAGGGAAGTGAATATCTCCAACACCTTACTTGATGATCCTATTTCAACTCCTCAAATGTGTTGAAGGCAACATATCCCAAGCTTAACTCACTGGCCACTCCCAAAATACACACTCCTCAAACATTCTGTATAAATGTACAGCACTGCTTGCTCCTCGTTGCTGCAGCCTGCAATCTAAGGTTTTAAATTTCTGCCTTCACTCACCAAGAGCATTTAATCAGTAAGCCACATTTTGTCAAAGCCACCAGATTTTTCAAAGCTTCTCAAATTGCTTTCCCCTTTATATTCATTCACTATTTGACATCCTTTTATTGTTTTCAAGAGGAATGTGAAGAGGTCAACCTCACACATTTCTCTTTTCATTGTCTCTTACTGGCACTAAAATAACTTTTCACTTATTTTGACTCCAAATTTCTCAACTTCCTTCTGCAAATGGTCTTCCATGGTGCTGCCTGAGGAATCTTTATAATATACAAATCTGCCTGTGTCTGCCCCACAACTCTCTGCATAAGATACAGGGGAAAGTCTAAAATTCTTAGCATGCTTTAAAATCTGTTATGAGTTCCACACCTAAACCTCTCTCTCTCTCTCTCTCACTATTATATTCTCGATACTTATTATGGATAAGTTATATTTCTTAGTTTTCTGAATGCACCATTCTCCTCTCTGCTTCTTCATCTCCTCATCTGTTATGGACATTTGACTTGATTCCCACAACCATGGCAGTAGACACATGGAGCACTCACATCCTTCAATCAAATGACATTCCTGATATCTACTGATGAAAAAGTTAGTCAACTGTCCCAATGTTATCTCTGTGTATAAAGAGCATTAATTGCTACATGAACAATATTTTGTTATACTTCAGACTAATTCATCTTGTCTTATAGTCATTTGCTTAATAGGGACTATTTCAACCTACTTGATTATCTCCAATAGCTAATGTCAAGGATTACCCTTAGCTTGGAGAGGAGTTCTGAAGAAGAGGTGTCTGGGAGCAGCAAAGCAAACAATTCAAAATTGAATCATGGGATACAAGCTGATGGCCTATGTTCCACCCAAGACAGCACTCCAGACTGCTCTATGTTTTTGAGATAGTTTTCTCTTAATATTCTAAAAACTCTCTGTATAGCTCATCTTTTGCAGATCAAAAGCCCAGTCTTTTATTACATATAAATTCAGTTATTACCCAAGTTCTCTTTTGATTATCTCATGAAGCAGCATGACCCCAGCCCCTTGATTCTTAGAAAGAGACAGCAAGAACATTTTTTTTAACATTGCAAAAGAATTCAGAGAACTGCCTAACTTTTTGTAGAGCACAGAAAATAAGCTAGCTGGGTGGGGCCCTACCCTGAAATTACCATTCCTACCACCATGCCTGGGCCTAGACCTAAGCACCCTCTGTCCCATGCTGACTTGGAATCAGGAATCTGCCTGCTTTCATAAGCACAAACAAAAAACTTAGCTGGGTGGGATCTTGCCCCTGAGATCAATACTCCATAAATCTCTTTATTTCCTTCCTTAGTATCTTTCTGACAAGCTGTCTCATAGTGCATCTGCCTCTGTTCTTTTAGAGCTGTGAAACCCCTATACAATTCATATTGCATCTTTATATTTTTGTAGTTATGAAATTGCACTTTTTTGAACTCATGATTTCAGAGTTCTTTCCCACAGTCTTAAGTGATATTTTGGTAAGAAATAGAGCCGGGTGGTGGTGGCGCACGCCTTTAATCCCAGCACTTGGGAGGCAGAGGCAGGCGGATTTCTGAGTTCGAGGCCAGCCTGGTCTACAGAGTGAGTTCCAGGACAGCCAGGGCTACACAGAGAAACCCTGTCTCGAAAAACAAAAAAAAAAAAAAAAACAAAACAAAAAAAAAAAAATAGAAATAGACATACCAGAAATAGACATACCCTCAACTCTTGAACTCATGATGTTTCTAGTTATCATGGCGTTGGCATGCAGCACATTCCCCAATGGATGAACATGATATAAAATGTATATTTTTTTTTATACAAACAAGCTTTACACCCAAGCAGCTAATGACACTAGTGGAGGCCCACACCCTGTTGGCTCTGTTCCAGGGGCTGGAACCATAATATGCCATTCCTGCATGGCCAAACAGACTCAGCAAGTTAGGATGATCTTTGTACTTAACACATACCCACACACACACCCACACACACTATTGAGTAACTGAACAGTGACTAACATTTCCACATACACAGTCTTATTCTCATATTACATACAATGGAAACAAATTTTAAACTCTAAGGGTGATTCCAGGAATCTATAGACAGTGAACAGTTTAATGATCAAATGGCATTAAATTAAATTATTAAATGGGTTAATACATTGAATGGCAGATTATCTCCCACTCAGTTTATCTTTTCCTACAGAATCACATAGGCACTTACATGATCATATAGAACATGTAGAAATCATTTGACATAATTGGCTCTATTTTTGTCACCTATAAAATGAGATAGCAATACTAGTATGATGAGCCACTGAATTCTTACACCGAGAATGTGTGAACAATTTTTGTACATCTAAACATTCTATGAGGTAAATACCACTAAAATCATTAGTAACATCATGAATGGAGAAGAGGGAGAAGTCCGGAACTATGTATGAATTCTCTCATTGACATACTTTGGTTGGATACATTTGTTTTCAAATTTGTTTCTTTAGGCAACCACTAAATAATAATTCACAGGCTTTAAATCTATAAAGAGGTCAAGAAAGCGACAGAGATTTTTTTTTCATGGTGAGCCCTGCTGTTGCCAGTTTAATCTATGAGTGCTGAGCCAAGGAGATAGAGAATGAACCAGATGTCCAAACAAGAGAAGTCAAGCTACCTAGATCTTGACCTCCATCTGTGTTTTAAACATTATTGATTCCAGATTTAAGGGTTAAAAAGAACAAAGGCCTAAGATATTCTATTCCGATGCATGAGGACATGGTTGGATATTGTCAATGAGCACTCACCATCACACTTGAAGGAACCAAATTGCAAATCAGAATAGAAAGGAAAAGCACTTCTATGACTTTGTCTCTCTGTGTCCCTCTGTCTGTCTGTCTGTCTGTGTCCCTCTCTCTTTCTCTGTCTGTTTTTCTCTTTCTCTCTGTGTGTGTTTCTCTCACCATAAACACACAAGTACTCTTGAAAGATGAGCCATCTCTCTGTACCCTATCATTTATTGTAAAATGATTATAATTTTTTGAAATAATATAAAAGTTCTAAACACTGAGAATTCTATGTAAGCCAATTAAACAAATATTATGGGTACGAGTAAAAGAAAGAGAGAGAGGGGGAATTGCAGAGAAGTGGAAAGAGTGAGCACATAGAAACAGCAAGGGGCCCCGCGCAGGGAGGGAGCCTGCCAGCTTCCCTTCCGCGACCTCTGTTCCCGCGGACTGCGCTGGAGAGACCGGTACCCAGGCTCTCCCCCCATATAACATCACTTGGGACACGGCCTGTTGGGGCTTCCGTCTGTGCCCGAGGGCGGGTTGGCGCTGTGGTCGTCTGGGTGCCAGATCGGCGGGCCATCGTGACCACAGGGTGAGCGGCGCCACGGAGACTGCCCTCCGCCATCTTTGCTCCAGTGACCAGGTAGTTGGGACCGCCAGGCTCAGAGACAGACAGGCATAATATCGCTTCGGTTTCAGGCAGCTTGTGTGTAACCTGCTCCCAGGTGCTGGGCTGATCTGCAGTAACCAGCACGCCAGTTCCGCGGTGGGACCTTCTGCCTGGTGGAGGGACCCCGCGCAGGGAGGGAGCCTGCCAGCTTCCCTTCCGCGACCTCTGTTCCCGCGGACTGCGCTGGAGAGACCGGTACCCAGGCTCTCCCCCCCCCCCGATATAACATCACTTGGGACACGGCCTGTTGGGGCTTCCGTCTGTGCCCGAGGGCGGGTTGGCGCTGTGGTCGTCTGGGTGCCAGATCGGCGGGCCATCGTGACCACAGGGAGAGCGGTGTGAGCGGCGCCACGGAGAGTGCCCTCCGCCATCTTTGCTCCAGTGACCAGGTAGTTGGGACCACCAGGCTCAGAGACAGACAGGCATAATATCGCTTCGGTCTCAGGCAGCTTGTGTGAAACCTGCTCCCAGGTGCTGGGCTGATCTGCAGTGACCAGCGCGCCAGATCTGCTGTGGGACTTCTGCCTGGCAGAGGGACGCCCCCTCCCCCCCCAGGAGAGATCACACACCCCTGCACAGGGCAGGAGCCTGCCAGCCTCCCTTTGGCGACCTCTGCTCCAGGAATCCACTAGGCTGAGCCTTTAGATGTGCAAGGCCTCCCCAATATAAGATCACTTGGGGCAAAGCACATTAGGGCTCCAAAGTCACTCAGGAGCAGGCAGGCCCCAGAAATCGGTGCCAGGGGAATCCTGGTAATCCAGGGGGGGCAGAAATAGCTTTGCAGGCTCACAGGAGGTCCAACCAACAGCCAGTGGCAGCAGGACCAACTAACACCAGAGGTATCCAGATGGCAAAAGGCAAACGTAGGAATGTTACTAACAGTAATCAAAGTAATGTGGGACCATCCGAACCCAACTCTCCAACAGCAGCAAGTCCTGGATACCCCACCACACCCGAAAGACAAGATCTGGATTTAAAAATCACTTCTCATGATGCTATTAGAGGATCACAAGAAGGACACAAATAAATCTCATAAAGAGTTACAGGAGACCATGAATCAACGGTTAGAAGCCCTTACAAAGGAAACACAAAAATCGCTTAGAGAAATGCGGGAGAACATGGATCAAAAGATGGAGGCGCACAAGGAGACAACACAAAAATCGCTTAACGAGATGAATCAACGGGTAGATGCACTCACAAAGGAATCACAAAATTTGCATAAAGAAATGCAGAAGAATATGGGTCAACAGACGGATGCCCATAAGGAGGCAACACAAAAATTGCTTAAAGAAATGAATCAACGGTTAGATGCCCTTACAAAGGAAACACGAGAACTGCTTAAAGAAATGCAGGAGACGATGGATCAACAGATGGAATCCCATGAGGAGGAAACACAAAAATCGCTCAGAGAAATGCAGGAGAACGTGGGTCATCAGGAAGAAATCCTGAAAGAGGTAATGCAAAAATACCTTAAAGAAATACAGGAAAATACAAACAAACAAGTGAAGGATCTCAGCAAATCCATCCAGGAACTAAAAAAGGAAGTAGAAACAACTAAGAAATCACAAAGGGAGACAACTTTGGAGATAGAAAACCTTGGGAAGAAATCAGGAGTCATAGATGCAAACATCAACAATAGAATACAAGAGATGGAAGAAAGAATCTCAGGTGCTGAAGATTCCATAGAAAGCATCGACTCAACAGTCAAAGAAAATGCAAAATGCAAAAAACGTGTAACCCAAAACATCCAGGAAATCCAGGACACAATGAGAAGACCAAACCTAAGGATTATAGGTATAGATGAGAGTGAAGATTTGCAACTTAAAGGGCCAGTAAACATCTTCAACAAAATTATGGAGGAAAACTTCCCTAACTTAAAGAGAGAGATGCCGATGAACATACAAGAAGCCTACAGAACTCCAAACAGACTGGACCAGAACAGAAATACCTCCCGTCACATAATAATCAAAACACCGAATGTTCTAAACAAAGAAAGAATACTAAATGCAGTAAGAGAAAAGGGCCAAGTAACATACAAAGGAAGACCTATCCGAATCACATCAGACTTCTCACCAGAGACTATGAAAGCCAGAAGATCCTGGGCAGATCTCATGCAGACACTAAGACAGCACAAATGCCAGCCTAGACTACTATACCCAGCAAAACTCTCAATCACCATAGATGGAGAGACCAAGATATTCCATGATAAAACCAAATTTTCACAATATCTTTCCACAAATCCAGCCCTGCAACGGATAATAGGTGGAAACCTCCAATACAGGGAGAGAAACAACACCCTGGAAAAAATGAGATAATAACCTTCTTGAATCAAACCCAAAAGTAGATAACCACTCAAACATAAAGATAGCGTCAAGAATGGCAGATGGCAATAATCACTATGCCTTAATCTCTCTTAATATCAATGGTCTCAATTCCCCAATTAAAAGACATAGACTAGCAGACTGGATACGTAAACAGGACCCAGCATTTTGCTGCATGCAGGAAACGCACCTCAGTGTCAAAGACAAACACTACCTCAGAGTAAAAGGCTGGAAAACAATTTTACAAGCAAATGGCCCCAAGAAACGAGGTGGAGTAGCCATCCTAATATCGGATAAAATTGATTTTCAACCCAAAGTCATCAAAAAAGACACAGAAGGACACTACATACTGATCAAGGGAAAAATCCACCATCAAGAACTCTCAATCCTGAATATCTATGCTCCAAATGCAAGGGCACCCTCATTCGTAAAAGAAACTTTACTAAAACTCAAAGCACACATCGCACCGCACACAATAATAGTGGGTGACTTCAACACCCCGCTCTCTGAAATGGATCGTTCAGGAAAGCAGAAACTAAACAGGGACACAGTGAATCTAATTGAAGCCTTGGACCAAATGGAACTAACTGATATATATAGAACATTTCATCCTAGAGCTAAAGAATACACCTTCTTCTCAGCTCCTCATGGTACCTTCTCCAAAATTGACCATATAATTGGTCACAAATCAGACCTCAACAGATACAAGAAGATAGAAATAATCCCATGCCTCCTATCAGATCACTATGGAATAAGGGTGGTCTTCAATGGCAACAAAAACAAAAGAAAACCCACGTACACATGGAGGCTGAACAATGCTCTACTCAATGATAACTTGGTCAAGGTGGAAATAAAGAAAGAAATCAAAGACTTTTTGAAAGTTAATGAAAATGAAGGCACAACATACCCTAACTTATGGGACACAATGAAAGCAGTGCTAAGAGGAAAATTCATAGCCCTGAATGCCGCCAAAAAGAAACGGGAGACAGCATACACTAACAGCTTAATGGCACACCTGAAAGCCCTGGAACAAAAAGAAGCAAATACACCAAAGAGGAGTAGAAGGCAGGAAATCATCAAACTCAGGGCTGAAATCAATCAAGTAGAAACAAATAAAACCATACAAAGAATCAACAAAACGAGGAGTTGGTTCTTTGAGAAAATCAACAAGATAGATAAGCCCTTAGCCAGACTAACCAGAGGGCACAGAGATAGTATCCAAATTAATAAAATCAGAAACGAAAAGGGAGAGATAACAACAGAAACTGAGGAAATTCAAAAAATCATCAGATCCTACTACAAAAACCTGTATTCAACACAACTAGAAAATCTTGAGGAAATGGACAATTTTCTTGACAGATACCAAGTACCAAAATTAAATCAGGATCAAATAGACCATCTAAACCGTCCTATAACCCCTGAAGAAATAGAAGTTGTCATTGGAAGTCTTCCAACCAAAAAAAGCACAGGTCCAGATGGTTTTAGTGCAGAATTCTATCAGACCTTCAAAGAAGACCTAACACCAATACTCTTCAAACTGTTCCACAAAATAGAAACAGAAGGAACACTACCCAACTCGTTCTATGAAGCCACAATTACACTAATACCAAAAGCACACAAAGATCCGACAAAGAAAGAGAATCTCAGGCCAATCTCTCTTATGAATATCGATGCAAAAATACTCAATAAAATTCTTGCCAACCGAATCCAAGAACACATCAAAACGATCATTCACCACGATCAAGTAGGCTTCATCCCAGGGATGCAGGGATGGTTCAATATAAGGAAATCCATCAATGTAATCCACTACATAAACAATCTCAAAGAAAAAAACCACATGGTCATCTCATTAGATGCTGAGAAAGCATTTGACAAAATTCAGCATCCTTTCATGCTAAAGGTCTTGGAAAGATCAGGAATTCAAGGCCCATATCTAAACATAGTAAAAGCAATTTACAGCAAACCAGTAGCCAGCATCAATCTAAACGGAGAGAAACTTGAAGCAATCCCACTAAAATCAGGGACTAGACAAGGCTGCCCTCTCTCTCCATATCTTTTCAATATAGTACTTGAAGTTCTAGCTAGAGCAATTAGACAAGAAAAAGAGGTCAAAGGGATACAAATTGGAAAGGAAGAAGTCAAACTATCACTATTTGCAGACGATATGATAGTATACATAAGCGACCCAAAGAACTCCACCAGAGAACTCCTACAGCTGATAAACGACTTCAGCAAAGTGGCCGGATATAAAATCAACTCAAGCAAGTCAGAAGCCTTCCTATACTCAAAGGATAAGCAGGCTGAGAAAGAAGTAAGAGAAATAATACCCTTTACGATAGCCACAAACCATATTAAGTATCTTGGCGTGACGCTAACCAAACAAGTGAAAGATCTGTATGACAAGAACTTCAAGTCTCTGAAGAAAGAAATTGAAGCAGACCTCGGAAGATGGAAAAATCTGCCATGCTCATGGATTGGCAGGATTAATATAGTAAAAATGAGCATCTTACCAAAAGTAATACACAGATTCAATGCAATCCCCATCAAAATCCCAACTCAATTCTTCATAGAGTTAGAAAGAGCAATTCAAAAATTCATCTGGAATAACAGAAAACCCAGAATAGCTAAAACTATTCTCAAGAGTAAAAGAACCTCTGGGGGAATCAGTATCCCAGACCTCAAGCTGTACTACAGAGCAATAGTGTTAAAAACTGCATGGTATTGGTACAGTAACAGACATGTAGATCAATGGAACAGAATTGAAGACCCAGAAATGAATCCACACTCCTATGGTCACTTGATCTTTGACAAAGGAGCTAAAACCATCCAGTGGAAAAAAGATAGCCTTTTCAACAAATGGTGCTGGCTCAGCTGGAGGTCAACATGCAGAAGAATGCAAATTGACCCATCCTTATCTCCTTGCACTAAGCTCAATTCTAAGTGGATCAAAGATCTCCACATAAAACCAGACACACTGAAACTAATAGAAGGGAAACTAGGGAAGAACCTTGAACATATGGGCACAGGGGAGAATTTCCTGAACAGAACTCCAATAGCTTATACTCTAAGATCAAGAATAGACAAATGGGACCTCATTAAATTACAAAGTTTTTGCAAGGCAAAAGACACCGTCAAAAAGACAAAGCGGCAACCAACTAACTGGGAAATGATCTTTACCAACCTTACATCCGACAGAGGGCTAATATCCAAGATATACAAAGAACTCAAGAAGTTAAACTCCAGAGAGGCAAGTAACCCTATTAAAAAATGGGGTACAGAGCTCCACAAAGAGTTCTCACCTGAAGAATATCTAATGGCTGAGAAGCACCTAAAGAGATGTTCATCATCCTTAGTCATTAGGGAAATGCAAATCAAAACAACCCTGAGATTCCATCTCACACCAGTCAGGATGGCTAAGATCAAAAACACAGGAGACAGCAGTTGTTGGCGAGGATGTGGAGAAAGAGGAACACTCCTCCACTGCTGGTGGAATTGCAGGCTGGTACAACCACTCTGGAAAGCAGTCTGGCGGCTCCTCAGAAAACTGGGCATGACACTTCCGGAGGATCCGGCTATACCACTCCTGGGCATATACCCAGAGACTTTACCTGCATGCAATAAGGACACATGCTCCACTATATTCATAGCAGCCTTATTTATAATAGCCAGAAGCTGGAAAGAACCCAGATGTCCCTCAACGGAGGAATGGATTCAGAAGATGTGGTATATTTACACAATGGAATACTACTCTGCAATTAAAAACAATGAATTCACGAAATTCCTAGGCAAATGGTCAGAACTTGAAAATATCATCCTTAGTGAGGTAACCCAATCACAAAAGATCACACATGGTATGAAGTCACTGATAAGGGGATATTGACCCAGAATCTCAGAATACCCTAGACACAATCAGCATATCAATAGATTTCTAAAAAGATGGAAGGAGAGACCCCTGGTCCTGGAAAGACTGGATGTAGGGGAACGCCAGGACAGAGTAATGAGAGGGGGTTGAACGGAGAAAAGAGGGAGGGAAGGGGGCTTATGGGACTTTCGGGGAGGGAGGAAACGGGAAAGGGGAAGTGATTTGGAATGTAAATTAAAAAAATAAAATTAAATTAAATTAAAAAAAAAAAAAGAAACAGCAAGGGGCTCACAGTGATGATTCCATTTAAGTTGATCTTTTAATAGACATATCCCAGAGGGATCCAGAGAATTACTGAGAGACTTGACATTATTATTCAGAGAACATTTGGAATTAGCACCATCTTCATTGTTGAAATTCTCCCTGGAATTGTTTGCACACACCTTGATGTTGATGCACTAAGGCGTGATTACTTCCTTTAATGTATTGCAGGATAGCTAAATTAAAGGTGTTTCTGGATTTTGACTCAATCAAATAGGCAATTTTTGTGTGATGCTGCAGTCCTGGGTGGTTCTAGTATTTCTCCCAAAAGTTTATCATATTTGTGTAAAAATACACTATGTGAGCTATGTGCAAGTATCAATTTGGCTTAATTGGGTATGATGATCTCCAACCCTAATCATAAATAGTTTTCAAAGTGTGCCAATGTATCCAAGTACCCAGAAGCAGCAGGAAAAGTATCTGCTGTAGGCAACCATACTCAGAAGTAGACAATGTCTCTTAGGAAAATGGAGAGTAGTAAAGAAGAAAGCTGGACAATGCGATATGAAATTCATGTTCTTTTCCTACATAGCTGGCAGACTTGATTCAGAAAAGTAAAACACAAAGGAGAGAAGTCACCTTTAATAGTGTGGCTTCCCGTCAGAATCCCACCTGTCTATCAGATGTGTATGGCTTTTTCTTTTATAGATAGTACACTCAGGAACCTGCTCCAGGATATCAGCTAAGAAGTATTGCAACAGTGTCTTGCTGGGCAAGAAGATATGCCAGTCAGCCTGTGGGAACCTTAATTGGTGCTGCTATATATTCCTGTACCATTCTTGTAAGACAAAGAGGGAAAGAGGAGCTGTAACTCACGTCAGTGCTGGGAAGTACAGATCACACATCTAGCTCTAAGGAGCTGTACCACTCCAAAATTGCCTCTTTTCAATGTACATGTTTTACAGCGTGCATATCCCTTCTCAGAAATTGCTCTCTGAGTACTAAGTTTTGAAGAGGTAAGATTTAATTTCCATTAAGTACTAGAATCATCACGCAGTGGTCAAGCTCACTGCCGCTTTCTAACATATAGTCCTAGGAGGATAGACAAATTAAATAAGAGAACAGAAAAATAAATATTTACTTAGGATTCTGGCAATTATTCTAACTGGACAAGGAACAGTCTTTCCGTAAGAGAGGATCATGAGTGGCTTACATTATATTTATGGTTCTGAGAACTTCTCTAGGAGCAGATGGCTTAACTACTTCTAGAAAAATGAAAAAAGTAAAACCATGGGAGATCAAGAAAAAGAGATCACCCTATGCAGAGATCTCATGCTTGGAAAAACCTTAGTGGGGGAAATAGGAGAAGCAGACTATGCCCCATAAGTAACTTGAAAAAAAAAGGAGGGGGAGGAGGCTGCATCTTGTGGGTCGTCCAGCTTCAGGCTTATAGGACTTTCCCTTATATTTAAGGACTAACCCTTAAATAAAGAGTTGCATCCAAGAATTTAAAATACCCAATTGCCATACAAGATAATTCTAACTTGGGTGAACAGATTGCTGTAGGGCAAGGAATGAAGGTAGGCTCACTGGGAAGCCCTGTGATCTTTTGCCAGGAAAACAATTATGGCTTAAATTAGGGTGGTATCCACTGAGATTAAAAAAAAAAAGCAAAAACAAAGAACAGACTCGATGTAACATTTTGTAGGAAGTTGAGAGATGTATGGATAATTAATTGAATGAGAGGGGTGCAAGGTTGTACAATTATTGTGTTAGTGTTTCCTGGGAGATGTGAACAAGTATTTCTTCACCCCAGATAGAGCATGAGCAACAGATGGAAGAAACTATTCCACCCAGGTACCTTGCTGAACGACTGAGTTTATTGGGCTCATTTAGGAGTGTGCTAGTGACATAAGCAATAACATCAATGAAAAGTTGCACCCTAGGATCAATAATGGCTACTCTAAAACTATATAGAAGCAGTTCTACCTTCAGATAACCTACTCTCTTTAGTCCCTAGTACCTCCCAAGACCAATTCTACAGCTAAGGCAAAAAGGGGAAGGGATCATAGCAGGTACTGAGTATCTGGCTCTCAGGTGAAAGCCTAAGGCTCTCCCCTACCTCCTGTTTGTGTGAGGGAAAGTTAAACTACAGCTTTAACCTGGAGAGCCTCTTGTGGGTAATCATACCTGCTCTTGTTGAGACAGCAATTAGTCTATAGATGGTGTTCTACAGCAAGAATATCATTAATGGTTTCCCACCTCCTGATAAGGAGCTCTTGATTTGGATGACCCCAGCTCCTGGTTATGTAGCAATGTCATCCACAGATTGGGTAGTAAGAAGTTAGAATGAGCTTTGAAAATTTGTTTTCAACATTCAACAGGCTGAACTCATAGCAAAAGAGAGATCCAATTTTATATTAAATATTATTAGCAACTATTTCCTGTGTGGTTTTCTTTTCTTTCTTTTTTATTATTGTTGTTGGTAGTTCTAGGGATAGAATCTAGGACTTTGTTCTTACTAGACAAACACTCAACCACTGTGCTGTACCACCAGCCTGATCTTCTATGTGACTCATGTAGGAGATACTGGATGTGATCCTTGATAGTTGCTTTAACCTGTTTGTGCTTCTACGAAAGTACACCATACAATGGGTAATTTATAATTTATGAAAAACAGAAACTTACTACTCATCGTCTGGAGGCTGGGAACTCCACGTTCAAGGCACAAATAAATTCGTTGTCTAATGAGGGTATTGTCTGACTCTAAGATCGTACATCATTGCTGAAATATACAAAGAAGAGATGTTATAGCCACATGTGGTAGGAGGTAGTGAGGACAGTGCTGCATGAAACTTCTTTAAAAGGGATCTTAACCCTTGTTCCGATAGTGTTGTCAGTCTGACAGGAAGGATCCTGAAATATTTGAGAGACTGGGTTTAGGCATGCTTGTGGGAAATTAGTTGAGGTGTAAAAACCAGCTTGTTGCAGATGGCACCATTCCCTGGACTATATAAATGGATAGAGGGAAATGAACAGCGGCAGGTGTTTATTGCTTTCTGTTCCTGATTATGGATGCAATGTGGTCACCTCTCTCAAGTTCCTGCCACTGTGACTTTTCTGCTGTAATGAACTGTGTAACTGAAACCATAAGGCAAAAATAAATGTTTTCTCCTTTAAGATGCTTTTTTTGAATATTTTATCATAATGACAAAAGAACACACTGAGACAGCCCATTCACAAGGGAAATGATCCCACATTCTTCATTGCTCATATAATGACACTGTCTTAGTTACTGTATTATTGCTATGAAGAGATACCATGACCAAGGCAACTCTTATAAAGGAAAGCATTTAACTAGAGTCTTGTTTACAGAGAGACAAAGAGAGACAGAGACAAGGAGATAGAAAGGCAGAGGCAGAGGGAGAGACTGGCAAGACCTGGGATAGGTTTTTGCAATCTCAAGGCCCAGCCCCAGTGATATGCCTCCTCCAAGGTCACATCTCCTCATCTTTCCTAAATGGTTTCACCAACTGAGGAGTAGCACGCAAATATATGATCCTATGAAGTCTATTCTCATTCAAACCACCACAAACACCATTTCTTAACATTATTCTATTGGCCATTAAATTTAACTGAATTTGGGAGGAGAATCATCCAAATAAAGACACCAAAGCTAACCATGCGAAGGCTTCCTGGAAGATATGATGCATAAAATGTAATTTGTAGAGTAGGACAAATGTATACAGATAGAATTAACCGGACACTGGGTGCATTTTCACAAAATGTTACCTGTATATAAGAGATAACATGTTTGGCCTAAGAGGAGGGACAGATATTAAAATTGCATAGGGAGTCAGCTGATGAGCATTATGGAGAGAGGAGAGAGAGAAAGAGGAAGAGAGAGAGATTACAGAGGTGAAATGTGAAATGCATATTTAGGGATATGCTTTAATTTTTATTTCAAGTAGTGCTCTCTCTTGACATGAGATGAGATAAATTGGGGGAAAGGTCAAGTCAGATCTCTAGAAATCCAATTTTAAAGCTTTTATATTTCCATTTTTCAGTGAAAACTGGGTTTGACATGGAGCAATGGCATTAGAAAGGATAAAATAAGATGGTTTGAAGATTAAATGAGAAAAGACATATGATGTTCTCAGCACAGTTTTTCCACGTATCTCTACAGAGGAAATGAGAATTATCATTTCAGTATTTGCTCCTGCTCAATGATCCACTGGGAAACCTGTACTCTTCCAACACTAAAGGCTCCTGTTAATTATGGAAGTCCTGTGATCTCTGAAGAGTACCATTTCTGTTTTTAAATGATAGGTCAGTTTTATAAATAAATATTAATAATTCAGTTCCTCAGTTAAGCAAATTTTGTTGTGTCTGGATGGGGTGATACTGCTAATGAATTCTCTTTCTCTAAGACCTCTCTTCACATCACCTCTAGTCATTAGTGGTCTCGCCTTCACAACATGCCCATTCATGTATTGGAGGAAAAAAATGGAAGCCAAAAGTTCCCTTACCACCTACACTTAGGAGACCAATAACCAATCATATTTCCCTTACAGTAAGTCAAAGCCAGTTACAAGACCAGATTGAAGTCAGATAGAAAGAGATTTGAACCTGTTTCTCATGTGAGATAACATATTTTATCCTGGGGCTGGGAAGAATTGCTGATATCCATCCACATTAATCAGGGTTCTCTAGAGGAAAAGAACTGATAGAATAAATATATATGTTATCTATTTAGAATGGTTTACAGCTTATGGTCCAGCTGTCTGCCAACAAAATCAAAACAAAACAAATCTAAAAAAAACATTAGACATCAACAAGGCTGAATGTCTCATCTGATCTTCAGTATATGCAAGAATTCCTAAAAAAAGTAGTCTCTCCATCTGACTTGCCAGTGAGAGGAAGGCAAGCAGGTGAAAAGCAAAAGCTTCCTTCTTCTGTGTCATAGCCTACCAACTAAAGGTGTGGCCCAGATTCTGTTTGGATCTTCCCACAGCATAAGATCTGGATTACAGATGGGTCTTCCCACTTCAAATGATTTAATTAAGAAAAATTCCTCACAGGTGTACCCAGCCTCTTGGGTTTTGCTTAATCCCAGATGTATAGTCAATTTGACAACCAAGAACAGACCTGGCATCATGCCTAGGGACCATATTAGTTCCACAGCAATTAAGGAGCATTCTTGATACAGCATTTTTGGTTTTATATTTCTCTTTCCTCTTTCATCTGATTCTGCAAGCAAGTGTTGCTTGCTCACATGATGTCTTAAATATATCTGCCACTGAGCTCTGAGTGATTTAGTGATTGCTTTTCTTCCTTTATTTGGAGAAAATACAAAACTACAGTTACTGGAAATATGATTCATTTTCCTACAGCAAATAATATTCAAGATTATGGTGTTCGTTTGCTTTTTTGCATTCTAAGTATCTCTATTAACTCCTGGATATTTTTCAAGCAAATGGTTGTGTATCTGCATGACTGTGTCTGCTTATTTTGTGTTCAACCAACCTGTGAGAGCAGCAGGTGTAGATAGTCTGCCAGTTTATACTAAGGCATTTGGTTAGACTTTTGTTGGAACCTGGCATAATGTGTTCCCTTTTTTACTCTGTTCCTTTAAAGTTGAGGATCAGCCTAGCAAGATGGCTCAGTTGGTAAAAGTGCATGTTATCCATGCCCAGTGACCTGAGTTCAATCCCTGGAACCCATGGAAGAAAGGCAGAATTTGACTCTCAAAAGTGTCCTTGGACATTCACATACCTGTTCACACACTACACACTACACACACACACAAAGAGAGAGAGAGAACACGTGCACATGCATGTGTACACACATAATAATCACAATAAAATAAAGTTAATTTTTTTTAAAAGATTGAGTTTGGGGTTTTAGCAAACTGGGGAATAATCCACAACTGTATCATAGAATTTCACCAGCAGGACACTTGTCCTATTAATTCAATTCAAAGCTTCCTTCTAATTTGATTTTTTATGTTGCTCAAAGTCATGGCACAGTAAATTTTCATGATTTTTTTCCTTCAGTGGTGTCTGCCTTAGGTGAAAAATACATTCTATTATCCAAACTGGGACCCATTATTGCATAGAAAGGAATTGCTTATTAAAATAATATGTCAGCACAAATAAGACAGTGTACTGGGGCATTCTCCATAAAACAAACTACCGGTCACCCAAGTGATACTTTGCTTAGCATAATGGTAGCCAGTGTGTCTTCAGTTCCCTGGTTCTCCTATGGCCAAACTGCTGGGTCTAGCATGGCTTTAGCAGGAACAATGTCATTCTGTCTGCACCAAGGCATTGAGAAGTATTAATATTCCATGGGAGTTGCTCTCAGTGAAATGTCATTCGCTGTTCCATTGAGCTTAATGTAACCCCCTTGAAATATATAACTCTGACAATGACTGGTCAAAAATTCAGTCTCATTTAAAGGGACTTTGGAACAGTTCTAATTTGCCTTTGGATACAGATTCCCTACATCATAAGCTCATGGGCAGTAGTAACTCTAAAATGGGATCCACTTCTATTGAGGAAGTGTCTGCAGATTTTGCCTCTGCTGTGCATGAGTACACTTCTCAGTCTTCCTGGATGACTTTGCTGATAAATGGAGAAATTGCCATTGTTTACTTTTACAGGTTTTGTTTCTCCTTCCAGTCGGTATCAAGCAAGTCAAATGCTCAATAACTGTGTTATAACTAACTAACTATAAATAACATAACTAATGATTTATGTTCTCACTCTTGAATTAAAACAAAATAGGGGGAAAGGCTGGGTCCAGCATGGTCTTTGTGGGGACAGAATGACATGGTTCCTGACCCTGGGACAGGGCCAGTGGGCGTGGGCCTCCAAGAGGGTTGATGGCTGCTGTAGGCATAAGGTTTGTTTGTATTATTATTATTTATTATTATTATATATTACATTCTTCCTTTTTTATTTTATTTTTATTTATTTATTTACAATCCAGATTTTATGTGCCCCTGTCCACCCTATGACTGTTCCACATTCCATACCTCCTCCTCACCCTCCTGATTCCACAAGGATGTCCCCACCCCAACCCCCCACCCCACTTGACCTCTAAACTCCCTGGAGCCTCCAGACTCTTGAGGGTTAGGTGCATCTTCTCTGATTGAACACAGACCAGGCAGTCCTCTGCTGTATATGTTGAGTCCTCATATCATCTGGTACATGTTGCCTGTTTGGTGGTCCAGTGTTTGAGAGAGCTCCAGGTCCAGACATTCTTCCTTTGAGGAATGTCTTTCCTGTTAATGTTAATGATTCTATGATAGTTAAAAACAGCATGAGTCCAGGAATGGAGGGTGTGGCTATTGTCTCAGGAAAATGGAAAACACTGGGACCTTCAGGACAGCCTTTAAGGTTGTGGAAAAGAACTCTAAAAACACAAGTTCATAAATATATAAATTTTCAACCATGCAAAAATATTGGGATGCAATATAAATTATGAGGGGTTTCATGGATCTAAAGGAACAATAGCAGCCTTGCTGAAAGTCAACTGGTCTTAAAGATACTAAGGTAGTGGGATAAAGAGATTTAGGGTGTGGAGATTGTAGTAGATCCCATTCAGTTAAGCTTTTTTGTTTGCACTCCCTGAGTTCAGGGTTGGCCTAGGACAGAGCAAGGTTAGGCCCATGTGATAGAAATGGTAATTTCAGGATGGGGTCCCACCCAGCTAATTTATTGTCTGTGCTTAACAGAGTCAGACAGATCTTTGAATTCTTTTACATTAAAAAAAAAAGTATGTCCTTCCTGTCTTCTAAGAATTAAGGGCCTTGAGTCATGGGATGTTTATTCATAGGATAATCAGGAGGAAACCAGGAATAAATGACTGGATTTATATGTAAAATAAAAGACTGGGCTTATGATTTGCAAGAGATGTGGTATCCGGAATTTTTTTAGAATAGTAAGAGAGAACTGCCTCCAGAACTGTCTCAAGAAAAACATCAAGAGAAAGCAGATCAGAGAGAAAGAAAGCTGAACAGAGAGAAAGCAAGATGGAAAGCTGTCTCAAGCAGAGCATAGACTGCCACCTTCTACCCATGATTTGACTTCCAGTTGTTTGTTTTTGCTGATCCCAGACACCCCTTCCTCAGAAATCTTCTCCAAGCTGATGCTAGTCCTTGGCACCAAACCACCATCTACAGTACACACACACACTGGTAGATTAGAGGTCACACTCTATGGGAACTAAGCTATGCCAGTCTCTTAGGAGAAACCACCCTGGAATGATTCACTGGCTCATGCTTTTTCTTCATACTTCTTACTAGTGTGAATCCATGAGGAGGAAAAGCACCCAAGCTGACTTCCTGTGTTTCATTCCTGAGCTCTTTAAATTTCTTACACTCCTCCTTTCCCAACATTCCTTGTTCTATTCAGTAGATTGAATGCTAGTTATTAGTTGACCTTCTGAGCAATGAGATCAGATATCAATAGTGGTGCAAATGTCAACACAGAAAACAATTCTTTTTGAAATAGTAAAACTAGAAAACAACACTATCTGTTGAGCATGCAGCATCTCCCATTCCCAACAGGTACATAGTGAGAGCTGTTGTCTTTGTTCTAGTAAGTGATAAAATAAAAATTCCCTAGTATTTTATGCTGGGATTAAAGAACAGTACTATAAAGAGATTTTCTATTCTGTTTTTTTTTATGGTGTGAATGGTGTCTGAGTAACTCTGTTTTCTACTTGAAGCCAGATGGTCCAATGGGCCAAGTCTCATAGTGATGAAATTTATGAATCTGGTCATTAATGCACATTTGGTCCCTATAATAGCTGCATATAAATGACTTTACTTGGAAACATCACTCATTTTTATCAAAGGGCTGCACAAGAGCTTCATCGTGCTTGTTTTAAAACCAACGGCTGTTATAAATGAAGTTTTACAGTCTCCTAATCATTTTCTTCTGGCAAATTGCAATTCAATTTTCTTCAGCTAAATAAAATAACAATCAAAAATCATGAATCCATTGATGAATAGGTAGAGAGATGGGCAAGGGAACAGATTAATGAGTAAATGAGAGTAACGAAATCTTAGTGGTAAAATTTAAATGTTGAGTATATGGGAATTGATGCACTGTAAATTTCTTACAACTTTTCAAACTGTTTGAAAATTTACATAATAAAATATTGAGATAAAATTACTTAATGGTTTCAATTAAAAGCCAAGGGATAAAGGAAATGTTTTTAGGTTACCCTCCTTTTTACCCTATTAGGATAACTAAACTTGAGTAGGACAAGAGTTAAGCATAGAAACAGCACTGATTCAGGAACTCACCCATCATATGTTGTCAAGTGCAGGCGGACACAAGGGAGCTGGAAACCAACTTTGTCATCCTGGTTACCTTGGAGAATGCATTGCTTCTCCCTGCACAAATGCCATGGTCCTGAAAGACATCTATGGGGTCTAAGTTATTGTTGCTAACATGACCTACTAATATTTGGTGTAGAACTTAAAGAGAAATGTTGTGAGTTTAGAGATGAATTTTGGAATATTTTCTCTTTTTTTTTTATAACTAAATCTTTTAGCTGGATGGTTTAAATGGGAAAAGGGGGATAACCTAAAGGCTTTTAGCTATGAACTGACACAGGTCCTTAGCTATGAGTTTCACTTAATACAGCGAAATAGCAGCTGTAGATTGTCTGTCATAGCCCCTTTCATTACTGTCTTCCTGTTCCTATACTGTTCTGTGCAGAGAATCCACCTACACCAATTTAAAATGTGTGGTATAAATGGGAATAATAAGAATGAAAATAAGAAATATTACTTTAAACCTAGCAGGAATAATGATCCAAGAAAAAATGGGATTATTTTATGAAACCATTCTTTGTATTTGTATTAGCTAGCTTTCCATAGCTTTGACCAAAATAACTGACAGGCAGACTTAAGGTGTAGAGCTACTTATTTTAGCTTGTGGTTACATGGTTTTCATCTTCAGCCATCTATCTCCAATATTAGGGACTTGTTGAGCCATTGTAGTTTATGTGATCTTTGGTACAGTATCTGAGGGCAGATAGGTAGAAGTTAGGCAAGGAACCCGATGCTAAAGGGAAACTGACAGTGATGGGGAAGATAATAGTCCTCACCCTTTGACTTTTAAATATAAAGCCAGAAGACTTTCTCCAGTAAGCAAGAACAGATGGAATAGTTCTTCAATGACATTTTTGTTGAGAAATCAGGGACAGAAAGATATGATCCCTGGACCTAGAAAGCTAACTCAGCAGTTAAGAGCACTTATTGTTCTTGCAAGGAGACTCTAGTATCCACATGGCTAAGCACAACCATCTGTAACCCCAGTCCCCGGGGATCTAACGCCCTCTTCTGGCTTCACTGGACATGCACTTGCTGCACTTACATGCATGCCAGCAAAACACTCATGTGCATAAAATAAACCTAAAATAAATAAATAAATACATAAATAAATACATAAATAAATAAATATGAAATTCAGCTAACCAGTAAAACTTAATTTAGAAAGTTAAAGAGCTATGCAGAGTAAACGGAACCAGGACTAGAGGCACACACCTGCAGTCTCAGTGCTCAGGAGGAGAGGTGTGAGGATGGGTCCAGTGTGTGAGGTTTATCTGAACTATAGAGTGAGGCACTCTCCAAAACTCAAAATTGTGGCAGTCACCCTGAGGTGGAGCACTTGCCTAGCAAGCACAAGGCGTTGATTATGACCTCCAGAGTGGAGACACGTTGGGGAAGGTATGACAATGAAAAAAATGTGCTCACATATGAAAGATGGGTTTTTAACCAAGTTGAATATAGACATTTTAAGCTTAGCAATTAAAAAGTAATAAATTGGAGTTCCAGGACAGCCAGAACTACACAGAGAAACCCTGTTTCTAAAAACAAAACAACAAAAGCAAACAAACAAAAATTGAAGGTCTCCATCACATCCCTCCCATCTGAGCTCAGGGAATTCCAAGGAAGAAGAAGAAAGACTGTAAGAGCCAGAAGGAACAGAGGACACCTGGAAAACAAGGTCATCTGAAGCAACAGAGACTAAAGCTGCAAGCAAGGAATCTACACAGGTCTGCACCAGGCCCTCTGCGTACATATTGTAGCTATTAGCTTAGTGTTTTGATGGGACTCCTGGCTGTGAGAATGAGTGGGTCCCTGACTCTTGTGCCTGCTCTTGTGACTCATTTCCTTCTGTTGGGTTTCCATGTCTAACTTTAATATTTTTTCCTTCATCTTATATTTTATTTTGTCATGTTTCATTGTTATCTCTTAGAGACTTCTTGTTGTTGTTGTTGTTCTGATTTTTGGGGGGGTCTTTTTTGTTTGTTTGTTTAATAAGAGATGGAAAGGGAGTGGATCCAGAAGTGAGGGGAGGTGGGAGGAACTGGGAGGAGTAGAAGAAGGAGGAACTATAATCAACATATATTATATGAGAAAATAATCTATTTTCAATAAAAGAAAAACTAACATAATTTATAAATTAATGTAGGAGACGGAGTATAAAGAAAAGTATAGTAGGGCTGGAGACATGGCCCCTGATTAAAAGTGCTTTCCATTCCAGCAGAGGATCTAAGTCCTGTGGCTCAGAGCTGCCTAGAATTCCAACACCCCATAATCTGACACCCTCGGCTGGCCTGTATGAGCACCAGCAGACACTTGCATATACACCCAAACAGACACATGCACATACACATACACATACACACAATTAAACATAAATCTTGTATAAACGAGCTGTACCACTTTCTGTATCCCTCATAGTAAAAACAAAGAAATATTGTCTATTGTTGAAATAAATACCTTTTATAATCGCATATTTACTTCTATTCAAAAATAATCTTAAAAGGTTTGTTTGATTTTATGTATATGGGTATCTTGCCTGTATTTATGTCTGTGCACCACATATATACAGTACTCATAGAGCCAAAGGAGGGTTCTGGGTCCTCTGGCACTAGAATACAGATGGTGGTTAGCTACCAAATGGGTGCTGGGAAACAAACCCAGAATCTCTGAAAGAACAGCCAGTTCATTTAGGCACCGAGCCATCTCCCAGTCTGTGACTCTAAATTTTTAATTAAGACTGCTTTCTTGTTTCTTTTTAATTTTGATATATTCAGAAAATAAATAACCCATGCTTAAGAAAGCCCACATACAGAATCCTATAGAATAACTTTAACATCACTGAAGTTCTTGTCTACTCTCATGTGCAGAAGCCCAGAGCTGTTCAAATCACTGTTACCCAGAGGTGGTAATGGTTATATTTGCCTTGATTCTGAGTTTTGGACGATTTTTATATTTTACTTTTCTAAATTGATTGTTAAAAGTATTACTTACTGTTTTCAGAAATTATAGTAATACCTTTTTATACGTCGTGCTGCTATCAAAGGTCTCAAAATGACTTTGGGTCTAATTTCCTGAACTCATCTATGCCGGCAGCTCATTTGTGCGTGGCCATTTGCTTTGGCTGGATGTCCATGTGTGAGCTGTTAAGATAGCAAAATCAATGAAATGGGCAATTTCTTATTGTTTAATTATCTAAGTCACAAACTGACACCCAGAAAATTTATTTTAAAATGACACATTTTATTTTCATCCTTGAAATGGTTGGGGACTTTTGTTGGTTTGTAAATTTATGTCTGAATTCATTTTCTCCATGTCACCAGACTGTAAATGCTTCCTGGACATAGAGTTGCAGTCCAGACAGCTAGCTGCTCAGGAGGCTTATACCACACATGCTCCTGTGAAGGACCGGCATTTAAAGTGTGATTGGAATATTTGTAAACCACATTATGTTTTTGCATGATGACCTTCTCACCAATATGTTTGTGTAATTTTGATGTTAGTGGATTAGCTTTGTGTTGTTAAGGTAGAAAAATGTGCTACTAGGAGGTAATTACTGTAAAGCTATTTAATTATTGATTCCTTCGACATAGCAGGCTTGACATTTTGCAGATATAATGAAGGAAAAGATTATGCATTAACAGATGAGAATGGAATAAATGCACATTTTAAAGGAAATCATAATTCATTTTAATAGATATGCAGTAATTATCCAGGAAGTGTGACTGCTTTCTTCATAAATGGTATTAACTATTCAAATTAAAATGATAGAAGTATACTATGTATGAATATTATGAGGGTGTTTAGAACCCTAGCATTGGCATAAGGACACATAAAGACTTCATGTTTACTGATACCTTTTCTGTAGCCTCTCTCTTCATCACCCTTTATCAAAAGCACGCTTTATTCTGAAGTGTTTATAGTAGCTTTCGCTTCATTCTTCACTTAGAAAAACATTTTTTATTTTGTGTGCATGTCTAATAGCTTTAAATAAACACTGCTACTACTTCTCCCCTTGAAGTCAATAGCTGCATTTTAGGCTGAAGGAAAGATCAGCTCAAGGCTTCACTGCTGAGCACCTGCTTTTTGTTACTGTTTTATCAGCCTTTCTGGTTTCTGCTGCAGTGAATGCGTACCACCTTAGGACATGGTAATGAGCCCTTAAAATGACAAAAAGAAGTGCTTATATGTCCAAAAGTGCTTCAGTTTGAAGAATAGCTTATGGTGAAAACTCATTTTGAACTATCTTTTGGATTGCCTTCTGAGTCAGCCTGTGAGTCTTTTAAGGAACAATGGCTTCTTTAATCCCAGCAGCACATGATGTCTGACGCAGAATGTATGGCCACACTACTCAAATGCCACGTCAAACAAGCTTTGTTTGAAATTATATTCAGGCACTTTTGTTATATTCAGGAGAAGGCTTTGCCAGCTTTTATATAATACAAAATGTATAACACAGAGACTAGGAAGTTGCCAAAGTGAATTTGCAAAAATATCCCCAATCAGATGGAGAAAAATTAATTTAGTAGAATAATAGTATTAAGTTCCTCCTTAGGGCCTATGAACCAGTCAGCCACGGTGTTTGGACCCAATTAATGTGCATCTAGACAACAATGTTGAAAGTAGAAAAATGGAGGAATGAAAAACAGATGACAAAAATTAAAAGTAGAATGATAGATTAGAAAATGGAAACTGTTATACCAAGATGTTTTATATTATTTGTGACTGTTATAAAGAGTGTTGTTTCTCCATTTTCTTTCTCAATCCATTTATCCTTGAAAAGAAGAAGGCTACTGATTTTTTGAGTTAATTTTATATCCAGCCACTTTGCTGAAGTTTTTTATCAGCTGTAGAAGTTCTCTGGTAGAATTTTGGGGATCGTTTACGTGTACTATCATATCATTCACAAATAGTGATACCTTGATGTCTTCTTTTCCAATTTGTATCCTCTTGATCACCTTTTTTCCCTTATTGCTCTAGCTAGAACTGTGAGTACTATATTGAATACATAGGGAGAGAATGGGCAGCCTTGTCTTCTCCCTGATTTTAATGGGATTGCTTCAAGTTTCTTTCCATTTAATTTGATATTGGCTGTTGATTTGCTGTATATTTCTTTTATTATGTTTAGGTATGGGCCTTGAATTGCTGATCTCTCCAAGACTTTTAACATAAGGGGTGTTGGATTTTGTCAAAGGCTTTTTCAATATCTAATGAGATGATCATGTGATCTTTCTCTTTGAGTTTGTTTATATAAAGGATTAGATTGATGAATTTCCCTATATTGAATCATTCCTGCATCCTGGGATGAAGCCTACTTGATTGTGGTCAATTATGATTTTGATATGTTCTTGGATTCAGTTTAGGAGAATTTTATTGAGTATTTTTGCATCAATATTCACAAGCAAAACTGGTTTGAAGTTGTCTTTCTTTGCTGAGTCTTTGTGTGGTTTGGATATCAAAGTAACTTTAGCTTCATAGAATGTGTTAGGTAGTGTTCCTTCTGTTTCTATTTTGTGGAATATTGAAGAATATTGGTATTAGCTCTTCTTTGAAGGTCTGGAAGAATTATGCACTAAACCATCTGGCCCTGAGCTTTTTTTGGTTGGGAGGTTTTTAATGACTGCTTCTATTTCCTCAAGGGTTCTGGGATGATTTAGATAGTTTACCTGCTCTTGATTTTGTTGAGTATAGACTTTTGTAGTAGGATCTGATGAGTTTTTTAATTTCCTCACTTTCTGTTGTTATAGCTCCCTTTTCATTTCTAATTTTGTTATTTTGAATACTGTCTCTGTGTCCTTTAGTTAGGTTGGCTAAGGGTTTATCTATCTTTTTGATTTTCTCAAAGAACCAGCTCTTGGTTTTATTGATGCTTTGTACCACTTCCTTTGTTTCTAATTGGTTGATTACTGCCCGGGGTTTGATTATTTCTTCCTGTCTACTCCTCTTGAGAATGTTTGCATGTAACTTTAACAAACCAAGTGAAAGATCTTTATGACAAGATTTTCAAGGCTCTAAAGAAGGAAATCGAAGATCTCAGAAGATGGAAAGATTGCCCATGCTCATGGATTCATAGGATTAACATAGTAAAAATGGTCATTCTACCAAAACAATCTACAGATTCAGTGAAAGTCCTATCAAAATACCAACACAATTCTTCATAGACATGAAAAGAGCAATTCTCAACTTCATATGGAAAAAACAAAAAACCTAGGATAGCAATAACAATTCTCAACAATAAAAACCTTCTGGCAGAATCATCATCCCTGACCTCAAGCTGTACTACTGAGCAATAGAGAAAAAAAAACTAAACAAAAAACAACAACAACAACAAAAAATGTGTGGTGTTGGTACAGACAGACAGTTTGATCAATAGAATAGAATTGAAGACCCAGAAATAAATCCACACACCTATGGACACTTGATCTTTGTCAGAAAATTGGAAATATCTCTACCTGAAGACCCAGGTAAACCACTCCTGGGAATAAGTTCTACCATACCACATAGCAGTCTTATTTATAATAGAAACTGGAAATGACCCGAATGTCTCTTAACCAAAGAATAGATACGGAAAATATGGTTCATTTATACAATGGAATACTACTCAGCTATCATGAATTTTGCAGGCAAATAGATGGAACTAAAAAATATCATTCTGAGTGAGATAACAGAGACCCAAAAGGGCATGCATTGTATATACTCACTGTTAAATGGATATTAGCAAGATGAGTTCAGAATAATTGTGATACAATTCACAGACCATAGGAAGCTTAACAAGAAGGAAGACCCAAGTGTGGACACCTGAAACCCACTTAGAAGGGGAACAAAATAATCGTGGGAGGCAGAGGGAAGGAAGAAACTAGGTGGGAGAGGAGAAAGGGGAGGGGAAAAAGAGGGGCAGGATCAAGTATAAGGAGAAACAGGAGGAACACCCAGAGGGCTAGGAGAATGAATTGAAATATACAGCAGTTGGAGTTAAGCAGCAGGGGAAACCTCTAGAAAGTCCCAGAGACCTGGGATGTGAGAAGCTACTAGGACTCAATGGGGATGACATTAACCAAAATGCATAACAGTGGAAAGATAGAACTGGAAGAGACCACCTCCAGCAGTTAGATGTGGTCCCCAGATGAGGTAGGGGACCACCCACCCATCTTCAAATATTTTAACCCAGAATTGTTCCGGTCTAAAGGAAATTCAGGGACAAAAATGGAGCAGAGACTGAGAAAGGCCACCCAGGGAACAGCCCAACTTGGGATCCATCCCATGCATGTACACCCAATCCTTATACTATTACCAAGGCCATATTGTGTGTGGAGACAGGAGCCTGGCATGGCTATATTCTGAGAGGCTTTACCAGCAACTGACTGAGACAAATGCAGATACCAATATGGAAGAGTTAGAGGAAGGACTAAAGGAGCTGAAGGGGATTGTAACCCCATAGAAGAAAACAGTGTCAATTAACTGAGACCCCCTCATAGCTCCCAGAGAGTAAGCCAAAAACCAAGGAGCATACATGGGCTGGTTCGTGGCCCCAAGCATGTGTGTAGCAGAGGACTGCCTTGTATGGCCTCTGTAGAAGAGGATGCACTTAGTCCTGTGGAAACTTGATGCCCCAAAGAAGAGGGATGCTGGTGGGAATGAGGTGGGGGTAGGTGGGCAGGTTGGGGAGCAGCTCTCAGAGGCGAGGGGGGGGTTGGGAGCAGTGAAGAACTCAGGGAGGGGGGACTGGGAAGGGGGACAACTTTGGGAATGTAAATATATAAAACAATTTAATAAAAAAAGAAAATGGAAACTTTTTAAGTTAATCATTAACACCAAGCATTGCTTTAGATGCACAACATAATAAAGGAAAAAATACAAATGGGCAAAATTTAAGATAGCACAGAGGGAATGATTGTTCTAGAGAGGAAAAGAAGAATAAAAGAATGTTTGATAAATCTCTACAGAAATGCAATTAACATTTCACAAATATGTAGGAACCAGACAATGAGCAAAAGTTATCTTAGAAAAGAGATGAAACTCAAGTTGACAAATAACTGAAAATTAATTGAAAAATTATTTAACAAGTTATGGCAAAGAAATCTTGAGGCTTAGTTTCCAAAGGGGAATTCTAAATTGTCAAAGAAAAGCTAATTTATAATTGACTTAAACTTATAAAGAAATACATAAAGAATGTAAATCCTCAAATTAATTTTAAACATAATAATATTTAAATATTATAGGCTAAATTCCTATCCTAGTATACATAGGCAAATTCCTATCATAATCTTCTCTATGGTAGTTGCACTCTTTAACTTGAAGGAATAAAAACAAGCAGAATAGTGTTGTGTTAAAATAATTTTCATTGCCTGAAGGGGATAGGAACTCCACAGGAAGACCAACAGAGTCAACTAATCTGACCTCTTGGGACCCTAGGAGTCTGAACCACCAAGCACAGAACATACACGACTTGATCAAGGCTTCCCCACACATATGTAGCAGATATACAACTGGGTCTTCATGTGAGTCTCGATCAACTGGAGCTGGGGATATCCCAAAAGTTGTTGCCTGAACTTGGGATATGTTCTACTAGCTGGACTGATTTGTTTGGCCTCAGTAGGGGAAGAAGCACCTAGCCTCATAGAGATTTAAAGGGCCAGGGTAGGGGAGATAGTTAGTGGGACCCCATCTGCTCAGAGGAGAAATGGATTGGAGAATGTGGAAGGATTGTGAGAAGGGATGACTGGGAGAGGGGCATTGAGCAAGATGTAAAGTGAATAAGTAAAAAAAAAATTAATTAAAAATAATTTTCATCATTAATTATGAATATGTATATATTTCTCACACAAGCATTCAATGTTTAATTAGGTAGTAATACATAAGTTATAATTTCATATGAAACATTACATGGGAGCACCTAATATTGCACCTCAAACATGCTTATAAAAATGACATGTAATTTACTTTGAAAGTGAAAATTCTAAGTGATAGAAGATAAATTATTGTTCACTACTGTGTCTATAATCCTTAAGAAATCCAGCAGAATCCACAGAAAAATTCATGAAACAGTTAATTAATATATAAAAGAATTTAGAAATAAAATGATTGGCTTTGGTATTTTGTATCTTTAGTTTGGCCAGTGGAATGATACAGAGAAAAGAGATATTTCCACATGTTTGTATAAAGCGTTAGTTTTTATCATTTTTCTTTCCCTATGCCCAGTATCATTTTAATGTCTTCCTATCTGTGCTCTGCCTTTTTGTTTACATTATACCTAACATTTTGAAGTCTTACACTTATCAATCACTATGTTGTTGATTTTATTTCTAATTTTAAAAAAAACCAGCCAGGTGGCCCATGCCTATAGTCACTACAGTTGGTATGTTGAAGCAGAAGGACCATCACAAGTCTGTGGCCAGGCTAGAATACACAGTCAAGTCCAGATTAGCCAGGACTATAGAATGAAGGTTTAAAAAAAAAAATCAAACAAAACCCAAACAATACCAAAAAAAAAAATGTCGTTCCTTCTTACTTTTGCTTTGATTCTCACATATAGCAGTTCACTCTTCCAAATTCTTCTTTTGACAATTCAATAGTTTCTATTAGCAAGGTCATTTTGGTAATGCCATATTTGGAGATTTACTTAGAATTATTTTTTTTAAAAAAATGGAATATTCTACATGAAAAATCTTTAATTTGGTGAGGGAGGCAATGTAAGGGAGTGGTTATATTTGTGTATACAAAATCCAGGAACTACATGGAGTACCAAAGCTGATTATGTTAGTCTCGGTTAGAAATCATGTATCAGGGCTGTTTAGGTCGCTACCGGTAGAGCACTTCCTTAAAAATGATTCAACATAGCATTGAAAAATATGAATAGTACGATGAAGATAGTATTGATTTGTGAGAAAAAACATTCCCCAATTTTTTCATTGTTTATTACAATTATATACATTTCTGAAGAAAGATGTGTTATTTAATACATGAATGTAGTACGTAATGATCAAATAGGAGTGTTTATTATTTCTATGTCCCTAAGCATTTAAAAATTATTTTGAATCACATAATATTCATGTACATTTTAGGTAACTAAGTGTGATATAATATATCATGAGTAAATCAAGGTCGTAGCATTTCTATTTATCATCACATTTATTTGAACTCATTTCTCTTAGGTACTCATAAAATATATAATAGGTTACTGTGAATTGTAGGTCCTCACTGTTTGAGAACATGCAGAACTTACTACTTCTACTAACTGTGTCAAAACAAATTGTGAGCAAAATTTGACTAAAGTTTAAAGTTTAAAGCAGCCCAATCAGAGACTAAAATGCCTTGTTTTAGTAAATCAAATTGGTGATAATTTGACTAAAGTTTATTTTTAGTAGCTAACATTCATCTAGGTGTGGAAGTATTTTCCATTCTTGCATCTATAATTGCAGATATAGAGTAGTACATAAAACTTGCAGAATATCAAAAATAGTTTTGTAGGCAGATGAAGGCAGTAAGAAAATACAACAAGAGAAAAGAGCCATCATGATAGAAGGCAAAATACTAAATACTTAGGATCAACATTAACCAGAAGTGTGGGAGTTATATGAAGAAGCTGGAAGATCTTACATAGACATAAAAGAAGATTTTAGCAAAAGTAAAAAAAAATTATTTGCAGAAATTATCTCATACAACACCTCTATACTATACACTGACAAACGTTAAGCTTACTACGTTTTAATTAAAATTCCCTTCAAATTTCTTTGCTACTTGAAAAGCAATACAAAGTTTATCATAAAAAAGCAAGCAAACCAAATGTATGGTTGCCTTGGAATTTTTCAAAAAGAAGAGTCTGGATGAGGCGTGATGCAGTCTAAGAAAGGCTGAGGAGGAGATTCTAACACAAGCATTCCAGACCAGTAGGGAATGAGCAGTGCTTCCTTATTCTGGGTCTGCAGATACAATGGCGGTATTCCACCAAATGAGAGAAGGAGATGTATTCACTGAGCAGTGTTGATAGAGAGTAACTCAGAGCAAACAAAACCTGTGTTTCATTTTATTTATTTACCAATGTAAATTATGAAAAGGGAGCATTGAATCACAGCAGCTTGAGGAGAAATACACATGAATTTATTTACATTTTTTGAATTGGTAGAAATTCTCCTCATTTAGAAAACAATTTGTTGACTCTGTACATAGAGGAAAATAGTATTTAAACTATGAAGTTATGATCTACTGAAAATACAAAATACAGCATAAACATTTGGCAGATTAGGAGAAATGTTCTTAACTTACAGAAATTCACACAAACAAATACAAAGAAAATACAAGGAAATACAAGGAAATACAAAATATACTTAACTCCATGGAGATAATAGATAAGTTATTGAAAAAAAAAGATAAGCCTCCAATAAAAATATTTTAAATGATATGCTCTGATTTCATAATGGAAGCAGCCCAATCAGAGACTAAAATGCCTTATTTTAGTAAATCAAATTGGTGCTAATTAAAGTGAGTTTTCGAATATTCACTGCCAAGAAGAAACCAGATAAATAGCCACCATTGTTAAATTGTTGCTTGAGTCCACACAGGAGTAACTGTTGTCAAATAGTAAGGTCATATACACCAATATATGTAGCATAGGATATTCATCCTTTTGACTTTTAAATCTTACAGCTGGGAAGATTTCTGATGAAATGCATATATCCAAGATGTATATGCAAGGATGTTCAAAGTAAACAAACTTTAAAATATCCAAAATGGCCATATAGAGAACTTTTTGAACCACTATGACATATGGCCTCTGTGATACAAGACTGTGTAGACCTTTAAGTCTCAAAAGGTATCTTTATGTACAAATATGGAAAGACCTGCAGGAACAATAATAGTGTTTTTTTTTAAAAAATGAAAGGAATGATCACACATGATTATGCTGTAGGCCCTTTCATAGCAAGAGCATACTGCACTTGAGTACATCCTTCATGATTAAAATGTATCTATTAAAAAATCAAAGGCAGTTTAACTGATTGTGCCTGTGTAAGACAGTGGTTCTCAAATTCAGTGGGCATTGAAATCATCATGGGGTTTACTCAGCCCCAGATCATTAGTCCCATCTGCAGGCATTCCCATTCAGTTACTGTGGTGTGAAGACTAATCATTTCGATTACCCAGGAGAGACCTGTGTGGATGGCCAGGGATCCATAGTGAGGACTATTGATGTGGAGAAAACAGACTTCCGAATACACTTTCTCCCATTGAAATCAAAAGTGACAAAGCAGGTTTCAAGACTCTGTGGCATTTGCATTATCTTTATCCTTTTAATATTCTTAACAATCAAATGTTAATTTTTAAACTCCACCAAATAAAATGAAACTTACTGCCTTTTGATTGTTAACTTTTTACTCATTTCTTTAAAATAGACTTAGTGAATATACATAATTTCTGTGCCCATCTATTCATTGATGGACAGCTACATTGACCTGAAACTTGGATGCTATGATTGCTCTTCAGTCAACATGGGAATGAAGATTTCCTTTCAATAATGATGGCCTGTCCTTGGGGTACACACCAAGTAGTCTGTATATGAATATGGACAGAGACACACACACACACACACATACACACACACACACACACACACACACACACACAAGAATATGATTCATCCATAACAATGAAATTCTCAAGAACTTTTTGCAAAATGAAATAAGTCAGTCACTGAAACACAAGCACCATATATTCTAACTTACATGTGCAAGCTAATAGCATTGCTCTCACAGGAGTAGAAAGTGGACAAATATATGCTAAAGCCTGGGAAACAGAGCTAGAACATAGACAAAGAGAGGTTAGTTAACAGAAGGCACCAATTGAAAGGAAGAATAACTTATGATGTCTGATACCCCATCAGTGTAAACAATACTGACAACAAATAATTTTACTTTTCAAATCGGATAGTAGAAAAGACTTTTGCTGTCTCAAAACAAAGAGCTGGTAAATATTTGAGGTAATGGGTATTACCTTGATCCAATTTTTCTATATTTTAGTGAAATATCACATTGTGTGTGTATACACACACACACACATACACACACACACACACACATACACAATACACAATGGGTCCAGTCATACCTCAACTAAAATTTAAGACTAAGACAGAATATTGAATCCCTCCGATACATATTCTAGATGCATCGTAGTGTACCCATACGAACTCACATTGCAGGATGCTTGTTTAACTCCAGCAAGTTAAAATTCTAAGAATACTAGGTCTCACATTTTTTATAACACTTAGTTTAGGGCTAGATTAACACACAAGATAAAAAAGTAGTGAAATACTCAATTCAGTGTCCTCTGAAGGAGCAATGATGGTATAAGCAAACTCAATATGGACAGATAGCATCTGTGATGTCAGAGAAATAGCAATCCCTCAGGAAAGGTGTGTGGTGGTACAACATGGACTTATATTTGAGTTCATTAGTCTTATGGTTATACTTCCTCCTCTGTATATTTTATTACAATAACCGCAACAAAGGGGTTGTTCTATCCAATTTTCTTTCCAGAGACCATTTTCCCATCGCTTCTCTCGGTATTATTTTTCTTGTGTTTAGACATTTTCCTAAACCCATTGTTCATCTTTCCTGTCTCCCTTAGGAACAACCAGAAACATGTGGAAACAAATATAAGTAACTGAGAACTTGAATTGCTGTCTTGCCAATCCTCCTATCGTCAGTTAGGGTAGGAAAACCTGAGCAAACAGGCATTGCACTAGACCATGTCCGCAGTAGAGCACGCTACGGTCAGGTTACCCAGGGAAGGAATTCTCCTGTTTATTTTCCCATACCAAGGCTGTTTTTCTCTTTCCCCTAAAGATCAAATCTGGTGGTTCATTAGCTATTCTGGCTGATCTCAGCTTCTGCTGTGCATGCTCTTGTCTTCCCAGCCCCACACTCCAGGGGTTTGATAGAACAAGGTTAATACTTGGAAGCATGGTCAGGAGCAAATTGATTGCAAGGTGGGGAGGTAAAGCTCATCTGTCACCATCTCCTTATGGCCTCAAGTTAAGCAAGCCATTGCACCAGCTGAAGCTTTAAAAATCTTTCCTGACATCTGTTACAGAGGATAGTATTTTTCTCAAACTACCTGCACGGAACCCTATTAGCTATGGTCAGATGACCTGAGAGATATACCCTTTAAAGTGACTGAACTGCATCCATAATGGCTTCTCTGAGTGTTATGGAAATTAAATTCCTCTTTCTTATACGGAAGGCCCAACCAGCCCAGCTTTATTTAATTTAGCAATCATTTGGTACACATCTCTTTATGCAAGGCAGGTACTAAGAAAGAACACCCCATCCCCCACAGCACCCCAGCACTGCAGCTCACAACTCCAGAAACTACAATACAACTTTTGATGTGAATGGTATCCCCAGAGAATTGTGTAGCAACAGCGTTGGCAGCTAGGATGGCACTGAACTAGACCAAAGGAAGGAAATGCCCATCATGATGAGGTATAAGGCCCCATCTGTTCCCTGTTAGAAAATAATAAGTAGATGATGAGCTGGGACCCAGAAGGAGGAGCACACAACTGCATCTTGCTCTTATTCATAATTCAGGTTATATTCTTGTCACTGTAGAGATCTGGACAAAGGGGTCTAGGAGCACCAGGCAGGGCTCAGTGAGCTTGTATTGCAGTAAGGATGTAAATAAATAGATTAATTAAAATAATAAATTAAAGACTTAAAGAAAGGGTGAATTTGATTTGGCCTTTTCAGAATGAGACATACTTTGACAGATGGAAATGAAAGGAAAGGCTATGGAAAAACAAGAATGTCCATTGCCTGGAATTGTCTTGGGAGAATGCTAACTGAGAATAATTTAAAGCATTTCTCTGGAAATCTGAAGGACACAAACGACAGCTTCTCTCTCAGTGAAAGGCTGTTTTCTAAATTGTTTAATCTTCAGTTGCAGTTTATTAAGATATGTGTGTCTTGTCTTGGGAGTCTGAGTAATCACTAGCATTGTAGAAGGGAATGCATTTGCATGACAGTATAAGAATGTCAAGTTGTCTTTCAAAACTACACATAGATAAAAGGCTCACCAAGGCCTGGGCTATCTCTGAGTGCTGGCTGTGGGAACATCCACTGATGTCATTCGCTGTACTGTATGCACACATTTCAATCAGAGCCAAAGGCTCCCTGTCCACAAAAGGCCGGACAGTCCTTACCTCTTGCTCATAATGCCACATTAGCATTTCCATTCTCTTGCTCTGTGGTCATAAGAATCTGGGAGATCTTTTGAGAAACATTTCTCAACCAGTAGACACAAAAGAGGGTGTTTTGAGACTATTGAAGGACACTATCAAGTTGGGGAGATCCCTATTAAATGATTTCATATTGCATCCTAACACCTACAGAGACTGAGGAACAATTTGAGAAAGAAGAATAGAGCATAAATATAGGAGGGGTTCATAACGAAGAAGGTAAAGGAAATAGTACTGTATTGGCTAGTTTTGGGTCAGCTTGACACAAGCTGGAGTTATCACAGAGAAAGGAGCCTCAGTTGAGGAAATGCTTCCATGAGATGCAGCTGTAAGGCATTTTCTCAATTAGTGATCAAGGGGGAGGGGCCCATTGTGGGTGGTGCCATTCCTGGACTAGTAGACTTGGGTACTATAAGAAACCAAACTGAGCAAGACAGAGGAAGCAAGCCAGTAAGTCACATCCCTCCATGGTCTCTGCATCAGCTCCTGCTTTCTGACTTGCTTGAGTTCCAGTTCTGACTTCCTTTGGTGGTGAAAAGCAATGTGGAAATATAAGCTGAATAAACCCTTTCCTCCTTCTTGGTCATGATGTTTGTACAGGAATAGAAACCGTGACTAAGACAGGTACATGTATATATATACCCCTTTGAGCAGATTTCCACAGTAGCTCAGACAATAAGAAGCCTGTATCAGCATCACTCAAGGTATTTTTGTTCTTTGATCCCTGCAGCTGGGATGAGGATAAGTGCACAGCAGATAGGTACTTTGAAGCCCAACCCAATATTCCCAGACAGTACAGCTTCAATTTTTTAAAATTTCTTTGCAATACAACAACAACTTCAAGAATGTTTTTCATCTTGATTTACATATTTGCTCCAATACTGTGCTTGTAAAAAATAATTTGTATGTGCCATCACAAAGGACCATGGTCACACAAGTAAGGGAACTGTTATTAGCAGTGGTTGAAGAGTGAACTCCAAAGATAGACTCCATTGTTTGATACTCATGATACAGCAACTAGTAAAGTTATCTGTCTTAACTTAGCCTTTTTTTGTCTCTTCATCCTAGATGTAAGGTTGATCATCAAAATCATAGTCTATCATGTCAACAGTATGCAGTAAGCATATGTTTAATAATACTTAGACCAGTGGTTCACAACCTGTGATCCTTTAATACAGTTCCTCATGTTGTGGTGACTCTCAACCATAAGTTATTTTTGTTGCTACTTCATAACTAATTTTAATTTTGTTATGAATCATAATGTAAATATTTGTGTTTTCTGATGGTCATAGGTGACCCTGAGAAAAAGTCATTCAACCCCCTGCCCCAAAGAAGTTGAGAACCACTGGATTAGACAAAATTATCTCTACTAGATTACTTTGGTCTTAGATGCCCTCTAGCATAACTTCTAAGTAACATTTTGTGGGTCTGACGTTCTATAGAATGAGATACTAATGATGCTTGTGGGTTTCAAAGCTTGGTTGATAGAAATTGTGTATCCCCTTCCTACAGGGTTCTTAGAAATTCTACTTTCATAACTGAACTCACACTCTGCGAATCCTAGCAACAAGTAGGAACAATATGTAGTATTCTGGTCCATATTCTGAGTAGATCAGATCTGTTAGTCATCCTGGCCAAAATGCCAAACATGAACAAAAGAATCTCCAGATACTTTTAGCCTTTAAGTGCTCAAGTCAGTGATGGTGATCTGAGTCTCCCAAAATGAAGCCCCAGACACTGTCCATAAGGGGAAACTCATTGTCATATGCTCTTTGAAATTCACTTACTCAGTGTAAGTCAATGGAAAGGTTTTTGGGGGTACCATTGTAACTAGAACATTGCCAAACATTTCTTGCTATTATTGGTAGTATTAAGGACAATTCTCATCAATTTTTATTTAAATGAATTTTTTGTTGAATGATTTTACACTAAATCATGTATTACTTATGGCTTCTTTTATACTATGAATAAGTCTTCTATAATTTCTATAACTTATAAATAAAATACTTACTCTCTGATCCTTTATAAAAAAGTGCCTATCATTATATAGATGTTCTCAGAGTGTACTTTCAACATAGCAACATCAGCATCAATTGGGGACTTTACAAAAAATCCCAAAGTTTGTCTGCTACACAAAAATACACACATACACACACACACACACACACACACACACACACACGTCCCAGAAGTTTTAACCCTCAAGAGATTGCTGCTCATTGAAGTTGGAGACCCATCACTCTATGCCACAGAAGGTGAAGGAATGGCAGCAGTTACAGAAGGCCATGCATGATGGTGGATGTTTGTGGTCCTCTTGTAAGATACATTTCTCCATAGGTAGATTGAAATCAGTGTCTACTGCAGTCCTTTGAAAGATTCTTAAACCCCGAAGTCCTCCTTAACAGCCTGCCTGTGCCCTAACATCAGAACACAGAATGTAGGCATAACCAAGTATCACGTAGGATTATTTCTGAGGAGTTTAGCCTAGCCAATGCTGTCATTTTCTGTGTCCCCATTGCCTCTCAAGTCAATGAGGTCTTATTGATTTCCTGTTTGCAAGATATTCGACAGCTCTGAAGGATGGAATGAAAGCAAATTAACAAGGGAAGAAATCTCAAATGAATGTTATCCATCACTCAACTTCATCATTGAGTGAAGGGCCTGGATTTCTTGTGTATAAGTGTAGTGCCAAGAATAGCAAAGTCCAGGGAACTGTGCACCTCCTCAAAGAGCTTATGAACTTGGGGAAATTTAAAGTAAAAATACTTGTTAAAAATGATGAGTGTCCATAGAGAGGTGCATAAATCGTACCAGAGGGAACTTATTTTGAAATGAGGCAAAGATCTCTCTCTACTGAATAAGCTGGAAAAGTCACCCCAGTAGAAAGATTTCTTCAGTGGAAATTTGAAATGCAAAATAAAGATGAGTGGAAAGAAAGGGAAATTGTGTGATATCTAGGAACTACTTAATACCTACCAATGCAGGAATTGGGGTCTAGAGGATTTGAGGAGATAGGGGATAGATCATTGTATCAGAAGCAAAAATGTACTTATGGAGAATGTAAACCAGCATGAAAAGAGAGTAATGATCACTAAGATGAAGAGGCTTCCACAGAATATCTAGTCATTTAGCAATGTCCATAGGGCAACACCTGGAACCTTTTTCATCCTGTCCTGACTTCCTCTCTACCTCCTATCTCTTCTAGGGGCCATCTGTCCCAGTGAGTTCTAGTTCCACTTGTCTTTCTGATGACATTAATCAGAACAAAGTATAGAATATTCAATAATACACATTCTGTCTAGGTCCATAACACTGAACTTTGACATAGGAATCCAAACAGCAAGGAAACTAAGCAATATTCTTTCAAGTAAAAATCCAGTGATAAATTTGCTCCAAAGCATTTGTATTATTTTTAAGTGCCTTCCCACACTACTATAACTTCTTAGACTTAAGCCAAAAACAGTTTTTGTTTGGAATATTTTATAATCCTCAAAATAAACTTCATTTTAGATTGAATGCTTATGTCTTATCATACTATTGCACTACAGTGGACCTGCTATTCTCTTCACTGTGTTTGGTGTGGTCTACAGGTGCATCAACTATTACAATCCATCAGCATGTGCTCTAATCGTAGATGCCTTGAAGTTGACATCTGATACAGGACATTGGGAATTGCTAGACCACAGCAACATCTTTGGGTAGTGTTTAGTTTGCAAATAGAGGTCACAGTAACTTATTGTCACTGACTCAATACAAATCCTTCCTTTGTGTGTGTGTGTAAAATATTATGCCTCATATTGTTTGAAAAGTACTCCAATAGCATTCCACTTAATAATAAAATCTTCCATTTTTATTCTATCAACCAGTGACCTGTCTAGTTTCAAATACTGGCTGGTCCAATAAATGGTGACAAATTTCCATTGAGTGAGGCTTGAAATTACATTTCTCTATGAAATGTGAAGTGCTCCCAAAACATTGTTTTATTGCATGGTGCTTTAAATTTATTCTGGAGCATAAGATATGTGTTGTCGAAACAAAGCCTAAGCACGTTAAGAAAGTTTTAAAAAGTTTTCTATCAATTTAAATGAGAATTTCAATTCTCTTTTCCAAAATATCCTTGGGGGGGGGTAAATCAATGCTTGGATTAGAACTTAAGTCATACTCTCAAGAATAACCTGAATAGTTTTCTTTTTCTATGGTATTGTCTTTTCTTAGTTATTATTATTGTGAGTAAGAAGGTGGGCATGTGTGTATGATTTGTACTGAGCATTGACATTTGGGATGCAGTACACTTTTGGAATTAAAGGCACAACAATCAGGAGTTGGAGTGCTCTTAGGGATTGATCTTCAGGCTTGAACTGCAAGCCCTGCTTTCTATCTTGCAACCCACCTAAACAACTTTATATGTCTCTAATTTAGAGAGGCCCCATTTCCTTTATAGGCAAAAAAAAATTTACTGAGTGCTTATTGAGTTTAAAACTGTCTGAAATATAAGATGTAGACACAGTATTGATGAAGCAGATTACTGTCTTTCATCCCTGCCACATTTACTTTGCTGTTGGCACTACCAATCCTAATATTACTATCAGTGATTAATAATGCTAATAATACAGTCTTATGCACTGCCATTGGTGTTACATTACTTAATACGTGCAAAAATCCTATCATATTAGTTGCTTTTCTCATTCCTATGACAGAAAATAAAAAGAAATGAGAAAAGAGATAAAAACACCACGACACAGCTTGATGGAGGATGGGTTTATTTTGGCTTACACTTTGAGGTTTGGGATGATGTTGCAAGTTGGGAAGCAGGTCATATTGCATCCATAATCAGTAAGGTCAGTCAGAGGTCAAGGGAGAAGTGGATCCAGAGTATAAAACTTAAGACCTCCCCAGATTGCCTGATATCCTACAGCAAGGCTCCACCTCCTAAAGATCTCACACCAGCAACCATCGACCAAGTGTCCAAATATATGAGCCTATGTGTGAGACTTTTCTCATTCAAACCACAATAGCCATAATGTATATTATTATCTGTACTTTACATATTAAGAAGCTAAAGCTACCCAGACTAAGTTCTCTGTATTTGGATATATTATCAAAGTCAGTGATGGGCTCTACCCCCCCACCACCACACACACACATACACCTTCCCTTTAAAGCTCTTCTTAAAAGGCAGTTCTTATATAATGATGTGTCAGAATTGTATCACTAGATGGTAGGCAGATAATTAAATGGATCCTGTACTTGGCTGATGTTGTATCCATTAAGTGCTTGAATTAAAACTAAAGAAAGCAAGTTTGCTCAGAGCCTAGGACAAACTCTTTCAGGAAGAAAAGTGGGAAATCAACATCATAAGGATATTTTCTTTGTGAAAAAGGAATATTCCAACTTAGTCTGGATATAAGACATACTGGGGAGCATAGATAAAATGCAGTCAAGAATGACAATCCAATGCAGAAGCTTCCTCAAGTCAGCGTATGTTCAGAGCATATCCTTCATTGCACAGAGGCACACAGCTGAAAGGATGTGGTATGCAGGACTCTACTAAAATATATATTGGTTACGAGCCTGCATCTTGCTAAAAATTGATACCAAAATTCAACTAACTTTTTTGTGGCACTCATAAAGCTTGACTTTTAACAACAAAATTTTGTGAATGTCTACCCATGAGCCTTTGTTTCTACCATACTGCACTTATCCCTATATAGGAGAGAGAGGGAGAGCAAGAGATACATATCTCTTAATCAACAGTTAATGGCATGTCAGCATTCCAGGTGACTAGAGAGAGCCTTGCGAATAGCCTTCATTCTCCTGGAATTCACCAACGAAGTACCTAGTCCCCAAAGGCATTGTGTACTGCCTCCCTCCTGCACTCACTTTCCCTGACCTCTCTGCTGGTGTTTCCTGGATTCCATTTCCAGATAAAGTGGCTGTGTTTAATAAATATGCACTGGGGGACTCCTGGGGGTACTTCATTTAAGACAGGTTTAAATCAATTTCTACAAAGAGACAGTGTGAGTTAGACACAGTCATGAGGATCTGAGAAGCTCAGTAATTGCATAGAATAAGCAAAGATTGAATCCCTGAACCAAAAAAAATAAAAAAAAATTAAAAAAAAAAGAGGGTGTTGAAGGAAACAGGCCCCAGTGCCTCCATATCACGTCCTCCTATCAAAGGCCGAGGACAGCCTGGAGCTTGCAGAATTGGGTTTCACTGCTAGCAGCTTGGTTATCCAGGGGCAAGTTAAGGGAGTTTTGATTACTCAGGAGGAGGTTAAGATGCCAATAAAGAGTAAGACTAAAATGAGCACTGGAGACTTAGTGGGGGGTCAATGTTGAATGAACTGGGAATGGAGGAAGGAGAGGAAGAGAAGCAAGAATCCCCATGGAGAACAGCAAGAATAGCTCTGTGCTTGCTCGACAGTTTTGATTGATGACTAATTTGTAGCCTCTGCTTACAGGACAGTATTTATTGGTTTTGTGGATGTCCTAAAGCAAGCATATAGCTCATCAGAATGATACTCATTTTTCCAAAAGAACAGACCCTTCAGAACCTTCAGAGGGATAGTCAGTATTTCATATGAGTTTATGAGTTTTTCTCCAGCTTTCCAAGACACATAAAAAATTTTATCTCTCTTTTCCCCTGCAATAAAATCCTCAAATACATCTTTCCGTTTTGTGAATAAAAATACTGGCTTTTCTTAACAATGTACCTTCTAATAAGTGATCCAAGCTGCACTTTAATGCCTGAGCAAGGGTGGGTTTAACAAAGGAGCTGCTCTCTCAACTTCACAGTCAGAGACAGCCTCATTTGCACTTTTTCAGGGAAGGTTTCTGGAATGTAGCAGGGAGCTCACAGTTTTACCAGCTTGCACTTTGCGTAGCCATTCAGGCCACTTAATACCTTTCAAGTGTCTACAAGCTCAAAGAATGTTCTTCACAAACAATCCCGCCACTGGCACAGCTGCTCAGAACAGTTGTTTATTATGAGCCAGTGATCATTTAGTGTCTATTTATTGCCAGCAAAAAATATATGTACTGGTTTAAATGTTGATAACTGAGGAAGCATTTCTCAGTGAAAACTTGTATAGTCAGGATTTTATTTCAAAATAGAAAGTAGAACTCTTTGAACCCCAAATGAGACTTTACACCAATTATTAGTCTATAGCTATTTTTAATTGTTGTTTTCAGCCTATTGATAAAATAATCCAGAGTGGACGAAAGGGTATTCAACCTTAAAATGATGTAACTTTTTGCCACTTTAAGTACTGCTATGAACAATATATCATTATTTGAATGAGCCAAAAGAAGGAGAAATCCCATGACTTCAATCCCTTCACTGGGATTTTAGGATTCTGAAAATGATACAAAGGAACATTTAGAAAAATTTGCCAATGACCAAATGAATGATAATTTTATATGGTGACAGGTGAGAGCCAGCGTTGTGCTTATTCCTTGGTCCTGGTAAATGACTGATCTGTAATAAACATTTGTTTGGTCCTATGGACTGAATTTTCAGTGTTATCTCCATAGAGAGCCGAATGTATTTCTAGAACATTTGTGGTACAGGAGGAAACTATTTTCACCTTTGTGCAATTTCTAAATATTTCCCCTTCCGCTTGATGGCACAGCAGCCAACAGTGGTTTGTTCCAGCAATGCTTTAAGATCCTGGGAATCACACATAGAGCAAGCAGATAAAAATGTATACAGCATCCATAATGTCATTCTTGCTTTAAGTGAGGCAAGCTATCTCAAATTATTATTATTATTATTATTTTACTGAATTGTTTATTTCAGTAATGAACCACATGAGCTTTTGTTTTTTCAAACAGTGAGAAGATATAGGTTGAAGTGGTTTGAGAATTGTAATAAGTAGACTATGCTTGTCATTAGCCATGATTTTGGTGATTGGTGGTCATGTGACCTGTCACATGAGTTTTGGGAAGCAAAAACATCCTCTCAATTCTGCCTCAGATTTGTTACATCATTCCTACTCTCCCACTCTCACAAAGCTCTCCAGAGTAAATATACAAGATGGAAATGCCAGGTGATACTGTTTGAGACAGTCCTGTTAGCCAAAGGTGTTCTTCAGAATAGGATATGGTGAGCTGTGATGTGTATAAGACACACAATGGGTTATAAATACAAAATGCCAAAGATCACAAAGATATGTATTACTAATTTCATGTAGACTATGGGTTGAATGAGTATAGTTCAATATATTGGATTTTTAAAAAGACATTGTTAATTGTCCACATGTTTTGCTTTAAAATACACACACACACACACACACACACACACACACACACATACACACACACACATATATATCCCTTATCATTTATATTGTGTCTGAGAAGATCAGCTTGCCATCCTCTCCTTCCATTATATGAGTCCCAGTCACCAAACTCAGACTTTCAGCCTTGGTCGTAAGCATCTTTAAACACTGAGCTGAGTTCCTGGCCCTTCACTTTGCTTTCTGAATGTGTCTAGCAGAGAAGTTAGATCACATATGTTACTAACACAATATTTCCATCAGACAGCTCTAGGAATAAGAAAGTTAACAACTTGGACAGATTTTCTCTCCTTCATTACTTCAGAAAATAAAAAAAAAACTTGAGTTGCTTATTTATAATTCATATGTTCATTGCTATAATTCTTCCAAGAGCAGTACACCTGTGAATCTGACATAAAATGATGCCAATAAACCCATCTAATTAATGAGCCTAACAATTTATTGCATAAAAAGTTTTACAAATGTTCTGAATTTTATATTATAGAACTCTTAAATTATTTTCTTACAAAGTACAAACATGCATTATATTTTCACTTTATTTTTTACTTAAAAAATTAATGACACCAATTCTGTCAATAAATTTTGTTCTCTTAATAAAAATTTGTTTTAGGAAATAGCAGTAGTTATTTGATAGGCTTCTCAAATGTCTGATTTAAATAATACACACTGAGAAATACAGAATCTGTTGTCAAAGTGAATAGTATTAATTTGTGAATGCACGTTTGCAACATCTCATTAGTATATTGTATAAATATTATTTTTATCCTCTAAGGGGTTCAGATTTCATTATTTCTTCCCCAAGGCATTCAATAGATAGAAGAATTGGTTGTGAGGACAAAATCATTGAACACCTAGTGACTTGGCACTGCAAAGGAGACAGGAAGGAACAGACTTGTTGGGATAATGTCATTGTCAGCCCCACCTGGAAGTAGCCCTTCCCCATTGGGGAACTCCTAAAATGTATAAGCCATTATCCAAAACTCAAGATAGAAAGATATATGCATATAGTCACCTTCTTTTACTTGCAAAAAAATGTACTAAAACCAGAAATATAAATCATTTAAATGAATATTACTCTCATCAAGATTAATCCCCAGTTCTTCTACACCACAACTCTTTTAATGTGTTTTGTTTTATGTGTATGCATATTTTGCCTATATATGTGTCTGTGCACCAAGTGCATGCCTGGTTCCCACAGATGCCAGAAGAGGGCATCAGATACTCTGGGAATAGAGTTATAGATGATTGTAAACTACCATGTAGCTGCTAGGACTTGAACCAAGGTCCTCTTAAAGAACAGTCATCTCACCAGGCCTTATTTCATAGACATTTTGGATGAAACAACCATAGTGAAATTTTAGTAATTATTATTTTTATCATACTCAAGCCTCTTAATCTCTCTCTCTCTCTCTCTCTCTCTCTCTCTCTCTCTCTCTCTCTCTTTTCCTGGAAATCTTTTTTTAAAGCTTAAGAACAATGGGAAGCAAGTAGCGTCAATTGTGTAGACATATCTTGGTCACTTCACAGTCATTGTATCTTGAAGAAAACTAAGTGACTATATTTCATCTCTATATCCAGTTTTATTTACAATGCCAACAACTATCCAAACCTGGATTTTTCCATTGAATTTGTTTTGTTTTTCTTCCATGTCATTTCTCACTAATATTAATAAGATGATCCGTAATTGTAGTTGAGAGAGAGAGAGAGAGAGAGAGACCTCAGCATGCCACAGTGTGTATGTGGAGGTCAGAGGCCTGTGGGATTCATTTCTCTCCTTCACTCATGTGGTTTATGGAGATGAAACTCAGGTTGTCAGCTTTGATAGCAAGAGTCCTTGTTTGCTGAGCCATCTTGCCTGCCTTCCTTTACTCAAGTAGTCTTTTCTCAGACACCTAAAAAAACCCTTACTAATTTAATGCCAGCAGACTGAGGAGAAGGATGAAATAATATAATATCAAGGCAAAGGGAGTTCAGGATACTGGGCCATGAAGAAGCATCTCCAAGATCAGTAGATTCTAAACAAGACGAGGAAGGTTAATGGAGTATTAACCACTAAGTTGACACAGGATGGATAAGGAGTCAGCCAGACTGTCAGCAAGATGGTGACCAGTAAGGGGATTTCAGTACATGTAGATCACACAGCATCCGGTTGAGCATGATTCTGAGACATAAGGACCGAGAAGCAGGTGCTGGGGGTGAGTGAACCCACCACCTACTGAGAAGTGTCTGTGGAAGAAGTTTCCTTTGGATTATATTAGAACCCTAAGTATCTGAGCCTCCTGCAAAGAAAAGTGTGCCTTGTATATACCCTTTTTCACTCCATTTTTCACTTTTACATCCCACATGGGATTATAGACTGTTGCTTCTCTCTTGAATGTTCCTTTAATTCTAATAGGATGCCTTATGAAAAGCAGGCTCCTGCCGAATGCCTGGGAAGCTGGATTGAGACTGCTCCCATATTATTTTATAGGCCATTATCTGAGCTGTTATTTGGGATTGAATAGATTATTCCGAGGCATCACAAAAAGTATAAGAATAATTTATACACCATTGATCCTTCATAATAGTTACTTTGAATTAACATAGAGGATGGACATGCACGATAAATTGGCATGCTCCAAAGCTTTTCACTGTGAGAAAATATCATCTCTGCAATAAAGAAGGCTCAGGATAAAAGGAAGCTAAATAAATCCTTGGAATAGTAATTTTTTAAGCCAAGGAGTTCACCTGAAGTCTGTATCCTTGTGGAAATCATCCCTCCTATTATGGTTGTTCATTTTCCAGAGATTAGTACTCATTAGACAGAAGTTCAGTGAGATTCTCCAAGGCATTAGTTTGCACAAGTAAGTAGAAACCAAGTCAGATATGATCATACTGGTGCAAGCTTAGTGTTTCCTTTGATTTTTTTCTCTTCTGTGTTTCAAACACAACAGGCTCTTAACCTATACCAGGCCGTAGATTACCTCCCTGAGTCATGCTATTAACAACAGGATGAGCTAAATAGCCTCAGAATTTTGGGTTTGATTTTTATGATAGAAATGTGAATAAATAGAAATTCAGTAATAATAGTGATATTTGGTATACTCAGTTGGAAAGTAAACTAACAGATTTCAAAAATATTTCAAAAGCCTTCTTTGTATAGTTCTATCTTAGGACAGAAAGATGTTTTGCTTATATGTTGTGCTGATTTTTTTCAATGCTTTCCTTATCATATAGAAAACAATATATTAATCATTAACATTTATTCGGAAAAGAAAAAAAAGCAAATTAAGAAACTCTAGTTGAATTCTAATTTACCCCAACTCAACTCAAAACGATGAGACCATTGAAGAAGTTTGGTGTGACCATTAACTTTTCTGTCTTGCTCCTTTTTTTGTCTCACTTCTAAATATCAAAAACTCATGTAGTGAACTACCATGTCCTAAGAGACTTGGGTCTTGAAACCTGATGGGGTGGCAAGGGAATGAGGAAGGAGCAGACATGGACAAGAAACTCGAGTCAGTTGGGCTAGGTGCACTCTAGTGGAGTGGCACCAACTCCCACCAACAAATCAGAACCTCGGCACAGTTATTAGGTACCACCCAGAGGAAGGGACTGGGTATTCTGGTAGGAGGTCTCTGTAGAATGTAGCAGTCTCTGATTGCAAATATCTAGGAGCAGGAAAATGCAGTTGCCAAGTTTTGTACAAACTGATCAATCCTTTGTCAACACTCATACTTGCCCACATTATTAACATTTGCCCTGAGACCAGAGGAAGGCTTTGCCAGTTCCAATCCTGACCCATATGGGGAAGGAGTTGCCAGTTTCCTATGGGTCTGAGGGCTCAGTCTGTGATATGGCCAGCTCATGGCAAGCAGTGGGCATTCACTCAGAATTTCACTCTCTTCCTAAAATGAAGAAAATCTCTGTGGACTCATTTCAAGTATGCCAGTCAAGTGATTTCTTATAAGGAACCCTGCCTTAAGTGAAGCGGGAACTGATGGAATCTTATTCATTGCCACAGCATAGCTGAATTATATTAAATATATTATTAAATTTTAACAATTAAAGTATTCCAATCTTCAAATTGTTTTAAGAGTTACCACGTGACATGGAGGCATGAATGGCAAAAACTAGCTTGTGTATTTCAGCATCATATCAAAAATCCTCATTTATATTCCACTGTTTTTAATCACAAGTGTTTGTCTTTCATATCCATGTTACTTATGGCAATATATATTATATATAATGTAATATTGCCAAATGTTATGAAAGAATTTTCCTAACTAAAAACTAAGAATTGGAAATGAGACAAGATATCTGTCTGTCCTGATTCCTTTAACCAAGTTAATTAAGGGCAATATGCCAAAGGCAAACCCAAAGGGAAGGGCAGACCAAAAGGTATGCAGTGGGGCAAATCAGCCTTACAATGGAAGACCTTGCCCATACTGTGTCCATATTCCTTTATCCTTAAGGTGGCACAGAAATTTAGTGATTTTTCTTTCATCTAGCAGTATCTGAAATTCCATGCTTTTGTCTATAATTGTATAAGAGTTACAGCTCTGAGGGGAAAGTTTTCCCCAATACAAGTGTTGTAGCTCTGAGGGGAAATTCCCAATGCATGTGTTACAGCTCTAAGGGGAAAAGCTTCCTGAAGGGAAGTGTTACAGCTCTGAGGGGAGAGGTTTCCCCATCTAAGTGTTACATCTCTGAAGGGAAAGATATCCTGGGAATTGGGAACCAAGAAATACCACAAAGTCATACCACACAACAAAACTTCACACAGGAAGTTTATTGAGAAAGACACAAGAGGGTGGCTGCCTCTGCTCAGGAAAGAAGCAGCAGTGAACTGAGCAAGAGACAGGCTTACGTAGAGCTTCTTGGGGGAAGAGTTTTCTAGGGTGGAGATTTCCAGGGCAGAAATTGGTTGGATTTTAACCCAAGCACAGGGATTGATAGATTTTTTTTATGATTAGGGATGGGTGTGTTTTTATGCTCAGATGTTGGTAAGTTTTCATGTTCAAGGATTGATGGGTTTTCATGCACAAGGATTGGCAAGGTTTGGCAGATTTTCAAACCTGGAAGTGTACTTGGGCATGTGGGATGTTAGCAGCCAGCAAAGCTTCCCTGATCAACCCTGCTAACCAGCAGTGCCAAGCAAGTAGTTCCCCTTGAAATCTTGCCTTTAGCCAGTGATTCTCCACTGTTGAAATACCCTGTTCCTCTCCTCCTGGGGAAGGTGATCTCAAAGGCATCTTTTCTGTATTACTTCTTTTTTTTTTTCTAAGATTTTTTTATTTACATTCAAAATCATTTCCCCTTTCCCGTTTCCTCCCTCCCCAAAAGTCCCATAAGCCCCCTTCCCTCCCTCTTTTCCCTATTCAACCCCCTCTCGCTTCTCTGTCTTGGCATTCCCCTACATTCAGTCTTTCCAGGACCAGGGGTCTCTCCTTCCATCTTCTTGGAAATCTATTGATATGCGAATTTTGTCTAGGGTATTCCGTGATTCTGGGTTAATATCCCCTTATCAGTGACTGCATACCATGTGTGTTCTTTTGTGATTGGGTTACCTCACTAAGGATGATATTTTCAAGTTCTGACCATTTGCCTAGGAATTTCGTGAATTCATTGTTTTTCATTGCAGAGTAGTATTCCATTGTGTAAATACACCACATCTTCTGTATCCATTCCTCTGTTGAGGGACATCTGGGTTCTTTCCAGCTTCTGGCTATTATAAATAAGGCTGCTATGAACATAGTGGAGCATGTATTACTTCTTAAGAGTTTTCTCTGTAGCATTGAGAACACCATTTTGTCAACTGCCTTCCTTCCCTGGATTATTCCTTCATCACTCCTTCATTATTTCCTAGGATCACACCCTAAATAGCCATCCAGATTTAGAAAAGCCTCAGTGAGTACTCCCAGTAGAACCTACACAAGACAACTAACTGCTACTGCTGTTCACAGAAGTCAGTCTCTGAGTTCTGTTCATTAAAACTTTAACAGCATCTACGTTAAGGCTTCTATTAATTTTTTTTCCAACAGTGCATTTCATCATGTTATCCTGCTGTGCTCAGTATCCATCAGAGGTGTCTCATAACTACTTTCTGAAACTGGTCTAACTCCCTACGTTAGGACTGATCCCAGCCCTTCTTCCACAGTTCAGACCTAGTATATGTTTTAACAGCTAATGTGTGATGATTATATAAACCCTTGGTAGGGAAGCAGTCTTCATTCCAACTTTTAATTATGTCCAGAAAAATGGCAAAATGTGTCATTCCTAAAACCATCTGGTTACAATCTACCTGCTTAGATAGGAGAGGGGGTCACCTTTATTCATCCTAGGTCATCTTACAAAGTTATTCTCTCTGGATACCCCACTGCCCTCCAAATGAGGAAGAATTTATGAGAGCTAAGAATACAGATACTCATTTCTTAAAAAATGAGCCTATGAGATGGGAAGACTTTCATATCCAGTACAGCATGCTGAGAGCTTGCCTGAGTTGGGTAAACACAGATGACTTTATGGATTCCTTTCTTTTTTTTTTTTTAATTTAATTTTATTTTATTTTTTTAATTTACATTCCAAATCACTTCCCCTTTCCCGTTTCCTCCCTCCCCGAAAGTCCCATAAGCCCCCTTCCCTCCCTCTTTTCTCCGTTCAACCCCCTCTCATTACTCTGTCCTGGCGTTCCCCTACATCCAGTCTTTCCAGGACCAGGGGTCTCTCCTTCCATCTTTTTAGAAATCTATTGATATGCTGATTGTGTCTAGGGTATTCTGAGATTCTGGGTCAATATCCCCTTATCAGTGACTTCATACCATGTGTGATCTTTTGTGATTGGGTTACCTCACTAAGGATGATATTTTCAAGTTCTGACCATTTGCCTAGGAATTTCGTGAATTCATTGTTTTTAATTGCAGAGTAGTATTCCATTGTGTAAATATACCACATCTTCTGAATCCATTCCTCCGTTGAGGGACATCTGGGTTCTTTCCAGCTTCTGGCTATTATAAATAAGGCTGCTATGAATATAGTGGAGCATGTGTCCTTATTGCATGCAGGTAAAGTCTCTGGGTATATGCCCAGGAGTGGTATAGCCGGATCCTCCGGAAGTGTCATGCCCAGTTTTCTGAGGAGCCGCCAGACTGCTTTCCAGAGTGGTTGTACCAGCCTGCAATTCCACCAGCAGTGGAGGAGTGTTCCTCTTTCTCCACATCCTCGCCAACAACTGCTGTCTCCTGTGTTTTTGATCTTAGCCATCCTGACTGGTGTGAGATGGAATCTCAGGGTTGTTTTGATTTGCATTTCCCTAATGACTAAGGATGATGAACATCTCTTTAGGTGCTTCTCAGCCATTAGATATTCTTCAGGTGAGAACTCTTTGTGTAGCTCTGTACCCCATTTTTTAATAGGGTTACTTGCCTCTCTGGAGTTTAACTTCTTGAGTTCTTTGTATATCTTGGATATTAGCCCTCTGTCGGATGTAAGGTTGGTAAAGATCATTTCCCAGTTAGTTGGTTGCCGCTTTGTCTTTTTGACGGTGTCTTTTGCCTTGCAAAAACTTTGTAATTTAATGAGGTCCCATTTGTCTATTCTTGATCTTAGAGTATAAGCTATTGGAGTTCTGTTCAGGAAATTCTCCCCTGTGCCCATATGTTCAAGGTTCTTCCTAGTTTCCCTTCTATTAGTTTCAGTGTGTCTGGTTTTATGTGGAGATCTTTGATCCACTTAGAATTGAGCTTAGTGCAAGGAGATAAGGATGGGTCAATTTGCATTCTTCTGCATGTTGACCTCCAGCTGAGCCAGCACCATTTGTTGAAAAGGCTATCTTTTTTCCACTGGATGGTTTTAGCTCCTTTGTCAAAGATCAAGTGACCATAGGAGTGTGGATTCATTTCTGGGTCTTCAATTCTGTTCCATTGATCTACATGTCTGTTACTGTACCAATACCATGCAGTTTTTAACACTATTGCTCTGTAGTACAGCTTGAGGTCCGGGATACTGATTCCCCCAGAGGTTCTTTTACTCTTGAGAATAGTTTTAGCTATTCTGGGTTTTCTGTTATTCCAGATGAATTTTTGAATTGCTCTTTCTAACTCTATGAAGAATTGAGTTGGGATTTTGATGGGGATTGCATTGAATCTGTGTATTACTTTTGGTAAGATGCTCATTTTTACTATATTAATCCTGCCAATCCATGAGCATGGCAGATTTTTCCATCTTCCGAGGTCTTCTTCAATTTCTTTCTTCAGAGACTTGAAGTTCTTGTCATACAGATCTTTCACTTGTTTCTAAGGTGTCATAAAACTTAAAGAAGAAGAACTCCAGCCTGGTCTACAAAGTGAGTTCCAGGACAGCCAGGGCTACACAGAGAAACCCTGCCTCAGGAAAAAAAAAAAGAAGAACTCTCTAGGTTTCAACTCCCTAGGTTTCGACTTAGTCATTTGCCTCAGGGCTAAACCTTTATGGCATATTTCTATACTTATTTAATATAGTAAAGCAATGATTCTCTCTCTCTCTCTCTCTCTCTCTCTCTCTCTCGCTCGCTCGCTCGCTCGCTCTCTGCTCTCTCGCTCTCTCGCTCTCTATCTGATTGTGTGTGTGTGAATGTGTCTGTGTGTCTGTGTGTGTCTGTGTGTCTGTGTGTGTGTGGTCATAAATGAAGTGCTGTGCTCCAGATCACTGACAATAGCTGCTGTCTGTATGATGTCATCAGGCACCTCCACAATCAACATCACACTATCCCATGGGCAGATAAAAAAAATGAGATTAGACAGAAAAGCAGGGGACACTTCCACTTTGGTGCTGTCCTCATCATTACTGTGATAGCTGTCCAGATACTAAAGACTTTACTAACCTATTCACAGAGTGGAGCCACAGACTTCCCGAGAAACCATCACCTGGGTTTCACAGAGATTCTATGATTCTGCAGTTTTCATTTTCAGCCAAGACATGCAGCCTTTTCCTTCAGTAAGCCTGTATCAAAAGCAGGATGGCATTTAAGGAGTTGACTGGGTCTTTTTTCTCCACTTTGGTGATCATTAGATTTCAAAGCTTTTAAATCTGAAGATTTTTTCAAATAATTAGTTAATTGGAGTCTGAATATGTGATGATTTATTGACATGCCAGGCTAACACTATTTAATCATAGGAAAAATTATTTCTTTCCTCTTTCTGTTTATCCCTCTCTCACTTCTTCCCTTTATTTATCTCTCTCTCTGGCTAATTTTATACCTGTCTGCATGTATACCACTCTCCATAGACTTATATCCTTATGAGTATAGTACGAGTCTTCAAGTAGCACCTTGACACTGTAGAAAGAGTACTACTAGATATTCAATACTTTCTTGCCACTATAGAAAAACAATGCTCATTGATTTATAAAATCCACTAGACTGAGCCTTTCTTAAGTTCCCCAACTCATCCAACTGCCACATGAGGGGGAGGGACACACACACATACACACACACACACACACACACACACACACACACACACACACATGTGCGCACCTGCACGAGGAACAGAGACAGAAAGACAGTAGTGATCCTATTATTTGATAATAATATTCTGTTCATAGGCTTAATTAAAGTGCCAGAGGTGTGGGATGCTCCGGGTAGAATGACCAATGAATTGGCCTATTACACATTATCTGGAAAGAAGCTCAGCTCGTTGCTCCACTTAGCAGATAATGTTTCTTATGAGTGGCCTGTGATCCAGCCTGTGAAGTAATGTTTATATGCCAGTCCAGAAACAGTGAATCCCCAAAGTGTACTAAATTCAGAATCTTCCACTAATTCATGTAAATAAGATGGTTACAACTCATGTCTTCTGTCAAGCACAAAATATTCACCTATATACCAACATCCTAGGTTTTTAGATCATTCTTTGATTTCTAATAGTTACAAAAATGGACCTTGATCCACATGCTATAGAGTTCCACAAGTGGGTGCTAAACTGAGTGTATTAGATGCAAATATATATATAGTCAAAATTTAGTTTGTCAAAAAGACTATACACCCATAGTTTATTAAGAATATTTTGATGGCTGCTGATCTAGCTTCTTTCATATTTGTTAGGCAAATGTATGTCTGATATAATGAATGTCTACCCCTTGCTCTATCCCCAAAGAGTGGGTCTGCCATTAGTGCTCATCTTTGCAAGAAGCTAGTGTGAGGAGTTTACATATCGGCCTTCAATGTACTTGCAGCCTCGCTGATGAGAGGTTTTTAACCTGTGAAATATAGAGAATTTTGTGAAAATAGATAGAAACACTTAAAACTCTGATGGTGATGAATTGATAAGTCTGATGGCAAGGACTTGGTGTAATGGCTTAAATGAGGTGCCATGTTTCCTGCCAGTGACTATTCAATACCTACTTATCCACTCACAGAGAAACGAGGCTCATTACCTTATCTCTGGTAGTTCCCTGAGAGCAGAGGGCAAGCCTTCCCAGTCTCTCCTCATTCTTCTCACACGCTGTGGGCTCAATTAACATTTCTAGTTATAGACCGTTTATTGGCTGGTGTTTGATCTGGTTGTTTTTGCTGCACACAAAAGCCACAGAGTCAGCTGGAGAAGTGCTTTGCGTATTCAACTCTCTTATAATCAAAGCAGAGAAAGAATTCTAATAAAAAAAATCTTCAGAACAATTTATAAAGCTCAGCTCTAAGAATGAGAAAGAAAAGTGAGAGTCATTTGGCTCTCGATCTTTCTGATAGAATGTCCTTGTTAGTTTCTTTACAAAAATATTAGATTCTCATAATTGATCAGACTCCCGATTGTGCCTACCAAGAATTTGTTTGTGTAGATCAGCTTGCTAAGGCAGATTTGACTGTGAAGCCAGTGTTACTTAGATTTGCATGGTGCATTATGAATCCACACTACATGATGTTCAAGCAAAGCCTACAGCCCTTATTTTTGCTATCTTATTCTCCCCCCCCCAAGGACAGTACCTATCAGATTCTCTTCATTCCGTCTCACTAGTGTCTTAAATCTGTGTTCTTTCCACCCACATTTTCAACATCTTAACTTTGGCCCGTCTCATAGCTTGTATCACAGTCACAAGCTACCTCTCTGGGTTTATTTACAGTCTAATTCCTGCCTGCCTCCTTTACACTCTGCAAAGGTCAACAAGAGCTTAAGGGTGTCAGTTCTGACTGGGATATTTTGAGTAATCTATTGGCTTCAGAATATAATATGGACCTTCAGTCAAGTGTGGCCTGGTCTGACTCACCTTCTCTGCCTTACATCGCTCTGTGTGTCTGTCTGTCTTCCTGTCCCTGTATCTCCCTCAGTGGATCTCTCTGTCTCCGTGTCCCTCCATTCTCCTTCTCTCTCTCTCTCTCTCTCTCTCTCTCTCTCTCTCTCTCTCTCTCTCTATATATATATATATATATATATATATATATATATATATGTATATGTATATATATATGTGTGTGTGTGTGTGTGTGTGTATGTATGTGTGTATTTACAATAATTAACTGTGACAGCACTATGTTTATTTTCCTCAAGTATTTTCCCACTGGCTTTTTTCTTTCTCTTTTTTCTTCACTTGTTGGTAAAAGCCCTGTTCCTTTATCTTATCTTCTTGTATCTTTCTCTGATCCCAAGAATGGTTTTCATGTCCCATGGATATGATCTAAGAGCCCACGGGCTAATAGACGAGGCCTCAGCAGTGAACACTCTGTCATGAAAGTAACTGCTAACCTCTTCATTTCTACCAAGGGCTATAGTTATAAATTCCCAGTAGCAGATACTTTGTGCTTATTCTGCCATCATTTGCCAAACAAATGGAGTTAAGTTGGAAGAACTCGGTTTTGGAGAAGATGAGAGTCAAAATCCAGTTCTTCAGAGTAATAATGCAACTTCTGAACATGCATCAAAAGCAGATGAAATCACCACCTGCCAAAGATTTCTGCATGCTTTCTTCATTGCAGCATCATTGCCAATGACAAGATACATAAACAACTTAAGTGTCTGTCTGAGAAAAAATAGCTAGGCTAGGCTTAGTGGCACATGCACTCAGGTAGCAAAAACAGAAGTATATCACATGTTTCAGGTTAGTCAAGTTGCATAGTGAAACTCTGTCTTAATATACAAGAAGGAAGGAAAGAAGGAAGGAAGGAAGGAAGGAAGGAAGGAAGGAAGGAAGGAAGCTAATAAAGGAACAAAATATTCTTTTGCTATGAAAAATAAGATTGTGTCCTTTGCCTAGTTGAGATGATTCCAGAGAACTTTGTGTTAAGTGAAATGAGACAATACAGAAATCAAAACAGTGCTCAATATCACATGTCTGTAGCTTCTTACTAAAAATGCTCAGGGGGAATAGGTATAGTAAAAGAGACTAGAACAACAGTTCATATAGGAGAGGTGACAGGTGTGGGTCAAGTTTTTGTTTTGTATGTTTTTTCCTTTATTGCATCATACATGTGAGAACAAGTCTAAAAATCTAATGTACAAGATAAGACCTATAGTGATAAAAATTGTGTTGTAGTTTGGTTTGTTGTTGTTAAATGAGTAGATTTTGACTTATCTTGCCTCAGAAAGGGTAACTATGTGAGATGAGAGATTTATCAAATTATTTCATTGGAATCATCTTTTGTCTTGCTTCATGTATCCCATGACATCAAATTGTAAACTTTATAGACAATGCCATTTACTTTTCCAAACTCAAGCAGCTCTTTAGACCCTGAGTGGAGGACTGTAGGGGTCATGCTCCTGTCACGGGTGCTGCCCCACCTCCTTCCAGTTTAAGCCACAGAACTCAATATTTTAAAAGGGACTGTGCCTCTAGCTAAGACTTCCCGGGCATGTATTCTAGCTTTTATCTTTACTTATTTTCTGAAGACTTACTTTTATTTCTAATTAAATGCACATGTATAAAGTTGCAGTGGAGTCCTGAAGAAGGTATCCCATGGCACTGGAGATAACAGGCTGTTGCCAGTCACCTAGATAGGAATGCTGGGAACTGAGCTCCAGTCATCTGCATGTTCTTGCTCACAGAGCTGAGCCAGCTCTCTACCTCAAATTTTGTCTCACATTCATAGTCATCTGAGTCTTTCTGATATGTGTTCCATAATTCATCTCTGTGCTATACCAACATTGGGAGAAAATTGGTTCTCTGGTTTTAGACGTAAGAGTCCCAGTGTGTAGTCAACAAGGGGAGCTTCCCACCTTACCTACAAGAGTAGAACATCATTTTTGAGAAGGTAGCAGGCACCCATTTACACATGCTACCCACCCAAAAGATCGGCCGACACAGTGCCTTTCCTATGGTATGACATTTTGTTCTTTTATTGCTGTCCTTTAATGAACATGGTTTCCAACTCAACTTTTTCTCCCTTATTGTACTTTCTATGTAGCCCCTTAACACATTATTTGCTGCCTTCCTATATGCTAGAATTGCATATAGTCAATTGCTAACAACACTATTCTAAAATATCTTTCCATTTTAAATCCATTATTTGAAAGGCAGATTCTAAATAGTCAGCAGCCTTTTATTTTTATTATCTTAGTACCTTATCTATCCTTTATGATATATTACAGATTTCATGTTTATAATCAGTATTTCAATCTACCACATTTTAAAAATTATTAGTTATCTTTACTTTTGAAGACAAAAAATATACTAAGTGCTAATAATTTTCCTGATGCCTCCATGATATCTGTGCCTTAAATAGAAATGTATGTTTTCACTAAAATGAATTGTATGTGCCAACATACGTGTACCATATGTCAAGCATACATAGTTTTGTTGCATTGCTCTTTCCATGTGATGCCCAGACCCAAACTGTACCTTTAATTACAAGACACACAAGGCACGTTGCAAGTCTGTCGCATAATTACTGCATGAATGCCTTGTCATTTTCAGTCAAGAAGCATTGAAGAAATGTGTATCCTCATTAATCCTCAGAAACATCAGAAGGGACCTGAAGGGTCAGGAAATTGGGTACAGGTAGGTCAAGTCAATTGACCAAAATAATGATGTAAGCAAAATCAAGATAAGATTGAAACTTGAATAATTGTTCTGCATCTCCATAGTAAACAAAGACCAAGAAACAGATCTAAAGGGAAGTGCTAACATTGTAACCATAATATTTTAATATATTCTCTAATGACTTTCTCTGAGTCAAATGATGAATGTTATTAACTCAGGTTTTACATGAATAAGTAGATTTTCCTTTATTTCCTCCATGGATACTCTATGAAAAGATTATGATTGAATATATCTTCTTTGAAATCACAAATTATATTTATTGACAAGAATTTGTAACTTAAAACAGTAAAAATCAAAGTTACTTTGAAATTTCTGCCACCTTTCAGTGTATTTACATAATAATGATAAAAGAAACGTTAAAAAAAACAATAAAAATCAAATTTTCCTTTTTTATTTTAAGAAGGTTAATTGTTAAAACAGTACTCCTTTCACTAGTTTAGTTGCTATTATTTTCTTACTAATAAATTCCTCATTCATTATTTTATATAATATTATGTACTAGCCATGTTTTTCCTTGCACACTAATTTTTAATTAATTTTTTTAATTTGAAATTAATTTTAATTAAATTAATGGAAATTTGCATCATATTTTATGGGTAGAGGAAATAAGTGAAGAAGGATCATGACCTAGGAAAGAATCCAGAAGACAGAGAGGGAAGGAAAGGCACACGTCTACATTAGTGGCAACTTCTATGCTAAATTACAGTCATTCCTCTGTACTTGTTGAATAAGACTCATTTAATGCTTGCATAGGCCAGAACCAGACAGCACACTGGGCTCCACTCTGATACCTTTAAATAAAGTGCTGACTTAAATCCACTGAAGCACAGAATGGCTTATGGCCCACTCACAATAGCTTTCCCTCCTAAATCTACTCACAAAGGCCTCATAAATGTTTGATTGGGTGTTGTATTTAAAAACACTGAGGAAAAATACGTGAAAGGGCATTACTAATGGTCAAGCAAAAGTGAACTGTAAAATAGCTCTAATGACTGCTTCACAAGCTGTACTCTTCAAATAGATCTGGCTGAAGAAAAAGGAGATATATAATAACAGCAAATGAGCTGCTAGGGTGTGAGTGCCTGTGTGTGTGTGTGTGTGTGTGTGTGTGTGTATGCATGTGTGTACTTGTGTGAGTGTGTGAATTTTGCATATGTTGTGTGTGTGTGTGTGTGTGTGTTGTTTCTGTGTGTGCTCATCTTGTAAGGCAAATGCTATTTGCAAAGTAAGAACCGTAGCTGCTGAACAGAAAAGAACCACATTCAACAGACACATCTGCCAGAAAAATCTGGGGTTCTGATTTAGATTTTATAGTCTCAGAATAACTAGATTACTTTTAAAAGAACTACTTCTCCAATGTTTGTATTTCACTCTTTGATCAAATATGTCAAGCGACGAAGAAAATGGTCATTTATTTCTTTTGAACACAGGAAGAAAAGGATTTAAATTAAATAGCAGTCATCATGACATCCATGAAAGTTCCCAAGTATTTATCAACATGCTAGGCTTGAAATTGTAATTTACTTAATCAGACTCACATCTTCAGTAACTTTTAAGCCTCCATCCTGGAGGTGGTAGACTTATTCTAAGCTTGGGCCAGCTGATCAAATGGGCATATGAGTATATAATTGTCAGAAAATGTCCTTGTGCCTGATGAGAGCCATAGCTTAGAATGGAAGCAGTCCTATTAGTACTTCCACAGCATATGAGGAGACAGCTCTACTTTATTAGTGAGATTACATTGGCCATGGATGGTTGGCTGTCTTGATCATTTGCAGGCCAATTCTGAAGCCATTGATGGGGTCACTGGGCTGCCCAATTCAATTTAGTCATTAAGACAACTGGAGGAACCAGACTGTAAAATGGTTGGTCTGGTTATTTCTTAATGATGCAATTACATCGACCTCAGAGAGATCCAATTAATTGCTGGGCAATTGGTAACTGCGGTGGTCTCACCAATAAACAGAGCTGCCAGTAAGGAACTTGAATTGTCTATATACCTCTTCGATTAATTTTTCAATTTGCTATTACCAATTGAGAAATGAGTGTTGGCTTAATTTTGTTTTGTTTTGCTTTCTGGACCCCTTAGATGAATCACATTCCTTAAATGTGTACTCATTTATTCTTTAATTTAAATGTACTTTATGAGATTACAGTAATATTGGGTGATATATTAAAATATGACTATTTTACCTGCCTGCATAAGTTTCCTTACCAAACTTTGTAGGCTCATGGAGATCTGGAATGTGATTCACTGTGTTCTAGAATACTAGGAAAAGATAAGGCTAGATGAAAATTTCAAGTCTATGAGAAGGGAAAGAATAGTATTCTTCCTTTTCCTTCCATGCCGATCTGAGAAGCTTGCTGCGAAGTATTTACAATCTTTCAGAGATAGCAAATCCAGAGTGTTCCTCCTTGCTGAGTGTCCTCTGGACAGTGTGGTACCTGAGGATGGAGCCATAAGCAAGGAAATGATTGCTACAATGCCTTGAGGAATCAATGAAGAACCAAGGAGAACTTCAGTTCTCCACCTACCAGGAAAAGCCATAGCAATTCCCCCTTTTAAAAAAAAAATTAGGTACAGACACAAGCACTTGGCTAGGGCCACTGTATCAATTTAATTCACTACATCCATTACTACTCAGTTATTCCTGGAATAGACCCTGAATGTTTGTTCAGTAAGTGAAGAAACCCTTTCTTATATGAATGTCACTCTATGAATAGTTAACTCCAAAAAGGCATGAAAGAAGAGTCAAGTGCTACACTTTTACTTATTTAAAAAAAAAATAAATTTATAAATGACTTTAAAATTAGGTTACAGGTAGTAATAAGTTTCCCTAGGAGGTTTTAGTACATAACACTGGACCCTTTAAGCCCAGGATTTCCCTTTCTGCTTTATTCTCTGGTCCTCCTTATGCTTCCTTCCTTAAGAATTCTTTTTCCAGCCATGTGGGTCCCTTTATAAATTCCTCTCCTTTAACCGTATTTCTTCCCTGTCCTCGACAGACAATTAACAATTAGAAATCCACATTTGATAGAAAATATTTTTTTCTGAACCTGGCTTTCCTTGATTAAAAAGATGTTTACTAACACCATCTATTTATCTTTCTAGAAATATTATCATTTCTTTTTTTGCAAATGAATAAAATAACACTGTATATGAGTACCATATTTTTATTATTTTATTCATTCATTGTTTCATTCATCTGCTAATGGGCACCTAGGGCAATTCCATTTGCTGACTACTGTAACAATATAAGCAATAAACATGAATGAATAGGGATATCTCTGGTAGGATGTATAGTCCTATGGGTGCATTGCTAAAAATGAAATAGCTGGGTCATATGGTGGATCTAGACAAGAAAGTTGCTAGGTTGGTTGACAGAATCATTTTATTTGAAGAGAATATTTGAAATATGCAAGAAAAATTCAGTAAGGAAATAGTGATAATGGAAATCAATCAAACAACACACAAGGAAGCATCTTTTGAGATAATCTTCATCACCTGTAACTTCGTAACAATGGATCATAGACAGATGCCAGTTAGGGCTAATGTCCTCATCAAAACAAAGAGAAATGAAAGAAATATAAAATTGAGAAAGATTAGTGATATCACTGCTTCTTTTTCATGCACCACTTACATTAAAAGGTCTTACCTATTCTTTTCTATCAAGTGGAACCTTGTTACTGCCTTCTGACCAGAGTAAACATAAAATTTGGGAGAACTCTGAGTACCCTTCTCCTGTGCTGAAATGTTTGATCTTAAAAACACTCCTTTTCAGACCACAGTTACCGTGACATGACAAGCTTAGACCACAGGAAGATGCTACACCCAGACAGTCTGGTTAAAGGCAAAACCTAAAAACCTAGCTAGTGTCACTGAGATCCAAGCTGATCTCTGTCAACCCACATAATTGTAGAGATGGCAAAAATGGTAGTTTTAAACCTTCAAGATTTTGTTGCTAGAAAAAGGGGTGCTTCTAGCAATAAAAGTGTGCACAAGTAGCATGCATTCATGTAATACTTTGTAAGTATCAATAACTCCCGTTACCTGAGGAAAGCTAAATCTGTACGTCCTACACTTTGGATGTTAAAATAGTCTTTCTTTTATGTGTGATGGCCCCAGTAGATGAACAGTTATATATATGCAGAAATAGGCCTTTAATTTGGACAGTGAAAATTATTAAAAATATCTTTATGTACAACATATTGTGATGTAGTGTACTTCTTTACTTTTAAAATCAACTCTCTGCCCAAATCCAACTTTACAGTCACAGTCAGAATTACACCTCTGCCAGAACCATAATATCAACCAGTTATTCACACAGTTACAATGAAATACAGAGATCTTCATAAGGCAGCAGAACGTATCTTAAAGTCTCTGTGATTACCATGAAATAGCGTACGTTAAACCTTAGCGCTAATGAGAAATTCAGGATTCTGTCATTTTTAATTTAAAGAAATAGTCTATATTGATTAACCCTGCATGTCAACACATGCATTCAGGAAAACATGTCATGTGGCATTATATTCAGAAACACTACACTCACTTCCAATTTTGCTTCACACTGCTAAGGTGGCTATATACATGATGGAATAAACCTAAGGGCAGAAGAGTAGCTAGGGGAGAAAATCGAAAAAAGTAAAGACAGGTCTGAAAGTCTACAGGCAAAGTTATACCTATATATGCATTTAATCATGAATTTAGGGGTTTTGGAGGGGTTTTCAATGTCTACAAAAACCTGGATTTGGGGTTGGTATGATGGTTCAGTGCGTAGAGGCTGACAATCTGAGTTTGATTCCCAGAACATTTATGGTGTAAGGAGAGAACCATCTACAGCAAGTTGTTTTAGAACTCCATACATGAAATGTTTATGAGCATAAAACATGAATATAAAATCATTAAAATCATTAAATGTCTATTTTGCGAAGAATTAAATATTTTATGAATAAATATTTCCAATGCTCCTGAGTGGAAAAATCTCAACAACTATTATTCCTATGAAATTATGTTATTTCCAAGTCAGTGAATTTGTTTTCTGCCAATTACATGATGCTCAAAGTTTTATGTGAACACAACTTATTTCATTGAATCACTTTTGTCCAAGCCGCTGAGAATAATGCCTCCCATGTCATATATCTACAAAATGTGTAAGAGAAGTATTTCCAATGGGCACTGAGAGAAAGAAGATAAGCAGCAGAATCATGTGATAGGAAGCTTATCTGCGGCACTCACAGTTTTTAGCTCTACCATCTCTGCTAGGGGCCTTCTAAAGTTCTCAACGTTTTTAATAACAAAAACCGTGGCTGACACGTGAACTTTAGCTCTTAGAGCATTAGCATGTTCTAGAAATAATGAACAGTGAACGGAATAATAAGTGACTTAAGTTGTGCTTGTCAATACTAATGACACTACAAAGCTCCGGCTTATGGTAAACGGTGAACTAATTGTCTTTAAAATAGTAGAACTTTTTATTTTGATTCCCCATTTCTTGAAAGCAATGCTCTTTAGGAACTGCTTTTAAAGTCCTTGTCTTCTTCACGAACAGAACCCATATTGCAACAGTCAGTGGAGTCACACAAAAAAAATTTTCAAAGACAGGAAATAAAACCCCAAGGTCGATGTTTCAGAGAGAACTTCAGCTGGTCAAAGAAGAAATTTTAAGAATAAAATATTCCCAATGTATATGCAATTAAGAGGAGTTCTTCAGGGGTTATTTCTATATCAAGATTATTGCACTGAGTCAACTGTTTAAGATCATGAAGCACATGCAGTTCCATTGCCTATGACATATCTATTAAAGAAAGCATATTTTTGCATAGTGCTGCCTTGATAAGAATGTTGCAGGAAGGTGCGTCAAAAGTAATCTTAAATGTAGGTCTTCCTGGTAATGTTGCCACCTACAATGGGGAAGAAAATGTACTTGTGCATAGCTTTGAAAAAAAAGGAATATGCATATTTCATTGTTTATTGCATTACCATCCTTTGATGTTGTAAGAATGGCTTCCAACTGGGGCAGGTTGGAAGAGGTATACAGAATTACACGATAAAATGATCCATCTAGGAAAGTTTCCATAGTCAGCTCTCAGTAACAGGTTTGCAATCATACCGGCTTCTAATGGCAATATTGCAGCTGCATTGAATTCTGACATGCTGTGTAGGAGGCTGTACTCACTTGCATTTGGCAGAAAGCCATTCAACATCCATGAATTTGAAATCTCCTTTGCAGAAGAGAAAGTTCATCTGTCTGATTGATGGCATTGTTGAGCCAGTGATAGACCAGCTTGGTCTGCCTGCACCTGCCATCTAACACATTAATGATCATCTTGACGTCATGCAGGAATGCAAATAAAGTTTCCTTTGGAGAAGAGTAGATTATGGGGACAATATTAATTCCTATGTATGCATACTTAAAAATTGCTTCAGGGGTAGGTTTTAAATGTTTCACCACCAAATATATGCTATGCAGTGATAAACGTTATTTAGCGTCGTTATTCTGAATTGCATATGTATATCAAAATACCACACTCTAAACCATCAACACAACCAATTTTTTGTTGTTGTTCATTAAAACAAACACAATTCTGGGCAATACTTAGCTGAGACTTAGAACTTGTATTGTTCTGTTTTCTTTTTGGTTATACATTTCTACAACCTATATTAAAGGAGAAAAAACTCAGATGTTAAGTTTAAACTTAGGCCTCTTTTGTGCCTGAAGTACCACTTTCTGCCCTCAAAAATCATTAAATCCCACTCTAGTTCGTAGGTGCAAGGTAACAAATGGTTGACATTTGTCTTTAGGGGAAGGAAATTAGATTTCTGCCAAATTAAAGCCATGAGCAAATGTCAGAATTAGGATCCGTTAGTTAAGTGAATTTGTAATTCCATTTAAAGGCTACAATGTTTTCTGAGTGGCTTTTAATGTCTTATGCCGCAGTGTGCATGCCCATTGGTGTACTGGATGTGTTGAGGGCATTCCAAAGTGCCATCTAAATTATGGGCTTTCTATTATACTTCCAACTGTGGAGCATCTGCAATCACATATTATCTATGTTCAGAAATATGCTATGTTTTCACTAAAAAAAAAGTGGAGTTGCATATAGTAGGCACTTTGTATCTGCTGCATAAATAGTAAGGATGAATGGCTAAAATCAGTGCTTTCAAACCAGAACAGATTTTTTTTCCTTTTATAGAAAATGATTTTTCCCTCCATATATTGGTTACAGTCTCTCATCCTCTAGTCCTCTCAGTTTTTCCCCTCCTCCCCTCCCATCCAGATCTATCCCTTTTATGTCATTAGAAAATGAGCTTCTAAGTGATAATAATAAAATAAAATAGGAAATGATCAGATGAAACAAAGACTCACACAACAGAATAGGACAAAACAAAAGGAAAGAAAAGAGCCCAAGAAAAGGCACTAAGATATATAATTCTGAGTTCATGTGTATGTTGATTCTGTTGATTTGGAGAGCCTTGTTTCCTAGGTATCTCCCATCCCTTCCAGCTCTTATATTTTCTCTGCCTCCTCTTACTTAGGGTTCCCTGAGCCCTTGTGGGAGAAATTTGATGGAGACATCTCATTTAGGGACAAGCATTCCAAGATTCCCATTCTACAGATTGTCTGTCTGTGGGTCTCTGTATTTGTTCCCTGCAGGAGGAAACATCTCTAATGATGACTGAAGAAGGCCCTGATCTATAAGTGTAGAAGAATGTCATTAGGGATCATCTTAGTATATTCTTATAGTAGAATAGTGGTATTTGGTTTTACCCAACATCCCTGGGCTATCTGGTCTCATGCTCTTGATCAGCCAAACAGCATGGGATACAGGTTCCATTTTGTGGAGTAGGCTTTAAGTAAAATAAGATATTCATACAAGCTTTGTGCCCCATTATACTGCATTGCAGGCAGGACACCTGTATTTACATTTCTCCTTTGGTAGTGTGCACAATACCTTCCCGCACCAAAGACACTAGCATATAGGGGTAAAGCCTTTATGTAGGCACCAGCTCAACTTCTCTACATTCAATGTGTAGGTGTTGTCAGTTTGTGGAGAGCAATCTATAATCATAAAAAAAGCCTGGGTTGTTTTGGGGTTTCTTTGGCCAACAAAGTATTAGATATAACCTATCTATCTTCCAGTGCTGGAAGTTTTTTGGTGAGAAGAAATGTCCATTTGGGGTTATGATTCCTCTATGATTTGACTATGTCATTTAGGTCATCTTCATATGTGTATATATTTTAGAAAGCTTCTAGTGTTTTAGGTAATTTTTTTACTATTCCTCAAATGGTCCTTCATTTTAGCTGTCTATCCCCATATTCCCTCCCCCATCCTCCTCTTCCCTCATATACCCACTTTGTCCTCCCATTCCCTCCCTCCCTGTCACATCTATCCATACTATCTATTCTAATACCTATTTATAGGAATAAGTGGATATTATTTACCATGTTTGTCTTTCTGGGTCTGGGTTACCTCACTCAGAATGGTATTTTTTGGTTCCAGGCATTTACCTGAAAATTTCATTGGATATTGCTGCTGTTGTTGTTGTTGTTGTTAAAGGCTGAGTAATACTCCTTTGTATAAATGTACCACATTTCCTTTATCCACTTTTCTTGTAAGGAACATCTAGGTTCTTTTCAATTCCTGACTCTAATGAATAGGGACTCAACATGGTTGAACAAGTGTTTCTGTGAGAGGATAAAGTGTCCTTTGGGTACATGCCCCAAAATGGTACAGCTGGATCATGATGTAGATCCATTGTCAGGTTTCTAAGGAACTGCCATACTGATTTCTGTATACATAGTTGCTGTATGAGTTTGCAGTCCCACCAGCAAAGGATGACTATTCCCCTTGCTCTACATTCTTGCCAGCATGTTTTCTTATTCTCATGGGTATAAGATAAAATCTTAAAGTAATTTTTATTTTCATTTCCAGGATAACTAAGGACATTGAATACTTCTTTTGTATTGGATTTTTTTTTTTAACATTTCAAATGTTATCCCCTTTCCAGGTCTCCTCTCCAGAAACCCTCTATCCTATCTCCCCTCCTCCTGCCTCTATGTGGGTGGCTCCCCTATCCATCCACTCACTCTTGCCTTCCCATTTCAATTCCATTGATCAATGTATATGACAAACCAGAAAATATTTTAAGATCAAAAATACATGGTTTACAAATACTCTGCCATATTTTCACTTGATCTTAGCCAAAAGGCTGAGAAGCGATATTTTAATAAACAAGGAACATTATTTTTAAAAGTTGGTGTTTCACATCTTGTTGCTTTAAAAGAATTTTCCTCAATTATGTTCAATTACTATTCACTAAAAGTTACCTGCACATACAACAGCATGTAAGTAGAATAAATTGATTGAATACTCATAGATTATTATAAAAAAATGAATAAACTAGAAACTGAATGGAAACACATCTAAAAGCAAAAGATTGTTCTCTGCCTTGGAATGCATTCCTGTAATTTATAGAATTTATGTAGATGCAAAACAGTCTTTTTTTCTTCTATACAATGAAATTAATTGTAACTCCTTGTCAATAAAACTGCACATTTCATGTATCTGCTCATGTTTTAATTAGTTCTCTGATACCAGCTAAATAGACTAGTTTAAGGGAAACATAAACAGGAAAAAAAATACAGAAGAAGAAGAAGAAGAAGAAGAAGAAGAAGAAGAGGAGGAGGAGGAGGAGGAGGAGGAGGAGGAGGAGGAGGAGGAAAATGAGGTATAGTGTCATCTCCTCAGGCTATAGAAAACATCAAATGATTAAATAAGAACTGTAATCTGCTAGCCACTCCCATGACCAGCAAGTCATTTTAAAGATGCTGTGTGTTTCAAGATTTTGGCAAGTATGACTTTGATCTTCTTTACATTAGACTGTGAAATCAACAAACGTTCATTCATACTTCACTTACTGAGAATATTTTTTTCCAACTGTCAGACATGCAGAGAAAGAGTATCCTGTAGTTGTCTTTCAGGTTCTATCTGGTAAGGATGGTATGCAGGAGACAGAGATAAGTGAACAGAAAGTTGAGAAAAAAAGCCACAGCTCAGCTATACAGTGAACATGTGAAAATGCAGAATGCAAGTCTCCTGAGAAAAGTGAGGTTCATCACAAACTGAATCCTGGGATATTTTAAAGGATGGGATGCTGAAGGAAAGATGAACAGAAAATGTTTTAAGTTTTAGTCTCCATAGCAGCAAGATAAAAACATAGCATGTTCCAAAATTTGCAGGAAGGTATCCTGCATAGATTTGAAAGCGTTGATGAAAAGGGTCGGACATTCAAAGGCCTTGTAATCTCAGGAGGGTGTGGATGTGAGAGTTTTGAGACTGATTGGTGTAGGAACAAATGTTTTCTCCCTTCTGTATCTGTGTTCAAAACTAATCTTCCCAAATCAGTATGTCCCTACTTAGATAGCACAAAGAATCACACACACTGCCAAAAAACACAGCCCTGTCAGGAAAGCCATGTAAATATCCAGGCTACTATAGGTATATAAAATATTATGATTAGGGTTTTGTCCTTGTCCCCGTATTGTCCATTCATATACTTTTGATCCCAGTGGAATGATAATAGTTCATTAAGCACCATGAGACAAGCAAGATTAAGGACAAGGAGGAAATGTCATAGCAGAGGAGAGAAAGTATTCTGAAAAGACAGTTTTTTCTAATTGACGTTGGAGGGCCTTTTGTGCTATGTGTGGGCTGTGAAATAAAATTAAAACAAAAGCAGACAGTCTGGGATCAGAAGATATAGGCCTGTGTGGTTTGTTGCTGAATGTGGAAATTTTTGAACCTTAGTTATTTATGTGCTGAAATAAGAAAGCAACATCCATCAAATGAGATCATGTATATTAAAATTTTACAGACCATAAAGCTTTATTCAAATAACTATCTGCATATACCATAGGTACACACATGCATACAAGCATGCAAACACACACACACACACACACACACGGGTGTGGGGTAGGGGTGTTAGTTTCTCCATGAGATACTTACAATAGAATGGGAAGCAGCTTTTTTTCTAGACAAAAAGGGCCTTCATTAGGGGCTCAAATATTTTTATAACTAACATGAATTTATCATTGGAATTTCTGTGATGGGAAGACATTATCTGCTATTAAATCAATGTTTGTGGCTATGAGTGCCATCACAAGATATAATGAAACCTGGAGATAGGTGACAGTGGTTTTAGGACTTCTGTGTAAGTGTTCTCTTGGGTATTCTAATCACCATCAATCCTATATACTCTATTTGCAGAGATATGGTGCTGGGTCCTATTGTGTGGCAAAGTTCTTTCCAAAAGGGAGGCTTATGAAGTCTCCTCTGCCAAACATGTACAGATCTGGCCCCTTCCAAGTCAAAACAATGTGTTTCCTTCTAGGAACTTCATGAAGTAATCTGAATACTTATAAAAATGACTTAGTACAGTGACTAGAGGGAATATCTGTGCTGACAAGTTTTATGTTAAGTTGACACAAGTTAGAGTCATCTGAAAGGAGGGAAGCTCAATTGAGAGAATGACCCCAACGTTCCGCTGTAGAGCATTTTCTCAATTAATGGTTGATGGGGTGGGGCCAGACCACTGTTGGGTGTCATTCCTGGGCTGGTGGTCCTGAGTTCTATGAGAACGCAGACTGAAGAACCCAGTAAGAAGCATTTCTCCATTCTCTCTGCATCACCTCCTGCTTCCAGGTTTTTGCTCTCTTTGGGTTCCTGTCATGACTTCCTTTAATGATAGACTATTATATATAAATGTAATCCAGGGCTAGAGAGATGGCTCAGCAGTTAGGAGCACTGAATGCTCTCTCAGAGGTTCTGAGTTCAATTTCCAGCAACTACATGGTGTCTCACAACCATCTGTAATGGGCTCTGATGCCCTCTTCTGGTGTATCTGAAGACAGCTACAATGTACTCATAAAAATAAAATTTAAAAAAGAAAAAAGAAAAAAAAAAAGAAAAATGGAATCCAAATAAATCCTTCCCTCCCCAACTTACTTTTAGTCATATTGTTTCATCACAGCAATATGAGTTCTTACTAGGACAGTATCTTGAAGTCTGCATGGCCCTTCTATAGCCTGACCTGTTCATGCATTGGGGTATATGCTGTGTCTGTCCTAATCCCAGGCCAATTCACAACAGCCTTCTTGACTTCTGTATTTACTCTGCACTTCCCCACTCTATACTCCACCTCCTCCCCTTCTACAGTCCTTGCTCATCTTGGAGGCTTTGCTAGTGTGATCTTCTCTTGTGCACTGGCATTTCTAAGACTATGCCCATGTTGTTTGTCTCTTCTTTCCTCAGGACCTTGTAAATTATTCTGGCTTTGTGGCCAATCCTTCTTTAGTCTCTGACCCTGGAGAGTAAGTACATGGAGAGAGAGAGAGAGAGAGAGAGAGAGAGAGAGAGAGAGAGAGAGCGCTCATTCTGGGCATTTGTCCTTAAAGAAATCTGGCTAATGAAAAATAAAATCCGTCTCTAGTTGACCTATCCTCAACCGCTCATTTTGTGTGTTGATATGTTTGGATTGTTTAGCAAACTCTCACAGAAAATGTTATCTAAATGTCATGCTTCCTGCTCAGGTTTTGTTGGACTTAATATCTAGATATTAAACTGAGACTAGAGCTAAGAATGCTGACTATTTCAACCTCCATACATCCTTTGTTGGAGCTGCATGATTTGATTTTACAGGTTTTATTTCAACACGGAAACACATTCTAAAAGTATGAATGCTGATGACAAAGACAAATGCATATATATATATATGTGTGTGTATATATATATACATATACACATGCACATACACATATACATACATATACATATATTTTTCAATTTCTTTACTGTCTTCAATGAATTTTTGTGTTTGCACAAATGTGTGCATGTATGTACATGTGTGTGTAAGCATACATATGCGTGTGTATATGAAACCACTGAAATAACACAAAGCAATAGATGATATTGGGAAGCCTTCGTTGGCATGGCCACATTCCATGGCTGATCCTCCCTGCAGTTGCTGTGATAGTCTACCCAGATCTTCTCTTCAGGGCTAAAGAAGTCAGCCAGTTGGCTGCCCCGAGACAATCCCAATGTTTCCATCAGCAGAAACCTGTCACCAGCCCTTGGAAGGCTAAGAATATAGGTGATAGTGTATTTCTATATATACAGAACCAGGCTCATCAGACAGAAACCTAGATAAAAGAAAAGGGCACTATTGTTTTAGTTAGGGTTTCACTGCTGTGAATAGACACCATGACCAAGGCAAGTCTTATAAAGGGCCACATTTAATTGGAGCTGGCTTACAGGTTCAGAGGTTCATTCCATTATCATCAAGGTAGGAACATGGCAGCATCTAGGCAGGCATAGTGGATGCAGAGATGAGAGTTCTACATCTTTATCTGATAGCTTCTGGTGGAAGACTATCAGGCAGCTAGGATAAGGGTCTTAAACCCCTTATTCACAGTGACACACCTACTCCAACAAGGCCACATCTCCTAATAGTGACACACCCTGGGCCAAGCATATATAAAACTTCACCATCATAACATGTAAAACTTCAGAAGCCTGGCATTGACAAAGATGTTTCAGAGTCAGCAGAGTGGTAGAAGACTCCAACTTTTTCTGATTCTTAACTACCAGTCTTCTCTTTGTGATATCATTGACCAAATGTCATAAGAACCTATAGAGCTAGAGTGGGCAAGAGACCAAAATGTGAGGTCCCCTGATATAGAACAAAACAAGGAATATAGCTGGGGGGGAAATAAACATTCAAATTCCAGAGCAAATAGAAGCAACTAAAAGTGAAGCATGTACTCTGCAGTTTCAAGAAGTTGTCAGCATGTTTACAATGTACAGTGACTCCTTCTGACATGTTAATTCCATATAAGATGTGGGAACTGTCAGGTCCTTGTGTACACTGCCTGGGGTACAACAGTTACAATCAACCGTCTGTCTCAAAAGAAAAAGCATTGAGTTTTATTAGCCTTCCTCTTCCTCTGACAGACGATATATAAAATACACAGAATACACAGTAAACTGACATTTAATAAGAAGTTTTTCTTCTGTGCCTAGCCTTTTAGAAATCAATAGAGTATCATTTTACAGTAACTCAAAATGTTCAGAAAAAGAAAGTAACATGCATTTACTTAAATTTAGCATCATAGAATATTATTCTATGTGTCTTCAGGATTCAAAATTAGTCATGTCTATAATTGATGGCTTAAAATAGGATTCCGAGACTGGAGAAGAAGAACTTGCTTAGTGTGTGCAAAGTCTTGAGTTCAATTTCCAGTGCATCACACACAAAAAAAAGTAGAATTTGTAAACGAGAGTCATGTCTGAATCACATGTGCAATAACTGTTCATTGTTCAGCCCATCAGTGTGCTCACCATATGTGCCTCACACTTTGAATGCTTCTCTCTTATTCACCATTAAACTGTACTTCATTAACTCTTGAGGTTTGAAACTGCCCCCACTGTTTAGCACACACAGAAATTGTTATGTATGGAAATGTTCTATGGTGTGTAAGGCTGTGGGAAGCAGATATAAACACTGAGATTTCATTCAGTGAAATTCCATGGCAAATTAGTTCAATATGCCTCTAGGAAAGACTCTATATGGGCTTTAGATGTTTCTAATAAAAAGGATGGGATCCATGTCTGCAAGTGTTTGGGCATATACATGCTAAGAAGGGAAAACAAGAATATGGAAAGAGCAAGCAGAGCCCCTGCTGTTTCCACATAAATAAAGCCTGGAGGAATCAAGGACTTGATTTATCAAGCAAATTTGCCTCATCTTTAGCAATGAATGGCATGTATAGTTAATTTTTACTTCAACCTAAGACATGAGCATTATAACATTGTTTTCATACTGTTCTCATGTTTGTCTCATGAGAAACATGGATAGGGTGTGATGACTGATGATCATCCTTGAGCCAGCAATTATTCCCATTATTAATTTCTGTCACAAGCTAAGAGGAAGTCAAGAAGCATACATATTGTTGTATGTTTTCCTTCTCTGGATGACTCTGAGTCTTAGATATTAGGACTCTTAAGTGAATGATGACCCAAATTCTTAAGTGTTAGGACTCTCAAGTGAAATGATACTATTGGAATTGGATGGCCTATGTAATCCTGTGGTGCACATATTTCAGTGGGTCTGCAGCATAGAAATGTACATGTATTCTTTGAAGTAGAATCAGATCTTGTCCATCTTGCTGTCTCTAGGACATACCAGAGTCTAGTTATTATGTTACATACTAGATGTTCTCAAACATTCACATTTTTATGTTCAATCCCCAAATCCTAATCCTTTTTCCAAGTTTCAGTCCATTTCTTAAAGTCAAGACCAAACCCCAGTTCTTTGAATGTCTCAGTTAAATTCCACTTTATACATCCAGCTTTCTTACTTTTGCTTTATTTATTGCTAAGATTTCCTCCATGGGGATCATTTTCTCTAACCATTTTTGCTTTGTTTGTTTGTTTGTTTCTTGAAGTTGAAAACATACTAGACATCTGATTGAACTGAATAGTTTTATAGATAGATGAGTTCAGATAAACATTAAATTTAGTGATTGATAACCAGTCTCAAAGATAGCCCCAAGTGATCCTTACCTCTAAATATTCATAGTCTGGTACTGTCTCTTGCCATATGACCCAGCTGATTACTAAGCCAACATAGTGGTGGTGATTATATTTGATTGTTGTGGCTAGGCCCTATAAGGTCTTCAGCTTCTCTCTTGTCTGTAGACCAAAACACCTTTTGTACTAGTACAACACTGATCCAACAGTGGAGTAAGACTTGTATGGAGAGAAACTGCCAATAGCATCTACATGTAACTTATATGAACACCATACTAGAAACACTGTCTAGTCTTTGTCAAACCTATAGGCTCCTGTAGCCCCCAGAACTAAAGAAAATACTACAGCAGCACCCATAATGAAGACTGTTTAATCCAAGCTCCAAAATCCCATAGAAGCAGAGTTGAAGAGCAATTATTACTGTTTTAAGCAATTAAATGTAGTAATATGTAGCAATAAATAACTAATAGAAATTCATTCTGCCATCCACACTTGGGAAATAATATTACAGAGTAAGAAAATATTTTTAGAGCCAAATTATCAAAAACATCTATTATAAGTGCTATTAACATACTGTTAGTACATTAGTATTATTTTAGCATTAATTCTAATTAACATATTCAAATGGCATGATATTAATATAATTAAATTAGTAATAACACAATTATTAATTCATCATAAGACTAATGTGTTTCTGACTACTAAGAAATACTTTTTACTCTAAATAATTTTTCTTCTCTCTACTTATACATGCTATATTATTATATTTATTTGAATGATGAGGAATCCAAGGTTTGACAGCAGTTAATTTGTTCAAGGGCAAGCAATTACTATGAGTCATGATTCAAGGTAAGATCTGTCTCCGGCAGGATGAAGTAGCACTAAAGCTTGTGTTTTCGCCTCTACATAAGAGGTGCAGCTATAGGTACCCTGCACTACTGTTGTGACTATTTAAATGAGATGAAATCTGTAAATCTTCTTTAGAGTAGCAGCCAACCTCAGTGAAAACAGACTAAGGACATTTCCATGCAAAATTCAGGCTCGGGAACTGTACAATATGGGTGTGTCTCTTCTATTTCCTGTGGAAGAGATTGAGGGAATTTATCTCAGTTCCTTTTCTGCCATTTTCAAACCCAGATTGAGAATCTAATAATAGCCATTTTACCTTTTGATCAGCAAATGGAAATTACAAAGCTGTTTCCTTCCTTATGTTTGAGAAGGCAAATGGATTTGATACAGATATAAATCTCAATGACCATGGAAAGAGTTGGAAAATATTTGCAATGAAAAACCTGGATATGACTGGCATACATGCTCCATCCTAGAAGCTCCATCCTCTGCAGAAGCACCCTCAGTACGACCACTTAGCAGTCAATGACGTGGGATAGAAACAGAATTTCAGCTATTGCTATACTTTTTCACCTTTATTCACATAAATAATTTGTCTTTTCAAAGAGACAAATTATGTTCATTATATAAATCCACTCATGTTGACTTAGTTTTGTATGGTTGAAAGGTTAGAGGATCACATACCTCAAAGTATATATCTTACTTTTAAATTAGTTTTTGCAATTTTATAACTTGTAGTGTTTCTTTTATTCACTTTACAAAACGCTTTCAGGGAATAAATGATGCACTGAGGGGGGTTGACTGTCCATCAGAGCTTGGGCATATGAATGGCTGGTAAATTTACCACTTTAATGTGATCTGGCATTGGCCCCTTGAGCTAAGGAGAAAGAACAGCAATGCCAAATTATAGGAAACCACAAGAGCTTTCAAGGAAGCAATATGGTTCTAATTGGGCTGAAGCTTAGCAAGTAGACCACAGTTATTTCTTTGTAGAAGGTCCAGTTTTATATTATAGAGATTGTGCCTATAAGGATTGCCTTGCTAAATGGAAGTCACAAGGACTGGGACCCTCAATGCCTATTCTTGAATTAGAGCAATAAGAAGGATGGCCTGTATTCAATAACTATGTAGGGTTTTTTCTCTTTTGTAGAAATCTGGGCTGCATGCATCAACACACATATGTACTTGCTCTACTAGGTCTTTTTAGGTAAAGAAGGCAATAGGATTTGATGAACTAGGGTCTACCAGAGGGAGAGTGGCCATTAAAGAAACCCTTTGTGACAAACTAAAATAGAACTTCCTAATCTGCTCTGTAGTTCATAGCTATTAAAACTGGCTGTAATAAAACAGAAATTTGTCATATGACTGTGTAGAAATATTGCTTCTAGAATCAAAAACATTTGAGACTATAGGGTCTAATAATAATAGACACAATTTGTTGCAACAAATAGAGAACAATAGACATTAAAATAAAGAATAATTTAAAACTCTTTTTAGTACTTAAGCAAAGTTAAATGCCCAGTGTTTCCTGACTCATTAACTATAGAACTCTTCTTATTAGCATACATTAGTTACACAAAATGTTTTGTGCCTTTTACATGCATGAATGTACTTAGTCATATTCATGGTCCATCTCTCTCTCTTGTCCCCATCTCTTCCCTGGCCACTTTCCTCCTTCTAAATTGTCTCCCTTCTATTTTCCTTCATTGTTTTTTTTTAAAAATCTAGCTATTGTGTGGAGAGAAAACACAAAATATTCATCTTTGTTTTTTAAAGATGTATTCCATATTCTACTTTTATCATTGAGGGCAGGGATATGGACATTTAAGTATAAGTTTCCAAGAAGCCTAGAAGAGGCTTTTGGCTCCTGTGGAGCTGGAGTGGCAGGCATTACTGAACCACCAATTTTGGGTGCTGGAAATCAAACTCAGGTCCTCTATAAGAACAGTGCATGCTCATAAGAGTGGAGCCTCTCTCCATCTCTACGGTTGTCTTTTTGATTCCGCTTTACTGTGTTTAACATAACGGTCTTTAGTTTCATCGATTTTCTTGTGTGTTACATGATTTTGTTCATTTTTATGGCTGAATACACTATATGTATTATGTACTATGTTTTCTTTATCATTCATGTTGACAGACACCGGGGCTGATCTTATAACTTGGCTTTAATGAATAGTGCTCCAGTCAAGGTGTGTGTGCAAGCATGCTGACTTAGATTCCTTTGAATGCATTCCTGGAAAAGATATAACTGAATCATATGAAGTTCTCCCTTGAGTTTATTGAGAATCCTTCACAGTTGCTGAACTAATATTCTTACCATAGTTTGTGAGGATTCCTTTTCCCTCTATCCTTGCCAACATTTGCTATCATAAAATGTTTTCATCTAATTTTTTCTATGTCAGGTTTCACTATTCAGGTCTTTGATCTGTTTTGCTTTGATTTCTGTATGGAATAAGATATAGAATTTAGCTGAGTTCCTCTACCCATGATTGTCCAGGTTTTGCAGTACCACTGGTCAAAAAGGTTGTCTTCTCCAACACAGACTGCTAGCACCTTTGCTAAGAATCTGCTGGTTGTAGTAATATGAGTTTATCATTGGATATTTGCTTTTCTTTGTTTGTTTTTGTGCTGGGAGTAGACTTTTTTTCATATGGGTTTACTATAATTTGAAATCAAGTACAATAACACTTCAATAATTATTACTATTTTGTTCAGTATTGTTTTGTTTGTAAGGAATCTTTGGTAATTTTATATGAATTTTAAGGTTTTTTTTCTCAATTTCTATGAGCAATATCATTGAAATTTTGATAGAATATACATCAAATCTGTCAAGTACTTTTGACAGTATGGTCATTTTGACTAATTTTGCTCTGCAAATCCATAAACATAGATAACCCTTTCAATACCCTATTGTGTTCTTCAGTTTCTTCTTTTCAGTAACATTATCATTTTCATTATAGAAGGTTTTCATCTCTCAGGCTGAACCCTAGGCATCTTATTTTCACTAAAGCATTGTTAACTGTAATGTTTATTATGATTTGCTATGTGAAACTCTTTTAGGTAATCTCATCTTTTAAAATAGAAAATTTCATGATTGGAACCCATGCATGCCTCCAAAAAATGCATCATGGAATGGTACCCTTTTCATCTATGTAAGAGTTAGTTTGTCCCTCAAATTTACTCCCTTAACTACCTATCTACGAAGTCACAGACTCTTCCCTGCTCCTAGTATGAGCCACTCTCGTGCACAAGAACTACTTACTGTCTGCTGAATGGGCAGTGTACCTTGCTTTGGTGTTTACTTGGTCTTGATCATTAGCTCTGTTGATTTGGCTACTTGTTTGTTTTGCTTTTCCAAATTCTTTCATCCTATACCCACTCTGTCTCAGACCACCAAGGCTCACTGTTGGCGGCTGGCCACTGAATTTTTGCAGAACTAAATAGCAGCAGCTATTACCTCAATCCAACCTCAAGGAAGTTGTATGATTGCAATTTTTAAAGCTATACTACAGTGATAGCCCAGATTAGACAATTTGTGCCCTAAAAATGAAGCATGTTTGTTGTTTTTGTTTTTGTTTTTTAAGAATCTTATATGTGTTATACCCTTTCCTTTTAATTTAGTAATCTATTTCTATTAGGAAACAAAATAGATACCAAAGAAAACCTACCAATGGCCATTAGCTTAAAAGAAATTATAAGAAATGATTTTCCATTAACAAGAAGGAAGGAGAAGTTGCTTTTATCTTAATAATCCATCTTCTAGTTTCTTATCTTTCCATAAAAATGTTTAAAGTTTCCATCATGTGGAGCTCTTAATTACATCCTTGCCAGATGTGATGCAAAAAATTAAGCATCAATTAGCTTTTTCTGGATTAAACACATCCTCAAATTCTTTTTTCAGATCATTGCAACTTAACTTTGTGATTGATGTTGGAAAAATGGTTTTGTGGGTTCATTTCATTTCATTACTCCTTAGCAATTGTGTTTCATCCCCTTAGCTATTTCCATGGAAATTGTGGCTTGATGAGAGGAGATTGCCCAACGTAACCACATTGAAATGCCTATGAGCTAAAATCCAGCAGGGCCCAGGCGGTTTCGATGAGGTCCTGCATATCATACACACAAAAGCAGAATGGGAAAATAAAAGCAATAAGCATCATTTTGCATTCAGAATTGTTCTGATTTAAGGTAGACAGACTCTGTACGATAAATAACATCAGTAAAATGAACTAGCAGTCTGGTTTTGTTTGATGAAGCATTTGTAAAAGTCAAAATGTTTTTTCTAGGGGTAAATGGTTAGTTTAAGAAATGTGAGGGAAAATGTAAACCCCAGGGAAAATTGGCTTGGATTCTCAATGTATGCATACATAAGAATATATGCCTTGTATATATGTTTGCACATGCCCGTGCATATGAATATCACTGGGGAACTTCTCTAGTTGCCACCCGCTGGATATCAGGTTCCCATCTCTACTCCTGGTGAAGATTTGCAGCAAATGAGATAAACTGTCTTTTGCCTAACTTATTTCCTGATGTTTGATGTATATTTTCCAGCTTCTGTGTGTAGAATTTCTACTTCAGTTTTAAACTTAAATTTGTTTTAAGCAAAATAATATTTTGTTTAAATATTAGGCCATATTTCTCTGGCCCTGGCCTTTGATCTTCCTCTGCCTTAATATTCCTCCTATTGTCAGAGGATGTACTACCCGTGGGTCAGCTTAATCTCTTTCTTACATTTAACTGTGGGCCTCCTCATACTCAAGGCCAACAATAAAGGCCTAATATTTTGCCCCTCATATTTCAAAAGAAGCCCCTTATTGCATACATCTCCCTAAAGAGCAGGCATGGAAAGGCATTTAGAGCATGTATAACATGCTTCAATCAGCAAGATCCACAGAAGCAGAGAAGAGTTCAAATCTGTTCTCACTGTGGTGAGTTGAATTATCACACCCAACTCTCAGCCACTCTACATCTTCATCCTTGTTATGATCTCATGCTGAGAAATGGAGATGCTGCTACTTAACTTTTGCCTCATCTGTACAACTGCTTTTGACCCATGGATGACACCGGAGGTGATAGTGTCGGTTCCAAAACGGGGTCTTACAGGATCATGTAAAATATTTCTATATGACCATGATGGTGCAGTAATAATATTCTCCAGGTGATTCATTAATCCAGAACATGTAACCTTAACTTAACGACAAAATAAAACTTGTTCAAAGGTGCTTTTTTGTTTTATTTTTTTGGATTATAAAATAACCTTAACTTAAGGACAAAATAAAACTTGTTCAAAGGTGCTTTTTTATTTTATTTTTTTTTTGGATTATAAAATAACTTCAAGACTGGGCTTGTTCTCATCTTTGAGAGGTTCCTTACATTTCTTCTGAACCAGCATCAAGCAAAATGCAAACACACCAATTATATTAATTCTATTGAAAAAAGACACCGTAACAAAATTAAATTAATATTTCTAGAGACAGCTACAGCAGACTCTAGAATATATCAACATTATCCATATTTGACTAAATTATAATTCATCTACAGCCTTAAGTCTGAAAGTGCTTTTTTAAAAAGCCATTGCTCTTATAAAGGTAATTTTTGTTTTCAAAAAACCCTTGTGAAGTGTGTTAAAATTTGAACACAGAGAGTGTTCACCAAACAAGAGCTCATATCATTATCCATATTTCACTTTTAGTTTCTAAGAGCATCTTAGTCTCCCATCATTCTGGTGAGAGACAGAATTGTGACTTTATCTGCATTTTACATGTTAGCCTTGATTATGAGGAGGCTCACAATTAAATATGAGAAGGGGAAGAAGCTGATCCAAGGGTAGTATGTCCTCTGCAAATAGAAAGATAAAAGTAGAGGAAGATCAATGACTAAAGCCAGAGAACTATGAGCACACCTCATCATCTGTGCACGTGTCAGTATCCGAGAATGATGTTCAGTTGGTCCAGGATGAAAGAGAAGCCTGAGAGCTGCTTGATTATGTTCTGGTGATAGTTTGTTGTTAAGAGATAAATGACATGCAATGTGTCCAGCTCTCAATGGCAAAATGTAAATGAGTGTTCAATTCTACATACATTTCTTCTTGTACAGTGTTGAGATTAGGAATAGATTCAAGGAGAAGAAAATAAGAACCTAAGACCAGAGGTAGACAGACTTAAGGGGTACGTATGCTGTGCTGGTTGGAGAAGGTTTTCAGGAAAAGGGTAAATGAGGTGAGAAAACTAATAAAGTAGGTTTCTGTTGCTAAGTTCACAGAAGCACAATATATTTGTAACATTAGCATGCTATAAGCAGAAAATCGCTTTATCATTTTCTTGACTTTACCTGTAACTATTACTGTAACCATATGCTTATAGTTTCCTGGTTACATATGATATAGAAATTGACCAGTACCTCTTAATCTCTTGGGGAACCTGACAGAAGCTTCGGTCTGTATGGCCTCACTAATGTGTGGGTAAACAAGTCCTTGGAAACCTATTTCAAACTATTTGTTTCAAGGATGAGAAAACAGCTTCTGGTGGACTTTATGCTTATCTATCAATGAGGGTCCAGAATCAAAGAGCAAAAAAAGTCCAGAGGCGTTTGTTCAAAGGAAGAGTTTCTGGAAGAAATCAAAGAAATCAGCCTCTGTTAGCTCATTGATTCTTACTTTCGGTTATCATCAATAAAAACAGAAACACACAAAACATATCATAATAGTATGCATGCACCAAAGAAGAGAGACAGAGTATTATAATTCTGATATGTAAATGGCATGGGGAGACTACACACCCTCAAGTCTATATGACATGTCGTATCCCACCTTCTTTCCCCTGAGAGTTTGCCTCATTCTCAAGAAGTCAACATCTGGGCTCATCTGATAATGGACTTGTTCTTATATATGAAGAGTAATAGCTGGAATTTATTTGCCTAGATGGATACTGTAGTTTGAGGGAGAATCATTTCAAAGAGGAAGCACTGAAAAAAGAAACAGGAAATAGAAAACGGTTTTCATCTCAACCCTTTTCTTCACCAACTTCAACACTAGGCTCTCCATGCAAACTTCTTGTATCGCACTCACCTTGTTTGTGAGGCAGAATCCTTCACCAACCATCCACCTGGACACTGCCATTTAATACTGACTGAAATGAGGTAATTGACATGATTGAACACGAATCAGCTTTATGCTGATGCCAGCTGGCATAATTATTGCCCATTTATCATTACCATTTTGCAGTTCTTACCAATTGACTGGCTTAGGACAAATTCAAAGACACATTTGTTTCTGAAAGTTGGCTCTACTTTATGATTTAGGTTAGTGTATGATTTGTGCTCTTTCTAAACATGCAACATTTGTGTGTGTATGTGTGTGTGTGTGTGTTTACAATTGCTCATGTGTTGGTACACTGATATTAATTCTGCATGAATATTTTTCTTCAATGCCTTTGCTTATGAAGTAGCATAATAAAGTGATTTTATCTAAATAAATAAGCCTGTCCACAATAACTGCTTCTTAAGTCAATATTTGCAGGAGTAATTTTGGTGTTGCGGACCAGATGAACTAGGTGAAAATCCATTAACTTTGAGTCTCCAGAAGGATCTTTAGGGTAATTTTAGAAGTACAACTATAAATGTCATGGTAGAATTTTCCTTGGCATGTGCAGAGAATTTCTACCTTGGGTCCATTTGAAGAATCAATATTATAATAATTACACCCAAGCAAAAACAACACAGCATTATGTGCATGATCAGAGAAAGCTGTAGCTGAGAAAAGGTCCAGCCACCCCTGTAAAATGAAACACATGTAATTAGCATCCGCAATTTGCGATGCTCCAAGGGTCCCTGAGTGTTTGGAGCAAATCATGCTGTAACCTATACAAGCTGAACATGAGGAATTGCTGTGGTTTTGCATGTTGAAATGAGGAATGGGCAATGTCCTGCTTCAGAACACACCTAGCTTTGCTCTTTTGCCTTACATATATAATCTTGACTGTTCCTCTCAGATAATTTTCATATGAGTTGACTAGCTTGGCAGCAGTCAATCTTTACTGCCCCTCACCATCTGCCCATATAGATATTTGAGTAACATAAATTGTGCACTGCTTAAAAAGAAAACTAGGAATTGGAACAGAAACATAGAGCATAGAGAAGTTTTGCCGCAGTGGCCAATAAAATAACCCAATCAATGGATCATGGCTGTCTTTAACCATATTAGATGAATTCTAATAAGGATCAACTCTGCCAATGAGTTAAAGAAATTCTAGGACAGTATGAGTTTGAGGTCTGTGCAGCCAGTCAGATTACAATCCAGTTGAGAAACAATAAACATGAAAATGCCATCACCAACCTACCTGACATATCTCTATCCCTTAGGTCCTGTCTTAGGTATCATCTATTAAGCACTCCATACATGCTCAACATTTATTTATTCCTCAGGGTGGACTAGAAAGGTGGGTGTAAATATAATTCCTACTTTTGGAACATGTGAAGTAAGGAAACTAGACGATTCCAGAGTTAGTAAGTGGTGACAGTAAGATTTGCAAGGATGCTGCAAACATACTCTGATTACCTCCGCCTCGTATCTCTGTAAGGCTTATCTTCATTGTCCACACAGATCTCCCTGGATGCAGGAAATGTTCTGCCTTACACCTTCTATGTCCTCAAAACTCCTACCATTGTCTGCATATGAAATATTCACATTCCACTCATTATTTACTCGATGTGAGCTTCATATACAGTAGAATATGAAAAAGGATTAAAAAAAACAACCTACAAGGATGTGCAAAATTGTCTTGTCAAAGAATAAGGATTCATGCCAGTAGTAGATTGGGTATGAAAAATATCATGAAGAAATTGTATTTTTGTAAGAAGCATAAAAATGTATTATAAGGGGATTATTTCATAATAACAACTTTGATAATATTTTCATAATTATGCATGACATTAATAAGTAATATCATCCTGAATATTCTAGTTAGATTTCTATTGCTAGGATATAACAGCATAACCAAATAAAACTTGAGAAGAAAAGGGTTTGCTTCACTTTCCATTCCATGTTTCAATCCATCAGTAAGGAATACCAGGCAGAAAATGAAGGCAGGAACCTGGAGGTAGAATCTAGAGCAGAGGCCATGGTAGAACACTGCTAACTGTTTTGTTCCCCATACCTTGCTCAGTCTGCTTTTTTATACAGTCTGCCAGGACCACCTTTCTGGGGTTAGCACCACCTATAATGGCTGAACTCTCCCACATCAATCATTAATCAAGAAAATGCCCCACAGACTTAACCTACAGGCCACTCGATTGAAGAGTTTTCTTGAGATTCCACTTCCTAGATAATTCTAACTTCTGTCAAGGTGGAAAAAAAAAACAAAAACAAAAACAAAACCAAAAAAAAAAAACCCTTACCCATATATTCTTTACTGTGAAGTGGAATGAGCTAGTAAACAATTGCTTCTCAAAGGCTAAGTTTTGGGGACGTTCTATGCTAGCTGAACTATCAGCTATTTTGGTCTTGTATGGCATAAGGTCTTTGCAGATTTAATTAGTTAAAATGAAGTTACAAGGGACCAGGATGTTTCCTGAATCTGATGACAGACATTTTTGTAAGGCTGAACAATTGACTACCTTTACAGAGTGTTCAGGTTGGAATATTCATTAAAAGTACCCAGCCTTGGGCCTTACATTAAGGCTAAACCCACAAAGCATGTTATCTATTATGAAAAAAGGAACAAAAATTTTCACCCACCTTGGAGGTTTTGTGCTAACTCAAGTTTGAAACCTATGTGTCTTGGAGATGTGAAGATACAAATGTCCAAGTACTTCTCTCTGTGGGGTTGCTCTTCAGTCAAAGAGCTTTGTCATGGAAAGCTGCCAAGTAAGGGATAGCCTTCCTATTGGCAGTAACTCCTGAAAACCACAGCAGAGAGGACACTATTAACGGGAGTACAATAGATAAGTATAATCAAAGTTCACAAACTGTTTTGACTCTGACTTGAGTACACAATGGAGAGACTGAAGATGAACAAGACCAGCTTTGCATGTAGAGCAATTCACACCTTGGGAAGCGTGATAGCTGCTATACTTCATTAACAACTAAGTCGTATGTATCTCACAGATATCTCCTTGAATAATCAAGATAGCTCTCTGCTCTATGGTATTGGTCTGTCATTAGCTTTATTCTATTCATGAAAACATTGAGCTTTACCAGAAGTAACCAAGAACATTATGAAGAACATATGAAATCAGGTGTATCTAAAGCTCATCAGTGCACTTACTCTTGACCACCCTAGCATAGGTTCTAGAAAAGAGTGCCTCTGCTGTTCAAACCAAGAATTGTCTCATGTGCTTAAACCACATCCCAAGGGTAGAGATGCTATCGCTCTGTGGAGCCCCACTTTCATACATTTTGAGACAGCAATGTTTCCATAAAAAACAAACATGAGTAGAGATTTTAAAGCTTGACTTAGTTTTAAGCTAAAAAATTTAATTCAAAGGAAACTTTGCATATGATGCTGATTTCTCAAGACATCATTCATGATCTCTAGTGTGGGAGGCTAAGGACACCTATTTATGACTCTTGACATTGTAGGCTAATTTATGGTAAACAGTGTGAAATAATCTCCAAGATTCCTCCACCAGTTTTGTCCCACTGTGGACTTCTGTTTATCCTCATCATTGCTCTTCAATTGGTTTCTATTAGTTTGCCCCTCCATTATATTCTGCAAAATGGAAGTATTCATACGGATTTATTTACTGGATGCAGCAACAATTTTCCTTTATCTGAACACCCTGAACTCTCTTTGTACTACAGCTTCCTCTGTGGGTGGCAAAGAGAGTGTGGTTTTAGTCCATTTTGACAGAACAAAGTAATTTCCTATTTAGGCTTAAAGAGGAAGAATGGTCTTTTCCACAAGAGATTGATACCCAGAGCATACCCTTCTGTACCTCACATAAGTTCATCCTGTCTACACTGGCCCAGGAGCCATCTCCCATCCACTGGCTATCTAACAGGACTGTCTAAAGGTCAGGGAGTACAGGATATCCATCCTTTAAGAGATTAGTCCTTCTATCATATCATTTCCTAAAGACTTAATTTGGAGTTAAGAACACTTCAGATGGTTTATTTTCCAGAATGTCTGTACATGTTTCATAATTCAGAAATTAAATAAACTAAAATCCCTGTTAGAGTTCTTCAGTGAATCTTTCCAACATCTTTATACACTTCTTTGGAGAATTAAGGATAGGATTCCAACCTTTCCAAAAGTCTACCGTAGAAGATTGGTTTGTTTTTAATCAATAAGTCATTCAGTCAAGTCCATGGAAGAAATCCATTCTTACAGTAGAAAATTTACCACAAATTTTGGCAATAATCTAGTTATTTTAGCAGGGTGCCTAAGCAGTTGAATTATTGCTATAGACTGTGCCAATAGACCATTTCCACATCCATGCTTTGTGAGGTGGGCACTTCTACTAGGGGATGGTTGGGTGGTGCTTCCTTATACAGTACAGTTGTAAATGAAGCATCGTTTTCCTGATGAAGTTGTGAACCACGTCTTTTTATTTTGTCCTATAAGAAGCATTAGAAATAAAACTTTCCTCTGTTCCCATAGTTCTGATGCTTCTCTCCCAGCCTTTCCTTTCTGTTCCTCTATCCATCCCTAAGAGGTAGCCATGACACACTCTCCCAGATTTCTCTGACTGTTCTTCCTCTTCCCTACAATAAAAACCTTCTCCTCAACCATAGAGGTGCCACTTCCAAGGCTTCTTTACCATGCACCTGGCACTTACAATAGACATAGTTTTAAAATGTAAAGTTTAAAAGTCTGAATCATATGTTAGCATTGTAAAATCTGCAGCAAAATGTTACTTTAAGTTAAAACACACTCAGATATGGTGGTGCAAGTCTGTACTCCTCCGGAGGCTGAGGCTGGAGTTTGAGGCTGCTCTGGGTTCCTTAGTAAAAGTTTATCAAAAGCAAGAAGGAGGAGAAAGGAAGAGAGGAGGAAAAGGGAGGGAAGAAAGAGGAGGAGGGAGAAGGAGCAGGCTAGAGCAGGAAAGAAAAAAAAGGAATTATCTACCTGCTGACCTAATTATCCATCTGGTTTTCGCTGTCACACAACATTATAACAAACATCCTGGCTTTCTTCCGGTACTCCTAATTTTCAGGCTGGGGGTTGGGGAGGCGGGTAGTGAGGTTTCTTCCACTCCCCCATGGAGAACAGCAAGGGCTTGAAGACATTGTACAAGCAGAGCAGGTCTTCCTCAAGGGTCAGTGAGTATTTCAGGGGAAACATTATTTTCATCTTTTCAAAGAAGATTTCATGCAGACATTACAGAAAAGAAGACACGACACAACCCCAAGCTAAGCAGAAAGTTGCAGGGCACTTACCCTCCATACCATTTCCCCCTTAGGGAGACTTAGCTGTCAAAAATATTTGATAGTAAACATTGGAAAGCCTTAACAGAACCACCAAAAGCTGTGAGTTCCAAATATAAAGAGGAAGCCAGCTTTCCTGGAACCTCTTGGTGTAATGACAGATCGGATCAGAAGCTGGGCAGGAATAGATGACCTCCATGCAAGAGGAAAAGAAGAAAGTGAAGGCAACTCCTGACATAAAAGGAACCAAGACCAACACTTTTCTCCAAATGGTCCTTCGAGAGAACAAAGTGTGAGACTTATAATTAAAGCCATTCAGAGCCTGTTGGTCTCATGAAGGAACATTGATTTTTTTTTCCCTACATTCTTCTGTTGATTCCACCAATTGCCAGGTGAAAAAGAAAAAGAAAAAAATAAAAGCTGACCAAGTAAAAGGCGATGTCTTTTTATGGGAACTTAGAGTCTATGTGGGGGGTGTGTTCTTCTAGGCGCCATTCAAAGCCATAGAGACCACATGCAATAACCATGGGAGATGAAAATGCAAAATAACAATGGCGCTGGGAACAAATCCTGCATGTTGAAGGAGATAGAGAATAGCAGACCAGTGAGGGGATAAATGCTGACTGTAGTTGCTCTTTTTATTCCTTTCTGTCTTTTATACACAGCTCACACTCAAGTCCTAACAGCCCCACCCCTTCCCACCACACACTACTACTGCTGCTGCCGCCATCAGCCTGGGGATGGGGGGGCGGGGATTAGTGATAGAACCATTTCAGTTTGCCCTCTTTGTGTTGTCTGAGTCTTGAACCTATGGAAAATTACTGGAGGGGGATTGTTCTCTTGAAGTTTGCCTCTTGAACAAAGAGATTCTTTCATGCAAAAGTGGGAGGGATACCAGACTCAGGAGGAAAAAAAAAAACCAGCTTTTGTCCCGACAAAATGCTCTTTTGGAAGATATGTTAATGAGTTTCTCTTTGAACCGTAAATGGCATCTGCAGAGCATGTCTGATGCTAATGGCAGTGGGAAGACATGATAATACACAGCAGGCCTTATAGAATGTGTGGTGCCCCTCCCCACACTTGAACCCTCTTGAGCAGGCTGCTGAGCACCCTAGCACCCTGTGACTGAGGGTGGCATTCTCATTTCTCCTCTTGAGCAGTGATTTGTATTTCTCCTAATAATGACATTCTTTTTAAGGTCATGCTTTATAAAGCATGATTCTCATTGCCAAACCCATAGGCTGCAATGAATGACAATTGTTCCTTGAAATTTTTAATTACTGTGACAAAGAAGGAGTAATTATTAACTTTTTGTCTCCGAACCACCTCTGCAGATGTTCTTAATCAAATAAAAGAAAAAGGAAAGTGTGTTCCAAGAGCCAGGAGTATGAAATATACAATAGGAAGTTGCAGCTGGGTCGGGCGTTGACATGAGCTTCAGGAACAATAGTTCTAACATTGGAAGGGTAATTTCATGTCACAGACTAGATGGGGAAGAAGAAATTTGAGTCAAAAGACCTATTCCTGGCAGCATCTTCTTAGTTTGAGGGTACTTAGTGTACCCTGAAAGTGACAGCACAATGCCCTGAGGAGCCTGGTACTTTAGTGGAGCTAAGACACTCCTGGGCTGAATTAACTTTTGACAGGCTAGATGCTGAGAGATGGCATAGAATCTATAAAGTGGTGTCAGGGGTCAAGTCTATCCAGGCAATACACTGAGAGTGGGAACACAATCTTGATCAATACCCACAGCAGGGGGGGAACGTGCAGGAAGCCAGGTTGAGAGAAGCTGCTATAAGGTAAGGACAGTGAAGGAGTCAGGTGACCCCTTAAAGAGTTCCTGTGCGACTAGAGTACATTAGTGTGCCAGGAGTGTGTGTAAATGCCACTGGCTACATAGTTTAATCTACAGAAAATTCACTTCCTTATAGTTCAAGGCAGAAAGAGGAACAGTTTGCCATCACAGTCCTGGCTTCTAAAGTTTCTCCCTATGACTTGCAGATAACCCTCCTCTCCTGGGATTTCCACATCAATTTCCCTCTACATTTGTCCAGTGACTTCTTAAAAAGACACTTATCACTCTGGAGTACAGTTGAAGACTTCAATTTAGCATCTCCTTAAAAGTCCTCTTTCCAAATACATCAGTGTTCTAAGGGATTAACAGTCAGGGTTTTCGGGTGTGAATGAGGGGTGGGGCACACCATTCTGGTTTTACTACAAATGCTTTCAGATTTGCATCCTGTTGAAGTGAAGAGACTAGGCCTGTCTCCTGCTAGGGGGTCTGTCATGGAAGGAAGGTTGACTTCAGGAAAAGAGAGTCAGCATGGGTGAAGTGTTCTCTGACATTCCATTCAGCAGAAGTGAAAATAGAAAGATCTGCCGTGGTCCTGAAGGAAAAGGGCAGGTGTAGCCAGCACATCATAACTCCTCTCCATGTGTGAAAAATGTAATCTACTCTTTTATATTTTTATTATTGATATATAAGTAATTATATATAATATATGTTGCATATGTATATGTGCATTTATAAATTCAACCTGCAAAGTCCCATTAGAGTTGCTCATATATGTATGTGTTTAGAGCTCCCAACAGAGGCTTGGATAATTTATCCAGAGAGTCAATCCATGAAGAAAATTGTTATTCTCTCAGTAGCAGTAAATTGCCATCTCCAGATAGAGACCATTATAGAAATATACAACTGGCAACAATACAGAGAGCAACTGACTATTGAGGGCTGTATGACTAAGGCTCAGAGAATATCACAGAAGATGGGATGGAAAGTCCAAAAGATTTTTATCTTAACCAACCCCACCCCCACCCATGCTATGCCCCACACCCTTGGTTACAAGGGCAAGGGATATGAGCTTGCTTTGCCAGAATTTAAAACTGAAGGACCAAAGCCCATGTATGTGTAGACTTGTATTCTCTGTGGAATATTTAGAGTAGTTTCAAAGACTACGACAGATGTGACATTTACAAGGGTGTCCATTTTGATCAATATGAGGCAGACCTGGAAATTAACTTTTGTATAAATAGCCCTCCAGCTCAAACCAAAATAACTTTAAGGCTCTTTAGCTACATGACCATTATTTTAGAGTTGAAGAAAAGTTAAAGGGAACAATTTATCAAAACAAAACAGGAAGAGTCTGAATTGTGTTGCCACAGGAATAGCAGATGTACTTCCCCCCCGCTCACCCCCCACCCCCCACCATACACACACACCCAATGAAGAAGCAGTTTCAAAATGCAAAAAGTGGCCTTTAAATGTTTATGGGTTATAAATGCTCTCCTGCTCATCCAAACTGCTCTAGGAACGTGTTCAGAAAATTTTCCTCATTCTGCAATTGAGGGCTTTTGATGCAGATTTCTGCTGCTGCGGCAGACATGAGTGTGAATGTGTTTTGTACCTTTAAGCAAAACCCAGAAGCAAGATAGTGAAACTTAAAGGGACATCAAAACATCAGAAGAAGGACTTCTTCAGGGTCCTGAAAAATCTTTCCCGTTACAATAGCTCAAGTGACTGAGGATTGTTTCTCTTGTTTGCTTCCAGAGCCACAGAAAAGCAGTTAAGGATGGACTGTATGAGCCTTGTGTGCATGCCTGGGCATGTGCATGCCTGCATACATGCGTGCGCGTGTGTGTGTGTGTGTGTGTGTGTGTGTGTGTGTGTGTGTGTGTGTGTGAGAGAGAGAGAGAGAGAGAGAGAGAGAGAGAGAGAGAGAGAGAGAGGCTCAAGGACAATTTTATTAGAATTTGAGAGAAAAACAACAACGGTACAGACAAGCTGAGAATCCTGGCAGCAGCTAAGGACAAGGGAAAAAAGAAAAGTCATGTTTAAGTTAGAGAAACTGTGAGAAAGCCCTAACTATAGGGAAGAACATATTTAGGAATACGAAGCCAGAAACTTCTTCAGTTCAATGGGCTTTGGGGTTCCATGGCAAAAGACTCCACCAAGGACACATACTTAAAAATAGAAATAGATACAGCTTATTAAGAAAAAAAAGCAGCCAGCTGGAAAGATGGTCCAGCGGCTAAGAGCATTTGCTTTCGGAAAGGACTGGACTTTGGTTCCTAGCACACATATGTCATGGCTCACAGTCACTGGAAACTCCAAGTCTAGAGGATCTGATGCTACTTTATGGCCTCTGTGGGCATACACACACACACCTGGGCATAAACTCACATGTATATACACAAAAAAAAATTAAATCTTAAAAGTAAAGCACCGCTAAAACTGGAAAGTGGGGTAGTAGGTTGAGGAAAGAGCCCAAAAAGCATGCATCCATCCAGTGCTCATATTTGACTCTGTGTAGTTCACACTTCTTCTATTTGTATTTCGTAGGTGCTCTTCTTGCATCCTATCAGCCATTTTTATAAATGTATACTTTAAGATAGAATGAATTTCTTCAGAACTGGAAATGGGGTACCATTTATGAGAAAAGCACCTCTAGCAGGCTTATCTAGCTGAGGCATTATTCTGATCTGGTTTAGGAAAACCAGTGAAGACACTGGTGCAAAGGACCTCTGTTAAGTAACAAAGGCCCCAGATCATTTCACCCTCAAACTGGGTACTTAGCCAGGTGGTCATCATCAAACCACATGTGTCTTTTCAATCTGGGTTTAACTGTCAGCCATGAAGAAAGTCGAGAGGTTCAAAACTAAGGAGTATTTAATGTACCTTTTCTGCCTTGAGGGAGGGTAAGAGTCAAAAACAGAGCAAAAAAATCTTGTAGGAAACTTCAGAGAGCTAGTGAGAATGATCCAGTGGTCTACCAGCTCAGAAATGGGGACCCGTGCCTACGGCTACAAATAACTGAATCTGCTCTCTGCCAAATAAGCTTCCAGAGCCCAGTTCAGCTGACACTTTGACTTCTGCCTACTGATGCCTTCAACAGAAAAATCATCACACTATGCTGGATGTTGGGTCCACAGAACCCCAAGCTGAAAGACACGCATTGTCTTATTACCCTACATCCTTCCATATCTCTATTCCATGTTAGACTTGAGGAAACTGAGGTTTAGAAAAGCTAAATGGCTTCCTTGAGGTCAAAACAGGGCAGAGGTACAGTACAAAGTGGCAAATGGGCAGTTGGTAACACGGAGATAGCTTACGTGGGAGGCAGAAGTCTAAGGTGGTCCCTAGGATGCTGATACCCATCCCTATAGGTGCTTGTTTTACTCAGATTTCTTTTTCTTGAGGATGCAAATGGCAAACATAATGAATCAGTATCACCCTTGATTAAGAAAAGTGATTGTCACAGCTATGACTAAGGTGTTTAATCAATGACTTAATTAAAGAAAGGTTGTCCTACTGGGCCTGACCTAATTAGATGGGTCCTTTGCTAACTTTATTTAATGTGTATGTATGTGTGTGTGTGTGTGCAGATGTGCACATACATACACAATATGTGAGTCAATGCCAAAAACCAGCCCCACAATGGCCAGGTCCTTTAGAGGAGATAAGGAAACAGCAAGAGAGGAATGAGACAGGCAGGAGGAACTTTGCATCCTTACTAACTGGCAGTCAGAGCGCTTATTTAGTTATACAAAACTCAGTAGGCAAGGATAGGTTCTTGTTCCAAAAGATAGATCATATCATTTTGTCCCTGGACTTGTGTTTTAACTTCCTTTTGTTATAAGTTTAGCCATCATTGATAAACAATGGCAGAACAGTTATCTTTTACAATTATTTTCCCTCATCAACCCCACAACCCAACTTTTAATAATCTAGAGGCATATTTTTTTTAAAGCATGACAACCCATGCTCAGGCTGGTAGCTCTTGCAGTTTCAAGGGCACAGAAAGAAAATCTCCAAACCAGCCCAGGCAGATTGTCATGTCCCAGACAGTGTACTATTAACTCTTAATGGTCACAGTGTATAGTAAGAAGAGGCTTTTAATCTGATCTGCTGCCAACTCCTCTAGCCCACCAAATCTTGTTTACCTTTTAAAGGTTGCTTTGTTCTGATGATCTTGTTCCTGAGTGAGTACAGGGGCAGATGGTATAAAAGTATCTTGGAGTCAAAGCCTCATAAGGAGATCTCTGGTGTCTTTATTTGAATCACAACCTCCAGACTTATGGAAAACCTTAAGGTAGGCCAGATAAGGATATCCCTAAGTGCAGGAGGGGTAACTGCTCAGGAATTTCCTAGGAAAGCTTAGAAACAGGAATCCTTGGGGGAGGGGGAATAAATGATTCATAAGAAAATTCCTGTCAATCCAATATCCCCCAAGTGTACACATATTAAAAGTCCCACAAACATGCAACTGGTGGAGATCAAGACCAAAAGTGACTGACCTCACAGCGGCAATTGTGTCATTTGTCTCAGCTTTGTTGGATCTTTGTCAAGTGGCTCTGCTGGCTTTATGACTTTCTCTATTCCCATTAGATAGAGCTGAGCCACACCACTGTGCCTGTAGAGATAAAAGGCGACTCTGCCTTATTAGTTCACTTCTACCTTTTTATGTGCTCCAGGTATCAATCTTAGGTTGTCAGTCTTGTGCAACAAGAGCTATCTCTCCACCCCACCCTAACCAGATGGGGTTCTAAACAGCACTCTAGAGTTTGGAGGATATATGAGGAATATCCTGGAGACATTCCTGCTAGCCCAGGAGGAAGAAAGCACCCATGTCCTTACCCATGGGTAGAAATTGCAAGAAGCCTCTATGAGCCATCTCTGGTCAATAACTTTAAGGGTGAAAAAGAGACTTCTGCTGTCAGCTAGAAAGGTGGGTTTGGAAGCAAATCACTAACCTCAGGTAAGGAGTTCAATGCACATAAACACCTTGACTGTGACATTTGATACTAGCCAGAGAACTGAGCTAGGGTGGTTTGGGATTTCCTGTGTGCTTAGAACAGGTGAGAGAGTAAATACTGTTGTTTGAAGTCTTTGCTTTTGTGGCAATTTGTTATGCTGCAACTGAAAACTAGTATGTGTAAGGGGGAGGGAAAAGATTGTTCATTGCTTCCCTTAGTGTGAGAGGAGGGACTAAGCTCCAAGCAGCTCAGATTCCTGGTTTGCTTTCTCAGTTATCCTAGAGTAGTCTTGGCCTCTCATTTATTTTTGGCTTAGTCACAGCATCAAGGAAGCTCCAACCATCACAGTCCTCTTGGATTCTGTCTTTGTTCGAACCTGGTAAATTCTGAATCTTCTATCACTTATTATCAGAACACACTATTTTGAAAACTTCCCCCTTGGCAGCCTGTGTGTATGAGGATGGCAGTTTGGTTTCAAAAAGGCAGCACTTTCACACACACACCCAGCCCCCAACTGTCCATCTGGTGGCACTTAGACAAGGTAACCCTCACTTATGTCAGCATCTACATGTTCACCAACTCTCTGAATGTTACTGGGCAAGCTACTTACATTGATCAGAACCTGTTCATTCTCCCAATCTTGCTGAATACAGGCTAATCTTGGCTTTGTCAGCTGTCCTATGACTGCTGGTGTGAAAAATGGAGGTCAGCTCCAGACACTCCCAGCATGCCTCCCTGTGTAACCTCCTTAACAACAGTGGATGTGATACTGAAAAAGATTAATCGGACTTATGTCATCATGTTTATGGGGCATGAAACCCCCCACTGTGGATTAATGGCTATCTTGGTGAAAGAAATATATCTTTACTACTGCATGCCTTGATGGGTGAGCAGCAGTTGGCATCAGTGGAAATATATGGAGAGATTGCCTTTCAAAGGTCAGCCTTTAAAGGACTTTTTTGACCTCTAAGTCAATGAAAATAGATTTTTGATTGTTGACCAAGACAACTGCAGCATAGACTTTCAACCTTTAAAAAAAATCTTATTGAAGTGTAGCTTACATACAGTTTCTGAGTATACAAGTTGATAATTTTCTTTGCAAACAGGACAGTGTGTCCAGGGAACCAGCAACCAAATTAAAACAACAGAAGGATGCTAGACATTCTGTAGCATGCCTTCCAAAAGCACACACCCTGGAATAATTGCTATGACAACTTCTAACAGCATAGCTGATTTAATCTACTTCTAAACACCCTTGGATATCATAGAAATGAAATTGTCCATATATCTCACTTTTGATGAGTTTTATGCAGCATTGTGCCATGTATTTACCTGTATTTTATATATGCCTGTAAATTTTTTTATTTATATTGGTTTGTAATATTCCATCGTATGATATCATACTCATGTGTTTACACATTTATGGCTGTTTAAGCAGTTCCCACATTGGAGATATTAAAATAGTAATGGTAAACATTCCATTGTGCTGCTTTTGGTGAACATATCAGCTGAGTGTACACCTAGAATTGAATGGTGAATGTGTATATTTACCTAATTTAGTATATTTCATTGTCAAATATTTCCAAAGTGTCTGTGCTCATTTTTATTCCTCAAAGCTGCTTGTGAAAGTCCTTGTTAACATACATACTCACCAATATTTGATATTATATTTTCATTTTAAAGAGCCCTCATGTTTTAATCCCTGCTAGTATATCACCGTTGCTATTGTGAACCTAAGGAGAACCCTGTGTTAAAAGCCTAGTACTGAGCTACATGGGCCTCAATATCACAAGAGAAGATGACTCTTCCCCTTTCCACTACAAGTCACTTTAAGGTTTTCTGGAAAATATAAGAGTGAATCTACCTGTTTACTATCTTTTTTTTTCTGAAATATATCTGGCATATACTCTAATCTTGGTCAAGTGTGTTTGCTGAGTCATGAACCTTGCAAATACATATGAAGCTACACATTGTAGGTAAGGACCTATGCCATGAACTCATGAGACAAAGATGAGTGTCACCTGGTTCTTTGTACGATGCTTATTTATATCATGAAGACTAGGTCAAGTAGTAAATTCCAGAACAGTTAGTCATTGCCTTTTATGCTTTTGACTGTAGATCACATGTGATTTACTAATCAATTATTAATACAAAGTAAGTCATTTTAAACACGTGAAATTTGTTACAGAAGAGTAGATACACACGTTAGGAAGTTCACCAAAAAGACCTACTAGGCTAGGACACACAGACATTCATTTTAAGGAAATAATTAGGAATTAAATCTCCTTGACAGGTTACACATCTCTGAAAATGAACATTGTTATTTTTTGTGCTTCACTGAGTTTCTCCTGGTGATATAATGCTCACTGAACTGATACAAAGACTGTATCAATTGGAGTTTAACCAGAAGCACAATTCTGTGAATTGTATAGGAAGTAAAGATTTTTCTTTTATAAACTAACAACATAAAATCCAATGCCGACAGAATGGGAAATGTGTGTCCAGAGGGGGATGCTTCCAGGTCAGAAGAGAGGTCCTAACTGAGGCTTGTGTTAGTAGGGTATGTGGTCCAGAAATGTTTGAAGGAAAAAGCTGAATACAGAATGGGAAAGAATCAAGACAGCTTGGAAACCATCATGAAGACTGAGAGTGACATGCAGACTTACCTGCCTTATTGCTTTGATACCCCAATTGCAACATCCTACAAAATGATCCAGGATTTATCTGTGTGAAGCTCACACAGAACCCATGGCAGAGACCAGTAGAAGCTGTGGAAGCCCCCAGTTGCTGCCTCACCAAACATTCCTTAAGAACATTCACAGCCTGCGTGGAGCTCTAGACACACCTTCGTGATGAAAGCTGTGGCTGTACTTCTGCCCAAAAAATCCCAAGGAACTGTCCCCATGGGCAGCCCCAACCAAGAGTCATTCATAGAAGTGTAGGTCTGTCTGGTTTACTGAATTCACACAATACAAAAGAGCTATGAGGTAGACACTGGACATGGCATCCGTCAGTCCTTTCATGATACCTGTGGAAAACTGAGGCCCCTAGAGATGATGGTCCATTCACTATCTCATATCTAGGGGCAGGTCTAGAAACGCAATGGCATGGTTTTCCCTCAAAGCAATATCACAGAAAAATTTCAGGATTTGAAGTTAGGAGCACTGAGGTTTTATCATTAATTAATTTTCTGACACTATGTAAAGGCCACTCAATTTCTGAACTCTTGTTTCATCGACAGGGAGTGGTATGCAGGCTGTGCCCTGCAAACTAAAGGCAAGTCACTTAATAGCAGATGAATAAATGAGTAGTCTCTCAAGAACTGTCGTTTTCTGAAATTGTCCAGTGGCTTTAAGAAAAGAAAGTGATGCCATGCTGGGTTTTGGAAAGTTCTCTCAAAATTCATTCAGGATTAGATGGACTATGCAAGGCTTCCCTCCTTTGTATGAGCCAAATTTCCAGTCTCTCAGCCATGCAGCAGTTAAGCTTCCTGTGTCCTTCTTCTCCCCTTTTCCACAGATGTAAAGTACCAAAGAGCTGTAAAAGCAAGACTCAAAAAAAAAGTGGTGCCAGGAGAAGCTGGGAAGATGTCAAGTCTGTAGTTACTTATTTCTATGCCTTTGCTTATGAATTTGCAATGAGTGTCTAGCAGGAGTGGCTTTTCTCTGCTCCATGTGCATCAGCTGGCTCAAATGCCTGGAGCTGAAATCATGGAAAGGCCACCCCCTTCCAGCTGGAGCTGTGGCCAGAATAGCTACATGTGGGTTCTTCACATCCACTCGCTGCTTCTAAAAGACACGAAGGTTGTATATGAGATGTATCCTCCCAAGAATATTAGACAGAATCGAAATGGCTTCCTCTCACTCAACCAAAACCACTTAACATCAATTCTTCATGGCCACAGACCTCCCAGACATAAGAGATGCAAGTTTAGACCCCACTCCTCAATCAGAAGGATTGCACCATCTCACAATATAAAGAAAGCCATGGAATGAAGAATTATCAGTAGTGGAGTGACTTTTAAAACAGAGTTTATCAATTAAGTGGGCCCTTATCCAATAGCACCCCAGAGAATATGTATGTGCACAAGGGTATACAAATATGTAATCAGTATCTAGTGAATGAAAGGAATGCTTAGATTCAATTTGCTGGCAGGCTGTTTTCAGTGTTAGGCCTATGAGTAAGGATGGTTAGCTAGAGCACTCAATTACTTTAACATTAAAGTGCTTCATCTTCAACATTTGTTTTCTGGGGAAAAATTAACTGGGCTGGTGAATTTTGGACCATTCCCATGGTCATCAAGCCTAATGTGCTAGAAGTAGATTATGATCCCTTGCAATATTTGGACAGTCCGAATAAGGACTGAATGGTATTTGAAGTTAATAGTAGAAAATGGCTTTGCTACTAAAAGAGGCCCCAGCATGGGAACACACATACTCACTCATGAGTATTTACATGTTTGTACACACACATAAGGGACATGAAAGAGAAACACGTCACCTGATTTGCTGTTCTTAAGTATAGAGGAATGTAACAGGACACATGATTGTTTGACTCAATCACATTAGGTTTTCTGTAAATCAAAATTTCTTGGTTTTAAGCTCTTACTACCACTAGGTGATTTAGAAGCAATATGACATGTGACGCATAAAGGAAAAACACTGAGTGGTCATAGGCACAAAGAAGAAAGAGAAACAAGGCAGCGGCAGTGGAGGTATTCTGAACAGCAGCATTTCACAGGGTGGGCAGGCTGCCTGAGCTGCTGGCCACCATTCAAAGAGCATGAGGAGGCTTTTGTAGGGTGGACATGAATACGAGGAAAAAAGAGGTTTAATCCAGAGTGGAGCAGGTGCCTGATCAAATCATTCCACTGAGGAACTGAGTTAGGTGGCAGCTTCTGGTTGGTTTGAGTTCAAGGGTTGGTTTGGTGGTTTTTTGTTTTTTGTTTGTTTTTTTATTTTTTCTGCTCATCTTTGTGTTGCTTATAAAAGAACCCAAAGCCACTTAACCCAAATGTCCTCAAAACTGATTATTGAATAGTACTCATGAACGGGTCCCTATAGCATTGTATCTTTATGTTTTTAAAATGATACAGGGGTGGTTTTATAGAGTCTGCCCTTCAGCAACACATTTCTGTCATTCAACATGATGGTTTTTGGCTTCAGCCACCGGATATAAACATGTCATAAGGAGTGTGGGCATTCAAAAACTTATCTTTCTCTCTCTCTCTCTTTCAACTAAAATTATAGTTCACCTAGAAAAATGATTCAATATGGAATCTATACTTTCCATGTATTTAGGCAGAACTAATGATATAGAGATAGGGCCAGGCATCTGACTCAAATGTGAAAACAGGAAAAAAAGAAATCTGCTCATTTGAACACTGTCTTTCTATTTTTATGATCAGAAGCTGAGCTTGTTTATTTTATAATGGAGTTCTTGAGGCAACTGGAGGGTAGTTTTTTCCTTAAGGGATGGAATTTCAGTGACAGGCCAGGAGGCAGTTGAGCCATGATAAGTTACTTATGAATAGATTAGGAAGACAAGGCTCTGAACTCCTATCTCACATCACTTCTCAATCCCAGGTGACCCATCTGCCATGTCTCTCACTAGAGCTTCTCAGCTACCGGAAGCTGTCACAATGAGTGGCAAGACATGTCTTCCGCAGTGGGGAAAGGGAGAAGTGTTAGGGGGCTAACATCTATTTGGATTCTTTCTTATCCCACTTTATGCTCCCCCCATCTCTCCCCGAATCCCACAAGAGATGTTTTGATGTTTATTCAACTGTCACTTGTACCTGGTTTTAAACTTCATTTCCCATTGTTAAAGAAAGGTTATAAAGGGATATTTATGTTCTAGACACAAAATTCTGAGTTAGGCTGAGATATAGGTGAGGTACTGTATGTAGTTCATTTCTCCTCTCTCATTGACGCATTATGCTCTCCTATTTCAAAGAAACCCTGTGTGCTGATGCTCTCTCAAAACAGAATGAAAGGAGACCGTGCACACGTTTTACTTCTGTGGTGACACTTACCTAGCAATACCTACCAAATTAAGTGTTCATTGACCTTGTGTTACTGTCAGCTAGCATTTTATTTCTGCTGCTTTTTGGCGGGTGGGAGGGGGCGTATGTTAGGCTAAAAGCAAGTGACTTTGTGTAAATTAAACTCATTGACACTTTTTAGGCCACACTCGAAGATTATAGATTTGATGACTGTATTTTTTTAACGAGATTAGGACAAAGTGCTGTTTGTTTACTGGCATACTTTATTGTCACACATCTGTCTGTCTCTCTTCTGGCTGTTTTAGAGAACATACAGTCTATGTATCCTGTCAGAACCTTGGCATTATTTACAGCTTGCTACATCGTGGCTTGTTGTCACTTATTGAGTCTTATTTATGTAGCATCTTTCCACTGAAGTGCACATTGGCTTCATTATACAGAAAGTATGCACACTCAGGTGCGCACTCACACATAAAACACACACACACACACACACACACACACACACACACACACACCACACCTTTGAATATCACCTGATCCTGTGATACAGTTAACACTTCATCACCAAAATGTACAAAGCTTTCACACGTGTCTTTTATGTGTTTTAAACCTCGGCTTTGTGTAAGCATTGGCCATATTTCCTTCCACTTCAAGTGTTTATTGTTTGCCTCTAGGTGGATCGAATCATCTTCTGTGTCTTCCTAGAAGTTGATTTCAAAATCTACAAAAAGAAAATGAGCGAGTTTTTCCCCTTTGGTGAGTAAACCCATTTATTCCCTTTGAAATCAAGAAATAGAAGGAGTAGGACTTCCTTTCCCTGGTACTCCGCTGGCCATTCTCAGAACTATTCTGTGATTCCCATGTTTGTGGTCAGTCTGCCAATTTGTGTCATAGTTTCCAAGAACCGCAGGAAATGATAAAGATTCCAAGCCCTGACTTCCCCCACCCCATGAGGTCATCGTGTTGTCTGAGGTAAGTCAGCACATCTTTTTGGGACTCCGTTCCTCACATCAATTGAGGATTGGACCAAATGGTTCCCAGAGGGCACTCCTCTTATCCCAAATTGCTTAATCTAGTCCTCCCTCCACCTGAAAGGTTTCCAGGCTGCATGCATACGGCAAGTAACTTTTTTGTTGAAAAATTGTAGGAAACCCATTTATATTTGTAGTCAGAATCCAGGCCTTCCTGTATTTCATCCTCATTCTACCCAGTTCTCTCTCCTTGAACTGCAGTGATCACATGATCCTTTCTAGGGCTATCTGCAAACGGCTGTCACTCACCTCCCTTCACACTTTACAATGTTGGAGAGACCTGGGGCTTGCTAAAGTACCTTGAGTAATGGATTTAGGATTGAATGTGCCATTAGTCAGTAATTTGAATATTTCCCCCCCCCCCCCCCCCCGTCCTCCCTCTTAGAGCCTGTTAGGCTGTGGCTTGTTTAATGCCTTGTTGCTTTTATGGTCATGGTGCCCGGAGTGCTTTCTTTAGCCATGTTAAGAATTGCTTGTAGGAAATTTCAAACTTCTGTGGGCAGTGTCAGTGGCTGAGTTTTGGACGGTTTGCTCTTTTTTCTTTCCTTTTCTATTTTTGGTTTCCATCTGTATTTGAGGAGGTTTTTCTGGCAATGAGCAATGACTATGGTGGGCGAGAAGGAGAGAATAAAGGGTATTAGTGCACATTCATTTAAAGCAGACCTTCACAGCCAAGCCAGAAAGAGCATGTCCCACCCATAGTTCCAGGAGGACTTGGGTAGCTGGAGTAGGTAGTGGTTCAAAATAAGAACAAAGACAGTGTCACCTCTCTGCGGATGCTCTAGATAGACCAAGTTCTTCAGTCCTTACCCTAATGTTACAATTGGCAAATTGGATAAAAAAAATTCACTTAGGCTAGAAAGGATTTCCTTTACTAAAACATGATACAAATTCCTTGGCCTCCTCCCTGACAGAGGCTTATTGTGGCTAATTTCCTCCACCCTTTCTTCTTCTTTCTCTCTCTTTTTTACATTTGTTTGCTTCAGTATCTCAATACTTTATAGCACAGGGCACTAATTCCTATTTAATCAGCAGTTGCCAAGATGAGATTGTTTAATAAATGTTTCTCACCATATCTTGAGAACTTCTTTTCTGTCTCGATCTTCTCTTTCTGTTTTCTCCTGATTTTTGTTAGAACCAAGTGAGCTCAGTGGTGCTTGTATTTCTGACTATTTTTAAAAGAAATCTGCATTATGAAAAATTATAACTTTTATGGTCTGTGTAATGTAAATATTCTCATGCCTGGTGAGTATCAACTTATGAGCTAATTTTAGACTCTTCAAGATGTTTAGAAATAATGATATCATAGTCACTTTAATGTCTTATCAGTCTGAAGATATTTACAAAAGTACAGGGCACAGATGTCTCACTGCAAATTTTAAAAATTAAGACAGGCGTAGGAGTCTAAAGATTATTAACAATTGTGCAAATAAACGATCACTTGAAACATTGCTGCTTTATATGAATCCAGAAACTCATCTCAATATTTCCACAAGAAAATTAATAATAAAATCATTCTCAGTTTCACATTAGTATTTCAAAGCACACTATGTTCATGAAATTATTTCCATTGCATGATGTCTTAGTTAGGGTTTTGCTGCTGTGAGCAGACACCATGACCAGGGCAACTCTTATAAGAACAACATTTAATTGAAGCTAACTTACATGTTCAGAGGTTCAATTCATTATCATCAAGGCAGAGCATGGTAGCATCCAGGAAGGCATGGTGCAGAAGGATCTGAGAGTTCTACATCTTCATCTGAAGGCTGTCAGAAGACTGACTTCCAGGCAGCTAGGATGAGGGTCTTAAAGGCGATGCCCACAGTGACACATCTACTCCAACATGGTTAAACCTCCCAATAGTGCGACTCCCTGGGCCAAGCATATACAAACAATCATACCTGATTATAATAGAAAGTGTACTTCACACTAAATGTCAAAATTTCCAGCAATTCTAGCATATTTATACAATGTTGCCGCATCAGACACTTATAAATCCTAAGTTTAAAATGTGTAATAGAGACTATGTCTAATGGAATATGTGACTGCTGATATAAATGGCATATGTTATATTGGCATATAATATGCATCAATTGGCAATGATATATATTGCCTATCATTAATTTGAATTTATGCTTCACTCATAACTATACCATCTTTGATTAGAATATGATTTTCCTAGCTTGCCATATATATATATATATATATATATTTCCCAGACTATCTCTAACTAGAATTTTTACCTTTCCCAACACAAAGATAATAATAGTTCACAAAACTCATATTCATATGAAAACAAACTACTTTGCTTGGGGATAATTTGATCTCAAAATTAGATAGTCTAAAACCAGAAATCTGAGACAAAAAGCAGAAGAAACCAATGCAAAGTTAAAATTAGAAGCAGCACCCTGAACAAGCTGTGCTCATAGCCTCTGTTCTTACTGGACACTTTGTACCAAAACTCTACTGTCAATTTCCCTGCATTCCAATTAAATTAGAAAACAGAAATTGGCAAAGAAAAATGAATTTGTTCATAGTTTGGCCAAGATGGCCTGGGATGGGGGTAAAAATAATACAACTTCCTTCTCTTTGTGCCTGGGGCCATCTTACTCTCTATAGAAAGCCCTAAGACAGAGACTAGAACCCCATCAGTTTAATTGTGAAGCAGGCTATTCTGTCTTATACTAGAGGAAGGGGACCTTGACACCACGTTGTCCCTGTTCTCTCTGTTCTACACTAAGGAAAATGGGGTCTTAGCAATCCCCTACTTTTGTAAGAAAATGAATTAGAACAGCGAAATAAGGATTTAAGGGTGGTATAAGAACCCCACATGTTATGGACCTAGCAGAGTTCTTTGTCCCTTGGTTGATTAATTGAATCTATAGTGGGCACCCTTTGTACCTTTTCTTTTTCTTTGGAAGTCAACTTTGAGTTCCAACCCCTGTATGTCTGTCAAACATATTCACTTTGTAAATAAATAAATAAATAAATAAATAAATAAAGTGGCAGTCTGATAGCCAATGGGGGATGATGCAAGTGTCTTCTTAGACCAGCGGTTTTCAACCTGTGGGTTATGACCCCTTTGGAGGTCAAACTACCCTCACAGTGGTTACCTATAAAATATCCTGAATATTAGATACTTACATTGTGATTTGCATCAGTAGCAGAATTATGAAGTAACAATGAAATCATTTTATGGTTGGGGTTACCATGACATGAGGAACTGTAAAGGGTCGCACAATCAGGAAGGTTGAGAGTCACTGACACAGACTATCTTCTCCCCAGCCAGGGCTTCAGCATAGGATCAAAGTTATGATGTTCACTGTAGGAATAATGTAGGGAATGTTTTTCAACCAGACACCATTGCTTTACATGGTCTAATCAGTTACTTCTCATGATGAATTTCTGAAAATATAGCTACCATATTAATTCTGTATTGTGATTTTTATTCCAATGATTTCATTGCAAAGGTGTTCTTGAAGTTATGTATTTATTTGTTATGTCTTAAATTATGTATTTATTTGTTCTCTTTGTATAAGTTCACACACACACACACACACACACACACACACACACACACACACTCGGCATATATGGAGATCAGAGAACAACTTTCAGGAGTCAATTCTCTTTTTCAACCATGTGGGTTCAAGCCGAGATTGAACTCAGGTCATCAGACTTAGCTGCAAGCACCTTTACCCATTGAACTATTTCACCTTCTCAGTTTGTCAGTATTGAGAGGGGCCCTAAGCCAAGATAACCTCTGTGTATAAGGTACAGCAGAGAATGAAATCAAAATATAAGAAACAATAGGAATATGCTATCCTCTGGTACAGAAGGGTTGTGGGTACAGAGAAAGATGCTGGGATGGCAGGGATCTCAGGAAGCAGATGGGTGGTATCTTAGAGTTATTTTTTGTGAAGAAACACTGTGACCAAAAGTCACTTGGGGAAGAAGAGGCTTACTTGACTTACATATCCCAAATCATTGTTCATTGAGGAAGGCCAAAACAGGAGCTCACACTGAGCAGAGACCTGCTGTTACCAGCTGATGCAGAGCCCATGGGGGCAGGTTGCTGCTTACTGACTTGTTCATCAGCTTGCTTTCTTATAGAACCCAGGACTACGAGCCAAGGGGTGTCCACGCCCACAGTGGGCTGCATCCTCCCCTATTGACCACTAATTTAGAAAATACCACACAGGCTTTGCTTTTAGCCTGTTCTTCTGGAAGAATTTTCTCAGTTAAGGTCCCCTCCTCCCCGATGACCATGGGGTGGGAGAGGTAGAGAGGAGGTAGGACTAGGTCTTTCTTGGAGTCCTTTGGGCTTTCTCAAGCGGTTGGTGGATTTGCTCTTTTGAGTGAGCATTCATTAAAGGGAAAATTATTAATGAGACTTTGTGGTGGACCATTAAGTTTGACCTGGACCAGCAGTTGTGGGGTGTGTTTGGTTTGGGGTCAGTAAGATAAGAAACAATGACACAAATAGCAAACACACACATTTGGGGTATGGGTTTTAAATTAGCCAAAGGTGATAGCATACAATGGTATTTCAGACAGCTCATGGCAGGTCTGAAAATGGATAGCACCTGGTTTCTATATTTTATAACCTGACACTCTACTTTTTAGTTCTAGAAAATGAGCCATACTTGAATAAACGTTGGCATGCAGCTGGGAGGCAGCAATATATTTCAAGCTGAGACCAGCATCTGTCATTACCCAAGTGGTAATAGGCAAGTCCTCTCCACAAAATAGGCAGAGAAGTCTGTAGTCTCTTGACAAGATGTGTTCAGAACACTAAGGAAGCCCCATCCTTAAATGTCTTGTTGCCCATTGCTTCTGAAAGCTACCATGCTTCTCTTCCAATATCTATAAATGCACTCATGGACACATTCCTAATGAGTCAAGCTGGTAATTCATCTGCGATCTCAAAGTTTACCTGTCTCTAGATCATCCAGACAATGTGGCAGGTGAGAAGCAACAGGGAAATGAAAGCTCTCACGGGCTGACAAAGGAGAAGATACATCATCTGTAGAAATGAGGTATCATAGACTGAATGGTTTGACCAATAGGATGTCTTTTATCACCTGTCTGGAGTCTGGAAGTTGAAGATCAAGATGTTGGCAGGGGTGGCATGTTCTGAGGCCTCCTGGACATGTACATGGTCATATGCCCCTGTCTTCATATGGCCTTCCCTCTGAGTGGCTTGTGATCTGTCTTTCTCCTTGTATAAGGAAACTGGTCACATTAGAAAAGGACTCCATTCTAATGACATCGCTTTACTTAATTGCACTTTTAAAGCTTTATATCCAAAAATAAACTGAATTTACCAGTACCTCATTCAAAAGTACAGGGTATGAGGAGTTTAATCAAATGTTAGAGGGGTCATAACTGAGCCCATGACTGTCTATAAGAAAAATGTAAAGAAATAGCAAAGAAGAGAACTCAGCAAAGATTTCCATAACAATTTGAGTTCTTGCTGTGAGGTGAAGCACAGTTGACTTTTCCTTCCAGAGGTATTATTTGGAAGCAGAATATGGCAGCTTTATGGAATTATCATACACTTCAGTTGCAGATAATTTATAGTTACAGTGCACTGTTACATGGCCTAAAGCAAATAATCTTTCTGTGACTCAGCTCAGAATTTCTTTGTTCTTTATATGAAAGGTTCATATTTTAAAATGTGTAGAATTTATCGTGCATACTTTCCATTAACTCTAAGAGGAAAGAAGAGGGTTTCTGGTGGAGAAATAGAAGGCAAATTTTGTCAAGTGCAAGTCTTACTAAAGAACTTAAGGTTGCTAATTTTTCCTCATATAGCAATACATAATTGAAACTTTTATAACTTTGTTAATGAGTCCTGATGTTCAGAGCTTGGGAACCACTCCAGAGACCCTGAGTTAGGGAAGGTCTAAATTCATTAACTGCAGTGATTTCCAGCCATGGATGATTTTGTCCTACAGGGGTATCTTAAGATTATTTTTGCCTTTCATAAATGTCAGAGAAGAAAGACTACTATTGACTGGTGGGCAGAGTTTCCAGATAATCCTAAACCTACAGTGTACAAGGCAGCTCCCTGGAACAGCATACAGAGTCCAGATGTGCAAAGCCTTAAGAGCTCTGCCTGCTGTAATTGCCCCTCTTCTCATTCGGGTTGCTGAGTATCTTTACTTTTGCATTGGTTTTATTTCAGAGTGGCCTGCTTGCTGATGCCTTTCTCAGACTCCTTTGTCTAGATGGATTAAATTCTTTACATTTGCTGTGATGCTCACACATGGTTCTTAGGTTTAAGATGCAAGGGTGGTAAGAACACTTGGAGCATGGTGGTAGCAGGGCATCAAGTATAATAGCTGTGTGTTCATAGTAGTCAGGAATTCAAGGCAAACTCTCTCTCTGAATAGGGGGTTTGTTGGGGCAAAGTTCATGAAGGGTGTGAACTGGAGCAGAGAAGAAAAAAATCTAGTGTTTCATAAGCAACAGAGACAGCAAATGTCCTGGGGATTAGAAAAAAACGTGAAGCCAAGCAGGAAGATTGTTTCCAGTTTGTGAATCTCTAAAAGGCATGTGTTTCAGAATATTTGATCACACTGTAGACCCTGAGATTTACTAAAAATTACTCTTTCTAGTTGCAGTTTAAGTCTTCAATATCTCTGGCTGGAATAACAGAGACACCTGCAGTACATACCTTTAATCTCAAGCAATGAAGGTAAAGTTAGTTTGTAGAAGGAAGCAACCATGTTTGAAAATGATGTCTCATTGAGTGGCAAACAAAGTGACGAATCGGAGAAAAAGACTCGACAGAATAAGTTATGCCCAACTCTCACAAGAAGAGAGAGGAAAGAGAAGCTACTTGTGGCACAGAGAGAGGAAGGAGGAAGTTTTACTGAAATAGTTATGGAGAGAAAAGCTGAAAAGGGAGAACAAGCTAGACATGGTGAAGATGGAATAAGCCAGAGAATGTGCAGGAGCCGGAACAGAACATCCTGAGTGAGGTGACCCAGTCACAAAGGAACACACACAGTATGTACTCACTGATAAGGGGATATTAGCCCAAAAGTTTGGAACACCCAAGATACAACTCACAGACCACATGAAGCTCAAGAAGAAGGAAGACTAAAGTGTGGATACTTTGATCCTTTTTGGAAAGTGCATCAAAATACCCATGGCTCACAGCCAACCAATAGAATGAACATAGGCTCCCCAATAGAGCAGCTAGAGAAAGAACCCAAGGGGCTGAAGAGGTTTGCAGCCCTGCAGGAGGAACAATAATATGTACCAACCAGTAACCCCAGAGTTCCCAGGAGCTAAACCACCAACCAAACCACCAACCATGGAGGGACCCATGGCTGCAACTACATATGTAGCAGAAGATGATCATTTCAGACATCAATGAGAGGAGAGACCATGGGTGCTGTGAAGACTCGATTACCCAGAATAGGGGAATGCAAGTCAGGAAACTGGGGGTTGGGGGGGTGAGCAGGGGTTGGGGGATGGGATAGGGGATTTTCAGAGGGGTAGTGTGGAAAGGGAATAGCATTTGAAATGTGTAGTGGCTATTCCTGTTTGTCAACTTGACTAAATCTGGAATGAACTAAACAAGAATTGGAAGGCTCACCTATAATCCTAATCTGGAGGCTCAGAGATACAAGTTTCTGACCTGGAGATCTTGATGCATAGCGGCTATGAATTCCAGAAGATTAAGATTAGGGGATCTCTAAGTTCAAGGTCATCTGGGATTAAAGGTGTGGTGGCACACACCTTTAATCTGGGCCACACCCTCTGCTGGAGACCTATATAAGGACATTGGAAGAAGGAAGATTTTACTCTGGCTTTTCCTGGCCTACCTCGTGGACGGAGCAACTGCTAGATCCTCGGGCTTCCATCCACAAGTACTGCTGACTATTGTTGGGGAGTTGAACTACAAGCTGTAAGTCATCCACAAATTCCCTAACTATATAGGGACTACCCATACGTTCTGTGACTCTAGAGAACCCTGACTAATACAAAATGTAAATAAAGTAAATATCTAATATAAATAGATACATACATACATACATAGAACATACCTACAGAGTTAGTTTGAGGCCAAGCAGAGCAATTTAGGAGAGATTGAGAGAGAAGCCAGATTGAATCAGTCAGCTTGGAGAGGAGTTTGAGCCAAAACAGTTGAGTTGAATCAGGCAGTTAGAATTCAAAAAGAATTATAAAGGGTGAGCTTATTCAGTAGCAAGTGTCAGATGAGGAAAACATTCTAAATGTAGATAAGACTGTAGAGTCTAAAAGCTTCCAGGTCTAGGCCTAGGTTAACAGACAGAGGCAGTACACCTAGGAGACAACAATTATTACAGCAAATAAAAGTTACTTTTACACATGTGTGCACATTCTTCTCAAAATTAGCAATTTGGACTAGACATCTTTCAGTTAAGAAGAAACATAATAGATTTTATGTAGATGGTTCCCATCTATCTTTGTTCAACATTTTGACTTTATGCATGTAAAAAAAAAAGTCATGCATTTAATAGAACCTTTACTTCGAATTTTTAATTCTGATACTGTCCTCTCCTTATCATGCTGAGCAATGGAAGCAAGCATCAACAGCTGATCAGCTGTTGAGGAGACATGACTGATGTCCCAGAGTGAACTATGGCCAAGCTAGGATGTCTAGTAGGTTAGGTTTGTTAAATGCATTTTGACTTGAAGTTCTTCCAACTTGTAATGAGGTTAGCAGAGTGTAACCCATCCTACATAGAGAAACACCTACACACGACAAAAATTGAGCTGAAAGTGAGAGTACAACCCTATAATCCCAGGATGCAGGATGATGAAGTAGGAGTATCACAAGCCTGAGGCAAGCCTGGATCACATAAGACTCACTCTTAAACAAACAAACAAACAAACAACAATGTTGTAGTTTTTCCCATGACTTGAAAACTGGCCTTCTGACATCAGTCCAATGTCACAGGTACAGCACCTGTCTTCATAGCAATGGCAGCAGACAGAAGCTATAAAACCACAAGACAGGAGCCAAAGTCATTCACCTCAAGCCTTCTTACTCTACAATGCTTCTCCCCATAGCAATCTCGAAGTTACTTTTCTCCCCCCTCCCCCAAGTGGTGTCCCTCCAGTTACACTGGGTCTTCACCTGTCCTCTCTCCTTCTTATCAGTTTACCAAGCACAGCAATGAACTGCGTCTGCCATGAGCCAGTAAGGTTTTCTTTCTCTTGTCTTGCCAATCTAATGTTTGGAAGACGGAGACTTGAAAGCAGTATTGATGTCAGGGTAGCAAGTTTCAGAGGAACATAATCAAGGTCTAGTGACCATTTCCAGGGAGTCAAGCATTTGTGACATATGGGAAAAAGCTGTTGGGCTTGTCCCCCGCAGAAATAACTGATTCAGTCTCAGATATGTAGCTTCATGCATGTGGCATAACTTTCTGGCTTTCAGACCTGCCAAAGGCAAGCATGAATAAGACTATGGCCAATACAAAGAAAACATGGTAAACAGTTACTCAGACAGGTGTGCAGACTGAGAGTCACACATTTTAAAATAGATACATTTATATTATTTGTTTGCATCTTGAAAAGAGTTGTAAAATACATAGTTTAACTTTTAAGATTATTGTTCTAAGAAAATACACATTCACACAAAAATCATACATATTTTATTTAGAAAGCACACAGGAAAAAATATACACTCGTTCCTAATCTATAATCCAAAGATCAATCACATATTGTTATATATCCTCCTGGTCTTTAGAAGTAGAAAATGTATACAACCAGAAATTCTGATTTATTCCCACCTTCCTGTCACTCAAGACAGATAACGAGCATTTTTTTTCTTGTCATCATATAATCTTCAATCATTTTGCTTTAATGAACCCAAAGGTACTCAAAGCCTTGTCCTGAACGTGGGAGTATTTTAGCAAACCATTTTGTATTTCCAGCTCAAGGGAACCATCTTTATGGGTAAATATTCACACTCTCCTTTATTTTTAATACTTTTAAAAAGAGAAATTGCATTTTCAATATGTATTCAAAACAAAGACACTTTTGCTGGGTGTTGTCAAATCACTCACTGTTTTTTTTCAGCTCTGTAGAAAAGTGCTGTGCATTACACAACTGCAGGGATTTCCATTTCTACAGACAAAACTATAAACAGCCATGCCTCCTGTTACACAACCTACTTTATATTCACATGAGCAGCCAATGAGATCTCTCTTTCCTCCTGTTCTTCTCAATAGAGCAGAGTCTTGTGTTTTGATGTTATCATTTTTTCTGTATTAAGTAGGGAAACTACATTTTGTTACCCATATGATTTATTCATTCTTTCTGCTACTTATTTCCAATTTTCTTGTGTGTGTGAGTGTGTGTGTATGTGTGTGTGCTTAGAGTTAATAATTCTTGTCACTTTACATTGTTCTTATTCATTGCTTTAGAATCAGGTTTTCAATTCTGTTTGTATACTCCATTTCTGAGTTTCCACAGAATTTTAAATATCAATTAAAACATTAAACATTCATATATAATCATCATTTTGTTCTGTAGAATGTATCACTACCTATATTCCTGTGGATATAATTACATAGCTACTACATGTTACCACATTCTGACTAATGATGTGAGTGTGTATACATGCACATATTACAGAAGATGCATGAAGGTCAGAAGGTAACTCTGTGGATTAAGCCATCTCCTCCTGCCTTCATATAGGTTGCAGAGAACAAATATAGGCTGTGTGACAAGTACTTTTACCTACTGAGCCATCTCCCAGTTCTAGATCTCCAATTTTTCTTGTACAAATGTATTGATTATATCCTATATTTTTTATTGGCATTACATCCTTCACTTGTTGGTCTATAGGATGTCTTTGTATATTAAGGACCTTAACTCTTTAAAATATATGCTGCAAATAGTCTTGTTGTAGTTCAGCATTTGTCTTTGTTATATTATTTTTATATTAATGAAATAATGGGATAAAATACGCATAAATCATGTAGGAAAAAAGAAAGACTAAAGTGTTTTATTAAACTACTTTAAAAATTAATGGATTCATCAAACAAAACCTCAAAGATGATTGTGATGGACGTTTAGGAGATTGGCTAAATTCTAAAAGAACTGTTTTTAGTATTATTCTTGAGATAGTCTTTCTAACAGTACCATCTGCACCTGAATTTCCAGGTATACTAGGTAGGAAGAAAACCCCCACCTTAATAAAAATGCTGTCTATATCCTAAACCCCACACCTTATATGTTGGGTTATGTTAAAAACAGAAAATAAAGGTTCAGTTCAATTTGCAATCAGCAGATGTAAGAGAACAGTATTTCTCTGGAATTTTTAGATGAAGCCATTAGAATCAGGTCTAAGCATCTTTAAGACTGGAAGGGGCAGAAGGAAAGAATCAACAGGATATGTGCTTACAAATGAAGGTTCAGAAAAATGCAACATTGTTGAATTTGAAGATGGAGAGAGAAGGCTATGAGCTATGTCATATAAGTGCTATAGGCTACAAAACTAAGGAGATGTTCCCCCTTCCCAGTTTCCAGAAAGCAGTGAAGCTTTGCTTTACAGTTTGACTTTAGCATAATTGAATCCTTGTTGAACTTTTACCCTATAAACTGTAAGGTAATAAATCTGCCTTGAAAAAGAAAAGAAGTGTCACTGTGTAGCTCTAGCTGGCAGGCGAATCCACAATGTAGTCTAAGCTGGCATTAAACTTACAGCGACCTAGCTGTGTCTGCCTCTCCAATGCTGGCATCAAAGGGAGAACCACCACACCCAGCAAATCTGATTAATTTTTAAGGGACAAAATTAGAAATCTGCTACAGCAGTGATAAAAGCTTATGTACCAGTACTCTTCGAGAGAGTAAATGAACCAAAGACAAGATCAAAACCCCATTTACCCAGTCTGATTTGCTTTTTCTCCCTCTCAAACTGGCACTTCTAGTATGTAGAAAAGCTAGAGCAAATGAATGTGAACATTAATGATAATCATTTAAAGGGGCATGGCACCACACATTTGTGCACATTTCCTGTGCAGATCACATTGTCATTTAGAACTCTACAAGACATGCCCTGGGTAATGTGACTCAAATGAGTTCACTGCCTTCTTAGGACCATGTACTAACTATTTCCACTTGATGGGCCTCCAAAGCTGCAAATGCAGTGTGCCTTCAGTGGATATACAGTGTAGTGTTGCTGTAACCAAGCAACCTGAATGCTGCCACAGGCACCAGGCATAGGAAGAAAACAATCAGTCCCTTCAGGAGGGGTGAGTGTGCAGTGAGGACAGTGCCTGCTGATAAACACCAGAACAGACAAGGGAACTTGCACCTTCACAAAGTAGAGTGTGATCTTACTAGAAAGTTCTGGAAAAACAGAAACTTCTTCAATGCCACTTGGAGCAGGGCATGAAGTGATATATTTAAAGAGACTGCAGTAGGGGCTTTGGCCCTTCAACAGTTTGCTGTTTTCTATTTGAAAGCCAAGGGAAAGGAAAGTGAATTTCTGTTGAGCAATAGTATATGAATGAAGAAATTCCAATAAAGCCCCAGAAGAAAGTATAAGGAGACTATGTTTTGTCACTGATATAAACAGACTTGCTTCCTCTCAGCCATGTGACCCTGACCTTTGTCTTCTTCATTTGTTATTCATTCCATGGATTACAAAAATCACATGAATGTCTCAACCTTCCCTGTGTAATTTTTTGGTGAGGTTTTTATAATCAATGTGCTAATCTGGCTGAGCCAGATGTAAAATGATGAAATGGAGCTCTTTTTATTGATAAATCAGAATTGATACATTAATGACAACTGAGTGCTTGTGCTGACCCACAACCAACAAAGTCAAAACAAAAAACCTCTTTTCGCTTTTATTCATTTTTTTAAAAAAAAATTCAGCCCTCTCAACTATCTATACAAAGTATGTTTATCAATTAGATAGATTCAGTGGTTCCTAGTATTCAATTTACTGTTAGAAATTATATCTCTGTAAGGATGGCCCCTCATCTGTCCATGTTGGTGCAGTTTCTGCCTATCAAGAGTAGTAATAAACTAGGAGGATCCCAGTATTTTCCATACTCCAAGAAAATCATAGACAGTGTTATTTATTCTAATACAATTGTCTTTCTTTGTGAATGCAAATGGTTCGCATAAACTACTGATAATGAAATACGAAGATGATGGCACAAGAAGCCTTTGGATTGTGATCACATGCAGTGCACATGTACTCCAAAGGGGCGTAGAACTGATGGCCTTGGAAAGACTCACCCTTTTATACGAATGACTCTAAAATGATGATGAGGATTCTGGATAACATGCTTCAAGTTATTTCCTTGGGTTGAAGAAGATGGCTCAATAGCTCCCTAGAGTAACTTTGTCATTCATTACATCCTTTTTTCTGTGCAGCTACAGTCCTCTTTGAAGGTAGACTCTATCCATGCACATACCTCTGAGCCAATCTAAAGAGTGGATATGGCGCATGATAAGATCCATCCAGCTGCATGGTAGCTGGGTGATTTCAAACACAAGCATGGCTTTGCTTGGCCCTGGTTTAGCTACATACTAGATCACATTAAAATTAGAATGTCATCACAGATTCATTATAGATGTCCCCAAAGATGAGCATCTACTTTCTTCAAGCAAGTGGATCTAGAATAGCAATGTGTCTAAACATCTCATTCAAAAGTGACGAAAACCCTGGTTTCTGGATTTCTCTACCACAGATCCTTACTTGAGACATCTTGAATATGCGCTAGAAGTTTGCATTTTATTATTTATTTATTTATTTACTTACTTACTTACTTTATATACCATTTGCATCTTCCTCTCACTCCTCTCCTTCTAACCCCTCTCTCTATCCTCCTCCCCCATCAACCTGTCCTCTCCTTCTCCTCAGAAAATGGGAGGCCTTACCTGGGTATCGATCAACCTGCACATATCAAATTGTAGTTTGATTGGGTGCATCTTTTCTATTGATACTAGCCACGCCAGCCCAGTTAGGGTAAGGGATCCAAAGGCAGGCAATGTAGTCAGAGAGTCCCTGATCCCACTTTAGGAATCCCTCATGAAGACCCACTGGCACAACTGTTACCTGTGTGCAGAGGGCTTAGGGCTGTCTCATGCATGCTCTCTGGTTGGTGCTTCAGTCTCTGTAAGAACCTATGGGCCCAGGTTAGTTGATTCTGTAGGTTTTCTTGTGGTGTCCTTGACCCCTCTGGCTCCTTCAATCCTTCCTCTCCCTCTTCTGCAGAATTCCCCAAGCTCTACTTAAAGTTTGGCCGTGAGTCTCTGTATCTGTTTCCATCAGTTGCTGAGTGAAGCCTCTCTGATGAAATTTATGCTAAGCTTCTGTTTGGAAAATATAGCATAATATCATTAATAGTGTCAGAGGTGGGTTTCCTCTCATGGCATGGGTCTCAAGCTAGGACAGTCATTGGTTGGCCCCTCAAATTCTGCCATATCTTTTACTCCTGCACATCTTATAAGTAGGGCAAATTGTAGGTCTGAGGTTTTGTGGCTGGGTTCATGTCCCAGTTCCTCCACTGGAATTCTTTCCTGGTCACATGAGATGACCAGTCCATATCCCTCAATGCAAGGAGTCACCCTCATAAATTCCAGGGAGTTTCCATTGTCCTGGGTATCTAGCTCATTCTGGAGATGCCTCCTCCCAATCTAGTTTTCTCCCAGTAGTCTGTCCCTCTGTCCTCACTTCACCTTATCTCTCCTGTTCTCATTCCCACCTCTTCCCCCATCCAACCCCTCCTTCTATCCACCCCCAATATCTAATCTGTTTCTCCTTCTCTGTGAGATTCAAGTGACCCCCTTAGGCCATCATCATTATAACTTAGCTTCTCAGGTCTGGTTCATGGCAATGCTATCCTGTACTTTATGACTAATATCCACTTATAAGTGAATGCATACCATGTTTGTCTTTCTGTGTCTGGGTTACCTCACTTAGGATAGTCTTTTCCAGTTCCATTCATTTGCCTGGAATTTTCATGATGTCATCATTTTTAATAGCTGAGTAGTACTCCATTATGTAAATATATACCAAATATATGTAATATATAATATAATATAATATAATATAATATAATATAATATAATATAATATAATATAATATATAATAGTTTCTGGCTATTACAATTAAAGCTGCTATGAACATAGTCTAACAAGTGTCTTTGTGGTATGGTGGAGCTTCTTTTGGGAATATGACCAGGAGGGGTATAACTGGATCTATTATCAGTTTTCTGAGAAAGAGCCAAATTGGTTTCCAAAGTGATTGTACAAGTTTGCACACCCACTAGTAATGGTAAAGTGTTTCCTTTTCTCCATATCCTTGACAGCAAGAGCTGTCACTTCAGGTTTTGATCTTAGTCATTCTGACAGGTGTAAGATGGAATCTCAGGGTTGTTTTGATTTGCCTTTCCCTGATGACTAAGGATGTTGAACATTTCTTTAAGTGCTTCTTGGCCATTAGAGATTCCTCTGTTGAGAAGGAAGTTTGCATGTTTAACAAGTTTTCAGGATAATGATGAAACTACAGTTTGAGAACTTGATTCAGAATAAAAAGAATTCTCTGTGTATTTCGATTTGTCTATTTGTGTGTGTGTGTGTGTATGTTCTACTTTCACAAACATTCTATTAATAATGAAGTGCTAATGAAAAGGATGAAGATAAATCTCAAGTTATTCTAAAATCTAAATTATACTTTATTAATTATTGTAATATGTGCTGTCTATTGCTGGTAAACAAAGTGCTTCTCAGAAAGCAGGTGGAATGCCTAGACGAAAAGCATCCATATTAATTCTGTCACTCATAGAGAAGGTGAAATAGATACCCACCATATAGCTAAAACAGATTAGCCTCTTCTTTACAAAGGGGCTTCTGAGGTAAATACGGCAACAGTTACCTCAAACTGTTTTTTTCAAGAGAAACTAGTTGGCTTGTACATATATTTTTTATTAAAATAAGAATTTTAGTCATAAGTGTGTATCCGATGCAGGACTCAATGGGGAAATCTGATGGAAAGTGATGGACTGAATAAAACCTGCATCCTATATGAAATTAACATCAAAGAGGCCCCTTGAGAGGTGATGGAGTATTACCCTTCGTGCGATGCACACCTAGGAAATGAAGGGGATTTTTCTTGAACTAGCATTTTGGAACACACGGAGCAATGCTATCTGATGGATTGCTCTCTGTTTTGAAATGGTATTTGTATCTTTTTGGCTAGAGACCTTTTATTGCATTTTTGTCCTCTAACAAAGACATATGAAGCTTGAAGAACTGCATAAAAGGGCAAGAGCTCTGTGCCCACACTCCATCAGTCCCCTAACTATGTTCAAATTTGGAGTGCCATGACTCCCTATCTCCCGAGGCTATCATCTGCTTTTATATAATGTCGTTCTGCTTCCTGGTACTGTCAGGAAAAGAAGCCCTGCCAGAAATATGGGTAAACATGACTGAAACAAGCACACTGCATGAAATAATGTTGAAGTAACTTCAATTTAATTAATACACAGCCACATCAGGTGCTTTCCAGATCAAAAGTACTTTCTTTTTATCATAACTCAAATACCAAAATATCAAGCAACGTTTCATATAATGCCATAGTGAATTCCTGTCATAAAAAAAAGCCATCATTCAGAACTCAGAGTATAATTCTGCCTAAAGTTGTTTAGCTGTTCTAGTTTTCATCATAAACTTTAAAGGCTGGTATATTGGTCAGACTTTTCTTTCTTTTTAAAACACTTCTTATGGTTTCTCCAGAGACAGATGAACACACCTTGTGCAAGCCCATATGGAAAACAGTTATTATAAGGCATGGCCCAGGCAATTATGAAGGCTGACAAGTCTCCAGATCTTCAGGCAGGAACATAATCCCAAAGAACACATAGCATAGCTACCCTCTGAGTCCAGTGCCTGAGAACCAGGAGGCCAATGGTAGGGATCTAGTTCCGCAGTTCGCAGTGTGGGGTGACATGACCCCTCGGGGGGGGGGGGTCAGATATCAGATATCCTGCATATCAGATATTTACATTATGATTCATTACAGGAGCAAAATTACAGTTATAAAGTAGCAATGAAATAATTTTATGGCTGTGGGTCACCACAACATGAGGAACTGTATTAAAGAGTAGCAGCACTAGGAAAGTTTAGAACCACTGGTCTAGTCTGAGTATTTTTAGGCTTAAAATAAAAGTAAGAACCAATATTTCAGTTTGAATTCAAAGGCAGAGAAGAAACAATGTCAAAACGTGAGAGCCATCAAGCCAGCACTGGGGCCAGAGGACCATGAAGTTTACCCCTGATACAACTGAAGATCAGCTATTTTGCCCTGTGGGGACTCCACTGATTTCCTAGAGCCCACCTGTGTAGGGGAGACCATCTACCTTTCTCATTCCTCCAGTTTAAATGGTAATCTCCAGAAACACTCTGAAATACACACACAGAATGATGTGGGGTGCTTTGAGGCCCAGTCACAAGGCTTGTAAAATGGATAGTTCATTACACTTGGGATGGAAGGGCCTTTAGTCTGAAAAGACCATATAAATTTCAGGTTATTGCAGGTATTTTGACTGTTCATATGATACACACACACACACACACACACACACACACATATAAATACACACACACACACACACATAGTGCCAAGTGTTTCCCCTCTGCATGTGATTAAAAATAGATAGATGATAGATAGATAGATAGATAGATAGATAGATAGATAGATAGATAGATAGATAGATAGATAGATAGATGCATGGATGCCTTTCCTGAGGTAAGGATCCAAATGTGGAGATAGTTTATTCCAAAGCCAATCCCAGGAAACACCAGCAGGAGAGAGGAAGAGAAACTGGGAAGGAAAGAAAGGCAATAGGTTAAGTTCTAAACCACTACACTCTACCTCTAGGTCTCAAGTTGGATGAGGAAAGGAGACTTATGGAAATCATGTGGAATAAGCTTGGGGTGTTTGTGGATGAGCTTGAGATACTGGGAGCTGTTCCTCCAGTGTGCTAGGCCGACTTCTTGGATGTATTAATGATATAGAATTTCTTAAGCCGTCTCTAGAAAGCAAAGAAAGCTCATAGGCAAAGGACTCATGTGGCAGAGGTCAAGCTCGAATGTGTTTTAAAGTGTCAGTGAACAAGGGTGTGTAGCCAAGAGACTACCTTTTCTGGTAATCAAGTACCTCCTTTCTTTATCACCAGTGACCCTCCGCTGACTTTTTAGATGACTGTTTCCCTCCTCTGGAAAGCTTCTGTGGATTCCCTCTGACTTTGCTGTCTCTTATCTGTCTATGATAGAACCTCTGCTCACCCCCAGCAGCACGTCAGTTCCTGCTCTGCTGCCCAAGGTCTGTTCATCATGACCTGCTTTGTGATTTCTGTAAAGAAAGGGATTCTTGACCTCTGTCTTCAAGGACTACTATGCTTCTTGTATATTGCAGGGCTTAATAAATAGTTCCCAAAGGAGCAGAGGTAGAACAGGAGTGTCATATTACCAAATAATCAGTAGTTTTGAAAGCATATTTTGTGCTAGCTGTGTGTGTGCACACATCCCCAGTTCTAGGAAAGCTGGCTACATTACTACCCCCCCTTTTCAGATTAAGAAACTGAGGATTGTATTGTTTTTTGTCACTTTCCCAACATTGCATGGTTGTTTGTTGTTTTTCCATTTAGTGAAAAGGTCTTTATCTTTTCTGTTATATAAAATAAATGGCACTCAGTACCAAGAAAAAAAAAAGACCTCAAGGTGTTGCTTTCATCCTCATAGTGTTCATAAGGTGGGCATTTGGAAGGCAGATCTATTCACAAGTGCTGTATTGTGACATTTTATGCAAATAACAATTTAGCATTTGATGGTGTTTCAATACCTGTTCTAGAAATTGCATGGCATCATCTAACTCAGTCCTCAAAACAAGTCTATATAATAGACATTCTTATTATCACTCATTGTGACTGAGGAACCTGAAACCCTGAAAGAATAGGTAGCTTTTCTAAGACTACATGCCTAACAAATGGGTGGGCTAAAGAGCCAGTGGGTAGACCTGACTTCAAATGTCTTTAAAGTATGTTTTCCTAAGACAGTAAAAGTAAGAACTATGAAAAAGAATACAAACTTGCATCAAACAGATGGTTTGGAAAGCATTCATAGACATTCTTTCTGATTCAGCTGCCTCTTGTCTATCTCAGTGAAACCAGGCATCAGAAAATGCAAACTTAGCCTTGAAGGGGAGAGAGAGAGAGAGAGAGAGAGAGAGAGAGAGAGAGAGAGAGAGAGAGAGAGAGAGAGAGAGAGATTGATTTACAAGCAGGAATAAGGCAGATAGAGAAAACTAAAGGAGAATACTATGGATTATTCTCCAAAGGTCTGTGCTCTAGAAACTTGGTCTTAGTCTAATGGCATTGAGATTCTAGGCCATTTACAGGTAATCAGATCATGTGATATAATGACATTAATGTGGTCCTCATAGTACTGGGTTAGTTCTCAGACTCTATACCTATAGGATATAGAAAGAGAGCTGTGTCTTTTCCTGCTGTCTTACTTATTCTTAACATGTGTGTGTGTGCTTGTTTAGAAATGCCATCTGGCATTTCATAATATAGCCAGTGATGCTTAACAGAGGCCTGAACAGATGGGACCTCACTATCTTATACTTTTATCCTCCAAAACTGTGAGCTAAATAAACCTCCTGTATCTGTAAAGTGCCCACTTCAAGTATTTTGTTATAGCAACATAAAACAGACTAGCATCAAGGCATAATGTCGCTCGGGTCTCGGGCAGCTTGTGTGTGTGCAGCTCCCAGGTGCAGGGCTGATCTGCAGTGACCAGCGCGCCAGCTCTATTGTGGGACTTCTGCCTGGCAGAGGGACCCCGCACAGGGCGGGAGCCAACCAGCTTTCCTTCCGCGACCTCTGTTCCCGCGGACTGCGCTGAAGAGACAGGTACCCCAAGCTCCCTATCCCCAATATAACATCATTTGGGACACGGCCTGTTGGGGCTTCCGTCTGTGCCCGAGAACGGGTCAGCGCTGTGGTCGTCTGGGTGCCAGATCTGCGGGCCATCGCGTCTATAGGGTGAGCGGCGCCACGGAGAGTGCCCTCCACCATCTTTGCTCCAGTGACTGGGAGGTTGGGACAGCCAGGTTCTGAGACAGACAGGCATAATATCGCTTGGGTCTCGGGCGGCTTGTGTGTATGCGGCTCCCAAGTGCTGGGCTGATCTGCAGTAACCAGCGCACCAGCTCTGCTGTGGGACTTCTGCCTGGCAGAGGGACACCCCCTCCCCCCCCAGGAGAGACCACACACCCCTGCACAGGGCAGGAGCCTACCAGCCTCCCTTTGGCGACCTCTGCTCCAGGAATCCACTAGGCTGAGCCTTTAGATGTGCAAGGCCTCCCCAATATAAGATCACTTGGGGCAAGGCACATTAGGGCTCCAAAGTCACTCAGGAGCAGGCAGGCCCCAGAAATCGGTGCCAGGGGAATCCTGGTAATCCAGGGGGGGCAGAAATAGCTTTGCAGGCTCACAGGAGGTCCAACCAACAGCCAGTGGCAGCAGGACCAACTAACACCAGAGGTATCCAGATGGCAAAAGGCAAACGTAGAAATGTTACTAACAGAAATCAAAGTAATGTGGGACCATCCGAACCCAACTCTCCAACAGCAGCAAGTCCTGGATACCCCACCACACCCGAAAGACAAGATCTGGATTTAAAATCACTTCTCATGATCCTATTAGAGGATCACAAGAAGGACACAAATAAATCTCATAAAGAGTTACAGGAGACCATGAATCAACGGTTAGAAGCCCTTACAAAGGAAACACAAAAATCGCTTAGAGAAATGCGGGAGAACATGGATCAAAAGATGGAGGTGCACAAGGAGACAACACAAAAATCGCTTAACGAGATGAATCAACGGGTAGATGCACTCACAAAGGAATCACAAAATTTGAATAAAGAAATGCAGAAGAATATGGGTCAACAGATGGATGCCCATAAGGAGGCAACACAAAAATTGCTTAAAGAAATGAATCAACGGTTAGATGCCCTTACAAAGGAAACACGAGAACTGCTTAAAGAAATGCAGGAGACGATGGATCAACAGATGGAATCCCATGAGGAGGAAACACAAAAATCGCTCAGAGAAATGCAGGAGAACGTGGGTTATCAGGAAGAAATCCTGAAAGAGGTAATGCAAAAATACCTTAAAGAAATACAGGAAAATACAAACAAACAAGTGAAGGATCTCAGCAAATCCATCCAGGAACTAAAATAGGAAGTAGAAACAACTAAGAAATCACAAAGGGAGACAACTTTGGAGATAGAAAACCTTGGGAAGAAATCAGGAGTCATAGATGCAAACATCAACAATAGAATACAAGAGATGGAAGAAAGAATCTCAGGTGCTGAAGATTCCATAGAAAGCATTGACTCAACAGTCAAAGAAAATGCAAAATGCAAAAAATGTGTAACCCAAAACATCCAGGAAATCCAGGACACAATGAGAAGACCAAACCTAAGGATTATAGGTATAGATGAAAGTGAAGATTTGCAACTTAAAGGGCCAGTAAACATCTTCAACAAAATTATGGAGGAAAACTTCCCTAACTTAAAGAGAGAGATGCCGATGAACGTACAAGAAGCCTACAGAACTCCAAACAGACTGGACCAGAACAGAAATACCTCCCGTCACATAATAATCAAAACACCGAATGTTCTAAACAAAGAAAGAATACTAAATGCAGTAAGAGAAAAGGGCCAAGTAACATACAAAGGAAGACCTATCCGAATCACATCAGACTTCTCACCAGAGACTATGAAAGCCAGAAGATCCTGGGCAGATCTCATGCAGACACTAAGACAGCACAAATGCCAGCCTAGACTACTATACCCAATAAAACTCTCAATCACCATAGATGGAGAGACCAAGATATTCCATGATAAAACCAAATTTTCACGATATCTTTCCACAAATCCAGCCCTGCAACGGATAATAGGTGGAAACCTCCAATGCAGGGAGAGAAACAACACCCTGGAAAAAATGAGATAATAACCTTCTTGAATCAAACCCAAAAGTAGATAACCACTCAAACATAAAGATAGCGTCAAGAATGGCAGATGGCAATAATCACTATGCCTTAATCTCTCTTAATATCAATGGTCTCAATTCCCCAATTAAAAGACATAGACTAGCAGACTGGATACGTAAACAGGACCCAGCATTTTGCTGCATGCAGGAAACGCCCCTCAGTGTCAAAGACAAACACTACCTCAGAGTAAAAGGCTGGAAAACAATTTTACAAGCAAATGGCCCCAAGAAACGAGGTGGAGTAGCCATCCTAATATCGGATAAAATTGATTTTCAACCTAAAGTCATCAAAAAAGACACAGAAGAACACTACATACTGATCAAGGGAAAAATCCACCATCAAGAACTCTCAATTCTGAATATCTATGCTCCAAATGCAAGGGCACCCTCATTCGTAAAAGAAACTTTACTAAAACTCAAAGCACACAAAGATCCGACAAAGAAAGAGAATCTCAGGCCAATCTCTCTTATGAATATCGATGCAAAAATACTCAATAAAATTCTTGCCAACCGAATCCAAGAACACATCAAAACGATCATTCACCACGATCAAGTAGGCTTCATCCCAGGGATGCAGGGATGGTTCAATATAAGGAAATCCATCAATGTAATCCACTACATAAACAATCTCAAAGAAAAAAACCACATGGTCATCTCATTAGATGCTGAGAAAGCATTTGACAAAATTCAGCATCCTTTCATGCTAAAGGTCTTGGAAAGATCAGGAATTCAAGGCCCATATCTAAACATAGTAAAAGCAATTTACAGCAAACCAGTAGCCAGCATCAATCTAAACGGAGAGAAACTTGAAGCAATCCCACTAAAATCAGGGACTAGACAAGGCTGCCCTCTCTCTCCATATCTTTTCAATATAGTACTTGAAGTTCTAGCTAGAGCAATTAGACAAGAAAAAGAGGTCAAAGGGATACAAATTGGAAAGGAAGAAGTCAAACTATCACTATTTGCAGACGATATGATAGTATACATAAGCGACCCAAAGAACTCCACCAGAGAACTCCTACAGCTGATAAACGACTTCAGCAAAGTGGCCGGATATAAAATCAACTCAAGCAAGTCAGAAGCCTTCCTATACTCAAAGGATAAGCAGGCTGAGAAAGAAGTAAGAGAAATAATACCCTTTACGATAGCCACAAACCATATTAAGTATCTTGGCGTGACGCTAACCAAACAAGTGAAAGATCTGTATGACAAGAACTTCAAGTCTCTGAAGAAAGAAATTGAAGAAGACCTCGGAAGATGGAAAAATCTGCCATGCTCATGGATTGGCAGGATTAATATAGTAAAAATGAGCATCTTACCAAAAGTAATACACAGATTCAATGCAATCCCCATCAAAATCCCAACTCAATTCTTCATAGAGTTAGAAAGAGCAATTCAAAAATTCATCTGGAATAACAGAAAACCCAGAATAGCTAAAACTATTCTCAAGAGTAAAAGAACCTCTGGGGGAATCAGTATCCCGGACCTCAAGCTGTACTACAGAGCAATAGTGTTAAAAACTGCATGGTATTGGTACAGTAACAGACATGTAGATCAATGGAACAGAATTGAAGACCCAGAAATGAATCCACACTCCTATGGTCACTTGATCTTTGACAAAGGAGCTAAAACCATCCAGTGGAAAAAAGATAGCCTTTTCAACAAATGGTGCTGGCTCAGCTGGAGGTCAACGTGCAGAAGAATGCAAATTGACCCATCCTTATCTCCTTGCACTAAGCTCAATTCTAAGTGGATCAAAGATCTCCACATAAAACCAGACACACTGAAACTAATAGAAGGGAAACTAGGGAAGAACCTTGAACATATGGGCACAGGGGAGAATTTCCTGAACAGAACTCCAATAGCTTATACTCTAAGATCAAGAATAGACAAATGGGACCTCATTAAATTACAAAGTTTTTGCAAGGCAAAAGACACCGTCAAAAAGACAAAGCGGCAACCAACTAACTGGGAAATGATCTTTACCAACCTTACATCCGACAGAGGGCTAATATCCAAGATATACAAAGAACTCAAGAAGTTAAACTCCAGAGAGGCAAGTAACCCTATTAAAAAATGGGGTACAGAGCTAAACAAAGAGTTCTCACCTGAAGAATATCTAATGGCTGAGAAGCACCTAAAGAGATGTTCATCATCCTTAGTCATTAGGGAAATGCAAATCAAAACAACCCTGAGATTCCATCTCACACCAGTCAGGATGGCTAAGATCAAAAACACAGGAGACAGCAGTTGTTGGCGAGGATGTGGAGAAAGAGGAACACTCCTCCACTGCTGGTGGAATTGCAGGCTGGTACAACCACTCTGGAAAGCAGTCTGGCGGCTCCTCAGAAAACTGGGCATGACACTTCCGGAGGATCCGGCTATACCACTCCTGGGCATATACCCAGAGACTTTACCTGCATGCAATAAGGACACATGCTCCACTATATTCATAGCAGCCTTATTTATAATAGCCAGAAGCTGGAAAGAACCCAGATGTCCCTCAACGGAGGAATGGATTCAGAAGATGTGGTATATTTACACAATGGAATACTACTCTGCAATTAAAAACAATGAATTCACGAAATTCCTAGGCAAATGGTCAGAACTTGAAAATATCATCCTTAGTGAGGTAACCCAATCACAAAAGATCACACATGGTATGAAGTCACTGATAAGGGGATATTGACCCAGAATCTCAGAATACCCTAGACACAATCAGCATATCAATAGATTTCTAAAAAGATGGAAGGAGAGACCCCTGGTCCTGGAAAGACTGGATGTAGGGGAACGCCAGGACAGAGTAATGAGAGGGGGTTGAACGGAGAAAAGAGGGAGGGAAGGGGGCTTATGGGACTTTCGGGGAGGGAGGAAACGGGAAAGGGGAAGTGATTTGGAATGTAAATTAAAAAAATAAAATAAAATAAAATTAAAAAAAAATAAAAAAAAAAAAAAAAAAAAATAAAATAAAATTAAATTAAAAAAAAATAAAATAAAATAAAAAAAAATTGGAAAAAAAAAAACCAGACACACTGAAACTAATAGAAGGGAAACTAGGGAAGAACCTTGAACATATGGGCACAGGGGAGAATTTCCTGAACAGAACTCCAATAGCTTATGCTCTAAGATCAAGAATAGACAAATGGGACCTCATTAAATTACAAAGTTTTTGCAAGGCAAAAGACACTGTCAAAAAGACAAAGCGGCAACCAACTAACTGGGAAATGATCTTTACCAACCTTACATCCGACAGAGGGCTAATATCCAAGATATACAAAGAACTCAAGAAGTTAAACTCCAGAGAGGCAAGTAACCCTATTAAAAATGGGGTACAGAGCTACACAAAGAGTTCTCACCTGAAGAATATCTAATGGCTGAGAAGCACCTAAAGAGATGTTCATCATCCTTAGTCATTAGGGAAATGCAAATCAAAACAACCCTGAGATTCCATCTCACACCAGTCAGGATGGCTAAGATCAAAAACACAGGAGACAGCAGTTGTTGGCGAGGATGTGGAGAAAGAGGAACACTCCTCCACTGCTGGTGGAATTGCAGGCTGGTACAACCACTCTGGAAAGCAGTCTGGCGGTTCCTCAGGAAACTGGGCATGACACTCCCGGAGGATCCGGCTATACCACTCCTGGGCACATACCCAGAGGCTTTCCCTGCATGCAATAAGGACACATGCTCCACTATGTTCATAGCAGCCTTATTTATAATAGCCAGAAGCTGGAAAGAACCCAGATGTCCCTCAACGGAGGAATGGATTCAGAAGATGTGGTATATCTACACAATGGAATACTACTGTGCAATTAAAAACAATGAGATCACAAAATTCCTAGGCAAATGGTCAGAACTTGAAAATATCATCCTTAGTGAGGTAACCCAATCACAAAAGAACACACATGGTATGCAGTCACTGATAAGGGGATATTGACCCAGAATCTCGGAATACCCTAGACACAATTCGCATATCAATAGATTTCTAAAAAGATGGAAGGAGAGACCCCTGGTCCTGGAAAGACTGGATGTAGGGGAACGCCAGGACAGAGTAACGAGAGGGGGTTGAATGGAGAAAAGAGGGAGGGAAGGGGGCTTATGGGACTTTCGGGGAGGGAGGAAACGGGAAAGGGGAAGTGATTTGGAATGTAAATTAAAAAAATAAAATAAAAAAAAAAACAGACTAGCATCAATAATACCTTGAGGAAACAGAAAGTAGTTTAGTGTTGCCATCTGTCTAGGTGATAACACGAATGTCACAGGGTAAGGAAGCTACTTGGAACTAACCATTGTTGGCTTTAAGTATCAGAGGGAAGAGTTAGTTTTGCTCTTAGCACAGGGGGTTGTTATTATGAGGCTGTAGACCAGAGTGGAACTGTATTTAAGATTGGGCTGCCAGCCACATGTGAATGGAAAGTGTGTCAGAGGAAGAAAACAGAAGGAACAATTGGGAAACCTCCAAGACACATAATTCAGAGGAATTATTACAATGGAGTACAGTAAAGTAACCGGGGGGGGGGGGGGAACAACCATGCAAGCATTGACTCACGTGTAGTGTCTGGGCTGCTGTAAGAAAATACCATACAGAAAAGGGGAGGCTTATAAAACAGAAATTTATTTCCCACAGGCCAGAAGTCCTCTTCTAGAGCCTGCTATGGTCAATGTACCTTACAGAGAGTACCTTCTCTCCATTCCTTAATGGAAGATCAGAGACTGGGTTTCAACTTGGCCTCTTCCTTAAGGCAACAGACCTCATTCATCAGGGGTTCATCTTGGTGATATAATCATCTTTCAATGATCATGACTTTGGGGATAAGACTCAATGAATAAAGGGGTGGCACACATTCAAACCAAGGTAATAGATATAAGGAGTATTCAAGAAGAGACACAGCAGGCTGTAAGTTCATAGGAGTAAGTACAACCATTTAGGGTCGTATGCAACTGAGGCAGAAGGATTGAGAGAATGTTTTTTTAACATGGCATTAGTACATCCTCAGTTACACACACACACACACACACACACACACACATACACACAAAGAGATGGGGGCAGGGTAGAGGAGAAAGAGGAAAAGAAACAACAGTAACTCAGCAAGCATACCATCATAGTGCAAACGAATCATACATCCCCGTCCATTTATAAGGTGTTATTCTGGGAAATACAGGGGCTTGAACAGAAAGGAGAACACCTGGAGGGTCTGTGGGAGCAGGTGGTCGAAGGTCAGCCTTAGCGCAGGTCAGCTAAGTGTGGCGAGACAAATGTCGGTGTGTCCACTGTGCTGATTTTGGAGCTCAGCACACATGCTGTCCATGTCAGGGGACTTAAAGTTTGTGGGTAACACTTTCAAATAATTGAAACAACCAATGTGACCACACATACTTTGTATAAATAAAACAAATTGTGGCCCTTATAAGTTGTCATAAACAGGAATGTAACCTCTGGTGTTAGGTTCTGCTGGAAGCATGCACTTTCTTCAAGCTCCACATGATGCTCCAGGACAAATGGCTGCTCTAGTCCTGCTTTCTGCCGTCCTTTTGTGTTTCTTTTGTTATTTGATGAGTCAAATTGGAAAGTTTTGCTGCTTCTTTTTTTGATATGAGTCTTATCTTTCCTTTTCCAACAGATGATAACAATGAAGGAACTGATGCTGACATGAAAGAAGATGCAGGTAATAAGATTGTAATTTTATTACTTGGGGTAAAGTAGGGAACCAATTTTACTTATTCAAATCCTATAAATTTTAAAGAAAGTCAGAATAAGATTAAGAAAATAGAAAAATTTAAATGTGTGTTCAACATCATAAGATAGGGAGGCAGCCATAGTAATTTTTAGACAAATATAGTTACTATGTTTGAGTATAACTTTGAAGTTTTTGCCAGAGTAAAGAAACAAAATAAAATAGAAAGAATGAAAGAAAGAGAGAAGGAAGGAAGGAAGGAAGGAAGACAGACAGACAGACAAACAGACATTTTGTTAGCATACCCAGCCAATTTGTAAAGAAACCACCACATCTTTGTGTTCAAGTCAACAGATTGTTTTGCTGATAAGCTGAGGCTGAGGAACTCCAGAGCAAAGGAGGTTTACTCATCCAGTTCTGTAAGATCTGGACCTCAAACAGATAGGTTCTGGGGTTTTCCAAAAATTCTTATATATTTGCCTGGATGATGACTGGCCTCAGTTATGAGCAGAAGCCTTATTGGGGGCAATTTCTGAATTTGTACAAAAAGATCTAGATGACCTAGAAGGCATTCCAACATTGTAGCCAGCTAATTTCACATTGAAGGAGTCAATGGACCCGGGAGATGCTTTAGCTCCTTAAGATGAAGGTTTAGAAATTGTATAGCATCACTTCCTCTATGGCAGTGGTTCTTTACTGCTTGTGAGACCTCAATCATTCCTGTGGCTATCTTTGATGAATATCACATAGCACGTACTGTTCTCATTATTAAGATATATCCCAACCATTCAAGAAAGATGAGGATCACAAGGGAACCTGTTGGTTAAAAGTATAAGTTCTGGCCTAAGGGAGTCATTCAGTGTGTCCTTAAGTAGTGATTAATGAATCAATAGACTTGAATGCAGTTCTAGCTACACCATTTGTTAACTTTTAGTGTCTTTCTACCATATTCACGGTTCACTTCTGAGGCAATAATCCTCACCATATTGTTTCTCTTAGAAGATTCAGTGAGATAATGTACCTTAAATGCTATTCACAATGCTTAGCTCTCTATAAAGCTAAACTATGCTGTTACTTTCTGTTGTCTTTTTCTTATTCATGGAGCTAATTATCTGATTAAAAAGACCATATTCTCCATTTCAATAGTCACAATGCTTTTGCCATGAAATGGAGCCAGCTTTCAAATTTTAAAACAGGTATCAGAAAGATTTAATCTTGGGTGTCCTACAATTTGGTGCTAGAGCATCCTGTAAATTACTGACAATCTTAGTCTGAGAAGCTTCATTTAACAGAGCTTCAAATTCTAATGTCGAGGATATCATTGACTGAGAGTTGATTAAAATGGACATTCTCTGCATTTGTTTAATTCTGTCCCTCTTGTGGTAACCCACTCACTGCATAGAGAAATAGCATCTGCTCCTTTCTTCAAAGCTCACTGGAGCAAGAATCCATGCCTTTTTTCTACTCTTCTCCAGTCTAGACATGTCGGATTTATAAGGTTCTCTTCTCTCCACAAAGGCAATGGACTCAGCTAATATGAGGAGTGGATGAAGAATCTGAAAGTTCCGAGAGGGAATGAGAGGAGCAGAGGAGGGACTGCAGGAGCAGTTCCTGGCGCCCTGCCTGTGTTCCCTCAGCACCTATTCTTGACTTGAATGGAAACTTTCTAAAAATAATTTTTATGGCCCCCAGCTGAGTGTTTTTCTCGATTCATGAAGGAAAACCCAATATACTGGTGAAAGAGTTTCTCCGGAGTAGCTCTCCAACCAATGATGGGCTAAGAGTTGATTTCCCAGAATTCCTGTGGAGGGAGTATAGCTCAGTGAGAGTCCTTGTACAGGACTTTAATTCAATCCCTAGACACCACACACACACACACACACACACACACACACACACACACACAAACACAAACACACACACACACACACACACACACACACACACCTAAGACATATCTGAGACAAGTTCTATGTTATGCTATAGTTAGTACGGTCCAATAGAAATATATGAGTTTCACATGTGATTTTGTATTTTTTATTACTTGTGTTAAAAATGAATAAACAATGAAATTAGCTTTAGTAAAATTTTATATAACCCAATCATCCAAAAATATTATCATTCCAACATCTAATCAACAAAGAAATTCTATTAGATACTGTGTTTAAGTTTTAATACTAAATTTTTGACATCTATGCATATTTTGTATCTGCATCTCAGTTCACATTAAGCAAGCACATTTACTGATAATGTTTATATGGCTGGGATAGTAAATATCCTGATTCTATACCCTCACCAAGAAGTCTTGAATAGAATTGAGCCTATGATGCCCATGCTAGGACTTACCATGAATGTATGCAGAATTGTCTGTCTTCCTTTTCCTGCCTTGATTCTGTAGTCCTTTTCTAATGCTTCCTGAGATAAATTCTCAAATTATCTACTTGTACTCAAAACATTGTCCCAGTATCTATATGTGGGAGAATGTACAACATTCTCTAAGACAAGAATGCCCCTTGATTTTTGTGAAAAGTAAACCCCAAGGTAAATTTTTTATAGAAACTTCAATCCTTATGTCCATGTAGTTTGTCTTATTTCTAAAACTCTGTACTAGATTAAATTGCATGATTCCAGTGTTATTCTTAGTTATTCTCATGCACTGCCTTGGATGAAGTATCCTTGGAGGATGTGCAGCTCTAGGGACTATCCCTTCTCAGCCAGCCTTATGTTCCCATGAATCATTTGCCTCGGGGCTACAGGTACACACTTCTAGGCAAAGGGTTTTGACTTCTTAAGTAGAATTAGCTAACTCCCCACATCATTGATCCATTTTAAAGAAACTATTTAAAGGAAAGAGGATGTCACAAGCATTTTAGTTCTGGAGTATTATTGTTTCTGATTCCAGTTCAATCAAATTTCCAGGGAGTTCTGCTGTCAGCATCTGGATGAGTATGACTCAATGATCCATGATGCCAAGATAGAATGGATGTGGGGAGCTAGCTTCCATCTCCTAATATTTGAGTGTTGAAACCACGGGAGACTCATGTGCCAGATGTTCCATAGCATTCCTACTGGCTCTGCCAGACATTGGTGTGCAGGTTGACTTTATTCTAGTCTCACAGTCCTTGTATGTTGGTATGCAAGATGATTCAAGGCTCTCTCCTAAAGCCATTCACTCCTGCCTTCCCTCCTCCATGCATCACCTCTTTTCACAGAGGTCAGAAAGCTAGAGAGATGACTAAGAACACAACGGACCTAGTGAAGGACTACTTGAGTTACTCAACCTAATAACATGCTATATCTAAATGCAATGAAGTGCTTCTCAACTGGCTCTCTGGGTGATTTGAGTTCTGATGTGAGGCTTCTAATGATTCTGCAGATGAGATAATATCAGCCATGCACATTTCAGAGCTACCAATGCAAGAGTCGATGGAGAGACAGCACAACTGATTGATGTGAGGGGGCTCAGGTCTGGCTTAGCATAGCCCTTAGCATACAAGATTTCAACTGGGCATTCACTTGTACAGATCACTGGACGTGCATGAGTTTATTTCATACAACAATGGACAAAGAAAACTTTCATTATGGAGGCTTCAAATAGATCTTGCTTAAATCGTACAGTCAGAATTCGAATCCAAGGTTGACTTAGCATAGAATGCATGAGAATAACTTTTTGCTCTGGTCTCCAGACTCATAGAGCAAATGGAGGCATACACATCTCAAGTGGAGTTGATAGGTCTTCCAGGTGACATTCTGCACTTGAGAGATGAGAGAAGCAAGCTGGCTGAAACACTTAAAATTTCTTTTTAGCTCTTTAATCAGCCATAATTCAGACATGACAAATCATTTCCCATGTCCTTCCATCACCTTGGCCACACACTCTTTACTTGGACCAATGTGAGCCATCGGGGCTCTACTTACATCAACTGTCACAATGTTGCTCACCTTGGGGAGGGGAAGAGTAGCCTTAAGGGTAGGAGGTAGCCATCCTTATGGCTAGGCTCCAGAGTTCAGCCTTTGCCAGAATCAGGCAACCTAAAATAGTGCTCATCAAGAAAGGTCATGACATTGTTTTCAAAGTGAAACATAATCAGCTTCTTCAGCTTCCCTTCAGACCAAGAAGGAGTAATTCCCCTGCTAAACCTCAGGTAGAAACCTTAGGTCATGTTTATAGGTCATGTCTATCGGTGACTTTTAACTGAACATCCCAAGGACATCAGGAAATGATCAAATACTCATGAATTTCACACATGCCCTTATATACAGCAAGCTTCCCTGTCCACCAAATACCTGTAGTTTATGACAGGAAATGTTAGTATTTGGGGGTATTATAGTATCTTTAAATGTAGGCAAAAAGATGTCTTCAAAAAATCTCACCTAGACAGTAAGAATTTCTATTAATGTGGGAAATTGCAAATTTGGAATATGATTATCAAAACCCTTGGTATAAGAGCCCTGCTTTGAAGTTACATTTTCATCTCTGGAGACTCTCACCTGGCCCCCAGGACAGAAGCACTCATCAGAGTACAATGGCCTAGATTTTCTAATGGTGAGATCACAATGTTGCCTAGCCCATTTTGTGACTCCATGGGCTGGATATTTATATGCAATGAACTGTTTGAAAGACCTTATTTCTGGTTTTGCTGAAACATTCTAAAGGGTCAGCATGCATGTCACACCTGATAGAAGTCAGAAGTCACTAATGCAGTCATTGGCAATATTTTCACCCTGGTCACCATAATAACCTCAGCCATGACTGACTTGTGATCACATAAAACCTAGCTCATGCCCCAAACCTTTGTAAACTGTGATGCCAAAAATTTTAATAGCACATCTATCAAATGTGTTTTTTAAATTGTTGTTCTGTTTCTTTCTTAATAATTGAGAGAGAAAGGGGGAGAAACAAGTTAGACCCAGTTCCATAGTATAATTTTAGAATTCTGGAATGAGTCAACAGCTGCTAAGAGAATACGAATTAGGCATAGACCTATTAGATCTTGGATGTAAAGAAAGAAGCAGTGAACCAAAAATAAAATAGACTCTAAAATGAAATTCTCACTGCACTGCTCAGCACCGAGGATACAGGAGGGATTCAGAAAGAGAAGAGCCCTTTGCTCCCAGAATTTAGAGTTGGTTGAATTTGTGTATGAATGTACAATAAAGACATAAATAAAGGAGCAAGATAATTCCAGATACAAGTGATGTGTTTTTGAAAAGCTTCCCCTATAGGCTCTTTGCATTATGTGATTAGGGAAAGCTTTTCCAGGATGGAGTTGGGGGAGGTGGGGCTAAATTTAGACTGGAAAACAAAGTGAAGAAGAAGAAGAAGAAGGAGGAGGAGGAGGAGGAGGAGGAAGAGAAGGAGGAGGAGGAGGAGGAGAAGAAGAAGAAGAAGAAGAAGAAGAAGAAGAAGAAGAAGAAGAAGAAGAAGAAGAAGAAGAAGAAGAAGAAGAAGAAGAAGAAGAAAAGACCCCAAGCTAAGCAGAAATATGATGGCGATATTGGAGTGTGGGATAGCAGCAGAAGTCCTGAGGCAGGAATCAGCTTAACTGTGGTTCAAAAATAAAATAAAATAAAATAAAATAAAGAGAGGCTGGAAAGATGGTTCAACAGTTATGAGCACTGGCTGTTATTCCAGAGGACCCAGGTTCAATTCTCAGCACCCATGTGGCAGCTCACAACTATCTGTAACTCCAGTTCTAGGAGAACCTATACCTTCTGTAGCTTCTGCGGACACTGTACACATGCAGTATACAGACATACATGCATGTAAAAATCCATGTAAAATAGAAATAAGGAAAAAACATAAAAGGCAAATGAAAGATGAAACTATAGATGCCAATAGGGCCACATGGTGCATTGTGCTCTGCAGTAGAAGTAGATAAGGATGTCACCCTCAGTAGTGATTTCAAACAGGTGAGCACCCCACTTCTGATTTATGTTTCAAAAGCTCACTGTGGGAAGGAGCAGAAGCACGGTTCTTAGAAGAGGAAATCAGAAAGCTACAGACAGGAGAAGCAGCAGGAAGTGCTGCTGACTTGGATGCTAGCATAGTTCATAATAGATGGGTCTAGAATATGTTAGAGCAGAGATGGCACGATTAGTTGGCTTGGGGAGCAGGTGAGCCCAAGTTTGGATGGTAATACCTGGGTTTTCACTTAAACTCGTTGGTAGATAGTATGCAATGCCATCCAGACACGGAGTAGCATAGAGAGAAGTTTGTGCACATAATGTGTAGTTCAGACTGCTTTTAGATTTGAGATTCCTGATATATGTTGAATGAAGAGAAACCATTAGGACTTGGGGAGTAGTACGCTTAAGCCCCAAGCCTTGCATGGAGTAATAATAAGGGTGCCTTTGGGACCTGGATCCTGGGAAGAAGGTCAGCTGATAATGAGTCTAACCTTAGTTAAGGCTCCAGTCATCCCACAAAAAGTACCAGGATTTCTTGGGTTCTCCATTGATAAAAATTAAAAGGAAGATAGAGTATTGAGGAGTTCATTGGCACAGGCCAGAGCATCTAGTCTTAGAGTGCAGAAGGAGTTGTTAATGGGTAGAGAATGGAAGGGGAAAGCAATAGAAGACATCCATCCCCAAACAAAAACCATGCAGCCAGGAAGGCAGAAGGCACTGAGCTCAGGAGGAAGACAAGGCTGAATCTGTAACTCAGAGCTGGCAAACATTCTAATAGGATGGGGGTGGACTGAGAGATGTTTTGTCAAACTCCCTTCAGTTTTTACTAGCCCCTGTGGGTAGATTGAAGAAAACATTGAGGAAGTTGTTAAACAATAGTTTAATTGGGGACATATGAGAGAGCTGCTTAGATTCTAGATTACAAAAGAAGCCTATTAAATAGAAGCAGTATCTTTTCCAGTCCTCCTGTCACCTCAAAAATGAAGCAACATTGTATTTCCTTTGCCCTCCTTTGAGGACTAAGAAGAAAGGTATAATGGCACCTGCTAAGCCACGAAATATAAAGCAGAATGCCTTGGACTTCTCCTATGGAGAATTATTCAAATTTTTAATAAAGTACTTGTGTCTGATTTGGCATTTGTATAAATCATTAATGAAGTCTACAGAAAGATGCTGGAGCTTAAGTTTAAGTCTACATAGTAGGATGGAAACTCCAAGCTCCTTGCCAAAATTTATTTCAGCCACATTGACAGACGGATCTTAAGACTTAGTTAAGTGTGTGTGTGTGTGTGTGTGTGTGCCGGGAAGAGGTTACTAAGGAGAAACATCTTTAAATTTTAACATATTCTGAAGGTTCAGAATGAGAATTAATAAATTTTTGTTCTTGCAGAAGGGCCAGAGCTGAAAGGCCTTTCTCCACCCCACAAGAAGAGCAAAGCAAAGAAACCAGAAAGTTCGAAAGACTCCAGTGAAGGTGGGTTCTGTGCCTTGAAGAGAAGCTTCCATTTCACTTGTAAATTATGTGTATTCTTCTAAATTTAGGTATTCTTAAGAGTTAAAAAATGCCACAGAATATCTGTAGTATGCTTTCCTAATACGTTCAGTATCTTTTGTGACTATGAGAAGTCAGATTTGTCATGCTAAAGAAATAGAAAAATACAGGTTTTACAAAGTCATGTTCTCTCCATGGCACATTTTGCACTTCTATAAGGTGAAATTGTATGAGTTGTGTTAAAAACAGGGTGTTCTTAAACCATAGCCTACACATGATGACCAATGCTGTGGCTATTGTCTTATTGGGATCCTTTGTTTTGTTCATGAACATGTTTTTAGGGATTCCAGAATCAAACCTCAGCAAGATGCTGCAGAAATCTCACTTTTTATTTTTCTATGGCCATTGTATCTGGGCATTTTACAGCAAATGTGCAAGTCCTACTGGGCTAAGGTTTCTGAAGGAATGATGCTGTTTTTAGTAGCCCTAGCACAGCCTACAGTCATGCAAATTTTCTCTGAAAGGTGGATAGGGTATGTTTCCCATGTATAACTTCTGAACATTAGAATACATACATCTTCTACTTGCTTCTTAGTGAAATGAAGAGTTGGTCATATCACCACTGTCACTTTAGGTCTTGATGAAAATTCTTCTTCTCTGCTATAGAAAGAGAAGCATATATTTATCAAAGGAAAGGCTGTGAAGAATACAAAGGAAAGAAGTAGCAGACATAGCATGAGCAGGTGAAAGGAGAGGGTAGAGGAAGGAGGATTAGCTAAGGAGAGTTTCCAGCTTGAGAAAATCTGGGAAGCCACGGAGTAAGTGAGCAAGCATTGACATCAGAGGAACCTGGTCACAAGCAGGAGTGCCTGGGCTCTAGCAGTCCCCTTGTTCCATCACCACTACAAGCATCAGTATCAGCTAAATGTTGTTCCCTAATGAGGATCCCTCAGTGTGGCCACAGGATGCCACCAGCCAGTTTCTAACCAACCTGCAGGTTCTTGCTAGAAAACAGGGCTTAAGGAACACAACTCCATGACTCTGCAGCATCCTAGCAAGTGTTAGGGACCAGCTGATAGATAAGGGCAATGCTCTCACCCTCTTACACGTTAGACCCACTGAGAAGGCAGAGCTGTAAGAAGGTGGGATCAGGATACTGGCTTTGTTCATAATGTAGGCAGAGCAGAGCATCTGTCCAACCTGCCCCAGATTGGTCTCTCATGCTGGGTTTCTCTTTTGAATTGGTGACTTCAATACATGCAGAATAGAATAGACCTGATCTTATGGCAAATCTGCTCTGTTGGTAAGTGAAGTTGTGATCAAGGTGAGCCAGGGCTCTTCCTTCTCCCAGAATCACTAAAGAGAGAGAAATGGAAAGGGGCACAGCAGAGGATGGTCCCACAATTGAAGGATGAGTATCTCCTACAAATCATAACAAATAAAATAAGGAGTAGTTAGCAGAGGTCTGGCATTCTGTTAGTGATTACAATCACCCTTATAACCATCTCAATCAGAAGTGTGCTAGGAGAAACACTGTCCTCACTCACTAAGATGTGGTTAGGCAATATAAAATATCTTAGTGTGACTCTAATCAAGCAAGTGAAAGATCTGTATGACAAGAGCTTCAAGTCTCTGAGGAAAGAAATTGAAGGCTTCAGAAGATGAAAAGTTCTCACATGCTTGTGGATTGGCAGGATTAATATAGTAAAAATGGCCATTTTGCCAAAAGCAATCTACAGACTCAAAGCAATCCCCATCAAAATTCCAACTCAATTCTTCATAGAGTTAGAAAGAGAAATTCTCAAATTCATTTGGAATAACAAAAAGCCCAGAATCGTGAAAACTATTCTCAACAATAAAAGAACTTCTGGGGGAATCAGCATCCCTGACCTCAAGCTGTACTACAGAGCAATAGTGATAAAAACTGCATGGTATCGGTACAGTGACAGGCAGGTAGATCAATGGAATATAATTGAAAAGCCAGAAATGAACCCACACACCTATGGTCACTTGATCTTTGACAAAGGAGATAAAATAATCTAGTGGAAAAAAGCATTTTCAACAAATGGTGCTGGATCAACTGGTGGTCAACACTTAGAATAATGCAAATTGATCCTTTCTTATTTCCCTGTACAAAGCTCAAGTCCATGTGGATCAAGGATTTCCACATAAAGCCAGATATACTGAATCTAATAGAAGAGAAAGTAGGGAAAAGCCTCAAACACATGGGCACAGGGGAAATTTTCCTGGACAGAACACCAATAGCTTATACTGTAAGATCAAGAATCGATAAATAGGACCTCATAAAATTGCAAAGTTTCTATAAGGCAAAGGACTCTGTCAATAGGACAAAATGGCAACCAATAGATTGGGAAAACGATCTTTACCAATCCTACATCTGATAGAGGGATAATATCCAATACATACACAGAACTCAAGAAGTTAGACTCCAGAAAAATCAAATAACACTATTAAAAATGAGGAACAGAGCTAAACAGAGAATTCTCAACTGAGGAAACTAGAATGGTCAAGAAACACCTAGAGGAATGTTCAACATCCTTGGTCATCAGGGAAATGCAAATCAAAACGACTCTGAGATTCCACTTTACACCAGTCAGAATAGCTAAAATCAAAAACTCAGGTGACAGCAGATGCTGTTGAGAATGTGGAGAAAAAGGAACACTCCTCCATTGCTGGTGAGATTGCAAGCTGGTACAACCACTCTGGAAATCAGTCTGGAGGTTCCTCAGAAAATTGCTCCACTTTGTTCATAGCAGCCTTATTTATAATAGCCAGAAGCTGAAAAGAACCCAGATGTCCTTCAACAGAGGAATGAATACAGAAAATGTGGCACATTTATACAATGGAATACTACTCAGCTATTTAAAACATGAATTCATGAAATTCCCAGGCTGGAACTTGAAAATATCTTTCTGTGTGAGGTAACTCAGTCACAAAAGAACACGCATGGTATGCATTCACTGATAAGTAGATATTAGCACAAAAATTTGGACTACCTAAGATACAATTCACAGGCGATGTGAAGCTCAAGAAGAAGAAGACCAAAGTATGGGTGCTTCAGTGCTTCTTAGAAGGGGGAACAAAATACTCACAGGAGAAAAATATGGAGAAAAGTGTGAAGCAGAGACTGAAGGAAAGGTCATCCAGAGTCTACCCCATCTGGGGATCCATTCCACATACAGTCTACAAATCCAATCCAGGACGCTATTCTGGATGCCAGGAAGTGCTTGCTGACAGGAGCCTGATATAGCTAGCTTGTCTCCTGAGAGGCTCTGCCAGAGCCTGACAAATACGGAGGTGGATGCTCGCAGCCAACCATTGGACTGAGTGTGGGGTCCCCGATGGAGGCGTTGGAGAAGGAACTGAAGTAGCTTAGGGGGGCAACAGTGTCAGCCAGCCAGACCCCCCCGGAGCTCCCAGGAACTGGACTAACCAAAGAGTACACATGGAGAGACCCATGGCTCTGGCTGCAGATGTGGCAGAGGATGGCCTTGTTGTGAGGGAGGAGTGGCCCTTGGGCCTGTGGGGGTTCGATGTCCCAGTTTAGGGGAATGCCAGGGCGGGAAGACTGGAGTGGGTGGGAGGGAAGCACCTTCAAAGAGGCAGGGGAGGGAGGATGGATAGGGGGTTTCTGGAGGGGAGACCTGAAAAGGGGATAACATTTGAAATGTAAATAAAGAAAATATCCAATTAAAAAAAGGAGAGAGAAAAAGATGGGCATTAAAAAAAAAAGGAGATGTGTTTAGATAGTTAGAACAATTTGCAGAACACTTAGAATCCTCGTGAAGGCCAGTGGCTCAACCTCGCCTCAGATAGCTTGACAGTGTCTGAGGAGAACACTAGCGAGAGAATTCTTTAACTGCATTATTTTCTTGGTGATCTCTGAAGATAAAGCTTTCGAAGAGTTAAGGGAAAAACTACGGTTGTTTTTTCTGGAGAGGGTACTCCTTACAAGATGGTTGCAAACCTATACATAGTTTCTATTGAAGCTGGAGTCTATTGTCAGTATAAAATACAGACATGCTGTAAATTATTTTTCTAAGCTACTCCTTGTGACTCCTTAAAGATCATTTTTTCTTTCCCTTCCACATAAAGTTGCTTTATTCAGGAAATGTCATCTCCTAATCCTAATATGACTCAGTGGTACACTTTCCCTGCCTCCAAATATATGATTTGAGAATTGGCTCTGAGTCATAACATCTGGAAGGATAATGTGATAACTATGTTTGTTACCGGGGATATTCTGACAGTATTATCATGATGAAACGTAAACATTAGTTACTCTACAAACATGGGGATTATGCTTTAGCCCTATGACAGCCTCAAAGGCAAATAAAATTAGTAAATCCCAGAGAAAGGATGAAGAAAGGAAGTGAATCAGACAGGCAGGGGCTGACAGCCCAGGATGTGGCTCCAATTTATTGGTGTGTCTATTTTGACAATAGTGTATGTAACTGCACCTATACACAGGACTGTTCACACTTTCCATCCCCCTCGTAATCCAGAGGAAGGGGCCAATCTGTTTTACATGCCTGGAAGCAGAATATTGTTCCCTGGGTGGGAAGCACATTGTGATATAGACCATGCTCCTGATTTCTGCAACGTGCTCCTGGTTTAGAGCTCGCAATAGTGTTCAGCTTAGTGTTCTCTCTCCCCAACTTCCTTCCAAATACTTCTGGCATTTTATTTCTAAGTTCTCTTCCCTAGTTCCCTCTTAGTTCCCTACTTGACTTCCCAGCTTCCCAGTGAGGGTGGTTATCAACTCATTTCATCTGAAAGGGTCAGAAGAAACAAACTCACTGGGGCTTTACAGTGTGGTTTAATCATAACAACTGTATTTAAATCCAGAATTCAGAATTTTCTTTGTACTAGGCTTTTTTTTTTTTTTTAATAATCACAGACTACAAATGATTCTTAAACAAACTCAAGTTCATGCAGTCTATTAAAGTCATTTCTTTTCCTTTGGAAGTGACACACCATACATAACCCTCTCCCTCTCAAAATTTTAGAAATTATTTTTAATATTTTAAAAATTGTGTATGCTGGTGTCCGCTTGTGTGGGAATAAGTCCGTGTGAGTGAAGTACCCACAGAGGCCAGAGGTGTCGATTTTCTGGAGCTGGAGATACAGGCAGTTGTGAGCATCCAGACACATGCTCACACCAGACCCAAACGTCAGTCCTCTGGAAAAGCAATATGTGCTTTTAAATGCTGAGCTGTCTTTGTGCACCCCAGCACAAGTTTTGTGTAAGAGGAAATCAAGTTAACACCATTATAGCTTTAATTGAAGCATTATTATTTTAGTAAATATTATACTAAAATATTGAACATCAAAAAATAGTTTCTGACTATACCTTTACACTTAGACTTTTTAATACAAAAGGTTTTACAAAAACAAAACTATTTGACTGACAGCTCATGACTACACGGCAATACCATGCCTATGATTAACAGTATTGGTGGTTTCAAACCACTAATTGAATTTCTAGCATCTGGTAATACACCCAGAAGCTGACACATCTTAACACTTGTTTAATATGTAATATATTAATTATATTATATTAATATACATATGGTATATAATTATATTAATATTATATTTAATATTAATATATGCTTATGGCATCAATATTTAGTAATTTAATATGTTGTTAGTTATAATTAATATTGCATATTAAACATATATTACACACACACACACACACACAGAGTTAATGACAGTTTAGTTCATTCCAACTCCTAACTTTTTTCTCACAAACTAATTGAAAGAATTGACATCATTATGGAAAAACACTCTTCCTCAGTCCTTGAGAAATACACTGTAGCTTCTCTTTGGTGAAAATATATCTGACTTTATTATGTGGTAAATGTTTTTAATTTGATATTTTTACTTTTTTCGGAGTAAAAAGTTGAATGTAATGACTATATGTAACATTTCAAAACTTTCCCTTAAATTGTACCTATTTGTGCTTGTCGAGAAGTAATTTCCCATTTAACTGTTGCTTTTTTCCCCCTTGCCTTGTCCCTCCAATATGTCTTATGGTTTCAATATGATGCGTTTAGATACACAGTTCCTTTTGTCCTTTTGGTATTTACTAAATTTCTTGGATTCTGGGATAGGTATCTTTTGTTAGATTTAAAACTTCACACTCCTTTACTCACCAAATATGAAAATATTACCCTATTACTGCTGTCTATTATTTCTCAGTACTTTCTGGATTCTAACCATGCTGTGCTCCCCTCTGCCCCCACTTCCCCCAAACCCTCACTTTCCCACACAAACACTCCTTTTTCTCTCTCTCTTCTTTCTCAGATGCCTTCTGGTTAATTTTTTCAAGTCTGTTATTACGTTTTCTAATTTTCTACTCATCCCTACTCAATGTGATGTTTAGTTCACTTAATTTCTCATTATAGTACCTCCTGCTTTTTTTCACGTTTTATTTGCAAATACATTTAGTTCAACAGTGTCTTAAAATACCACTTTTTGTAATCTGCATTTGGTTTCACTGCGCATGTCCACTTCAGGGTGTGGTTTCACTGCACATGTCCACTTCAGTGTCTGGTTTCACTGCGCATGTCCACTTCAGTGTCTGGTTTCACTGCGCATGTCCACTTCAGTGTCTGGTTTCACTGCGCATGTTCACTTCTGTGCCTGGTTTCACTACACGTGCTGTTCTGTGGCTTTTGCTTCTTTAATATTATGTTTACGTTAATTTCCTTCTTCGTTTTCTTTTTGGATTTTCTTGGACTTTCATTTGTGGGGAACTTTTATAGTCAATTTATGAGCTCTTTTATTTACATCTGACTTTCTGAGGACTTTAAATATGTTATCTGACTCACGTTTATGCAGGAGTAATTGCATAGACTGCATATAATGCTAAAGCTGAGATGGGAAAATTTCCCACTACACTCCTGGCACAAGCATGGCCACCTCTATGCCTTCCATCTTCGGCTCATCGAGACCCAAGTGGTCCTTATCTGAGTCATTGACATCACCGGGGAATATGTTTGACATGTACACACCAGAACTTCATCCCAACCCAACAGGTTTAGAAACCTGAGCTGAGTCCAGTGATCATGTGGCTGGCAACCCTCCAGGAATTACATGAAACACTGATTTAAAAAAAAATAGATATAGATAGCATACACATAGAACTATATTTATAAATGCGTGCATACCTATAAATGTACATACATATTATATCCTTAGTACATATACATAAATAGGCATGGTTTGTTGTTTGTTGATTTTATCTTTTTCCTGTGTGTGTGTGTGTGTGTGTGTGTGTGTGTGTGTGTGTGTGTGTGTGTAATTGACCCAAGAAATTATCTTAGCAGAGGGAAATATTTGTATAAACATATGTATGCTTGAAAATAATATTTCATATATAATATATACTGTATAACATATAATGCATAACATATAATATATCATATATATTTTATATATATATGTATAAAATAAAAACAGATTTTCATCTGTAAAAATTAGTAGACTGCTGCCACCTTTCCATCATAGTTTTATTTGCTGCACTGTTATTTTGACTCCGGCTCTGCAGTTGCGTCTGCAGTGAATATTCAGCAAGTGTTCATGGATGCTCCATTTTCAGGAAATCTCATCCTTGTATGATCCTAAATCAGCATTTGTTATATTGCACACTAAAATATAAATGATCTCTTCAGTCAGGTGAAGTTCTTTGTGGAGACATTTTCAGAAATAAGAAAGCATATTAGTTTGAATATTCTGGTAGCATTAGAGTTATTAACTTTCACTAAAATAAGTTTTTTTCTGAGCCCTTGACCACGTACCTCATATTTCCTGAGAGGCAGAATTTCCTCTCTGCACTATTATTTCCTTTGCATATTAGAGTATATTGTGTGACATGCTGTTTGGTGAGTGGCTAGATGGAAGGGGCATTCTATCTTGCAGAATGCCATCTAGCAGTTCATGCATTATATTCATAAGCATGATCTTTAATTTAATTTTTTTGACAAGTGCAGTGAAGGGTAAAATCAGGCAGTCATAATTCAGACTTTTCCATCACTCAAAGGAGCTCAGTGATTGACCACCTCTGAGGAAGCAGAAACCAGGACGACAGCTTTCTCACAAAGAAAAGCTTTGTTTCACCCTGTAGATTTAAAAAATGCTGTGACTTTAAACAAACTAAATTACTGTGGAAAAAAATTAGAATTCAATAAATGTTCCACCACCATCTCGCTTTCAATTTACATTAGCCATGATCTGGGACCACTTGGAGCCTTCCTCTGTCAGCAGAAACAGCCAACAATCCATTTGGTTTATAGGCTCTACCATTCGCAGTTACCCATTCCATGCAGCTTTGGGCATGATGCAGGATTAGCACTCATATTCCAAATCAAACTTAGAAAATTTCAGCATCGTGACTTTCTCTATGATGAGAAGGCTGTGCTCGCCAGGGGAGAGGAGAGGCATGCATCTTGTTTGAACAAGAGGCACTCCAGTTTAGTATGCCTATTGTCATTGTCGTTTGTCAGCACCACTCTCTCTCAAGTTTGGAGCTATCCCATGTAGATGAACAGACCTCTTGCGTTTTCAAATGCTAGTTTCCTTTTGGGAGAGTTTTTCTAAGCTAGGGCTCATCTTCCCATGCATTAAAATAACCCTGCCTTTGGGTGATCTTAGATAGACTTGAACAAGATGCTATACAAAAATTGCCCAGTGTCATATATACTGGACTGAAGTTTGAGCTAGTGGGTTGAAACAGTGAATTTATAACAAGGAAAGTTCCCTCCCACAAAGAGTGTTTATTAATCCTGATCAAAAATATTTTGTAATGACACTGACTCCATCACTGGGCTTTCTCTCATATATTCCTTAAGTTCATTCACTTGTCACCCCTCTCCCTCACACCACTGCATTAGTTAAAAATATACCTCCCTATTTGTTCTCTCTCCTTCAGATCTCCTCTTCAAATTATACTTCCCAAGAAAGCACTTTATTCAAACGTTTTCACAAGTGCACAGAATAGAATTTTTTCTACCACCACTTACAGCCTCCAAAACTTCAGGGAGGGCACAGACTAGGTCAGGGACTGAAGGACAAGTTGTCTTTGGTTATGGGCATTCAAGTGTACCTTGCTGCTGAGATAGTCACTGTCAGCACTCCAGGTCTCCTCCTTCTGTAAGACAATGGAACCAGGGTGCTCTCTTCTACTTATGGTCCTATTCTCCTAGGTTAGTGTTCCTCAAAGTGTGAATGATAAAACCATTGAGTGGCATTCTCTAAAGTCCTCTCAAAATGTTTTTGAAGCCAAATGACTTCCACACAGAGGTGGTGTGCTTCCTGAAGTCTCAGCTAGCCTGTAATGCAAAATGGGCAGGATCCTCTGCAGTTTGGCTAAAAGATGATACCAAGGTTCCTCACAGCATCCCTCCTCCAAACTTGTCAGCCTAGGTCCCCGTCATCCAGACGGAGTTATAGTAGTGCCCCCTAGTCTCATCTGCGATTTTACTTTCTGAAATTTTAGTCATACTTAACCATGGTCTAAAAATATGCAATGGAAAAAAATTCAGAAATAAGTAACCTCAAATGTTTTAAATAACTTTTACTGTAATGTGTTGTAATTATCCTATTTTGCAAGTCAGAATTTTTAACCTCTTATTGTATATACCTTATAAATTATTAACCAGGAAAATTAGCTGAGTGCAGAAATTATCTTAGGTGATTTGGATACTATGGATTCTCATACACTCATTTCCTCACGAATGGTGCTTTTCTGCCGTCACATTGTTGGTTTCAACCAGCACCTTCCCTATTAAGTGATGATCATGAAGTCTCTGTCATCTGTGACTGCCATGGTCAGGAAACAGGGAAGAAAAAAAACCAAATGAAGAAAAGAAGAGGGGTAGCTATGACCTTTGTGTCTTTAGGATTGACCTGACTAGGGCAACAGGGAAATGAACAAAATGACAGACACATATACAGAGGAGCTGGTATCCCAGGTCTCTGTAGGGGACCATTCTCAGGCTTCAGTCATACGGGAAAAGGAACCAACCTGTGTTGGGGGTTTCTGCACACCCTGTTGAACTTGTACCAGAGGAAGGCCTTACCATTTGCATGGGACCAAGCATTGGAGTCCTTGACATGACCGCTCTCATGCCAACAGTACCCAGTACTGTTCACTCAGCATTTCATTTACTCACCCAGAGAGGGGGAAGCTGCCATAGATAGCAAGTGGAAACAAATCTAATCTTGGGAACAGAATGCTGAATGGTACTTTTATCTCCTAATGTAGTATAATCCTCCATGTAGTTAAATATGACATTTTTTAGATATCTGAAAATCTGCATTAACATGAGACATATAAAAATTGATACTTTGTGAGTTCTTTCTTGTGTGCCCAATAAATATTTATATCCTCAGCTTAAAATCTCTTGAGTCATGCTTTTCATGGCCACATGATCTTCTGAGAACATGTAGGGCCACCTACTCTAGTGACAAATTGGAGAAAGTTCCTTTAATTTTTTTTTTCTAAATTTAGTCATTTTATCTTACATGAGTGTTTTGTCTGCAAATATGTCTGTGTTCTCCCTGCATGGTTAGCAAATGCAGAGAACAGAAGAGTGGGTCATGTCCTCTGGGGCTAGAGTCACAGATGGTTGTGAGCCACCGTGTGGTACTGGCGACCAAACCCCTTCCATGTTTGAAGAATTCATCAAAGTTGATTCTAAGTCAGTCAATAAAAGAATAAAAGAAACAGATTCCTAAAGAGCATCTTTTATAGTCATTTTAAAGGTGTCTTTTTTAAAAGTTCTATAAATGCCTTTGAGTTATTTGGACCATATTTGTTTAAACGTTCAATTCATCTACTGTAGTCTAGAACTAGGGATGCTGTGTTAACCATTCACACCTATTTGCCTTTGTTTAACTGAAAACTCATTCCTTAGGTATAGGGGTGCAGCATTAGAGTGACCCTCCCACACCTCCATGCTGGCACCATGACGATAGGACAGTTGAGGACTTGTAATGTTAGGCACTAACTTTTCAAAGGACAATAGTTTTGTGTGTGTGTGTGTGTGTGTGTGTGTGTGTGTGTGTGTGTGTTTCTTTAAAGGGGACTGCTTAAAAAAAGAAACAGTATTGGATTTTTGCATGAGGGTTTCCTTGTATTCCATAATCTCCGTTTTCTATCACAGTGAAGCTGTGCCTTCCTACTGTACCAAGAGCCTTGAAATTGTCTACCTATGTCAGAATTGACTGGACACAGTCTCCTAAGGTCTAGCTCAAGTGTGCCTAGTCCTTCCTCACACTTGTCACTCTGGAGCCCTCAGAGACAATCTGAGGAATGAGCTCACCCTCGGGGATCACACTGCCTGGAGTGATGCACTAGAACTCAGGCACTCTGTCCTCCTTGGGCACAAACGCTAGCAAGTCCACTGGGATCATTTTTCGTTTTCCCATTCTGAGAATTCTCCACTCAGCTCTAACAGCCTTTGCCCCTGGCAGGACAAAGGAAGGCATGTGGATTGTGAGGACATGGAGAGGGGGAAGGAAGCCAGTGCTCTTGTAGAGGAAAGACAGGGCGGTTTTTCTGTGTGTTCCTGAACAGCTGCAAACCGTTCCTCTGGGGAGACTTGCTCACTCTGTCTAAGGCAGCCACTGTGGTCAACACTGACTGTAAAGGTTTTGCAACTAGATCCGTTCTTCAGCAAATCTGGAAGTGCACGAGGCTGGATTCAGAATATCGTTCCTTCTGTGAGTTCCCTACAAACAATCTGCAAGTATAGTTACAGAACGAGAAGCAAGAAACAGAAACAAACATTCTTCCTAAATAATTTGGGGTCAGCTGCTAAGCATATGGCATCCCTCATCTTGAGATCCTCTAGGAACGTGAGCAATTCCTCTTATGAAAGATCAAAAGCAGGGACTGGAAGACAGCTCAGAGAGGAAAGTGCTTTGCTGTGCAAGTGCTAGGACCTGAGTTCAAATCTCCAACATGTATGTAACACCAGTGCTTGGTGATAGTGAGGGCTGGGGAGGAAGGCAGTAAGGTGTATCCTGGGGCTTTGCTTGCCAACCAGCCTACACAAAACATCACACTCCAGATTCAATGAGAGACTCTCAAAAACTAAGGTTGTAGAAGCAATTGAGGGAGGTATCTGACGTCGGTTCTGGCTTCCACATGTACCTGTAAGGATAAATGGATGTGCACATGCATACACACACGTGCACACACACACACACACACACACACACACACACATACACACATAAACACACATACGTGCACGCTCGCATGCACTGATACAATAATCACCGTCATGAATGCTGTCCCAGTTCTACATTCACACCCTAACAAGGTTTCACCCTTTCTCCAGTGATGTTCCTTATAAGCTAAGGATCCCCTGCAAAGTCAAGGGTCCTACCTTGTTGTCATGTATCCTTGTCCTTCAGCCTGGATATAATTTGATATATCTCTTCTGATATAATTTGACCACAGGATTCTTAACACTTTTGAACAGTAGGACAGTTGCAATGTATGGTCATTTCTAGCTCACTCTTGTCTGCTGTTTTTCCATGACAAGGAATGAACCTAAGTGTCTTTGCAGTCCTCTCAAGAAGTGACTGGAGTTTTTCATTTTTGTTTTTGTTTTGTATGTTGTTATTGTTTTGTGTTTGTAGTTGTTGCTGTGCCTGCTGTTGTTTTCGCCGCATGCTCTGTGATGTGCACGGTTTCTGTGTGTCTCATTAGGATAATGTTCATTTGATTACTGTGGTGTCTAAGAGGCTTCTTACCTGGCTCTTTTACGCTCTGTAGCTGATAAGTATCTTACAGGAGACTGTAATGAAACCATAACCATGTAAACATCACATTGCTTTTGAACTTTTCATTAATTAGTTGATTAACTTATTCATTTATGTTGCCATGGATTCATGATTTCTTATTGACCTAGATTTGACATTCATTGAGTCTTCAAGAGGTGTCCCAACTTTAACAGGTACTTAGAAATTAGTTTTTGGTGGCAATTCTATGAGTGATTATTGGGAAAACATTATCAGCTGATCTTGGTGGTTAACTATGGAAATGAAGCCTTCTCTCTGACTGCTTCTGATTGCCACCTTCCTGGTCTTCTTGGAAAGCACTCCTTACTGCTATATCATTGCAGCAAGTTGCCCAGCTTTGCGTATCCTCTCCAGAACAGCGTTTGTGTGAGGGGGAGAGGCAGCCTCCCAGTCTGGCATTCAGGCTTTCAATTTGCTTGAGATTCAGAGTTTCCAAAAGTCTCCATTCTGTTGTCTTGTCAAATTTTGTTTGTTTGTTTGTTTTTTGTTATATAATATGAAACAAATTAGCCATGGGTTAATGCACATATGTAGATATAATCATGTCATTATATGTAGTTATAAGTTCTATTTTTATAAAAATAATGCATGTGAGACAAATTCATTTCTACATTGGCAAAGTTCATTAAATATTTTAATATATCATTTCTTTCTCTGCCTTTCTACCTCTGTCTCTGTCTGTCTGTATCTGTCTCTGTCTGTCTCTCTGTCTCTGTCTCTCTTTCTCTCTCTGTCTCTCTGTCTCTGCCTTTCTCTCTCTCTCTCTCTCTCTGTGTGTGTGTGTGTGTGTGTGTGTGTTTGTGTGTGAGTGTGTGTGTGTGTGAAGTGCCACAGTTCTAATGTTGATGTTGGAGGACAATTTAGGAGTTGGTTCTCATTTTCCACCATGTGGATCTCAGGGATTGAACTCAGGTCACCAGCATTGGCAGCAAAGGCTTTTATCTGCTGAGCACACAGCACGATCCATTGTGATATGGAAGCAATTCTGCTATTTCTTGCTGGGCTCTCTGCCAGATTGATGAGTCCCTGGATGAAACAACTGTCTAGCTCTGTGTATAAAGATCAAGATGTATTTTAGTAAGGCCTGGATGGACAACCCCTCTGTTTGCACTATCACATCACTCTCTGGCCTGTTTTGTATTTTGAAGCGATGACCCCTTTACTAGACTCTCTCTCCTTCCAGCTTTGGGTTGTTCGGCCACTTTCTTGTGTGTTTTTCATGCCTCCTAAGAAAAATTTCAGACCGTTTTGTTCTTTTTTTAATGAAATTTTCATAGCATAACTGCACGTTTTTATACTTCAGTCATTTTATATTTCATGTTTTTATATTTCAGTCTTTTTTTGGTCATGGAGCTTAGAATAATTAAGCGCTTTTGTTTTGGGGTCTGTATGCATGTGTGTGCATGTGCCTGTGCATGTGTGTGTTTTACCCTGACAATGAGCAAATGTCTGACTCTCGTTTAGAAGTCATAGGCCAGCATAATGAGAAGTTTCTGTAGGACACTAGTGGGGTCATGTTGGGAACATAGCACAAAGGTCCTTGAGCCCACAGATCTCTAGAGAAACCAAGAATGTTGAGCACACAAGATTAGTTTTCCAATGGTAAAAATGAAAAACCTATTCTTCAATCCAGAAAGCAGAGAATTGGAAGTCATTAACAGTCTTCTGATCTGTGTTACCTGTGGCCAGGCCATATCAAGCTCCTATAACCAGGACCAGTTGTACTGGTCTATTATTCACATTCTTTAAAATAACATAACTTACAGAATAAATAAATATAAATTCATTCTATAATGTATACATATGAATATACCTATGCATATGAATATATATACTCATATGAACATATATTCATTTTATAAGAGTATATATGTACACATATAAATTTTGTGTGTGTGTGTGTGTGTGTGTGTGAAGAGAATTTATTAGAGTGACTTAACAAACTGAAGTCCAACTAATCCAACAACGGCTGACTCAGAATGAAGGTGTAGCCCAGATTACAGATGTGTCTTCCTTCCTCAAGATCTAGATTAAAGGCATGTCTTTTCCCAACTCAAAAGATCTGGGTTAAAGGTGTGTCTTCCTAACTCAAAGATCCAGATAACAAGTGGGTCTTCCTACTTCAAATTTGTCAAAACAAATCCCTCTCTGATATTTTGGGGTTTTAGTTACAGATGTAGTCAAGTTGACAACCAAGAATAACATCACAGTTTTATAAGAAAATAAGCCACAAAGGGCCACAGGTTTTTCTCTATGGCCTCTGCTTCAGTTCCTGCCATGGTTTCCCTCCCTGATAGACAAGAGCTGTAATCTTAAATAAACCCTTTCATCTCCAGGTTGCTTTGGGTCACGGTGCTCTATCCCTGCAATAAAAAGCAAATCAGAACATCACTACACATTGGTTTCATTCTGTTGGTTGAGGTTGTTAACAGTTTCTTTCAGGTTCTAGGGGAGGCTAACAGAGGCCCCACTTCTTGATGACAGCAAGCCAACATTTTCAAGCAACAAATAAGAAAACAAAAAGAAATATGGAATAGACCATGTACTACTACTATTGCTACTACTGCCATTTTAGGAAAACATAATCTACTCTAGTTTTCTATCATAGATTTACAATTAAGTCAATAACATCGAACATTTGTGGAGTGAGTTCAGAAGAGAACCTTGGTTCCTGCTAAAAGACAGTAAGTAGAAACACACAGATGTGATGTCTGGAGTCTACAGCCCAGAATGAGGAGATCACAGTGAGTGGAGCCAGGGCAATGAAAGCTGTGGCTTCCTGTCTGTGATGACTAACTTCACTAAATCTCTGGTGCCTGTCACCTGAAGGATTTAATTTTATGATCTTGATGCCTTTCCCCCTGGTCCTGTGGTAGGTTGAAATTCAGTCATATAGCCGTAAACTCATCCTTTGTGTTTCCGGTTTAAAGTCATTCTTCCACAAAATCTGCTGACTCTAAATTCCATTGCTTTTGCTAAGAGGACAGTCACACTCTGCTGTCTGTGCAGCGCTACTAAATCAAGTGTGAGCTTCAAGTCTTTCAAGGCTTTGAGGCTTATTTTAAGAGTTACTCTTCCTTTGTGTATGACAATTTACATTTTGAATCTGTGCCATCTGCAAAGTAATAAGAAATTGGAGATTGTGATACAGCCAAGTCAGAGGAATTGGTGTGTGTGTGTGTGTGTGTGTGTGAGAGAGAGAGAGAGAGAGAGAGAGAGAGAGAGAGAGACTGCTCTTTTTCTCTAAGAGATGGGTTTTGAAAATGGATGGAGCCAAACAAGAGGCAATTCCAGAACAGCTCCTGGAAGTTCTTAGAAAACAGCGTCATAGCCAATGCTACACTTAGTAGGTCCTTTTTTAATGATGGTTAAACCCCTGATATCAGCTCATAAGATTGTCCATATCACTCTGTACTTGTAGATCAGTGGTTTTTCAATTTTTCAGCATATTACTGGCAAGCAAGTATGAGAACTATAAGCAGCCTACTGTGTAGTTACGATAAGCCAAGCAACTCAGTCATTTCAAAGGTCTTTAGAGAAATCTGCATCTGAAGAGTTCGCATGATAAGGATTCAGAAACCTCAACTATTGCCAGTCTCTCATAGCTCCATCTTCTGAATGCTTCCTCTTTATATTCTACCCCTCTGGGACCAAGATAACTTGAAGTTTTCATCCCATCAGCCCAGTGAGAACAATCTACAGTTTTGCAATAGCTTCAACGAAAGTGCTGAAGCTGTGTTTTGTTACTTCTGATTGGCCAAATTTTATCAGGTATCTACCCTGGAACTTATCACTGTGGCCAGGGGTATTCAATGTTCTGCCTAGGCCTGGGTCCCCTGGCAACTCTGAGTCTGGGAAAGGAAAAGGGAAAAAGCATGATCAATGATATCTGGACTCATGGACTGAAAGTGGAAGATGGGGAAAAAAGCATCAGGTGAAAACATGGATGGCTTATTTGTAATCCACTGTCAGTAAATCCTAACTGGTGGTTGAAATCTATGTCCTATACCTTTAAAAAAAAACTAATAAGAATTTAAGCCATAATGCTATGTGTAATGAAATAGTTTGTTGTCTGTCCCCTACCCCAGTTCCATTCTTGCTCAATCATCTTAACAGATCAAAGGGACTTTTCTCAAAGGAATGTTGACACCACTTAAGAACCCCATGTAGACAAATGAAGGTGTGCAGAAAGGCTATGGAAAAATTATACCCAGCCAGTGACAAATACCAAGTGCTACACAATTGTCAAATAAAAGCAAACAGAGCAAGGACAGGTGGGAGGAGTGGAGGGACACAGAGGGAGGAAACAGCACTGCAGTAGAGATGCGGGCCATGACTGTGATGTCTGGGTTGAGTCGCCAGGGAAGGACTTTAGGAAGGGTTTAAGGAAAGAAACTGAACTCAGAGAGACTCACAGCACCCAACAGCCCTGTTAGCCAGAGAGAGCACACTTGGAAGACTGTGTGAAACTACTAAAATTTGGCTGTTCAATTTGTAAATGTCATCCTGTATTCCCAAGCTATTTGATGGTGGGTTAAAGGAATATCAAAAGAATTGGCTTCATTCTCAGGACTTCCCCAGGCACTAGGGAAACCTGAGCTTCTGTTGACTCAGAAATTCTTTGGGGGGTTTGGTAACCTTGTCATAGATGTTTATGCATTGGCAGCCACACACCCTCTTGGTATTTAGGAACCGGATTTCCTTGTCTGGGGCCTGTTAATTTAGGGAGTGCTGGAACTTATCATCTGCTAACATTACTAACAACACATTTCAGTAACAAGGGCCCTTCTGCAAAGTTTTTCTGCTCACAGTTTCCTATGGATCCATCTCAGAAGATGGACATTAGAAATAACATGAAGGGTCAGTTTATGGGTTTACGACCTTATTTTGAGATTCACACTATAGCTTACAAAGTGGATCTCAGAGTTTTGCTTTTTCACATGTGTTCCTTGACATTCTATTGCATTTCAAACTAAACAGTGTGATCTGGACAGGTTTGAAGGAGTCTAGTTCTACTGACCACAAATTTAGTAACTGGTGAAATGTGACCAAGACATCACATCTCTTAACAACCCAAAATGCCTTCCAAAGGGTCATGGGATGCCAAAACAGTGATTATTGAAACAGGAGTATGAAACAAACGAAACCCTAAAACAGAAGATACTAACAGTTTCACAAAGAATGCTGGGCTCAGATATTCAGTTAGATTCGAATTGAATTATAATTCTGCATAAACTTTAATTACACAACAATGAGCACATGCACCCAGTTCATTGGAGAAGTTTTCTCCAAAGTCATTGGAATGTCATTGTGCCTGGTTGTGAGGGCATCCAGATCTCAGTTTGAATCTCAGCTCTACCACTTACCACCTTGCAGACTTCTGGGAGTGCGCCTAATCTTCAGTTTTATCATTTGTAAAATAGGAATAATAATGCTTACTCTTCAAGGATTTGGTCAAGGGTTATAAGTAAAATATAGAGAAGAAAAAGCACAAAGTCTAGTGTGTGAAAATAGAGTAAGCATGGGTGAAATGGCAGCTATCATCATTATTATCATTTCTATTATGATGATTACTGCAGCTTTGGGGTAATAGATACCTATTTCCCCTTTTATCCATGGGAGAAATCCCAGAAAACAAATGCTTTGTCTTTTTTTTTTTTTCAAATTCCTTGAGTATAGAACTTAAAACAGACTCAATCCAGCACAGTTATGTTCATTGAGGGCAGGAAGTAATTCTGGTTTCCCAGAAAAATTATGCTCAAATTATTATTTCTCTGTTCTATGTGTTTTTTTTTTCCCCTAAAAGTATTTAGCTTTTACTTTTCTCCTGTCTGGACATTTCTGGCCATTTATACTGTCTTCCCTTCAGTAAATCTGCCATTATTTTTTCAACAGGTACCAGCCCAAAGATCCGTAAGCTCTGAGCTAACAGTGAAGTCTCAGCTGAGAAAAGAAATAAAAAGTCAATTTGCAGCAAATTATGACACAACAATTTGGAGACACACTTGTTTGTTTGTGTCTTTCTTCTCAGGTTTATAGAACGCTTTTTGCTTTTTATGATGAAAAACTGTCAGTTATTACGGCCTATTGCCCACTTTTTCATCTTCTGGGTAATAGATTTCTACTACAAGATTCAAACTCTGGTCAGAGTAGACTGAGTTATGAAAGAGAGTGGAGAGAGGGAGAGAGAGAGAGAGAGAGAGAGAGAGAGAGAGAGAGAGAGAGAGAGCACAAAGAGGTAAACATAGAATCTTAGCTCATCTGTATTTCCTCTAAAAGCAAAAGACCTTAGACCAGTGGTTCTCATCCTTCCTAATGCTGCCACACCTCATTCTGTGATGACCCCCAACCATAAAACTAGTTTTGCCGCTACCTCATAACTGTAAGTTTGCTACTGTTATGAATTGTAATGTATATATTTTTGGAGATGGAGGTTTAGTAAAGGGGTTAGGACCCACAGATTGACAACTGCTGCCTTAGGGTATTTTAGAGAAATGGCTTGCTTTCTTTTATTCTTTTTCTTTCTTTTATTATAGTACTAGATACTAAGTAAATATTTTTAGGTGGACAAAAGAATGAGTAAGGAAATGATAAAGACTTAATATAACTGCAAATTATGTTTCATAAGTGAAGTGCACTGCCTGCATCTGGGGATGTGGGTAGGAGTTAACTAAGAAAAATCTTTGCTTAAAGGCTTCTTCCTAGAATAAAGGACCCATGTATAAGTTGACAATATATGGTTCCCCAAAGCAGAACATGATGGTTACAGGTGCCAGTAACATCAGTCCCCTTCTTTACTAGGACTGCGGCCTCATGTGGAATTAAAGTTTTGAATTTTTTTTTCTGAAATAGGACATGACCCCAGAACATGAGCTCTGGGGTTGGTACAGTCTATGTCACAGCAATTTTTGTCCTGTGGATTAGCAAGGACCTTTAGGAGATGAAGGTCATTTCAGACTCGTGAAAAACAGTAATGTATCACTATGGTTTTTGAATGCTGCAAAGATGATGTGATATTCAAATATGATCCAAATCTAAATCCTCATTTTTATTAAATTTTTAACGAAGTAGTCATGTGTGACAGAGTACACCTTGAATCCCAGAGCTCTGGAGGCAGGAATCTGTATGAGTTCAAAGCCAGTGTGGTCTACAAAGTGAGTTTCAAAAAGCCAAAGCTACCTTGTCTCAAAAAGCAAACAAACAGAAAAGAGAATTAATTAAACAAAAAAATAATAAAAAATTTAAAATGAGACAAGGATATCATCTACTCTCTGTATTTTCAGATGAGGAAAATAAAGATGTTACATTCCAAGCCTTTGGGCCAGATCCTCTGTACTTGACTGCTTCAGAATATCACAAACGTAGTATTCTTTTGTTCCTTTGTTTTATAGGTTTAAACCATTTTCTAACTCCCTCGATGCCAAACAGATCTTCTAGAATTCTGCTTAAGTCTAATACTACCTACACAGGAACAGTGTGAACACAGATCAAGTGCTCTCCCCTCCACTCCCATGCCCCCTCTACCTCCTGCAAGAGAACCCCTACTTCACATTGTGGTTGCAAGATTATGCTGGTTCAAAGAATGGTCTCCAGCCCCGTCTTAGGCTAATAATGTGGTACGGTGACTCCTAAGACTTGGCACAAGCGGTCTACTACCACTTGGTTATCAGAGAAAAGAAAAACAAGTCAAGTGAAACAGTGCATGCTGGGGAAATGGAGGGGGGACTGAATAATCCTGAGCATGGGGACTGCTGTCTCTGCAGATGTGAGATGCCATCTACCTGATGTAATGGCACTCATCAATCCAGGAAGTTCTCTGAACCATGTTCCTTAGGACTCTCATGATGTTACATGGCATAGGCGTGACTGATTAAATCATTGGTAGCCTCTATTTCCTCCCCAGAAGCCAAAGGGTGAGACTGAAAGTTGTAGCTTTCTTATCACACGGTTTGTTCCTCTAGTAATCAGCCTCCATCTGAAAACTGCTTAGTGACCCAATCAAGAGTTACTTCCTTAACATAAACTCAGGTTTGGTTCAACCAGCTTATTGTGAATAACATTCAGGTAATTAATAGAGATTTGAGAAGGCTGTACCAAGAGCTAGGGACAAAAACCAAATAGTTATTTCTATTACCTCACAGCTACACACTAAATCACAGGAACTGTTCAAAAGATGGGAAATTATCTAGCGGTGAATGAAACTGTACACCACTGGCTGCCTGAGTCAGTAGGGATCACGTTTGAAATTCACCTTGTACATGTGCCTGTTCCCCCCTGCTTGTGCAAAAAGGAGGAATCCCATGACTGGGAGTTACATCAGCACCTATGGCTCTTTGAACTAAAGGCATAGAGGTATCAGAGTGGTAGGAAGACAGTGACAGACGTTTTCAGCAGTGATGTCCCAGAGAGCACAGGGCAAGAAAAATGGCAGCAGGCAGAAGAGAGACTGGTGGCCTGGTAAATAAAGATGAAAGGGAAGAGATGGGAGGGAGAAGAGAGACTGCCATGGGCGAGCAGTTTGCTTTACCAGAAGGTATCCTCCGTAGACAATTGAGGATTGCTATGAGCTTTGAATGTAAAAATCAGCTTCCATGAGGATTTCTCAGAGGATTCAGTAAGCTATACTGATCATGATGAAATGCAGTCTATGAAGGTTATAGGAGGAAGGAAAATGACATACATGTGTGTGTGTGCGTGTGTATGACACATTCATATATGTATTATATATCATAAATTATATATATATAAATAAATTATATGTGCCACACATTTGTTTGTTTATATATATATATATATATATATATATATATATATATATATATCACATCAATGTGTTCAATCCATACTGAACTCTTCACACTCAGAACTGCAGAGAATGGATCCCATTAGAACCCTTCTCTACTCATCCTCCCACCCCTGCCTTGTGGGAAGCTGAGTCTAGATACTTTCTCACTGGTTGTTGTTAGGAAATCGAATTCTCTTGCTATGTATCTAATTCTCTTATGCTGATGTCTGATATATAACCTCATGATGGCAGCTGGCATACCCCAGAGCAAAGGAGTGGGAGTAACAGCGCGTGCTAGAGTAGGCAGTCATTTTGTAATTCCATTGCAAATGTACCTTCCTGTGATTTTGGCTGCACTCTGCTAATTAGAAGCAAATCCATAATTGTTGCATAAAGAGTAGAACTGAAGTCTCCTCTCTTAAAGGAGGAAGACTCAGGAGGAGGCTTTGTGGGTATACTTTCCAAACCACCGTAATAAGCCCAAGCATCTCTCCAGTTTTTTGTCCCAAGGCATCTTATCTCCTAGCGGGGGCTCTAACCAGGATTCTTTGAGATTTCCTCAAATATTAAATTCTTTTGTTGACTTAAGCTCAAACGTCCTTTCTAATACCTTCTAAGGTCTCAGATTCATCGAAAAGCAGAGGACAATGCTGGTTTACAGAAAGTAATGTCACTGGTAGACAGGAGGTGGCCGAAGATTATCATAAAAGAGGTCCAAGTTGATCCTGTATCACAGAGACTGTCACCCCTCACCAAGAAGTTCACATGTGCAGAGTCCTAAGCTGGGTCAACTCCTGCAGCTTTATTAGCTGACTCTAAAGCTATGGTCAGCATACTTTGGACCAAAGAGAAAAGGACTTTTGTTTGATTGGCTTCATTTGTTGTTTGTTTGTTTGTTTGTTTGTTTTGAGATATGGTTTCTCTGTGCAGCCCTGGCTGTCCTGGAACTCACAATGTAGACCGGCCTTGAACTCAGAGCTCTGCCTGCCTCTGCCTCTCAACTAAAGGTGGAACTAAAGGTATGCCACCATTTCTACAGTCACCACTACTAGGCTGTTTTTATTTCTTTTTATTACCACCCATTAGAATAGTAAAATGTCTTCTTAGCTTGCAGGCTGTATTTGCTAAAACAAGGCCGCAGGCTACAGTTTTTAGGACCACTGCTTTCCAGTGTTCAGTGAGATATTAAGGGTGTCCTTGAAAGTATTCTAGGTGTGTGTCACTGCACCGTGCCGGCTCAATGAGAAAGCCTCCTCTCCGCATCCCTCAAGTTACCTAAGGAGATCTAATTTATCTTACTCTGGGTAAAGAGCTTGGGAGTCCGCCTTTCAGGATGGGTACATTTTACATAGGATTTCTCTAGTGCCTTCAGGGAGACAGAAACAGGTTCAAAAATTAAGTCACTAAGATGACTAATGTGGTCCTGTCAGAGAAGAATTATAGACCTGCAGGTGATGGTCTCCCTGAGTACGCATTTTGCCTTTCTATCCATCAAGTGAATAACAATAACCTTCTCCAACACAGGGAGAAGAATGGATGGGCGGTCAGTAAGTCTTTCTTTCTGTTCACTAAATATTGGCACAAAAAACTTTTCTATGACAATGGGAACTTATGTCAAATTTGCCTTCCAAAGGGGAAAATAATTCAGTCTTACAATTTGGCATTTATATCTTCATTATTTAGCATTAGCTCATTTCATCAAGAGCATCATGTGTGCTAGAGAGAGAGACAGAGACAGACAGAGGGACAGAGAGACAGAAAAGATAGAGGACAGAGACAGAGACAAAGAGACAGAGAGTTCTACTCTTTCAAACAACTTACATGGAAATTCTAAAAAACCAAATTAAAATAAAAGGTAACTGCTCTGTAACTTTGCTAGGGCATTAGAAAAAGTTTATCACTTACCCCAGGTGTCTACAAAAGTAGCCTGCTAATATGCATACATGATTAATGATGGCATGCTGGCAGAGGTAAGGAAGAGATAAAATTGAAAGAAACTCAAAGCAGTGCGTGGAAACTAAAGTTTAACAGACTCGTTAAGTAGTAACACATTCTTATTTGATTTCCAAGTCCAAAGCAGCCCATATCTGTTAACCTGAGTCATTTGGTATACACTATGCAAGGACCAGCCAATTCAAACAATCATGGGGGGCAGGGGTAGGGGGTAGGGTGGGGGTTATTTATGTAACTATGAATAATTTAAAGGGTCAATAAAAGAGGTACATATCTGTCTCCTCATCGTAATAGCTCCACTCTTCAGTCTTTATTTAACCCTCTTAACATTTTCTTTTTTTTTTAACATTTTCTATATAGGACTCATTATTAGTTAGAACTGACCAAAAGCGTAATTTAATTAGCTTTAATGAGATAAACTTGAAACATATTCATATGCTTGAATGTTTGTCATGTGATGGGAAAGGTCTCTCCCTCCATCTTGATTTGTTTTGATTGACATCTGCAGTTATAGGACAGCATTTTTTGCAATTGTGGCTTGCAACAACCCCTTATTTGTTGCATAGAGGTTAAAAACCAAACCCATTTTGAGGCTTACAGATCTTCTGGGAGATTCATAAAATGGAGTACTGGTCCTATCGAGACAGGAATTGTCTGATAGTAGCAATAAGAATGGGGAGAGGTGATTTAATCTCATAAGCAAACTATCAACAAGATAGGAAATCCTAAAACCCTTCCTTTCTCAGAGGGTGACTGTAGGGCTGTTGAGTTTTCCTTGTTGGTACTGCTGCTGTACCTTCAAGGACATCTGTCTCTTTAGGTCCAAGGGAGCCCCATGTATTTAGCAATTTTCCCCAAGACCCATGAGAGGGAATTGACCCACAAAGCAACTGATCACCCTTTCAATGAGTGGCAGCGCTTTCTGAGATGGTCTTCATTGATTACAAGCCATTCTGATACTTTTTTTTCATTCTTTTTTTTTCCACCAAACATATTTTTGTGGAGAGGAGACAGCTGGAATTCCTTCAAAGTTATCCAAAAAGAGTGCATCTGATAAGGGCAGACTTCTGTAAATTGACCAATTTGGCAGCAAGAACAAAGAGCATGCCAGAATATTCCTGAGCTAGGATTCATATGTAATTTCATGTATATAGCACTGCCCATTCTGGCAGTGGCCCACTCTACCACCAGGAGAGAAGAGGCAGATGTTTGTCTTTTGATGTGGTTTCTGATATTTGTTTGGATTTAACATCATTGGCTACCCTCAACCATTTTTCCCTAGTTCTTGAGTCTGTGGACAAATTGCTGTTTAGAATGTGGTTAGTGGAGCTACTAGAAAATCCCCATGGTAGAGCACCAACCTTAAAGGTATGAGACCTTACATACAATGCCCAGCACTGGTGTGTGTGTGTGTGTGTGTGTGTGTGTGTGTGTGTGTGTGTGTGTGTGCGCGCGCGCGTACAGGCATTCATGGAAGGGGATATGGGTATGAGTATGGGTGTGTTCAGGCATGCATGTGTGTATGTATGTCTGTGTGTGCAGGCCTGCATATATGTGCATGTATGTATATATGTGCAGGGGTGGGTGGAGTGGGTATGGTTATGGGTGTGTGCAGGCATGCATGTGGGTGTATATGTGTGTGGAGGCATGCATATGTGTGTATGTGTATATATGTCAGCCTGTGTGTGTGTCTATTGCTATATTCTAGAGAAGATTCATTAGAGCAAGTGCTACCCTCACATAAGGAAAAGAGGAAGAATATTGGGAAAAGCATAAAGATCAAAATAAACAAATAGAAAATTGAATCCAAAATAAGACTCTAGTAAGACTCTTTGGAATATATTCATAATGGGAATTTTTGAGTAAATTCACGATGAGGTAATCCTAGAATTCCATACTTTGTGTAGTAGTTTTAGAGTTATTATTATTATTATTACTATTATATAAAAAGACTGGATAATTAGTGTTATCAGTAGTCTTGGAAGAGTTGACAGATTTATTACTAAATGAAAGTAATTTATACTAAACTAAAAATGACAGCTGATATTTAAAGGATGGCTTGATAGGGAAGAAATTGTGAGGCCTTAGAGATGTGGAAGAGAGAGAGTCGTAATCGGTCTGAAAAATCACAGAATGTATGCTGTTGTCCGTTTTGCTGAGGCAGGCCCCAAGGGATAACAATAGGATATATTCCTATTTGCGACAGAAAGAGAACAGATATTGGAACCAACTGTCTCAAACCATCAGTCAAAATGTACGACTCTGACAAGGTCACCAAAGGAAAAAACAGAAATATAACAAGGAATATCTGCAAGTAGCAGAACCATACAAAAATGACTAAATGACTGTCGCCTGCTGCTTCACTTGCTAAAGATTGTATGTCAAGTGTCACGTTACTTATTTTTAGTGTGTGTGACATATATTTTTGTGTAGATGTGGTGGGGGTAAATATACACATGTATATACAGATGGAGACACATATACCCATGTACATACAGATGGAGGCACATATACACATGTACATTCATATGGAGACACATATATACATGTGCATTCATATGGAGACACATATACACATGTGCATTCATATGGAGGCACATATACACATGAATATACAGATCAAGACACATATGTACATATACACATATACATTCATATGAAGGCACATATGCACATTTATATAGAGAGGGAAGCACATATGCACATGTACATTCATATCGAGGCACATATGCACATGTATATACAGATGGAGGCACATATGGCCCTCTTCTCTTCTTCCCCTTACTTTGTGAGACAACATCTCTAACTGAAGCTAGAGCTTTCTGATTGGCTAGATTGACTGGCCATTGACACCAAAAGGCTCCCATCTCTGCCTCTCAATGCTGGGATTTCAGGAATGCACAACCACACCCAGCTTTTTACTATGGAGGTGCTTGGTATCCAAGCTCAAGTTCTCATGCTTATACCACAAGTGCTTTAACATTTAACTCATGATCCCACCCTTCTTCCTGGCTCTTTACTACATTTCCTTTTCTTGGCATCTATTCTGTCTCTCTTCCTACTAAAATATACCTCTGAGTTATCTCATGGTTATGTTAAGCAATCTGTCTCCTTTTGTTTTCAAGCACCCTACCTCTGGTTTCCCAGGCTACTGCTGGGATAGAATTCACAGTGATATAACATGGTGATCAACCAAGGCATGCAACAATGTCTATTCCATGTTTGCTCTGGAAGACTTGGGCTGCTGCTGAACTTACTTCTTTGTTACTTCTGCACCAATAAAACAGAACAGTTACAGCTATATCATGAAGTTGTAATGACTGTTGAGGGAGAAGTTTCCCATAGATGCTGTTATCATCTCTCTTGTATATATTTCCAGTTAAGCGCTCACCAAAGCTACCAATTCTGCCCCTGGAATATCTCTTTGTCATCCTTCCTCTGGCAATTTTGAATCAGATCCAATGAAGCTGTAGAGAGCTGCCTCTTCTCCCCACCTTGTTCAATGCATACTCCACATAGCTACCATGTGAAAGAAAATCCTTCCCTGGCTCCCTGCTGTGCTCCCACAAAAGGATGTCATGCCCCATCTAACATGGCAACTTATCCACCTGACCTTACTTACTCCTGCCTTCACATCCTCTGTGGTCAGTTCTCCAACTGTGCTGAATTTTTGTCCATCCCCAAGCATCTATGATCTAAAGGACTTGTTCCCTAACTCCATGGAACATTCCCTCTGCTCCCGCCCAACTCCCCTCCTCCTTGACTTCCTTCTTTTGTCTGAATCTCTCCCGGTTAGACCCATCTGTGGTACTTGCTGTCTGTACCCCAACCCCATGGACTCCTCTCAAATCTTCAAAAATTTCAAGGTCTTTCCATATGAAGCCTCTCCCAGGTGCTCCTGACTCCACCTGGAGCACGATCTCTCTCTCCCTTTTCATCTTCTTAAGTTCTGCTGATCAGTTTGAGGGTCCTCAGTTTACACGCCACAAATATGGGGAAGCCCTCAGATGATCTTGGGAAGAGTCAATTAGCAATCTTCATTTCCTGTCATCAGCACTTAGCATGATTGGGAATAATGTGTTTGTGTAGTTAGTCAGTTTAAAACGTTCTTTGATCAGATCTACCTGAAGCACACTCCAAGGCTAGAATTCAAGGACAAGCACTGATCCCAGGAAGTTCCAGGAGGGAAAGAGTGTAGGGATATTGGGGAAGGAAAGGCATACAAAATAGGCACATAGACCTTGTGGGGACAGCTGGGTCCTGGCCCTCTGGCAGACCCCAGAAGAAAGCATGCACCTCAGAGGTTCATGAATGCTTGGCTATGGTTCTTCACTGAACTACTGCTATCCCATAGACTAGGCTGCCTATGGGTATTGAATTGCTACCCTGCCCCTCTTCAAGATCAGCAAAACAAGGCTCCCTTGGAGTCCAGAGGGGAGAAAAATAACATCCTGCCTCATGTCCATAGGGAGGAGTCACTGGTGTCCACAGAAATTAGAAGGGAGGACAGAGAAACGAGAGGGGGTTGAATGGAGAAAAGAGGGAGGGAAGGGGGCTTATGGGACTTTTGGGGAGGGAGGAAACGGGAAAGGGGAAATGATTTGGAATGTAAATTAAAAAAAATTAGAAAATAAAATAAAAAAAAAAAAAGAAGGGAGAAACAAGGGAGAGACAGTTTGAGAGACAATGCCCATCTGCCCATCTGGACTCTCAGTTCTATGCTCCACCCCTCACCATCTGTATTTCACGCAATACCTAAGAGTTGGAAATATAGTGTGACTCACAAATGCATATGCCATTTTTAAGTTTGGAAAAGTCATTTTAAAAACTAAAGAAATCATAGATACACCTCTTTAATCCCTGCCTTGGGATGGCTCAGGTAGGAGGATTATAAGTCTGAGGGCACCTGACTGAAATTCATTTTTACTTTGTAGAGCTAAAATGTCATCTAAATGCATGCGTCTAAAATGTCACTGCGACACATTGTCCTCAGTATCTGGTATGTGTTTTATATTTACAGGACATCTCAGTTTGGACTAGCACATTTCAAATGTCAAATAGCTGTATGTGGCCAGTGGCTATCACAGTCCTAACAGAGACATTATGGTAGAGACTAGATGCTCAGGAAATTTTTGCTCAAAGACAAATGGTTTTGTTGGGTGAAGCAATACCTCCACTGAGGTCTCACTGACTGCTCATGACTAGAATTCAATGCTCACCCTAAGAGCGTGTGTGGCCCTCCTTACTTCATCCAGCATACTGTTTGGCAAGCATAGCAGAAGTTCTGGGCCACTCATGTGTCTCCTCAGTAGGCTTCTGGAAGAGTTTTTCTACCCTGATCAGTCCTTTGTCCAGAATTCCCAATTCAGTCTCTGAAGAGCAGAAGCTCCAAGACATTTTGCTCAAAGATTTTAAACATATCTCAAGCAAAAGTAATATAATTAAGACTTTCTAAGCAAAATTTTAGGGAAAAGATAAATTTTACACATTAATCTTATTTTGAAAAATAACCTTTTCTAATAAATAACTATTATAGTCTCAAGTGGCTACTCAACTCATGGCTACAAAGCTTCAGAAGGGAAAGACTGAGCAATCTAGCCCTGAACTTGAGCAGACTGCCTGTGGCCATATTTGATGCATGAGAACCACAGTAGAGGGTAGCTTCTGTTTTTACTAGTTAAATACAGAAGAGTGTGGTATCCCAACCCTAACAACCTTGTATTATCACCTGGGATGTTTTTCAAACACTCAAAGGTCCAGATTCCACCCCTAACTCTGCTAAATCAGAATCCAGCAATATGCACTGTAAGATGCCTGCCTGAAGCTTCTGGGCCAGGGTGATATTTGAGAACCTCATGTCTAGATCCAGTAAGTTCTAAGTGTTTTCTACAGAAAGACATTGTGAGCTTAAAGGAAAGACAGATTCCTATGCCCTAATTTTATACAAACTCAGCTTTGGCTTTTTCTGCCTAAAGCTGTATAGTTTCACTGATTGCAAATTATAGATGCTTTCTATATCCCCAGGTTCTGAAACTTCAAATTCCACTAAAGAAAGAAATGATATCTCTAGTGAACAGATGTGGACACTTTCCTTGTTATCGTTAGTCTCTAAACCAAACAGTACAAGAATTCACAGCCTTCGCATTGTATTGGGTGGTAAAGTCATCAAGAGATGATGAACCCGGTGTACAGGATGGCTGCTCAGGTTATGTAAAAACACACCGTTTTATATAAGGATGTAAGCATCTGTGAATTTTACTCAAGTTGTCACAGTACCAATCCCATGTGGGTACTGTGACCACAGTAATTTCATGTGATGTAAGGGGAATGTTGTGTTGAAAATTACCTTGATACAATATCAGACACAGATAAAAATTCGGTCACACCAAGCCATTAGTCAACGATTTTTTAGAAGTGAAAAAAAATATAAATAAACATTGCTTTTCTGTTAGCCAACCTCGGGGTAGTTGTGAGGGCTACAGGATTATAAATTCTGTGAGGGCACACTGTTATTAAATGTCCAGATTCAATTTGTATACATCATTTCCATCAATGCAAGAAAATTCCAAGAGTTACCTTACAATTTTTTGTTTTCAACATAAAATAGTGGGATTCACCATGGAAGGGACAACTATTTTGAAAGAAAGTTCTATTATCCTGAAAATGAAAGCTTATTCTCTTCAGGATAACATAGGGAATGCTTACAATCTTAGATATGTGTGTATTCAGTTGTACTGGACAGGGTGTAAGTTAGCCTATTCACCATTCAAAAGAAGCTCCCTCTGGAGTTAGCCCATAAGGAAACTAGCACTCATGCATACACATCGACTGTCAGTGACATCCCAAGGGACCACAGGGACAAGGCCTTGAAGAGAGGCACAATACTGTACTAAGGGCAGTCTTATTCAGCTCAAACACCCAGCACTTATTTAGATACGTGTAGATGAAACAAGTTTTATATTTTTTCTTAATAATTTCTAGCTTCACTTCCATGTTGTATAGGCAGACAGACATATCTCATGAAGGAACTTCCACCTGTCCCAGTCACTATTTTGTTTCCTAAAGAACTTAATTTATTCCTTCCCCAGCATCTTGAACTCTGTAGGTACCCAGCAAACATTAATTGATGATAAAGATATCTAACGGCTTTTGAATTTATTCATGGGATGATGGTTCTATTTAAAATCAGTATTTATATACTTCCCATTCTTCGGAAAATTAAAAAGAAAGAAAGTAAAAAAAAAACCTGCTTTCTTTTGCCAATTCTGAATTTAACATCTGCACAAAGTACAATGTGTGCCTGTTTGAAAAAAAATGTGTAGGCACACTGTTTTTCTTGATTGGGGAACAGAAATGACAATATACAGAATTATAGGTTTTAGAAGGAAATTTAATCTTGGGGCTTGAAGTTAATGCAAAACTACAGTGAGGAGGAGAAATGGGGAAGGGGGAGAAAATTCCATTAAAATTCTATTATTATAAACCAACTTTGGTCACTTTCCCAGCTTTCGAGTAGAGACCAGGTTATGCAAATATGTGGGAGGGAATGGGTACAATTTATGGTTATTTCTCCAAAATAGATCACCTACCACAGTGACTACCTATGTCAACATAATTTGATGTCTGATCTTAGTTGCCCCATCAAGTCATTGGGAGACTTTGAGAAAGTTGCTTAATTTCCATTCATTAGCTTCTTTTTTAAAAAATGGCTCCTTTTCTTCTTATCATTCCTTAATAGGTCTTGATTGTGTGCAGAATGCTGTGTGTCTCTACAGGCTCCATAGCTTCCCCTGGGGAAGGCTTTGTTTATGAATTTTGTTTGTAAAATACCTAGAAATCCTCCAATTAAAAGTTAGCCTCAGAATAAAAGTGTCTGTATCAACAAGCCATATGCTGAAGCATATGTGAGCTATTAGGTTCTCATATGATATTGCAAATAAATCTCCAATGTATTGATATCTGCTATTTTTATACTAAGACACATCACAGCCTAGTGGGTGTGCTAGGGTCACACTGTCGATGTTAGAATGCCGTGAAGTTCAGTCTTTCTACAGACACTTGGTGAATTCTTAGATGCTGGCTCTCTACCATCATACAAAATGTATAAAAAGAATAAATGCATGCTGTACTATACTATACTTCCTCTTGTTGGCCAAGTCACATTCATGTCGCCTTTGATAGCTACACATGCTTTAAAAATAGTACTTCCCATGATTTTCTCTTCTTTCTAGAGGTCCCTTTGATATCTAGGACATGGTTCACAGGTTGCCTCACCCCATGACTGAAGAGTTAAGCATGAGTTATGCACCTACTCTTCGAGTTTGTGTTGGGTAGGATAGAACTGCTTCTGGCAGGCAGAAAAGCTTGACCTAGAAGCCCCCCTACTGACACACACACACACACACACACACACACACATTCACACACTGGTTATGGTAACCTTGCCATCTTACCAAGAAATTCTACACATCAGTCGAGAGAACTACATTAGAGCAAGGTTCATACAAGTAGCCATTGGGCCTGTGAAAACCATTTTTTTTTCCTGTGGTTCACTGTTCTAGTAAGGAAACAAATGTCCAGCAGGTGTCTTAAAATGAAGGCCCACTCTCTAATATCTGGGCCAACTGTCTTGGCAAATTCTTCCTCACATGATCTATACCTCTCCAACTTGATAAATAATCTGACGAAGTTAGAAAGGGGGTAGTTTCACTTTTTTTATGATATGTTCACAAACCTGGCAAGGCCAGGTAAGGCAATTTTCATATTTCATTAAGTCATAAATAGTTGCTGAAGATTTATCCCATTCTCACTTTATACCCTTACCGGATATCAGAAAATGAAGTGGACAGTGATCTTTGTCTGGGTAGAAGGGACCTTCAAACAGTGACAGGTACACAAAAACATGAACATGATGCTTGCATAAACTGCATGATAGATAATTAATAAGGAGCAGCAGGGATGGTTCTGATTAAGGAGGAACGAGTGAGTGTATGAGAGAGGTTGTGAATTAATATGGGGGACTGATTCAGCAAAGACTGATTGAAGGAAGACATTGAACAAAGACTTAGAAGTAACCGGGAAGGATGCTAGGCAGACAGGGAAGGCATGAAAAGAAGAGGTCCTAGAGTCCTGGTGAAACAGCCATAGTCCAAAAGACTGGGAGCAAGTGAGAGGGAGTGTAACCCAATCGGCTCCCATCTTGGTGAGTGAAAAGCCAATATACTCATGGCCAAGTGTAGAGAAAGATTTATAACAGGCAGCAAGTAGGAGAACATGTGAGTCATTTCTAAAGCAGTGCTTTCATCCACCAACTGAATCAAAGGGACATGTTTTTCAAAAGGAGAAAATGCATATATATAGAGAGAGAGAATAGGTCCATTTGTTTATTTTGTTTGTTTGTTTATTTTGTTTCAACACAGGGTTTCTTCAGTAGACCTGGCCTTGAACTCAATGATCTACCTGCCTGTGCCTCCCCAAGAGCTGGACCTCCACTGAGCTGCAAGGAAGGGTCCATTCTTGATCATTCTCAGTTAAGGAGAATGTTCTGTTGTCACTGTTCTGTTACTGTGAAGAGATATCATGACCACAACAGTTTTCATAAAAGAAATCATTTCTCTGGGGGGGGGTTGCTTACAGTTTCAGAGGTTTCATTTATTAGAATTATGGTAGGGCAGCATGAAGGTAGGTGCTGGAGCAGTAGCTGAGAGCTACATCATGATCGGTAGACAAAAAGAGATGGACTTTTGAAATCTCAGAGTCCACCCCCTAGTGACACACTTCCTCCAAAAAGGCCACACCTCTAAATCTTTCTAATTCTTTCAAATAATGCCACTCCCTGGTGAGTGAAGCATTCAAATACAGAAGCCTATGGGGGCCATTTTTATTCAAATAGCCACAGGTGTTTTGTTTGTTTGTTTGTTTGTTTTTTAGTGTGACTCAGTTTAAGATCATAATTTTATAATCTTAAAGGAAAGATTATAGACACATAAAAGGAAAGGTTGTAGACACATCCAGAGGCATACTTAGCACAAGGTCAGGGAGCACAGCACGTTTTAAAAGATTACAGTGGTAATAACGCCTCTGGCCATGCTAAGCTTTCACCATTAAGTTTTAGTTTAAACATAAATAAAAAGACACTGTGAACGTGTATTAATATGGTAGTCTGTCCTTAAAAGTGCCAGTCTTCTCTCAGTAGCTAACAGGAGAACAGAAAAAAATGAGTTCAGGGAACCCTGAGCGGCTCCATCACAGAGCCCTTTTTGTCAGAGAATGTGAGCAAAGACTTTGTGTGACCTAGCTCACATTTCGAGCCAACTGGCTTCCAAGCTGAGAATAGACTTTGGAACTAAGAGCTGGAACAACAATACCAGCTTGTTGGGACATTGTTGCTATAGACTTGAAGAGAAAGAGGAAGGAAGCAGGTTCAAGAGTGGGTGTAAAAATAGATGGATTCTAGCTTACAGAATTTAAGGTTTAGTCCATCTACTTTGTAGGAACTATTATCTGATACTAAAGAAATATGGATTTAAAAGGAAAATAACCCACAGCTTTATGCAGTTTAAGAACAGCTCTCAGGTGGACATCATACTTTTTCAACTTAAAGAAATGAAATATATGCCAAGCACAAGTAATAATTTGCTTCCTGGGGAGAACATGACATTTTCCTCTTAATCCCTTGGCATGTGTGTACAGAGCTCCTAATTGATTTAAGGCACCACACTAGGTGCTGGGGGGGGGGGGGAGGGTGGATCGCTATAACAAAGGGCTGTTACAAAATACTTAAGGTTGGGTAATTCGTAAAAAAAAAATGTTTATTTAGCCCACAGTGTGAAGGCTATGGTTCAAAGTTGGGCACTTCTATCATATGTACTCTGGTTACGACCTTCATAATGGCCCAGTGCATGGGAAAGAAATCAAATGGGGAGACAAGGTCTAGTAGAAACTGACAGGAAGTCTCAAGAATACAGGATCCCTTCTGCCATATCCCACATCCCTCTCACTTTCAAGTCAGCTCCACCTCTTAAAAGAGTGCACTGCGTCATCGCCTCCTTGGGGCTCACCACGTGAACCTTTGGGGGATGCAGACGCTGCACACCAACTGTTCAGCAGGTGACAAGAACTGACAAGCAGGTCACAAGGTCACACGAATCTGCTCTGGCAAGAGAAAAGCTGTGCTTTGTAGTAATCTGACCTGCATCAAAACAGCTCTAAAGGGGCTCTGCTAGATCAGGGTAGGTACCTAATTTACACCACCTCGACTTCTGTATCTGTAAAAGCGGAGAATAGGAGAGTAGGAATACTGTGGGGTTCACTGGAGCATGTGATAGCCAAGCACATAGGTGATAAAAAGGAGGCACCAGCCGGCAGCAGCTGCCAGGAACCACAGCTGCAGAGCACTCAGGTGAACACCTATTTATCTTTCCTGAAAGACAGGCGTGAGGTTTCCCATTAATACGAGTCAGCCAACTTGGAGACTTCTCACTAAGAGATCAAGCAGCTGGTGACACCCTCAGAACCCAAACTGTAACCATTTGGAATTAGCGGTCCCTCCCCCGACCTCTCTATTCCTTCAGTCCTCACTCCTCCCTGCCTTTCAATTCCAGAGAGATGGAACAGAACTGACCATGGTAGATTCTCTTATTGATTATCTGGTGAAAGAATAAACGCTGGGCACCAGCCTTGAGTCGAGGTGGGAGGAGATCAAAGAAACATGACAGCAACTTGCTGTAGGTACTCCGGCTGCAAAAGATGTCTTGGGAAGTAGGAATAATATTAAGTGTGATCAGTGGCTTGGATAAGCGGAATGCCATGTGTGTTCATTTCCAGGTCTTGGTGGTTGTGTTGTAGTCAAGAAGAGAATTTTTTTTCTTTTTCGTATGAAACTCACACCAACATGTCCAAAGCTGATGGAGTAATAAGGAGATAGTTATATCTGCAGTTCACTCTCTAGTGTTTCAGACTGAAAACAAAAAACAAAAAGCAAAACAATGAAAAAACAAAAACACCTCCCTCCTTTCGTTCTTACTGTTTAAAATTATTCTAATACAAAAAAAGGCTTTTTATAAAATATCAGTATTTATATTAAGATAAAGATATGCTATGCCAATGTATAAAGTATTAAAAAAATAAATTTTAGAATTGAAGTATTAAGGCCCATGTGGTTCAAGTATCAAACAGTTTGGAGTCTTTGTGCTCTTTATTAATTCAGAAAATTCATAGGAGATAGCAGTTTTGCCCTCAGCTTAAATTTTAAAGTATAACTTTGTAAATTTTGTCTTCCCAAAATTTAACCATCATATTTAGATAATAAATATTAGCTGTCTTTCCAGGGAGGCAATAACAGATTGATCTTGAGTCCCTTTGCAACGGCTCTTTATTACTTGTGGTAGTCCTACACAAAGTACTGTGCTCATAGCTGCTTCTTGAGGTTGTTATAAGAATTACATTTAATAGTCTATACAGAGTATTTTCAAACAGAATAGAAGGTAGACATCAATAAGCGCATGCTAGCTGTTGCCACATAGCTATATAGTTAAACAAAGCATAAACATTATCATACCAATGTCAGTGACAATCTTTAGGACCATTCCTCTCTTATGTAATCTAATTTCATTTCCAAATGTGTGTTTCTAGGCCATTTTGAAATGTGTGAAATGAAAATATAGGTGAGAAGAAAACAAAATTCATACAAGACTGACCTCCTTACACATAGGAGCTAACATAGGACTTGGTTGGTTAAGGGCCTGCTGTGCAAACTTAGGAGTCAAATTTGGTTCCTTTGCAAACCTGTTGGGGGCAGTACTGTGTGCCTGTAACTCCACCGAAGGAGGATTAGCTTGGTGACCAGCCAATGAGAGGCCTTGTCTCAACCAATCAATAAATAAGGTGAGTGGGGACTGGTAAGATGGTGCAGTGGTAAGTGCACTTGCTGCACAGGCATGAGGGTCTGAGTTCAAATCTCCAACACCTGTGCAAACAGCTGGACATGGCCACACTGGCTGCAGGGTCAGAGACAGGAGAATCATTGGAGTTTGCTGACTACCAGTCCGGGTTCAGGTTCAGTGACAGACATTACATCAGGGGACTAAGTCAGAGAGTGATATAGCAAGACATCTGACATCTTCTTTTGGCTTTGACTAACCGTCATGGGTACACTTAACTGCACATACATGTACAGATTTACCACACATATCACACACACACACACACACACACACACACACACCTGTGCATACAAATAGGAATATACACAAATACCTACAACATACACAAAAGATTGTCAACATTTAGTAAGAAGTAACAGAAAAACATACCATATATATTACTCAACTATTACCAGTTACTTTCATCAATAATAACACCATAAGCTGGAGTGACTTCTAGTTACTTACAAGAAGTTATTTTTTTTTTCTCATGCTCATGAGAACCTGGGTCTGCAGGTTGTAGGCTGGTCACCGCATCAACTAGATTGACTAAATCACCTAGTTCAGCTAGGATGAGCTAGATAGTTCCATTTTGAGATATGAATTCCTTAATCTCGGCCGCACTCTACTCTGGGTCGAAGGTTGTTCTATCTACTTCTTCTCCTCCTTCAACCACGGCTGCAAAAGCATTTTCTTCCCGTGGCTGGTGGTGGGAGCACAAGTCACGAATCCAGCTCTGCAGCACACTGAAGTACTGCTGGTATCTTGTCCACTCGTATTTCATTATCCGAGTCAAGTGGCTAAGTCCAGCATCGGTGGAGTGAGCTTCCTACTCAGAGACGGAGGATACTGACATGTAGTTATCCTGTTACAGGGGACTGCAGACTTAGGACCAAGAATTTAGTCTGTGAACTGCTGTATCTGGACTGATTTGCTTGTGTCTAAAAATCCGGAGACCTGTGTAAGAACAGGAACCAGCGTGCCAGAGAGCAGTACGTGTCGGCCTGCTGGCCCAGCAGTAGCCAAGGACTTACCCTGATTGATTTCTCTTTCTATTCCCATTTCTATACACAGCTTGTGGAAAGAACTGAAAATATCAAGATAACACCTTCTGGCCATAATATTGGGATTCTGCCTCACAATCTCCCTCAATGAAGAATTAAACCCGAGCAGGATTCCTGTCATAGCCCAGTGCTGACAGACCCCTTCTTCTAGTATGAATTCATTCTGCAGGGGGGCCCCTTCATATTATTCATGTAAACTTCATGAAATGTGTTCTTGCAAATAGCACATGCTTGATAAATATGTGTTAAAAGATAAATGGTCAGAAATAATTCAGGAAGGAGGCATGGGCAAAATTCTTATTGGTTATTCTGCTTTTAAGGGTGGGAAAGTAAAATGTCACATCACACACTACATAAGAGCCATGGCAGTGTATTTTCTCAAGTGAATAGATGATCTTAAATATGCAGTAACAGGGAAAATTTAGCTACCTGGAAGCTAGCTTCTGTGTGACATTTATTTTTCAGCTGACAAAATAGCCCGGTGCTTCCCTGTAGGTAGGCATTGCTTCGTATTTATTGTAACCCTTTTAAATCCCTTCTAGAAACCACAAGTTTATATGCCCTACCCCACTTAACTTTTTATTGTTTATATATTTCCTGTGAAGATAGACAGATCAAGCTGCTCCTTACCGAACACTTAATTGGTAACCGAGTAATGTGAGTCGGTGTGGTGTCTTCCTCTCCCTCCACCTCCACCCCACACTTACACCGGCAGAGGCCCATTTTTTCAGTAAGAACTCACTCATTCTAAGTATTTAAAATGGATGGAAAGATAGAACCGCTGCCAGACTGTCCTTCTAAAAGACAGTGAGATGCATGCTAATCTAATTGCCCACGAGTGCACGGTGGGCTTTGAGAGCAAGTCTTCTGCATTGGCGCCCCCTGCTGGATTGGAGCGTGAATTGTCTCTGAAATGGAAAACGTATCTTTTCAGCTAAGGGCACGCTACTCAAATGGCAAACCCAGTCTACTTCTAGAATACCTTTCTTCCATGATAAACATGCCAAGCGATTCCTAACCCAGCCTCCCAAGAGCAGAAATACTCAAGTAGAAAATTACAGCTCAGACTCACAATAGGGTAGAAAAAACGTGCCCCTGGGATGTCTGTTAGGGGGTGCTAAGACCTGTATGGGTAGACAAAGAAAATCCTGGATGACCTGCTGGGTAAACTCCTGGATGAGAGCACTGCATCTGGGCATCTGAATGTGAATTTCTTTTTAACTGCCAGAAACAGTTCCTCGCATTCCTAAGACTTGTTTCTTTCTCTGCCTGTAAGGTCCAGTTAAGGACCCTCTCTGTCTCTAGTGTAGTCACACTAGAAGGAACATGAGAACCAGACTAATTTTAAAGGCAGCCTGTCATCTACGGCCTGCAGACCTATTATGAAATCTACGTTATGAAGTCTGTCTGTTGGGGGAAGTCTGGCAGATCTTCTCTCCTGCTTGACTCAGTCCTTTTGGTAGGGAGGAAGGGAAGAAATAATTGGCTAAATTCTTGGCACATGCTCTCAAACCAGCTTGGCCTTATTAAGGGAACAAGAACAACCCTGATGGCTATTTCCTCCCAAGAGCAAAAATCAGAGCTGTCACCCTCAGGAAGAGTCTCAGTAGCAGGTGCTGTGTGGTTCTCTTAAACATGTCACCCACTGCAGTGGATTTAAAAGCACAATGAGAAGTCCCTAGCTCCTCATATTCAAAATTGCTCTGTGTCCCCCGAAAGCTGAACAAACTGAGTAGATTCTGTACATACTCAGGTATTCATTGACTGCTGTCTTGGTCACAGTGGAAGCTGTTCTCCGGTGGATTGATTTTCAGAGTATCTCGGTAATGGTTCTCTGCAAGTTCTAGGGTTAATGTTTGATCTCTGCTAGTCAAAGCTCTCCCCTGGGTAGGATTCTCATACTTCTGCTTTTGCATTAGGAACTGGTAGAAAGGCAGCACATGCCTGCACCTTCCCAGCATTCAGGAGATCCAAGGGTGAGAACTGCAAGGTCAAGGTCAGACTGGGCACAGAGTAAAACCCTTTCTCAAAGCTCAACTCAAACCAAACCAGAAAAGAACAAACAGTACCAAGTGGTGGTACTGAAAACACAGTAAGATCATAAGTGATGGTGACTTAGGCCTACTTAGGGGCCAGGGATGGAGAAGGCATGGCAATCTTTCTACTCTGTGACGTTGGCTAAGGTGGCCATTCTGTATTCTACAGGCAGCTGGGATGGACTGGAAGATGCAGCACCGCCTCCCTCGAGGGTCTTACCTTCTCAAAGCTTGACTCCACGGCCATCTCTGTCCAGGGGAGTCTAGTCTGAACTGCATTGCAGTTATGACTCCCTTTCCCAAAGGAGAAAACAGGAACTGTCCTTCTGAGGCAGCTCAGAAGGCTCAAGACATCATTTCTACCTGACCCACTTGGTCAAACAAGTGACAAGCCATATTGTGTTCACACAGAAGGGAGTTAGCTGCTGCTCCTGGACAGAAGGCCTTATGGTCATTTGTACTTCATATTGCTAACTTCTTATTTTCAGTTTTCTGTATATAAATACTTTTATATCACCATCCTGTATCTTTAGATAAGGTAATAATTTGCATTTCCCTTTTCACAAAAGTGTTTTGGAGATCTCCCCAAAATTAATTACAAAATCAGGCCTTTACTTGTCCTTAGGAATATATTTTCTCTGCCTGTCAATTCACAAATTTTAAGACAAAAAATAATTAGTTGCAAGTAGCCAGCCTCCACTGCAACCACCCATTTAGTTATGTTTTTCAGAGTTGATCAGCGTAATGAATTCAGAACAAAAAAATTCATGCATTGATGTGTTAGACCATCATATACAAGATAAATGAAAATAAAAATTTGAAAGCACATATCTAACAAAAACATAAAAGGCATAGAAAATCAGCCAAGCTTCTCACACTGAGAATGTTACTTGATTCAAAGCCGAAAAGAAGATTGGAAGTAAAACGTGTTTGGCATCTTTGGAAATGGCCGGCAAAGGAAGAAATGCTTCCAGCACCAGAGTGAATATTATTTACTTCAATATTGTTTTTACCTCTAGCAAATCCTGGGAGGAGAGACGGGTACAAATGCACCTATTTATGTGGGGGGCCTCTTCTATTTCATGCCTCTGATTCATCTCTCCACTGTGCTTTTGGGGAGTCATGGTACATTGCTTGCAATTAATTTCAGTGTCGCATATTAGCCATAAAGAGATATTTCATAAAATGACTTGATTTTTTTTCTCCCCCTGTGGTTTTCTTGAAAGATGAAAGTGGTCCAGAGGAAAAGCAAACTGCGGAAGAAATGGAAGGGCAGAGCCAGGAAGCAGGTGGGCTCAGGTTTCTTTTGAGGAGTCTCCTAGGCCTCATCCACAGAGGTGATCAACGACTTTACTCACTGTTACTGTCTGAAAATGCTTATGCCTTTCAAAACCTGATTAACCCAGTGTTCCTTCCTCTCTCCAGTTCCATTAACTCTTAAGTTGTCTGGGCTTCCATACAAAACAGGGCATGCACTCTTATTACCAATTCCATTTCCTTCTCGTAATAACCGATTGCCTAGTAAAGCACTAAGAACTGTGGGCCAAGGTCGGAGGCACAGCATCAGAGCTTGGATGACTTAGATCAGGGTCAAAATGAGCAGACAGAGTCAGAGGAAGAAAAACTGGAATTAGAACTACGTGAAGAAAATGAAGGGAGGAAAAAAGGTTTTCTCACCATACTAAATGGGGTGTTTTAACTCTCTTGCATTTAATTTTGAAGAGTCATGTGTCTGGCTATCTTTGCATGTTGTATATGGTGCCAGACGACCAGAGCAGCATCTCATTCCCAGCAGCTATAAGATAAAAAGCCTTCCTGACATCACCCCTATTAAGAGAAGTCGCTGCGCCTATTGATTATATTGTGTTATAGATTCTACACTGTAGATTATAAATTTAGCATTTTAAAATAATAGCCATTCCAGATCATAAGGGATTGAAATCATTTTTGAGTTATCACCCACCCCACCCCCACCCCATTTCTGTCCTTGGGAATGTTGTCCTTTAAGAGAATTGAGCTACATTCATATGGTTTCCAGCCTTAGTGCCAAAATAAAAATACCCCCTTCCCTTCAATCTCCAAGCTATTTTCCTTGTTCTATTGAGCCTCGTTGGGAGGAGCATGTTTTTAAAGAGTGAGCACTGACTCCTGTGCCCACCACATCCTAATCTATATGCTGAACTCTCAGAATTAAACCAGGCAATGTGATGCATTCTCTACTGAAAACTTCTACAATACTCTTGGGACTGCTTTGAGTAAAGAGATTTTATTATTAACTGAGAAGATGAGGTTGAACGATGCTAATCAGAGGATGCATTGAAGCAAGCCAGGAAGGACCTTGTGTACCTGTTGCTGGATCAGCTGGTCCTTTCCTCTGAACAAAATGAATTTTTGATGCTATAAACTGCTCTTGTCTGACAGTCCCTGCCCATACACCATTGCACTGTGTTAAAGGTGGACTTACATGAAAAGCTGTCACTGTTTCAGGATGACATGTATTAGTCAGCCAGCTGCTGACTGCTGAGGACCTGGTCTGACTGTTGAAGTTTTATGAGTTTTATTCATTCAGTGTGCTGTTCCAAGCTGTCTTTATTAACATGATTTTTTCTTATCACTGTACACACACACATATAGCACATACATGCACATACATCTGCACTTACATGAATGCACATGTGTACATGCATGCATGCATGCACATGCACACACATACATGCACATACATACACACATACATGCACACACATGTGCACGTGCACAAACATACACACATAAATGCACACACATGTGTACACACACACACACACACACACACACACACACACACACCAGTGCCTGTGCTTTATTCATTCATCCTTTCCTCCTAGATCAGTTAGGCTTTCGTAGTTTCTTTCTGGTTTTGTGACCATCTTCTGAGATGTCAGAGTGGAAGAGTATAAGCCTTCTCTACCTATTGAATATGAGAGTATTACCACTCAATATGGCTCTCTCATAGGTGTTTATTGCAGCATCTCAACTGTCTACCTCAGTGGCTCCTCTTGCTCATCCAAGACAGTGTGCTGACTGATGGAGACTATCAGCAGGGTCCATTTAGAATTGTGGACAATGCTGATTTGTTCATTTTGCCCTTTCATAGCCTCCTCTGATTAGGCAGCAGAACAACCGAAGACGTGGTTTTGGTTGTTAAAGCCCCTTGACCTGCTGTTAGTTTCAAATATATATATATATCTTGCTTTCATTCAACATAGTTCCCAGTGCCAATGTTGATTGCATAACTCTGCAGGTCTCTTTCACATAATGGAAAAATGCAGTCTCAAAATAGCATAATTTATTTACAGGTTCTGACAGCTGTCACCATCAAATCAAATACAATTGCATATAGTGTTTATCAAGAAATCAATAATAAACATATATCGAAGGTTGCCTGCCTCTCAAACACTGAGTGTGCACTGCAAACATTACACTTAAAACAACATCCGTTGTTCCTTGAAGCATATAGTTTGATGGGGGAATACCAACAATAAACAAATCAAAAGGATGCAATTATCAGAGAGTTCAAGCAGCTTGCAGAGTAAAGAGGTAAAATTGAGGCAACACTCAGAGGACAACTCTAAGGAGGACTCACTGGAGAAGTATTGCTTGACATAGACTCTGAATGCTGATATGGTGAAAACCCATTCTAGACAGAGGGAACAAAGAATAAATTGACTTCCAGATGGGAATGGGGAGAGGGGTGTGACTGGAGCAGAGTGTGAGATCTGGTAAGAAAGCATAGGCCCAGATTGTACCTACTATATGTGCTTTGACTTTACTACAGAGAGAATTTATTGGAACATTTTAACCATTGGAATAAATGATCTATGTATTAATGAATTCATTTTTCCCAGGAGTAAAAATGGGTCAAAAAGGTTAGACAATGTCTATAGACACCATGACAGAGGATTCTGGAAATAGAGACCAAAAGATTGAAAAATAGCACATTCTAGAAATAAGAAGCAACAGGGTACACAAGCTGAAAGGCTGGGCAGGGCACATGGGGGAAAGAGGAACGCCATGTAGGTCATAGGAGTCTAGCTTCAGTGTCTTTGGGGGTGGGGAGCAACAGTACCACTTAACTGCTCCATGGAAAACACTTTGTTGAAAAAGGTAATCGTTTAGTTTTTGCATCAATGAATTTGAAAATATGTGCAGACAGCCATAAGGGATGTCACATTAGATAAACATGTTCATATTAGGGAGAGGTGAATACTTCAGACCAGGTTTAGGGGACACTGTGATATAAGGAATATTTACAGCCTGGGACTGAAAGGAAAGTCAGTGAGAAGAATATGCAACTGTCAAAGGCAAAGGAGTTGGGATGCCATCATATCTACACACACACACACACCCCCCCCAAAAAAAAGAAAAGAAAGTCAGAGGCATCTGCTACAATAATAAGTCTTGAAAAGAACAGGAGCAGGGCTGGAAAATGCTACTGAGAAGTCAAGTCACATGCACAGGAAGAAAGGAAGTTGAAAGTGAGGCTTCATGTAAAGATGTTATCTGAGAGGGAGGCTGAGGCAGGAAGATGGCAAGTTCAAGACCTATTGGGCCTCCAGTTTCTGTCCCTGGCTTGGGTCCATCGTCTGGCACAGCTTGCCATACTCAAGTCTTACAGGGAGGCAACTTAACCACCCAGAAGTACAAAGGGGCCTGCTTGCACTCCTTGCCACAAGATCACACACGGAACCCTCTGGCAGAAGCCCTCCAGTTTCCTTCTCTGGCTTGGGACCACCCTCTGCCACTATGGACCATATCCAAGTGACACTCAGAAGTAGCTAACCACTCAGTAGTGCAGAGAGGCCAGGCAGCAAAGGTATGACCACCCCTGCTGCTCAGAGGAAACAGCCAGAAACCCTGAGGACCCAAGAGTCTAGGAACAGCTTGGGACAGGAGTCTTCCAATTACAACCTGCACCAAGAGTTGATCGGGGCCACAGAGCTACATACCCAAATACAACCACAAGAGAGCATGTCTCACAGGAGTACCTACAAACTGATGTACAGAGAGAGAACAGGTCTCCCAGGAGCACAGATACAGAGGCGTGCATGATAGATAAGCCACAGGCAGAGACAGTAACATCAGCTAATACCAGGGATAACTAGATGGCAAAAGGCAAATGCAAGAACATCACCAACAGAAACCAAGGCAACATGGCACCATCTGAACCAAGTTCTCCAACAGAAAGTCCTGGATACCCCAACAAACCAGAAAAGCAAGACATGGATTTAAAATCACATCTCATGACTATGATAGAGGATTTCAAGAAGAACATAGATAACTCCCTTAAAGAAGTACAGGAGAACATGAGTCAACAGGTAGATGTCCTTAAAAATGAAACACAAAAATCACTTAAAGAAATACAGGAGAACATGGGTCAACAGAGAGAAGCACATGAAGAGGAAACACAAAAATCACTTAAAGAAATACAGGAAAACATGGGTCAACAGGCAGAAGCACATGAAGAGGAAACACAAAAATCCCTTAAAGAAATACAGGAAAACATGGGTCAACAGGCAGAAGTCTTGAAAGAGGAAACACAAAAATCCCTTAAAGAATTACAGGAAAACACAAATGAGTGAAGGAATTGAACAAAATCATTCAGGATCTAAAAATGGAAGTAGAAACAACTAAGAAATCACAAAGGGAGACAATTCTGGAGATAGAAAACCTTGGAAAGAAATCAGGAGTTGTAGCTGAAAACATCAACAAAAGAATACAAGAAATAGAAGAAAGAATCTCAGGTGCTGAAGAGACCATAGAAAGCACTGACTCAACAGTCAAAGAAAATGCAAAATGCAAAAAGCTTGCAACCCAAAACATCCAGGAAATACAGGACACAATGAGAAGACCAAACCTAAACATTACAGGTATAGAAGAGAATGAAGATTTGCAACTTAAAGGACCAGTAAATATCTTCAACAAAATTGTAGAAGAAAACTTCCCTAACCTAAAGAGAGGGATGCCCAAGAACATACAAGAAGCCTACAGAACTCCAAACAGACTGGACCAGAACAAAAATACCTCCCATCACATAATAATCAAAATTCTCAATAACCAAAGATGGAGAAACCAAGATATTCCATGATAAAACCAAATTTACACAATATCTTTCCACAAACCCAGCCGTACAAAGGATAATAGATAGAAAATGCCAATATAAGGAGGGCAACTATACCCTAGAAAAAAGGAAGATAGTAATCTTCTTTTAACAAACCCAAAAGAAGATAACCACCCAACCATAAAAATAACATCAAAGATAACAGGAAGCAACAGTCACTATTCCTCAATATCTCTGAACATCAATGGACTCAATTTCCCAATAAAAAGACATAGACTAACAGACTAGATATGCAAACAGGGTCCAGCATTTTGCTGCATACAGGAAACGCACCCCAGGATCAAAGACAAACACTACCTCAGAGTAAAAGGCTGAAAAACAATTTTCCAAGCAAATGGTCCCAGAAAACTAGCTGGGGTAGCCATTTTAATATCAGATAAAATTGACTTTCAACCAAAACTCATCAAAAAAGACACGGAAGGACACTTTATACACATCAAAGGAAAAATCCACCAAGAAGAACTCTCAATTCTGAACATCTATGATCCAAATGCAAGGGCAACCTCATTCTTAAAAGAAACTTTACTAAAGCTCAAAGCACACATTGCACCTCATACAATAATTGTGGGTGACTTCCACACTCCACTCTCCTCAATGTATTGATCAGGGAAACACAAACTAAACAGAGACATAGTGAAATTAATTGAAGTTTTGGACCAAATGGATTTAACAAATATATATAGAACACTTCATCCTAAATCAAAAGAATATACCTTCTTCTCAGTACCTCATGGTACCTTCTCCAAAATTGACCATATAATTGGTCACAAAACAATGCTCAACAGATATAAGAAGATCAAACTAATCACATGCCTCCTATGAGATCACCATGGAATAAGGGTAGTCTTCAATAGCAGCAAAAACAACAGAAAGCCCACATACACATGGAAGTTGAACAATGCTCTACTCAATGATACCTGGGTCAAGGAAGAAATGAGGAAAGAAATCAAAGACTTTTTAGAATTTAATGAAAATGAAGGCACAACATACCCAAACTTATGGGACACAATGAAAGCAGTGCTAAGAGGAAAACTCATAACCCTGACTGCCTCCAAAAAGAAACTGGAGAGAGCATATGCTAGCAGCTTAATGGCACACCTGAAAGCTCTAGAACAGAAAGAAGCTAATACACCCAAGAGGAGTAGACAGCAGGAAGCCATCAAACTCAGGGCTGAAATCAACCAAGTACAAACAAAAAGAACCAGACAAAGAATTAACAAAACCAGGAGCTAGTTCTTTGAGAAAATCAGCAAGATAGATAAACCCTTAGCCAGACTAACCAGAAGGCACAGACACAGTATCCACATTAACAAAATCAGTAACGAAACGGGAGATATAACAACAGAAACTGAGGAAACTCAAAAAATCATCAGATCCTACCTCAAAAGCCTATACTCAACACAACAGGAAAATCTGGAGAAAATGGACAATTTCTAAGACAGATACCAAATACCAAAATTAAATCAGGATCAAATAGACCATCTAAACAGTCCCATAACCCCTAAAGAAATAGAAGTGGTTTTTGAAAGTCTCCCAACCAAAATAAAGCACAGGTCCAGATGGTTTTAGTGCAGAATTCTATCAGACCTTCAAAGAAGACCTAACACCAATACTCTTCAAACTGTTCCACAAAATAGAAACAGAAGAAACACTACCCAACTCATTCTATGAAGCCACAATCATGCTGATACCAAAACCACACAAAGATCCAACAAAGAAAGAGAACTTCAGACCAATTTCCCTTACGAACATTGATGCAAAAATACTCAATAAAATTCTTGCCAACCAAATCCAAGAACACATCAAAACAATCATTCACCACAATCAAGTAGGCTTCTTTCCAAGGAGGCAGGGATGGTTCAATACATTGAAATTCATCAATGTGAATCACTACATAAACAAACTCAAAGAAAAAATACCACATGGTCATTTCATTGGATGCTGAAAAAGCATTTGATAAAACTCAGCATCCTTTCATGCTAAAAGTCTTGGAAAGATCAGGAATTCAAGGCCTATATCTAAACATAGTAAAAGCAATATACAGCAAACCAGTAACCAACATCAAACTAAATGGAGAGAAACTTGAAGCAATCCTACTGAAATCAGGGACTAGTCAAGGCTGTTTTCTCTCTCCATATCTGTTCAATATAGTACTTGAAATTCTAACTAGAGCAATTAGACAACTAAAGGAGGTCAAAGGGATACAAATTGGAAAGGAAGAAGTCAAATTATCACTACTTGCAGATGATATGATAGTATACTTAAGTGTCCCTAAAAACTCCACCAGAGAACTCCTATAGCTGATAACAACTTCAGAAAACTGGACAGATATAAAATTAACTCAAACAAATCTGTAGCCTTCCTATACTCAGAGGATAAACAGGCTGAAAATGAAATTAGGGAAACAACAACCTTCAAAATAGTAACAAACAATATAAAGTATCTTGGTGTGACTCTAACCAAACAAGTAAAAGATCTGTATGACAAGAACTTCAAGTCTCTGAAGAAAGAAATTGAAGAAAACCTCAGAAGATGGAAAGATCTCCCATGCTCGTGGATTGGCAGGATTAATATAGTAAAAATGACCATCTTGCCAAAAGCAATATACAGAATCAATGCAATCCCCATCAAAATCCCAACTCAATTCTTCATAGAATTAGAAAGAGCAATTCACAAATTCGTCTGGAATAACAAAAAACCCAGGATAGCTAAAACTATTCTCAACAGTAAAAGAACTTCTGGGGGAAGCAGTATCTCATACCTCAAGCAATACTACAGAGCAACAGTGTTAAAAACTGCATCGTTTACGTACAGTGACAGGCAGGTAGATCAATGGAACAGGATTGAAGACCCAGAAATGAAGCTACACACCTGTGGCCACTTGATCTTTGACAAAGGAGCTAAAACCATCCAGTGGAAAAAAGATAGCCTTTTCAACAAATGGTGCTGGCTCAACTTGAAGCTAGCATACAGAAGAACGCAAATCAATCCATTCTTATCTCCTTGTACTAAGCTCAAGTCCAAGTGCATCAAGGAACTCCACATTAAACCAGACACACTGAAACTAACAGAAAAGAAACTGGGGAAGAGCCTTGAGCACATGGGCAAAGGGGAAAATTTCCTGAACAGAACACCAATAGCTTATTCTCTAAGATCAAGAATTGACAAATGGGACCTCATAAAATTACAAAGTTTCTGTAAGGCAAAGGACACTGTCAATCAGACAAAATGGCAACCAACAAATTGGGAAAAGATGTTTACCAACCCTACATCTGATAGAGGGCTGTATATTAATCCAAAATATACAAAGAACTCAAGAAGTTAGAGTCCAGAGAACCAAATAACCCAATTAAAAAATGGGGTACAGAGGTAAACAAAGAATTTTCACTTGAGAAATATCAATGACTGAGAAGCACCTAAAGAAATGTTCAACATCCTTAGTCATCAGGGAAATGTATATCAAAACAACCCTGAGATTTCACCTCACACTGGTCAAACTGGATAAGATAAAAAACTCAGGAGACAGTAGGTGCTAGAGAGGTTGTTGAGGAAGAGGAACACTCCTCCACTGCTGGTGGGATTGCAAGCTGGTATAACCACTCTGGAAATCAGTTTTGTGGTTCCTCAGAAAACTGGGCATAATACTACCATACTACCAGAGAACCCTGCTATACAACTCCTGGGCATATACCCAGAGGATTCTCCAGCATGTATTTAGGACACATGCTCTACTATGTTCATAGCAGCCCTATTTATAATAGCCAGAAGCTGGAAAGAATCCAGATATCCCTCAACAGAAGGAATGGTTACAGAAAATGTGGTATATATACACAATGGAATACTATTCAGTCATCAGAAACAATGAATTCACTAAATTCTTAGGCAAATGGTCAGAACTGGAAAATATCATCCTGATTGAGGTAACCGAATCACAAAAGAACACACATGGTATTCACTCATTGATAAGTGGATATTAGCCCAGAAGCTTGGAAAACCCAAGACACATTTCACATATCAAATGATGCCCAAGAAAGAGGAAGAACAAACTATGGAGACTTGGGTCCTTTGTAGAAATGGAACAAAATATCCACAGAAGGAGATACAGAGACAAAGGGTGGAGCAGAATCTGAGGGAAAGACCATCCAGAGACTACCCCACCCAGGGATCCATCCCATATACAGTTACAAAACCCAGACACTATTATCGATGCCCTCAAGTGCTTGCTGACTGGAGCTGGATATAGTTGTCACCTGGGAGGCTCTGCTAGTGCATGAGAAATACAGAGGGGGCCATTCTCAGCCAGCCATTGAACTGAGCACAGGGTCCCCAATGGAGGAGCTAGAGAAAGGACCCGAGGAACTGAAGGGGTTTGCAGCGCCACAGGAGGAACAACAATGAGTTGCCCAGTACTCCCAGAGGTTCCAGGGACAAAACCACCAACCAAAGAGTACACATGGAGTTACCCATGGCTCCAGACACATAGGCAGCAGAGGATGGTCTTATTAGACTCCAAAGGGAGGAGAGGCCCTTGCTCCTGGAAAGACTTGATGTCATAGTGTAGAAGAATACCAGGACAGGGAAGCTGGAAGGGGTTGATTGGGGAACAGGGGTAAGGGAGAGGGCTTATGGGATTTTCGGGTAGGGGGTAACCAGGAAAGGAGGCAACATTTGAAATGTAAATAAAGAATATATCTAATTTAAAAAGAAGGAAAAAGAAAAGCGCAAAGCACCTGTTGGGGCTGTCTTGAACAAAGGAAGGGAGCCAGCACCTTAGAGCAGAGAGTTAGGAAGGCTACTGGAAAAGCATGCATGACTTATGCAGGGCTTCAGAAGTGAAGGCACAGAAGGTAATGACAATAACATTCTTCAGTTTTGCTCTGAAGGGAGATGAAAATTGGAACATGCTGTGACTTAAGGGAAGGTTAATAGTTGGTGCCTTTTGTTTAAATCAAAGTTGGTTGATGTCTAACAAAAGAAAGTGATCTACCTCACCCCCTTATCTACCTTCCACAGATGTTATTCTATGTTTCAATAGAGATGCAACCCGAAAGCAACAACCTTATGTAATGAACAAATGATATGCTAGAAAGTCAGAAAATGTCCTCAAGTTGTATATTTTATCTTTAAGTCTGTGACTGAATAACTATAAGAAAATGTATATATTGTTTTACTAGTTGTCAGATGACTTTAATAAAGTTCCTGAATCCTAATTTTACAGTTTTAATGCTAGTAGCCCAAACATGAATCAAATCCCCATAGTCTGATGAGACCAGTAAGAAAGATCAGCTCTGAATGGCCTTAATTGGTACTATGAGGTGGACAGACTCCTCCCTGTCCTTGGTCTCCATTCTATAACCGGATGACATGATATCCTGGCATATCTCTGGGTGCCTTTCTTTGAGTGGTCCCTTTCTCCTGGACTACAGTGCTGACGGCCACAGAATCACTGTCCAGCTGGAGGGCTGAGTGGATTGGCAGCCCATAGAAGTGCTGAGCTAAGGAAAAGCAAACTATACAAATCACACACATTGAGGCACTTTGTAGACGCTTGCATGGGTATACGTTACCACACAATATTCTATTCTTTGAGAATTGTGGAGGAAGTCAATGCTACTGGACTTGTTGACATACTATAGACAACAAACAAGTCTTCCCCAGAATACATTATATAGTTCATTGGCCTCTGTCTTACGTGAAGATGTATGTTTCATTACTTATATTAAAAAATGCATTACAACCCTCTGCCCCTGTAAGACCATTCGGCTTGTGAAGGACACTGACACCTTCATAGGCCAGTGGTGAGGGAGCTATAGGGAAGGAAAAGCAACAGCCTGAAGGTACTAAGCCTGAGGCATGTCTTTCTGTTTTATAGATGGTGTCAACACCACCCCTGTGCCCAGCCCTGCTTCTGAAGACAAAGCTGAAGTCCATAAAGATGAAGGTATGAGTCTACATCTGAACTTCATTTCACAGGTCCTTAAAGGTAGACAGTGTGGGGTTTGTTTATGTGAGAAAGTAATGCAGTGAAAGCCTCTATTTTGAACACAAAGATCCCACCCACTCTTCTCCATGCCACATCGAGCCTCTTCAGAATTTATATATACATTTACATTTGTTCCTCTAAAAATAATGTTCATAAAAATAAGAACAGAAGCGGAGAAAGTGTGGTTAGAGAAAAAAAATGTTTATCTGAAATGCAAGAATTTGTCGATTCTGCTGTCTGTAACTATTCATAGGCATAAATTTGAAAGCGTGGCATTGAGGACCACCTACCAGAGGCCTGTGCTCAAGGGAGAAGTGTTTAAAAGTCATCCATAAAAATCACCCTGAGGCAAGACCACGTTTCGATGGACTGTCATTAAGAGAAAGTATTGCTGACCCAAGTAAACCAAGAAGAAACTAGTAATGATTGGGAGAAATTTTGACTGATGTAGAGATAAGTGGCACAAAACAGAGACGCAAATGCTTTCAAAAACATTAAAGGAAAACAAATTGGGTCATTTTCTCCTCTCCTTCCTGATTGGTGGATAACTCTTCCCATCAGAAATAATATTTGATATCCACCATTAGTAGCTACTAAAACCTCATGTGACTGCCAAATTAGACTATTATATTTGAACAAATGGGTATCTTGTAAACGATATTGTTGACTTGGAACTTAAGTATGTACTTTGAATCCATTTCTTCAATATGATCTGATGCGAAAAGAGGCACACACTGCCTTGAAGACTTGCTATTCTTTTAATCTGTCGAGGAAATCAAAATAGTCTTGGAATTTTAATACTCACTTAATGACATATACAATTTCATGTCCCATTGCCCTGTGAGTCTTTGTTTTAAGACATTTAGTTGAGGGCAGTTGATAAGAGTATAAATAATTGGGGTTATATGCTTGGGGCTTAATCCAGTTCTGCTACCAGTTACATAGCTAACCTTTGACAGACAATTCAAGAAGTGAGCAAATGATTAGCAAGGAAATACATGGTGAACTTCTTTGTACTTCAGTTTCCCCTTCTGTAATGAGGACAAGAGTAATGTATCTATCTTCAGGCTGGGAGGGTGAAACAGTGGGTCAAAACACTTTCTGTGGAAGCATGAGGAGCTAAATTCAGATTCCAAGCATCTAAGCCAGTGATGGTGGCTCATGCCTGTAACCACAGAACTCAGGAGTCCGAGGCAAAAAGATTAAAAGTTCAAGGCCAGCATCAGCTATACTGCAAATCTGAGATCAGTCTGGGCTAGAAGAAGCTGTCTCAAAAACTAGAAAACAATGAAAAACAAAACAAAACAAAAGCCCCCTAAGTCCCAATGACCTATATATAAACACACCTGCAATCCCATGACTGAGATTGAAGACAACAGATCACTAGGCTTGCTGCCTGCCAGGTGAACTCCAGATTAATTGAGAAGCCCTATCTCAAGAAAATAACGAGAGAATGATAGAGGAGAATGCTCCATGACATCCTCTGGTCTCCTCCATATACCTGTGTGCTTGCACACACACACACACACACACACACACACACAGGCTCAGTAGATAACATCTACCTCACAAAATGTCACAACACAGATCAGTTTCCTTGCTGTTTCTCTGGCCCTCATATAGAACAGACTTTCCAGATCAAGATAGATTAGGAAGTGACTTGTTTATCACAGACACACACACACACACACACACACACACACACACACACACACACACATGCACATGCATGCGCACGCGCGCGCACACACACACACACACACACACACACACGAGAGAGAGAGAGAGATCTAGAAATCAACTCCTTTAATAGAAAGGGGAGGGAAGAAAACAGAACTGGCTGAGGGGAAGCTCTAGTGAACTGTCAGAAGAGATTGATCCCAGATGACATTATGAAGATGAACTATCATGGGCAAGAGGATCCTGCCATAGATGCTGGTTGCTGGCTAGCCTGGGAAGGGATGTGTGTGGTCTTGAGTAAAACAGTTCCTTTTGATTGGGGTAATTATAGAAACCAGAAATGGATGACATATGCAGGTACCTGGGAAACATAACTGTTTCTTCCCAGAGGAGATCTGACTAGACCAACATAATATCCAAGATACTACTGTTATCTTGAATAATTCCCTTTTTTGTTTATTGCCAATTTTCAAAGGACCCTTTCCTTTATCCTATTTAGGTGTATGTTCAGATATTTCTTATTTCAAAAATACTTGACATATCTAAAAATGTAATTCATGTCAGAGTTCCTGAGAAACTTAGTCATTTTACTGAGAAATAGACTAATTGTGTAAGAGAAAAAAGAAAGATGGTACTTACTTTTCAGAAAAAAAAACAAAACAGAAAAACCAAAAAGGATGTCTCAATCATTAAACTTATCATAAAAATGTAAAAGCATCATGTGTTTGAAAGACAGAGTGTAAGAAGTAAGAACGAAGAACAGTCTAATTTGAATACTTCAAGTTGAGATTTCTTGCTGTTGAGTTGTTTAGCCGGGAGACATCACACCTTCATAAAACACACTGCTTGTGATATTCCTGATGCTTTTAGGATCTCACACCGTTAATTGCTCATGCAAGGATCAATTATTCTTCAGAATACTTTTAGGAATTTTTTTTCCTCAAAATAAAACTTTTAATGGTGCTAACTCCATCAAAGAATTGCCATGTGTCACAAATTGTATGAGACTAAATGTGAAGATTTAGGAGATTTTGCAGGAATTAAATTGTTAATTTCCATTAACATTTTTATTTCGAAAAAAATGTTTTATGATCTATGTTAGTATGTAATCTGGTTTAAATTCAACAGTAAAACATATAGGATGAGGATTTTGCCTTTATCTCCTGAAATAGCATTCATATAAGGGCACTGTTCTTTTTTTCTTTTTTTAATGGATTATCTGTTCAGACTCAGTCTCTGATACTTGCCAAGCTGTCATCAAGATTGACAGATGCACAGTTTAGAATTAAGAAAAAGAATTTTCCATTGAAATCTTCCAAGATTGAGGTCAAGATGAGGTTAAAAGGAAGTCATAAGTGTTCAGGATTCATTTCAAACCTTCTCTGTTATTAGCTTTCATGCAGAAATATCTGTCCTCGGTGACACCAGGGCTATTTCAGAACTCCACAGTCACAAGATCACTTATAGAAATGCTTATGACACTCTCCACTGTAAGTGGCAGAACATTTTCTGCTGATCAAAGGTCCTCAAGGAGCCCTGTTCTCTTGACTTTTTGGAGACCTCACTCCTAAAGAAGCATCTTCCGTGGGGCTTGGCTTGATCCAGGATGGTACCCATGGTGTTTTTGCCCTTTTCAGTGGTTTACAGTTTTGCTTGTCCGTTGGTCAGGTTTATATTTATTAAGACTCTAGTCTACACTGGAAATTAGCATCTTCTAGAATGTAGGGGTTGAAAACAAGCAAGCAAAATGAGGTGGCTGCCCTTATTCCTGGAACAGGAGGGATTTTTGTTGTTGGTGATGGTTTGGTTTTTTGTTTTGTTTTGTTTTGTTTTTTAACCAAACAGTTATGTGAAAGTTGAAAAAAAAATTCAAGAAGTGTTAGAACCTAAGCAAAGTCTCCACTAGCAATTTTCTTTGACTGCTGTAGACATACACTGGGAACCAAGTCTGGGTGTTCTTGCCCACTTACCCCATGTAAATATAGACTGTGTAATTCCTGTGGCGAGACCAAACTATATGCTTAAAGATCACAGTAGGCTGTAGTCCCTACACTGAGGAAGACACCTGTTCTCAGTGAGTCCTTATGGCTGTCAAGTGGGTGGGACTTGAGTTGAGAGGCTGAGGTTTGAGGAGAAGGGATATGCTAATGAATGGCTCCTCCACCCAGGGTAGGTTTGAGAGCCAGGACTGAGATGAAATTAGCTTCAAGGTAAGGTTGGCCCAGGGAAATATCCCTGGCATTTGATAGGCACTTTGTGACTATTTACAACATTGAACATGAACTTATCGGTTGAGAAGTTCTCCCTTTATTATTATGGATGCTCTGTTTAACAGATTTTATACTTTAAATTTTGAAAAACAAATTCTACTTAAGTTAGCAAAGATGTAAGCAATCAGGTGAAAGTTCATAAAACACAGGAGTCAGATGCAGGAATAGAGAATGCTTTGGTTGAAACCTCTGAAGAGTAGATGTGATTGTTAAATGTAGTTATCTCATTAGGTCGGGAGCACTCTTCTAACTGTTGCCATGTTATTCGTGTCACCCTTACTCACTGCCAAGACACCTTACTGGGGAGTGGGTGAGGGAAATGCTGTGCAAGCACACCCAGATTCACCTGCCTTATTATTTAATCAGTACCTAATTTGAATTTGAAGGTCAACTAGACCAAATCATAGACTCATTAATATTAAAATCAAAATCAATTAATACCCAGGTGCACACCCAAGCTGTGTCCCTTTGGAACTCCATGAAAGTCACACCAATGCTGTTTGGCATTTATGAGGTAGGATGTCACCTGAGAAAGGATTTCTAAATCCTTAAGCTAGTTTCAGACTTTGTGGAGGTCAAATTGGCTGGAGAAAAAGAAAAAGGGAGGAAAAAAAGAAAGCTGGAGGGAGATCAACTCTGGTAACAGCCAAAGAAGAAAAATGAGGTCATGTATGAGGACGCTGAGTGTAAGAAGTGATCATTGGTGGTGCCATTATCACCAGTAGAGTAGCCAGTCATGCCAGCTCAGAATTGCTCTATTTCTTTATTCTTTACCTAAATAGCTGCAGAGAAATAAAACATTGTGCCACCCAGGAAATTGCCTTAATCTCCACCTTAATATGAACTTTCTTAGTCCTTTTCCTATCCTTATTATCCACCATTCTCTCCTGAGGGCTTCATCCTGATATCCATCACAGCAGGAGCAAATCTGTTCCTTCCTCCAGGTCAGCATGGATAGAGGGTCTGAGTGCATATCAGTGCCTCTCCATTACCCACTCTTAGACTGTCAGTCTTTTTAACATGGCTGGAACGTGACTGCCCTCTGGTCCTCCAGTGAAGGGGAAGGAACAGGGGCAAACAATCCATCTCAGGCTGCCACCACTGCTTTATATGTGCCTGCAGTTTGTGTCCCTGTTTCTCAATAGAGAGCTCAGTCAAGAGGAGAAGAAGAGGGGACACTGTGTTGATGTGATCCCCAAAGGTGATGCATAAGTGAGCTTGCAGCATTTGTCTTTGTTTAGAGAAATCGCATGCATTCATTTTAGAACATTGCTCTACACATTTAGAACATTGTTCCTATAGGAAAGGATGAAAACTAAGAGCATATAATGATTTCCCCTTCAAGGATTAAATTGCAAACATTTTTTTAAAAGTCTATTCTGTTGCTTCATTTAACAGCAGACCATGAATATTCTCTCATGTTTTTAAATATGCCTCAGAGGCATGGCTTTTATTGAAGGTATGACATTCTATCATCTGCTGTCCCACCATTTACACTGTCAGAGCCCTAACATTGAATTATTCAGTTAGCATTGAAATTTACAGTTTTCTCCATTGTAAATAACAGAAATATGTGGCTGGTACATTTTAGATGGTGTGTGTGTGTGTGTGTGTGTGTGTGTGTGTGTGTGTGTGTAGTGTATATGATCAGTTCCTAGTCATAAATTTCTGATCCTATGCTGATTTACTAGGGAAACAGTTAAAATATGCTTGTATGTATATTTTTATTTTTGAAAGCAAGACATGACTATCATATAAATAAGGAAAAGAAGAGAAAAAATATGATCTGCAATTTGAATTCTGAAAAATTAGCATTTGTAAAACACTGATAAATAAACCTAAGACATTTTTCTCAGCAGCCACATACATATATTGAGTTTTATTTCTTAGGATATTCTACAGTGCATATCTGTTTGAAACTACAATTTAAACATAAAAGTGGAACTGAAATTTCACTCAGATTTTTGATCCTTTAACTTCTCATACCTTTATTTCCTAATAAATAAGCCTCCTGTTTGCTCACCTAATCTCCACTTTAATTGCTTCTTGGTTCAGCGTTACGTTTTGAACAGGCCAGAAACATTCCTCTTGTAAATATTATAATTATTTCTGCAAGAAAATGCTAATAAATAAAAAAATGTTCTGTTTTGTTTTTCAGTAACTTATGTAGCTATTTTTTAAATGTATGTTCTTTGTAGCAAATTCGAGTAATGCAAAGACAATGAATAACATAAAAAGCAATCCTTTTACCCTGAGATAATTAGCATTTGCACTGGTGATCATTCTTTCATGTATCTCTGAATAGTACAAACACATAATATTATATCAACAAAGTATACTATATAACATATACAATATGATTTAATGTAATTTTCTTTTTGTTATTTATCTATTTCTCACCTTCCAATTATTTTCAATGTAAAATACAAAAAAAAAAAAGAAAGAAAGAAAGAAAGAAAACCTAACCATTTAATCTCGGTTTTCAGTTTTCCAGGTCTAAATTCCATCTGTATCTTGACTAAATGGTGTGATCTCTGGCATGCTATTTAGTCTCCCTATACCTCAGCATCAGCATATATTAAATAATAATGATAGCAGGACCTGGGTTATATAATACTTTAATACTAGCAACCCACCCATCTGGAAAGTAAGACATTTTAACTATCATTAAATAAGTGTTATCTCATTTATAAACATCGTATCATATTCTCCATATATTTCTGAATCTCACTTTGTTATGAGCAGCAAACTTTCATGGAAATCGCTCTCAGTCTCTCTCTGTATATCTAATTCATCCACTTTAAAGCTCAAATCATGGCTCATAGTTCAGCTGTATCATAATTTATTCAGCGATTCTCCTATGATGAGCAAGCACTTTCTTTCCATTTTATTGCCATACAAACAATGTTGCAATGGCTGCTCTTGCCCATAGATTGTCATATGCTGGTGCCTTTATTTGTATGGAAGGATTCCAGGAATGTGAACAGTGCTTTACGAAGTATGTATTTTAATAGACATTGCCAAAAGGCTGCCTCCAAAGGCTGTAAGAAACCATATTTCCATCAGCAATTGCTGCTTTGTTCTTTCTAACCTTTTCCAGCTGAATGGGTATAAAGAAACATGTCATCACTGTTTTTAAACATTAGTATTATTATCTCAACTTTGCAGGTAATAGATCCAGGACATTAAAAAAAAAAAAAAAGTTCAGTAACATAAAAGAGTTTGAATTTGAGAGCCAGAATTTGAAAACCAAGCCTGCCTCAACCCAAATCCTATCTGCTATTCTGTCTTTCAAACCCAGCCTTGGGAGCTAGGAGGGGCCTTCCGTTCTGAAGAATCAAGAGGCAAAGAGCAACCAGGAACACTATGAACACTATTCCAAGAGCAAAGTGCGCAAGGCCCTGAAAGAAGGCAACAGGGAGAAAGAGTAGTTTGCAGATAGCTAGCTAACTTGTTCCTCATTAAGACCCTGACACTAACATGGTGTCAAGGTTATAATGACATATAGCACTGAGATGTGCTCCTCACAGACAGACAGCCCAGTCCGTTTGCATCATATTCTGACTTCCTGTGCCTGCAGGTGTACCGTTCACTTCCTGTTACATCCCCAGTGCATCATAGGCAGAAGCCCATGTTTGACTTGTTCAGCATTCTGTTAAAGCCCTGACTATATTGTGAAGCCCACAGTCAGTCCTTAGGTCAGTCGCTATCCCACCCGTTCCTTCTCCCCCTTCCCTCTTCCTCCTTCCTTCCATTGTAGATTGTCTGAGCAAACATTTCAACACACATGTTTACCTTTCTCTGTTTCTTCCATCTTCATTACTCAATGCTAAACTACCCTGCTTCCTGTGCATTTGCTTACTGAACTTCAAAACCCATGTCCCTTTGTCAATATTAGTTGTGTGTGGCACATCTAACCTACCTGGATATACATAAGAGTAGGGTTCAGACCTCATTGCTTAGTACTCGCTACAAAGGCCCACACAGAACAAAGTCAGTCAGTCACCAATGCTTATTTAATGTAACCAAGGAAAAGGAAATGGTTGTACAGTTCTGGTGATGAAACTCCAAGAGTTTCTGAGAGAATTTAATTGAGAACCATATATCAGGAGAAATAATTTCCTATTAACTTTACAAATATGGGTAAAGAATTATCTGATTTTTTTCCTCAAGAGAATTAACTGAAGCAAGACATAAACACAGAATCTGCCACAAAGAGTGGTTAGTGTACAGCTCCTTCCATGGTGCTGCCCTGAAATATTGTTACTAATATTAAGGTATCTAATAGAAGTTGTTTTTAATGACTGATTTCCGAAGTAAATTTTCTTGCTTTCCTTATCTTTCCTTCTTTCTTTATCTTTCCTTCTTTCTCTTTCCTTCTTTCTTTTTTCTTTCTTTCTTCTTTCTTTCTTTCTTTCTTTCTTTCTTTCTTTCTTTCTTTCTTTCTTTCTTTCTTTCTTTCTTTCTTTCTCTTTCATTCTTTCTTTCTTCCCTCCTTCCTTTTTGATTTATTCTTTTTTATTTATTTTTTCTTCACTTTACATCCCAATTCCAGACACCCTCCCCTCCCAGCCCACCCATCTCCAAGCCCCTCCAGCAACTCTCCCCTCTCCTTCTCCTCTGAGTAGGAGGGGAAACCCATGTGTACCAATCCATCCTGGGACATCAAGTCACTACAGGACTAGGCACATCCTCTCCCGCTGAGTCCAGACAAAGCAGCCCATTCAGGGGAACAGGATCCACAGGCAGGCAACAGAGTCAGGGACTCCAGTTGTTGGGGACTCTCATGAAGACCAAGCAACACATCTGCCACACATGTCCAGCTCCTGTGTGCTCCTTAGTTGGTGGTTCAGTCTCTGGGATCCTCCAAGGGCCCAGGCTAGTTAACTCTGTTGATCTTCAACACAACATGGCAAATTGCTGCCTAAGAATGGGATCCAAGATAGAGACAATGACAGCTTCAAATGGCAAGACTTCACCTTCAAAGGCTCCATGAGAAGCAGTATAGACTATGAATCTACATCTGCTTTGTCTTGCGGGAAATTTTAAAAAGGACCACTAGCATGTTCCCGACTTAGTGCTAGGGCCGGCAAGGCAATGGCGATCCACAGACCTCACTCCGGGCCACAGGGCTCCTGCTAGCCCACCAATGGACCCACGAATTCTCCCCCGGTTAGGCCCGCGCTCCTGTGATCTGCTGGTCTGCCCACTTTCCAGTTCCCGCTCCACCAACTGTGGGGTTCCTCGAGTTCATCTTGCTTCCATACAACCCTACACATCCCACAGTCTGCCAGCTCACCTCCCATTTACCCAGGAGAAGCATGACTCTTAATGCTTAATTAGTTAGCCAATTAGATTTATGTATATTTAAAATCACAATTACAAGATGCCAATATAGTAACTTAAGAACCAATTGATAATGATAAAAGCTTTATCCTAGTTATTCTAACCTCATGAAATCATCACTTCAGCCTCCGTTCTTCTCTCCCTCCTCTCTCCTGAGACCTCTCTGACTCCCTGACTCCTAGCTCTGCCTCTCCTTTCCTGTCCAATCACAGGCTTTCCACTGCCCTAGTGTGATTGGATAGGAAATATCCTGCAACAGCTTTGGAGACTTTTTGGGATAAAATTATCATGGAGAGCCATTCACTGAGGAGATCCTCACACTTTCAGTATTAACCATCAAATGTACCATACACGTGACCATTAGTATAGGCCCTGGCTAAATCCAGTGAGTTACAAACAACAATGCAAAAAGACATGACAGGAGAGTGACTTCTTGGTAAGAGCTATAGTTCGTGGGAGATAGGGGGAAATTCGAGAATCTGAGATGAGAGTGAAATCAAATAATGTATCATTTAACGTATCACAAAATGTATCATATACTTATATGAAATTTTCAAAAAAAGAAAAGGGTAAAAAAATGATTCTTAATATTTTACAACTACAAAGCTTTGAAGTTAGAACTATAAAACATTTCCATTCACATTGATCAGACTACAGTAAAGAAGAGTAAGGGCCCATGCTGTCTTTACTGTGAATATTGCCATGAAATAGCATGTGCATTTTAAAAAAAAAAAAAAAAGAAGAAGTTTGGGCCATTAGTTCTGAAGTGATGCTAATTTTTACTTGCCTGCTTCTTCCACACCTGATTTAACTGGAGAGAGGAGAGACTAGTTTATTATGTTTATTTACAGTCTTCACTCTCCTTCATTTGGGTGGTTCACTAAAGAGGTTGTAGGACTTGAAAGAGACCCTAATAAGAAGCACAGCATATTGGACACCAGGAGGATCCTAATTAAACATATCTGAATGTCAACTCATTTCGCATTAAGTTCAAGAAATCATCCACAGAGTACAGGACTTGCCTCATATAATTGTCTTGTTGTTTCCAAAGTCTGATCCCTTGAAGCCTATGGCATTCTGCTGAAGTTTACTTGTTTACTTTATGCTTCTCAGCACAAGATAAGAAGCCAGACACATCTCTGTTTTCAGACTCAGGGGCTGTTTTACCCTAAAGGAGAATAAAGTAGATATGTTTAAAGTTTTTGATCTTAGTTGGAACATAATCTTAAGTAGTTACAGTTCACAGCATTTCAGAACATGTGTATATCACATAATTATAGGACCACAAACAAAATAAACATTTTCTTCTTTTGCTATCCTGGTTTTTGTGATGCTGAGACTCACACCTTGTGTCCTAGCCCTTGTATACCTGGGATGCTGTGCACCTTTGCACCACAGTTCCTAGGAAAGGTGGTGTTCCTAGTTAAATACAGAACATCTGTTTATTTAGGTACATCTGTTTGCCTGTGAAATATTCTTTAGAGTAGTCCTCAAACATGATTCTTTATTGAACTCAAACATTGATGTGTGAGTTAAAAATCAATACTGTACAGACAGTGTGTTCTAGGAGGTTCTAGAGTTCATTTTAAAACGTGGACTCCAAATTCCTTTTGGTGGTGAATTTGTACACACTACTTGCTATGGGAGAGACTAGTTATTTAGATTTAATTCATAGTGAGTCTTTTCTAATATGCTTTTCAAAAGCTTTGGTTACATATATTTAAAGTAGTTTAATGTTGAGAAAATGTATAATAATATGTTATTGTGCCAAAAGTATGTTTATTTAATATTCATTAATTGTTAAATGGGAAAGCAATATAATAACATTACATTTATTAACATTTATTATTTCCTCAACTAATTATGTTTGTTATAATAGTTAACTCAGCTATGTATTCTCTTGGATCATATTTTAAAGACCTATGGAATGATATTTGAAACAAAATTCATCCTACAGTAGGATATAAAGATTATCAATAGAGGTAGAATGTCTTTTTCTAACACAATGGTTTCATTCTAAATTTAAGTTCAAATGAATCTGAATTTATATAAGAAACTTTGTGATTATTTTCTAATTTAGTGATGTAGGTTTTAAATTCCTTAGACAAAATCTTGCAGACTTTTAGGACTGCAATTTATTTGGGATTGAGATCACAGTATCTGTGTGACCTTGGTGACTATCTTAACTTGATCCTCAGTTTTCTTTGGTGTAAAATATAAATAAAGATACATATATAACATTCACAGGTTTAACCAGTAAAGGATCAAAAATACTTGGGAAAATTGCATCTGTACTGAACAGAATTTCCCCATGCCATTTTTACTAAGCAATACAGTATAGCAACTCTGTACATAGATATGATTTGAAGTAAAAGATAAGATGTGTTTACTCTATGCAAATGTTGCACTGTTTTATATAAAGGAGTTGACCATTCACAGATTGTGATGCTTACATGGGAACCCAAAATCATCCTCCTGCAGGTGCTGAGGAAGGACATCACCACTACCGAGATGCTATGGTGCTGTTACAAGTATTAATATCAGAACAAAGAACCACATTAGGACTAAGGAATCTAAGATTTATCTATCCACAAAATAAAGTACATAATGATGTTTCTGTCTACAAATTAAGATCATATCTCTCATATTAAAAATGCTTGACTCATTTAAGTATACTTTTTGCTATCCTTAGAACCAAATCTTATCTGACTTATCACTTTCTTGTTAATTAGTGTGAAATTTTTTTTGGAAGAACTCTTTAAAACAGTCCTAGGAAAGGCTGTGTTCTTAGCTAACCAGGATAAATACAGAACATCTGCTAACCAATATCAGTCTGTTTTTCCATGAAATACCCCCCAAAGGAGCTTTGAGATTCTCAAACATTGTATCTATTAAATTCAAACATTGTACATATTGAATTCAACCATTTTAATGTTTGAATAAAAAAATCAAGACTGTACTTAAAGGATCTTTGAGGAGGTGCTAACGTTAATTTTGAGGTTGTATAGTTTTGTAGGTACATACGGTACCTGACATTTCATAAGGAGACACACAAGACACAAGATAATGTTTTGACGAAGACATCAGGCAATATATATGCATATATATATGTATGCATGCATATATACACATATATGTATATACAAACATATATACATATACATATTTATATTCTTTATGCAGTTACATATTTGTTAAATTCAGAGGTCACATGGCAGTGATCTTGCTTAGGCATCCTCATGCCTAAAAACTTATAGCATCCTTGAAGATGTAGGTAGATGTTCCTTAGTAAGAGAGTTCAGGAGTCAATTAGAACCTTTGGAGACTACAAAGTTAAGCAGTTTCAATGATGCTGCACTTCTCAGAACCCTTAGCATGTAACGTAAATTGGGAAGCTCAAAGAAATTTTTGTATGTTAATTAATCAAATCCAATCACTAAATATTTTATTTATTGTTTATTATTTTTATGGCAGAAAATGATTTTCGAGCATCGTAAAACATCATTGGTAAGCAATCCATAAAAATTCAAGAATATACCTTAAATTTGTATTTTGTGATGCCATACTATTATGATACAAAATAAGCAAAGGTAAAAATTACTTTTGAAAATGGCATCTTGATGCTGAAAAAGCATTTGACAAAATTCAGCATCCTTTCATGTTAAAAGTCTTGGAAAGAACAGGAATTCAAGGCCCACAGCTAAATATAGTAAAAGCAATACACAACAAACAAGTAGCCAACATCAAACTAAATGGAGAAAAACTTGAAGCAATCCCACTAAAATCAGGGACTAGACAAGGCCGCCCTCTCTCTCCATATCTGTTCAATATAGTACTTGAAGTTCTAGCTAGAGCAATTAGACAACAAAAGGAGGTCAAATGGATACAAAATGGAAAGGAAGAAGTCAAATTATCACTATTTGCAGATGATATGATAGTATACTTAAGTGACCCTAAAAACTCCACCAGAGAACTCCTACAGCTGATAAACAACTTCAGCAAAGTGGCCGGATATAAAATTAACTCAAGCAAATCAGTAGCCTTCCTATACTCAAAGGATAAACAGGCTGAGAAAGAAATTAGGGAAATGACACCCTTCAAAATAGTCACAAACAATATAAAGTATCTTGGTGTGACTCTAACCAAACAAGTGAAAGATCTGTATGACAAGAACTTCAAGTCTCTGAAGAAAGAAATCGAAGAAAACTTCAGAAGATGGAAAGATCTTCCATGCTCGTGGATTGGCAGGATTAGTATAGTAAAAATGGCCATCTTGCCAAAAGCAACATACAAATTCAATGCAATCCCCAACAAAATCCCAACTCAATTCTTTATAGAGTTAGAAAGAGCAATTCACAAATTCATCTGGAATAACAAAAAACCCAGGATAGCTAAAACTATTCTCAACAGTAAAAGAACTTCTGGAGGAATCAGTATCCTGGACCTCAAGCAGTACTACAGAGCAACAGTGTTAAAAACTGCATCGTTTTCATACAATGACAGGCAGGTAGATCAATGGAATAGGATTGAAGACCCAGAAATGAACCCACACACCTATGGTCACTTGATCTTTAACAAAGGAGCTAAAACCATCCAGTGGAAAAAAGATAGCCTTTTCAACAAATGGTGCTGGTTCAAATGGTGACTTGCATGCAGAAGAATGCAAATTGATCCATTCTTATCTCCTTGTACTAAGCTCAATTCCAAGTGGATCAAGGACCTCCACATAAAATCAGACACACTGAAACTAATAGAAAAGAAACTGGGGAAGAGCCTTGAGCACATGGGCAAAGGGGAAAATTTCCTGAACAGAACACCAATAGCTTATGCCCTAAGATCAAGAATTGACAAATGGGACCTCATAAATTACAAAGTTTCTGTAAGACAAAGGACACTGTCAATAGGACAAAACAGCAACCAACAAATTGGGAAAAGATCTTTACCAACCCTACATCTGACAGAGGGCTAATATCCAATATATACAAAGAACTCAAGAAGTTAGACTCCAGTGAGCCAAATAACCCTATTAAAAATGGGGTACAGAGTTAAACAAAGAATTTTCACCTGAGGAATATCGAATGACTGAGAAGCACCTAAAGAAATGTTCAACATCCTTAGTCATCAGGGAAATGTAAATCAAAACAACCCTGATATTTCACCTCACACCAGTCAGAATGGCTAAGATCAAAAACTCAGAAGACAGCAGGTGCTGGCAAGGATGTGGAGAAAGAGGAACACTCCTCCACTGCTAGTGGGATTGCAAGCTAGTACAACCACTCTGAAAGTCAGTCTGGTGGTTCCTCAGAAAAGTGGGCATGATACTACTGGAGGACCCCGTTATACCACTCCTGGGCATATACCCAGAGGATTCCCCAACATGTAATAAGGACACATGCCCCAATATGTTCATAGCAGCACTATTTATAATAGCCAGAAGCTGGAAAGAACCCAGATATCCCTCAACGGAGGAATGGATACAGAAAATATGGTATATTTACACAATGGAATACTATTCAGCTATATAAAAACAATGAATTCATAAAATTCTTAGGCAAATTGGTGGGACTAGAAAATATTATCCTAAGTGAAGTAACCCAATCACAAAAGAACACACATGGTATCCACTCACTGATAAGTGGATATTATCCCAGAAGTTCGGAATACCCAAGACACAATTCAAATATCAAATGATGCCCAAGAAGAAGGGAGGAGAGGCCCCTGGTCCTGGAAAGGCTCATTGCAGCAGTGTGTGGGAATACCAGGACTGGGAAGCGGGAAGGGGTTGATTGGGGAACAAGGGAAAGGGAGAGGGCTTATGGGACTTTCGGGTGTGGGGAACCAGGAAAGGGGAAATCATTCAGAATGTAAATAAAGAATCTAAGGGGAAAAAAAAGAAAGAAAATGACATCTTGAATTTATCTTCATTCAGTGGTGCTGGGAAACAATTCACAGAAATTTCAGGAAGAGCTTTTTCTGTTTCTAGCTCTCAGTAATAGATGTGCACAGCAGAAATGTGTTTCTATCTCCTAAAGGTGTTTGATTTTCTTTTCTGCCACATGTGTGTTTCTTTTGTATTATGTGTGGGTACAGTGTGTGCACTTGGGTGTCTGGGCTTCTAGAGACATGAAGTTGATGTCAGGTGTCTTTCTCCAATTTTTTCCACCTTTATTTTTTGAGGCAGGGTTTCTTACTGAACCTGAAAGTCATCAGTTTGTCTAGACTGGCTGGCTAGTCAGCTTCGGGGATGTACCTTTCTCCCTTCCACCATAACAGCACTATCCCAGGCTCTTTACATGTATTCTTGGGATGCAAATTCATGTCCTTGTGTTTACAAGGCAGGCACATTACTAAACTGTGCCATCTCCCCAGCCCAGGTTTCTCTGTTTTATTGTGACATTTGTTTGCACTTATTTATGGGGTGCTGTATGATAATTTAATACACATACATAATACTAATAATAAAATCCTGTAGCAAGTACTTCCATTTCCTTATTCCTATACCATTAATCATCTCTGTTAGTCACGTTAATGCTTTCTTAATGATTTTGAATATATCATAGATCATTATAACTAAAATGCTACTGTACTATGAGCCCCCAGATAATTCCTCCTGTGTGTCATTGGTGTCTTCTTCTGACTTTTTCTTTTCTTTCTCTCTCTGTTTCTCTGAGTCTATAAACATCATTCTTCAAGTTTATTTTCTAAGATCAATGCCTAGTGAAATATTTTAAAACCAATTACAAAGACAAAATTTCTTAATAATCATTGGTGGCACTTAATAGTAAATTTGTCTTCCTGTTTCATTTGGTTGTGAGGTCAAAGTAAAGTAGAAAAAAGAAAACTGCTTGTTTTTCTCATGTGGAAGAGACAGAAGGGGCAGTGACAGTTCTATAAAGTGTGAGTGTGAGTGTGAGTGTGTGTGTGTGTGTATGTGTGTGTGTATTCACATATACATGCATGCTGCAAATAATGTACAGATCTTGTTTTGTTATCTTGAGACCTTTGTTTTATGTGGGGAAAGGCATCTTGACCTAGGGATTATCATTCCATAAAAATAAAAGTCTAGAAGCAGGAAGCTCCTTATACCACTTCAGCTCTCGTACACACCCAAGGATGTTGTCCTTGGCAACCACATCCTTCCTTGACATGCTGTGAAACAGAATCAGTTACTCCTCTCCAAGCATGTCTGCAGTCTAGACACAAAGAGACAGATACATCTGTCAGCCTCAACTTCACACTAGTTACTTAGGGTCTGAAGATAACTCTGAGCTCCAGGTCCTAATGTTCCCTGACTTTCCTACCTTCTGCTTTCTATTGTCTAGAACTTCCTTCCAAACAGAAATACTAGTATATGCTTGCCTAGAGAAGTTGAATATACAATGTTATTATCTAACAGAGATGTTTACCAGGATCAGTAGGAGGACCAGCAGATCAACCTAGAGGTATGGGCTGGAGTTATTGCTTCAACCCTACGTCTTCTAAACATTGTGTCCATGGTAGAATCCCCTTCAGGAATCTTCTCCAGAGCAACACCCAAGGTGGAGCTAACAAAAATCATCAGTATTTTTCTCTGTACAGTGTCACCTTAATTTACAAATAAATTCTTCCATTTACACTAAGGCCTTTCTCTCCTCTCTGTAGAATATTCTAACCCAACAATCTCTCCTTTTCATGAAACACAAAGAAATCCAGACATCTGCTTTTGGTGCATATGGTAACCATTTGTCCTAGGTTTTTTTAGTGTGGTTCTAACTGGAAAGATTCTATCTTCTTATCAGACCACATAACATGATTTCTGAAAGGGAAAAAAAATAGCTTCCTCCTAAGTAGAGGGTACCATTCTATAGGAAACTATATTTGAATGTTGTCACATAAACATTTTTGGTAGGTTTGCAGGAGAAATATAAATAAAGGCAGAGTTAAAAAATTATAATTGTGTTACTTTCCCTTAACCTCAAAATGTCTCTGCTGTCACACCATGCTATTGTGTTAACTCAAAACTTTATTTTGAAATTCTTCGGCAGGAATGAAATGATTGTGTCCTAAGTGTTTAATAAACAGATCCTTATTGAGTAGACTTGAAGAATAACAAGTCAAAAGTCCCTCCAAACAGCATCTTAAGTAGTTCTTTCAACTACTTTGAAAGTAGTTGGAAAGTAACTCTTTGAAGTAGAGTATGGACTGGTTAATGGTAGCTGCTATAACAGAAAATCCAGAAAAAGAATATTTTTTATTAGCTATTTTCTTTATGTACATTTCAAATGTTATCCCCTTTCCTGGTTTCCCCTCCAAAACCCCCCTAACCCATCTCTCCCTCCCCCTGCTCACCAACCCACCCACTCCCGCTTCCCTACCTTGACATTCCCCTACACTGGGGCATCGGGCCTTCACAGGACCAAGGGCCTTTCCTCCCATTGATGTCTGACAAGGCCATCCTCTGCTACACATGAGCTGGAGTCATGGGTAACTCCATGTGTACTCTTTGGTTGGTGGTTTAGTCCCTGGGAGCTCTGGGGGTACTGGTTGGTTCATATTGTTGTTCCTGCTATGGGGCTGCAAAGAATATTTTTTAATACAAGTAAAATCCATAAAGAAAGGACATGTTTTAGGAAGTTATTCAGAGATTCCAATTAATTGAAGCCCCTGATTTTTAACCAATGATCTCCAAAACTATCTTGAGTCTTGACAGACACCCACTGAGCATTGAAAAAGGAAGTTTTTATAGGTAAGCTTGAGAGGTAGGACTTGTATCTACATCTTTTCCATCAGCCAGAATCAGTCATGTGAGACATGTGGATCTTATAAGTGCCCCAAGAGAGTTTCTGAGTCTCCAAGTGCTTATTCCTCCTTGTGGTGCTAGAAGGGTCATGAAGTTGGTGAACACATATTAGGTCTGTTCCAGAGCTGAGTGGTGCTATGGGCTTTGCTCTATTACAAATGGGGCAACCAATGTTTGAGTAGGGTGGGGTGATGTAGAGCCACATTTGGTTTGAAGGCTAAAGAATAGATTGAAAAGAGATTAGGGTGAGAAAAAAAATAAAGCCAGTTTTGTTTCAGTGGAGATTTCCTTTTTTCTTAGTCATTGATCTACCTTGAATTAAGAAACACACATAGACCCTCCTTCCGCTTCCTTTTTTCCCTCCCTACTCCAGGTCTGTGATCCCCATCACCAAGCAATCACATGTTTAGACTTTTGACTGCTCTGGGTTTCATAGCAAACTCATTCTTCCTTTTCATTGTGTTTTTATTATTTGCATCATTTCCATTGCCCCAGAATTATATTAAAGTCACCTCTTCAGCAGTGCTTCATGTGACAAAGGCTCACATTCCTCATGTAAGCTAATAAATGAAGTCTGGACAGAACTGAAGCCACACTGAGCCCTGGCGCATGGTGTCTACTCACTATGGAACATATGTTGTTGTATGCTGTCATGAGTAGTTTCCCATACTAACATGTTGAATAGATAGTTATTTTCAGCAATTCTAAGGAAAGTATGTAGATTTGAATCTTATTTAAACCAGGTGACTGCTTATAGCTCATGGTGACTTTTTTCTTATTTCCAAATAAATAAATAAATAAAAATATGACAGCTCCTAAGGCCTAGTACTACTACAGGTAAGTAAGAAGTCATAGCACACTCCTTGGAATCCTTAAATATACTCATCCTTAAATATACTTCTTCCCTTGAAGAAAATGTGAGGACCAATGTGAATGGTGGCTAGTGTCTAGGCCAGGTTTTTCCAGCTGTGGAGTATATTGTCCAAAGAACTGAAAATAAGGATTTGCAAATATAGCAAGGAAAATATTATTTTAAAGTAAATAAAGCTTGGTGGTGGTGGCACATCCCTTTAATCCCCACACTTGGGATGCAGAGGCGGGTGGATCTCTGTGACTTCCAGGCCAGCCTCCTGGTCTACAGAGTAAGTTCCAGGACTGTTAGGGCTACACAAAGAAAGCCTGCCTCAAAAAAAAAAATGAAAAAGAAAAAAGAAAAAGAAAAAGAAAAAAACCCAAGCTAGCAAAAACAAACAAATTGCACAGATTGGAGAGAGATGCATTGCAAGGAAACAGTAGGCCATGTGAATGAGGAAGAAGTCAAAAGCCCTGGTTACTACCTGGGGTTTTCTTTATGGAGTCAAGCAGAGGAAGAGACTGGTTTCTAAAATGCATGGATTATTTGATGGTTTTCTATTTTGGCTGATAGATACGTCATATTTTTATTTCAGCTATATGCATCCCTACACCTGATTTTAATCATATGTATGCCATTATGCTCAAGTATAAGATGGTAAATATGAGACTCTCCTTAAAAGTTCAAATAACACAGCTTGCCTTACTGTGTATGCACCCTAAACCACTCCATCCCAAACCACTTCACCCCAAACCAGACTGGTCTTCTGTTTTTTTCATATCTGAATATATTTGGAGTATATCTGAATAGTAACTGTCTAAATTTGATTGTTGCTAGGGGCAATGAAATGTATGCTGTTGTTTAGACAGCAGTATATTCATAGCAGGTGGAAGCCTGTGAATGCTGGGTACATTGTTCAGGAATGCTCTCTCTCTCTCTCTCTCTCTCTCTCTCTCTCTCTCTCTCTCTCTCTCTGTGTGTGTGTGTGTGTGTGTGTGTGTATTACATATTGGTATAGGCAAAGGAGATAAGATGCCTGGTGTATTATTAAAAGAGGGGAAGGTGCGTAACCTAATCCAAGTAGAGTGCAGATGCTTGCCTACCTTGACAACCATTCCCTGTAAGATGTTATATGACATTGAGACACTTATCAGCTCTCCACTCTCCTTTGTTGCTTTCACAACTCATTCTGCTCATTTGTACCAGAGCCTTCACTGGCATGTTTTACGTGTGTCCCATTTCCACTAAACCTACATGGGAGCCCTGCTTCCATGTAGGTTCATAACACTGCTCTTTTTGTTCTTTAGCAAACTTTGCCAACTGTAAATCTGAGTTTGTAGGTCTTAGGTTTTGTTTTAGTTTGTTGGCTTACATTTTTGTTTATGAGATAGTGGCTCATATAGCCCAGCCTGCTCTTGAACTTGCTATGAAACTCTAGATGACCTTGAATTTCTGATCCTTCAGCCTTACCTCTCTAGTTCTGAGATTAGAGGTATGTCACACCATGCTTAGTTTATGTAGTTTTAGGTATGGAATCCAGGTCTTCAAGCATACTAAGCAAGCACTCTACTAACCAAGTCACATCCTTTCCCCTGTTTTATGGTTTGGGTGTGTAGAATGAGCAATTTGCTTTCCTGAGAATCAAACTCAGGACTCTGTGTGTGTTAAGCAATCATTATACAACTATGTCTCTAACCCCCACTGTCACAGTAATTTAAGTTTCATCAGGAGAAAGACAGTATTTATGTTGGCTCTCAATTGATCCTTAGTGATTAGTACACAATCTGGCCTACAAAAAGCTACCAATTAAAATTTTTTGGTGTGCGTTACAGCCACCAACCATCAGATTTTTATTTGGCCTTAACTGTTGGTAAGATGTAATATAATTTAAAAGTACAGTTCTTGCCCTCCAAGGACTTTATAGTCTAGATGAAAAAAATAGAGGAGCATGTGAGAAATGCTAAATAACAGCACTGTCAGCTAGTTATTATGTAGCCCTCATTGTAAACCAGTTTCCAGACTAAAAATGTTACATGCTTCAATAATTTCATCCTCAGATCTCATTTAACTACAATTATTAGATCAGTTTTAAATAAGGAAAATGAACTGTGGAACAAGAGTGTCCTTAGTTGGAGAGCACATAGCTAGGAGATAAACTAGGTCAGACCAGTCACAGTATGGTAAGTGCTCGGAATGGAACATAACTGAAACTTACTGAAAGAACAGTATTATGGAGGATGGCTGGCCTCAGGTTAACTCTAATGTAAGTAGAAAAAGTGAGCCATGAGCTAGAATCCAAAAGGCACACACAGAAGCTATTCCATCTGCGAGAAGACCACTTACAAACCGACAAAAGTAGGACACCAAAGACCTATTTTAGATACAATGAACAATAGGTAAAATGGACAAACTTTCTTGACCTAAATGACAGACCCATCATCCAGTCAATCATCAGTTGCTGAGAGAAGTGCTGTGACTGTGGAGGACGGAGAATACCAGGATATTTGGGTCAAGTCAACACAAAGCAAACATTTTCTGCTATTAGATACCATTTGTATATAAAGAGTTCAGTGTGCCCAGGAAAACTCTGAGTGTACTTAAGTACATATATCTTCAAGCCATTCCTGTTACCTTTGGATAGACTGCTCTATAAGTCAAAGTATATTTTCTAGTTTCTTAGAGACGATTGTTGACTGAACTACAGTTCCCTACCCCTTATACTCTGTCTAGTTATGGTTGGTCCCTCCTTGTTACTCTCATCTTGGCTGCATCCCTCCAGTATTCTCAACTTTGATGACTTCACTTTGACAATGAGACCTAACATACAACCCTAAAAGTTTTATTGGTTCTATTTACAATAGTGCTTCAGCAGGAAAAAAAATAATGGATTAAGTGATCACAAATGTGTTTAAAGGTAATTCAGACTTTACATGGTAGAGTTATGATAGACTTCTCATTTTTTTCCATCAGTATTGGAACATTAGATGCTGATGGTTCTTAAGGTGACATTACCTTTTGGAGAACGGAACTGGTATATCTCTCAATTAAAAAATGGTACTAATGTTCTGCCAATACACTTTAGTGCAATTATTTTTAAAGTACTGGAATGCCCACCTCACACTTAATAAGAAATGACTTAATTCCTCTTCTTCCAAGTAACTCTCCAGACCTTGTTTTCCATCACACTTTTTTAGAATAATTATATCATTTCCCTTTTCCCTTTGCTCTCTCGAAGCACTTCCATGTATCCCCCTTGCTCCCTCTTGAAGCCATAGCCTCTTTTGCTTTTGTTGTCTTTGTTACATTTATAAATATGATGTGCCCAGTCCTTTTAGTGTTGTTTGTATATGTATGATTTGGGAGGCTGAGCACTTATATTTGATAATCAGTTAGGGCAGCCTCATCCCTGGCACTCTGAATTCCTTGGTTGCCTATAGTTCTTTGCCTATGAATGGAGTCCTATGAGATTTCTGCCTTCCATATCAGCAGGTCTATTGGTGTTACAGTTGTTCGGGTCTTATTGATCAGTCATATTGCTGAATTATCATGGGTGGAGCTTCCCTGCCATTTTTAGGAGATACAATCTCACAGCAGCTTTCCTGGTCCTCTGGCTCTTACAAACTTCCTGTCCCCTCTTCCATAATGTCTCCTGAGTCATAATGTTAGTTGCAGGAGCTGTGTTGCCAACGTATCAGTTAGGGCTGGTAACCTTACAATCAATTCTCTATGTTTTGACTATTGTGTTTTTCTGAAATCATTTCTTTTTCTAACAAAAAGATGTTGCTTTGATGAAGAGTGGTAACTACACTTATCTGTGCATATAAGAATAGTTATTTAGAATTCTTTCAGGAATAATGTTGTTTAGTGAAATGATAGTAATAAATTCTCCTCTAAGATCCATGCCCTGGGTAGTTGGCCAGATATCTGGTATTAGTCATAATTTTCCTCTGTTTGAGCAGGCCCTAAGTCCCATTAGAGAGCTGTTGATTAGTACCAAGATATGAAAACCATTATATTACACTTAGGGTTATCTCTTCCCACCATCTTAATATGTCTGACATGATTGCAGGGTCCCCTGACCCAGTGCAGTAGGCAAGTTTATTTTTCTCTCCATTTTTGTTGCTTGAGAATTTTATACATACATTGAATATGTTTTGATCAAATGCACCATCATTTCCTATCCCACCACTTTCTCTCCAAATGTCATGTGTTCTGGTAAAAAAAAAAAAACTTAATGAGTTCACTTAGTGGTGTCTTTATATCCATAGGTGTCTTAGTTAGGGTTTCCACTGCTGTGAAAAAACACTATGAAAAAGGTAACGCTTATAAAAGACAATATTTAATTGGGGCTGGATTAAAGGTTCAGAGGTTCAGTCCATTATTATCATGGTGGGTGGCATGGCAGCCTACAGGCAGAACTAGGGCTAGAGAAGCCAAAAATATCTCCATCTTGATCCAAAGGCACCCAGGAGAAGACTGTCTTCTACGCAGCTAGAAAGAGGGTCTCAAAGCCCATGCCACCAGTGAAACATGTCCTCCAACAAGGCCATACCTACTCCAACAAAAACAAACTTCCTAATAGTTCCACTCCCTGAGACAAGCATATTCAAACCACTACATTCCACTCCCTGACCCCTATAGGCTTGTTCAAACAGATGAATCTATGGCGGCCATACCTAGCCATAGCATAATGCAAAATATATTTAGTTCAATTTCAAAACTCCATTAATCTGTCATAGTCTCATCAATACTTAAAAGTCTAGAACTCAAACTATCTTCTGAGATCCATGAAATCTCTTTAATGCCCTATAAGATCAAAATCAAAAAGTAGATCACAAATTTCTAATGTATCATAGCATAGGATATATTTTACCCTTCCAAAATGTCATAGTTAGCAAATACTGGACCAAAGCAAGACCAAAAGCCAGCTTGTCAAACTCTGAGACTCCATGTCCAATGTCAAAGTTCTCCTCAGATCTCCAACTCCATTCATCCTTGTTGACTGCTGTTGGCAGATCAGGCATTCAGCAGCAACAAACTTCTTTCTCTTAGGCTAGTTCCATTCCCTGTTAGCAACTTTCCTCAGTGGGTATCCCACAGCTCTGACATCTCTAACATCTTAGGCCATCCAAGAAAACTTCAACTTTACAGTTTCTTGTTCCAATGTCTGGGATCTATACATGCTCTTCTGGACTTGGGTCACTTCTCCAGATATGCCCTCTGTAGCACTCTAGGTTCTAGTTGATTCCACTCCACTGCTGCTTCTCTTCTTGCTGATCATCCCACAGTACTGGCATCTCAGATTCACTGGAATCTTCTGCAGCAATTAGGCTTCACCAATAGCCTTTCATAGGCTCCCCTCATGGTCCCACGTCTCAACTTCTTTACATGATATTGCCGGTCCTGGGTTATCAACTGCTACTGAGGCTGGACCTTCACCAATAGCTTGCCCTGGCATCTCACAGCAGCTCTCTATGACTTCTTCATAGAATGCAAAACCAGTACTATCTGAGTGATCCTTATACATTCCCAAGTCCAGCTGTAGCACAAGGTACAACATTAGCTATCTCTGGAATATCGCCTCTTTGTGCTCCCAGAAAATATTTCCCAGAAGATTTCACCTCAGTGATGCTGCTTTCTTCTTAATAACCGCTAATTTCTGAGCTCCAGCTACCCAGCATCAGTTGCCCCAGTAATACCTTCTATTCTTGACTCTAAAACCAGACCCACATGGTGAAGCTGCTGAGTCCTGCTGCTTGCTGCAGCTGGAACATGTTCCACCTTGTTCTATTACATTACCACCAGCTTTCTGTTTTCCAGTTCCTTCACTGCCTAACCTTGACTGTTATGGAACTTGCTCTGAACTCACAGATCTGCATGGATCTGTCTTCTGAATGCTGAGATTAAAGGTGTGGACCACCATGACAAAACCTAAACTTTTCATGGTTACTATACCTCAAGATCCAGACCAAGAATTTACGTCATCCCATGTCAATTTGACACACAATCATATCTCCTTATGTCCAAAAGAAAGCAATAACCAGGTCATAATAATATAACTACCCATTGTTCAACTGTAAACACATAAACAATAAGCTTAGGTGGGTGGGATCTTGCTGAAGCCACCACTTCTTTAGTCTGCTTATGTCCTTAAATGCAGGATTTAACTCCATTGCATTTCCTGGTGCCCTTTTACTCTTTGAACCACACATTTTGCATTTGTCCTTTCTAAGCTTGCTACATTTGATCAAAATGTTCTTCACAAGAGTAAACCAGAGGACAAACTCTATGCTGGGATTTTTTGATATTTCACTTGTCAATGCAATTAATAAAAATTTCTTTACCTTAACCTCAGATAGACTCTTCAGACAAGTGCAAGAAGAAGTCACATTCTTCACCAAAATATCACAAGAATAGTCTCTAAGCCGCATACTAAAATTCTTCTTCATTGAAATCTCTTGGGCCAGGTCTGCACAGTTCAAATCATCCTCAGCACCAATGTCTTCCATATTCGTACTGGGATGGTCCATTAAGCCCCACTTAAAGCATTATACTGCTCCCCAAATCCACATTCCTCCTAACAAAACCATTGTCAGGCCTACCACAGCACCCTAGTCCCTGGTTCCAACTTCTGTCTTAGTTAAGGTTTCCATTACTATGAAAAAAAAAAAAAACACCATAAACAAGGTAACTCCTATAAAGGACAGTATTTAATTGGGGCTGGCTTGTGAAATATGGCAGCATCCAGTCAGACATGGAGCTGGAGGAGCCTAAAGCTCCACATATTGATCCAAATATACCCAGGAAAAGACTGTCTTCCAGGCAATTAGAAAGAGGGTGTCAAAGCCTACCTGCACAGTGATATTATTTCCTCCAACAAGGTCATACCTACATCAACAAGGCCACACCTCCTAATAGTGCCACTCCCTGGGCCAAGCAAGTTGAAACCACTAGAGTGGGTATAGGACCATGTACTGAAACATGGGGAGTCTTTCATGCCCTACATTCCTGAAGAAATATGACTCTTCCTTCTCTGGCACTCATCAATTGCCAGAGAAGGCAATCCTGGATCCTTAGCTAGGAAAGGGGCTTTGTGACTACCTCCCCACTATCCCATTCTTAGATTTTATCCAATTGATTTTGTACAAGTCTTATACATGCTTCACCATACTGTGAGGTCATAACTGCAACTGCCCTGTTGTTTCTGTATATCACTGTTTATTTGTAGTCATCTACCACCTCTGGCTCTTTCTGCCTCCTCTTCTGTAACGATTCTTGAACCTTGGGGTAGGGAATACTATACAGACATTTCCCTCTGATTTAGAGACAGGCACTCAGCTGTCTCTTATTCTCTTCACACTGATTTCTGTTTTCATTGCCATCTACTGAAAAAAGAAGTTTATCTGATTAGGGCTAAGAGATGCAATTATGTATGGGTATAAGACATTAGATGTTTAATTTTTTTCTATTAGCAGAGAAATAGTCCCTAGGGTCTAATACCTCTATAACCATAGATACTTTGATCAATGGTATCATATTATGGAAGAGTGTTTATTGTTATCAGAAAGTGTTGGTTACCACCAAAACATCTAGGTCACTATTACACCAATGGACATGTTTTCTCAGGCCTGTCCTTGTAGCTCATAGGATTCACAGATGGGTAAGACTGATGATTACTTTTTTCCTCTGATACCATGGATAGCATTTTCCATTACTATTAAAGCTAGCCAATAAGAGTTAAGCCTCCGGGTCACTATCAGTTCAGTTTCTCTACAACCAATGACTAAGATATTTGTTCCCTTCAGCAATAAGGTCTTACCATCAAGTTCAATCTAGAAGGTAAGCAAGATCAATGACAACAGGCTGTAATGTTTGGGGGTTCTATGGGAACTCACTAATAACTCCTAAAAGAGGCAATCCATTCCTAGCATGGGCTTTTTATTTGATAGTTTATGGTGTCTAGGAGGGACACTTCAGTGACTAGCGAGACTTCACTAAAACCTTATATATGTATAAATTTTCGGATGTGTCTTCAGTAGTAGGCTTCTAGTTGGCTTTCCAAAGGTCTTTAATTTTAGCTATCACTCTTCATACTTACCCTTCTACCCTGCCCCAGAATCCAGTAGGTAAGGAGTAAATATGTGTTATTTATGACAGTAATTCTGTAAAAGATTAAGCAAAGTATCACTGTAAACCATTGAATTAGGAAAACTGACCATAACTCCTAGAGTTTACTCTAACTTATGAGAAAATTCAAATGAGGTTATTTTGAAAGTAGAAAATAGAAACATTTTAAAGTTAATCATTGGTATATTTCTCAGGATCCCTGTAAAATAGTATTTTATAGTATTCCATTTTTTTCTATTAGTGGGTACTGATCCCAAGTCATGGCATTTTAGAGGGCAGTAATTCTACCACTGAAGTATGTCTCCAACCTCCAGTATTAATACAATTTTCTCAGTTTATTTAGAAAATATTGTCACATCATTCAAGTGCCTCTATATACCCATTTCCTATAATACTATCATGTTTTTGCTTGTGTTTGATACAACCAGACTTATATTTGAAAATAAAGTTTAGTGAATTTGTTTTATTCCATATGACCAACCTGTTCTACCCTTTAACTTTCTGTCATTTTTGTTCTGATACAAGTTCCCTGAATGTTGTACGTAGTGAAATAACTATAAAAGTGGAATTTTAAAAGATGGATTCCAAAGGAATGCCAAACTTTTTAAAATTATATTTGTAAAAAGTACTTTAGAGTAACTGCAAGTGCCTATATATGCATACTTAGATAATAAGTATAAAATTAAATAATGTACTTGTAAGATTCACATATTTAAGTTATATAAGAGTGATGCATGCTGTTGATCAGAGAATTGGGGGGGGAGTGAATATGCTACATCATTATCCCTTTGCTTTGCATCATCCATAAGGTAGGAGCTTGTGAAGCAGTTCCCCCAAGAGACTATGTAGCTTATCTGCCAATCATCCATTCAGAAACTAGTCAGTGCCTAATAATCTAAGATTCTTCCTCCCCTGTCATGGAACTCTTTCAATCAAGAGACCTTAAAGACTGTGGTCCAACCTGTAGACATTTTTCCAGAACCTATCCTTCATCATTATCTGCAGACCAACTCTCAGGGTAATACGATACACCATATGGTAACTTCTCCCCCATTTTTCCCTGATTAAGTGGAAGGTACTATTTACTGTGTTACCTAGTTAAAGTTACCATGGTATAATAATACAGCTCAATCAGGAAAAGAAGATGAGAATTCAGTTTTGACACTAAGTCTTAGGAGAAATATTGGCAATAATCTTGGCTGTCTTGGTTTGGGTTCTCACAGAATTGAATTTCAAGATGCACGTTGTATACTTGATAGTGATACCAAAAGAACAGATGAGTCATAAAAAAATGGAACAGAGAAGAAAAGATTCCCAATGAATTGTATTAGCAAGCAAGGTACTGCTAAGGAGATCTGAAGCAGTGTTCTTTTGAGAAAGATGTGGGATAGTTTCAGAAGTATATTCACGAGGGGGTAACAACATTACAGTCTTAACCCCTGGTTCCTTTGGGGTCAACAACAGGCACTTAATGCTTGGCACTTCTATCCAGGGTAGCACTCCCAATCAGTCTCAGAAAGTTCATCTACCAGAACAGTCTGGAGCAATCTCGAGAGTAGTCCAGCAGGATCAGAGTAGGTAGACACAGTCTGCCATAAGGCTTAGCTAGACATGCCTGATTCTATTCTACGGACTCTAGCTCTAGAGAGAGCTCAGAAGTGGGAAGGAGCATGAGGAAGAGAAGCTGATTGGATTTAGACCTTTGCTGATACCATTTTCCTACTAAAATTATATATGAATAGTCAAAAAATGGATTGAGTTTGAGCATACAATAACAGAGAGATGAGTGAAATCTCTGTGCTCATGTGCTTCAGTCCCCTGAAGTAATCCAGATGGTTGAAAATTTTAGAAAAAAAAAAAGAAAACAGAGAAATAAAAGCAAGTACATAAGAAAATGGAATTCTATGAATCAATTAATCTCTATTCTTTGTTTAATTGTTGGATGTGTATTGTGGACCTGTCCCGATATGAGGAACAAATCTGTGCTCAAAAAATGATGCCCAACTCTTTGACGTTAACATAGAATTAATAACTCCTACAAAGATCCCCTATTCTTTTTTTTTAATTTATTTACATTGCAAGTGTTATCCCCTTACCCCGGTTTCCCCCCTCACAGAAACACCCTATCCCATTCCCCCTTCCCCTGCTTCTATGAGGGTGTTCCTCCACCCACCCACCCACTCCTGCCTCCCTTCCGCCCTTGATTCCCCTACACTGGGGTATCTATTGATCCTTCGTAGGACCAAGGGACCTTGTCGTTGATGCCTGGCAAGGCCATCCTTTGCTACAAATTCAGCCAGAGCCATGTGTATTCCTTGCTTGGTGGCTTAGTCCCTGGGAGCTCGGCGGGGGGAAGGGGGGTCTGGGTTGGTTGATATTGTTCTCCTTCCTGTGGGGTTGCAAACCCCTTCAGCTCCTACAGTCCTTTCTCTAACTCCTTCATTGGGGACCCCGCCCTCAGTGCAATGGTTGGCTGTGAGCATCCAACTCTGTATTTGTAAGGCTCTGGCAGGGCCTCTCAGGAGGCAGCTCTATCAGACTCCTTTCAGTAAGCCTTTCTTAGCATCCACAATAGTGTTGGAGTTTGGGGACTGTATCTGGGATGAATCCCCAGAAGGGGATATATCTGGATGGCCTTTCCTTCAGTCTCTGCTCTGTACTTTGTCCCCATATTGGCTCCCATGAGTATTTTGTTCCCCTTTCTAAGGTCTGAAGCACCCACACTTTGGTCTTCCTTCTTGAGCTTCATGTGCTCTGTGAGTTGTATCTTGAGTATCTGGAGTTTGGGGGATGATATCCACTTATCAGTGAGTGCATACCAAGTGTGTTCTTTTGTGATTGGGTTACCTCACTCAGGATGATATTTTCTAGGTTCACCCATTTCCCTAAGAATTTTACGAATTTGTCATTTTTAATAGCAGACTGGTACTCCATTGTGTAAATGTACCACATTTTCTGTATTCATCTGTTGAAGGACATCTGAAAATCCCCTATTCTTAGTGCATTCTCCAAACATCATTTTGCAGAGATGCACTTATAACTTACAATGTGAAATTCTGAAATACCAGTAGCCAGCTTTTGATTAGCATAACAGACACCTGAGATCATCCAACAGGGTGGGTTATGAGTTAGTTTTTGACTTAAAGTTTTGGTTACAAGCCTAGCCTGTAACAGCTGAGCCATCTCTCCAGCCCAAGTTTTTGAAAATTCTAGAAAATCTCTTGTTATGAATAGCCTCTCCACTTGCCTTTTAAGTCTCTGACTGAAACATCAGGGGACCTGAGTTAATACATTTGTGAATGTGGACACAGATTTTATGGACTGTTGTTGAAATAAGACAACTGAGAAATAACCCACTGCTCAAAGATAACTATAAAAGCCCTGTCATTCTTATAGGGGTGGAGGCGTCTTGGTCCAATCACAATAGCCTTTAATTATCTGACAAAATTACACTGAAGTGTAAATAAATCACATCTATTGTCTCACATTTGTAAGTGAACTTTTTTTTCTTAACTGGAAAACCAATTTTATGCGCTTATAATTTACAACATGAAATTCTGAAATACCAGTAGCCAGCTTTCGATTAGCATAACAGATACCTGAGATCATCAACTTAGTAAGAGAAAAGGTTTCTTGTTCATTTGTTTGTTTGTTTTGTTTTTCAATAGTCTCGGTAGCTTCAGTCCCTCATCAGTGGCATCACTGCCTTTGAATCTGTAGCAAAGCAATCCATCATTTCTGGAATATATGGTAGAGGAAGGCTATTCACCAATTTGAAAAGTGAAGGAAACTGTCAGGGTCTCATAGTTCCCTTTAAGAAGTACGCTCTCTCTCTCTCTCTCTCTCTCTCTCTCTCTCTCTCTCTCTCTCTCTCTCTCTCTCTACATATATATATATATATATATATATATATATATATATATATATATACACACACACACATATATAAAATAACTGTTGTCTTTGGTACTGGGGGGATGGGTCCAGGAAGTAAAACATCCTCTGAGAATACCCAAAAGCAATAGTAAATAACATGCTGTTGTTAACTATACATGCCATGTTGTACAATAGATTCTTTATGTCAATGTGCTACCTCACAGATTCCCAACTCTATTCACACTGAGAGCTGTAGCTGTATCTCATGCCTGAGGCTGAGCCAGATTTGCTTTTTAATAATATCAAGAAGACCTGCAGTGTGACACCTTGCAAGATGGAGAAAGTTAAGGTCAGGAAAAGGAGGTCAAGGATACTGAAGCAACCAAATCATAGGCAACCAAAATTAAGAGCAGATTTTCCTTTGTTTACATTGCCAAAGGGGAAAAATTAACTTGATGGAAAGGGTAATTAAGCATTTCTTTTCCATCATGGTCCATCTCAACTTTGTATCCAGCTGTTCTGTTCTGCGTTGTGATAGTTCTTAGTCCAGATGCTCAGTTAAGGAAGGAGACAATGGCTCTGGTGCCATGCTACAGAGCTTGCCACCATTAACCCTTATTTTATTAGTAAACAAGGAAGATGAAGGCAGCCCTCGAATGGCAGGAGAGAAGTATTATCTGACCAATATGTTTTAGTTAAACCCACAGAATAGCATTGTAAATTAACTTCAAAAAATTTTGAAACACTCTTCATTTCAATGTGCAGAACCTGATACTTTGTAAGGTGAATGGATTGTCATAGAATTATAAAAGTTATAGTTCTAAGTCCAGAGTCATAGTCTTCTGTTAGTATTTATCCATCAAAATGATTGATTTTTCTAACATGCTTAAATTTTCAATAACAGCCTACAGAATGATTTCTGTTCCAATAAGGGGATGCTCAAAACTATTTTTAAAAAACATTCCCTGGTATTTAGAATGTATTTTCTAATAGGAACTAAATTAGTTGTGCATGATAGTAGTTTTCTAACATACTTCAAAGGCTATTATACCCTGAATTCCAAATCTCTAGAAATTATTGGCCACCTTTTAATGGGAGTTAACGAGAGCATAATGAAGACAAACGAGTAGCCATAGCTCATTTAGACCTCCTGATACCTAGAGCCGTGTCCTGTTTGAGGATCTGGATATGCTTCAGGTAAATATAGTTCATCCTTGTATATCCAGCCTCACTGGAACCAGCCACTGTCCTCTCATCCATAGCTGAATGCTGGAGGAATGGATAGTTATGTGTGTCCTTCGAACATAAATAACTGTTTCCACATCCATGAAAACATAAACAGCCACTAGACCCTAGTTCACTGTGGACAAACACTCTGGTCATATGGAGGTCACATTTCCTTCTTCCTAATTGCTTCACATAACAAAAGAAAGTCCCCCCCCCCCCCCGTGAGCTGGGTAGGCTAAATGTTTGACTTGGTCAAGTCAACCCAATTTATAAAAATCAAAAACAAAACAAAACAAAAAACAAAATAAAAATCCAGCTGATTGTTTCTGTTACTTTTGCATCAAGCTCTAGTTCAGGGTACAGATTTATACATTTCTGATGTCCAACATTTATTTTGTAAAAACCTATTAAAGATTCTACACAAAAAATGATGGCCTGTCCTCAGTTTAATGATAGTTCAGGGCTTCTACTCTTGCTAGATGCCATTTGTAGACTTCTGCCTTGCGAGTGTCTTCAGAGACAGTTAATCATCTGTTGTCTTACACTGAAGTTCTGGGAAGGAAAATGTGCAGGTGCCAAGGGACAATTGCATCTCATGCATTGTTATTAGCGGTTGTCACTGTGTAATACAGATGGACTTTTTAACATATTTCCAAAGCTGTTTACATTCTTAGCTGTGGTCCCTCTCTGGGGCCATTTTTTTTTCTAATGCTGTCAAAAGTAGCATTTAGTGTGATGCCTTGCAATGTTATCTTGGCATAAAACATTTTGGTTTTAGTTCTGTTTCTTTTTTACATCCCCCACCCCCACCCAATTGGGTCTTCTGCACTTACTAAATACATCTTTCTTTTAAAAACATAGTCCTGAAAATCATTTAGAGACCCACAGCATCATGAACTTTAGTATATGAATGTTTGTAGCTATGTTTTTAATCCTTCTGGTGTCATACATCTCTATGAGAGTGTAATAGACACTTTCTCATTTGAAAAAAAGATGAACATATGAACATATACATGTTCTTTAGTGTATCATTTTGTGAGTATCTATGCTTTCTAGAGTAGATCCAGGGATCTCCAGGCTAAGAATATTTGTACTGAAACAATCTCATGGTAAAAGCAAGTATTTGCGTGGATTTATAGTTCAGATAATTTTAGGAAAATTCAAAAGTATAAAAATGTATCATTTGTCATTATAGCTTTTTTTTCTTTTCTAAGTTTTTTTTATTTACATTCCAAATCATTTCCCCTTTCCCGTTTCCTCCCTCCCTGAAAGTCCCATAAGCCCCCTTTCCTCCCATTTTTCCCCATCCAACCCCCTCTCGTTTCTCTGTCCTGGCGTTCCCCTACATCCAGTCTTTCCAGGACCCAGGGTCTCTCCTTCCATCTTCTTGGAAATCTATTGCTATGCGGATTGTGTCTAGGGTATTCCGAGCTTCTGGGTTAATATCCCCTTATCAGTGACTGCATACCATGTGTCATCATAGCTTTAACCCATCCAAGTTTATTTCTCATAGAAGTGTGCAATGGTATTTAATGACTATTTCTTAAATTTCCCCTGCTTTATGGAATTTCTCATTTCACTTTAATCAATTTTAAATATTCTTTTAAATCTTTTTCAAGTTTCTAAATGAGATTTTGAAAAAAAACTTATGGAAGTACTTTTTAAAATTCTTATTAATCTTAAAAGCACATCTATGTGTTTGAATATTTGATTTAATATTTGCATTTGAAGAAATTCTTAAATATGACATTGACCTTACAGATTTTGAAAGTCAGAATGTCTATATAAATTTAATTCCAGTTTCTGCTATTAGAAAAAAAAATGACTAAATCTGAGAATTGGGTGATAACTATTTTACATTTTTAACATTCCTGAATGATAATTTTTAGAATGAGGAAAAAATACAACTTCAATGTAGCAGAGGAGCTCAGCATATACAAGCCCATTTTCTAAGGTAATTTGTGGAACTTGCAGAGGGATAATCGACCCTTTCCTTACCATATGCAATGCTTCCTAGCCTGTTTAGATGGGTATCATAGATGGTCATAAGTAAAATAGCTTCTAAACAAAACCATTACACATCTTATAATTCAGGAGGTTGTAAAGTCCAAGATCAAGGCATTGGCTGAATCCCCGACAACTGATCTCCACCTTCTATCCACAAATAAGCCCTTTGTGCTATGTCCTCACATGAGGGAAGGGTGAGATGTGTCTCCTGATCCTCTTTTGTAAAGGCACCTAGTCTACCACCATGGCCAACTCCCCTGGTCAGGCCCTCTCCATCATGCCTTCTCTATATGGGTTAGAATTTTATCATATGAGTTTGGGGTGGGGATACAACATTAAGACCACAACAACTAGACAATAATCTCCCTCTCCCTACAAAGGATAATTTCATATACATATTAAAATGTGTCTTCTATGAGGCTGGAGAGATGGCTCAGTGGTTAAGAATACTGGCTCTTCCAGAGGTCCCAAGTTCAATTCCCAGCAACCACATGGTTTCCCACAACCATGTGTAATGAGATCTGATGTCCTCATCTGGTGTCCATGAAGATAGCATACTCATATATATAAAACAAGTAAATAAATATTTAAAATGTGTCTTCCATTTAAGCAGAAAAGCTGCACTATCCCTTAAAATCCTTAAACTTAAACTTAAAATCCCTTAGTATGATATAGTAGAGGCCATAATTTAAAACACATAGGATCCAGAAATGAACCCACACACCTATGGTCACTTGATCTTTGACAAAGGAGCTAAAACCACCCAGTAGAAAAAAAGATAGCCTTTTCAACAAATGGTGCTGGCTCAACTGGCGGCTAGCATGAAGAAGAATGCAAATCGATCCATTCTTGTCTCCTTGTTCTAAGTTCAAGTCCAAATGGATCCAGGACCTCCACATAAAACCAGACACACTGAAACTAACAGAAAAGAAACTGGGCACATGGGCACAGGGGAAATTTTCCTGAACAGAACACCAACAGCTTATGCTCTAAGATCAAGAACTGACAAATGGGACCTCATAAAGTTACAGAGTTCCTGTAAGACAAAGGACACTGTCAATAGGACAAAATGGCAACCAACAAATTGGGAAAAGATCTTTACCAACCCTACATCCGCCAGAGGGCTAATATCCAATATATACAAAGAACTCAAGAAGTTAGATTCCAGAGAGTCAAATAACCCTATGAAAAATGGGGTACAGAGGTAAACAAAGAATTTTCACTTGAGGAATATCATATGGCTGAGAAGCACCTAAAGAAATGTTCAACATCCTTAGTCATTAGGGAAATGCAAATCAAAACAACCCTGAGATTTCACTTACACCAGTCAGAATGGCTAAGATCAAAAACACAGGAGAAAACAGGTGCTGGCGAGGATGTGGAGAAAGAGGAACACTCCTCCATTCCTGGTGGGATTGCAAGCTGGTACAACCACTTTGGAAATCAGTCTGATGGTTCCTCAGAAAACTGGGCATGATACTATTGGAAGACCCCGTTATACCACTCCTGGACATATACTCAGAGGATTCCCCAGCATATAATAAGGACACATGTTCCACTATGTTTATAGGAGCCATATTTATAATAGCCAGAAGCTGAAAAGAACCCAGATGTCCCTCAACGGAGGAATGGATACAGAAAATGTGGTATATTTACACAATGGAATACTACTGAGCTATTAAAAACAATGAATTCATGAAATTCTTAGGCAAGTGGGTGGAACTGGAGAATGTCATCCTGTGTGAGGTGACCCAATGGAACATGCATGGTATGCACTCACTGATAAGTAGATATTAGCTCTGAAGCTCAGAATACCCAAGACACAATTCACATATCAAATGATGCCCAAGAAGAAGGAAGGAGTATCCCCTAGTCCTGGAAAGGCTCGATGTAGCAATGTAGGGGAATACCAGGACAGGGAAGTGGGAAGGGGTTGATTGGGGAACAGGAGCGGGGGAGAGGCCTTATGGGACTTTTGGGGAGAGGGGAACCAGGAAAGGGGAAATCATTTGAAATGTAAATAAAGAATATATCTAATAAAAAATAATAAAACACATGGGATCAACCCCAGTGTAGCTAGTTTGTGAGGCTGGAAATTCAAGCAGTGTTTTAGTAGAATGACTTCTGTAGAAACAGTCTTCCATAGCCCTCTGGGTATTGGTGACTCCTGTCTTGGGCATAGAGTTCTCATACTGTTTTAGGGAGATAAGTCTTACACCTGAGACAAAGTATACTTAATACTTGGTTATATTGATATGAAATTTTTATTATTGCATAAAATGTGCATTTGTGTACATACATACTTAGATATATTCAAATAACATATCTCTAAGTTTTATTTTCTTCCATGTATTTCATACTTAACATCAGAATATGCCTTAGAATTTATAACGTGCTGTACTTATTTGGTAGCATTAAATAATTTTGAAGTTAACGATTGGTTGTATCATGGAGCCGCTGAGATATGCTCTATAGATTATAAAAGACTGTGTATAATTTGTAAGCTCAGAAATTGCTCGAGTAATTTTAAATCACCTCTGTAAAGAAGTCAAAAATAAAGCAAAATATAATGTATTTTACTTTATACGATGCATAAACAAAGATCCATGGCTGTGTCTCAATATAGATTTATTTAGGGCCATTGAAATTGGAATTTTACATACTTTTTTTAAAGTATCATAATATACCGTTATCTTGTTTTCAACCATAAAAATCATCCATAGCACAAGGGCATTCCAAAATAGGTGATGCTCTGCCTTGGCCCTCAGGCTATAGTTTTGTAACCTCTGACTTAGAAGAAGATACACTATAGCTTTGTGTCTTAGCCCAGGCCTATGATCCTAGCACCAATGTGGCTGAGGCAGGAGGCTTGACAGTTCAGACCTGTCTAAATTACAAAGAAGAAGCCTGTTTTAAAACAAATCAAAACCAAAAAAAAAAAAAATAGAAAATAAACGCAATCTTAGCACCACTTTTAAAAATTCCTTTTTGGCTTTGGGCCAGGGCATTACTTATGATCAAGGCTGGTCTGGAACTCACCTATAATCCCTTCCTCTTTTCCCAGGTTGCAGAGTACTGGATTTTTGAGCCTTAGGCACCACACCTTGCTTATAAAGTCCTCTATGGAAGCCGTTAACTGACCCATGTCGGACATCAGAGGGAGGGGTCCTGGTAGAAGCAATTAATAGTAAAAGTCGGTTTGCTGTTATAGGCTTCTTCCACCCAACCGCAATTGCCCACCAATGAGACTAAGGACTGCAGTGGGCGCTAAGGACACAGATATGCAGGCTATAAATGGACTTTAGCTAGCCAGTGCATTTGTTTTACAAGGATCATAGCATCAAAAGCACCCAGCAGTGCACAGTTGTAGAGACAAATGAATGTCTCACAGTGCAGATCTGGAAAAATGCTGGATTCCCTGGGTCAGACTCCTGTCAATCCTAACCTTCACTTTGTTCTCAAACTTTCATAATTGTGACTCACTCACTATTAAATGTGGTAAATAATATGGGAAAAAAGAACACACACACAGGCGGGCACGGTAGATAGGTGAGGGCTACGGAAATGGGTAGAGTGTCATGACTAAGTTCTCAAATGCTTTCCACCTACTTTATATAAATCATTCTATTATAACCTTATGAACTCAAAACACACAATCTAATCATCTAAAATACATTCCTTATCTGGGTGTGGAGGTATCCCTGTAATCTCAGTCCTCAGAAGGAAGAGGCAGAGGGATTATAGGTTCCAGCCCAGCCTGGGTTCCACAGCAAAAATTGAACTAAATAAACACCAAGAAAAAAACAAATGAACAAACTAATAGACATTTGAGAGTAATATTTGGTACAATATGTGTTTACTGTTCTGTATAAATTAACAAACTTGAAATATACATGAATCTTGGTTAGTGTTAATGCTGAAAGAAAGGAGAGTTGTGTGAAACTACTTGTTATAATTTATCCTATAAACTAGAAAACTAAAACACTTTCTTATGCTGACACAAATTCTTTTAACCATTTGTTATTCTTGGTGTTAATGTGAAAAAAGGCATTTGAAGGCTTTCTCTTCAATCTCCTTTTCAGTGTTAGCACCAACATTAAAAAGCATATTTTAACTGGAGTTGGTTTTGCTGTTTTTTGACATGCAAGAGATAACAGTTTCAGGAAATGTGTCTGTGCTCAATTTTGCATCCAATTCCTGACTTCTAAACTTATTGTCAGGCTCAGAAAGAACGGAGAAGCAGTGCAGAGGATTAAGCACTTGCCCTGGGGGGGAATTATTTGCAGTTAATTAAAGCTGCACACTCCGGTGTATACTTGATTCATTGGTTATTAAAGCTGAATCATATGGTAACTACCCAGGTTTCTTACTTGTCCATCAAATGTTGCTTGTGGCAGGCAGAAGAAACACACTTCTCATAATAATCGAAACCCATGACGTTTGAAGCTATCCTCTAATTTTGAGAAACAGGGGAAGGTGGAAGAGAGGAAGACAGGGAAGGGGAGCAAACAAACAAACAAACAAACAAAACTTTATTTTAGCTTCTGTCTGACTTTGCTGTGTCAAAGCCTTAGAACTCAGCCAACAGGCACAAACCCAGAGAAACAATGCATAGGAATTACTTGAGGTTTGATGGCTTCAGTTTTCTTCTAGCTGCATGTTGACAAGGTCAGCTAGGGTTATGTAAGGATCTTGAATTTTGTCCCTTTGGGCTGTGTAAGAAAAGCATACTGACTATAAGTTTCATGAAGACAAACATCTATTCCCTGTTGGGTCCCCAAGGATAGAACAGTATCTGCCATGTAGTTAGGCCTCAACAGGTACTTGTAAAAGGAGTGAAAGGCCTACTTCTGTATAGCTGCTCAACTATTGATATGTGAGCAATGCCTTTTTTCAAGAACCTCCAGAGAGGGCTCAACATCTGTCCTTCTTGATTCACACGAGTTGTTTATGACAGAATCTTTTGAACAATGTTGTTCTATAAGCTGTAACATTACAATTGGGCACATAGAGGCTGGCAAGAAGACTTACCGGGAAAAGGGGCCTAGCACCAGCCCTAATTACCTGAGTTTGATACCTGAGACCTATAGAGCAGAAGGAGAGAAAAAATTAGCACAAGTTGTCCATTTATTTCTGCATACAAGCTAGGGTGTTCTCTCGGTATGTACACACACACACACACACACACACACGCAGGCATGCACGCACGCACGCACACGCACACGCACGCACACATACACGTAAAATAGAATAAATAATATTTTTAAGTGGATAGGTATTGACTGGATATTTCAAAGGGGACTTGAGGGTGAGAATCACTTTGTACAAAACAAAAACTCTGCATTCCCACCTTGCCCTGGTCAACTGTTTTGAGACCTTGGGAGGACCTTGCTTGTGATTAGATTTCCAAGATTCAATATCTGACTTTTCTGGGGACTTGGCACTCACATATGTGTGCAACTAGAATACTGGTACCATTGAAACCATTTAAAATTAGTTATTCCTTTAACCCTCTCTAGCTTGCCTGCCTTTCATGGCTACATTTCTGAGATTTTCGCTGGTACATAAAACCTGCTGTGTGCTATCTTCTCTGCAGTAAAGATACCTCCATTACTTTTCTCTGCTTCTTGAAGTTTTGTACCACTTTCTTAGGCAGTATTTTAAGAAAACAGTCTTTGATGGTGATGATATTTGTGTTTTAATGGTTACAGTCTGAAATAATAAAGCATATTGTCTTAAATATAAATTCACTTGGCTAGCAATAAAAGAAGCTCCTTTTTTCACTTGAAAATGATGATTAAAGGCACCGTTTGGTTTTGTTTATTTGTTAGCAGATTCTGCAAAGGATGACAATACCATAAAAGACAGTGACATGACCAACCATTCTGTGTGTGACCAAGAACTTCCCAATGGTAAGTTGTGTGGTCTTTTTTTTTCCAAGCATTTTTTTCCTACTAAGGAGTATTAGCTATTAACAGTCAAGTGTGGATTGTAGATTCTTCTAGAAGAGTAGAATTCTGATGCTATTTTCTTACACTTGCATCTTAGTGCAATATTGTTGCTGTCCTCATTCATGTCACTCATTATTTTTGAACCAGGCCAGTGTCATTCACGTTGCTTAATGTTACCTGCCTGGATTCTATAAGCAATAATTTTGGAACCAATGAAATGAATATACAATAAAAATGAGAATAAATATGAGACATATGGAGAATAAGCCCAGGAAACTAAATCTCCATATCCATATCCTTGGAATACCAAGAAGAGCCTAAAGAAATAAAGCAATCTGTAGAAAAATAATTGACAGGGGGAAAAAAAGATGTTTTCCTAAGGCAAACCAGTGTCTATGCCCAGAACGTAAGATACATTAAAATACATTAACATCAAATACATTATATTTATATGCAAAGGTAATGAAAACTCAAATAAGAACAGATACCTCCACAGTCTCATGTAATTTCTAAAGATTGGTAGCTAAGAAAGGCTTGTAAAGTATACAAGAAAGACAAAAGCAGTACAAGCAATATTACTAGAATCACACTGGCCTTGGTCTGCTCCCAGCCCCAACTGCTGGGAAAAACCAGAGTGGCTGAGCTGTTTAGGATTCCGTTTCTGCACCTCATAAAGCTATTCTCAAGTAATAGCTTCTTGGGAATTCAAAGACTTAGCAAAAGTGCCATCAAGGCATGTCTTTGAAGAACTGAACCAAAGGCTTGTTTGCAGTTGTTTAGATCTTAAAATCTAAATGTAGAAAGGGAAAAAAAAATCATACCAAGGAAGGCACAACAGGAAGGCTGAGTGGTAAAGTGCAGGTTAAACACACAAAAACTGTTAAAATAATCAATTTTTAGTGTCAAACTAGTATAACCAATTATCTTTTTGACTTCAAAAATATATAGTGTTTAAAAGTGGCAAAGATTATTTCTACTCCTACCAATTAAAGTCAAAATAACTTATGTCATTTGTCTCATTAGTATCATATATATATGATACTAATACATATACTGTATTAGTTGGTTATATTATGTTTCATGTAATCCTGTTGTTATTACATATGAGCTACATATATAATATAAATATTAACAATAGATAGATAGATAGTAGATAGATAGATAGATAGATAGATAGATAGTAGATAGATAGATAGATAGATAGATAAATGGATAGATATAGAGTTCATATGTATATACATACACATGAGTATAAAAAAGAAGCTGTTTATAGTATTAAAGAGTTAAAAGGACAATAAAGAATTGCCTGGCTAGGTCCAGGAGAAGGTGACTCTTTGGATAGTGAGCCCAAAATTAAAACTGCCTTTACTTAGGTAATTTACTGTTTCAGCAAAAAAAAAAAAAAAAAAAAGTCTGAAATCATGTTACTAAAAAGACAGAGGGACTCGTACAGTCTTCAAGGGTTGTGAGTAGAAAGCCCAAAGACAAACACTAGCAGGACCGTGAGCCAACTAAGGGTCTGCTTTCTAAACCGTGCTACTCACTTTCAAATTACCTCCATCCCCAAAGTAAATTAATCTCAGCACAACTTCCCAGGTCTCCCAAGCATCTGAGAAAATGAGGTAATAACAAGAGCAAAGAGAGGACCTTATCCACTTCAAACAACTTTTATAAATAATTACTGAAATACAATATCAAATACTTGCATGCAAAAAAGGTTCAACCAAACACATAAAAAGAAGCAAGGTAGCCAGGACGCAGAAACAAGAGAAGTCAACCTACAAGAGCTGAACATATTGCTGATAAGAACGAAGTATAAAACAATGACACTGAGGGTTAGAGAGATGGCTCAGTGGTTAAAAGAACTGGCTGCTCTTTCAGAGGACCTGGGTTCAAATTCCCAGTATCCACAAGGCATCTCACAGCTGTCTGTAACTTTAATTCCAAGGGATCTGACACCCTCACATGGTGTTAGATATATTGTGCAGAACATAACATGCAAGCAAAATACCAACGCACATAAAAATAAATAAAGCATTTTTTAAAAAGGTGCTGACACTGTATACTCATAAAGTAATAAAGGCAAGATTGGAATTTCTAGCTGAGAATAGTTATTGAAGAAGACAAAGATAAGAAAGTAAAAGCAAGCTGGAAGCAAAACATGTGCTAACTCAAATTAACTCAATGAATGCAATCATGTTCTAACAGTATATTAGACATGTGGAAGATAGTTTGTGAATCACAGGTTTGATATGAGAAATCTATCCAAATTAAAAATAGTAAAGAGAAAATAATATCACAAACACTAAAGTATGGGGAAGTTATTTATTACATAGTGCTAAAGTATATCATGAATTGGAGTACAAATTGATCAGCACCATTATTTGAATGAATTATGTGAGCAACTTTCTATATAGATAAAAGATATTGTGGACCAAATTTCATCAACAGTTTTGAACTCCAAGCAGAACAAATGAAAGTAAATCCATAACTAGGCCCATCACAGTGAAACTGCTGAAATGGTCAAGTTTCTTCAAATCGTATGTGCTTCAAGCGGAATAAATAGAAATAAATCTACAGTGAGTCCAATCACAACAAAACTGCTGAGTTCCAAAGGTAAAAAGAACATCTAAAAAGTAGAAATGGCTAAAAAGTAGTCATCAAGTAAACACTTTCCCAATAGATGAGTTTCCAGTAGATACAGTGGAAATGCAAAAAGAGAATGCAACCAAGAAATAGTGAGCGAGGAACTGGAAAACCCTGTAGGAAAAGCATGTCTCAAGAATATGGACTAATTAAGGCTATTTTACAGGGGACAAAAAGAGGGTCTGCAGGGATAGAAAATACTGGTTCCAGGTAGAAAATTAGAGATCCATGAAAAAATTAAGAGGAAGGTAAATTAAATATAAGCATTGTTTATTCTCTTGGAAATCAGGAGTAGTGTATCCTTCCATTAGTTTTTTTCCTGTTGTCACAGAGAGTAAAGGTGCTAGTAAATAAGTCTCAGTGGCCTTCAAAAGTCAGAAAAGGGAGTGAGCCCTGTGTCAGATGATTGCCTGAAGGGTTTCCAGGCCATGGCCCAGAAACAAAGGGTTCAGGCAGAGGTTCAATGGGCTCCTTGCATAGTGGACACAGAATTGAAAATCATGAAAGCTAAAGTATGTGGAATTGCTGGTCAGCGTCATGGAAGAATGGCGCCTCTGCAGACTGAGACCAGTTGAGCATGTGTCAAGGACAATTGCCCAAGCTCAGGTAAAAGATGCTAAAGGATTGATGGTGTTGATTGAACTTCAGTGATTGGGGTGGAGTTATTGACTGGGAGGGAGAATGTCAGGACTTCTAAACTGGATAGTTCTAGAAATATGTAGCTTTCATGTGTGTTTTAGAGATTACCTTGAGTTATATATAGCATTGGTTTTTGTTGTCATTGTTATTGTTGTCTTTGCTTTTCTATACATTTGCTGCAATATTTTTATTGAATATAATCTTCATGTACATTTGAAATGCTAAAACCTTTCCTGGTTTCCCCCCTCACCGAAAATCCCCAACCCCTCCTCCCACTCCCTGCCTCCAAGTATATGCCCCGTGACTGACCCACTCCCACCTCCCCCACCTCTCAATTTCCCTTTGTTGGGGCATCTATTGAACCTTCACCGGACCAAGGACCACTCCTCCCACTGAGGCCTGGCAAGGCATTCCTCTGCCACATTTTTGGCTGGAGCCATGTGTACCCCTTGGTTGATGATTTAGTCCCTGGGAGTCTTGGGGCATCTGGGTGGCTGACATCATTGTTCTTTCCATGTAAACCCCTTCAGCTCCTCTGAACCGCCCTCCAACTCCTCCACTGAGGACCCCACGCCCAGTCCAATGGTTGGCTGGTAGCATCTGCCTCTGTTTTGTGTAAGGTTCTGACAGGGCCCCTCCAGAGACAACCATGACATGCTCCTTTTGGTATGCACTTCTTGTTGTCCATAGTAGTGTCAGGGTTTGGTGACTGTTTATAAGATGAGTCCCCAGGTAGGGCAGTCTCTGGGTGGCCTTTCCTTCAGTCTCTGCTCCACACTTTGTCTTCATTATTGCTCCTGTGAGTATTTTGTTCCCTTTCTCAGAGGAACCAAAGCACCCCCACTTCAGTCCTCCTCCTTGAGCTTTCTGTGGTCTGTGAATTGTAACTTGTTTAATTTAAGCTTTTGGGCTAACATCCACTTATCAGTGAGTGCATACCATGTGTGTTCTTTTGTGATTGGGTTACCTCACTCAGGATGACACTTTTGAGTTCTATCCATTTGCCTAAGAATTTCATGAGTTCATTGTTTTTAATAGCTGAATAGTACTCCATTGTATATATATATACCACAATTTCTGTATCCATTCTTCTGTTGAAGGACATCTGGGTTCTTTCCAGCTTCTGACTGTTAAATAAGGCTGCTATGAACATAATGGAACATGTATCCTTATTACATGTTGGAGCAACTTCTGGATATATGCCCAGGAGTGGTATAGCTGGGTCCTCAGGTAGTACTATGTCTAATTTTCTGAGGAACAGCCAAACTGATTTCCCAAGTGGTTTTACCAGCTTGCAATCCCACCAACAATGGAGAAGTGTTCCCCTTTCCCCACATCTTCTCCAGCATCTGCTGTCACCTGAGTTTTTCATCTTAGCCATTCTGACCAGTGTGAGGTAGAATCTCAGGGTTATTTTGATTTGCATTTCCCTGATAACTAAAGATGCTGAACATTTCTTTAGGTGCTTCAGAGTGAGTTTCCTCAATTTAGAATTTTAAAAACTGGTTAAATGAGGGGCTGGAGAGATAAATCAGCAGTTAAGAGCACTGACTGCTCTTCTGAAGGTCCTGAGTTCAAATCCCAGCAAACACATGGTGGCTCACAACCATCTGTAACAAGATCTGATGCCCTCTTCTGGAGTGTCTGAAGACAGCTACAATGTACTTACATATAATAAATAAATAAATCCTTTTAAAAAACTGATTAAATGAAGAAAGGAGAAAGGAAGGAAGGAAGGAAGGAAGGAAAGGAGGGAGGGAGGATGCAAAAGAATGAATTGTCTATTTTGTCTTTTGATCATGTGGTACTCATAACTTAGGTGATTCTAGAACACACAATGTAACCTAAGTTAACCTCTTATTTGTGGCCATTTTCCTTCCCCAGCCTTCCAATGTTGGCATTATAAGCATTAACCACCATGAATTATTAATGGTGGACTACCAATACCCAAAATAAAAGTTCTATGTTATGATTCTAAGAATATAAATTCCATTTAAGAATATTCTTGAAAATTCCTACTAATTGTGATGGTGTGTACCTGTATTAATTGTAGTGGTAGATATCTGTAGTCTTTTTACTGAGGATGTGAAGACCTGAAGATTACAAGTTCAGACTGGGCAATAGAACAAGCCTCTATCTCAAAATACACACCCAAACCAAATTGTACAATAATCACAAATAGAATTAAAAGAAGGCATCTTACTTTCTTGATTTTTTCAAACTCATTCTGAACACTAATGTATATTCAATAATCAATATAATAATAAATGTTATTAACATTGTAATGAATGAATACTGTGCCAAATGAGGAGACTGAAATACAAACAAGTAGGCATGGATGTGCAAACATATAACTAGGTTATTTTATCAAGTCTGAGCATCGAAATGATTTAGTTAAATTCAATAAAATTGTTACGGTTTAAAAGGATAGAGTCAGGAAAAGGAAAGGTACATTTGGGAAATAAACATCAAACAAGAACAAGAAAGACAGATTTGAAACCTATCTAGTCAAAAGCCTCAAAGAAGAGTTAGTCACTTTATAGCAATGAAAATTTGAGTCCCTCATTGAATATAACAGTGATGGGTCTTAATGTGTCAGAAGGCAAGGCAAGTCACAATACAAATCAAAACCTATTGGAAGTACAGCAGGGAATTTATAGATATAATACGGTCAGCGATGATGGAACAAATAGACTAAGAATAACGTACAATGATTTTAGAATGGGATTAACAGTGTAGTCCTGCTGCAGGAGATGACAGGTAGGTCAATAAAACAGACTAACGAGTCTAGAAGTAGGACCAAGTACATATGCTGGCTGGCACTTAAAAGACAGATGGCTCAGTAAGTGACCTTAAGACAACTAGTTGGATATCTGGAGGTGGGAAGAGGAGGGACGTAAACTCCAGCAGGAGCAAAGATGAAATATAAAAGTGATATAAAGTATTAGAATAAAAGAAACAAAAGTTACTCAACACTAAAAAGGATGAGCTATCAAGACATAAGAAAAGAGGAAACTTAAATGCATATTATTAGGTGAAAGAGGGCAACTGGGAAAGATTATTGGCCAAATGAATCCAGTAATATGACATTCAGGCAGAAGCACAAAGACTGTAAAGATGAGTGGATGCTAGGAGCAGGGTGGGTGGGGCAAAGATGACTGAGAAGGAGAGAGAGGAATCCAAGGACACTGAAAATACCCTCAATGACATTATGGTAGCATCTGTTACCATGCATTAAGCCCACCTGGTGTAACGTGTAACACCCAAATGAACCCTAGTGTGAGAAAGTACTGTGCTAAAACCAGTGTAAGTTCTACAGTTGTAGCAAATAAACCAAAACCACTCATGCTGTGAATGCAGATCCTTGGGGAAGCGAGGAAGCTTCCATCAGGAGAAGGGAGCATATGGTATATTTCTATACCTTGCCTTTAATTTTGCTTTGAATCTAAAGCATCTCTAAAATATAACCTTAAAATATCTTTGGTTTTCACATGCAAAATTTTATGTGAATGATAAAGACATATTGGATGAATTTGGAATGTATGGATGTATGCTCATGTCTGCATATGTCAGAAAGAAAGGTGAATAACTATGTCTGATTATATAAATTTGATAAATTTGATGTGATATCTACTCTAAACCTAGTCTCATCTGAATGATAAATATGTAATGTTCTTAATTTAGAAAAAAAATCTCGCATACCAAAAAGAAAAACAAAAAGTCAAGAACAACAAAAAATAGTAGCCCAACAGGAAAATGAGAGAGACTCAGTTACTCAACCCTAGTTAATGAGATATGAAAAATAGATGCCCTGCTTTCTTTAAGAAAAAAAAAAGAACATAAAATGGGAATATTCTACCTTCTCTTTTTAAATAATTGAAAACATATGAAATTGGTTGAAAAAGTTTTTGAACAGACTCACTCACTATTAAAGAAAGGTCATCAATTTACCACCAATAGTTTTGATATAACCTATTTAAAACATATAGAGATGTTTATTCATAAATTACCCATTACAATATTAATAGCATTTAATAGAACAGGCAAAAACATTTAAAACACCCCAAAAGTGAATCCATCACAACATGGAATATTATATACCTTTCAACATAACATTTTGAAAAGGTGGATGATTTTAGAAAATATGAAATAAGATCAAGAAATAAAGGATAAATTCATTTTATCCTTTATTTTATCCATTTACCACAAGATGTATTTACAAAGCTACACATGTGCACATACACAGATAAACCAGTATATGCCTATGCATTGCATATTTGTTTATACGTGTGTATACACACACACACACACACACACACACGAAAGCTATCAATTCACAATTGTAAAAGTGATCATCCCTGTATTGTAAAACATGTACAATTCTCAATACATACAGGCATTGTATCCACAGTGAAATTGTAGCTGTTGTAACTACAAGGAAAATTATTTTACAAGTGATTTATTAGAAGAGTCAATTTTATGGGCCCTAGAAGAATACCAAGGATCTTTAGGAGATAATAAAATATATGTTAGTATAGTTTCATCTTTAGCTTTTAATCTGGGGCATTTAGACATGGCAAAGACTCAATGTTAAATATTAGCAGCATTTTCAAATTGAACAAAAAGACATGATTTTGTTAAGACAAATGTCAAAGAAACAAAGTCTCTATTCCTAGAAAAATCTGAGCATCTAATAGCCTGCAAACCATACAGCTGTATTGTCACCTTGGTCCCCAAATAGTCCATTTACACAGTGAGTTTAGGTTTAGCCCCTAGAAATACTTCAAATCCAGATTGATGTCCCCAGACCAATTTTTATTCAAATTAATCAAAGCTAAAGCATTAGCTTGAGCCAGACTTAATTATCAGGGCTTCAGAAAACAATCATGTGATCCATTTCTGAAGAAAAGTGAATGGAGTTGTGGATTATCTGTTCTAACGCCTCTCCCCTTAGTATGGATGGTTGAGTTTGCTGTATGAAAAATATATACATAAACTATGAAATCCTTTGCGTTCTTTTGTCTCCGCTGCCAGGAGGATTAGGTCAGAGGGCTCTGGAGATTCTACTACACTGAATTTAAGGCAAACAAAGCTGGCCCCATGGGGCCAAGAAAGCAGGAAGAAACGTTGGGCCTGAGTGGCTGAGAACACAGCAGTCTCTCTTCAACACCCGGGCCAGGTGCAGGGTGCAGGAGCTCACACACATTCTTGCCTTTAGAATGGCCGATCCTGGCGGGCTCTGGATTGAGCAAACGGGATCATTCTTAAATTTCAAAGCTGGAGACTTTATGTCACCTTCAATTTTCACACCGCATTTCAGTGGGGAGAAATAAGAAAACAAAAGAAAGAGTAGATTTCTATTCAGGAAATGACTGCCAAAATGTACTGCGCACTCAGGTGAAACTGCTCAAGAGCAGAGACAAATGAAGAGGGCAGGGAAGAAAAATATTCCCTCCGAAGCACTGGAATGACCGTTCAGGTTGTCAATGAAGGTCAGGCCTTATAGTCCAGGCAATCCTGCTGTTCGCCCAGAGCTACCCATCCCTCCCCGCCCCCCACCCTCATCCACACTCCAGACTTCTCAGCAGTCCTGGCTGGGGAACAGTGATCGTCCCTGTACTGAAGCCAGTGCGGCACAGAGACCCTCAGCAGATGTAGTGACTCTGCTCCAAGAACTCCCTACTCTTTCCCACACCATTGAACAGAGATACTGAGGCCGCATTTAATGACTTAAAGGACCCAGGAAGGACCAGGTGTGATGAGTACATTTGATGGTCATGTTCCCATGTCCACAGAGATAGAGAATGCTGCCCCCTCCATTAGCAGTGAAGGGTGTCTGTCTGTCGGCATCATTCACTAGATTGACTGGGCACCATCAGAACTTCAGACAGGAGCCTAAATGATTGTCTATCACCACAACCATTTCTCATCCATAAATGATGAACCTGGGACCTAGATAGATTGAAGTCTAACATCCTGTTTAGCCTTAGTCTAAAAGCAACGGTGTTTGAAACAATATGAAATGTGGAGCCCTGGGGAGCATAAGGTGCTTACTTTATTAAAGGATGGAAAGAAAGTAAGCTGTAGTCCCTGACAACTATCCTGCCTGAGAAGTGATGTAATGGAAGGTCAGTTAAGTAGACAGTTATTGTTGGTGCATTATGCTAAGTGAGGGCATGGAAAATGAGAATAAGATAAATTTTCTGTCTGTGCAACATGCACAGATCTAGTGAGAGAGGAAAATACAGATACAACTGCATTAAAGGAGTCTTTAACAGACAAGAAGAAAGAAGTCCAGTGAATGACAGCCTTATACAACACATAACTCCTACTTCAAGAGATATTTATTTAGGCACCAAATATGAGAGAATATGAGGATATGAGGGTATTTTCAAGTTCCATTCATTTGCCTGCAAAATTTATGCTGTATTTGGTTTTCATAGCTGAATAGTATTTCACTGTGTAGATGTACCACATTTTGTTTATCCATTTTTCAGTTGAGGAACATCTAGGTTGGTTTTAGATTCTGGCTATTATAAAGAAAGCTGCTATAAACATAGTTGAGCAAGTGTCTCTGTGGTATAGTGGGGTATCTTTTTGGTATATGCCCAGGAGTTGTATAACTGGGTCTTGGGGTAGAACTATTCCAAGTTTTCTGAGAAACCACTAAACCGATTTCCAAAGTGATTGTACAAGTTTGCACTCCCACCAGCAATGAAGAAGTGTTCCCCTTTCTCCACATCCTCACCAGCATGTTCTATCACTTGAGATTTTAATCTTAGTCATTCTGACAGACGTAAGATAGAGGAATCCCAGGGTGATTTTGACTTGCATTTCTCTGATGGCTAAGGCTGTTTTAGCATTTCTTTAAGTGTTTCTCATTTAATCAGTTAATCTCCATTTGAGATTTCTCTATTGAGAATTCTCTGTTCAGTTCTGTACCTCATTTTTGGGGGAGGTTATTTGGCTTGTTGCTGTCTAATTTCTTGAGTTTCTATAGAGGTCTGTTAGGCCTATGTGATTTATAACCTCTGTTACTTCCATTACGTCTTTGTTTAGTTTTTGTCTGGATGACCTGTTGATTAGTGAGAGTGGGGTGTTGAAGACTCCCACTATTAATGTGTGGGGTTCAATGTGTGATTTAAGCTTTAGCAATGCTTCTTTTACAAATGTGGGTGCTCTTGTGTTTGGGGTATAGATGTTCAGAATTGAGTTATCATCTTGGTAGATTTTTCCCTTGATGAGAATAAAGTATTCTTCCCTCTTTCTTTTGATTGATTTTGATTGAAATCTGTTTTATTAGATATTAGAATGACTACTCGAGCTTTCTTCTTGGATCTCTTTGCTTGAAAACCTTTTTTTTTCATCTCTTTACTCTAAGGTAAAGTCTATATTTGTTGCTGAAATGTGTTTCTTTATGCAGCAGAATGTTGGGTCCCATTTTTGAATCCATTCTGTTAGTCTGCATCTTTTTATTGGGGAATTGAGTCCATTGATGTTGGGAGATTTTAATGACCAGTGATTGATACTTCCTGTTATTTTGATGTTGGTGGGGTTAAGGTATGTGTGTGTTTTTGTTTCCCTTGTTTTTGCTGGCATGGAATTACTTATTTCCTGTGTTTTCTTAGATGCAGTCATTCTTCTTGGGTTGTATTTTTCTTCTGGTATTCTGTAGAGCTGGATTTGTATGCCAATATTGTTTAAACTTGAATTTGTCTTGAAATATCTTGTTTTCTTCATCTATGGTAATTGAGAATTTTATTGGGCATAGTAGTCTAGGTTGACTTCTGTGGTTTTTTAGAGGGTGCAAGATAACTGTCTAGGCCATTCTAGCTATTAGAGTCTATGTTGGAAAGTCAGGTATAATTCTGATAGGTTTGCTTTTGTGTGTTGCCTGCCCTTTTCTCCTTACCACTATTAATTGTCTTTCTTTACTCTATAGATTTTATGCTTTGATTATTATGTGGCAGGAGGATTTTTTTTCTTTCTGTTCCAGTCTAATTGGTGTTCTATATGCTTCTTGTATGTTTACAGGCATCTCTTTCTTTGGTTTGGGAAAGTTTTCTTTTATGATTTTTTTGGGGCTTGGAGCCAGGACTCTTCACCTTCTTCTATTCCTACTATTCTTAGGCTAGGTCTTTTCATGGTATCCCAGATTTCCTGGATGTTTTCAGACATGAATTTTTTTAGACTTAACATTCTCTTTGACTGATGTATCAGTTTCTTCTATTGTATCTACACCTGAGATTCTGTCTTCCATCTCCTATATTTTGTTGGTGATGCTTGCATCTGTTTTTCCTGTACTCTTCCCCAGGTTCTCCATCTCTAGGATTCCCTCAGTTTGTGCTTTCTTTATTGGTTCTGCTTCCACTTTCAGGTCTTGCACAGTTTCATTTATTTCTTCTACCTGTTTGATGGTATTTTCATGATTCCTTTTTGGGACTTAGTTCCTCTTTAAAAGTCTCTATCATTTTTATAAGATTGGATTTAAAGTGATTTTCTTATGCTTCATTTGTGTTAGGATATCTGAGGCTTGGTGTAGAAGAGCAGCTGTGCTCTGAAGATGTCATATTGCCTTGGCTTTTGTTAATTGTGTTCTTTTGAGGACCTTTAGCCTTCTGGATGGCTTTGGTCCCTGGATGTTTCTGTAGTAGTAGGTATTGGGAGGGAGGGTTAACCTGCATGGTCCTGGTATAGCAGGCCTCTGATGGGTATCCTTGGGTTTAATGGTTCCTCTTCTGCAGGTATTTATGGATCAGGATCTGCAGGTCTGTATGTTTCAGGAGCCAAAGATCCAAGGAAAGTAGGCAAAGAGGTGGAGGAGATTAGATGATCGCCTGGGCTATCAGCCTGCTCAGAGTAGCTTGGCATGCCAAGAGGACTCAGCAGTCAGGGAAGATGGGTGTAGGGAGGGAATCTAATGTTATGGTTCCAGATCAGCATGTGTGATGAAGTGGGCAAAGGGGTGGCAGGAGAGTGGAGGTCTATTAGGGATAGCAGTCTGCTCAGGGAAGCTGGGTGCTGCCCAGAGGACTTGTCGACAGGGAAAGGAAATGAGTTCAGGAAGAGAATCTAACCTGTATGGTTCCATGTCAGCAGGTCTGATGGAGGTGGGCAAAGAAGTGGTGAGAAAATGGCAGTCTGGTCATCACCGGGTAGAGGAAATTGGAACAGTCTTTTTAACCACACTGTTTCATATGATCTAATACACCTAAGGAAGCAATTCCCAGTTATTTAGCAATTTCACTTCTGGGTGATGTTTAAATGACGTGAATACATCTTTCCACATAGGAACACATTGAAATATTTTGGCACTGTTATTCAGAATAATCCCAAACTGGAAAATACTCAATTTCATATGACATCATGTCTTCAGACAGCAGCCTAAGATACATAAGTGAATAGGAATAGTCAATGGACACATATAAAACATAGGACTAATTTTACACACAAAAGACTTGAAAGGTAAAATTAAAAAAAAAAGAGCATGTGCTTTTGCTTACAGTAATGTGAAGAGGCACCAACTAGACAAGGCTACTATTGCTAGAAGAATTTTTTATCTGAGAGGGAATTACGCATGAAGATTGTCGTGAATATATGTAAAGAGTCATCAAGATCTCTAATTATGATTTGTGTGGTTTGCTCTATACATTTAAATTTCAAACCGTAAAAATAATGATATTGTCAAGAAAAGCATAAAAAGAAAATATCATTAGAGTCAGACAGAGATGGTGATGTGTTTAGAGGCCAGAATGGTACTTTCTTCACAGTGCTTTCTTCAGAGACAGGCTCAGTGAGCAGAGATAATAGATGTCAAGTGCCTGGGTAAAGTCTTCAGTTCCCACAGTGCACTCGAGTTCTGTAAGCCAGGACTTCATAGGCATTAGCATATATAGGTTCAAATGGAGATCTTGAAAAAAATATGTAGGTCATAATTCTGTATGAGTAGAGTGAAGCCTGAAAGCTTTTAAAAACCTTCTAGATAATTCCATTGTTGCTTGTCAATGGACTATAATTTGAGGATGAATAAGGAAGAGCAAGAGGAAAGGTTTGGGTCAAATCCACATTTTAAAGGTCCTCTTTGCTAGCAATTTAAAACTTAGATAATACACAGGAAAAAAAGATAAAGAAAAGAAACAAAGTTCCAACCTTATGTACCCTGAGCCACAAAAGGGAGAGGAGAACAGAAAATGAGAAAAGAAACATGTTAAGGCATCATCCGTATTCAGGGCATCACTGAACTTTGGGGATGATGGGACAAAGTTACCTAGGACATCTTGAGGGTTCTAAGTTCAGCTACTACATAGGTAAATAAATAGTAATGTGCATTATTTCATCAGATCTTTGGCTTATCAAAGCAGAGGATGCAGGATGAAGGGTTATCTAAGTCAGCATTACTGCATAACAAATAAGCCCTAAAATCCAGTGGCTTTCAAGATTTGTTGTATTCAGGCCTGGCTCCACTTGACTCTGCTCCAGATCAAGAACACATTCTGCTCAATGCAGGGAGCTGCAGCAAACTCACAGTAGATCTTAAGCCTTTGCAAATATTCATATGATGTCCGTCCTCTGGCCATTTCTAAACCAAGTTACATAAAATAGGCCTGATGTGAATAGGATACCCCCACTCTGTCTCTGACACAGACAGAAGCATAAGCCTTTTCAGGGAGATGTAGGGACAAGATGATAGAACAATGTCACCACCACAGGAATATACCACTGCAAACATCTCTAGCTCTCACGTGTCTGTCCTTTTTGTGCTTACAACCAATTTAAAGTCTAGGTTTGTTTGTTTGTTTTATTATTTAAATTCAACAGTTAAACATTCTCAGTATAAAAATCTTTCACTAGCCTGAGACAAAAATGGACAGATTTCATTATCCTATCTTAGTGAGTATTTGTATGTTCAAAACCCTACAGGGGAGAAATCAGGGGATGTGGAAGAAAAGCCTTCAGCCTTTCTTTGATCTTTTCTACATTCATCCAATACCTAAAGGGATTACTGAGATATTATGCTCTTCTATCTCTTACTTATCTTCCTATGTGCTGTTGATGAAGGAAGGAAGTACTGACAGTGTTTTAGTTTGGAGGGGTGATCCCAACTCTACAAAATCACTGTATCTTAACAAACATATAAATGTTACCCGTGCAGTCCAGAACGTGATCTTAAAATTTCAAGCCTCTCAGATCATTATCTGCAAATATACAGTTGATTGATGAGCTAAATACTAATTGTGTCTAGAAAAATAATAGGGTTTTGTTTTTTTGTTTGCCCAAATTGTCAAGATATTTCCACATAAAATAATTGATGTAAATTTAATTATTTGTAAGCTGACACTGGTGCCCTCCACTTCCATTTTAAAGCACTCTTTGAATGTGATTAAAAGAAGGCGTCTGAAGAATTTGTTCTTCAGACCTGGGATAAAGCTATGGACATAAACAGCTTATTTCTTTTCTTTTTCTATCACTGTTCTGACAGGACAAGAAAATGACTCAACAAAGAGTGAGGGAAAAACTGAGACAGAATCCCCAAGCTCCTCTATGGAAACAGAAGGTACTGGAGTCGATTATTAGAAGGAATCAGAAGACTTCTCTGTAGAAAGCATGTGTGTGTGTGTGTGTGTGTGTGTGTGTGTGTGTGTGTGTGTGTGTGTGAAAATCATAGTCTATGAATGTGTATGAGTATATGATTGTGGTATGCATGACTCTGTGTGAGTACATGTATGTGTGTGTGAGTCTCTGCATGTATATGTGAGTCTCTCTCTCTATCTCTGTGTGTGTGTGTGTGTGTGTGTGTGTGAATGGAGAGTCAGTATTAGGCTTCATGTAAGTCTTATTTTGGAAGGTTATAAAAAGACTTTTTGCTCTGTAATAACTGTGTTTTTACAATGATTCCAACTTAAACATCCTTGAGTCTCTTTCTGTCTCCTTCCATTTAGACCTTTCACCAAATCAAGAAGATGCCACAATTGTGGAACAACCAGAAGTGATTCCCCTGATAGATGACCAAGAAACACAGGAAGGTGGAGAAGGTAGGAATATTCCTGAACTAACTCATCACAGAGAGGTTATGTGGACACCTGCCTAGAATCCAAGTACCAAAGCTGTCCTCCACATATGCAGTCAGAAAAGGGAGAAATGAACACATCTGTGACCTTGCACTTGTTTTTGAAACTAGAGTAAAATCCAGAAGTAGCAAAAGTTGTTATTGACAACACCTCTGTCTTTCCAAATTAAATGAAGGTGTACTTGATATTTTTTAAATTTCATTTAAAATTTGAAACTCTAACATTGAGAAAGTCTGTAAGAAATCAAAATCATAAAATAGAGGGATGAAATTCTAGGAAAACTGAAGTGACTTTAGAACAAATAGATCAAATCATTGTACTAATTTCATCCTGTCTTCCTTTGAATAATAATATTTAAAGAAGCATGGGAAAGTCCTCATTATTTGAACCTTCTAAGTTGCAAACCTTGTCTGACAATCTTAGAATAGAATAATATTGAATCACATTTAAAAATTAAACTGAGTCATAATGATTTCTACCATGATAAAGGTATAAATATTTTATAAATAATAAAATATCAGGGTGTAAAAGTATGGTATTGAAGAGAATTTTTACAAAAATATCAGAAGATAAGCTAGAAAGATGGCTCAAAGGTTAAGAGGACTGACTGCTCTTCCAGAGGCCCTGAGTTCAATCTAAAGCAACCACATGGTGGCTCACGACCATCTGTAGTGGGATCTGATGCCCTCTTCTGGTGTGTCTGAAGACAAGGACACTGTACTCACATACATAAAATAAATAAATCTTTATATAAAAAAACAGTCGGGGAATTTAGTATTTACAGAAGAAATGGACGACTCCAATTCCAAAATGTCTCTTTATAAGGTTCGTGGAATGATTTGTTACATCATCTCATAAGTCATCACGCTCTTAGATCAGTAGGTGTTTGCAATTGGAATAGCAGCATCATGACGCAGTAGACCTTGTTTGTGGAACACTATGATCAATTTTTCTTCCAAATTAAAACACAGACATGATCTCAATTGTAGAATCAGGTCAATTGCAAGTATAATTTCCAAGTTACAAACACTTCTTGGCAGGAGCATTGATATCATTTAATTGCTGAGTTACAGAAGTGATTTTGACACTTTTATTTAAAAAAAAATCCCTTCTATTTATCTCATATCACTCTACTTCTCTCTCTTTGCTGTGTTCTTCTCAGTTACAAATCAGAGCAGCCTCATAGCACCATGTTTGCAGCAAGTCAAGTAAATGGCATATCTGATATCTGGAGTTGCTTATCTGACAGTCATAAGAGAGAAACAATGCAACTTTCACGCAGATTCAGATCTATAATGTGATGAAAGAAATTAGTATATAAATATTCCAATATCTGAATATGCAAATGAATCTAAAAATGCAAATGGATTAAAGAACATTAAACAATTTACACATTCTTGCCTTTGTAATTTGACATATAGTGGAAATCCGCATTCCCCACAGTCTCCTACTATGAAACTTTTCTGCAATTACTAAAGTTCACTCTCCCTCTGTTCTTTGTAAGTCACCAACCCTCTTCTGTCGGTGTTGGAAAAACATGTGGAAAGCCAAGGGCAAATTGAATGCATTACCTTTGTTATCTTATTCTTTACATCAGCAGAAAGTGGAAAGCTATTCTGTTACATGTAAGAAAAGTGCTTATGCTGTACTTATATTGCTAATAATAAGACAGACTAGGTAAACTATAAGAAAGAGGCTCATTTGGGCTCACATTTCTGAAGGTATAAGGTCAAGGGCCTGCATCTGGTGAGCGTCTTCTGGTTGACAGAGTCCTGAGATGATGCAAACACAACATGGAATGAGACACAGAATATATGGACATTTGTGTATGCATGTGCATGTGTGAATGTCTATGTGTGATGGTAGATAGGTAGGTAGGTAGGTAGGTAGGTAGGTAGGTAGGTAGGTAGGTAGATGA